>CM054123.1:96868079-99268079 GCA_028751855.1 Ambrosia trifida | reverse complement strand
CAACACACACTCCTGAACCAACAACCACCAAACCTACATCACCAACCAAAACTCCAACATCTGCTGGTTCTTCTAAAAGGCCAACAGATGTTAATCCAACCACTGCTGCCAAATCACCTTCACCAAAAATCATGTACACAAGGAAGAGAAAATCAACCTTTGTTGTGCATGATGAAAACATTCACACATCACCAACCACCATTTCAACTGCCCAATCCACTCCTCCCATCACAGCCATTCCACTCACCTCATTCTCACCACATACATCCAAATTCACAACCCATAGACCACCACCAACCTTTACACCATTGGTTGTTCAGTATCCCCTTGAACTTGATCTACTCAAGGGGGAATTACAATCCTTCTACAATACTGAACAGCCATCAGAAAGATCCTTCCCATCTCTCCCAAACTTCCCTGTTCCCCTCAACCTTGATAAATATCTGAAATATAAGGGTGAACAGGTGGATGCCATCATTAAGGAGAAATGCAAAGGGAAGGATGACAGGACTGCTCAGGGCATCCATTCAGCAGAGCTTAGCAAACTCAGAAGGATTGAAGACTTTGCTAAGACCCTGAGCAATTCCATGTCCACCATGCCTCTCAGTGTAGACCTGGAGAAGGAGGTAAGGGAATCCCTACTTGAACAGATAATGGCAACCAAGCCCTACAAAGCTAACAAAAAGCAGTTCAATGGCTGGACTACTCATGCTTTGAGGGAAGAACTGATCAGAATTGAAGAAATGGCCAAAAATCCCAAAGCTAAAGTCTCCATTCCCAATTTTGGCAAAGGCAGAGATCCAATCAGAGCCTTGAAGTTCAAAAGAATGAGGCAGGAGATTGTAGCTGCCAATTATGGGGAGATGAGGTCTGTTTCCAGATGGTCAGAGCTTAGATTGGTTGAAACCTATAAAAGTCTGGAAGAAAATAGAAAGAAGGATCCCAGCCTTCCAAGAAAACCAGTCTACAATGATGAGCCTATGATGAAGAGACCCCAACAGACTTTCAACCTAGACAGCTTACTTGAAACCTCTGATCTCACAGCTGCTGCAAGCAGACAGCTCAAAAAGCAGAAGGAGATGTCAGAGGAAGACCAAAGAAAGTTTGCTGACACATTCATAAAGGAAGGGCTCTTCAATCAAATCCATTATTTCTCTGATCCCACAACAGAGAAACTAAGAGAACTCATAGGAAGACCACCATCACCCAACTCATCAAGAATAAAGATTCATCTCAGCAAATCCACTGACTCAAAAATTCTAAAGTGGAAGGTCAACAAAGACAACCACGAATTGACACTGCTCAGGTCAGATGGAAAGGTTCAGAAGATCAGTATGGATGATGCTTACAGCCTTTGTGCAGAAGATCACCAAGCACTGCTAAATCTGGATCTGGAAAGAGATGAAGAAGACCTATTTGCTTTGAACTTTGAATTACAATTCAAAGGTCAAATCAGAGAAAGTCTGATGAGGAATAAAGATCAATGAATAAAGCTGAGTTTTGGCATCATCTGTTCTAGGGGGAGATTGTTGGGTCTGCTGACCTGGAGAAGAACAGATGATTGGAAAGCCAAAATATGCTATCTATTTGATTCTTGAATAAACAGTCTTTACAACTTACTTCTCCCAAAAGACTGCTGACCCTAACTACTGTTCTATCCAAACAACTGCTCAACAACTGCTAATACAAAGAACTGCTAAGGAAACAACTGATGAAGAACAACTGCTGACCAAAGGTCTGAAGAAGAGCAACAGCAGATACAAGTACTGAAGACCAAAGCACTGCTGGAAGCAACAGCACTTAGGCTTCAGCAGTGGATACAAGATCGTCAGAGTTTATCTTTAACAGCTGTTTACTATCAGCACTTTCAATGTAACAGTAGTTTGTATAGCAGATGTTTAAGTTTGTTATTCTGTTAGAGGTCACTGTCTTAGGTGACGTCAGCCTAGGTCATCAGTGGTTTGAGTCAGTCTATAAATAGAACAGTGCATGTACTGTTCTATTGCATCACACACAAAACATTCTCTCTGACAAACAACTGTGTGATCAGGCTGAGGGGGAGTAATTTGTACGATTGTAATCTTTGATATATTAATGAAAGCATTCGATCGAAAAACATTTACTCTCTTGTTTTGATTTACAGTTTATTATTCCGCTGCACTTCACTCTACTTTCATTCCATTATTGTCATTATTTAGTTAAACAATCAAAACAAACAAACTCAGATCCTAACAGTTTCCCCCTGGGACTTTCCATAAAAGCCGTATAGTAACATAAAGTGCCCATAGTATAACATGACCTTTAAATAGTTCGTACAAAGCATGTTTCTCCCCCCGAAAGCAAGACAGTAAAAGTGGGGCTGTGAAACTCACCTCGGATTGCGTTACTTGAAAACAGTTAAGTAATAATGTTATGATAGCCCCAAATAGCGGCGACCTATCATAAGATGTGTATAAGTATTGGACTAATAACCCGCAGGCTAACTAGTCCCCGAATGTCCAGACCGTGACCATAAACGTTTGAAAGCAGCTTTAACTGTTAAACCGACCGTGCCAGACAAGACCCGGCATCCCATTGGTGACCCGATATTCCACGTGTTAGATAAATACAAGGCATCATGCAACATATGCAATTAAACAGTTAATACGCGCAATAATTCACCTAGTCTAGCATAATATCCGATTAACGCATAATCAGGTCCGAACACGTCTTACTAAGTCATTGGGTGCATCCCGGGGTTCCTATCATGTTCCTAGGTGTCAAATCATGTTCCGGGATGTCAAAACGCGTTCACGACAGCAGTACATGCGATTAGGAAAGTCACACGCGAGTAGGCTTCAGCCTATTGGCGATTAGGGGCCCAATCGCCTGATATATCAGGCGATTGGGCCCCTAATCGCCTTCATGTCTGCATAATCGCCTTCAGCATCAGGCGATTAGGATTCCTAATCGCCTGCTGCTGCTGTGTGACGGATTTTCGCGCGTTTAACCCTCCAAATCAGATCCGAAACATGCAACGACACCCGATATCAAACCTAAATCATTTACCAACCCCTTCCAAGCAAAAACCCCCAACATATCACTGATCTAACATGTTCTAAGCAATTATTTCCTAAAATGGCAAAGTACTAGGTCTCACCAACCAACCTTATCTTTCCTTAAATGGAAACAATCAGATTTCAATCTCTACAACTTGTAAATCATCAAACCTCTGATCTAACATCTTCCTAGTATGAATTCTAACACATTGCATCAACAATCATACCATAATCATCCTAAATCTTCAAGAACATTCAAATGGGTCAAAATACACATTTTCATCAAAACACAACAATAATGGCTCAAACTCTAAGATAACCTTCCTAATAATCTCTACATAGCAGAAGTACAATCATATCTTGGAAACAATCATGTTATAACCACCAAGAAGACCAACATATGCATGTAAACTTCACATATAACAAGCATTAAGGTGTAGACTTGGTTTAGAACTCTTTTGAAAGGTTTTTAAAGACACAAACTTAGTAAAACAAGGTCTGGACCTTTGGGGAACCAAAATAACAACTTTACAAAGGTTAGGGATGAAGAACACACCTTGGGTTTTGTTAAAGAAAGGTGTGTAGGCTTGGAGATGGTGATTTTTGTAGCAAAATGAGTTCCAGAGGTGTTTCAAGGTGTGTGGGTGGCTTGGGATCAGCTAGGGTTGTTCTAGAGGTGTTTGGGGAGTTAAGGGTTCTATTTATAGGTGTTTTGACCCGGACTCTGCAGTATAGGCGATTAGCAGGTCAAGCCATGCGATTGGGGGCCTAATCGCATGCAACATCAGGCGATTAGGTCCCAATCGCCTGTTATCACCCCTACTCGCCTATATACATAGGCGATTAGGCCCTCTTTCAGGTCCTAATCGCCTGAAACCCACCAAGTTGGGTTTTCGGCGCGTTAAACGCTATTTTAACACATATAAACACGTATTCACATACCGATAAGTCACATAGTGATTCCAAACATATAATGCATGATAACTAACACGTTTACATCCGTTCACCAATTCCCGGGACTCGAGACTCGTGTGTGCATTAAACCCGGCGATTCCACAAATCACCAATCCTTGTACACATGGTTATGGACCGACTCCCGATGATTCCCAGAATCATCATATTGACTCGACTGACCCCGTTAAGAACGTAATATGCATGACTCGCTAAGGTAGACTTACTAGTTTAGTCAACGTTACTAACCTGAGTTTGCCGGGTGTCACATAAGATATGGCACAAGATATGGTGGATGTTAAATGAGGTAAGTCAACATTAGACTTTCCTAAGTGTCATAAGGATCTTTCCTTATCCATGTAAAGTCTAGGAATGTGATGGAGGTGACTAAAGTTTGTCTTAGGAATCTTGGTGGAAGAATGTCTTGAAGGGACTTGTGTAAGAGTGGAAGACACAAATACTACACACATATGTATATGTGTCGTGTATATATGTATGTATGGGTGAGGTTTCATTTTTGGTAAGTCAACTATCATGGAATGAATACAAAGTCAAGTGTTTAACTAAATATGGTGGAATCTAAGGTGGACTTGATGGATTATACAAAGTGTAAAAGTTTGATCCTTGAAAATCACCATACACCTATGTGTGTGTATATATATGCCGTCGTATGTATGTATGTATATACATATATATATATATATATTTGAACATTTAAAACTCATGTCTTGTACAAGTGTATACACATATGTTGTAATTAGATGTTAGGTGTGATCTTTGTACAAGTTCAAGTGCCTCAAATATATATAATTGTTTTTAATATATATATATTTTTACTAGTCGTATTACTAGTCGTATGTAGGCGTTGTGTTCGGGTGATTTTTGTATACGGACATTGTTTGATTTTGTCCTTGATGGAATCACCATTGAAATGTTATGTGTCATTGCGTGGGTTTCCCAAACTAGGGTTTTTGATATGATCTCTCTATAGTCCAGCTAACTACTGTCTAGTCCTGAATTTGTATCAATTAGTGGACCAAATGCTAGTCTGTAAGCATCGAATTTGTCATGTCGGAACCCTGTATGACCCAAATGTAATGAAACATGCAAAATGATATGTCATGCACAATGTGTACGTGTAACTAATGTATGGATATGACCTGTGATTTCGACGGGTGTCACAACTATATATTTTGGAATTGATTAAAGGATACACATATCCTAACATGATACCATTTAGTATTTAAAATCGATGCATCATCTAAATGGTTATCAAGTTTACAACCTGAAGTTTGCTTGATTTATGGCTTAGCTAATAAGATATCAAGCATATTATTCTATATTGGCATATTTAATCAATTCCCAAGATAATAATGATCATTGGAATAAGTGTTGAACTTCATATAGCTTATGTTCATAGAAATATTGCTTTCATTTAGATGATCACTAAAACGTCTACTATTGATTGTAATGTCAATGATCATGAAAGAAAAAGTTCATGTTTACATTTGATTTTACGTGCAGTAACATTTATTCACATCTAAGATTTTTTGTCAGGAACCAAATGTTGCCCATCTAAGATTTTTGTTGTGCGACATATATTGAAATTGATCCACCACGACATACAGAGATGGGACCTTAAAAGGTGATTGGGAATATATGATGATTTATAGAGCCTTCAACAAGAGATTTATTTACATCTTAGTTAATTGATATCCATCTCAATGGATTGACATTCTCAACATCAGGGGGAGATAAAAGGCAGTTGGAAATAGAAATGAGTTAGAATGAAATATCATTGATCCTCGTACTAAACAATGTGAACCAAAAGTTCAAAGGATAATTCATTCATAGAGATTAGTGAATTAATTTCCATACGCATTAACTGACCTAGATAGCTAATCAAGTCACATATACCAACTGCTAATGCTCCATTTAAGATGAGTGTCCGGGAAGGACAATAATATATTGGCAATAAGCATACTGCACGCCTGAAGCGTGGTAGACTAGTCGATTCCAAAGAATAAAAGTCCTTGAGAAATTGGAGCAATTAATAAAGATGGTCAAGTCGAGATTATAGTAAAAAGGTCTCCTGAAGAGACATTAGACATGATTGTTCCAGAAGAACCTCGGGTACCTGAAAATAAAGAGATCTCGTTATATAGTGTCATGTCTACGAAATGTATAGAATCGAAATAAAATCGACGTCGTCATAAATTTTATGTAATGTAGCGCTTGAAATGAGGATCAAGATTTAAGATCTGCCTATGAATGGATACAAAGAAATGATTGGCCAAAATGGAAAGACGCAAATACGGCAAAGTTGAATTCTCTATTGAAAAGGAAAGTTTTGGACCAGTAGTCCATACAACAAAAGTTGTAAAACATATAGATATGAAAAGGTCTTTTGTGCGAATCAACATTTTAAAAGAAAATGATAGAAGGTAAAATTGGTGGCACAAGAATTTCGCAAAAACCCATAATTGATTATGAGGAGACGCATTCTCCAGTGGTGGATACAATGATTTTTATTATGTTATTAGTCTGGTAATGCAAATAGAGAATTGAAATGCGTCTAATAAAATCATGATTTACTTGACACTAAAAGTTTACATGATGAAGGATTTAATGTGTCAAAATCTGGTTTTCGAGAACGTTATGATTGGAATAAATAGATTCAATTCTGAATATGTTATGTTTGTTATATGATTGAATTGAATATAAGTGGAACTCTTTATGAGTATCCTAAAGCAATTGAGTGCTTAAAATGTACTATGAAACATCGTAGGATGTAATTATTGTGCACTAATACACCACAAGTGATAAACTGAACCTGGTGATTATGATACTTTAATGTATAAGAATGGTACAATATATATTGGAGAAATAGATGTTATTGTTCTTCCAATTGAAGAGTTAATGCACTTGTGTAATTGGTCAAGATGGAAAAGTCATTGATGGATTGATGATGCCTGCAGCATTGATATCAATACCTTAAGAAGGATTATGTAAAGGTAATATAATATGTATGGACTAAAATAAAGGGGTTGAGTGTTATAAAACTCATGAGATATCCCGATAAAGAGCAACATAAGTTTGATTGTATTATCTAGCTTGTATCAAAAGTTTTCTTTTAAAAGTTCACTTGCAGTTTACAGTGATAATGTATGAGCATTATCGAGAAACTCTGTAGAACTTTTAAAAGGGGGATTTTTGAAAGTCCTTGACATATTGCACTTGTTGCTTGACCTATAATTCGAGTATATATGTAATGATATGTTTACCAATCCATCAAAGTATATCTTGAAAAGATGGTGGGACATTTTTACAATGGACATAGCTCATATTTAAAGTGCATTAAAGGTTGTCCAATTACTTGATATGGAAAATTATTCATTTTATCTCCTACCAAAGTAGAGATTTTCACTCTAGAAGTACCATAGTTAAAATAAATACGTAGATTAGTATATGTCTTGCTAGTTATGCATGATTATTATATCTTCCACATGAACTTATTATCATGATATAGTCTATGTCAAGCGAGGAGACACCGAAATGAATTAAAACAAATACTTCAGGTATGAGCAATATTTGATTATCTTTCACTAACCCATGCAAACAAGTTTGGTTAGTCTTGTAGATGCAGGGAATATAACTCATCACATTTGTTGATCTTGTGACATTTATTTACGAGAGGATGCAATATTAGTTCAACTTAAAGAATTGCACTTACGAGAGCAGGGACTAAAATTCTGGAATGAACATCATACATCAATGATTCAACTTAAAGATTTTCACGTCAAGTGATCAAGAACGCAAATCATTGATTACAAAACTTTGAGCAACTTTCTTAGAAGATCGCCACCATCATTCAAATGATACATTTTAAAATGAGGGGGAGTATTCGACACGTTGCACTCTTTTCCCCTTCACTAATTTTTGTCCCATCGGGTTTTTAACGAGACAACACACTTGATCCAGAAGTATCAGGGGGGAGAAAATACGCGTTGCACTTTTTTTTCCTTAGCTGAGGTTTTATCCCACTGGGTTTTCCTGACAAGGTTTTTATCGAGGCAGCATCACCAAGCGTATTAGAAAGAATAATACATTATTTTCTTTTTCACGTGGATAGTCAAGGGGAAGTGTTATAAATATATTTTATTGTGTGACTATCCATATTCCTAACTTCCCATATCTCATTTAAGTTGTATTAAGTTATAACCCTATAAATAGTGACAATTGTATTTCTTATGTAGATCAATGAAAAGAGTTCTATATTCTCTATCATATCTTTCTATCTTTGTTCTTATAATTCATGTATGGGTTGTTAGTAGGCCGTTGTTTTACAACACTATTGAAATTATATTTAAAAAAAACGCCCGCGGGGAGCCTCAAGGAAAACCCTACTATAAATAACAAAATGTATCGACATATACCACGTTTTTAGAGCATCCGTGATAGAAAATGTCAAAAAGAGATGGAGAAAAGATGGCTATATATCATGGAGCTAGCTAGGACTGAGAAGCGACCGTTAGTGTAATTGTCAAACTGAAAGTTGTTGTTAACTTCTTGTGTGTAAACTTAATTGAACGAACACCCAAGATTTAGTGAACACTAATCAAGAAATAGAAAATAAAGTTAGTTATTGCAAGCCATATATAACTTTGGTTTTTTGGTATTCATTTTTATTGTTTAAAACAAGATCAACCTAATAAGAAAATTAACCTATTTGTTAAATTTCAGAGATCTTTGATCTCGTAATTTTAACACACACTTGCATTAATTTAACACGTAGTTTTTGGATTCTATATATTAAAAAGACAATGGAATGAACCTTTATTTCAGTTTTTTTTCTTTCTTATTTTTTTCTTTGGTTTTGCTCACTTTTAAAGTTGAGGGGATGTTTGAAGTGTGAGTGTTTATTTTCTTCCTGAGTCCTGACCAACTCAAATTTACTTATCAATTCCCTCTAATTCCCTTCCTCATCTTTTAGAGCTTTCGTATACCTAGCATATTACCATTTAAGTTTCTTTCATTTAATGTTTTTTTGGATTAAAATGGTCTTGTTATTGTATGTTCTGATAAATTGCTTTGCTATAACTATCATCGCTTACTCCTACTAGCAAGACCGGTATCCATGTTATCATAACTGGTATCGTTGTTTGTTATGGTTTTGAATTTATTAATAACATATGTCGATATTCAATTTTTGGAATATCACAACTATAATTTTTGGATTTATACTTTGGGTTGCTATATCTAGGGCTGCAAACGAACTGAACTTTCAGCGAACAATTCATGAACCGTTCGGCGGGAAGTTTGTTTGTGTTCGTTTGTTTAATAAATGAACGAACACGAACAAAATTTTTTTGTTCGTTTAGTTAAACGAACGAACATGAATAGAGGCCGCGTTCGTTCGTTTATGTTCGTGAACGTTCGGTAACGTGTTCGTTTATGTTTGTTTGTGTTCGATAGTTTAATAGGGTTTATAATTTTTTATTTTTTTTATTTTACCCAAATAAATAATATATGTGAGTTAAATATATAACTACATGAGATCAATAAACATACTCTTAGTATCCATGCTCATTATATGTTTCTACCTTTCACCTCCGATGCGAACTTAGTTTTTTTGAGACACTACTTTATTATGTTTACCTATATTATGTTAAGTACTAAGTATGTTTAGATAATTTAGTTATATTTTGAGTGGATCTAGCTGATGTTCTTAAGAGTTACATCTTATTCCAAAGTTAATATATGTCTGTTTTTGTTTGTTTCTGTTCATGAACATTTCTTTGTGTCCGTTTGCGTTCATGAACACTTGTTTGTGTTCATTAATCTTCGTTTGTGTTCGTGTGCGTTCATGAACAAAATTAACAAACGAACACGAACACAAGTTTTTTCTTAACGAAAGAACACGAACAGAAAATCTCGTTCGACAAGTGTTCATGAACTGTTCGTGAACAGATGATTTCCTGAACAAACGAACACGAACAAGGCTTTGTTCGTGTTCGTTCGGTTCGTTTGTTAAACCGAACAAAAAATAGACGAAAAAACGTTGAATCACGCACATGCATGTCGGCGAGTTAACTTCCCGTATTAAAAAAAAAGTTAAAATCATCATAGAAAAAGCTAAGTAAATCGAAACCGTAACAAATTCACATAAAAAAAGGAAATAAAAAACTAAAAAAACGTTAATGACTTGTTCGCCTCTGCTTAGATTACTTTTACATTATCACACACAATTTTGTTTTAAACGAAGCTTAAATTGAAACGTATATAAAAATAAAACCAATAAAGGAACTTCTCCTTTCTATTTCTTCTAAACACAAGATAATAGTATCAAAAACAATAAATTTTACCTATTTCGTATAAAAGGATTAAAGAAAAAAATATAAAAGCACGTTGTTTTATAAACAATAAAACTTTACGTTTTTAGTAGGGTAATCTCGATTTAGCTCTCAATATGCCAAATTATTCATGTATTAGATATTTCCTAAAAGACTCAAATACCTAAAACTTTAGTAACATTGTCATGAATAATAATAGAATTACTAACTTTTATAAAGTACCTAAATTGTATATAAAAGATTATAATAAAACATTTAGCATTATGAAAATTCTTTTTTACATGTTTTCTATTTAACATGTTCAAAGTAATTGTAGAAATAAATGTTATGACTTATCATATACATAACTCTTGACTTCATTTAGATTAACTATGATGCTTTAAAGACAACTTTGCTCCTAAATTGTAGTTATTATGTGCATTGTATGTTGTATCATAAGCAAATTAACTTGTACCTCTTAAATTTTAAGAAGTCCTTTTCAAATGTTTTATAATATAGTATAGATATAGATATAGATATAGATATACTTAGGCGCAAGTTATTTCTTATTGGATTTAAAAGCACAGGTTCACCACTTGAATATTTCAATTGTGGATAACGAGTTTACGCCACCCGTGCGTTGCAGCAGATCGTTGATTTTGATTTGATCCTCTTGATCAAATTCGTTTTGTTAATCTGATTTCCCTTTTATCCAATACGTGTACGAAAATAATACTTTCCTTTTTTTAAAAAACTTTTGATCCACTGGTCTTAATTTTCTTAAAACTTTTGTTTAATTTTGAAATACAAAATGAATCTAACGTTGTTTTCAAATCAGAATACACTTAAACAATTTAGTGAGTTTATATGGATTGAATTTTTCAAAAAAGTTCAATGGATATGAGAAACAGAAACAAGCAAACAACTATAATTTTTTACTTTCAAACAACGGTTTTGTGTATTCGATTTGTAATAAACGTTTACAGGGCCGTCCCTGAAAATTCAGGTGTCCAGGCCGAACCACGAAAAATGTAACTCTTACCCTTAAGCCTAGACGAAATAAATAATGCAAACTATTTTCTTTAAATGACGATTAACGTAACGCCCCGCTATTTTATTAGAAAATATATAAATATATATAATAATAATAATAAATATTTATATTATGTTCGCACAACTGTTAAATTTTCTTTCACGATATTACATAATTAACAAGAAATAATTTATTTTTATTTTATTTTTACTCACCGACAAATTAAATTACTTAATTTCGTCACATAGTGACGCGGTGAGAATACAACGGATATTAAACGACTAGTCGACCCTTGTAAACCTAATAAACATAAATATATTGTATAAATAGATACATTCCAAATGCTGGTTTAAATCAGTCTATACATATATGAATTTTATCAAAAAAATTACTATCTTAGTAGTTAATCAAGTTACGTAATTAAGCGAGTGTCGAGACATTTGACAGGTTCGTTTACGCGGTATCCTCCCACTTAACCTAATACTCTAATTATTTAAACACATCTTATTCTTCACCACCACCACCACCTTCTTCCTCCTCAAAACCCTAACCACTATAAGCATCTTCCTTTTCCTCCCTAGATAGGTGGCTGCCGCCACCAATAACCCCCACAGAACCACCATTACACCCCATCCACTTCTCCATTCTTTCTTCATCTCCTCCCACACACACACACACCCGAAATCCTCTCTCTTCCCTCTCTGACAAAGCAGCGGCAGCAGCCACCCACCAGACCACCCTAGAAACCGCCGCCAACAACCACCCTTCTAACCTTCTGTCATCATCGGACGGCCACCACCATGAATGATGGTGGCAGCGTTAGTTGAGGGACGCGATAGGGGATTTTGGGCCGGCCTTGATAAGATCTGGTCCATTGGTGGTCTCGTGAACAAGGTAGAGTAGCGGTGTTGTTCTGGTTCGGAGCAGCAGGGGGTTCATTGGGAGTGGTGGTGCAGCGACGGGTCGGGGTGGTTGTCCTCCTGGTTTGAGTTATGGTGCAGCAACGGGGTGTTGTTTCCGGTTCGTTGATTTTCGATTTGGGTTAGTTTCAGTGCAGTAACAATGGTGATGCTTGGTTTTGGGGTGGGTTCTTCTTTTAGGTAAACTGGTTCGAGCAGATCGGGTTTCGAGACTCGATTGTGTTCAACTTCTTTCGGTCAACTTTGGTCAAGATCGGATGCGGTCAAAGATGGTCAACAGTCAACATCAGTCAACCATGGTCAACCTTTGGTCAAACATTCCAGATCTGGTCAACACGTACTTCAAGACAGGAACGTGTCGGTTCGCGAGACTTTAACAAGAAGGTATAACACGCCTTAAGTTATTATTATTTTTTTTTCTCCTTTCAATTATATCGTATATGTATATAACTCATAAAAGCTAGCGAACCGAACCGACTTGTGACCGAAAGTTATATTTAATCACGCGAACGAACTAGAAACGACTCATATACTTGTTATAGCGAGGGAAATGAAATATCAAACTATATATGAGCACATATTTGTTTATATATTTAAACATATTACTTAGCAAAACATATATATTTTTAAGACTAATTTAGTATACTAATAACATACGGGATATTCGACTAGATGAATTCTATAATACCTATGTGTGCGTTTGTAATATCAAACACATTTATTCAAACCTTATTGCTAGTCGTTTTATTATTTCGCTTTCTAACAACGAAATAAAGAACAACTTATACAAATTATTTTGACAATCAAGCGTTATAATACATGTATGTATGTTACTTTTCAACATGTTTAGTCCATCGTTTTTTATAAGTATAAGAAGTTAACACTTGTCGCGTCTAAAAGCTTAGCTAAATTATGTGTCGTGTATTTGTACAGTTGAGTTTTGGGAAAATATAGACAACTTGAGTTGTCTGGTTTCTTACAAAAACAGAGGAGACTCTGCCCAAATTTTTATAAAATATAAGAAACGAATCGGCATTTCCAAGTTTATAATTATGTGTTGACAAGATTATGTTTTTACAAATAAATTCTAATTTCAAATCTTACGTCGTCAAAAACAGAAATATTTATATTTATTAATAAGTACAAATATATACTACCCAAGATACGAGACGAAGTAACATTCGAGTCAAGCTACGTAAATATTATCTCGTTATACAAAATATATCTTTAACAATAACTTCAAGACGCGACCTTGAGTAATATATTAAAGTTTCTATTTCAAATAACTATACGTACACAGATATTTCCGAGAAACAAAACCAAGTTCCTATCGGTTCGTTAAGTCATACACTCATTAAGACACGTATTGTTTACAATACGAGTCTAGGTAGTTGGATCAACTATCTTTACAACTAAGATGCGAAACAAGCTTATTTGCATTAGAATTTAAGACGTCCTTTATTTGTAATAGGACACAAGAGTTCAGTTAATCCAAGTTCGGACTTTATCTTGCTAATATTTACACAGTGAATTTCAGGTGAGTTTACGTAACCATGTTTATGCAATTCTTTATACTTGCAACATTATACTTAAGCAATTCTACATACATGTCTAGTTGTAAACTTTAAATGCCTCATGATTTAGACAACAACAACAGTTAGACTCGCTTCAACATACATAATCATTAGCTATGGCCAAGCCGGCGATACTCAATAATAGATCTATTGAATTGACAATCCTACCTAGATTCGTTGACCATCTTTTATGGGGAGCGCGGGTGATTGTTATCGTTCCAACATAATATTAAGGTGAACCGTGGATGACGGGATGGACCTAAACTAGTCGGATGTTTGATTATGTGCATTCAACACTTCATGTTTATTCATGTAGACTTAAACTTACGATAGACATATGAATTGCTAAACTTTTATTCTTAAACTTAATTGCTTGACATGGCTTATGTATTCTCACCAACTTCTAGTTGACCCCCCCCCCCCATTTTTCCAAACTCAACAGGAAATAACGATGCTTGAAGTCTAGAGCTAGCATGAGGAGACAATTTGAAGTTTATGCTTTGTTTGGTTATTTGATGTATTAGAATTTCATTCAAGACTTATTATGTATTTTCAAATTTTGGATATTTTGCTTTAAATAAATTTCAATTAAAACTTGAATACCATGTGCTACTGAAACAATCATCAATATGGGGTGTGGAGACATGAAAAAGGTCATGTCTCCATGCCATGTAGGATGCCACATCACCAAAGTGGTGTCTCAACATTCTTGAGACATGGGTGGGATGTGGAGACATGAAAAACCCATGTCTCAAACATTTATTACTTTTTTCCCATTACCCAACGGTTTAAAAAAAAAAACCAAGAAATTATGCCATTGGTCCGTCCTTTATGTCTGGCCGAGAACGGGGGGGACGGGGCTGGGTTGGGACGAGACTTAGGGGTGGTGTAGAGGTGTGGGACGGGGCAAATATTGGAGGACGGGGGTGTGAGGACGAGACCAAACCGGTTAGTCTTATTGATCGGACATGAATGTTTACTATGCACCAACTTAGATTAGCTGGTCATGTGAGAATGTGAAAGGAAATCAACTCATAACAAGAACACCGATCTAGATCAGAAAACATCGTGTGATAAAACTATTCTTATCTATAATCTATAATCTATAATACATTATAAAGGAGGAGTAATGTACATCATTGTAATTTCCATTTCCATACAACTTAACAAGCATTATGTACAACATATTTAAGCAAGAAATGTAAGGGCATAATAGGGATAGATGGGACAATTAAGACACTTAAAAGGGTAATGTTGACATTTCACCCACCTCATCCTTTACAATATCAAAGCACATTTACAACCTTGCCCTTTTTGGTATCCTGGTCGACACTGTATTCAGTTTCTTGAGAGCTTTTAAATCATTCACGCTTCCACTTCAATCATTCAACTTCCTAACCTAAAACCAATTTAATGTTTATCGTTCATCATTAATTCGTCATCAAGGGGTAATTTAAACGAACAACTGCAATGAAGGCGATTACTTGTAATGGTGTGGTATTTAGGGTTCAATTGTGGTGATCAACGCAATTGCAGCCCTAGCTATACGGTTCATCGCCAAAACAGAGCACACCAATGGGTATTCATTCGGCCAAAACGTTTCAGGTATCATTTTGTTTTTTTTACACCGGAATCCTCTTCCCACGATCTCAGGTATCATTTTTTTTTTGTTATAGCAGTAGTTAATTATTATTATTATTATTATTATTATTATTATTGTTGTTGTTGTTGTTCCTTATTCAATTTTAGTTCCCCTGAATCAATCCTACAACAAACAGAGAGATCTTCGATCCACAATTGAATCACTGTAAGCACTGATCGGTTTTAATTAATGTAATTTTATAATATCTTATTGTTTCTGCTTATGGGTTTGTTTTTAATTTGGCTATTTTTTTATTTGTGTGTGAAAGTAATGATTAGATCAAGATTTGATTTTTAGTAAGCACTAGCATCTTTTTGTAGTGAATTTGATGGAATGTAACTACGCGAGAACGGAGGTTAATCGGAACCGTTAAAATGTCGTCATGGATGCGGACAAAGGCATGCAAAGGCATGCGACAGAGAGAGCTTCAAATTTTGTCACTGGCTACTCCGAGATCAAGAAACTTCAAATCCAAAGAGATGAGATCGTAAGTTAACTTATTTCTTCCCTTTATCGAGGTTATCTTCCGCATTTGTGTTTGGGTATGTTGTTCGTCTTTCCATTTAATTGCTTCAAATTTTGTCACTGGCTCACCACCTGGTTATCATCAGGTTAGTTTTATAGTAATATATGGTCTCATAGTGAAACACATTCAAGTTAGAATTGGCGTTCTTAAACTACCAATGGGTATATAAGTTTTGTTTCACAATTATTCCTTATATTTGCATACCATCTCATAAATTATTATCTGTCTTTTTTACAGTCGAAAAAGGGAACATGGACCTCTTTTATAACCTTCTCTGATGTTATGCTAGAATGTATACAGGTACCCATATTTTTTTGATGAATACGGATAAGATTAGGATAATGCGTACCCGAATGCTATTTTGAATGGGGTTGAGATTACGAAGATGAATAACTCGGATGAGAGTCTTTCAGGGAAATATGTTGTTGCGATGAATAAGGGTTCAAAGAGTAAAGTGGGCGTGATCTTAGGGGTGGTTGTTGGTATAATTGTGGCTGTGTTGTTGGTTTTTGTTCTGTTCTTCTTGCATAAACGAATGAAACAAGACAATTGAACCAATCAATGATATGGATTCCTTTATCGACGAATGGGCTTTCGCAGATGATGGGAAGCAAGCATTCTAATGGCACGGCGATCAGTGACTTCAGAAGTCAAAACCCTTATTTTTTTAAAACTTTACGTTCATAATGACGAAGAAGTCAAGGCCCTCTTCAAGCAAGTTCAAGGTGAAGTGCCCGGTTCCCCTATATTCATTATGAAAGTTGCCTCCCAGGTGAGAAAACCTGTTATATGCTGATTGCCATTAGTTTGCAACTCAAGGTTTAATATAATGCAATTAAATTAATATTAAAAACAGAGCCGGCATCTCGAAGTTCAACTGCTGTGTGATCAGTATGGAAATGTAGCAGCTTTACATAGCCGTGATTGCAGTGTTCAAAGGCAACATCAAAAGGTAGCCTGAGAACCATACACATGCTCATTCTTTAATTTTTTAATCTTGTTTTTAATATAGTTGTATGTGTTTATTTGATGATATTTTCAAGATTATTGAGGAGGGGCCAATAACTGTAGCTCCACCTGACACAATAAAGAAGCTTGAGCAAGCAGCAAGAAGACTAGCAAAATCGGTTAATTATGTTGGAGCTGCCACTGTAGAGTATTTGTACAAAATGGAAACCGGAGATTATTGCTTTTTGGAGCTTAATCCCCGTTTACAGGTGCATTAAAATTAATTCTTAAAATATACTTGATTATTGTAAGTAATGTTTCGCATTATACAGACACACAACTTCTTCCATATTATTGATGTATAAAATAGGGTTACAAGCGGTTTGTATTTATAGTCTAGGAAACCAATTAGACTAGGGAACTAATTTAATCTGATTATGGTAACAAGTGATGTGTTAAACTTAATATCCTAATAATACGTCTAATGTAGTCTAAGATACATATTATTCTTGAGATATTTAGTAGGTTTCTTGGCTCCTGACATATAATTATGTTATGTATGTGTGCCCTGTTTATAATTCAGAAGAAATGATATGTGACGGTGAGTGGTATCAACTTTGATGTGGGGGCCCACAAAATAATATAGGATAATTGTTAATTATATTTACAGGTTGAGCATTCGGTCACTGAGTGGATAGCTGAAGTTACTCTACCTGCAGCTCAAGTGGCAGTTGAAATGGGAATTCCACTTTGGCAAA
The DNA here is from genome assembly GCA_028751855.1 of Ambrosia trifida. Classification (NCBI taxonomy): domain Eukaryota; kingdom Viridiplantae; phylum Streptophyta; class Magnoliopsida; order Asterales; family Asteraceae; genus Ambrosia; species Ambrosia trifida. The sequence continues at coordinate 99,250,357 of CM054123.1, read as the reverse complement.
TACCAATTATGTTTCTTAAATTATTATGGAATGGAGAAATATGATCTTTTTAGTGTTTAGAACGAGTATACATAATAGACGTGTGTGTATATGAAACTGCTCAGGAATATTTTAGGACTTATTTCTCATATTCATATAAATTGCACTTTTTAGGAGCTAAGTTTTAAAAGCAAGCCAAATGTGTGGGCATACTTTTCTGTCAAGGTAAGACTTGTTTTGAATTATATTTTCATATTTTAATTTTAATTTCCTGATTGCAAACTTGTATATATTATTGAAAATTGCAGTCTGGAGGAGGCATTCATGAATTTTCAGATTCTCAATTTGGGAAGAAAACAGAATTTTGTTTTGTTTCAGTTCAGATAGTTGATCCTTACATTTATTTGCATACAATATTCTTCGCTAAAATGTTTATGGTCTTAATGCCTTATATTATTTATTTATATTCCTTAGGTTATGTTTACAGTATTTTAACGTTCTTTTGGGATGAAATTGTTCAGGAGGAAGCTGCGCTGCGCATGGTGGACTCATCCTTGAAGACATGAGTATAGGCCCATCAACATATTCATTAATTTCTATTCAGGTGATTATGCATTATGAATTGTTCATATAAAAACAGATGAAACAACAATCAAACCTATTGCTGGCAAATTTTAGGGATGAATAAGTTTTAATCTTATTTCTTTTTCTTGTAACCGTGTTTGAACCTTTATTCTGCAGTTCCTAAATACAAAATTAAGGTCCCTGTGGCAAACTTTTTCCCTCAACCTAAAGTAAGTGTTCGATGCTTAGTGTTGAATATATATCCTTTTTTTTGTTTGTAAATTCATTCATGTTTTCTTGACATTCTTTTGTGCAATAGGTAGATGCAGCTGCTGTTGTTGTTGTGTTTAGACTGAAACAAGCAGCAGACTACCCCCAAGTTTCATCAACCAAGAGCTTCTTTTCGATGGTGTTGAATATGATATCTATAGGGACACCCGCTGCAATGCGCGGGCATTCCCACTAGTAAATTATAAGATATTTAAACTCTAGCATTATTACTTTCATTTATAGTATAGTTTTTTTTTTTTTTTTATTAACTTACATTCAAAACAGGCACGACCTAAAAAAAAACAGAGATCACCCACATAACTATAACATATACAAAGGGTGTACACACTAATCCTTCCAAATGAGGGACTTATTATTTGACTGATGCTTTAACAAAAAATAAGACGACTTCACCATACTCAAAACCTCCATAACCTTAGCATCTATGCTATTAATTTTTTTTGTCATTTCTCGTCTTCCATATCACCCAACAAGTAACCATAACAATACCATGAATTATTTCCCCCAACTTACCTCCATCAACTTGTTTATAAATCTCCAGTGGATCCCTGAAACTAAATGCATAAATCGGTGCCAACCGGCACCAAGATCCAACCCATGACTACAACTCGACAACATAAGAGCAAGCCGTGAACAAGTGATCTGTAGTTTCTACCTCAAGCTCGCACAATGAACATAGCTCGTTCTCCACCTTGATACCTCTCCATGAGAGGGCCGTGACTGTAGCGATTCTTTCCATTTCCGCTCTCCACGCTATTATGTTACACTTCATTGGTACCCATGTGCCCCATTCCATCGTGTATGTATTATCTTATTTTTTATATTTTTTTAGCTTCTTCTTAACATACCCTAACGTGAACTTCCCATCCTTATCCCCCATCCACTGCCAAGTATGATAACTCCTAACCAATTTCACTAAGTAGAGTGCTACAATCAACGTATGCCATTCATTCTTTTGAGTATCATCAACGAATTGGGCTACCCAACCAATAGCCCAGCACCCAATTTTCCCCACCATAGCCCAGTTATTGCAAACCCAACACTTTTTATCTACAACTAAATGAAATAGGGCCGAGGGTTTGTTTCCTACAACGGTTTGTTGAAAAGCCAGGGAACTAGCGAAAAGCGTATTGATATGACGTTTCCCACTATATCTCTAATGTACTTGTTAAGTGGCGACCCTTCAATCTTCAATCTCTCACTATTTCTAACTATTGCCCCAACATCCAACAATCGATTTGTTCCATGGTAATGGCGACCATCTATTCCGAACTTTGTGACAAACCTTAACAACCGCTTTCCATAAACTACCCTTCTTAGTTTTAAACCTCCACATCCACTTTGCTAGCAAAGCTTCATTTGTATCTCTTAATCTACTAATTCCCAACCCACCATTCTCTTTATAATTCGTCACCCTTTCCCAAGCAACCTAGTGTAACTTCTTTTCTGATTTAGATCCAGCACATAGGAACCTCTTCATAATTTTTTCCAAATTGTTTATCACCTTAATAGGTGCTTTATATAAGGAAAAATAATATACCGGTAAGCTCGCCAAGACCTATCTAATAAGCGTAACACCCCTCGATAGATAACATTTTTGCCCTCTATGACGATAATCTTGATTCAAATACCTCGACCACTTTCCTCCAATTATTACCATTGTTCATATTTGTCCCCACTTTTATACCCAAATAATCGAACGAAATATCTCCCATCTTGCATCCCACAATCTTGGCCATGTCTTCTACCTCTTCTCTCTTTGTGCCAAACCCATGAATAGAATATTTCTGAATATTAATTTTAAACCTAGAGCACAAATGAAAACAACGTAATATTCTATTCAACTTTTCTACATTCTATTTTGACCACCTTCCCAAAATCATAACATCACTAGCATAAAACAAGTGTGTCATAATAGTGCCGTCGTTTTACAACTTAATCCCCTCAAACTCTTCAACCCCGCACGCTTTGTTTATAGTACACGATAGCACCTTCATAACTAAGAGAAAAAGAAAAGGATAAAGAGGATCCCTTTATCTTAGCCCCTTTTGACATTGAAATTCAAAGTTCGGTGAGCCATTCACCAACACAACAGATCTCGCCGGTTATAGAATCCCTTTCACCCAAGAACACCAGTTAGGAGGAAATCCTATTTGCTTTAAGACCGACAACAGGAACTTCCAATTAACATTATTATAAACCTTTTGGAAATCAATCTTCATCAGAAAAGCTTTATCACATTTCTTTTTAAGCCCTGACATTAATTCATTGACATTCAAAGGACCGTCCAAGATACACCCGTTTTTCAAAAAAGTCGTTTGCGTAATCGGCCAATAATTTTTTTAAACCCAATGGATTCTTAGATTTAGGAACGAGTGTAATAAAATCGAAGCTACACCCTTTATTAAATGTTGACAATGACAAAATATAACTAGAGTAGAGAAGAAAGCAGACATTAATTTGGAGTTGAATTTTCGGAACTTTAAATGTTTGATGAGTTATAAGAAATTGTATAAAGGTTGAAATTTTACTAGTAGGATGTAATTGGTGTTGCGTATGTGATGTGCTTATATAGTTGTACACAATACAATTAAAGTCTCTAAACTCTAACTTAATAAATTTTGGTCTAATATTTTATCGCAAGCTAAAAACGATAGTTAGGGGTTGTTTGATAACCTATGCGTCAGTAAGTGTTGAGCCATTAAAAGGTTTAATTGGGTGAGAGACTATGAACCAGTAAGAGATCGGGCTTGAGTCGGCCTCATTTGTTAGTGCTAGAGGAGGTGGTGGTAGGGGGTCGAGGAGGTGGTGCGTGAGTAGCCGACTGAGGATTATTAACATATGTGAATGGATAAAGGGGTTAAAATTTATATTCAACATTATTTTAAAACTTACTAGGTAACAACCTTACTAACTTGTTCAGATGTGTTGTGTCAGTGAACAAAGCAATTAATGCTGACTGATTCAAATGCAACATTTTAATGGAATTATTAAGTGACTAATAAATAGCCCATTACCTTGCATTCAAATATAGTCTCTTGATAAAATTAATAAGTGATCCTAATAGTCCTTCACGGGTAGCTCAGTTGGTGAATGGACCAGGGATCTCTCTTGGAGGTTTCAGGTTCGATTCCCACGAAGGACATAATGAGAAATGATGGATGACTCATGGCCTATGGTCATGAGTTCGAGTCCTGATCTTTCCAGGTTTTACCGGTTCACTACTGTCGTGCCTTTGGGCGGGTATGTGGGTCGGGTTTTCCCTGGAAGCGGGCTGTCGGGCGGGCTAGGGGCTTCGTGCATCCGGGGTGGGCCGGGCTGTGCCCCTGTCTTTGCCACTGGGGGGCCGCGTACGAAGTACCCGACGTTGTTTAGTTAGCCGTTAAAAAAAAAAAAAATAAGTGATCCTAATAATTGAATATAGAGGAGAATTGTACACATTACAATTCAAGTCCCTAAACTATAACCTAATACATTTTGGTCTAATACTTCACCACAAGCTAAGAGCGGTAGAGAGTTACCTTGATTCCACCATTTTCATACATCTTCCTATAACCCGCAATCAATAAGTGATCCTAATAATTGAAGATAGAGAACATTTGAACTTGGAGCATTCATATTAGGTCCTTTTTATTTTTGTGAGTGTATTTTACATATTTTAAAAAGTGATTTGGGGTTCTTGTGAGTGTAGTAGAGAGAAAATGTTAATGTTTGACACTGTTCATCTTCATTTATTTTTTAATATTATTTAAAAGTGGTTGTGAGTGGAGGAAAGATAAAAAGTAATGATAAAATATTATTTATTTGAAGAGGGGAGAGGAAATGTAGTGGTTTTTAGTGTAATTTGTTGGATGGAGATGAAGAACTTGATGCGAATGCTCTTACAAGCAGAACTAAAGCACTTCCAATGGGGGTTGGGCGGACGGGTCCAATGACCGAACGAACCAACCAAATCCCACCCCCATTGTAGCTAGTGGTCTGGAGGAAGATAGTGCCACATTTTTTAAGTTGGCTATTAGGTTGAATATTGTAGGTTTTATATTTAACTGGTATTGGGTTGTGTATTATAGGGTTTTATAATTAATCAAAAAATTTGTATTCTAATAATATAAGTTAAAAATTAAATATTATACAAACATAATTAAAAATGTAAGTACAGAATCCTTCTAGGTATCAAACAAACACCCAATTGAGTACGGAAAACAAGATTGAATGGAAGAACAAAGAAGAGACTTGAAAACAAAAAATTGTATTAAACAAGGTGCACACGAGTTCAAGGACTCGTCTGGTACACCTACAATTGATTACAAAGAGAGCAAAACACAAAAGACAAGCAACTCCAAAATAACCCAAGAACCCCCTATTTATAGATACATAGGGCGGTTCTCATACAATGGGCCTAGTAGGCCGAAACCCAATAATAAAACAACTAAACAAGCCCAAACTATTAGTGACCCAAGACAGATGCAAACCTCTAACTTACATGGCCCAACAATACCCCCTAGGTTTATGTCGTCTTGGTATGTTCACATCTACTTCCTGCTGCGACCACTAGAAGACCTATTTTTCTTTCTCGACTCCTCAATCTTCTTTTTCCTTAATGCTTCTCGCATCTCTTCACTAAACTTGCCAATGTAGGGTCCAAAAAGTTGTGTCTCCACTCCACCTCTCTGATCTGCCCTCAATCCAAACTGTATTACCTGAGTAACTACACGAATAAACGACTTAGCATAGGCTTCATAGTTTGGATCACACTGGATTCGATGCTTCACCAAGACTTTAATATCTTCAGAGTGCAGCATCATCAAATCCTTTGCATCGAAAACTCTAAACTCGTCCTGTTCATAGACAATGACAACGAAGTGTCGTCAGGCATACTCATGTCCATGATGTACGTGTCGTTTCTTTTAGGAGCCCTCATGATAATCCACTCTTTTGGAATTTTCACCCCTGGTTTCAACACTAAGGCCCCAGTCTTGGTAACTTGAACCGAGTGCCCCTTGTCTCAAATTTGAGAGACACCCATGAGATTGTGCTTAAGCTCCTCAACATAGTTCACTCCTTCTAGGGTGATCTTGCCATTTGTGACCTTCCCCTTTCCTGAGATGCGCCCGCCTTTGGCACTAGCAAAATTCACGTGCTCCATCACATTTCAGGAATTCAATCAACAATCTCAACTCCCCTGTCATATGCCTGTAGTAGCCGCTATCAACGTACCACCAATTGATAACCCCCCTCAACAGCTCTTGCATTCACAAAGAAGATTAGTTAGAGTAGGGGACGCATGCTGTGAAAGTCTTGGGTTGTCCCATTTCATCAACAACAATAAACTCCCGCCAATATCTATCACTCCCCTCTAGAGTCCTGGATCTAGGTGGGTTGTTTCTGCTCATTTGGTCATAATGTCTGTAGGACATTTGATTATGAGGATTTTAATATCCTCTATGATTCACTAGCCCGTTATTTTGAGTTTGAGGATACCTTCCTCTGTTGGGGTATCCTGAGCATAACTATTTCTTGAAATTTTTTGGTTATTAGAATAGTGTCTATCCCTATAACCATTTTGAATATTATTATTATTGTTATTAAAGTTTACTAGTTTGTCACCTTCTGGGCTTTGGTGACATTGCTGTCTGTGCGGTGGTTGATATTTGTTGGCATTTGCAGATGCTGCCTGCTTAGAAGGTTGAGCATCAGATGTGCTTTCCTTTCCAACAGATACTTGTCTAGGGACAAAAGCAGGCCGTTCAAAATTTTTATTTACGTGTCGTTTGCCTAGATCCCTAGACCCATCGTCAGCTACTTTCTCTAATTGTTTATGAAAAGTTTTCTTCGCAGAGTTATTTACGTCTTTCCTACTTTCTGCTTTAGCAGGACTCTCGCCTTTCTTTGCATTAGTTGATACAATGTTCTCCTTCTTCTTGAAAGTGCACATGCTAGCAATATGTCCTTTTTGATGACATTTAAAACATGATCGCTTCTCAAGGGGCTTTTTGTATTGTCCCCTTGAGGTTGATCCCTCATTGCTAACATACTTGGGTAAAGTATTACCAGAACACTCAGCATTACCCTTTTTTATTTCTTTGGTTTTAGCTTCTCATTGCTTAACAAATTTAGGATTTTTCAAAACTTTTTTTGGATCAACGTTTTTAGTTTAAGTTTTAGAAATCACTGGGTAACCTTTTCTTCTTCAGTTTGATCAGGTTTAACAGTATTAGTTTTATTAACCCCCAACCCCTTTGTGTTCTTGAACACTTCACCAGTTTCTTCATCCTCAGACCCAATGGATGAACTACCACTATCAATACTATCCACTTTCTCACTCATATCAACTTTCACTTCATCAAGCTTAGGATTACAAATCTCCTCTATCACCTCCTTCTCAGTTGGTAAAAATGAATAGTTACCAGTTGTGTGAGGGGGTACATCTTGATAACCTAAGCCACCATTATCATTCGTATGCTTCTTAGTTTCTTCTCTAGAGTCAATCAGTGCATTGATACGATACTTAGATCTTCTAACCTGATCTATCTGCCTATTCAAGTCAGCTACCTTAATTTTGAGTTGGTCTATTTCAGCATTTTTCTTAGCAATTTCTTCTTACTTATCAACTAAAGCCAACTGTGATAAATTAATGTAATCTATCTTTTCTCTAAGCATATAGTTCAGCTCTTTTAGATCTTTCTTTACAACATTAAGGGATGTTTTAAGATTCCCTTCTCTTATCCTATTACTTAGATTGAACTCTTTCTCTTTATCTAGAAGCACGACTAAATCAGTGTTATGCTTAGCAACCTAATCGTTTTCTTTCACAAGCAACAAAATACGTTTAGCATAATCAACACCTTTATTACAAGCTTCTACAACTAAAGATAGAGGAAGAAGTACCTTTTTCTCTTTTGATGTCAAGTCTGCCATGTAAGCCATGAATTCCTTAGTAGAGATCCCTTCTATTGATGATGTTAGATCTAGCACATGGGTAGATACCTCCTTGTTAGCTTCAATCTCAGTCTTAGTTGCTTCAGCTTCTTTCTCTTCACGTTCACTGTCAGATGTGTTGACTTCATTCACTTTACTCTCATTCTCTTCTGTCTCAGTCTTGCTAACATGTTCATCACACACTTGCTCAACATGTTTCACTTCATTCTCAGTCTCTTCTTCAACAATTTCGGCCATGAGAGCCTAATTGTATGAACTATCAGCACCATCTAACACATTGCTCCAGTCATATGAACCATCAGGCTTGGCTGCCATCAGTGCCTTTGAGCCTAAGTTGCTCTGAGAAGGCGCCACTGATGAGCTTTGCCTTGTGGTGTTTCCCCGGTTTTGACTTTTGGGTCTTGCACATTCTCTGGCGAAGTACCCATACCCAAAGCAGATATAACATTTGACTTTGGATTTGTCAAAACCAGGTCTCCCACCTACCAGCTTCTTTCCGGTTCTCTCCATAAACTTTCTTGCCCTTCTCGCAATCATGGCAAGATTCCATGGTAGATCCATTTCCCGGATCAACATGATCATTGTCATCATCAAACAATGCCGGATCATTTATCTTCCTTTGTATGTAGTTCTCATAAGATGCTACAAAAGGAAGACAAAACTACAAGCTGCTCTTCTGCTGATTTGACACTCATGGGCATAGACTTGTGATGTGTTGTAAAACACATCTCTTTTCCTATGTATTTTGTATATTATTTAGTCATGTTTTTATTTTTCATGTCGTTTTTATTATGTATTTTATTATTTTTTAGGTGTTCGTAAGAAAGGAGCTTCAAACAGTAAAAAATAATCAAGACACGGGCACCTGGTTCGATCTAAGACGATTACTAATATAATAATAATAATAATAATAATAATAATAATAATAATAATAATAATAATAATAATAAAAGAAAAAAAAACCATGAATTGTTAAATGATGAAAAGGCCTTACGGCCCGAAGAGTCAACCCACAAAAAAAAAATAAAAATCCTAAAAGCCTAATATTTTTTGTGAGGAGGTGAATATTTGCAAGGACAAGGATCAGCCGTCAAAAAAAAAAAAAGGCTCTCGACAAGAGCACAACAAATCGCAACAGCATATTCTAATTAATTTGGAGAGGAGGAAGTGAAGGAGAAGAAGGCACGGGATCACGGTGTGAAGCTACGGGTTCGATTGTAATAAGTTTTAGGTTTTATATTTGTTGACTTTGTGTTGATGAATAATACTATTACTATGACTTTGATTTTTCTTGAACTTATGTTTTTATTGTTTTCCCTAATTATGTTTGGCTAAAACATTAGTGGCCACCTAGGTTGAAGATGATTACTATTTGATTTTGGTTTATGTTTTGGTTTTGGACTTTGTAGTTGGATTTATGTTTTAGTAAGAAACTTGTTTATGATTATAAGATGTGTTTGCGTACTTTTTACTAATTTATGATCTTTTGATGTTCCACGAGTGTCTTAGTGAATGTCTTTCATGTTTGGATACTTGTTAGAATTACATGCTTTGTGCTTGTAATTTACTTTATGGTTTTAGGCCTAAATTCCATAGGAACATTGATTGGAAGTTTAGAGGTAATTAGTATTCTTCCTACTCTTGAGACCGAGAGATGATATGTAGTCAGGTTTGTCTTTGGTGCTAGAGGTTTAGGCTAGAAACGCTAAGAGATCAGGTTTTCCTAGGTTCTCTAGTATTATTTGCTTATCCATGTCATAGATTGACTTTACATGTTACTCCTTGCACTTTAGGGTGTATTGTGATTGGAGAGTGAGAAATATAAACCAGTCTAGCGAGTACTTTAGCATAGTTAGTGAGACCGAGAGGTGATCTAACCAATCAGTGAGATTAGTAGCCTTTAGGATTCCTTTTCGGTCAGTCTTGGTAAATGATCCAGGAGCCATTAGGATACTAGAGGTGAATATTATAAGATCCTGATTGCCAACATAGTTTTCAAAGCCGGGCAGTTCCCATTTCATTAGTAGGATCCGATACCTAGGGTTGCCTATCCCGTCTCTGATTTCCCTCCTTATTAATCCTTCGCTATCTGTTAGTTTGAGCATTTTAGTTTATTTGCTTTAGTAAGTAGTTTATTAATACAAATCACAAAATCCAATTTGCTAGGCTAGGAGTCGATAGAGGTCTGGTACCGAGAGTCGCCATATTGTGTCCACGGATCGATATTCCGGACTTACTTGCTCTGCTACACTGCGACCGGTGCACTTGCCGTTAGTGTGTGGTTTAGCGGGTTTATCCATTTTTAAAACTTGACCCGAATTTATTTAATGCATATTTTCACACATCAAGTTTTTGGCGCCGTTGCCGGGGACACAGTGCGCTATCGAGGACGGCCCGAGTCGGGGATGTAGTCATTTTGTAGATAATTTTATTCTTCTTTATTTTATTATTTATTTCTTTTTAGTTAAAATCTTTACCTATTATATCTTTTCTATCTGGTGCCGTGATTTGTTTGTTTAGTGTCTGTTTGCAGTGAGATTTTTAGGATGCCAGATGTTAGTGGAAGAAAGACTGTAGCAGACTACATAAGAGAGCGCGACCAGGCTGCTTGCAATGAAGAAGGCATCTACACACAAATGCAAAATCACTATTTGCCTGTTTGGAAAGAACCCGATAGCTTTTTTGACTCTTCGGTACCAAGGATCTATGTAGATTAGTATGAAGAGGAAAATCCATACTTACAGCCATATGATATAACTCCAGCACCGAAGACGATAATGGACGAAGAAGTCCCACCTCCGGTCCAATTAGAACCCATTGAAGATGATTTTTGGAGTGATAGTGAGGTTGAAGAAGACGTCGGGGTGATTGAAGAGGTTATTGAGAAGGAGAAAAAGATGGGAGATGAAGATGAAGATACGCATGTACCATCTTGGGAGGACGAGTTTGGTGATTAGTTGGATAATTTACCAACTCTTGAAGAAGAAGAATTTGACCCGGTTGGTGATCTTACCTTTTTAGAAACATTACTTATGGGGGGAGGAACTAGCCACAGAGTTCAAAGATACACCAAACAAGGAAGAAGAAGAGGTGGTAACAAAGAAGAAGACCAAACCACCTCGTCACATTCAGGATTGCCGGCCCGTGCCGCCACCATCACGGAAGAGGGTTCACAGTCACATGGACCATACCCCTCATCATATCCCACATACAAGGTTTGATCCAGGTAAGTGTAAGAATAGGTGGTCTGACCCGTTTGAATTTTTCAAACGTTTTTCAAGATTCACCATTCGTCTTTTGACGAACAATGGTGAACGATCTGAATTAAATGGGTTGGATAAAGGGTGGATAAAAGAGAAGCCACCTGATTGAACTTAGGTTAAAACCCAAGTGTAGACTTTTGTATCATCATCCGCCAGGTATGTTTTAATTTTATTTTATTTTCATTCTTCTTTATTTTATTTTTTATTTATATTTATTTTTTTTGTTTATCGAGTCGTGTGGGATTGCCTTGGCCTTTTTCACCGTTTGATCCCCCCACTCGTACTCAATCTCCATTCGGGTGGGGTCGATCTTAAAATTATTTTTTGTAAACATGCATCTCACTTGTCATTAAGTCATTTTACTTTCACTTTCTTTTTATTTTATTTTTGCGGGATTCTGACTTTGGCCGCGAAGGAAATGCTATACGGCTGCAGATGATGGACGGACGGGACACTTTCTGCGAGCTATCGTCACATATTCCAGGGGAGTTCCTTCCATTTTTGTTGTTATATATATTTTTTGTTTCATCTTTATTTTTGCATTTTTATTTTTAGTCTGCGTTGTATCCTGGAGCACATTGAGGACACTGTGCCTTTCTAAGTGTGGGGATAGGAAACTTCGTTTTTATTTTGCTTAGTTGTAGGTTGAGTCATAAAAAAACAAAAAAAATAATAAAAAAATAAAAATACAAAAAGAAATTAAAAAAAAGTTGGTTTGGTGTTAGTCCCGATCCTTTTTGCGCGTAGTAAACGAGCCTTTTCAATATAATACGTCGGTAAAAAGCAGGGTCGATTGTCTGGTTTACGGGTCTTAGCATATGTTTCTTTAAGTTGCGTGATAGTAGTCTTGACCGAGTTGTTTTTCTGACATAAAAGGTTTGGGGGTGCCTGGGATAGTGGATCAAGCTGGATGGTCAACTGGTTTTGCACTTGCTAGTATCGGTAACTCTTATTTCCACATGACAGTGAGTTTTGAGCCTTTAAATATTATATATAAATATTCATTATTTCGTTTCATGTGTGATATACCGACTTTGTTGCATAATTTTAGAACTTGTGCGTTTTGATGCATTTTGAGACCATAAGCTTTGACTTGACACAAATATGATAGAGGCATTAGGATTACCCATTTTTGTTTAGCCTTTTCGTTTGTTTTTGTTATTTGACCCGTTTCACCATTTTTACCTTTAGAAACCACTTTGAGACTAAACCTTTCGTTTGTCACCCATTTTATTTTATATTGATTACCGGATTGTATATATTTATGTAATGTGAAAAAACACAAGAAAAACGTATATCAGCATAAAGAGTAGCTGACATAAAAAAAAGAAAAAGAAAAAGAAAAATATATGAAAAAGTGAAAGGAAAAAAAATAGAATAAAGATATGGGTCAAGAAGACTAAAGAGTTAGAGTTTATATCATGGTTTATCCGGTTTGTCTCTTATTTTTCTTTTTAGCCAATTTTTCCCAACAAAATACCCTACCTTTAACCCTTACATACCCTTTAAAAGTCCTCTTGATTTGTGTTAGTGTTAGCAATTAGGTGGAAATTTGATTGACGTACAAGCTTATGATAATTTTGCTTCATTGTTCGGTTTTGAGAGATTCACTCCAAATAAATATATAACCGAGAGATGAGTGATATTGTGAGGGGTGTTTACAGGTGCATAGTCGGTTGCTTGAAGGTAAGTGATGCTTGACTAGGTAGGCCTTGTTTTTAAAATTGTATCATCTTGACTAGTCAGCCTTTTGAACGATGTAAGTCTTGTGAAACCACTATGCTTGTTGATTTCGTAGCCTGCTTTTGACCCTGCTTGATGCTATCGTTTTTGTTAAGTGCTTTGTTGAAAATGTTGTTTGGGATTTTGTATAATTCTTTTTCGGGACGCAAAAGATTTAAGTGTGGGGATGTTTGATGTGTTGCAAAACACATCTCTTTTCCTATGTATTTTGTATATTATTTGGTCATGTTTTTATTTGTTTCGTGTCATTTTTATTATGTATTTATGTATTTTATTATATTTTTATGTGTTCGTGAGAAAGGAGCTTTAAACAGTAAAAAATAATCAAGACACGGGCACCTGGTTCGATCTAAGGCGATTACTAATATAATAATAATAATAACAACAACAACAACAACAACAACAACAAAACCAGGTCTGCCACCTACCAGCTTCTTTCCAGTTCTCTCCATAAACTTTCTTTCCCTTCTCTCAATCATGGCAAGATTCCACGGTAGATCCATTTCCCGGATCAACATGATCATTGTCATCATCAAACAATGCCCGATCATTTATCTTCCCTTGTATGTAGTTCTCATAAGATGCTACAAAGGAAGATAAAACTACAAGCTAGATCTGCTGATTTGACACTCATGGGCATAGACTTGCATGACTTGTGATCGTATTTGGAGTCAGATTTGTTAGAGTCAGCAGTGCTTTTTCCCTTGTCCTTGGCTGAGGGAATGTCTTTCACCTTCGTTGATTCACCTGAAACAGACACGAAACAAACTTCACCGTCAGAATCTAACATAATGTTACTAGAACTATCTCCTGAAAAGAATGTACTAGCATTCCCACTGTTGCTTGATGTGCCACCAGATGAGGATTTGGATGACGATTTCCCATAGTACACTCCCGGATCTTGAACCTGATCAGAATCGACATCCTTCCTCTTCATCGCCAAATCATAAGACCCCAGTCTTCCTATTACATCGTCAAGCTTGTATGTTGCGAATTCTGGATTCTCTTTAATGAGAAGAGCATAAACTTCCCACTTTGCAAGCAATGCATCCAGACTCTTGGTGGTCATCTCAACATCAGTGTGCTCAATCTTGTAGTTTTTTTAGCTCAGTAACAAGATGGTAGTATCTTGTTATAATCTCTTCAAGAGTTTCACTAGCAAACGCCCTAAAGACAGCGAACTGTTTCTTAAGAAATTCAATTCTATTTTTCTTAATATTATCATTTCCCTGAAACCATCTTTCTATAGCTACCCACAAATCTTATGCATTTTGGAATTTTCTAAAGGTGTGCAGTATTTCGTGTGGCATGCTCATTGTGATGGCAACATGTGCCTTTTTCTCAGCTTCTAACATCAACTTTTCTTCCTCATCCATATCTTTAAATTCTACCTTAACAGTCCTACCATCAACGGCTGTAGATGGTGGTATATAACCGTCTCTAATGCAAATCCATCCTCTCATCATATAGAACCCCACCCACTCTTTGAACATGTCCTTCCACCGGTAATAGTCATTAACTGAAATCATTTTTGGTGGAGAGTTTGATTTTCCGGCCTCATGGTCCATTTCTAAAAACCTATTCAAAGTCGACATTTTAATTATGTTTGATATGTTTTAAATTAATTTTAAATGCCCAAGAATAAGTTATAAGTCCAAAGTCCAAGTTCAATGTCCGAATAATAGGTCCAAAATCAGTTCGAAGATGTATTCGAACCAACAGTACAGTTCCACGAAGATAATAATGATTGAAGATGCTACACGAAGATGATTATTAAACGAAATTATTAATAAACGAATATATACCCAAATAAAGTTAACTTATTAAATGAAGATCCAGGTCAAACGAAGTTGACTTTTAACGAATTTGACCTTTTAACAAAGTTGACCAAGAACGAAGATGGATTATCTTCGTTGATAGCCCCAACTTCGTTCGATGAATCTATTCGAAGATGAATCAAATTTTTCAGTCAAAAACACTTTCAAATGACACGAAACTTTCTGAAAAGCACTATTATTGACTGAGGAAGATTTTAAGACACAAAAACAGATGTTTTGGACGTAAAAACACATTCCAATCGATTCAATCTTTGCAATAATCGAGCTTGAACCGTACAATCGAGCATAGATGCTCTGATACCAATTGTAGGTCCTTGGAATGGATCAATTACAAGCTAGATTAGATCTACCAAGGTGCGGAATCCCTTGATAGACATTTATGCAAATGAGGAATCAATCACAACGATAACACGATGAGAATACTTATAAAACGGCTTGTCTATTGATATTATTTTAGTGGAACCAATACCAATTACAAGTAAATGACTGACCAACCCTAGCCTACACCTCATGCAAGGTATTTATACTTGCACGAGCATGATCTGTAAACAAAGAAGAGCATCTTCGTTGTCTGCCATCTTCGCCCAATATCTTCTTTGTTTTTTAACTTCTTTGTTTGCTAGGGTAAAACACAAAAGACTATCATACTTGACTTATAACAAAGTCAAGTATGTTACAATTAACCTATCAACCAAACACAAATACGATACTAATCTAGAGAAGCGTTTGTCACACAAACATGCACTAACATTATGACTCTCACAAGTACACCCAAATATGTTGTTAAAAATCAGCTTTGACTCCAGATTTTATAAATTCACAAAACCATAGTTCCACATTTCCAAATCATGCATGACTAGACTTTTTGAAATCCTTGTGTGAACACTATACTACATTTTAGACTAAAAAAATTACCGAAATCAGACATTCACTTACCAAGATATGACTCAAACAAGTTGCAACATCGAATCTATCCAAAACTAAAAGCATACAAAACAACTCAATAACAAAACCTAATCATCTATAAATCATACCAATCATGAAATAATCATATGTAATAATTTTAACATCAAAACCCTCAACATTCAAAACCCTAATTATAATTAAATCAATCAATCCATTCAAACATTCATCCTAATGATCTCTAACGATCAACAAACACATGTACTTTGATTTTTACTCTTAATTGAATAATAGGGTTTATAAAAGTTTTCAAGAATCATAAAGACGATGATATAAATCATGATTTATAACTTCCAGTGCAATGAAAACTTGATATTTGCCTTGAATAGCTTGAAATCACCAAGAATTGCTTGAAGAACGTTTGAGAGGAGAGGGGATACGAGGATGGGGGTTCACGGCGCAAAGGGTTGGGGAGGGTTTGTTTAATTTATTTTTTAAATAAAATATCATTTAGGACATGATGTGTTGGGTCCTGGGCCAAACTAGCGGGCTTTACGAGGCCTTTTAACAACAAACGGACCCGTTACCAGTCCTTAATCTCATGAATGAGTCTAATAATGTGACATCCGTCACCTTTCGTTTTTATTTTATAACATTCCGCATTTCTATCTTGTACGTTTATTATTCGATCAATAAAACGTCGCATTTTTTATCATTATTATACGTTTTAAAAAATATTTTGGGGTACTTTTGGACTCGTATAATCATATTACAAACATAAAATAACATTATATTTGTGAAATAATTATAAAAAAAATAATTGTGTGGACCGGGACTCGAACCCGTGTCCACAGCCGGCCCAACCACACACACACATTAACCATCTGGGCTACAGCACATGATGTATTCAATTTCCAAACAAAACAGTTATAAACTCTTCTTAATAGCGCCTAGTTGACTTTGGAAAGTCAACTGCGAGCAACACCTTCCAAAAATCAATCCAATCCGCGTCTTTTGACTTCAATTCGTTTATGGTAAGTATTAACCGACTTATACAGCTTGTAAATCACGCCAATCATCATAAAAACCTTCCAATTTGAGTCTAAATATGCGTTTTACATTAATCATGGGTCAAACATACTAAAACTACTAATTCGTGTGCTACACTATAAATTGAACCCTCCCTTAGAACCTCTACACACCGAGTAACAAACCCCTCACATCAATTTCGTTCACATATAACACATCGATCGGTTTTTGAGGAAGTTGTGTGCGTTTTCAATTGTTCGCGTGTTCATCGATTCTTAAACGGTATGCCTCAATTAAATGTATGGTTAGATTCGGCTCAGGGTGGGTAATAAAAGCCCTATGGTTAATTTGGTGATAGAAGTTATTCTGGTTCGATTATAGTTTTAGGGTTCAATAGGGAAGATGATAACTGTTCTGTTATGTTTAAAAACTTTTCTGAAACAAATAAACACAACCATCTGATTCAGAGCAGCTGGTTATGTCATGTGTTGTTCACTCGTGTGGTGTTGGGTTCGACCCTTGGCACCACCATTTTAATTTTTTGGTAATTAATATTTAATTCTAACAAACTGATATAATTAATACATTCCAAAATAAACTGTTCTCAGGGTCCAGACCAACTGGTCTGGACTTGTGATGTTAGGCACCGAACCGGCCAGAGGCCCAGGATCGAATCCCATAAGTGACAACATTTTTTTTACCCCCTTTTTTTATATATTTAACCTCTTAATCTTTTAAAATAGTTTTAAAATACTAAAAGTGCTTTATAAATTCTATAAAAATTATTTTAAGTAGATTTCATGACAAAGTTTATCATACAATTTTAAATTTCTAAAAATAATTTATTTAATATATATTATAAATATTACAAGTTTATTCATTTATAATTTTAAAATTCTATAAAAATATGTAAACGTTCTTATAAAATTCCACAAAAATTATTTTAAACTTGTGGATCTATAAGAATTTCAGAAAAAAAATTATTTCAGAAAAATCATTCGTTTCATATTTTTAATTGATTTTTGTCATTTTAAGTCATAAATAAATCATAATAAATTCATTTTTCATTATTTTTATACCAAAATTTTACATAAATTATTTTTGTTCATTTAGAACAGAAATACAAATTTTATTCTGAAATTTCATTAATTTTAAAATTTTTAGATATTAAAATTTATATTTTGACAAATAAGAATAAATATACTAAATATTCAATTTTTGAGAAAATAATTTTATAAAAATTATTTTCATACTTAAAATCTTATAATATGACCATCTTTAATAAAAAAATCTACAAATAGTCTTTCATTTATTTATTTTCCAAATTTCTTTTATTTATTAAACAATTTACCTAATTAATAATTAATCAATTACTTATCCCCAAATTAGGAACCCTAGAAATACTTGTAGACTAGAAAGACTTAAACTTATTTATTACCTTAAAAATAGGGTGATACTTGGCAACGTTGGATCACACTTATTCTATTCCACAAGACTTAACACTTTGCTAAGGTGAGTATTACTTATCCCCTTTTTCGTTTTTACACTTTTTGGGTGATTCATGCACAAGTATACAAAACTTGCACATTCAGTTACACATACATTTTCTTCATTTACAATTCATATACGTGTCTTGTTTATCTTTGTGCCTTATGTTTGAACATGAATGTAGCTTACGTACAAAATCATACATCTAGACATAACTTATGTTATGGTGCTCTTTACATATAGACGTAACTTATGTTACGGTGCTCATTTAGACATAACTTATGTTATGGTGCTCTTTTAGACTTGTCACGTGTTAGGGTGCTCATTATCAATTTTATCTTACCAACTTCACATTTGATCTTTGTCTTGTTTGGTTACTTATGTGTTTACATAATGCCTTGGTGATGCTAGACACATGAATTGTACCACTTTTCAAACTTATACTATATGTACAAAGCTAGGTAGTACTCACCAACATCATATGTTGACAAAATTTATTTCCGTGCATGTTTCAGGATAAGCTGCTTGACGCTTCACATAGGACTTTGGACTTAGATTACATAAATCAACTATCTCTATTTTTGTTGTCGTGTATTTATTTTCACATGTTGTAAAACAATATTCAATAATCAAATATTTACATTTTAGTACCATGAGCTTTTGAACAATCGTCACTACGTGACACCTCGATGATTCCGCCATCGGTTGGGGTGTTACAAATAATATTATTCTCACTAAATTACGTAAAAAAACATAGTCTCGATAATCATGTAACATACTGTTTACGTAATGCACATATTTCACAGAATTCACGTAAAGATTGTTTATTAAGCAAGAATTCATGTAACATATGAGTTTACATTCCCTATAATCCAATTACACATATGATAACATTCATTTGTGTCACACCCCGCCTAGGCGGAAACACGGGGTGTACCACGAAAGGTTTTCAAGCACAAGATATGAGCAAACATTCATATTTATTTATTTATAAAATACCAAACGTGTTCAATAACAACAAGTTTCACAAGACACAGTTTAAAACCCTTAGCGGGGTCAAAAGTTTTAATGACACGATATGTGGTGGTTGTGAATGATTGCCCAATCGTAACCCAAGTTCCATCCATGCTTTAGTTACCTGAAAAACATGCATAAAAACTTTGTCAACAAAATGTTGGTGAGTTCACGGGTTTTGTAAACCAAATGTAAAGTTTAATGAAATCCTTGAATGACCCATCATTGTCTAGCCAAGAACAATGATGATAAACCATCATGAGTCCATAACCAAACCTCGACGAGTGGTGCCTCGCACATTGCACAACAATGCAATGGATCGTCATAAAAGAAATGCAAGCACTCTCATATCGTATAAACCGGTTAGAGCGACTAACCTAGAGTGGGGGTGTCAACCCAATACATCTATTCAAGCGTTTCTAGGCTATATCCATAGCTAATGGTTATGATAAACTAATAAACGGGGGCTTTGTTGAGTACTCTAAACATATCGTATCATGTACGCCGGTCGGCTAGGATTTCATTCTAAAACTAGTAAACAATGCATGCTTTTCCCCAAAATAGAAAACAGTAAAAAGGGGCCGTGAGAACTCACCTCAAGTCCGCGTGTAGTCTAGCAAAAGCGTATGTCTGACAACTAGGTATTTCGTCCTATATACATACATGGGTACCTTAGATTTATACAAATAGGTAATCCATGGTACTCGTGGTTCACCCAATCCTTAGTGGTATGTTGGTTTAGTTTTCCTTGGCGACATCTATATATTACTTGAAAATAATAGTTCAGATAGGAAAAATAGATCTTATTTCCTAACATATGATACTTTTCATAAAACATATGTTCCTTTTGAAAAGAGTTGTTTAGTTCACAAATACACTTAATCTTTATTATAGACAAGTATCATATACACATGTATTCACACCTACATATACGTGCATCTATACTTATATCTATATATGTGTATTTCCACACATAACCATAGGTAGGGATGTTTATGAGATCTACACTTGTACATACATACCCATATACATATGCATCTTGGTTATCCATAGACATTACTATCTATACTTATGAGTTTGCTTTACACATACATATACACTATGTATATACACGCACGCATATGTATGTATGTACACACATGGGCTTTGTTTTCATTACTAGAGTAAATTAATATGATAACTTAGGTTCTTACATGTCTAAACATACACAAATACACACGTGCACATGTATACACATGCCACGCATATATACATATCACACACGCATACATACTTACATAACTATCTATGGTGATGTTTTATTATGAATGATAAACTATGAACTAAGGTGAGCTATGTGCTAAATAAATAAGGTAAAGAAGTAAAATCGCTAAGGTTTATACCTCCTAGTGGATCCAATATAGAAGGCAAGATGCTAGATCTCCTTGGTTGCTCCTAGAACTTGATGGGTGTGTGTGTGTGTTTCGAAATGGGAGAGGGAGCAAGAGAGATTTGTGGTGTGGTGAATGACTTACCCAAGGCCTCCTTATATAGAGGTGGAGATGAGAAGGTGTTAGGAAGGTGCTTAACACTTTGGGTAAGTCAACTTCTATGGATTAGGGTGATTAAGAGAATCCTTCCTTATTTGGTTAGTAATCTACTTTGTCTCATATCTTAATGACATATCCAAGGTCTAAATCATGTCATGGATGGAGGCTAATCATATGATGGTGTTGGATGAATTCTAAGCATGAATGACACTACATAAGATCTTCTTGGATTACTAATTCACACATGTGTAATTAGGAGTGGACTTTGATTAAAAAAAAAAAAAAAGAATTAGTAAGGTATATGGGGGGCGACGGTTTGGGACCTTCAAGGAAAGGGGTCACCAAGTCTTGTTTAGACAAGTATCTAAGCATAGGTTTAAGGTGTATGAGAAGATCTATCTCTATTAGTTGTAAGGTTAAATCACTTTAGGCTTTCTTATCAAAGCATCTCCTTTCTTAACCAAGTCATAAGATGATGACATTTCATAAGATTATGTTGGCTTAAGATCTTGTAATGTGACTAATCTAGGGGTTTAAAGTTCTACATCCTTCCATAATGTGACAACACTTATATTAGTAGGTGATTAGATGTGTTGTGATGTTTAGAAAAAAAGATTTGGGAAGGGTGTAAGGGGGCGACGGCTAGGAAGGCTCCAAGAAGTCATGTGTTATAAGCTACTTTGGGCTAATGATCTTCTATGGTTCCATGTGATTAAGGAATATTTCCATATATGGGTAAAGCCTTAAAGTTGACTAAGAGTGTATGGAAATCAAGGAACATAGTCATGTCTTAAGATCTCTATACTTAGTCATGTTAACTAGTCAAGTGAAGTGATCACTCATAGATTATGTTGGAACATAATCTTCCAAACCTTGACCACTCATAAGATCACTCTAGACCTTAAATCCACATGTGCTTAAACATAGTTGACTTGAAATATATATATATATATATATATATATATATATATGGGGTGTGGGGTTGCGGCCAAAAAGAGAGGAAAAGGGGAGGAAAAAGGAGCTTTAACAATAGTGGTAATCCAACATCCCTGATCCTAGGTGTTCAAGGAATATTGCTAATTATAGTTAAGTCATCAAATCTTTAAGAATATCAAGACATGACACTTCATTTTATAATGGAACAAAATGGATGTAAAGACTTGTATTAATTGTGTCTTATGTTCCATAGCACATATGATATTCATGCATATATGCATGTATGTCGTGTATATATATATACATGTACATGTGATTTCGTATGTTAGAAAAATACTAGTTTTTATACACAAATTCCATAGTACTTCCCATTGTATTATTAAATAAATTGGCATTTATACATGTTTCTGGAACATAGCTCGTAATTGCTTATGTTCATGTCACCAAGATTCGTTGATATGGGTGAAATTATACTCGTTCGGACATTGCTAGACTATCTCGGGGGACTTATGCATATAAAACGATATGAATAATGCATGGAAAATTAAACGTTGACTAAAGGGTGTATGGATTTTGACCTGGCTAAGTGGCGGGTGTCACATTGACATGTCACCATTGTTCAGGGTACATAACTCGTGTATGTGTTCCAGTAATTCCCCAAATTACCGTCACGTAAGTTATTATGGTGTAACATAAGTTATTATAATGTAACAATGTATTGAAAGACTCTCTTAACTAACCCTAGTCAAGAATTAGGATATGTATGTATATGCAAGTTAACTAGAGTTCGGTTAAAGTATTAACCTGGAAATGTAAGGTGTAACAGAAACATTCTTAAAACCGAGGTTTTGGAATGGTAAATTAAAATTTCAATATTGTGTCTAAACTAAGACGTGAATGTTTGGAAGAGATAGTGCGTCTCATCTCTTAAGGCTGCGAAAAATCAGAATGATGCATATTCTGTTCACAAGCTAAGTATTTGTTGTCTAAAGAATGCTAGACTAATACTTGTTAATTTAGATGTTCCATAGAGATTAAATTTAACTTTGAACATTCAAACATATGTGACAACATGAGAATGAATTTTGTAAAAACAAATCTATACATATAATTCATTAAAAAGGATGACTCGAGAGGACCAAATATATAGTTCATTGGTTATGGTTCTATTCGGCTTAATATGCGGGGAACTCATATAGCCCAGAAACAACTCGTGTGAGAAATCCGAGTAGAGTAATATAATGGGATGACCTCAATAACACAAAGATATAGATAGTCGCTATCTTATCACGGGTGTCTAATGTCATCATGAGTATATTACTCAAACTCAATCAAAGTGCAAACACGATGGGGGAAGAGCCATTTTAGAAACAAATCATAGGGATGTAAAAGTGGTACTTGAGAAGTTTCTCAAACTTCATGCGAAAGGGAGAAACTTTCATCATCCTGTTTGGAAGTTATCCAAGAACACTAAAATGTGGGGGTGGCTTGCATTTGAAAATGGAAGGTTTGGCAATAAATATTTTGGTAATCCAATGAATACTGCAAACACATGACCATGAGAAGTAAAAGATTGTTTTAGAAGTTAATCGAATTGATCAGACTCAAATACAAATTGGTAAGATTCGAAGTCTAATTAGACTTTGAAATACATCACTAAAGGCATGGAAACATATTTAGCCATGAATTGAGTTTCATGTCATTCTAAAGACGAAAGGAAGGGTCAAAGGGTGAGAACTACCTATCCAGCGACTATAACTAGATTTAAGTTGAGATTACATGTTATAAGTCTTACAGATTTACAAATGATAAAATTGACCAACGGGTCAAGAATATGTTCAGATAACTTATCTCACTTGTATATTATTGTTAGCATAGTCAAAGATAATTGTGGATCCAATAAGCCGACGGTTGATAAGAGATCAATTTGTGGAATGAGACTAAAGCCCATGAAGGAAAAGGAACATGAGGTAAACCTAACTTATTTGACTAGAGATCCCAACATCTAGGTTCATTAGGCCAACTTAATCATGAACTGACGAGCAGTCACTATGGGGGCATAACTAACATATATGTTTATATATATGCTAGTAAACATGTTTATATATCCCCTAAATTGTAAAAGGGTGCTTAAATACGTCCTAGTCCATTCCTATAATATTTATTGACATTGTCGTGAGGCTAAGCATCATATGTGGTTAAATGATTTGCTTAAGTCATTGTAAACCATAATTCTTTTAATGATTTAAAGGAAAATCACCTATGTTTGAGAGAAGTATGGTCGCTTCGAATGAAATTGTGGGCACAATTTCTAGGGCTCCCGTAGAACCAGGAAAGTGTTCCAGGAACATTATTGGACATGATAGTGTAAGGAATGGCCCGACTAGGGAGAGTCTTGTGTGATTGTGCATTGTCGTTTATACAAGTAGCCATTAGTTCAAAGACATAAACTTCTACTGAAAGCTAGTAAGCTAAGTATGTTTCACAAGGGAAGGTGCAAAGGGTTACACCTACCTATCCTATGCAAGACTAAACTGTCTAGGTTACATTGAAATTTTTGTGTGTTTTGATCGGTCTCCGTTCATGTGAGGGTTGTTGGAAATTTCTATAGTATGAATGGAAATTAATATAATGAAATTATTCAATGGAATCTTAATGTGGTGAAATAAAGACTAAACTCTTGAGTAGAGTTTTATGTGTTTTAATTAAAGTTTTTATGTCACTTTATTAGAGCTTTCTATTTCAATTTATTAGAGCCTACATTTATCAATTTAAGTCTCTAATTAAGTGACTATGAAACTCTTCATCCATCCATGCTCTTATATAATGGTAGACTTGGTGCCTCATTTGCAAAGAGAGAAAAATACTAGAAATACAAAAGTATATACATGGAGAATTCTTAGAGAAGAATGATCACGTAAAGAATTATATGTTGAGGAAATATAGAGGGGAGTACTCTTTACTCGATTCTATTACATTCATATCCTAATTTTTTTCATAAGTTCAAACGCTAAAAAATTTACCTGGTGTAATCTTGGGTGCATGGCCTTCTTCGGCAGTACACATACTGTTTCAGTTGTTGTACCCTTGGAGACAGACCGTCTGAAAGGAGGCGCGTAATCTATTTTTAAGGGAAGCGTGTCCTACACATGCTTCAACCGGAACCGTTAACATTTTTTTAGTGTGCTATTGTTGTAGTCATCAAGGATTGTTGAAGACTCAAGTGGTGGAGATATGGATCTAGGACACTACCAGAATGCACGTTGAACTTCTATTCAAGGTGTGGCTTGAATCAAGTTTGGTATATAAATTGTATTCTATATTCCTTTTATTTAGTTTTTTGTAACCGGTATCGTACTATGATATTTCTTATGAATAATGAGAGTCTCAGAATTATGTATTTTTATTATTATTTTAATAAAAAGTAAACCCTATTCCTACAAATTTCGACATTGCACAAGTAGAAATTTGAACATCGAAACCGTTGAAACCCTTACACTAACACTTAGAAAGCTTGACACCAAAAATTTTACAGCGAACCTTAACCTACACTTTAAGTAAAAACAATAACTCGATAAGCCTAAATTCTATTAAAAAATAACCATTAGCTCGTTTAATTATAAAAAATAACTCATTAATGCCAACCATAAGTCCATAAAGTCATAAACCATTTAAAGATACCATGATTAGCCGATATGTATCCTTATGATTTTGATGAAAAGGTAAATATAGATTCCGTACATAACTCAAAGTGTATATTGATAACTTGAAAAAAGATACAAGGTTTTGTGAACTTGAACAATAAATATAGTCTTGTGCAATTGATGGTTGAAACAAAGAAACACATTATTTTACATTGGTTTACTGATTATTGAAGCTAGCACTCGTTTTACCCATCGCGACTACAAGTGCTGAGCGATGCATTTCAGCAATAAAGTATGTGAAGTTCGATTTGCATAATTGGATTGATGATGAACATCTATGTGATAGTTGCATTTATTTTATTGATAAATATTTTCTTAGAAAGGTTTTTAATGATGATGTAATGGAAAGGTTTCAAAAAAATGAAATGGTGTGAGGAGCAACGCCAATGAATTTCTACTATTCTCTTTTAATATCGATTTGCGATTTCTATCAGCTATCTTAATTTTAATTTGATTTTTGCTATTTATTGTATGTGACCCGACCCGAACCACTAAGCTGGTCAGGACATAAAAAACTGAAACTTCGTGATAGACAATCAGTCATTCGTCCCTCGAAAATTTCTGAACCTGTAGGAAAAAATATTGATTACGCCACTTACTATCCTCTTTTGATACGATAAAACTATAACTGGCGTAAAATGGTATCAATCTCAAATCAAAATTTAGCAAGTAAGAAAACTCAGTGATCGTAAGAGAATTCTCAATGGTTTCATTCGTTGGTGTACGTGGCCAATGTGAAAGAGAGATGGAGGAAGAAGGGATGAACACCAATTGATGAAGACTATGAGAGAGAGGGTGAGAGAGAGAGATAAAGAGTGGGAGGAAGCGAGGGAGAGAGTGACAGGTAGGGCGGGAGGGAGAGAGAGAGAGAGAGTAGGCGAGAGAGGGTGAGGAAGAGAGCGAGAGGGGAAAAGAGGGGGAGAGAGAGGGGATATCCTTTTGTGCCGGTTTAACATGAGAGAAATTTGTATGATTTATCTTGCAATGCCAACAGAAAGGATATCTGAGATAAGAGATGTGGTATTATCTTAAATTTTCATATCAATTATGTAACATAGATCTTTTTGTGAGGAGAAAATGAGGTTCGGGCTGATAATTCCTAACATTTTTAAGACATGATAAAACTTGTATAATAAAGAGTACAATATATAATTTTACATTTTAGAAATAATTAAAATTAAGAAAATTTGCTTTGTCATGTCTTGTTCTTGGTACCTAAAACATACAACTTTGTTATAGACATAAGGTATAAAGTAGTTAATCAAGACGTATTCTTATTTAATACTTGTGTTAATCACATTGTGTGACCTTTAAATTTTATAAAACTAGTTTTACTAGCCATAAGGTTGAAGCCTCATAGTTTTTTAGGGGGACGGGACGCTACCAGATTTGGTCACGGGCACCTCACTAGCAGCATGGTAACACCGTCACCATCCGTGCTGGTAGGGTTTCCGAGAACCGTTATAGGTTCTTTCTAACGGGCTGGTAACCGTTTATTATTTAATTTTAAAGTATTATAATTCATTTTTTTAATGGTAACCATTCTCAAAACACATTTTGGTTATTTATTTTTTTATTTAAATCGTGCGTTTTAAACATTCATGAAAACAAAATTAAACATAAAACATAAAACATAATTTATTAATATTAAACATAAATAAAAATACATCAAAACATAAAAAATAAAACTTAGAGTTGACGCAAAAGTTGTCAGACCTGGAGATGCTCAAAGTTGTCGCGGTAACGACCCGCATAGCTCGCCTGTGTCAACTCCACAGCCAACTCCGACACAATGTCTGGGTGCCGGCTCATGGTGCGCTCGAGCAGGTGGTCCACCGATCACATTTGTTGTTTAGATCGGTCCATTTTCTCTGTAGGCTATTAATTGTGCGGTCGCTTTCGCCGATTTGTTGTTTGAAATCAGCCAAGACACAGTCCCAGAAGCCTGTTTGGCTACCTCCTGAGCCCCCTGAGCCTCTACGGGGTCGGCGTTGGAAGGATGGGTCGTTTTGTACGTCTTTAACGCACATGACTAGAGCCATTTCTTCATTTTCGGTCTAGCGAGTCATTTTGAAGGTGTGGGTATTGTTGATGTTGAAGTGTGTTTTCACCACCTATACAAAAAAATCTCAACCGTATTGCATATGAAATTCAATATTTCTGATGGTTAGATGAAACCGATTTTAATGCACATAATTATTTTTGACCGTGTTGGTAGGACGGTTTATGAGAAATTTGACCGTTTAATCGTAAAACCATGTGAATTTAAAAAAAAAACAAAGATTAAGATTTGAATTTAAATAAAAATAAAAAAAAGAATCAGTAGAGTGATGCCTACAAAAAAGTGTATCAATAAAGTAAATCAATGAAGTGATATGACAGTGCATGATTGGTTAAAATCAATTAAGTGAAAACAATTTTCTACAAACACCCGTTCCCGTTAGAACTTTCTTTATCTAGATCTATGGCTTTCCCCACCGCTTGCGTCCACATCCCACTTGCAAACAAACAATAAACCCAATTGTACTTCACCACCGATATAAACTATCCCACATCTTTTATATAATTTTAATATTTTATGGTTATAAATTTGTTTTGGATAAAAACTAGAACTTGTCTCTTTCATTTGTTTCTTATTATCGATGACTGGTTTGACAAGTTCATTTTTGACCGACCGAAAATACTATGATAATTGTTTAATCAAAATCATAGATAAGCTTTACTCACTTGTTTATGGAACCCCCCCCCCCCCCCCCCCCCCCCCTCTCCCTTACACCGCCCGTAGTGGGCTTTATATATAGCGCCCCATACACACGTGGATCAAAATGGCGCCCCCCACACCATTACGGGGGGGCGCTATTTTTCAAAAAATGCTTTTGGCGCTATCCAAATAACGCCGGACCATATATACCCCCACCCAATCACATCATGCCACATCAGACTCTCTCTCTCCCTCTTATTATTTTATTATTATTTTTATTTAAAAGATATAATAAAATATTAATAGGGGTTTATAAATAAAGCCCCTACCACTACACCCCTTTTTCAGTTTCTCTCTCCATGCTGACTCAGCAGCCACGTGGATCAATCAGGAAGGGGGGCTTTATAAATAAAGCCCCCCACTACGCATGGTCTTAATGAACTTTTTTTACAAACATAAGTATTTACCAATCTATTTGAAACTTTTACCTTTTAAATCGTCAATGCTATAAATTAACCCCAGACTACGGTAGCAGTGGATCGAAGAGTAATATTAATTAATGTATAAATAAATTTTTTTGAACATAAATAGCAAAATAAAAGATTTTAACTTATGTAACTTGGATAGAATTGACATACCTACCCCCTTCGTATTCGTTACGTTCAAAATGACCCAACAAATAGAAACGAGGACCACAAATATCATGTGAGCCACAAAATGTTTGATTGTCAACCATTTAATAGATGGATAACTCACATGTAAGCCTGTAAACGAACCGAACGTTCATAAACTGTCCGTGAACTGTTTGGCGGGAAGTTCGTTTATGTTCGTTTATTTAGTTAAATGAACGAACACGAACACAATTTTTTGTTCGTTTAATTAAACAAACGAACATGAACACACGTTTTGTTCGTTCATTTATGTTCATGAACGTTCGTTTATGTTCGTTCATTTATGTTCGTTTATGTTCGTTTAACAAACTTTACTTTATTTTTATTATTTATTTCCTTTGGTTAAGTAACCTTAATTCATATTATATTATATATAATATATTTGATATGTTCTAAAATTTAATCCTAACCCTATCATTCTAAACATATCAGCCGCTCTCCACACTTCACAGCCCCACCTCCTTTCTTCTCCACACTCCGCAACCCTACTAATTTAGATTTTGTTTTGGTCGCATTGTGATGTATTAGATTTGGTTGAATTGTGATGAATCATTATTAAACTTGTTTTTTTTGTGTTCATTAATGTTCGTTTATGTTCATTTGTGTTCGTTTATGTTCATGAATTGTTCGTTTAGGTTTTAAATGAACGAACATAAACGAACACGAACACGACAAATTTCTTAATGAACGAACACGAACACAAAAATGTGTTCGATTATGTGTTCGTGTTCGTGTTCGGTTAAAGTTAAATGAACAAACACGAACACGCCTGTATTCGTGTTCGTTCGGTTTGTTTACAGGCCTACTCACATGCGATGTGTCTACAAAACCGTAGGTACTACCATGACTTTCAACAAAACATAATAGCATAATACTTTTATTCTTAATTGAAAAGCTTCATATTGTGTTTGATTTCAATAGCATATTACTTTTATTCTTAACTAGCTAATTATCCTGGGAAGGTCTCGGGGTTGAAAAATTTAATATTATTTAATAAAAAAAATGATCAAAGAAGAAAACTCAAATCACGAAAAGAGAAAATAACTTAAACATAATCAATATTAGTTAAAAAAAACATTTATTTAAAAAATTAAAAAAATAAAAAGCATAAACCATATTAAACATAATACAGTATTAGAAGGATAACCTTCAACATATAATCATCTTCACGTAATTTAAAATATGTCACAATTTGACTTTGACTTATATAGATGTAGAATTCATGATCACATTGAAAACAAAAACACTTATTTCAATACAGTGACTTTGTAAATAAAATCTTATATTTTAAATTAGAAGATATGCATATCTTCTTTTATTTATTTTTAAATAAATATTTTATTAAACTTACTGTAAACAAAAAAAATATTTAAATTTTTATGTTAATCCTTATACATATTAAAGCTCTCACCTCAACGTGCCACGTGGCACATTCAATGGGGGGTTGAGGTCTCCATTGAATACCAAATCATCATAAGTCAATTCTTTTATTAATAGTTATAGATTAAAAAGCATTATATTGTGTTTGATTACGAGTGGTTAAATGATATTTTTCATCACACGGAAATAATTATGTTTATTATTGATGAAGCGGGTAATCTAAAGCAAAATAAGTTAATAATATTGCACAATCCTGCTTAAAAGGTTAAAAGGTAAAACGGTTCTAAAGTTGGTAAAGAACTAATCATAAAAGACGACCTGTCTTGTCATCGCACTTCTCGGTCAAAACCCATAGCTGTCCACATCCTGCATGTGGAGACGTTGCAACACACGGACCGTAGGTCCAAAGCCATCCTCGGCTAAAAGTGGCAAGCCCCTAAGTTGCAACATGGATCAAGAGATTATGTTTACTCAAAGAAGAAGATGTCTTCCTTATAAATCAGATCACTTCCTCAGATCTGATCACACCTTTTCTACATTCTTACTTACATACTCTTTTATTCTCTTTGACACTTCACGTGTGAAAGATTCTCTCTATCACACCACTACTCCACTTAAGTTTACAACTAAATTTCTGGCTTTGAGTCTCACTCAAATCAGAATAGTAACACTCAAATCATAATATTCTTGAACCTCCTTCTACGTTTTGCAACGTAGAGGGACACCGCGACATGCGTTAGGCAGAACTAAACCCTTTAACCCTTTAACCCTTCTCTGACTCTACACTAACGTTGGACATATATTTGTTGTAACAACAAGTTGGCGCCCACCGTGGGGCTGCGCCATTGTTTCCTTCTCTAAAATCAATTGTGTAGCTCCAACTCTCCAATATGTCCGACCACGAGTCCCCGGAAGAAGTAAATCAGGTCTCTCCGAACACGGACTAGACCTCTCCTAACATATCTGTGTCTTTCTCTACTCCGAGAAGCACACCTACTGGTGCTCCATCCCAGGAGTCACACTCTTCCAAACTCCAACTCCTACTCGCTCAGGGGTGTCATCTCCTTTCCTTAACTCTGTACGTACACCTGAACGTATAGAACTCGTCCTTGAAGGAGTTGCAGATCACTTTCTACAGCTCAGATCTCTCCTTAACCAACATGTGATAAAGGAAAGAGAAAAGGGGGTTAGGCTCCGGCTAGATTATAATGAAGAAGAGCCATCACTCTCACCCGGGCCACCTCGTCTCCCTCAAGCTCTCAACCTGCTCCTCACAACTTTGTAGTTGGGCCTAGCATGGTGTTTTCCACACCTTATCATCCAGTAAGGCCAAGTCCCACTACTTTCCCCTTGTTCACATCTCAAGCTACCACCTCTAGTGCGCCCATAGGGCATGAACTCACCTTGGACCAACTTTTACAGTCACCATTGATGAAATTCCAAAGGAAGATGTGACTGAAGTTAACATCACCATTGATGAACCCCCTGACCCTGAAGCCTGGAAGCTTTTTACCGATGGGGCTTCCAGCATCGAAGGTTCAGGGGCAGGTCTTGTTCTAATTAACCCTAAAGGGTTGGAATTCACCTATGCTCTTCGTATAGAATTTCAGACAACTAACAACGAGGCAGAGTATGAAGTCTTGATAGCAGGATTAAAGCTTGCCAGAAAAATGACCGTTCAAAGGCTTCAAGTCTTCACTTATTCGCTTCTGGTTTCAAATCAAGTGAACGACTGCTACATCGCCAAGGAACCCAACATGAAGAGATATAGAGAAAAGGAAAAGAAAATCATGAACACATTCTCGTCATGAAAGATTAAACAGGTTCCTTGATCACAAAACAAGAAAGCTGATGCTCTTAGCAAGCTTGCTTCATTGAACTTTGCCCATCTTACCAAGAAAGTGTTAGTTGAAGTGCTCAAAACCCCTTCCATATTAGAGCTTGAAGTCCAAGATGTGATCACTGAAGCTGGATCATGTTGGACGACTCCCCTTATAGCATTCTTAAAGAATGGTGAGTTGCCTTAAGATCATGTAGAAGCACAAAGGGTTCGAATCAAATCCAAGCAAAGATGTGCTTCAAGAAGATATCCTCTATAAAAGAGGTTATTTGGCTCCATTGCTACGATGTGTAGGCCCTGAACAAAGTCAGTATCTGATCAAGGAGGTTCACGAAGGGATATGTGGGGCTCATTGTGGTCCAAGAACAGTGGTTGAAAAGCTCATGAACCTCGGCTACTTTTAGCCGACCATGCACCATGATGCAGCTGAATTATTGAAGAAATGTGAACAATTCAGCTTGGCCATTCTACAAGTGGGGAATGGACATAGATGGCCCTTTCCCACCAGCCAAGGGAGGGGATAAGTTCCTACTTATAGCAGTAGAGTACTTCACAAAATGGCCAGAAGTGAAGCCATTGGGAAAGATATCTGGAAAGCAAATCATTGAATTTGTATGGGAGAATATCATATGTCGATATGGCCTTCCTGGGGTACTAGTCACGGACAATGGTAAATAGTTTGCAGATAAGCCTTTTAGCTCTTGGTGTGAGGAATACCGAATAACACAGGTGTTCAGCTCGGTAGCATACCCTCAATGAAATGGCCAAGTAGAGAGAATGAATCGGAGCATCGTTGAAGGGATCAAAACCAAGCTAGGCAAGCAGGGAGGTAAATGGCTTGATGAGCTTCCAAGTGTCCTATGGGCCATCAGAACCACCGAAAAAACAAGCCACAAGAAGACACCTTTTAGCCTTGCCTTTGGTTCTGAAGCCGTGATTCTTGTTGAAATAGGAGTTACCACACCTCGAACGCTTCATGTGGACATCAAAGCCAATGAAAACGAATCCTTGCTCAACTTGGATCTCCTAGATGAAGCTAGAGACTCGGCAACCATCAGAGAAGCTCGGTAAAAGCAAAAAATGGAATCCTACTACAATGCTAGAGTCAAGCATGTACGCTTCAAGCCAGGGGACCTGGTTTTAAGAAACAATAAAGCAAGCAAGAAAGAAGATTAAGGAAAACTTGGACCCAAATGGGAGGGTCCTTACACAATCCTTGAAACCCACAAAGGAGGTTCCTACAAGCTTGCCAACATGGAAGGCAAGAAGCTTCCCCACCATTGGAATGGCAAAAACCTTAAAAGGTTCTTTGCTTAGCTTTCAAAAATGTTGTCAAACTCAAGCTACCTAATGTAACATTTAGGTCATGAATGAAAGGATCAGAGGATCCCCTTTTTATATTTGTCTTTCTATCCTATTATCAGGATAAGAACCTTGCAAAAAACTCCATGGCATGGGCCATGTAAGGGGATGAGCTCCCAAGCCATATCGCTCAATAGGTTCAAGGGTTGAATGAACCTAAATAAGGGGTGAGTTCCTAAATCAATCCAACTCCATGAGACCAACAAAGTTTTTCTTTACATGTCTCATAGACGGGTTTTAGCAGCCTACACCAATTGTTCCTTAAGTTTTTATACAAAATTACAAAAAATCTAAAAAACACTAAGTAGTGTACATATGATAGGTGGCGATTTGTCTGCCTAGACTATCTTAAGGATGGGTGACTGCAGCACCCAAACTTTTAAGGTGCTACCGGTAAGACATTCCCCAACAAGTACAAAAACATACAGCACAAACAGACAATCATGAAACAAAATTGACAAACAAGCTAAACAAGCACGAACATACCTAACAAGCTTTAAGGGCTGCATCTTAACTTAAAAAGGCTTTAACAAGCCATCAACATAAACATTGTTCAAAAGGCTTTAACAAAGCCTACCACCATAACAGGAACCTTACTAGGTTCCACATAGAAACATTGTTTAAAACTACCACAAAAGATGATTAATTGTTCACAAACATAGTGCTAAGAAAGCTACGAATCAGAAAGCATAGGACACTCAAGCAGTACCACCTGAAGCAGAAGGCTTCGAGGCTTCCGTCTCCACAGCAACAGCAACAGTCTCCGCAACCTTGGCCTTCTTTTCTTTCCTTGCTTTATTAGCCTTCTTCTCAGCACCATCACCACAAATCGTTGAAGCATCCAAGCTCACATCCTTTTGACCACCTTCATTCACATCAACGGTCTCCTCACTGTCACTAGAGTAAGATCTCTTCTTGGAAAAGTCTTCAAGAAGTTCAGCACGGACTGCCTCGTTCAGACCCGGAGGCTTCAATTGCTTCAGACCCTGCAATGGTTTACCATAGAAAGAATAAACCTGGGTAACATAAGGATAGGTTAAATGCGCCATCTTCATAACTGATTCTTTAAACACATCCATAGAGTTAGGCTGATAAAGGGGAGACTGCTCCAAATCTTGCCCAGTTTCCTGAGCCTTAAACCCAGCCACATAACATGCATGCTTTCCATGAATAAGTAGTTTGGTGTAGACCTCTCCCAAGGTAGAGTTAAACTCAGCCGAATGAAGAAGGTATATGTCCACCTACTGGAATCCACTCTCGATCAACCACTTATTGTCTACTAAAGCTTGGGCAAGGTAAGCCTCCAACCTTCCCCTCTCTGTCTCAAAGGCCTTTTTCTCAACTTCCAATGCTTCCCTATCTGCCTCAACTTGAACCCTTGTAGCTTCATGCTTTGCAGCCTCTACCTCATGAGCCTTCTTATGCTCATCAATGAGGCCAATAATGGTTTTCTCCTTTTCAGCATACTCAAGGGCGTCCTTCTTCAAGGCAGCAAGGGATGTCTTCATCTCCTTTTTCTTGGAAAACTCCTCATATTCAGCCATCCTCTTCCTAAACCTACTTACACCTTCTGGCAGCATAGCCGCAAGATTGCACGTTCCCATCATCATCTTCATAAGCAAAACATCATCATCCATACTCTCCAAGGTGTCCCTCACACTGGGAGGAGCAAGATGAGCCAGAACATCCTCACACACAACAGAGGATTTGAAATTATCATTTACCTTCACATTCCAACCAGGAGTATAGACCCCTTCACCCTCAAAACTAGTGGAACCTTCGATATTCTTCAACACATTAACCTTAGTAGCAACAGTTTTCTTACCCTTCCCCTTCTTCGCCACAACACTTGGCACCTTCTCAGGAACCTCAGCCTGAACTGCCTCATCTTTGTCATCCTCAGAATCTTCGATCTCGTCACTCACATTAACAGATTCAAACACACTAGCCTACTTAGCATCCTTCAGCAATCGACGGCTTGACCGCCTGGTTGAAGCCTTAGAAGAGCTAGGCTTTGAAAAACCCTTCACATTTGGAACATGAACGTAATTTACACCATCAAAACTACCTTTCTCATATTTCACAAAAGCATCCTCCCTTTCCACAGCATCCTCGAAAACAACATCTGATACATCATCACTTTTAATGAAATCCAACGCAGACATGACTGCAAAGGACAAGAAAAATCAAAGGCATAAGCATCAATCAAAGCAGGAAAAACAAAGTAAACAATATAAAAACAGCATACCCTGATCACCCCTCAAAAGAACCAGATCTCTACCCTGTTTATCCCACCGGATACAAATCTCGGATAAAACTAAAAAAAGGCTCTGCAAAGGGGCAAAGCCTCGAAGGACATGTTTGAAGGGCTTTGAGAAAGTTCTCATCCAACTCTGATTCAGATGGTTCCATCTCGTTCAGAACAGCATCAGGATGCCTTCAAATAGGTTTAAACGGAAGGATGGATTCTGAAACCCAGAAAAACTTTGTTTTCCACATACCAACCACAGTCACGTGTGAAGAAATCAAGCAAGTATCAACTTGAGATGTTTCAAAAGTATACCAATTGTGATTTTTGGCCAATCGAAAGAAACGTCGGAACATTAAAAGGGTGGGATCTTAGCCAAGGGCTCGACAGAGAATTTCAAAGTGCAAAACCCGGGCCAACCCATGTGGATTTGACTGCCCAAGAGAGACTCTGTAATACTCAAGCACATTCAGCAGAGAAATCGAAAAAGGATGACGAAGGTTTGAGAACTCAAAGTGGCGACAATAAAGGGCAATAGACCCCCCCCCCCCCGGACACCGATCAATTGAGTCATTAAGCCCAGGCTTAACGGGATTAAACGACAAATCAATATCCCATTCTGAACAAAAGGTTTCAACCTCTTCTTGTGTAAGAAAGGAGAAACTGAACGCCATGTCCTTCTTGGCGCCCATTTTGCTTAGAAGGATGATCAGATGAAGCAAACAAAAAGAAAACTGACCTGATTATGGCAATGAAAGAAAACCCTAAGAGAGAGGATGAAGAAACTGTCGATTGAAAGAGGGTACAGTGTGATTATAAAAAATAAAAAAAGGAAGTTATAAATATAATAACCATAGCTTTCAACCCTCGAACCTTTTAACGCACATAAACTAAGTAAAAAGTCAGAAGCCTTTGAGCTACGCCACAAATACCTCTAACTTGGGGGGTTGATGACGTGGGTAGCCTAAAGCAAAATAAGTTAATAATATTGCACAATCCTGCTTGAAAGATTAAAAGGTAAAAAGGTTCTAAAGCTGGTAATGTACTGATCCTAAAAGATGACCTATCTTGTCATCACACTTCTCGATCAAAACCAAGCTTGCGATGTCCACATCCTGCATGTGGAGACGCTGCAACACCAGGTCCAAAGCCATCCTCGGCTAAAAGTGGCAAGTCCCTAAGTTGCAACATGGATCAAGAGATTATGTTTACTCAAAGAAGAAGATGCTTTTCTTATAAATCAGATCACTTCCTCAGATCTGATCACACCTTTTCTACATTCTTACTTACATACTCTTCTATTCTCTTTGACACTTCACGTGTGAAAGATTCTCTCTATCACACCAACACTCCATTTGAGTTTACAACAACATTTATGGCTTTGAGTCTCACTCAAATCGGAATAGTAACACTCAAATCATAATACTCTTGAACCTCATTCTACGTTTTGCAACGTAGAGGGACACCACGACCTGCGTTAAGCAAAACTAAACCCTTTAACCCTTACTCTGACTCTACACTAACGTTGGTCCTGTATTTGTTGTAGCAACAATTATTTATAACATGTGTTTGTTTAATCAAAGTGATGTGTTATGAATCTATTTAACCTGTTTAGTTAAACAAGTCATATTTTGATTGGAATATTTAACTTGTTTCATCAAATAAACATGTTTCAGTTGTATGTTACTCATTTTTATAGTATTTTTTTCTATGTAACTCATTTATATAGTATTTTTTTCGCGTTCTATCATAATTGAAGAAAT
Source organism: Ambrosia trifida (assembly GCA_028751855.1). NCBI lineage: Eukaryota > Viridiplantae > Streptophyta > Magnoliopsida > Asterales > Asteraceae > Ambrosia > Ambrosia trifida. The sequence continues at coordinate 99,213,172 of CM054123.1, read as the reverse complement.
CGGTTACTTGAAATTGGAGCAATAAAATAAAGACTATTATAAGTTTCTACCTCTAATTTGCTTTGGTCTTATCAAACCATCTAGAAATTGATTAATACTAGTTTATCTCTCGGAAGCGTCTCGGGATAGACAAATTTAATATGAAGTGAAAAATGTGTGTACCACAAAAGAAATAGACAGTTTTTTGTGTATTTTTTTTGTAGATGATCAACACTCGATAACTCATAAAACCTACTTCTAATTCTACATGCGCACATCTTGCTCGAGTGAAGTCTCTGTACAACTTTGTTATTTCCTTAAGACACTCTAAAGCTCTATTGTGAACCTGAAAAAAAAAACCAAATTGATATAAAATGATATGTCATGATGATAGGCGATTATGATGTGTAAAGAGAGCATATGTTAAAAAATGACATATTGCGCAATCTTTACCGAATAAAGCAATCAATAGATTAACAGTGAAGATCCATTTTGAAGATAAATAAAAATGATTAAAATGCTATCGACTAAAAAGATTATAGGATGGTAACTTTTCATATCTCCCGACTACTTTCTCTACTCATACATGATTTAAGTATCTATTTAAATAATAATCACACAAAAAAAGATTTTTTTTCTTTTTCGTTTTTTGTATAGTACGATGGTACTCGTTGGAAAGATAATAAAACGCTTGTTAATTTGGTGTAATTTTTTTCAAAAAAATATGTCATATAAAAAAGTTATTAATGTTTAAAAATCGTAAGGAGTACATGAGCCATGCACATAAGACAAAAAATAATTTTACAGTTTTGGAAAGAAATTAAGGGGTGGGATGGCCTTACCAAGTGCCATGTCTCCCACCTCTTTTCTTATATATATATACTAGGTGGAATCCCGTGTGAAACACACGGAAAGAATGAATCCAACCTTAAGCACTGTTTACTAAACACAACATTAAGAAGCCAATGGTCTGCTGCGAAGAACACCTGTTTAGTACCATCAACTTATAGTATTCTTCGTTGTTAGTAGGGGTTTTTTATGTTTCCTCGTACAATTTGTTTCTTTCTTTAAAACAATTAATACAACCCAAAGTATAAAAAACATAAGCAGACCAACTGTTAACTACTGTTAAAAGAAAAACTGCATTTCGTAACGTCTTTTCCTTCCACGATACCAATTAATAATATTGATCAGATGTTTAATAACTGAAATGTTACAACCAAGGAATAAAAAGTCTACAGATGGATTAAAGTTATGTTGAGATAACACATATTAAAACAAAAAAGAGGATCACCAAATTAAAAAGTCAATCTAATGTTGAAAGAAAAAATGTATTTGGTAACGTCTGTAGGAGACATATTTTTTGTATATCTTCACTGAACTTTTCATTTGACCTTATATTTTCAAGTAGAAATGAAGAGGCCATCCATTTTTCACTTGATACATCAGTAGCAATGAACTGGTTAAATCTCATGTTTACTAATATGGAGATTAAATAAAACATAAAACTTAATACGAGTCAATTTAGCATCACAAAACATAAAAAACCATATATAACCTTGACAGACATACAAAACTAAAAACAAAAAATAAATGAGAAAATTGCAGTTTTCGTCCCTGTGGTTTGCCTAAACTAACAGGTTCAGCCCAAGCTTAACACCTTGAGTACCTGTGGTTTCTTTTTCTAACACTTTATGTCCCTAAGACTAACGGCCGTTAGTTGTTCCGTTAGTTTGTGATGAAATGACTATTATACCCTTAATTTTTTTGGGTGAAATGACTCTTATACCCTCTCTTCCTTCTTCTCTAACCAACCCACCCACCCACCACCACCACCACCACCTGCAACCACCATCACCATCACCACCACCTGCAACTCTGCAACACCAACATCTCCACCACCACCTGCAACACCACCACCACCATCTCCACCGCCACCCTCCCTCTCCTCACCATCTCATCTCTCCTCCACCATCTCCAATATCATCAACTAATCAACTAAAACTGCAATTTTCTCTAAAAAAAATAAAACAAATAAGAACTTTAGAGGCTAGAAGTGCCAAGAATCAAAACTTTTAAACCTCCCCTGAGGTTTCCCTCGTTTGGTCGACACCTTCTTTTTTCGATCACCGGAATTCATTCCGGCAACTCGCAAACACCTTTAAATTGTGTATTAACTCGTTTTTTATTGCAATTTATGTTTCGTCATCCTCCCCAAGCTGTTTCAAAGCTTTAAATCAATCATTAAAACGAATTAATCGACCTTAAAGATTGTAACTGTCGGAATCCTTGACCGATTACACCAAATCATTTCTGCACTTTAAAACGTCCCAAATCCACTTTTAAACTATCGCAAATCATCCAGGAATCACTCAAATTTTTTGGTTTTATATTTGGAATCGTGCAGCTCGTTTCTGATCGTGGGTATCGTTGTAAGTGTATAATTTTGGTGCTGTTTTGTTTGTTAGTCTTTGCTGATCAATTGCCCCATGTTTTTGATATCTAAATCGTTATGGATCGGGCTATTGAATTTGATGTTAGAGTTAGGGTTTCGTTGTGTAATGAGGAAGAAGATGAAGTGTTGCATGTGGTGGTGGAGATGGTGGTGTTGCAGAGTTGCAGGTGGTGGTGATGGTGGTTGCAGGTGGTGGTGGTGGTGATGGTGGCGGGTGTTTCAGGTGGTGGTGATGGTGGTGGTGGGTGGGATGGTTGGAGAAGAAGGAAGAGAGGGTATAAAAGTCATTTCACCCAAAAAAATTAAGGGTATAATAGTCATTTCACCACAAACTAACGAAACAACTAACGGCCGTTAGTCTTAGGGACTTAAAGTGTTAGAAAAAGAAACCACATGTACTCAGGGTGTTAAGCATGGGCTGAACCTGTTAGTTTAGGCAAACCACAGGGACGAAAACTGCAATTTTCTCAAAATAAATATAATCAACGTTAAACATCAAGATACATAGCTAGTTAAAGGAATTAATAAACGTAAGCTTCGATTCCGTTGAAGCTTCAAGTTGTGCATGTAGATCTTTTAATTTTCCAAAAAATTCTACGTCCTTAATCCCGGACTCTGAATTGCAAAACAATGCCAAATCACGAACAGTAGTCGAAGGCATTGACTTCAAAATCCGTTGCACATTATCTCGGTCAAATGTGCCCAAGTGCAAACTGTCAAAACAAATCTAGATAGTATTGTGTTGTAATTTGATTATGAACAAATTCCTTCATTTCATCTTCATGGTTATTACTTGGCGCTGCCATTGAAGCCATTGATGAAGACTGAAAAGTAAATGTTAAGATGGTTTATAATGAAGTTCGGGATGTGTTTACTAATTTATACACTTATAACGCGTGAAATGAAAGGTCATAGGGTAGAATAGGTATTATACTTGGGTTAACGTGTTAAACGAAAAGTTTTGTTATAATGATTATTTAATTTCCAAACGTTTATAGTATCTAAAAAGTCTATAAAACTTGTGAAACATAAATGGACGAATGTTGTGGAAAACGAATAGCCGAAATAATCAAGTATCAGTTGTACAAATCAAAGATTTAAATAGTTATACAAAATATCGCATGAAATTAATTATCTTTCGAAATTATTACTATTAATATGTTCATATCTAACCTAAAATTTATCTATAAATTGCACACAGTGCATATTCTAAACTTCATCTACCAAAATGGCAAATAGATCATACTATCATTTTGCTGATACATCAGACGTTAAGTCAATATCCAGCGCTTGGTCACTAAGAGAAAAGAGAAAAGACGAAGATATTAGGAATAAAGTAGAGAGGATGGAAGAAACAGTTAAGGAACAATCATGGGCAAACATTGGCCTGCTAGATATGGTGTTGCATGAACCAGCAACTGGTTTGAGAGACAAGATAGAAGACTACTTGACTCAACAACTACAAATCGACAATAACATTCATGAAGCGTTGATACAGTTAAAAAAGGATCTTTCAAGCGAGATTATGAAAAAGAAAGAAAGGATTTTTGAAATTTTAATTAAGTAGTTTATATAGTAGATATTGTTTTTATTATGTATGTTTTAAATGTTAAGCACTGTTTAGTAAAAACAACATTAAGAATCCCATCGTTTGTTGTTTGACAACATCTGTTTATTACCATCTGTTTGTTTCTTTAAAACAATTAGTTTAAGTTCTGTTTACTAAAACCAACATTACGAAGCCAATCGTCTGCTGTAAAGAAAACCTGTTTACTAACATCTGTTTCTTTCTTTAAAACAATTACTACCCAAAATATAAAAAAAATAACCACACCAACTATTATGCTCTGTTTGGTGAAAACCAAATTAAAGATTTTAATTTCCTTAGGACAATTTCCAGTAATGATAATGTCATCACATACACCAATAACACAACCATCACAGAATCACTAATTTTTACAAACATATAGTGATCACAAACAATTTGCACAAATCCAATTTCAAACAACACACTTACAAGTTTTTCATTCCACATTCTAGGTGCTTGTTTATATTGGAACCTATATTATTAGTGTGAAGCCCATGGGCTCGGTTAGCTATTTAGGGTTTCATACAATCTCTATATATTGTAATAATCTATTGAATTAAGAATCAATCAGTTTTACTATCTTACATGGTATCAGAGCCAGTCTAGGCTCTTTACCATCTCCGCTGCATCACACCAAAATAACCAAACCCTAGTCATCGCTACTTGAGAAAAACACAAGACAGGGCGGCGTGCCGCCTCCGCCGTCGCCCTGGCAAGCCATCATTCGTTTTCTTTATTCGTTTCCTATTTATTTTTATCTTTCATTTTGTTTATTTTTATTTTCCATTGGAAATAAGGTTCCGGCTCGGTCCAAGGTTCCAATATTATCAGCGGATAAAATTTTGTTTTCGTTGTCGTTTTTCGTCATAGTTTCGCTGCATTCTGTTTTTCGGAACCAATAATATTGTTTGGAAAATACTTTTCGAATAATATTAATTTTTTCAATTTCTTGAATGGCCGACATTATCATTAATAACATCATTGAATAATACATGTCTTATTTATTTGTTTGAGAAAAGGGATTGTCACAAATCCTTTGTGTCATCGTTCTTCAGTTTCAGTCATGATATGATAGGGATTATTGCGTGGAGGCACCATACGTTGCCGTGGAATTTTCGGAGTATGCTTCAAATCTCAGTCTGCAATTCCTCATCTTCCATCCGATTGTTTTTTTTCAGTTCCGACATGTATTTTTGGCTCCTCTTCGGTTTTGTTAGCAAGTGTTCAATGACAACCACACAAATGATGCTACGGCTTCATTTTGTTGATTCCGCTTCTCCATCAAGCCACTCCATGTTGCCACGCCATGGTTGTCGCCAGCCTCGACACACCACCTCGTGACCATGGTCGTCGGTTGTTTAGTTACTTCCTTTTCCAACAACTTTTCTTCAATTTATTTTTCTATTCCCGTTCTTGCCGGACCATAGTCCATTGTCATTGATCAAACCAGAGTTTGATCTCTCTCTCTCTCTCTCTCTCTCTTCAATCATCGGATCTCAATTCTCTTTGGACGATCGTCGTCCACGGTCACCGGCCTTCGCCATCTCTCAGTGTTGACACATCGCCACACAACTAGGGTTGATGGGTGTCTATTTGCTTCTTATATCTTTTTCTTTCCTGATTGCTTCTATCTCTTTCTTTCCATCATCCTTTTTCTTATCTTTTCTATTGTCATGGCCGACTAACATGGAACTGCCACTTTATTAGGAGTGGGATCTAGCGGATCGTGTTTATCATTATGGGAACTAAATAAACAAAACCAAACAGGGGGAAGTCGTGGACAAAACTAAAGTCAAGTATTGAAGAGTACTAATATTTTTTTTTTTTTTTTTGGCAAAGTCAAGAAGATTGCAGAATTTTGGACCAACAAGTCAAGAACCGAGATCAAGACAAGTCTTTTATTTTTATTGTTATGTTCTTTATGTTTTTTTTTCTTATTGTTTTCCAGTCTAAGTGTTCGATGCTCTACCCCTCTGACTGCGGGGGAGTATTGGAACCTATATTATTAGTGTGAAGCCCATGGGCTCGGTTAGCTATTTAGGGTTTCATACAATCTCTATATATTGTAATAATCTATTGAATTAATAATCAACCAGTTTTACTATCTTACAGTTTAAGACCATACAAAGACCTTTTTAGTTTGCATACTCTATTATCAGTTTTAGAATAATATCCTTCAGGTAATTTCATATAAACATCTTCAATTAAATCACCATACAAGAAGGCATTATTAATATCTAACTGAAACAAAGGCCAGCTGTTTTGAACAACCAAAGCCAACACAACTCTTATGGTAACAAAAACTGTATTTCGTAACGTCTGTTTCAATGACAATACCAATTAAATGTACAGACAAATTAAAGCTCTATTGAGATAACACATATTAAAACAAAAAAGAGGATGACCAAATTAAAAAGTAAATCTAAAGTTGAAAGAAAAACTGAATTTGGTAACGTCTGTCAAAGACAGCACGTCAATTAAGCAGATTTTTTAAAACACCTGTTTTAAAAATACTGTTGATTAAAACAGATGTTAATTAAATAGTTTGGTTCAAACATTTGTTGACTTGAACAGTTGCTAGTAACAACTATAACACATTAACATTTTTAATGTTTGTTTACTAAAGACCAATCATCTGTTGATTTTAACAGTAGACTATTTAATCAGTTTTATTATACTCAAATTTGTATTTAGAGCAATAATAGTATCAAATACATTTCAATAATTAATCTGTGTTTTTTAACAATTCGTTAAATCTTTTTTCTTCTCTTTAACAAAAGTTTCTGTGAAACAGCTGTTATACGATTCAGCCATATTATTACAATTCAATAATTTGAGTTAAATATTTGATTTAAGAAAAATAAATACAAAATGGAAGACTTATAAAAGAACAAATACAAATATCTTTAAAAAAACTACTTTAATGACAACAGAATTACAATATGTGACTTTACAAACTACATAAAAATACAAGGAAACATAAAAAAATCCTTCAACAACCAAACCATAGAGAATGATATTTCTTGCCAGCATCATCGGAATATATTTAAATGTCATCCAATTCTAAAAGCCCTAACAATTAAAAAGACCATCTCTTTGTTAGTCACCCCCAAAGATAAAGATGACTCTCACACTTATTCGTAGATCAAGGAGATTCATGAAGATATTCATCAAGACCTTTGGCAATGTAAAATACAAGATCCAGGATAATAAATCTAAAAGCCTTAAATATTGAAAATAGGGAACCGGTGCAGCATATATATATAATGGATTGATGTTTTCCTTTGATTGTATGAATCATCGAAAAACATCAATTCCAACTTTCTTACCAACGAAATGTTTTCCTTTGATTGTAAGAATCTTTCGAAAATTTTTGGAAAGACATTTGAAAGTAATATCATTATGCATATGGGAAGGAAAGATGTATGTGAGAATAGTTAAACGAATATATAAAGATGGAAAATGAATATTGGGAATTCCTCCCCTTTTATAGTGTGAATATACTAACTATTCGTAAAGTTGGTTTTCAACTTTATCAGTTGGATTTCAAGTAAATCTAAATTTCGAAATTACTTTTGTGACTTTTTATTAACTTTTTATATAATGAAAGACAATTGCAAAACAACAATAATAATAAAATAATAATGTTAATAAAGTAACTTCAAAATCGTAATCATTATTTTTGGCCTTTTTATAACATCTGTTGATAGTAAAAAAAGCTGTTGTGACAACAAAGTTTCTCAGTATTTTTTCCAACAGATTGTGTAATCTGTGGAAGGAAAAACACCGCCAAAACACTGACTGTAACAACATTTTTTATTACACGATTATTATTAAACTCGTTATTCAACTATCACTATAAAGTTAAATTTCAGAAACCTTTCCAACTTCATAAATAAAATCTTAATATTTGTAATAAATGCTGGAGCAAAACCGACAAAGCATTGGAAATTATTCCTTAAAAGTTTTACATATAATAAAACTTAACATTAAAATAATATTCATATTTGAAAATGCAAGTATATAAAAACCCTTAAATTTGATATGAACATATGACGTTTTACGTTTTTTAGATTATAATAATTATTTAAGTTTTATGTTATCTAAATTGGACATGAAAATATTATAATAATTATTTAAGTTCTGTGTTATATAAACATAGAATATTGTGATTTCCTCCATTTTTTATAGGGTGAGTAAACTAACAACTCCTAAAGTTGGTTTTCAACTTTATCAGTTGGTTTTCAACTTTAAATAATATTAGTCTTTTCAAATTCATAATTATGAAAGGGTCGAGAAGTTATAACTTTACCATGACAACTGTATAGATAAAGTAAGTAGATGGAAACTTACAAAATACTACAGTAGTTAATGATAGAGGTACTTTATTTTATTATTATTAAACAACTACAAAATATTACCACAAAGTTTACATATTATCATTATTATTTATTATTTTTATTAAGCAATAAAAAGTATTTATTTTATACTCATTTGAATCGGTAAATGATTTGAATTCTTTTCTTTATGTTATAAGTTAAAAACGAAAATATATTTTATAACAATAATTTCACTGAAAATATACATGTTACATAAATATATAAGAAACAAACTACAGGCAAGACATCATAACACAAACTGTTAACAAAAATGCAAGATAGTGTATTCTGATAAAAAAAAAAATACAATATCGCTACAAAAGTGAATTAATATCAACAAACACATTTCTTCTATCAAACAACAAAATACATAAAAAAAAATAAAGACAATGCAAAGAAAAGAAAACTAAATTAAGACAAAACTGAAAACAAAACAAAAAAAACATAGCATAATATGTCTCTAACGTCAAGAAGAGACGGAGACATATTATTTCCTTATACACCCATCTTTCTCAAGACAGGATCTAGTTGTGGTAATAACACAAATAATATTTTTCTTCGATTGTAAGAATCGTCCCAGAACACCAATTCCAACTTCATTGTCTAAGCTTTATTCCTAATAAAATTTTCTTTTATTGGAATGATGTTGAAGAAGAAGGATAATAAGAAATTTTAAAGGAAATAAGATTATGTTGTAAATATTGAAAGATGTTTTGTTTTACAGATGCTTGAAGGGATATAAAGTTGCAAATTGAAATGACCATTTGCTCATCTTTTTATAGACTGTATAGATAACTATATCTATAAGTTCTATAATTATAATATATATAAAAATTATATTAAAGCAATATAAAATTGAATAAAATAACTCTCCAAAAAAATTGAATAAAGTAATTATCAATTGTAATGATTAACTTGGGTATTCGATCCTCTATTGAATTGAAAGTTAAATAGTATCTTTTGGCTTGTCAACAGATGTTATAAAACAACTGTTATCGATTGTAGTTCAAATTTGTTGTTTAATAATATTATATCAAGATTAAAGTAATAACAATGTGGAACGCAAATAAAATTAAAGTATCTTTGATAATAGATGTTATTAAACAGCTGTCATCTTAATAACTGATATTACCTGTCTAATTATATAAATAAATAAAATTTTCTATCAGTCTTTCAAAATTCATAATTACAAACAGAGTAGACCCCTAAAAGTCTATGATGACGACTGTACAATATCTGTGGACTTATCAACAGATGTTATCAAACAACTGTCTTCCATTACAGTATATGATGGCCACTGTACAAATGAACGATCTAGATCGAAACTTACAAATGCAGGATCTGCATGTTATCAAATAACTGTCATCGTAATAACTGATATTGCTGGTCTAATAATATAAATAAAATTAATTTATATCAGTCTTTTCAAGTTGATAATTACAAACAGGTGAGACCCCTAAAACTTTATGATGCAAGTGTACAAATGAAGGATTTAGATTGAAACTTACACAATACGACGGTCATTAATGCTAGATGTACTTATTTTTACTATTATTAAACAATTATAAAATGTTACTATAAATTTACATATTGTTGTATTAGTTTTTATTAAACAACTAAAATTACTTAAATTCGGAAAATGATTTTATAAATAACTTTAACTCATTTATTGTTCCTATGAATTTAAAAAATGTAAATATATTTTAGGGCAATAAAACTTCTACAAAATATAATCATCTACAAAAAAATATAATAATCTAGAAAAATTTAATCTTGTGCATTCTCGGTTTGGTTTTACTTCGGTTGTTGTACTCGAACATTATGTGCAAGCATCTTATTAGCGTTTTGAATAAATGTTTCGTTGGCCGTTCAAAAAAATAAAAAAAACGTTGTAATTTTAAATGTGGACTTATACACATTTAATAGGCTGCAACACAATTACAAATGGAAATAATAAAATAATATATATATATAATAATTTAATTTAATATTATTTTGATTATTATAATTATAATTAATATTGGAATTTCACAGTTTCTATGAAAAAACACATCTTATAAAAACAGGTTTTAGTACAACAGTTGTTGCTATAAACAGTTGTTATTTCAACAGTTTCAGAGAAACAGACATTGCATATGGAGAACATAAACGACCTTTACAAGGGTCTATTTACGAAACACCACAAATGAAAAACTAAATTATCTTTTGAAAAATAAGTTTACTAAATCCAACAAAACAGAGCATTTGAACACATAAATTTCAATATTCGTTAGACAGAAGAAATATAGAAAACAACAGAGATTCATTACACATCAAATGTTACAAAAGCAATTTGAATTCATTAAAGAACATAAACAATTAAAATTACAAAATAAAAATGAAATAACAAAGTTAGTTATTTAAAGAAGTTGTAGAACTTCTTTGAAAACTACATTAGTGGTAACTGTAGAAACTTTTTTTTCTGTATCACAAATCAAAATCTTTAGACCCTTCCTACTTTTGACCCTGGAAACGGCAACATAGAGCTGCCCATGACTGAAAACAGGACGTGGATGATACAAACCAACACGTTCAAGCGACTGTCCTTGACTTTTGTTTATTGTCATTGCAAAACACAGACAAATTGAAAACTGTTTACGAGAAATTTTTACAGGTATTCTCTTGTCCGCAGGTATCATCTTCAATCTGGAAATCAACGTAGTATAACTAATCTTACTTCCTGTGATAATTTTCGCCTCAATAACAACTTTTCCAAGTTTCGTAACCTGTAAGCGTGTTCCATTATACAATCCATTCACCTGGTCAATATTTCTAAGTAACATCACCGGAGCTCCCACTTTCAATACTAACTTATGGTTCGGTAAACCAGATAAATGAAAATTGTTTAGAACATTAGGAGAAAATAATGCTGCATTAATATCTGATTCTTGTTCAGATTCAAGTAAACTATCTGAACTAAGATAAACTTTTTCTTCACCAAGCAAAGATTTTAACAACTCATCATTTATTGAATCAACAACATCATTGGTTGGAGAAAGAATGGCTCTTTGTTGGAAATAATTTGAATCACATAATGACTTATTCATATTCGGATACGTGAATGAAATCAAAGAAGAAATAGGATTCACTTGATCATGAATTAGTAAATCATCTGGTATATAAATATCCGTCTCACCATCAGTTTGATCACCAAGGACGCCATCCCCAAGATTTAAAATCCACTCTGCAAATTCCTTAGTCTCTTCAAAATCCTTTTCTTTGCATCCAACCCTTAACCTCATATTTTCAGTTAGTTTTAGTACTTTACAATGTTTCCATATATAAGAAGAATTCATAGAAGCATTAACTATCATACTTCTGGTACCTTTAATAATTACTAGAAGAATCTGTCTAAAATCACCACCAAAAAGCACAACTTTTCCTCTAAAAGGCTTGCTATGCAATGTTGATTGACTGGAACGTAATACATCTCTCATTGTTCTATCTAGAGCTTCAAAACATGTTTATGCATCATAAGTGCTTCATCCGAAATAATCAAATTTGTCATTCTAATTAACTCGCCTAATTCACTGTTAGGTTCTATTGAACATATAGAATCTTCATTAGTGTTTATTGGAATTACAAACCTAGAATGAGCAGTCCTACTACCATCTAGTAACAGTGATGCAATTCCACTGGAAGCAACGTTCAAAACTACTTCACCTTTTGACCTTAAAGCGGCTAAAAAAGTCTTCCAAAGATAAGTTTTCCCAGTGCCACCATATCCATATACAAAAAAACACACCTCCTTCACCTTTTGCAACCGTATCCATAACAGTTTTGTAAACTCTGTGCTGTTCAACAGTTAAACACTTTAAATACCCAGCATGTTCAATCCGTAGAGATGATCTATCATAAGAAAGTTCTTTCAATATCAATCGATTATTTACTGCTGAAACATAATTTTCAGGAGCATTTGGCATATCTGGAAAGTTTTATAGTGTACTCCCATTGTTAAGCAACAATGTTTCGATCTTTGACAGACAAATGTTTTCAACTTATTCTTGGCTAAGATTCAACACTGAAAAAAAAAATATTAAAAAGTATTAGTAACATTGAATTTAAAAGTTATTTAATATTTTTTTATTTTAAACTAATTGATTTGAGACACTAATGAAATTACCTTCTATATCAGTTATCTCCCTTTCCTTCTTTACAATGTCTTCACATAATACAGCCTTGGTTTGACACCAAAAGTCACTAGGACGAGAGATTGAATTCGACAATAGCAGCATTACAAAAAAAGGATCGCGAAAACTCTCCACTTGACCAATCATTTGCTTCTTTAATGGCAATAACATATTCTTTATCATCATTTAACAAACCTCGTGCAAAACAGGCATCTTTGAATGTTTCAAACACTTCACCATTAACTGTTTTTATATCATTGTAACATGTAGCTCCCGTAACATGGTTTAATAAAATCCTTAAGTAGTAACAATCACCAAGAGATGGAGGCACATAATGTATCATGCCAATAGACTGCAAAGGCTTTATTCGTGGGGTCCACTTTCGTTCTTTACGTGACCAAACATAGTATTTCGGAAAATCTATATATTTCAATTTCCTGGCAAAGTCATCAGTTTTATTAGTTTCCATCCACTCTGTGAACATTGACCTTTTTAACATTGGATTATTGACAATATCACATAAATTAGAATCATCATCATAAACAATACTCTGACCATCTTCACAATGGAAAGGCAACACTTCAATAGCTGGAAATCTATAATGTATGTCATATTTGAATATTCTCCAACCAGCCTCACAGGCAGAAATATACCTACAATCAAGGTATGTCTTTACCTCATTTACCTCATTGTTTTGCTCGGTATCATTGTTATCAGACTTGGATTAGAAAACAGAAGCCGTAACTCTATCAGGTCCCTTATTAATATACTTAAACCAATATTTAATAAAACCTGACTGATTGCACCGTACAACATTCATGTGGCATTAGTATCTTCATAGCAAAACATGATTGTAATGACTATATACCTATTATCAAGCTGGACACCCTTCTTTTCAACTCTACTACTTGTTTCACGACGGCGGTAGACTGGATAACCCATCAGAATCAACGCAAGTTTCGTCCACATATTATTTGGAGAACTGTTTAGAACATTTAAAGTTAACCATGCATGGACATTGAGGGTTGTCTATACCGCAAGGTCCATGAATCATAAACTGCTTGAGAAGTTCATAAAATTCAGGATCTCTAACTTTATCGGGGATCTCTGCACTAATTACACTATCGATATCAGATGCAATTGGGAATATGCTTTCAGCATTCAGGAACAAACATATGTGTGCATGTGACAGTCCACGTTTCTGAAATTCAATGGTATAAAGAACTGAAAAATTTATAACAGTAACATTAGTTAGTAGTTAAATAAGAATAAGTTCTTTCTTTATCATTTCTATTATTTTGCGCATTGATATGAGCAATTATTTTCACATAGGTTGGGTCTTACTTCATTACTCATTCGTCATGGCATTCTCTTGGTTACGGTTCCTGGATTGCATAAACCACCTTTTTTTCTCTTTTCTTTATCATGTTTTAGCTGCACCAAGGACCACGGTGCACAACCACCAATCTCAGGTTTGTTTGGAGAAAAACCCTAGACAGGGCGGCGTGCCGCCATTGCTGCCGCCCTGTACGGCCATTGTTTGTTTCCTGTTCTCTTCTTATATTTCGTTCTAAATAAAGCCTCGGTTTCGGTTATAGATTCCAACCATTATTCCTATATTCGCCCACTATTTATCTCCTTTGATCCATCCTACTTCTCCCCACCACATATCCCAATACCGCCTTTGTTTTGTCTTTTCTTCCCACCATAAAAATCCCTTTGTCGCCGCCTATATTTGTCTTTTCTTTCCACCACCACCATCCCTTTGTTTCTTCTATTTTTTCAAAAGTCAAACACTGATTCATTCACTCGTCACAAACATCCTCTGTTTCTTTTTTTTATTTTATTTATGTATTTATTTTTTTCCTTTCTCTTATTTGAGTTCCACCGTATAATCTTTAGTTGCTTTCTTTTGTTTTATCTCTATTCCATTCCATTTCTTTTCTTATCGTTATTCTCTAGCCGGATCACGGTCCGCTACCACCGATCTCAGCAGATTAAACGACGGTTTAGTCGGACATCTTTCTTTGATCTAAGCATCTCACTTCTTCTCAAAACCGCGGCCTGACAACGGTCACCGGGCTTTCATCATCTCTTTCATCTCTTTGGTAGCCCGCCTCACGACAAGAGTCGTAGGGTGTCTATTTGTTCTTCCTTTTATCTTTTTTCTTTCTTTCTTTCCCACAACCTCTTTTTTATCCTTTCTTTTATCTTTTGTCTTGTCATGGCCAACAAAGATGCCATTGCGACTTTATTGGGATCTGGTGGATCTTGTTTGTTATTATGGGAAATAAGAAAGGAAACCAAACATAAGGAACTTGTGGACCAAAGTAAAGTCATTATTGAAGAGTACGGGTATTTTTTTTTTTTTTTTTTTTTTTTTTGCATAGAAGATTGCAGGAATACGGGACTGACCTGAAGGTTGTGGATTTATGGCAAAATTTTGGACTTACAAGTCAAGTCAAGAACCAAAATCAAGACTAGTTTTTTTTATGTATTTTTTTTATTTATGTTTTTTTTCCAGTCTAAGCGTCCGATTTTTTACCGCTTTGACTGCGGGGGAGTATTGGACCCTATTATTATTATGGTTAATTAGGATAAGCCCACGGCAAGGCCGTCCCTGAAAATCTCTAAAAATTCATGTACCCTATCCGAACCGTTAAAAAATAGGCTCCTTAGGCCCAAATTTAAGTGTTAAATGAGTTATATAAAAATTATATACATATATATAGGATTTTTTTTTTAAATTAGGCCCTTGAGATTTATGGACCCTGTCAGGTTGGCCTCCTCGGACCACCCCAAAGAAAGCCCTGGCCCACGGGCTCAGTTAGGTTTCTAGGGTTCTTTGTGATCTCTATATATTGTAACCTAACCTTTCAATAAAATTAATTCAGTATTTCATTATCTTACACATTGTAATTAAAACAATTAACATTTACGTAAAAAAAATAGGTTTATAAATGTCCTGTATATAAAAATAAGCTTAATGCTAGGGTGGTGAGAAACAAGTTACATGTTTTATTCGTGAAGAATTATGTGCATGTTACACATGCAAATCGCTTTCCATACGATTCACTATGTTCACATGATCACATCAAACTAGTTTAGTTCCCTCTTTTTAATTTTATTGTTGATTCACACACAATTCATTCTTCCAATTCGATCACCTAGTTTTTTTTTTTCTCAATTAGTTCACTTAACTTTCATGTTGTACTTAACTTTCATGTTTTATATATATTAACTGAATGTTTGTTTCATCTATTTGATAGGTAACTATAATAATAGGCCTTTTATTCATTTTTTTCCAGTTTATTGATGGTGAGATTGAAGGATGAATGGATTTTATCATAATGTTTAAATAATTACATATATTAACGACTACAACCGGTGACGATGATGACGATTTGAGATATGAACGAAATTTAAGGCGTCAGCTTTTGGTTTTTTAGAGCTAGAAAAAAAAAACTAGTGTTTTTAAAAAAGACAAGATTGAGAATCGTAGTCGGTATTCACATCGGCCACTAAGTGGCTTGGTTCACTACTAAAATGTTAAGAAAGGGTATCTTTCTAGTAGTGGTTGTCGTTTAAGCCGGGACGTCGGCGTAACACGATCTCCTTCTGCATGTCTCATAGGTTGTTTACGTCGCACGAATTTGTCCTAGATTGTTTACGTCGCACGTATGGTTGCTTCCCCTATGTTGCAAAATTTGTATAATAATAATCTTTGTTGCAAAACAAGGCCGAGTTGACCGATTACTACCCGAGTACTCGCTCCAGGGTAGTCGCCGAGTATAGCCGAGTTGACCGATTACTCCGAGTACTCCCCGCATAGGCCGACTTGACCCCCGAGTATTCCCCCGATTAGTCCGAGTACTCGCTCCAGGGTAGGTCGCCAAGTACAAGGCCAGAGTTTTACAACACTGATAATAATAACCGAAACCATATAAATCCTCCTTTTTGTTGTTCTTTCATTGTTGGCCGCCCACCAGTATCGTTTGTACCTCAGGAGGTTGATGGTCAATATTGCTTGGATTCACCACCGCCATTATTTTCGCCAACATGTTTTTTTACACTTGCGGTGGTTGCGACATTAGTTGCTCTGTGACTTTATCCATTTCCCGCTGAAAATGACACTTGTTTTCCTCAACTTCTTTTGCCGAATAATCAAGTCGTGTCTAGAAGACGTCGATCCCGGACAGTGATATTTTTATAGCTGTATTAAAATTCACAGTTAATAATAGTAATAATAATGATAACAATAATAATAAGTATAAAAAATTGGTATTACTTCTTCAATTATACGAATCCAATTTCGACATGCACATGGCAATCCATAACTCGTAATAAGCTAGTGACCGCAAGTCTTATTTGTTTTCCTCAAATATTTTATCTTAATAAGCTTGAGTAGCAACATCTCGATCACTGCACGGGAAACATTACAGAGTAGATCCCTAAACATCGGTGTGTCATGGTGACCCATTTTCTGTGACCGACTGACTTGAAACGAGAGGTTTATCACTATGCGTTGTGACTCCATAACTTGGTCTACAAGCATCACAAGTTCGTGGAGCGAGCTGTGTCACCCCTTAATCGCCCTCTTAAACTTTGCATGTTGACTCTCAACTCTGTTGATCGTATTCTGACCAAATGTATAGTTTGTGTGCGTCCATGCTACACAAACCTTTTTTATAATCTTTGAGTCAAACTTCGTGCATATATTCAAACACAGTTGTAAAAAATAGAATAAGGATATCGATAAAGAAAATATGTATGTATATATACCATATCCACCATCCTCACACAGTCATTGATTGAGCCGATCAAGGTTGTACTCGTATATTTCTGGAGTGAGAGATTTACACAGTCGAGCCCAAGGCGCCAAAAAATATTTTCCATTCTTCATTTGTAAATCTTTTTTATTGTAATTCGTAATATTTTGTTGAATGTCACCTACATAGCAATGATAATAGTAATAATAAGAAGAAGAACAATACAACAACAACAACCTTACCCAGTAAATCCCACAATTAGCATAGCTAAGAGTAGGGTCTGGGGAGGGTGGGATGTAGGCAAACCTTACCCCTATCCTTGCGGATAGAGAGGCTGTTTCCAGAGAGACCCCCGGCTCGACAAACAAAAACTACAAGTAAACAACACTAAAAACTAATGAAGAGATACTGAATTTATATAAACATTGAAAGTGTCATGTATTAGAAACAAAGGTATATATGCCATAAAAACAATATAACCCATATAGAAACATAGATAGTGTCATGTATTAAAACAAAGATATATATGCAATAAAAACAACATAACCCAAAAGGTATATATGAAACAGTCCCTAATAATCCTTAGCCTCAATTCTACATCTCCACGAACTCCTATCTTGGACCATGTCCTCAGAGAGGTGCAACTCTATCAAATTAATAATACTAATATTTTGTGAGATGTGCTACCTGCATAGCAATTTCGAAGCTTTTAGGAATACTTTATTGCATGCATTCATTAGGGCTAGATCTCTATCTGTAATTATTGCACGTGGCTCCATACACTTTTGCATCAATTCTTTAAGCTTCTCTGTAGGACCCATACGAAGTTATCCGTTTTTTTTACAGATAAATGCATGAACGATACAAAACGACCTATTTGTCGATGTCACACCCACAACTTGAACAGACGGGATTTTAAATCGTTCGTTTTGTAGGTGGCGTCAATCACCAGCACATGTGGGAATGCATGCCATAAATTGTACGAGATACGATAGACAAAGAAAATCGCCTCAACCGCATTTGTGGGGGGATTCTGCCGGGTGTAGTAAGTAAATTTCTTTTCAACCAAGATACTCTCGCGTATCTGCATAATAATAATAATAATAATAATAATAATAATAATAATAATAATAATAATAATAATAATAATAATAATACCTGCATTGGAGTTCAATCGCCATATACATTGTGTGTTTAATTTTGTTTATCATATTGTGTATGTCTCATAGAATGCATACATTATTCGGGTTTTGTTCTCTTATAGCCAAATGTATATTTGATGACTCCATGTTTTGAAAATAAAGTCTTTCCATCAACTTTTCTTCGCTCGGTGTCAGCCTCCTAGCAAACGTGTGACCTTCAACATGTTGAAAAGGTTCGTGGTTATGATTCGAGTTCTTTTTATCTCCAATTTCCAACCACCGGAGCCTATGCTCCCAATCAGTTCAAAAAGACAGTTAACCTTTTTGCTACCCGAAACTCTTACTTTGGTTGTATTGCGGTGTTCGCCACCACAGTCGCATTGTAGCCATATCTTACCTTTCATTACGTAGGATCCCTTGCTTTTGAAATTGTACGTCCGGTCATGATGTCGTAATCGCTATCAAGGGATAAGTCGTAAACCCATTGTTTCAACTCCTCGGCGGACTCGAATGCCTGAAAATTTATATACGAGTCTAGTCAAAATTTATACGAATCTAAATTATTTAAAAATTCTAAAATGTATACACGTCTAGTCAAAATTTATACGAGTCTAAATTATATACGAGTGTAAATTGATATATATGATTCGAAAGTATTAACAATTAAATTTTTGACATTAAATATAATTTAAAAAAACATAATTTTAGTTAAAATATCTAAAATCTATACAAGTCTAAATATATAAGTGGAAAAATATATATAAAGCAAAATATGTAGGGGACAAAAGTATATACGAGTCTAAAATATATACTAATCTAAATCTAACAAACCATAAAACCTATTTAACTTATATTATGTACGAGGATATGATATATATGAGTCAAAATATGTACAAGTTTAAATAAATAAACACACATTATCGGTTTCATACGAAACATCCAGGTTAGGTTCTGCTTTGATGTCAACACCTTCATAAGCAGCTTCCTCATCGTCAGCACCATCCTCGTCGTCAGCAACTTCCTCGAAGCCATTATCACCTTCCTATAAGTCCTTAGCACCTTTTCCGTGCAAATTGTAAGTCTCGTATGCGTACTGCGGATAGCTTGGTGGCACGAAAAATGACTCATATTCATCTACATAGTTCTGGTTCAAATCGGGAAGCACCTTCCCATCATTAAAACGACCCACGGGTTTTACCTCCTCCCCACCAAGTTGAACCCAAGGTCCGAAAACGCTTTCAGAGACGTAAGACACGTTCGGAGACACGTCACTGAGGGAATACTTATACGAATACGACATCATTATATTGGTTTGGTGTAGAGAGAATTGTGTATGTGTTTGAATGTTTGTATGGAATGAGATGTTAAGTGGTTCCAACCGCATAAAATCAAAGAAATCCACGACCCGTATAGCCCTCCACAGGCCGTATAGGTTTAAATGCTCCCACCGACCACCTTATCCACGGATCGTGGAGCCCTTTACGGCCCGTGAATGTCTGCTTTTTCAGCAGGTACTTCAGTCTAAACGCCGTACCTCGTACCCATCTACGGCCCGTGGAGGTCTCTATGGGTCATAAATGGTTGAGTTTTAACCATATACGAGTCGTGGTGCTCTCTACGACTTGTAGAGGGGATGTATTGAAAAAAAGTTGGGGATGTCTAGATAATATCACCCAAAAATAAAGACAAACATGAAAACCCAAGTTTCACAAAGTCATAATCTCCAATAGTATATTCAAGCAGGAAATAAGGAGATAAACACAGAAAACCCAAAATCTTTTGATGTAGAATTTGTCAAATAACTTCTATGATGGATGGTTTCCGATTATGATGGAATATGGTAAATTAAAGGATTGGATAATTTGATTAGGGTGAAAGTAGTGGCTGGTTAATAGAATACAGGAAGAAGTTGTGTACAATTAAATAACTATAAATTTGAACCATCATATTTAATCATCACAATGCTTCATGCTTCATACACCTTTAGTTGTTTTTTTTTATATAGGTACTAGGTTAGAGTCCCGTGGGGACCCACGGTGCATCTGCAAGTAAAATGAAAAAAGTTTTATAAAGATTATAGTTTGCAAGTTCTTTTATTTATTTGAATTTACGTAATACAATTCGTAATTTTGGTTGCATGCAAAATATCATCAAAATGGTTTAATGTAACGCAACAATGGATATATCGATAATTAACAACTGTTTGATTTGACGTGATTTAAAAACAAATAATGAAATGAATAATAATATATTTATTCTAACGGAATAAAAATGAACATCAACGTTCAAAGCAATTAAATATAGTTTAACAAAACATAAAACTGCCCATAGGTAAATATAATAACATATTTATTCTACATACAACTGTCCATGTGTAAAAGCAGGATTCTTCAAACACATGCCAACTCTAGATACGTCTAACATGTTGCAAATTCATGCTTTACATTTTGAATATTTTATTTACAATCAAATATTTGCTAACATAGGTAACTTTGGGTGTGTGATAATGAATAAATGCTACTGTTTTGACAAAGTTTGATTCAAGAATGTTAACAGTTTGTGGTGAATTGTGATGAAAGTTGATTATACACTGTGAATCAACATGCACATTGTTCTTCAGTCGTTTGAGCCGATGGGAAATTCACAAATCAATACCTATGCTCTTGCCTGTGCTCTTTTGGAATCCACCAAGTCAGTTCTCTTGGCTTACGGTAATCACACAATAACCTCAAACTTCATCAAACACTTTCCCTAATTTCATATACAATTCATCAATTGTAACATATTTTTATTGTATAGTTTTCAACGTCGAATTCGCAACAAAAAGCGGTGTCACAGACGACCGCATGTCTCCTGAATTCCCTCCTGTCTGTGAAACTAAGGTATACGAATTTTAAACTTTATGAAATGAAATAATATGTTTAAGTTTAATTTTTTTTGTTATTGTTTAGGAATTAGATTTTCAATTATTTATGGTCGTTATTATCTAAAGAAAGCTAACAAAATTAATGGTGAGAGTTATATACTCATTTGGTTGGGTTGGTAGAAAGTAGTTTGTTTATTGCTAGGACTATTAACACTATAAACATGGTTACCTATTAAGAGCCAATTTATAAGCTTTGATAACGTAAGTTCGAAATGATAGAAAGGTATTCAATCTTTTTATTGTATTGTTAGATTGTTAGTGAAAGCTCTGTTATATGAAGTATAAAAATGGAAGGCATGTAATTAGACGTAAATCAATGAAAATTGATTAAAATTAGCAAAGTAATTGCATTGCCATCTTCTTTTAAATATCATTTATGACAAATTAGAAACATATAATATACCAAATGAACCGATACATCATTATTGATTGATTATTAAAGTCGTATAAGCATAAATGTTAACTTTCCATTATGTATTTCGTATTTTGGGGGAAAAGATTCATAAGTATGACTTTCAAAAATAAGATACAAATATACAGTTGGAAAGTTATCTTTATTTAGTAGGAAAAAGTCAACATTGTTAACAATGTGATTACGGAAAATTAGTGATATTATATGGTATGTTTAATTATGTTCGTTTGAATTAAAACTACTCATAAAGTTAAATTTCTTAATTTAAAAACGTTCATATTAGCTATTGTGTAGTTATAATAGGTGACAACTAATTTAGGGGTGTACTCGTAACCACGACCTCTTCTTTGTTTAAACATTTTTAACGTTAACAATAATTCTGCCTTCGGAACTTCAAATGATATTATAAAAATTATTGGTTTGCTAGCTGTTTACATATTATAGAAACGTCTTTTGTATATATATATATATATATATATATATATATATATATATATATATATGGATTAATGTTATAGTACAAACATGGTAGTTTAGAACATGTAAACTAAATATCTAAATTAACATACGTTTCTGTAACAAATCTATTTCATTTTGTATACACTTATAATATAAAGCTTTTTTCGTTATATATTTGATTAATTATTAGTTCGTATAACTAATAATCTTATCTTTGTATAATATATTCTGTTTGCTATATATTTGCATGTTGGATGGAGTTTGATATATCAAATTTGAATTCTTATAAATTTAAATAAACTAATAAAATAAAGCGGATGGAATTGTGTATTTGTAATAATATTGGCATTAAATTAGGAGATTTATTATGGTAAAGCATAAATCATGTGGTGCAAATTAGTATTTGAAATTTAAATATACTCTGCTAAATTACTCTAGTTATTATGGTTATCTAAATTACTGGTTTAATTTAATTGATTGACAATCAATCATTAATACAAAAAAAATAAATGTGAACTATTATGGAAAGTTTGAATTCGTATTAATATAGATTAATGAAAATAAAAAATCTTAATAAATAACATTAAACTCTTAATAAATAAAAGGTGTCTGAGATTACAAATGTTATTCATAATATTTGACCGAAATTAATGTCATTCAATATGAAAATATCTTATTAATAACAATCATAATTAGTGAAAATCGTCATGAATAATTCAAAAAAAAGTACATTAAAAATATAAAAAAACATAATTTAAATTACAAAATCAATGACTTCTTGTTCTGCAATGTTAGTAACAAACAACTTGTAGTGGATCATAATATAGTTTTCAGGAACAAATCTTGGTTTGTGTCTTCCAATAAAATCCTGGTTTTCAAATGAAAAAAACATAGATAAAAACAAAATTATTACAAACACAATTGAATACTAATCTATCTATGAAACAATAACAATGATAAAGACACTTCTGTTTTGGTTGGTACTTATCGTATGTTAAATAGACTTCTTTAAACAATGATAAAATCCTGGTCAAACAATAACAAACAATATAAGAATCCAATCCATATGTATGTTTTTAAGATGTTTTACATTCTAGACTGGTATTGCAAATAGTAAATCAGGTTGAATGGTTAAGGAGTCGGTTTCATGTATCAATTACAGAATCCAAACATTCAAACGACCTCTTCAACGAATAACCAAAATTAACATAAGAAAATTTAATGGTAAACAACATCTTCAACAGATAAAGAAACAGTTTTTTTAGAACGAAATCTCAATGTTAAAAAACGAAAATTGTCGATTGTTGGATGTCAAACAACATATTCAACAAAAATAAACTCCCCTTTTCTTGTGTCAGAGTCATTCAAACGATTGAAACCATCTGAAAAAGGGAAACAACAAACGAATAAAACATACGAAGATTCAAATCTACAACTTAAAAAAAATAGTTTAATATACCAGAACTCATACGAATTAAATAGACGATTTAAATAAATGCTTTTCACTAACTATATTAATACGTTTCAAATAAAGACAATAGGGTGATTTTCAGAAGTCTTTTCCTTTTTCGTATGAGTTATACTCATCGGCCGTTTAACTTTTGATGCTTCTTGATAATGTTAACAATATTAAATGACTAAAAATGATGCAAGATTACCTCGAGTTGGTTGTGGAGATTTAACAAATGATGTTAGATGAAGAAGGAAGAGTGAAAGATTGGTTAGAAAGAAAATGAAGAATGAGTATTGAAAGATTGTTTAGGAAGATGGTTGAATCAAAGGAAGAATGAAAAAACAAAAACAACATATTAGTTTTTATAGTTAGAAAAGTCGGAGCTCCATATAGCCTTTTGGATCCTAGAGGCCCTCTCTAAGGTATCCATTCGACCCGAGATGTATTCATTTATTATATAGATAGAATAGATAATATATACACACCTCTTCGAACCAACACAATGGTATGCTCTAATAAATGAGATGTTTCAATTAAAGAAAGGCATGAAGAGACATGTCGGTTAGAAACGGTTGCCTTAATGTGATGGTTTACATGGTGGTTATAGGATTATAATAAGTTGAAAAAGGTGTCAATGACGCGAGTTTTCGAAAGGTGATCACACCCCAAGTTACTTTTTGAAGTTATAGATTTATGTAATTTTGCTTTTTATAATATGTAGTTTTCTTTTTAAATGAATGAAATACTTTTATTTTTTGTTAAAAAATAAAAAAATAGTTTTATTAGTTGTTTATCAAAATAAGTTTAATTAATTTTAGATTAAAAAAAGGGACGAGGGATGGTTACGATACCATAATGGAAGGTGATAGAGCATAGTAGTGGGAGATGGTATGATATGATGATGACGTGGAGGGTAGTGATGATGACTAAAAAGGTGACCACACCCAATAGCCTTATGGCTAGTGGTTGGAAGTAGAGAAAGGGTTGGATAAAGAAGTTCTACAAAACGTTATTTTTTTCTTTTACAAACGATTGACGATTTCCATGTTAAAATCGATGCAAATGATTTGCAGGTAATTTCGATCAAGGTTGTAGGTGGTTTCCATCGGAATTCCAATCAGAAACGGAACGATGGTGTTTGAGACGGTGGTGGTCGTTGGAATTAAATAACATGGGTGGAAATAAGTATGATACATATCGTTGTGTAATTATGAAAATACCATCGCTTTCTCGTTAGTTCTTAACTAAGGTTTACCTTAAAATCAAGATTATTACAAAAATGAAAGCTTAAAACCTTAGCCTTTATCCTTAGTATTCAAACCTATAATTTTTGAGGAACTTAAAACCTTAGCCTTTATCCTTAGTATTCAAACCTATATTTTTTTACGAACTTTAGAGATTACCTGTGTATTAACTCTAAGGAATAAGTGTATTTAACTCTAATGAATAAGTATCTATTTTAATTTTTTAATACTTCATCTCTTAGTAAACTTTTTGGTTTAACGATCATTTGTAATAAATTTTTATTTTATTACAATCTAGCAGGACCCGTGCGTTGTGGCGGGTTGCACCCATAAACTTTTATTACATATATAATAATTTTAAACTAAAAGTCATCATGTATTCTTGTGTGCCAATTATTTTGGTGGAAGTCCTTTGATATTGAAAGCACGAATAAAAAATAAAAATTGATGCAGGAGAATACTGAAAACATAAATCAGAAGACAAGATTTCAGTCCCTGGGAAAAAAATAGCTAAATATCTTAAATGAAGCCATTAAAAAATAAAGAATGGCGTGTGGGATGGGTTTGCCATCCTGTAGTACTAACTGGTCGATTTTGTGGTATATTCCCGAATATGCTCTAAACGTATATGTGTCATTTCTCATGTTGGCGATTGTTTCGTCTAATGAGACACTCATAGGTGTGAAGGAGAAGTTTGTGTTGTATGCGCGGATCAAAGAAACCATGACATTAGATCAAATAAACCATGAGGATGCTCTTGATTAACACAATATTTGTCTGATTGTAATTTTTAATCGTAAACTTTTATTACATATACAATAACTTTTAAACTAAAAGTCATCATGTATTCTTGTTTGACAATTATTTTGGTTTTGCTAATGACCGAGTCAGTCACGAATCGGACGATGCCTATCTCTTTTATTTGAGTTTGAATATGTTAGTCAAATTTTTATGTATTATTTTTAGTATAAGTTAATAAGTTATTTAATTGTTATACTTTTAAACTAAAAGTCATCATGTATTCTTGTTTGACAATTATTTTGGTTTTCCTAATGACCTAGTCAGTCACGAATGGGACGATGCCTATTTATTTTATTTGAGTTTGAATATGTTAGTCAAATTTTTATGTATTATTTTTAGTATAAGTTAATAAGTTGTTACAAGCTTTTATAAAATACTATTGCATTATAAATAAATGCTAGATATAATAACACTACATTATTGTTTGTCATTTATTGCACTACATTATTAAATGCTAAAATGTAGAGGGACAATACTGTAAATGAGAAATTATTTATGCATTAACACTTGTACCAAATGCAAAAACAATGTTTTTGTGTCTTAAAATTAAATGAAAATTACTATTGCAACGGGTAAATCCTGTCGACAAACATGTATTCCTTAAAGTTTGGTTCCTATTGGTCGACTTATTGTATAAAGTTCTAAGAAAATGATATGGGGAGCGTAGTTCTTGACGCTTCTTAAACAAGTCATCTTACTTATATACACACACAGTCATTGATCAATTAAAGCAACACCAGAATTTGAGTGGAAAATCCTTCTAGGAAACAAATTTTACCTGGCAAATTCAACTTTAGTTTCATAAAGATTCAATACACATACTTGTAAATTAAAAAACACAAAAATGTCAAATAAGTATCAAAATCATTAGAGCACTCACATCCCATCCACCAAATGTATGTGAGTGTGTCCACCAAATTATATGGGGTGAGTGTAAGTGGTTGTGAGTGGAGGAGAGAGAAAATATTTGATGGAAGCACTGTTCCACCCTAAATTTGAAAAGCTACTGTTCACCCCTATATATATTTTAATATTTTTGTAGTTATGAGTGAGGAGAGAGAAAATGTAATGATAAAAGTATGATTATTTTAATTAGGAGAGAGGAGATTTAGAGGTGAAGTAGTGATTTTTAGTGTAATTTGATGGATGAGATTTGATGGATGGGCTGTGAATGCTCTTAAAACATTAGTTTCAAAGAAGAAGAAGGTAACTTTTCACGGAACTCTCGAGCCCAAACTTAAAAAAAAAACAACCTCGAGTATTTACAGTTGCGATGTAATTGATTGTAAGATGTCTTATTTGATCATTTATGTTTCTTCTTTAATTTACATAGGTGAACGGAATATCCAATATTTTAAAATTGTATCGTAGTTGTAATCTTATTCTTTGTTTGTAATGTTTTTCTTAACACATTATTTTTCCCATGAATTGGCCCAACCAAACTTCCTATCGAACACACTTATGCGATACACAATCACAATTAGCCCAACCGAACTTCCCATAGAACACGCCAATGCGATATACAGGCGTGATATTTCAAACTTCCCATCGGGCTCGGATTGTTTTGCCATCCCCTAATAATGTTAGGATCTATAAAAAAATGAAAATTGCCATTAAAGCTCTAATGTTATCATTCAAAGTAAATTGAGAAGAATTTGTAATTTATTTTTAAATTTTCAAGTGAAATCAACAAAACTTCAAATTTATACTCAAATGATGACATAGGAATGCATGACTGTGAGCACCAATTATAATCTAAGTTGTCAAAGGTGCACGCCAGGGGCGCGGTGCTCAAGGTCAGCTCAACGCACCATATGAGTAGTTAACTGAAAGATGACATAGGAATGCATGACTGTGAGCACCAATTATAATCTAAGTTGTCAAAGGTGCGCAATAGGGGCGCGGTGCTCAAGGTCAGCTCAATGCACCATATGAGTAGTTAACTGAAAGACACGGTTTCTATCTCTTATGAGTGTGCTTATGCGCCTTGACAAGATAGATTACAATATAAATCTTTCACACACATCACTATCAAATTTCAATAAGCTGGGATTCGCTTCCCTCTCCTTATTGTAAACCATGCTGGTAAAACGAAAATGACAATTAGAAGCAAATATCGCATTATAACTGTAGAAGAAAATAAGTGTACTAGAACATATTATATCTATACTATATTATAAAGCATGAGGGATGAGTTCCAACAAAAATTAAGAAATTACAATATTTTATGCTTATGGTACAACAACTTACTTAAGTAAATAAAGGGCCAAAATGGTCTTTCTACATGAGTATTAAATTAGATGAAATGAACATAATAATTATTTTACATAAAGATTAATTGTTCTTAAGTAATTACAAATGATAATGCACATTGTACAAACCTTTTAAGTTATATGTATAATTAAAATTCAAATAAATATGTAGTCACAACCATTAAAACTTGCTTCCTTACTAATGCTAACCCCCGACTCTTCATGTTCTAAGGAAAATAGTAAATAAATATAGATGACAACCTTTTACTTTTCTCACTTTCCTCGTACAATACTTACTAACATCACATTTTTCTCCCTCATTTTGCAATGATCAAGGGAAGGAACACTCAAATGATCTTTAATCTGGTAAGTAACTACGAATATGTTCATATCTTATTCATTATATAGATTGTTCATCTTTTGTTGATAATTTCATGAGTTTTCTCTGAATATCTTAAAACACTTTTTCATGCTCTTTGACATCAAACCGCATGGGAAGCAATACCCAATGCGTTGTGACGTCTTTGAAACACAAATCTTGTAAGTATCTTCATCCATGCACGTTAAAACCTCTTAATGACTTTAATACTTGTCTAATAACTTTATTATTTTTTTTTATTTCTGATCGTTATCATCAAATTTGGTTCATGAATACTTTTAAATTGGATAGCATCAAAATGGTTTTTTTTTTTTTCTAGACGGAAACCATAATAATAATATTAAGGGTTTATTAAAAGTAATGTGTTAGAATAATATAGTAACATGTTGGAAGCCAATTTTATTCATATAACTCAAGTTTTTTATTTCTTTTTTTATTAAACTACTAGGTCTATAACATCAAGAGAACTAAATAGAGTTTGTCAACTTAACCATGCTTTGTATAGTTTAGTTTTTGTATTGTTTTAGTGCCCTAAGTTGTTGTGGTAGATGTAACAGTGACAAAATATAAAACGAAAATAAAACTCTCGGTAAAAGAGGAAGATGAAGTAGTGATATAAGAAGATGAAATTCTTGGTTGCTCTTTTTACGAGAGTCTCAATGATGAAGATCGGTGGTCGAACAATGTAGCTGGTGTATGTGACAAAAGTTGATTTCATTACGATGCAGTTGGTTAACATACGGATTTTATTTTTAAATTACTATATTCATGACTGATATTTTCCTATTCTTGTGTTCGAATTTTATTTTTAAATTATGTAGTACATTTATGGATGATATTTTTTTAGTCATGCGTTTTTATTATTTAATTGTGATATGTAACGCTCATGACATATATAGACCACAACGATCATATGAAAAAGAAAATTAACAAAAGTAGTATAAAATATATTACGAGATGATTGATAAACTAACATAAAACAAGTGTCGCATTGTAAATTATAATCAACGTCGCATCACGTGACACTAACATTTCATTATATGCTTCAATACATGTCGCCCCGCCGCATCGCGCGGGAATCCCACTAGTAGGAGTATAGAAAGTGTATTTAACTCTAATGAATAAGTATCTATAATCTATTTTAAATTTTCAATACTTCATCTCTTAGTAAACTTTTTGGTTTAACGGTCATTTGTAATACTTTTACTTTTTTATTTTATTACAATACACTCAAGGTCAATATTGTTGGAATATATGTGTGAATGAGAGTCACACTAGTGTTGGGATAAAATGTTACAAATGTTGCTTGTCCCACATTTGTAAGGAAATGATATAATTGGTTGGTTTTATAAGGGGCAAAATATTGGAAGGAACTAAATTCTTATGGTATCATTGACCAGAGGATGTCACCACTAACCAGAGGACATTACCACTAACCAGTGGATTCTACCACTGCCTTCTAGAACAAAGGATTCTAGAACATATGGTTCAACTTCTGTGTCTCATGGCTTTCTACTTTCTCACCTGATGCATTGATTGCTGCAATTATGAATAAGCATTACTGAATCAGTTACTGTTTGATCATCTATATAAGCCAACAATTTGTGCAGATGAAAACACACAACAAAAGCAACAAACACAGTTCATAAACAACTGCGGTACTGACTTCTTTTCAGGCAAGTGTTAGAGTCCGGCAGTGCACCATCACTGTTACGAACCGGTGTACCCTGGGAACAGACCGAGAAACTGTTTAAGGGAATTGTGTCAAACACAAGCCCGGTTTCAGTCATCTATTTTACTACTTCTTATGCTGCTTTTTAGTAAGTTTTTCTAATAAACTTAAACAGATTAGTAAAATAGACTTTC
Organism: Ambrosia trifida; assembly: GCA_028751855.1. Taxonomy (NCBI): domain Eukaryota; kingdom Viridiplantae; phylum Streptophyta; class Magnoliopsida; order Asterales; family Asteraceae; genus Ambrosia; species Ambrosia trifida. Next base: position 99,182,899 of record CM054123.1, on the reverse strand, counting down.
GTGTAGATTGGGAACCAATCTTAAAACCTTCTTCTTAGGACTTTTGGGTTTACGAAAGTTTGTAAATGTGTTCCTTTTGGAAATTTGGAAGGTGAATGGAGGTTTAATGTAATGAAATTCTAATTTAGTGAAATTCTAATTGGTAAAACTCTTCATATGGTGAATTGAAGAAAAACTCTTGAGTATAGTTAATTTATGTCACTTGATTATAGTTTTAAGACTAAAATTAAGTGTCTAATTATGTTAGACTATTCATCCACCGTTGAATCTTGTATATATAAGAGACTTTTGTGTCTTATTTGTGAGAGATGAGAATAACACTTTGAGATTTGATGTTTATATATCCTTATATGAATCCGTTTAAAATATATATGTATTATATTATATATATTTTGAATTATCTATAAATTTTTTTTAAATAATCAAGTGGATTAAAATATAATAAATGATAGATATAAAAAAGGAAATGTAAGACGAAGATATTTTATTCTTTGATGATTTACATTCGACGAATTTGATAAGGATATTTATGGGTTGTGCAAGGAGTGTCTTGTAAGAACACAATGAACGGGTTGTGATCATGCCTTATGCAATAGGTCACATACCAAACATCAAACGTAGAACCACATCATGAGTGAATCATGATGAACGTGGCAAGTGTATTGAGATTAAATACACGAAAAGGAGAAATGTCATCTGATGTTGAGAGCATCAACGTGGAAATACACATTTGTGAATTTTCGATGACTATAACATATGAAAGAAATATATGTTAGTATTCATAAGTCTTTGATAAAAATTTTGCGAGATTTATTATAAAAGACTTACAATAGTAATGGACGTATAGAGTTCCTACAAACCATCAACATTGGTTGAACTATGTGGAGGATTTGTACAATATTTTGGAAGAGTCTCCCAATAAATTGTTTCAACAAAATGTGTGTGTGTGTGTATATATATATATATATATATATCACTTTAGGCATATGTAAATGTCATGTCGTTGAGTGTCAATCTAATTGACTATATCTCAAGATATGGTGATTTTATACGGTTCATCTTGTTGATGATGAATATGTTCATCAAAGGGACTTATAAAAGACTTATGTTTAAGTTCTTAAGAGCCAATGGTGAAGCCTTGGAGATTAAAGGCAAATGAGCTTTGATCCTAGTGGATGGAATTAACTATGGTTTTGAAACATTTTTATGGTAAAACAAAATCTCATTATTATGTCTAAACTAAGGCGTGAATGTTAGGAAGAGATAGTGTGTTATCTCTTAAGGCTGTGAAGAATCAGAATGAGACATCTTCTGTTCACATGCTAAGTATTTGTAGTCTAAAGCATGCTAGACTGATACTTGTTAATTTAGATGCTCCACGAAGAACAAATTAACTTTGAACATTCAAATATATGTGGCGACATGAGAATAAATTTTGTAAAAACAAATCTAAAGTTCATTAAAAAGGATGACTCGAAAGGATCGAATATATAGTTCATTGGTTATGATTCTATTTGGCCTAATATGAGGAGATCTCATATAGCTCAAAAACAGCTTGTGTGAGAAATCTGAGTAGAGTAATATAACGGGATGTTCCCAATAAAACAAATATATAGATCGTCGCTATCTTATCACGGGTGTCTAATGTCATCATGAGTGATATTACTCAAACTTCATCACCCCATTTGGTAGTTATCCAATAACATTTAAATGTGGAGGTGGCTTGCATTTGAAAATGGAAGGTTTGACATGAACGGATGTGATTTGGGGACTACAAATCACACGAATCTAGAATGGACTTGTTATAAATCAGTCCCATTATGTAGACAAAATTCTTGAGATGTTAAATGAAATGATTCTAATGTGGCTAGAACTCCCATTGACACGAGTCAACATCTAGCTAAGAATCGAGGTGAGCCTGTTAACCAATTAGATTACTCAAGAATTATTGGCAGATTGATGTATCTTATGAGTTGTACCAAGCTAGACTTAGTAGCAAGTTAAGTAGATACACGAGAAACTCAAGTTCAATTCATTGGAATTGCGTGACACGTGTGCTTCAGTACTTAAGATACATACGAGACTACAGGCTGCAATATAAGAGATATCCAGCAGTTATTGAAGGTTACTATGATGCGAATTGGATATATGACACGAATGATTCCAAGGAAACGAGTGGGTATGTGTTCACACTTGGAGGTGCTGCGATAATGTGGAAATCATCTAAGCAAACAATTATTGTTAGATCCACGATGGAATCAAAATTCATCGCTTTAGATAAAGATGATGAATAGGCAAAATGACTACGTTAATTTGATATACCTAGGTGGCTGAAGCCAGCATCGGCGAAATGTATACATTGTGATAGCTAATCGGCAATTGACAGAGCTCATATCATAATGTGTAATAGTAAGAACAGGCATATAAGACGTAGGCATAACACGGTATGATAACTAATCTCTACAGGAGTTATCACTGTTGACTATGTGAGGTCAAAGGATAACACTATAGATCCGCTAACAAAAGGCTTAAGTAGAGAGTTAGTTCATAAGTCGTCAATGGGGATGGGACTAAAGCCCGTGAAAGACTAAGTTCATGTGAAGGAAACCTAACTCAGCTAACTGGAGATCCCAAGATCTGAGTTCAATAGGACAACCTAATTGTATTAACGGGTGAGGTCACTGTGGCCGGGTGAAACCCCGCGTTTTGAAAATGAGAGTTTACTATAGGATTTAATAAGCTTCCTAGTCTATTCCTAAAAGTGACAAGTTCGAGGCTAAGCATATGGCTTTTAATGAGTCGACTAAGGTAACTAGTCCTAGTGAATCACCTATGTGAGAGAGAAGTGGGGTTGCTTCGAAGGGTATTGTTGGGGCACAATACTTTTATGCCTCTCACAGAACCAGTCACGTGTCCATGACCATAACGGACACAACTATGAGGACTTGACGTTGTCAGGGAGAGCTTTGTGTAAAGCATATTGTCATCTACATAAATGGCAGACGAGTTCAAAGACATCGCTTTCTACTCAGAGCCAGTGGGATAAGTGCGTTTCATGAGCGAAGGTTTAAAGGGCAACACCTACCTATCGTATGCAAAACTCAACTGTTGAAATTTAATCGGAATGGGGTTGTTTTGAATGACTCCATTCATGTGGGGGTTTGTTGGAATTTATGTGTGAATGAGAGTCACACTAGTGTTGGGATGAAATGTTCCAAATGTTGCTTGTCCCACATTTGTGAGGGTATGAAAAAATTGGTTGGTTTATAAGTGGGAAAATATTAGAAAGAAATTAGATTCTTATGTTACCACTTACCAGAGGATGTCACCACTGACCAAGAGACGTTACCACTGACCAAAGGATGACACCACTAACCAAAGGATGTTATCACTGACCAGAGGATTCTACCACTGCCTTCTAGAACAGAGGATTCTAGAACAGATGGTTTAACTTCTGTGTCTCATGGCTTTTCACTTTCTCACCTAATGTATTGATTGCTGCAATTATGAATCTGCATTACTGCATTAGTTACTGTTTGATCATCTATATAAGCAAACAATTTGTGCAGATGAAAACCCGCAACAAACACAGTTCATAAACAACTTAAGTACTGACTTCTTTTCAGGCAAGTGTTAAAGTCTAGCAGTGCACCATCACTATTACAAATGGTGTACCCTGGAAATAGACCAAGAATCTGTTTAAAAAAATTGTATCAAACACAAACCCGATTTCAATCATCTATTTTACTACCTCTTCAGCTGATTTTTAGTAAGTTTTTCTAACAAATATAATATTGCGTAATGTTCATATAATTGAAAATCACATGTTAATTTCCTTATCCCAATTATCATAATGTTTGACTCAATGCAATTGATAATCTATTTTATATCGAGATTATGTACAAATATTTATGTCAACTTTATAATCACAAAAGGTTTATTAGATGTATAGTTGTACATTTATCTATTAAAAAGCCAAAAAATAAGGTTATAAAGATTTGAGTTGACCTTATAACCGATATTGCATAGGTGGTTGGAATTTCTTTGTTTAAAATATACAACACTATTGTTTTCAGGCATTTTTTAAATATAAGTATCATCATTATTGGACTGAAGGCATAATCGTCAATCGACCAAACTATTGTATAACTGTATTTTTTTTCTTTACTAGATACAAATCATCGATATCTCAAAAAGAAAAAAGTAATAAAGTTGTACGTGAAAAATGACGATTTTGGATGAGTAAGGCAAATAAAATGACCTTTTAGTATGAAAAATCATATTTTAGTCTAGAATTGTATGTTTGGTGTTTGTATGTAAACGAGTTGACGCAATCCCGCGCGTTGTTGCGGGATGCTGATTATAATTTTTTATATTAATACAACAATACTATATGTGATACGAAAACTTTGTTGTTTATACAAAACATTTTCTCTATTTATGCTTTACCCTCAGCACCAATCACCACACGAAAACAATTATTATCGACAAAGTTGAAGTAGTTGAGAGGGATCTTTCGTTATGCACTTGAACAAATTAAAGGTGTTCTCATACCAAGTTATAAACCGATGTATGGTGTACAACATTCATATAATGTGTTTCAGTATATGGCCATCTTAGGAAGTCTATATGTTTATAGTAAAGCAAAATTGCAAAATAAATATTTTAAATAAGTCAACAGGTTAACCATTCAATGTGAAAAACTTTCACTATTAGTTTCTTAACCGAAAGATTATTACATATCATTATTGACCAATATGTAAAAGGTAATAAAGAGAATATAGAGTTTCCTTAAGATGGTCATATGTCCATTCTATCTTATTGATCATAACAGAAAAAAATTAAGAAAACATGGAAAAACACTAAATCAACACCATGACACACAAAGGAATACATTAAAAGCGCATCTAGTTATCCAACCACAAAGAAAATAATAAATTACAAGAAAAGCAAGCAACAAAAATGGATAAAAAAATTTGATTGTTGTCAAGAGAACAACATAAATCATAACAAAGGTTTTAGTGTTTGCTAAATGTATAAGCATAAACATATGCGTTACTGCCCCAAAATAAATACATACAAAGTGTAAAAAACCTATTTATCATGCTCTAACGAAGAAAGTAATAGTTAACAAAGAGAAAGAAGGAAGCATTAACACAATCTGGAAAAAAAAAGTGGTCTTAATAAGTTGGATAATTAATCCTTAAAAAAACTGAATTTGGTTTCATACATAAACACGCATTAATGGACATATGAGAATCAGATGTAAAAAAATTACACTAAATATTATCATACGTAGGTTTTACCCTAACTATTATTCAAGTGGAATGGTTGTTATTCAAATTAAGTGATTAAACCGTGAATATTATATACTGGATGATTCGAATGAACGAAGTCAAAAGAGACGTACGTACCTTTAATGACGAACTTGAATAACAGATGGTTTTGGATGAAGATAGATTGAAGGCATCAGAAAAGGAAATAGGGAAGGGTAAGAATGTAAAGAAAGAGATTTTAATGCATGAAGAAGAAAACGGTTTTTTGGGAATAAAAGAGGATTTTGTAAAAAAAAGATTCATTAAAAAGAAATATTTCGTAAAAGGCAGAAGGTTGTGTTGTTTTTTGTGTAGATACATATATAATTTGAATTTTATTAATAAGGTGTATTAAAAAAATATTAGAATGTGAGAGTGAAAAGTTGGGTGTTAGATTATGAAAGGGTGCGATGGTTAAATAAGCCTAAAAATATTAGAAGTGGGAGTGGGAGTGAAAATTAATAAGGTGTATTAAAAAATATTAGAAGGTGGGAGTAAAAAGTTGGGTGTTAGATTATGAAAGGGTGTGATGGTTAAATAAGTCTAAAAAATATTAGAAGTAAGAGTGGGAATGAAAATTAATAAGGTGTATTAAAAAATATTAGAAGGTGGGAGTGAAAAGTTGGATGCTAGATTATGAAATGGTGTAATTGTTGAAGGAGACTCAAGTTGCTATGTGTATGAAAAAAATATTAGAATGTGGGAGTGAAAAGTTGGGTGTTAAATTATGAAAGGGTGTGATGGTTGAAGGAGACTAAAAAATATTAGAAGTGGGAGTGAAAAGTTGGTTGTTAGATTATGAAAGGGTGTGATGGTTGAAGGAGACTCAAGTTACTAATTGTATATATATATATATATATATATATATATATATATAGGGGGTGGTTAAAATAAAAACCCACTCAAAATGAAGAAACCTTGTAAACCTTATGAGAGCCATTGATCTAAATTGATCAATGGCTTAGATTAATTGCATATTATTTTAATAGATTTAATAAGGTAGAGGACAAAATAAGGGCACAATGGTCAAGTGTCATTTTTCTGAAAAGCACATATGACAAGTGGACCCCACACATGTCACATCATCTCTCTCATACTTTTGTGACCATGGTCCTAAATCTGTCAGCACGTCGTGTTACATATGTAACATACGCAGTGTTGCGTACGTAAGAATAAGATTTATAGCAATTGTTCCAGCACCAGTTCAGAATCAGATTTATTACCACATTTTTTTTTTGGGTTTTATTGTACCAACACCAGGGTTGTTGCGTCCGTAACGAAAAGGCAAAAATGGTTTCTCTTTTTAATATTCACTACTTTTTAAAACAACAAACATAATATATAACTTTAAGATTAAACTCACAACATGAGACAACATAATATGTTAAGATGCATCAGCCAACAACATTTGTTCCATACTAATAAAAAAAAAGCTACACAAACATATTGTTCATACTGTATCAACAACAAAACATACTGTTAAAAGATTCATACACCACCCCTTGGCTTCCAATAACCATTCTTCTCATAAAAAGCCAATTCTTCATATGTAATGTGCAAACCCAGACATCCTGCATTGCAACCAACAGTAGCAGACGGCATCCAATAACCATATTTGACATAAAAAGCCCACTGTTCCTCGGTATAACTTATACCCTCCCATTCTGCCCTAATACGCCCACCTTCCTGAGACGTAACCGACAGCCCAGGTTTGTTAAATTTAGGTTCATATGGTTCTTCATATTCAGCCCCTGGGTCTGTTTCGTAACCAACAGCCCACTCAGGTGTGTGAGCTACATCATGCGCATCATCCTCCGGTGTCATATAGTCTTCTGGTGGCGGATATTCTTCGGGGAAAACGTAATCAAATGCCGCATTCCAATCAAAATCACCGTCGCTTACAAACCCATCGTCCGCCTGCTCTATGGGTATAACCGGTTCTACGGGCGGGATGACCGGGGTAACAGGGGAGAGGGGTTCATGTTCAGCTTCAACAGGGGGTACATCTAATTCAACATGTGGGGGTAATTCAGGTCCAAATGGCATGACCGGTTCAATTTGAGGTGGCTCGGGTGCGATAGGGATGAGCTGCTGACGGGCCTCAAAAACCTCCCAAGGGGGAGTGCTGGGGTTGGAATTCATGATTTGACTATTAACAAAACAAATCTGGTGTGACATCCGTCACCTTCATCTTTAATCAATTGTCAAATCTAGTCCCTATATATTTTTTTTTAACGTTGTCAAATTTATTCTAAACATGAATGCTTTTAAAAAAAAAATTATAATTTAAACGCTACTTAATGTGTGAGTTTACTTGTCGAAACTTATGAAATACAAACTTAATTATTTATTTGGTAAGTTAAGATAAAAAGGTTAAGTTCTAAAAAGTTTCGGATTAATTAAGGTTAAAAGTAACTAGATTGGTTAAGTTTTATAATAGAAAAACTAACTTGGTTATATAATATACTAACCAGGTTAAAAGAGAGGGACCTTTTCTGTCAAAATGTGAAACTTTTGAAATTCAGAAATCCCTCCTGTTTGCTCACACGTTTTTCCGATCAAACCTCCGGCCACCGGAAATTAATCCGGCCAAGCTAAAACCAATGAATCAACCGTTTTTCTTTCTGAATTTATGAGAGGTTTTCAATGTCAAACCATTGCGAATCACGGGGGATCAATAACATGCGTTTTAATCACATTTATAACTATCAATCAATGACTTAGTTTATAACCGTCGACATTGTTTTAATCAAGATCGAACGGACGTATTATTCGAAACACTTTATAAACTGATCATGCCAACTCGTTACCTAACTTTTAAACATCTAAAACCCATACATAAACGTCTCAATACGTGCCCAGATCGCACAGTTTTGGCATCAAAGTCTCGAACCCATATTCTTCATCTTCGTCGATAATCGATCTTGTAAGTTTGTTTTTGTTGTTGCCGTTTTGATCCTTATCATATTCCGAATAAAACCCCCTTATTACAGATCATTAATCGGGTCTTGTTCATGATTATTAAAAAAGGCTTAGGGTTAGGGTTCTTAGGTTGATTTGGGGAAGAAGGTGACTTGAGTGTATAGATAAATATAATTGTTTTCCAAGTTAAGTCACCAAAAGGCATAGTGGTGGAGTGGTTTTGTATGTATGTATACATATAACAGATCCGGGTTCGACTCCCCTTACCCGCGGATCTGGATAATTTTTTTGTTTTTTAGAGTTAATTATTATACTTTGTTTTTTTTTTAAATATCATATATTATATAAAAAATTTATAATATTTATAACAAATATATCTTTGATCCAAAAATTATGAAAATTTAGGTGTAGCTTCTTGACACCTCATAGAAAATTGTCATAATTTTTATTTCTGGAAAATATTTTATTTTCGTAATTTTTATTATTTAATTTGCTTTAATCATATTTAATTGATTAAAAATTCATTCTTAATGGTTTTTATCTCAAGATTTGTCATAAATTATTGCTAATCATCATGAACTAAAATAAAAATTATTGGTTCTGAAATCATTCATTTTTGTCGATTTTCTTATTTTTAATTATTTAAACATGATTTAATCTCATTAAATCAGTTTTAAATAGAAATAAGTTTATAAAAATTATGGGAAAATTATATTTATTAATTTACATCAGAAATCATCCTTTTTCTATAAAAATAGCATTTTTGGATCATGTCTTGAATTATTAGTCTTATTTATGCTTAATTAGACATAAATAATTATTTATTTAATTATACTATTAAATATCTATTTTATAAATACTTTTCTTATAAAATAGAAATATTCCTATGTTTGAAAATCTTAATTATCATTTGATGGATCATGGTGTAACTCATGATCATTTATTTATACATTTATAATTATTGTATTTATTTACAATAATTAGTTAAAGTAATTAACTACATTATATTGTTTTAATTATTCCAACATAATTTGTATCTAAATATTCAATTGGAAATATTTATATTACTTAATCATATTTACAAACATGGTATGTTATTATACAACTTTTACATTAACGCGATTTATCCCGAAAACTCTAATTCCCCAAATCGACTTAGCAAAACCTAATGCCTTAGACCCTAGATATCTTAGACTTTTTAGACACTTCCTTATTAGTATTCTTACACATTATAGGTTGAATTCCTCGGAATTCCTGTCACACCCTCAAAATCCACTTGCGGAGTTTTACCGCGAGGCGCATGACAAACCAGGATCCAAACCAACGATCACAATAAACAAGTCTAAATGAATATAATGCAATTTCAAAACATAATTTAAAATCCCCGTTTACAGCGGAAGCTTATTCAAAACAGTATCTCAAAGTAACCAAATGTTCAACATATGAAGACCATGCGACTCTAACTAGACGCCGTGCAGACGCGTGCGCCCTAGTCCAGTAGTGCTACCTTAGCGACCTGAGAAAACATGTAAAAGTTTACGTCAGCACAAAAATGCTGGTGAGTTTACAGGTTTTGTAATCCAAGTACCAAGTCCACCTGTCCATACTATAACAAATCGAAAACCAGTGTACGCTAGCTAGGCGTATGTTTTGTTACTACCACGATTGGAAAACCATTACTAACACGCATACCAAATGTTGTGCCCGAAAAGTAAACCAGTTGTTCCTGTTGTTCCTGTTTGAGACAATATGCACTCGCCCGGCCCTCCAAGCCGACGAGCGGGGTTGGTCACTCCCAATAGCACTATTCACATTTCCCCGTTGTGCAAACCCGCACATTCATGGTTCCCCCCGGGACTTCCAAAGATCGTGTAGTACACAATGGAAACCCATAGTATGACAGAAGTTACCAAATAATAGTTTTAACACATGTTTTCTCCCCCGAAAGTATGAAACCAGTTTAAAAGAGGGGCCGTAAACTCACCTTAAGTTGCGTTACTCCTTAACCCGAGTAAACTCAGCTGCTATGCTAGTCCCGTAAAGCGGCGACCTAACATATGACAGTTACAAGTACTTAGACTAATAACCTGCAGGTTAATTAGTCCCTAGATGTCCAGACCATAACCAAGTTCGTTTGAAAACACCGTGACTGTTTAACTGACCCAAAGTACAAGACTCGACATCCCATTGGTGACCCGAGACTCCCCGTGTTATGTTTACGCTCTCAAACAGACAATCATGCAATCACACTTAACATACGTTAACGCACAACAAGTTATAACACATAGTTCACGTATCACCAAATTACATCCAAACATATGTTACCAAGTTATTAGATATGTTACGGGGTTCCTAGCATGTTCCTACATGTCAAATCGGGTCTCGGAATACTAATTTATACTTACAGCAGCAGTACACGCGATTAGGAAAAGTCAACTAGCATTTAGGTTGGTCAACTGGCATTTAGGAAGGCTAATCGCATGTAACTACTAGCATTTAGGGCTGATTGCATATAACTACTAGCATTTAGGGCTGATTGCATGTAAAAACTAGCATTTAGGGCTGATTGCATGTAAAAACTAGCATTTAGGGCTGATTACATGTAAAAACTAGCGATTGGGGCCTAATCGCGTGAAAGATGGGAGATTGGCCTCCTAATCGCCTCTAACTTAGGCGATTAGGGTTGCTAATCGCCTGTGACCTTGCTGTTCCGGTTTTTCGCGCGTTTAACGCTCCAAATCAGACCCAGAACGTGTGTAACCATCCAATATCATCCCAACAACTATTCTAAACATGTTTAAACCAAAATCCTTCGTTTTGCCTCGTATTATCAGTCCTGCATGCAATCACGTATTCCAAACACCATTCACTTAGCATGCAACATCACACTAACATGCGTAACTATCACCCTAATAATCAGTTACTCAGATTTTTACCATCATAATATCATTATTATTCTGATCTAACATAATAACATGTCACTCATTCATCTAGAATCATAAAAACCCTAGCTTTCTAATCATAAACACACATAACACATGTATACTAGCTAAAATCCGATTAACAACAATTATTAACGATTTTCAGAAAGCTTTTCTGTTTTAGAACAGGTCTGGACCATTAGGGATTGATTAAAAACGTTTATAAAGATTCATGGATGAAAACCAAACCTTAGATTTGTGAAAGAATGATGGATTAAGCTTGAAACCTTGTGTTTTGATCAAAAATCGCGTTCCAGAGGTTGTGTGTGTGTTGGGGCAGGTTATGGGACGACTAGGGTTTGTATAATGAAGTTTATGAGGTCAAGTATGGTATTTATAGTCGTTTTTAGTCGTCCAGCACGTAACACGCGATTATGCAGCCCTTACACGCGATTAGGAAGCTTAATCGCATGTAAGTTCATGCAATTGGGGCCTAATCGCATGAACAGTCATGCAATTAGTCCCTACTCGCCCCTAAGGTCCCCCACTCGCCCCTCCTATAGGCGATTGGGCTATCCTAATCGCCTATAGGGGCCTGTTCCGTGTGTTTTGCGCGTTAAACCCCGTTTTAACATATGTTAACACATATTCACATACCGACAAGTCACATAATGATTGTAACCACATAACACTTGTAAATACACATATTTACACTCGTTCACCAATTCCCGGGACTCGAGACTTGTTTGTTCCGTATGCCCTGACGATCCTACAAATCGTCACCGTTTGTACACTTGGTTAAGGACCGACATCTAATGAACCTCTAGACCAACATCCAATGAACTTCTAGACTAACCGATAGTTCCCGAACCATAACCCGACTTAACTAACCCAGTTAAGTACAATATACGCGTGACTCGCTAAGGTAGACTTTCATCTAGACAACGTTGTTAACCAGAATTTTCCGGGTGTCACATCATCCCCACGTTAAAAGAATTTTCGTCCCGAAAATTGCACAAGTACCAAAAGAACAAAAGAAATAACGAAGGGAACAAACAAAAGATAGAAACCAAAAGAGAGATTTACCCGAGTTGTCACATCATCCCCACGTTAAAAGGAATCTCGCCCCGAGATTCATTCAGCTGCAGAAGAGACATATCTCGACTCGAACGCTTCCTTAGGAAAGAGATGAGGATACTTAGACTTCATCTGATCCTCCCATTCCCAAGTGTACTCTGGTCCCCGGTTCGAGTTCCACCGAACCTTAACGATGCGAATCTTGCTATGACGTAGGCTACGAATCTTGTAATCCAGAATCTCCACAGGTTCTTCCACAATCCGAAGACGATCATCAACCTTGATCTCTTCCAGTGGAACAATGAGGGACTCGTCAGCCAGACACTTCTTCAAGTTGGACACATGGAAGACGTTATGTACGTTACCGAGCTCCGTCGGTAAATCAAGACGATATGCCACCGGTCCAATCCGTTCCAGGATCGTAAATGGACCGACATACCGCGGATTGAGTTTGCCACGCTTCCCAAAGCGTATGACGCCCTTCCATGGTGAGACTTTTAGAAGTACTTTGTCATTAACTTGGAATTCCAATGGTTTGCGACGCTGATCGGCATAACTCTTTTGTCGGTCTCGTGCCGCTGCCAACCGGTTACGAATCTGTACGATCTTTTCCGAAGTTTCGTACACTAGCTCAGGCCCAGTGAGTTGACTCTCACCCACTTCAGCCCAACAAAGAGGAGAACGGCATTTCCGTCCGTACAGTGCCTCGAACGGAGCTGCCTTGATACTCGTGTGATAACTGTTGTCTAGGTAGATGAGCTTCCCAACCCTTGCCAAAATCGATCACACATGCCCGCAGCATGTCTTCTAAAGTTTGAATCGTACGCTCACTCTGACCGTCAGTCTGTGGATGATAAGCCATACTCATGTCTAGTTGGGTACCCAAAGCCTTGTGCAAAGACTTCCAGAAGTGAGAAGTAAAATGGGAGTCACGATCAGAGATAATAGAAACTGGCACCCCGTGCTTAGAAACAACTTCCTTCAAATAAAGACGAGCCAAACGATCCATGGTGTCGGTCTCCTTAATAGCAAGAAAATGGGCTGATTTCGTCAACCGATCGACAATCACCCATATCTTGTCATTCCCGCTTGGTGATTTAGGAAGTTGCGTGACAAAATCCATGGTAATCCGTTCCCATTTCCATTCCGGAATTTCAGGTTGTTGCAAGAGACCCGACGGTTTTTGGTATTCCACCTTGACCTTAGCACAGGTCAAGCATTTGCTCACGTATGAGGCTATATCCGACCTCATGTTTGGCCACCAGTAAAGCACCTTCAGATCTTGGTACATCTTATCCGAACCAGGATGAATAGAATACCGGGACTTATGAGCCTCATCAAGGACAAGCTCCCGTAGTCCCCCGAAATAAGGAACCCATATGCGTTCTGCGAAGTAGTGCAGGCCATCAGGCCTTCGCTCGAGGTGCTTGTCGGCACCGTGCATAGTTTCAGCTTTAAGGTTTTCCTCCTTCAAAGCTTCTAACTGGGCAGAACGGAGTTGATCAGGTAGGGATGAATGAATGGTGAGCTGCAATGCCCGAACGCGACGAGGTTTAGTTGATTCCTTCCTACTCAAGGCGTCTGCTACAACATTCGCCTTGCCAGGATGGTACTTAATGGCACAATCATAGTCGTTCAGAAGTTCAATCCAACGACGCTGCCGTATGTTCAAATGTTGTTGGTCGAAAATATGTTGGAGACTCTTGTGATCGGTGTAGATGGTGCATTTGGTACCGTACAAGTAATGTCTCCAAATTTTCAACGCGAAAACCACGGCACCCAATTCCAAGTCATGGGTGGTGTAGTTCTTCTCGTGCACCTTGAGTTGACGAGAGGCATACGCAATCACCTTCTCGCGTTGCATCAACACGCAACCGAGACCATGAATAGAAGCATCACAGTAAACAACGAAATCATCAGGGCCTTCAGGTAAAGACAAAATAGGAGCAGAACACAGTTTGGACTTCAGTTCTTCAAATGCTGACTCTTGTGATTCACCCCAGTCGAATTTTCTATCCTTCTGCGTGAGAGTGGTCAGGGGTTGAGCAATCTTCGAGAACCCCTGAATGAACCGACGATAGTAGCCCGCAAGGCCTAGGAATTGCCGCACCTCAGTTGGCGTCTTTGGTGCTCCCCAGTCCTTGATCGCTTCGATCTTAGCTGGATCGACATGAATTCCTAGTTCATTAACCACATGTCCTAGGAACTGAACTTCGCGTAACCAAAAGTCACACTTTGAGAACTTGGCGTAAAGTTGTTCCCGTCGCAAGAGTTCCAAAACTAACCGCAGATGTTCCTCGTGTTCGGTCTTGTTCTTGGAGTAGATCAGAATGTCATCAATAAACACAATGACGAACTTGTCCAGATATGGTTTGCAAACGCGGTTCATCAAGTCCATGAAAACCGCCGGTGCGTTCGTGAGACCGAAATGCATGACCAAGAATTCGAAATGGCCATAACGTGTTCGAAAGGCAGTCTTTGCAACGTCAGCTTCCCTGACGCGCAGCTGGTGATAACCGGACCTCAAGTCAATCTTGGAATAATAACTAGAGCCCTGGAGCTGGTCGAATAGATCATCAATACGTGGAAGAGGATAACGGTTCTTGACGGTCAATTTGTTCAGTTCTCGGTAGTCCACACACAATCGGAAACTTCCATCCTTCTTCTTAACAAATAGAATCGGGGCTCCCCAAGGGAAGAACTTGGCCTGATGAAGCCCTTGTCCAAGAGTTCCTGTAAATGACTAGACAATTCCTGCATCTCGGGAGGTGCAAGACGGTAGGGGGCCCGAGCAATAGGAGCAGCCCCTGGTACAAGATCAATACCGAACTCGACTTGACGATGAGGAGGAAGACCAGATAAATCATCGGGAAAAACATCAGGAAACTCGCGTACAACTGGAATATCGTCTGTAATACCTCGAAATTTTATTTAATCACGACCCCATAAATTATAAAATAGCTATAACTAGTTGAGTTACTGGCTTAGTATCTTGTATAATGTCTTGATATTATATAGGTTAAAACATTCACCCTATTTATAGTATAGGTATGGCACTCATATACTAATTATTGTACAATGAGTTCATAATGAGTAAAATGCCCATTTGAATTACAAGGTGTGTAGTTGGACATTTACTAAGAGACCGTTTAATAAATAATAATAACCTAATAATAATAATAACCTAATAATAATAATAACCTACTAATAATAAAAATTAGTAACAAGAATTATAATACCTACGAATCTTTACTGATAATATAACAAATAATGTGATAATCTCAAAGTGAAGATAAAGCTTCCACATCATATATGAATGATTATGTTTTACTTACGTGGAAGTATAATAGTAAGTATTATTATTTGAAGCCTACGTGGTAAGAACTCGTAGAAAACTTAGCGCCATCACTTTTCTCTGGTGAAAACACATATCATGCCTATAAACCTACTATTCTTGGGCAACAAGGAAGTTTGGAACTATAAATAGGCAACATTTCAATTGTCATTAATCGTACAGTATCAATAATAAAGTAACATAATAATAATAATAATAATAATAATAACAAAATAATAATAATATAAGGCTAAAGTATTGGTGTTATTATACCCGCTTCCCACGAGTAGGATATCCAAGGATCTAGTGGCGTGGTTGTACTGCCAAGGTGAATACGTTTATTGCTTTCAAAATTAAAATGTTTTGATTATTTTGAAAACCCGCATGCAAAATATTGATTGTTTAAAACGTAGAGGGTAATCTATAGATAGCACTCAGGCTATAATGTATACGTATGATTTGATCAAATAATACACACACGATGATTATGATCTAGTGGGTCTGGCATAAATAAAGCAGTAGTCCAGAGGCGTAAAATACTTAAAGACACCGATAGTAGTGTATCTTAAAGTTGCGGATTACTTGAATTCCTATGCCAGTGTATACGATAGTTATTCTGAATGTGTAGATTACTAAATCCAACTATGCTTAAACAATTTAATATGCTGCATGTATAAAATGATTTGTGTCACATAAACGCTATTCACCAGTTTTTGCTGACGTATTATTTTTAAAAACATTTCAGGTGATGAATAAATATATTTTAGGCTTAGGGACATGCTGAAAGGATATATAGGTTCCCTAGGCATGAGATACCTGGTGGCTTAAAATATTTATACAGGAATAAACGCTGAAGGGATATATCGACTCCCCAGGCCTAAGAAAGTTTATTTCCTTTTTATTGTAAACCTGTGTTACGACAGGATCTTTTTATTAAATATTTTGTAATATGGGTTTTTAAATCCCAAAATATATATCAAAGTTTCTTTTTATAAAAAGTTTCTTTGTACTCACTTGGGGCCAATAAATTTCGCTGCAATATCTATAAACAAATAATTGTAACCAGGTACCAACACGTCGCACGCCAGGGGGTCCTTTGACCAGGGTGTGACAGGTTGGTATCAGAGCCACTGGTTTTAGTGAATTAGATACTCGTTAGATAGAAGTAGAGTGTCTAGTCTTTAACCAAAAGTATATAGAGAACCAAATACCTATAAATAATATAATACTCTTGATCTGCTTTAGATATGAAATTATATTTGTTTTGCAGATGTCTAACAATAACAACTTTTATACCCGAGCATTAAGCGATGGGAATTCAGTTAATAACTATGCTAATGAACCACTATTTCCCGGAACCGAAAACTACCCTATCCCAGTGTCTAGTGATCATAGGAACATAGAAGAACCCATCGAGGGATTTGGAGATAATGAGATAAACAACTACATCATCGAACCAAGAGGAATGCTGAGATCTCCCGGAAAAATCGAAACGTTTAATACAAATGACTGGGCATTTCATACACCTCCTCCTCAAATGGTTTTTCCAGTACCTGAACCCCATGGCGAGGGGACAAGCAGGCCACGGGTCAAAGTTAACTCAACCCAAGAACTATTTAACACCGCTCCTGTGAGGAGAGAATCTGTGCAGAATCCAGTACCCGACCCATTCCAGTATCATCAGAACGCTGACGCAAGAGATAGCTGGGGTTATAGAGCTGAGGATTACAAGAGAATGTTTACAAGGTGCATGGAAGACGAGATGAAGATAGGAGAGGAGCTGATAAGGATGGGGGAGAAGCTGAAGGAGAACGGAGAGCAGTTAAAATATAAGTAGAGCTAAAGGAGTTAGGAGAACAGTTAATAAATAAATGGTCTGAAGCAGTACTATATAGTATTGTATAATATAATATTATGTGCTCGTGTATCATATTATGTAGTCTCTGTTTCTGTTACATCGTATTGTACCATTTTCCCTGAGGTATAATATTAAAAGACGTTTTGTAACTCTTATTTTCAGAATGTCGAACTCAGAACATAATAGCGAACACTCTAGCAATAGAAGTGCAAAAAGGAATATAGATGACGTTAATAATAATGAGCAACAAACTCTTAATAAGGCTGAAATATCACATATGATAGAAAAAGGGATATCAGACGCTATTCCGAAATTACTAGAAGCGATGGAACAAAGAAAGAAAGATAAAAAGATAGAGGGAGACGAAGATTTGAAGACTAAAGAGATGGAGGTTGAAGATTCCTATGACTCAAACAGTGATTACTCCGAAGTAAGCAAGCCAGAAAAGAAAAAGAGGATAGCAGCAAAAGGTTGTAGTTACCGAACCTTTCGGAATTGTAACCCTGTTGATTTCTCTGGAAGTGAGGGAGCAATCGCTGCCCTCAGATGGTTGGAAAAGATGGAAGCTGTTATTGCCATTAGCAAGTGTGCTAATGAGGATAAAGTGATGTACGCTGCAAACTCGTTTAAGGATAGTGCATTGGAGTGGTGGAACTCAGTACTAAAGACTAAAGGTAGGGAAGTAGCATATGCAATGTCATGGGAAGAATTCTCAGGAATGGTGACAAGAAGGTTTTGTCCCATAAATGAGAAAGAAAAGGTTGAAACAAAATTCCTAAACCACAAAATGGTGGGAGCAGATATTCAAGGTTATACCACCAAGATTTATGAATATGCAAGACTAGTTCCACATCTAGCAACCCCTGAATCTGTTCTAATTAACCGTTATATTTGGGGATTGGCCGAAGAAATTCGTGACATGGTGAAGGCAGTAATGCCCAGAACAATGGAGTCAGCCGTAGAGTTGGCAAGTTTATTGACCAACGGTATGGTGAGGAAACAGGAGGAGAGGAAACAGAATGAAATGACTCAAAAGGTCACCCAGGAGGTGAGAAGGTTAGGGAGAAGTTCTGGAAAGAAGTTTGAAAAGAAGACCATTCGAAACCTGTATCCGGAATGCAAGACTTGTAAGAAGCGACATCTTGGGAAATGTCGACTGGAAAGTATAGCTTTCTGTGATAATTGCAAAATCTCGGGCCATTCAACTGGAAATTGTTTTAGGAAGCGAGGACCAGTTGTTTGTTACAACTGTGGAGAAGTAGGACATTTTCGATCTGAATGCTCTAAGCTGAAAACTGTCGGAACAACTGGTGTGAAGACTAACGGTGGACCCAAAAAGAACACCCGAGCATTTGTGCTGAACACTCGAGAAGCTGCTCACATACCGGATGTCGTCACCGGTACGTTTCTCATTAACAATACTTTCGCTAAAGTATTATTCGATTCTGGAGCAAACTTAAGTTTCATAGATTATAAGTTTTGCAAATTATTAGGCATACCGTTAGCTAAGTTAAAAGATATATATGAAGTGGAAATGGCTAATGGCGATCTAATTAAGGTTACGGAATCTTTAGACGATTGTAGGATTACTCTTGCGGGTCATGTTTTCCCTATTCGGCTTTTGCCCATAACCTTAACGGGTTTCGATGTTGTTCTCGGTATGGATTGGTTAACCACTAACCAAGCCCATATAGATTGCAACAAAAAGGCAATCCAACTCCGTGTATCTACCGGTAAAATGATTACGATTCAAGGCGATAGAACTTCTAACCCAATCAGCATTATATCAGCAATTAAAGCATCTAAGTGTTTAAGAAAAGGATGCATAGCCTATTTGATCTCCGTATCAATGGCGGAAAACGATAAGAACATAAAAGATGTGCCGGTGGTAGCTGCTTATCCAGACGTATTTCCGGATGAACTACCGGGAATACCGCCAGATCGAGAAGTGGAATTCAAAATAAATCTAATACCAGGGGCTACACCAATTGCAAAATCTCCCTACCGATTGGCACCAACAGAGATGGCAGAGTTAAAGAAACAGTTAGACGAATTATTGGAGAAAGGATTCATACGACCAAGTTCATCACCCTGGGGAGCTCCAATATTGTTCGTGAAAAAGAAGGACGGATCAATGCGGATGTGCATTGATTATCGAGAATTAAACAAAGTCACTATCAAAAACCGATATCCACTCCCAAGAATTGATGATTTATTCGATCAACTACAAGGAGCACGCTGTTTTTCAAAGATCGATCTCCGCTCAGGATATCATCAGTTGAAAATACAAGAGGAAGATATCCCTAAGACTGCTTTCCGAACAAGGTATGGACATTTTGAGTTTACTGTGATGCCTTTCGGACTCACTAATGCTCCAGCCGCGTTTATGGATATGATGAATCGTATCTGTAAGCCTTACTTAGATAAATTTGTTATCGTATTCATAGACGATATACTTATTTACTCTAAGAACGAAGAGGACCATGGAGAGCATCTTAGAATATTACTTGAATTATTACGAACTGAGAAATTGTATGCAAAATTCTCGAAATGTGAATTCTGGCTATCCGAAGTACAATTCCTTGGTCACGTAGTAAATGCAAAAGGCATTCAAGTAGATCCCGCAAAAGTGGAAGCGATATCTAAATGGGAGAATCCCAAGACACCAACTGAAGTTCGTAGTTTCTTAGGGTTGGCTGGTTACTATAGAAGATTCATTCAAAATTTTTCCCGAATCGTAGTTCCTTTAACCTCTTTGACAAGAAAGTCTGTGAAATTTGAATGGGGACCAAAGCAGGAAGAAGCTTTTCAAACCCTAAAACAAAAACTCACTAATACACCAATCTTGTCCTTACCAGATGGTGTAGAAGATTTCGTTGTATACTGTGACGCATCCCACACGGGAATGGGTTGTGTGCTAATGCAACGTAACAAGGTTATAGCTTATGCCTCACGTCAATTGAAAATTCATGAAAAGAATTATACGACTCATGACCTGGAATTAGGTGCCATAATCTTTGCCCTAAAGCTATGGAGGCACTATCTTTATGGAGTCAAATTCATAATATATACTGACCACAAAAGTTTGAAATATATCTTCGGTCAGAAGGAATTAAATATGAGGCAAAGAAGATGGATGGAGGTATTAAGTGATTATGATTGTGAAATTCGCTATCATGAAGGGAAAGCGAATGTAGTAGCTGATGCTCTGAGTAGAAAGGAGAGGGAAAAGCCAAAGCGAGTTCGTGCTTTACGACTGGAACTTCAAATCGATTTGATAAGTCAAATAAAGGAAGCTCAGAGTTTAGCACAAGAGGGAAATAACATTGAGAAGGAAGGAATGAAAGGAATGCTTGACCAATTGGTTAAGGGAGAAGATGAAATATTAAGAATGAATAAAAGAATATGGGTGCCTATTATTAACGATCTAAGAGATAAAATCCTAGAAGAAGCACACAAGTCAAAATATATGATGCACCCAGGGAGCGATAAGATGTACAAAAATTTGAAAGAAAATTACTGGTGGATAGGTATGAAGAAGGATATTGCTATATATGTTGCAAAGTGTCTTACCTGTTCACAAGTAAAAGCTGAACATCAAAAACCTTCAGGTTTATTGCAACAGTTGGAATTACCGGTATGGAAATGGGAAATGATAACCATGGATTTCATAACAAAACTTCCCCGAACCAGTCGTGGAAATAACACTATCTGGGTTATTATTGACCGTTTAACTAAGTCCGCACATTTCCTTCCAATGAAAGATACAATAACTATGGACAACTTGGCAAAGTTATATGTTAACAACATCGTGTCCTTACACGGTGTACCATTGTCTATAGTATCAGATCGAGACAGTCGTTTCACGTCTCGATTTTGGCAAAGTTTTCAGAAAGCAATGGGAACACGTTTGAACCTTAGCACTGCTTACCATCCACAAACCGATGGACAGAGTGAAAGGACTATTCAAACTTTGGAAGATATGCTTCGAGCATGTGTGATAGACTTTGGAGGAAGTTGGGATGATCACTTGCCTCTAATAGAATTTTCATACAACAATAGTTATCACACAAGCATACAAGCGGCACCATTTGAAGCGTTATACGGTAGGAAGTGCAGAACACCGGTATGCTGGTCTGAAGTCGGTGAGAGTCAGTTATCAGGACCTGAAATAGTTCAGGAGACAACTGATAAAGTATTACAGATCCGTGAAAGAATGAAAGCTGCTAGAGATAGACAAAAGAGTTATGCAGATCGACGAAGGAAACCATTAGAATTTAGTGTCGGAGATAAAGTATTATTAAAGGTTTCACCCTGGAAAGGCGTAGTACGATTCGGAAAGAAAGGAAAACTAAGTCCACGTTTTGTTGGACCCTTCAAAATTTTGAAGCGAGTCGGGCCAGTCGCTTATCAACTCGAACTTCCAGAAGAAATGAGTGGAGTACATGATGTATTTCATGTGTCCAATTTGCGCAAATGTTTGGCAGATGAGAACTTAGTAATACCGCTGCAAGACGTTAAAGTAAACGAAAAATTGAAATTTTTTGAGCAACCGTTACAAATTGAAGATCGGCAAGAAAAGAAATTAAAGAAAAAGAAAATAGTGTTAGTCAAGGTAAAATGGAACTCGAGGCGCGGTCCTGAATATACATGGGAACTAGAGTCAGAAATGATGAAGAAATATCCGCATTTGTTCCAATAAATCTCGAGGACGAGATTTGAATAAAGGTGGGGAGGATGTAATACCTCGAAATTTTATTTAATCACGACCCCATAAATTATAAAATAGCTATAACTAGTTGAGTTACTGGCTTAGTATCTTGTATAATGTCTTGATATTATATAGGTTAAAACATTCACCCTATTTATAGTATAGGTATGACACTCATATACTAATTATTGTACAATGAGTTCATAATGAGTAAAATGCCCATTTGAATTACAAGGTGTGTAGTTGGACATTTACTAAGAGACCGTTTAATAAATAATAATAACCTAATAATAATAATAACCTAATAATAATAATAACCTACTAATAATAAAAATTAGTAACAAGAATTATAATACCTACGAATCTTTACTGATAATATAACAAATAATGTGATAATCTCAAAGTGAAGATAAAGCTTCCACATCATATATGAATGATTATGTTTTACTTACGTGGAAGTATAATAGTAAGTATTATTATTTGAAGCCTACGTGGTAAGAACTCGTAGAAAACTTAGCGCCATCACTTTTCTCTGGTGAAAACACATATCATGCCTATAAACCTACTATTCTTGGGCAACAAGGAAGTTTGGAACTATAAATAGGCAACATTTCAATTGTCATTAATCGTACAGTATCAATAATAAAGTAACATAATAATAATAATAATAATAATAATAATAATAATAATAATAATAACAAAATAATAATAATATAAGGCTAAAGTATTGGTGTTATTATACCCGCTTCCCACGAGTAGGATATCCAAGGATCTAGTGGCGTGGTTGTACTGCCAAGGTGAATACGTTTATTGCTTTCAAAATTAAAATGTTTTGATTATTTTGAAAACCCGCATGCAAAATATTGATTGTTTAAAACGTAGAGGGTAATCTATAGATAGCACTCAGGCTATAATGTATACGTATGATTTGATCAAATAATACACACACGATGATTATGATCTAGTGGGTCTGGCATAAATAAAGCAGTAGTCCAGAGGCGTAAAATACTTAAAGACACCGATAGTAGTGTATCTTAAAGTTGCGGATTACTTGAATTCCTATGCCAGTGTATACGATAGTTATTCTGAATGTGTAGATTACTAAATCCAACTATGCTTAAACAATTTAATATGCTGCATGTATAAAATGATTTGTGTCACATAAACGCTATTCACCAGTTTTTGCTGACGTATTATTTTTAAAAACATTTCAGGTGATGAATAAATATATTTTAGGCTCAGGGACATGCTGAAAGGATATATAGGTTCCCTAGGCATGAGATACCTGGTGGCTTAAAATATTTATACAGGAATAAACGCTGAAGGGATATATCGACTCCCCAGGCCTAAGAAAGTTTATTTCCTTTTTATTGTAAACCTGTGTTACGACAGGATCTTTTTATTAAATATTTTGTAATATGGGTTTTTAAATCCCAAAATATATATCAAAGTTTCTTTTTATAAAAAGTTTCTTTGTACTCACTTGGGGCCAATAAATTTCGCTGCAATATCTATAAACAAATAATTGTAACCAGGTACCAACACGTCGCACGCCAGGGGGTCCTTTGACCAGGGTGTGACATCGTCGATCTTCTTCTCATCACCAGAGGAAACAGATAACAGTGCCAAAACGGCTGGATAACCCTTTCGAAGACACTTAAGGGCTTTCATGCTAGAGATGATATTCAGCGGAACACCACCCTTGATACCGTAAACAGAAAGGAATTCTCCATCAGGGAGAGGAATCCGAATAACCTTATCGTAACAGACAATCTCCGCGCGATACAGGGACAACCAATCCATGCCTACAACAACGTCAAAACTACCCAAAGGTACCGGCATAAGGTCGATGGGGAACGATAAACCCGACAACTCTAATTGACACTCCCGAAGGATACTAGTAGCTTCAATCATTTTCCCGTCAGCCAACTCAATAATATACTTAGTCTCTAATGGTATGGGTACTACATCTAGCAGTCGACTAACTTCCATGGATACAAAACTCTTGTCGGCACCAGAATCAAATAACACACTAACAGAACGATTATTGAGAAGGAACGTACCGGTGACTGTGTCAGGATCCTGTCTAGCCTCAGCGGCTCCAATGACGAAGGCACGTGCATTTCTGCCGCCGCCCCCGTTGTTCCCATTACCGTTGTTTCCACCCTGCTTCAGTTTTGGGCAATCCTTCTTGTAATGCCCAGTGTCACCACAGTTGTAGCATCCTTGTCTTCCTGTAGTCCCTTGAGTAGTCGGAGCTGAGCTATTAGTCGGGGCCTGGGTCGATGGAAGTGTAACCCGACAATCTTTAGCATAATGCCCTGTTCGCTGGCAGCGATGACAACGGTTACTGTCGCAGTTCCCTTGATGATGACGTCCACACTTGTTACATTTGGGCAGTTTCCCCGCATAACCACCCTGCTTGTTACCCGAAGAAGAAGAACCCCCATTATCAAACCTCTTACCCTGCTGTGTTGGCCCAGATCCTTTCCCGTCATTATCCCACTTGCGCTTGTTGTTCTCTGGGGCCTTAACAGTCGAACCCTTCGCAGGCAAAATACCCTCATTCACCTTCAAGTTGGTCATCCTATGAGCCGATCGGACCACCTCTGCGTATGTAGGATGATTTCCCGCAGCCACTAACCCTGCGATTTCCGGTACTAACCCCGAGACATAGTGTTCAATCCTCCTATACTCTGGCACATGCAGATCGGGACACAGCACTGCCAACTCATTCCGCCTCACAGTATACTTCTCAATTTCAGACCCAGTCATCTTGAGATTCCACACTTCGTGCTCTAACTTCTGCACCTCTTCCCTCGGACAGTACTCACGCTTCAGCAACTGCACAAAATTCTCCCAAGGCATAGCATACGCCTCCCCAATACCCATATTCTGGGTGATGTTATTCCACCAAGTCAATGCAACATCCTGGAATAACGCAGCAGCATACTTAACCCGATCCTCTGGGAGACAGTTACACATCAGAAACACTGACTCCACTTTCTCCAGCCACCTAAGCAAACTCACCGCACCCTCAGTGCCAGAGAATTCCTGAGGCTTACAGTCCCGAAACATCTTGTAGGTACACATGGGTGGGGGTGGGTTAACAGGGCCACCTGAAATGAATGCGTGAGGAATTACGACGAATGTAAACAAGGTTCACCAATGAGGCAAAGAAAATGGATAAATCAACTTACCACCACCGTTGTGCCCTAACTGAAAGGCAGCTTGGAGCAAGTTGTTCAGATCAGCCTGCGATAGGTTAATACCTCCACGACCACCAGCACCACCGCGTCCACCACCACGTCCACCATTGCGACCACCTCCACGTCCTCCTCGTACTCCAGACATGATTCTGGCAGAAAGAACGAGAAAATTTAGTTTCGCAGTTAAAGATAACCACTAATGTTCACAAGATCAAAGCTAGATCCAATCCAGGACTATCCCTTCAAACCCAGAGCTCACCAGGGCTTCCATGCATTTCGGTTTACGATTTTGTGTGCACCCAAAATGATAAACCGCTCTACATGGTCCTCCAAGTGTTCTCCTAGTTCAAAGTTCAAATCACCGAACATAGACTCTTAGCTATACACCGTAATACTACGGTAGTTTATGGCAAGTGTTTCTATTAGAGCAGGAAAGGGAGATGTCCGAGCCTTGGACAAATCTCAAGAGTACACGATTCACTCCAATATACTACACCGCCTAGAAAGTAAGTAACCCGACCTATAATAGAACGGATGATGTAACGTAGAAAGACCAAATGATTTAGAGACACCCCGA
The DNA here is from genome assembly GCA_028751855.1 of Ambrosia trifida. NCBI lineage: Eukaryota > Viridiplantae > Streptophyta > Magnoliopsida > Asterales > Asteraceae > Ambrosia > Ambrosia trifida. The sequence goes on along the minus strand of CM054123.1, from coordinate 99,156,975 downwards.
CAAGACCATACGTAAACCACCATAATGTTTAGTACCATGTGATCGTCTAGTGTGTGCGACTCGGCTATAGACTAGACTCTACATGCAGTCCTAGTTCACTATAACCATTGGCTCTGATACCAATCTGTCACACCCTCAAAATCCACTTGCGGAGTTTTACCGCGAGGCGCATGACAAACCAGGATCCAAACCAACGATCACAATAAACAAGTCTAAATGAATATAATGCAATTTCAAAACATAATTTAAAATCCCCGTTTACAGCGGAAGCTTATTCAAAACAGTATCTCAAAGTAACCAAATGTTCAACATATGAAGACCATGCGACTCTAACTAGACGCCGTGCAGACGCGTGCGCCCTAGTCCAGTAGTGCTACCTTAGCGACCTGAGAAAACATGTAAAAGTTTACGTCAGTACAAAAATGCTGGTGAGTTTACAGGTTTTGTAATCCAAGTACCAAGTCCACCTGTCCATACTATAACAAATCGAAAACCAGTGTACGCTAGCTAGGCGTATGTTTTGTTACTACCACGATTGGAAAACCATTACTAACACGCATACCAGATGTTGTGCCCGAAAAGTAAACCAGTTGTTCCTGTTGTTCCTGTTTGAGACAATATGCACTCGCCCGGCCCTCCAAGCCGACGAGCGGGGTTGGTCACTCCCAATAGCACTATTCACATTTCCCCGTTGTGCAAACCCGCACATTCATGGTTCCCCCCGGGACTTCCAAAGATCGTGTAGTACACAATGGAAACCCATAGTATGACAGAAGTTACCAAATAATAGTTTTAACACATGTTTTCTCCCCCGAAAGTATGAAACCAGTTTAAAAGAGGGGCCGTAAACTCACCTTAAGTTGCGTTACTCCTTAACCCGAGTAAACTCAGCTGCTATGCTAGTCCCGTAAAGCGGCGACCTAACATATGACAGTTACAAGTACTTAGACTAATAACCCGCAGGTTAATTAGTCCCTAGATGTCCAGACCATAACCAAGTTCGTTTGAAAACACCGTGACTGTTTAACTGACCCAAAGTACAAGACTCGACATCCCATTGGTGACCCGAGACTCCCCGTGTTATGTTTACGCTCTCAAACAGACAATCATGCAATCACACTTAACATACGTTAACGCACAACAAGTTATAGCACATAGTTCACGTATCACCGAATTACATCCAAACATATGTTACCAAGTTATTAGATATGTTACGGGGTTCCTAGCATGTTCCTACATGTCAAATCGGGTCTCGGAATACTAATTTATACTTACAGCAGCAGTACACGCGATTAGGAAAAGTCAACTAGCATTTAGGTTGGTCAACTGGCATTTAGGAAGGCTAATCGCATGTAACTACTAGCATTTAGGGCTGATTGCATATAACTACTAGCATTTAGGGCTGATTGCATGTAAAAACTAGCATTTAGGGCTGATTGCATGTAAAAACTAGCATTTAGGGCTGATTGCATGTAAAAACTAGCATTTAGGGCTGATTGCATGTAAAAACTAGCGATTGGGGCCTAATCGCATGAAAGATGGGCGATTGGCCTCCTAATCGCCTCTAACTTAGGCGATTAGGGTTGCTAATCGCCTGTGACCTTGCTGTTCCGGTTTTTCGCGCGTTTAACGCTCCAAATCAGACCCAGAACGTGTGTAACCATCCAATATCATCCCAACAACTATTCTAAACATGTTTAAACCAAAATCCTTCGTTTTGCCTCGTATTATCAGTCCTGCATGCAATCACGTATTCCAAACACCATTCACATAGCATGCAACATCACACTAACATGCATAACTATCACCCTAATAATCAGTTACTCAGATTTTTACCATCATAATATCATTATTATTCTGATCTAACATAATAACATGTCACTCATTCATCTAGAATCATAAAAACCCTAGCTTTCTAATCATAAACACACATAACACATGTATACTAGTTAAAATCCGATTAACAACAATTATTAACGATTTTCAGAAAGCTTTTCTGTTTTAGAACAGGTCTGGACCATTAGGGATTGATTAAAAACGTTTATAAAGATTCATGGATGAAAACCAAACCTTAGATTTGTGAAAGAATGATGGATTAAGCTTGAAACCTTGTGTTTTGATCAAAAATCGCGTTCCAGAGGTTGTGTGTGTGTTGGGGCAGGTTATGGGACGACTAGGGTTTGTATAATGAAGTTTATGAGGTCAAGTATGGTATTTATAGTCGTTTTTAGTCGTCCAGCACGTAACACGCGATTATGCAGCCCTTACACGCGATTAGGAAGCCTAATCGCATGTAAGTTCATGCAATTGGGGCCTAATCGCATGAACAGTCATGCAATTAGTCCCTACTCGCCCCTAAGGTCCCCCACTCGCCCCTCCTATAGGCGATTGGGCTATCCTAATCGCCTATAGGGGCCTGTTCCGTGTGTTTTGCGCGTTAAACCCCGTTTTAACATATGTTAACACATATTCACATACCGACAAGTCACATAATGATTGTAACCACATAACACTTGTAAATACACATATTTACACTCGTTCACCAATTCCCGGGACTCGAGACTTGTATGTTCCGTATGCCCTGACGATCCTACAAATCGTCACCGTTTGTACACTTGGTTAAGGACCGACATCTAATGAACCTCTAGACCAACATCCAATGATCTTCTAGACTAACCGATAGTTCCCGAACCATAACCCGACTTAACTAACCCAGTTAAGTACAATATACGCGTGACTCGCTAAGGTAGACTTTCATCCAGACAACGTTGTTAACCAGAATTTGCCGGGTGTCACAATTCCCATTACTTAGCTCACGACCGCTTAAGTGGATTTTGATCGCTTTCGCAAACTGTGAGTATATCTTTCCCTTTTTACTGTTTTACTACTTTGGGGTGACTCATGTACCTATATATTAATCAAGTTTCAATTTCTTATACTTAATGCAATTCTCATGTGTGTTTGCTTTATGTTAATTGGTGTGTCTATGACTTGTCAAAATCATTAACCGTTGGGCGGCCTAGCTTTTTAATGAATAGTACTATGGTATACCCCCTTGAGACTCTGTTGAGAGAATCTTGGTCATTGTCTTGTTAATTCATTATTCAGTTGGTTAGTCATGTGTTAGTCATTATTCTCAGGTTTGGTTTTGAACGGATACTACTTGTTACATAATTGCAAATGGTACCGCACATGAATTGCTAAACATTTTTCTTACTATATTTATTCAAACAGGGTATGCTCACCAATACATTTTTGTATTGACCAAATTATTTTGTACATGTTTCAGGTTGTTTTGAGATGCATTCTTTAAGCTTTCGGATTTATATTTAGATTTTGATTTATTGTATTTCAATTTAGTTGGCAGTTAGAATCGTTGTATTTCATTTCAATGTAATAAATTATTTAATCAATGTATTCAAATTTACTCTTTAGTCCATGAGCTATTGAACAATCGTCACTACGTGACACCTCGATGTTTCCGCCATCGGTTGGGGTGTTACATCTGGTTAAAAAAAATCGAGTGTTACGTGTGTAAACATGAATTTTTTTCTGCAAACACCTAAAAAACTTTGTAGTCTGCAAAACATCAAAACATTCTGACTGCACACAAACACACATTTACTGCAATAAAAGAAAAGAAGATATGCTACACACGTAACACCTTAACTAAACACAGATATGGGGGGCATACAAAAACAGACATTTTCTGTAAAAAAAAAAGACATAGGTAACATAAAAAAACTCATACATTCGAAAACCAAAAAAAAATAGAAAGACATGGTGCAAAAACACACAATTGTTACATGTGTAACTGGAAAAAACAGACAAAACTTTTGTAGTCTGCAGTAAACATAGAGCAGAATTTGATATGCTAGAAAACATAGAACAGAATCTGACTGCAAAAAACATATATGCTACACACGTAAACAGCCTAACATAACACAAAGATTATACGAAAATATAGACGATCTAGAAACCCTAACTAAACAACAAGATACTACAAACGAAAAATCATTTTCGATGTTTAACATAATAAGTCACCCAAAAATAAGAGATGCTAGTAACACACAAAAAAAACAACAATTATTTACAACTTAAAAAAAATAAAAATACAGACAACACTTATGTACATGTGAAACAACAATTATTTACAAAAAAAACAACAATTATTTACATGTGTAACAGGAAAAACACTGACAACACTTATGTAGTCTGCAGTAAACATAGAACAGAATTTGATATGCTGGAAAACAGAAAACATAATTTGACTGCAAAAAATAGATATGCTACACACGTAACAGGCTAACTAAACACAAAGATTATACGCAAATATAGACGATAAAAACACCCTAACTATACACAAAAGATACTACGAACATAAAACAGAAAACGAAAAATCATTTTCGATGTTTAACATAATAAATCACCAAAAAAAAAGAGATGCTAGTAACACACAAAAAAACAACAATTATTTCCAACTTAAAAAAAAAATTAAACCAACTGAAGAGTTGACTCTGTACAAACAACATGAAAAGTTTTTTAAAAAAAAATACATATTACAATAAACAAAATGTAAAGTTTAAAAAAAAGATACACTCCCGTAAACGAAAAGAGTCAATTTTGAGCATCTAAAAATTACAATAAATCAAATGAAGAGTCGATCATAAACAAAAAAAAAAAAAAAAAAAAAAAAAAAAATTCAATCTAACAAAAATTAAAGCAGCAAGTTATAAGCTTACAATAATAATAATAATAATAATAATAATAATTCCAAATACATGTTATGTCACAAATAACTAGAATATGAATCCTAGAAACTTATCAATTCATTTACAAAACAGAGTAAGAAGCGTATAAACAGAGTAAGAAGGCATAATCATTCATAACCTGGTCGTCTACTCCGGTAGTCTTCTCCGGTGGGCTTCTCCGGCGGTCTTGTCCGGTCACCACCGAATGTGGTGTTGGTTGTACAAAAAAAAAAAAACAGATTGACGATGATAGTGTTGGAGGTTCGAGATGACGATGATGGTGTTTGTGGTTCGAGCTGGTTAAGGGTTCTTGTGGTTACAAAAAAGAAACAGATTGAGAGGATGAGGGGAGAGGGTAAGGTGGGGGGAATATGAAAATTTGAAATGGGAGAGAGAAAGAAAGACTTATATATGTGGTGGGGTGTGTTAATTTACTATATTAACCTTCTCTTAATAAAAAAATAATAAAGTTGAAGGGCTATGTGGATGATTGTGGTCCACTCATTGGGTTTGTGAGAGTTTCTTCATTTTGAAGGGTTTCTTTAATCCCTTTCCCCTATATATATATATATATATATATATATATATATATATATATATATATATATATATATATATATATATATCTATATAGGGGATGGTTCTAGAGTAAACTCTAAATATTTGAGTAAACTCCATAAACTCTATCACAACCATTGATCAAGCATGATCAATGGTTGTGGTTAATGGTCCCACCATTTGACTAAAATACACATTCTCTCTCCAACTTTATTGATATTATATTAGGAAAAGGGTAGATTTGTCCATTCATCCACCTTCTCTCTCCACCTTTTTTACCTTCTCTCTCCATCATTTCACCTTCTCTCTCCACCTTTTTGCATTCTCTCTCCACCTTTCATTTCACCAACACTCTCTCTCCACCTCCTTTCTTCTACTTTTCTCTCTACAATTTCTTTCACATATTAATTTAAAAGATCCAGATTTATTAATAACGTATGCCACACGAGCCCTTTAACACATGTTACTTGGTCTCTTCAAACAAACTCATTTCACAGACATCACTAACACGTGTAACTGGTTCAAATAATTATCACGTTAATTTTGGACTAGCATAACAACATAAAAGAACACATATATATAAAAATTTATTGCAATCGACATTGAGTGTAACAAATTAATTTCATATAAATCTAAACAATTAAAAAGATGATACAAAACTATCATAAACTAACAAAAACACATGAAACTTAAAATTATGCTTCATTCTTTAATAGTCGTCTTTGGCGTTATGCTTCATTCCTTATTAGGCATCTTCAGCTTCATGTTTCAATCCTTAGCACTACATCTCTAGTCGATGCTTGTGCGGAGTAGCCGGCTTGAACTCCGGTGGTTCATAGATACTCCTACATTAATTTTTTTTAACATGTGTTAGCATCACTAGAAAATGTTAACTGGGTCAATTTGGGTGTTAATTGGACATATACAAACATGTGTTAGCATCACTAACACATGTTAATTGAACCATAACACGTGTTAGTTGGGCATATACTAACAGGTGTTAGCATCACTAATACATGTTAATTGAACCCTAACACATGTCAATTGGGATAAATTCATCGGTAGGCACCAATACAAACATGTGTTAGCATCACTAACAGGTGTTAATTGAACCCTAACACATCAGTAAGCACCAATACAAAAATTCAAAACCTTCACACAGAATAACATATATACAAGAAATTAAAAGTTAAAAAGTATTAGAAACAAATCAAAAGATATACCAAGAAAAATAAAAATACATTTGCTATTTAACACTTGTTAATTAAACCCTAACACATGTTAATTGGGATGGATTCGGCTCCTAATTCAGCACTAATAGACCTTAAACAAAAAATATGCAATAAAAACACATTTACCCAATTCAAAAAATACGATATTTTTAACATCCAATCTAACATAAACAAAAAATTAATATAAAAAATAAAAAAGGTTAACATAAGTTTTTTTTTTTTTTTTTTTTCATTCAAGCATTTGATAAAACACTTGGTGTGCAAACAAACTATCCCCAAAACTATTTATATATTATAAAATCATTATCCTCATTAACAACTTTATTATTCAACCCATCAAAAATAACTATTAATATATGAAAACTTTAAATAAATGATGTAAAATGGTATGAATAAAAATACATTAACGTATACAGTATCATTATCCTAATTCAGAATTCTTATTAAAAATACATTAAAATAATATGAATCAATTAAATTGACATATATACTCTTTACACCTAAAATCTCGCCACTTTCCATCTTCCTTGTTATTTATTTTTTTAGGCCCTAACCAACAGCCATGTTCCCTCTTCCCCAATTTATCTTTTACTAAAACATATAAACATCAATTCTAATGGGTTTTAACCAAACCTTTAAAAAGTCTCCTGAAAAATCATTTACCAACCCACCATAAAAACATCCAATGGTTTACTGAACACCATTTGAAGAAAAACCCAAAAAAATTTATTAACATAATGAAGGAGGGTGAGAGAACCGACATAGAGGAGGGTGAGGGCCTTCTGCCTCTGGCCACTCCTCGCTGGCGACGACAACGATTGGTCCGTAACGGCCAACCACAGATCCAAAAGCCAAGATAAGTAGTATAGTAATTTATTTACCTCGAAATAGTGCACGATTTATAGCTTGGTCTGGCCGGGGAACCCGCAGCGGCGACGGCGAATGAATTCAAATGGAGGAGTTGTTTCGGGTCAGGAGTCGCCACCACTTTTTCTCTCTAGAAGTTTTAGAACCAAGCGATTTCTTCAACCTTCTAATCCAGATTTGGATGAAATGAGAACATGATCTAGATCTTGATTTGAAATTGGGAATTTTAGAGAGAGAGAGAGATAACAGTGATATATGAGAGATGAAAAGTAAATGGAGTGATGGAAATATAAATATATTACTAGTACAATTACAACTCTCTCTCCATCAAATCAACCCAAATAATATCTTCTATGAAATTACCTTTATAACCTTGATCATAAAAAATTAAGAAGATGGTTAGGGGATGATGTGGAGCAATGTGAGCCTAGTATTGGGTTTACTAGAGTTTACTCAATTTAGAGAGTTTTCTATGGATACTTCCCCTATATATATATATATAATTGAGAATATATATTTACTTGTTTTATTATTGATTTTACATGATTGTGTAAGAACAAGTCATGTGTATTTATTAATATTATATTGATGTGCACCTGTTACGTGTCCCAAAACATAAGTACTATTACTTGCACATCAAATCACACCTAAATTAATATGTTTTATCTCTAGTTCTCACCAGTTAAGTTCTTTTTATGTTATCTTCAAAATTTGTATGAAATAAGGTGTAACACAATCTTATAGTTTTAAACTATCCTAAGTTAACAATCACAATCCAACCCAAATTAACTTGGTATCATAAACATGTACTTTCCCACTTATAAACACACTAGCTTATACCCTGGGAGCGTCCCCAGAATTAACGACAATAGTTAACTGGGTTTAGTGTCAGGGACGAATTTGGCAACAAAATGTAAAACAGAAGGACCCAAATGTAAAAAGATTCGATTTTGAACTGATGTAGCAAACTGGCCAAACTTCACGGACGATTTTGGCCATTAACACTTAATTATTTGTACTCCTTTTATCATCGTAGGATGTTCATCATACACAAACTTTATTTTTGATTTTTTTTCTCTCAAAACGCTGTCATACAGAGTCAGTTTGCGGAATTTTTGTTTCTTATTATTTATTTATTTATTTTTTCAATTATTCTTTTTCATTAAATAAAAAAACATTACAAATTACATCAAGATAGCGGGAATGCAGGTAACAAGCTGCGCCGCCACCCCTTTCTGAATAGCAAACCCTAACCGACTAAAAACATAATCTTGTCCACCCGGAGCCGAGACACTACTATGAATAACTCGCTAGACCCTGGTCATGAAACGGATAGCCTCCGGTGCCAATGAACCAAATGTATCAAAAGCTGGGGGTACGAAAACATGTAACAAAAATGAGAAGGATGAGAAAGATACAAAAAAACACAATAGATCATCAAATATGACACAATCAGTGCAAAATATAACACGATACTGAAACATATAACACAATGATGAAGAAAAAATAAACAATGAATTGTAAAAATGAAACAATGGTGAAAATAAGAGAAATACACAATGCTACATAAAAGACATAATGATATAACGTAAATTCTAAAAACTACAAGATAAAAATCCAAAAAAAGCGAAAAGCTAAAAACTAATATCGTATGGTTTGATGAGACGGTTCCAATGTCGCTTGAATGAGTTTAATCGGAGTCAATTTGATACCCTTCCTACGACTTCCTATTTTTCTTTCATTGTGTATTTGATCATAACACTAATAAATAGTCCTCTAAAAATATTACAATAAAATTTAAGTATTACAATAATCAACTTCATAATATATCCCTCGTATCTCCACTGGGTGGTTGGGACTGGGCAACCGCAAACACGATTTTAAGGCCAGCCTTGGATCGAGACTCACATGGTTTCTTTACGAAGGGGCATAACACCGGCTTATGGGACCTCTGTGTGTCCCCACGTGAAATTATACCGTCGTTTACCACTTGACAGACGTTGCGCCGCCACAAAGAGCTAAGACTCACCCACAGTGTGACGGAAACTTGTGTTGACTCGGATTTCAATTTTGCAATCTTCAAAGAAGACATAACTCTTATCTTCATTGTTTTTACCACTCCACCAAATGATTGAGACATATATGACATTATACAACATATAAGTACAACATCTTGGATAATTTCTTTAGTTTTTTAATCTCATAACTTGAATTTGTGGAAGCACTGTTCCACCCTAAATATGAAAAGCTATTGTTAACCCTTATATATATTTTAATATTTTTGTAAGTAGTTGTGAGTGAGGAGAGAGAAATTGTAATGATAAAAGTATGAAATACTATTATTATTTTAATTAGGAGAGAGAAGATTTAAGGGTGGAGTAGTGATTTTTAGTGTAATTTGATGGATGAGATTTGGTGGAGGGGATGTGAATGCTTTTAGACCGCCCCCAAGGCTGGCACCCCTTGCCTCTTATGTCGTGTAATTTGATGTATGGGGGCCGCAAGGGGCCGGCTTCGCCATGCCGCCCCGGGCTACCCCGCCCCCAGGGCCGGCAACAGCATGACCGACACCCCCTTGCCTCCTATGCCGTGCCTCTTCTTTCCTTGGGAGTCACAAAAACACAATCTTTTTTCAAGAAAAGTTGCAAAACTGTTAAACCCTTTTCTGGGTTTTGTTCATTTATGCAAAAAGTTTGAACTAACCCATCCATGATCCGATTTTGTGAAATGGGTCGGGTTTTTTCCATGTGGGTATTGATAAAGTTAAGAGCTTTATGATTAATTTGGATTTGGTTTGAGGTTAATTGGGAGATGAAGCGTGTGATGTAAAGATATTTGTGGGAGTTGAAGAGATGAAGGAGGAAGTTTGTGTATTGTTTTCGGGTCGGGTTGAAACCGGTTTTTAAAAGGGTTGTTAGTGATGAAGAAGATAATCGATGAGAGAGAGTCATTTGTTGGTGTCTATGCATGCATCGTTGTCATCAATAGGAATAGGGAGAAGAAGGAAGAGAATTAAAGAGGTAAATTGTGAGTGATTGTGTTGCAGACTTTTAGAGTTCAGTAAAGGGAATACCAAATATAGAAAAAAAATGGGTGGCATTTATTTGGAACAAAAAAAAAACATTAATTTTTTTTTGATCGGCGAACAACTGTGTGGCAACCACCCTTGCGGGGCGCCGTGTCCAAGAATCGACTACTCGACCTCCAGCAGCCTCCGCCTTCTCCCGATGCGCGGAAATCCGAGCCCCACCCGCCCGAAGGCACGACAGTGTTATAGAACTCGGTAAAACCTCGCCGCCCGTCAGATTCGAACCGGCGCCACCCGTATTCGATCTTCACCCGGATACCAAACCATAATGTTGGAAGTGGGAATTGAACCCTTGATCACCTAAGTGAACATAAGGCCTCTCCACCACTCCACCACTATGGATGGATTAAAAAAAACATTAAATGATGATGGGCCTCTCCACACCCCTAGGGCCATCATCTTCATGATGCTTTTACCCACGCTGACGTGGCAGCTGAGACGGAGGACCATCATGGATAATGAGCCTCCTCCACACCTAATAGTCTTAATGGGTGTTTGGGATTGAGTTTCAAAACAACTTATTGACTTATTAGCTTTTTCAAAAAGCTAATAAGTCAATAAGCTGTTTGTGTAACCTAAAAGCACTTTCTGTTTTGACTTTTGGCTTTTGACTTTTAAGGGTAGAAAAACTGTTTTTGAAAAGTTAGAAATCCTGGCTTTTAGCTTTTGGCTTTTAACTTTTGGAAAAAATTACAAATTTACCACCAATACAACCAATATTCACAATAAGTTAAGCAAAACCTTAAAAACAATTTATTGACTTTTTGACGTTTCTCATCCGAAAAGTTAATCCAAACACTTTTTTTAAAACTCTTTTTCAAAAAGTCATAAGCTAATAAACACTTTTAACCAAAAGCACTTTTACATTTTCAAACTCAATCCCAAACACCCTCTTATAAAAACAAAAAATGGAATTCGATTTTACTTTAAAACTTCCAGAACTTGGTTGTGTGTTGTTTACCGCATTCGGTTTGAAACTTACTTTAATTTAAAAATAAGTAATAAATAATACAGCTTTCGATTGGGACGCAAATCTTTTACTATATAAATAGGCTCCATCCATCCCTACACGCACATACCACACCACACAACACAACACAACTTCCATTTGTCACACAAATCTGCAGATCCACCACCACCACAACCGCAAAAAAAGAGAAAAGAATCAGTTGTTCCTACGATCTGATATTCTGTTACATATATATAAATATATATAATAAAGTAAGCGATAATAATGGGGAGTTTGAAGGCAGTGTTGAAGCACCCTGACGACTTTTACCCGCTGCTGAAGCTGAAGATGGCGGCGAAGAAGGCCGAGAAACAGATCCCGTCGGACCCACACTGGGGCTTCTCTTATTCCATGCTTCATAAGGTTTCTAGAAGCTTTGCTCTCGTTATTCAACAGCTTCATCCTGAGCTTCGTGACGCTGTAAGCTCTTTTATTTATTCATTATTAATAATATTAATTAACCCATTGCCGTACGTATTCTTGTTTCTGTTTCTGTCTGCTTTGTAATTGTCGCCTTCTTATTTATTAGATGATTTCCATGTTGGATCCAAATTTTGTTTGTCAAAGGTTGATGTTGGAGAGTTAGCAATTGTACACATTTGTTTAAAACAATTGTGCTGTGCTTTAGGATGTGATCTAATTTGCTCGGTTGACAAAATTAAGTTTAATGAATTGTGTGTTTTGGTGATTATTTTTCTATTATTGCACTTAATCTTTATTTATTTTTTTTGGTTGTTTTGATTTTACGATTCGATTTAGTAATTTGCGTGCTAATTAAGCGTGCAGTTGTTTTATAAATTATGGCGCACACGATTAGATTAGCGTATCAATTGAGTTTTTCCAGATCTGGCTGATGGTGGTATTTTGTTTCAGATGTCTAGAATAGGTGCTTCTCTGCAATTAGTGCTGATGTGGTTTTAGATTTTGTGAAGCTGTTTAAGATCATTACTATGCTTGTGTTTCTTTTTGGGTGAGGGGTAATTTAGTTAAGGGGTGTTTGGTATTTGATTATTCAAAACAGATTATGCGTTTTGAAAAAGCAAGGGTGAAGCTGCTTATAGATTATTGTGTTTTGATAGCCTAAAAAACAGATTATCTGCGTTTTCAAAACGCAATCCAAACACTAAAAACTAATTATCAGCGTTTTCAAAACGCAATAATCTAAAAATCAGATTCAAAACGCAATCCCAAACACCCTCTTAGTATTCACAGTGGTCAAAACTCAATTCTTTGACTTACACACATAGTAAGTATACAACAAATGAGTGGATGAATCCAGATGCCTGTAAGTGTACTTTTATCATGCTAATTGTTTTCAATTAGATTTAGCCTTTTTGTCATAGTAGTAAAAGGCGCAACAACCCAGCCAGTGCAGCCTTAAGCAGCCATGAAGGCGCTCTCTGGCCAGATTCCGGTCTAAACCTGTTACAATGATCTGTTTATACTGTGCTCCTTGCTTATAAAGACCTAGCGACTTCTACTTTGTATGCCCGGAGAGGTCAAAAGAAATGATCTAATTCTTTTTATACATGCCAATTACATGTTTTAGAGTTGCAATAATATTACATTATCTGTTGGCGGAAAAAGAAATCACTTAGTCTATATTTGTTGATGCAAATGCATGCAATTAAACATTTTAAATCTCGTTACTGTGGGTTGCAGCAAATTATATTTAGTTTTCTTATCTTCTCTTACAATGCAGGTGTGCATTTTTTATTTGGTTCTTCGAGCTCTTGACACTGTTGGTATGTCTACAATAATTCCTTTTCTTCAAACCAAAAGCATTTGCCTTGCATGATTTAGTAATTTGGGTGTTTTTCCATTTAACCAGAGGACGATACAAGCATAGATGCTGATATCAAAGTACCTATTCTCATCGCCTTTCATAAGCATATCTATGATCGTGACTGGCACTTTGCATGTGAGTGCCTGTGTGTTTGTAACTTGAATGTTTTGTGTTCCTCACTGCATATGATATGTATGCATGCATGCTAAGGCTGCTTTTTATTTTACCTTGAAGGTGGTACAAAGGAGTACAAAGTTCTCATGGACCAGTTCCACCATGTTGCTACTGCCTTTCTGGAGCTTAAGAAAGGGTAAGTACTGAATTAAAACTATAGAGGATATAACATGAATTAATATTCAGCTTATATTATTTAATTTATATACTCCGGTCCGGTCATAAATCAGCTACCAGGAGGCAATAGAGGATATAACAATGAGAATGGGTGCGGGAATGGCAAAGTTTATACGTAAAGAGGTATTTACTTGTTATCCTATCCAAAAATGTGCTTCTTTCAGTAGTTTAGTTTTGAAAATGGAAAATGAGTCAGTTTTGTGTTTACAGGTTGAGACAGTTGATGATTATGATGAGTATTGTCATTATGTTGCTGGACTTGTGGGATTAGGATTGTCAAAGCTCTTCCATGCCTCGGGCACAGAAATATTGTTTCCCGATTCTATCTCCAATTCTATGGGTTTATTTCTTCAGGTAAATATTTTGTATCATCATTTTAATCCTCTGGATTCGGATTCTTACATTCTATGTATGTCACAAAAATTGCAGAAAACAAATATCATACGTGATTACCTAGAGGATATAAACGAGATACCCAAGTCGCGCATGTTTTGGCCTCGGGAGATATGGAGTAAATATGTGAATAAACTAGAGGACCTCAAGTATGAAGAGAACTCTGTAAAGGCCGTTCAATGCCTTAATGATATGGTGACAAATGCTTTAATGCACATCGAAGATTGTTTGAAGTATATGTCTGACTTGCGTGATCCGGCTATCTTCAGGTTTTGTGCTATACCTCAGGTAAATTTCATACATTTTCACTTTTGGTAACATGATGTTTACCTTGGTCTAAATTGAAACTTTAATATTTCTCAGATCATGGCAATTGGAACCCTAGCTTTATGCTACAACAACATTCAAGTTTTCCGGGGTGTAGTTAAGATGAGACGCGGTAAGGTTTTTCTAAAAATATTATTTATTTATAATAATGTACTTCTGTATTTTTTTTAATGGGGTCTTCTTTTCTGCTAGGTCTTACTGCAAAAGTAATTGATCGAACCAAAACAATGGCAGATGTGTACCAGGCCTTTTATGATTTTTCTTCAGTGCTCAAGTCAAAGGTATTATTCCCTAAAACGGTCAAGTATTATATGTGATATGAAAAGATGGAAAATCATAATCATTGGATCGGTTGGATGTTATAGGTTGACATGTTTGATCCCAATGCCACAACTACAGTCACCAGGATTGAAGCAGTTCAGAAAATATGCAAGGACTCTGGCACCCTTCACAACAGGTACTATTTATTTGTTCTCTTGTTCTAACTATTTCACATCACATAATCACTTTTAAAGCACACCTTACAAATATCAATGATTTCCATCTTGAGATGTGTTTTATGGGTCATAAATAACAACGTTGTAAACTTGTTAAATGGGTTAGAGGGTTGTAACAAAGTTGTAAACATGTTAAACGGATTGTATGTTGTAACAATGTAAACATGTTGGAGAGTTGTAATAAAGTTGTAAACATGCTAAACAAGCTAGCTGATTGTAACAATGTCGTAAACAACTAAACATGCTAAATGGGTTGGTGGGTTGAACTTTTCCTCCTTTTTTTTTTTTTTTAATATTTTACTTCTAAGTTTAAACGGGTTGATTGTTTAGTTTGGCAAACTCAAACACGTGCATTTGCTAAACATTTTAGTCAGGTCAACCCAAACATGGCATTCTGTTTAGATTAGTCAATCCAAAACTGACTATTATTGTCTGGTGTAAGAATTTCCACCCTTACTTCATATAATTGCAACACTTGACAGTTTGGCTAAGTATTAAGCTACAATCACATGTTTGACCATTGGAACAAAGCAAGATGAATGGTTATTCTTAACGGTCAACTTTTATCCATATTTTTAGTGCATAACATGTTGATTTCCGACTATTTTCTTTTCATCAGGAAATCCTACATAGTCAGCAGCCAGCCAAGCTACGGTCCAGCTCTGGTATGTGTACTCTCTTTTTTCGTTAATATTGTTTTTCCTAAATTGCCCTTGTGAATTCCTACAGTCTGTTAACAATGATATGTATCATGATGTTGATGCAGATTGCATTGCTTTTCATTATACTGGCGATTCTCTATGCATATGTGTCTGCTAATCGACAAAATAAAATCAGTAAGCATTATACTCGTGTTTTTGTGACTAACATGCATACATTTTGCTCATGGACATGCTATTCCCTTTCTGCAGAAGTTACTCTGTAAGAATCCTGTTGTCATCCGGAAGCAGAAAAAAATCCTATTGTGAAATGTGAAAGGTAATTGTTCTTGTAGGCTGGTTTATTTCTGCGTATGTACGTCTTGTGGTTGTTAGAATATTATTGTCGTAAATGGAAGTAGTTGTAACCTCGTAATGTGGAATATGAACTCGAATTTGAATCGTTTGCGATATAACCAAAAACTTGCATAAACATTGTTTTACGCCAATTTATTGTAACGGGTAAAGTGATTGTACAAGAGAGGAAATTTGTATGTAAAAGATTTACTATCGATGGTTTTGTCAACACATGTAGCCGCGAATTACAAAAGATTATACACTCCAAACCTACCAAGCATTGATTTGGTCCGTATGCATAGGAATCAAAACAAACAAACAAACACTGGTTTGGTCAGGAACGGAGTTGATCCATTAACAAACTTCCAAAACTATTGTGTATTCAACGCAACTCAAGCCGTACAACATATAGTGGCAAATGTTAAGTCATTGTCGTTTTTATGGATGAAACATAGGGCTAGATATAAGGATTTGGTTGGGAAAGATTGAGCTATGTACCCTTTGTATATGGTGTAATGGTTTTTAGGCGGTCTTCATTTTGAAGAGGCGCGTTTTTTAAATGAAGATCAATGTTAAAAAAAAGAAGATAATGAAACGGAAGGTGGACATCTTTGAAACATGAAGGTTTTGTCTAAAACCTCTATTTTCTTCTGTCATGTCAAGATCAATCCGGAAAATGAGTAGTAGTGTTGGGTTTTTGTAAAGCAATGCGTTCGGTAGTTGTGTGAATGTATCATTGATTTTGTTTTAAATATAATGCTTCGCATTTGAGACACCATTGTTGTATCTATGCATTTAAGACGCAACATCTAACAATCTTGCTAATTAAATGTGATCGAATATGGCCACACTTAGCTATCATACCAATTAAATGTTTTGTGGCCCGTTTACCTACGTATCACTTGTAACTGGTTTGTCTTTAGTTTAATGAAAATATTAATAAAGTATATCATCAAAAAAAAAAAAATGTTTTTAAGTCAATTTCAACAACGAACTCAATCAATATTATTGGAATGTTATTTAAATGAAACGATAGACATGAATAATGTAAATCACATATTATTGGATGTTGATCACCTCGTCACAAAATCTCTCCTTGTCCTTCAACTAGTCCGTGGACTCCCCGCCGAGTTTAACTCCATAGTTGCGTTTATCAATCAAAGCAATGCGGACTGGGACACGGCTAAAAGCATGCTCAATGATGAAAATATTAGCCTTGAAGCCCGTCAAGAAACCTCATCAGTTCTGGCTACCGCAACCTCCCATCAACTGAACCCAAACCTAAACACACCTAATCTAATCAGTCACTCGGGTGCTAGAATGTACCGTGGCGGATGTGGTCGTCATGGTGGACGATACTCATCCTGGAACCCCAACCAAAACAACTCCAAGACACCCTTTTGGGCTTGGTGGTCAACACCTCCGTTCCCCTACCCGACACAACCGAACTGGAAACCCAACACCCCATTACAGACCAATAATCAACCCAACTCCTCGGCCCACTATGTTGCCTACCCAATTCCAACACCCATGACCCAAACACTATGGCTTATTTTCCATTCCCTCACCAGCCCATTACACCTTACTGCCCACCACCCACCCCCCAATGGACAACCCACAGCAGTCCAAAATTAGCAGCAGCCTTCAACGGGTCAGGCCCAGTTTGCCTAGTCTATGCCATTTCAAGCTCCACAGCAGGATTTCGATGCTTTATCCCCTTCGGATATAGGCCCAGCGTTTACAACTATGGTCCTCAATCAACCGGGTAGCACTTGGATTATGGACACGGGTGCTACATAACACCTCACTGTGGATGAAGGTAAAAATCATATTCCCTCATCTTTATATATACGCACTAAAATACTTGGTGATGGAAATTGTTTAGCGATTCATGGATCCGGTACGGGCTTTCACCACCTTCCAAACGTAAATATATTTTGCCAAACATACATTACAGCCCAAAAGTCATCAAAAACCTTTTATCTGTTAGAAAGTTTACACCTGAAAATAGTGTTTCCATTGAATTTGATCCTTATGGTTTTTCTTTGAAGAATCTCAAAACTGGCAGGCACCTTTCGCGCCATAATAGCACGGGGGGCCTCTACCCCTTTCACGACACCACAACCCCCTTCTCCAGCTTGTTTTGGTGCTTCTCCTTCAGTTGCAAGGCATGAACGACTTGGACATCCTGATGCTCAAGTCTTAGACACCCTTGTTCGTTACTTTAATTTTCCATGTAATAAGACAAATAACTCTAGTTTTTGCAATTCCTGTCAACTGTCCAACAATAAACGTTTGCCATTTTATGCCCCTACTTCTGTTGCATTATCATCTTTTGACATTATCCATTGTGACTTATGGACATCTCCCATTGTTAGCAAATCAAGTTACAAGTATTACATGGTTCTCATTGATAGTTTTACACATTTTGTTTGGATATATCCATTAAAATTTAAATCTGAAACCTTTTCAACCTTTGTTAAATTCCACCATCTTGTTGAAACACAATTCAATTGCAAAATAAAAACTTTTCAATGTGACTTGGGAGGCGAATTTGACAACACTTCTTTTAAAAATTTTGCAACACAACAAGGCATCCTCTTTCGATTCTCTTATCCACAAACATCCTCCCAAAATGGTCATGCAGAACGGATGATACGTTGTCTAAATGACATCATACGTTCCCTTCTCATTCATGCTAACCTTCCTCCCATTTTTTTGGGTTGAAGCACTTTACACGGCCACTTACTTACATAACATACTACCCACCAACCGACTCACTTTTTTCACACCAACTTTTGCCCTTTACCTTCGCCACCCATCCTATGATCACCTCTGTGTTTTTTACTGTGCATGCTATCCAAACACCTCTGCCACCTAACCACATAAACTTCATTCCCAATCAGTCTAGTGTATCTATCTTGGCTATCCACCAGACTTTAGCGGTTATCGGTGTTTTGACCCCACCACATGAAAAGTCTCTATATCTCGTCACGTAACATTTGATGGGCATACTTTTCCATACACCATACCCCAACCCACAACATCTTTCAAATTCCTAGACGACCCATTACCAACCGGCTTCACATATAATCCTATACCAACCCACAACCAACCTACCTCGCTACCTCAGAATCACCAACCGCCCACTAGCTAAGGACCAAACCAAACCAAACCAAACCTTACCTACACCCGACCCAACACCATCACCCCCCCCCCCCACCCGGTCCATTAAACCACTACAAGCCCACCCGTCCACACACCAGCATTAAATATACCACCACAACAACTAAACGTGCATCCTATGACTACCCGCACAAAGACCGGCTCAACCAACCATATACAGTGACTTAACCTTCATACCACCACCATTACACCTGTACCCACCACATGCGCCAAAGCCTTAGCGGATCCAAATTGGTAACAATCCATGAAAACAAAATTTAATGTGTTGCAGGAAAATGACACATGGGAACTGGTTCCACGCCCAACTAATCATCCGGTAATTCAATGTATGTGGTTATTCCGGCACAAATTCAAAACAGATGGTTCACTAGAACAATACAAAGCCCGGTTGGTTGCCAATGGTAAATCACAGACACTAGGAGTTGATTGGGAAGAGACCTTTAGCCCAGTTGTAAAACCGGCAACTATACATACAGTTTTATCAAGAGCAGTAGCTGTGATAACTCATTATTTATTTTTCGTCAAGGCAACAACATCGCTTATCTCCTTCTATATGTCGATGATATTGTCTTGAAGGCCTCGTCTCCTACTCTTCTTTAGGATATTATTAAAAGGCTCTCAGTGGAATTTGCAATGATGGATCTCGATCATCTACACCATTTTTTGGGCATTCGGGTCACTCGCACTTCACAAGGTCTTTTTCTATCTCAAGATCAATACAACAAAGACATTATCTAAAGGGCTTCAATGACAGACTATAAACCGTGTACCACACCAGTGGACCTATCGGCAAAACTCAGTGCATCTTCAAGACAACCATTTCATGATCCTACATTATACCGCAGCTTAGTAGGTGCTTTGCAATATCTCACATTTACGAGGCCAGACATTTCATATATAGTCCAACAGATTTATCTGTTTATGCATGACCCTTGTGATACACACTTTGCATT
The DNA here is from genome assembly GCA_028751855.1 of Ambrosia trifida. Taxonomy (NCBI): domain Eukaryota; kingdom Viridiplantae; phylum Streptophyta; class Magnoliopsida; order Asterales; family Asteraceae; genus Ambrosia; species Ambrosia trifida. The sequence goes on along the minus strand of CM054123.1, from coordinate 99,136,982 downwards.
CATGAAGAGAATTATTCGCTACCCTCGGTGGACTATAAATTTTGGCATCCGCATCACCAGGTCCGCCTCTCATTCATTAGTAGCTTACTTAGATGCGGATTGGGGTGGTTGTCCAGATTCTCGCCGATCCACCAGTAGTTACTGTGTATTTCTTGGGGATAACCTAATCTCCTGGTCGTCTAAACGAAAACCTACGATTTCTTGTTCTAGTGCTGAAGCAGAATACAGGGGTGTTGCAAACGTAGTTGCAAAAGCTACATGGATGCGTATTCTTTTACTTTAGCTCCAGGCACCGTTACGACAAGCGTCCATCATTTACTATGACAATGTCTCAGCTGTGTATTTATCAGACAATCCGGTACAACACCAACGAACCAAACATGTTGAAATTAACATACACTTTATTCGAGACAAAGTCCGAGTTGGCGACATCAGGGTCCTGCACGTTCCATCTACCCTATGATATGCGGACATATTCACCAAAGGTCTCTCTCACGAACTTTTTCAATCATTTCGGTCCAGTTTGACCGTTTATTCACCACCTACTCAAACTGAGGGGGGCTATTAGCGAGAACATTCACAGCCGAAACATTAGCCTAGCAGCTTGCACATCATCACTATATTTATAGGGTGGTTAGCGAGAGCATTCACAGCCGAGAGCATTCACAGCTCAAACTAAGAGTTTTTAATGTGGCCGGAATAAAATCCGGTGGCCGGATTATATCCGCCGGAAAAAAAAACGTGAGTCAGGGAGGAGAACCAGGTTTTGTTTTTAAATCTTTTGATATTTGGCCGAATTAGTCCCCCATGTATAACCTTGTTAGTTTGATCACAATTCTAGTTAAATAATCCTTTATAAAACTTAACAAGGCTAACTAAGTTTTAACTTTAACCAAAACCCAACTTTTTAAAACTTAAACTGTTTATCTTAACGGATCAATTAACAATTTGTATTTCGTAAGTTTTTATCGAGGAATTTCAATGTCACATATAATATTTAATAAACCTTGAACGTTAAATTTAAAAAAATATTAATAATATGACGATTAACAGATGGAAGGTATGAGGACTAGATTTGACATTTAAATAAAAGATAAGGGTGACAGGTGTCACAGTCTCCCCTACTTTAGAAAATTTCGTCTCGAAATTTCTTTCAAGTGGAGGCTACTATGAAACTGAAGGCGTTGTAAAAGCCAACTAGATTTTTTTTTTAAAAAAAAATTCCATCATTTATGATTCGACAAAAATTTAAAATAGTTGTCTCATATCCAATGTTAAAGTTCCAAAATCTTTGACAGTTAATTTAAAGTTAGAAAGTTGAGAGTTTAGATGAGAAGAATGTGTAACGGGTGAGGGGCAGAGGTGCTAATAAAGCAGTCTCCCCTACTTTAGAAAGGTTGTGACATGCAACAGGATTTCAACTATCAAAGAGTGTAAAAGTATACAAAGTTCGTGTTTTCTGTGTGGGTGGTCAAGAGAAAAACTCTAGGAAGACGGATTGAAACTCGTGTAAGAATTCTCTTATAGAAAATGTTAGCTATTAGTCAACTATCTAATGAAGAGGTAACTATAAAGTAATGGGTAGGTTCTTGGTCAAACTCCTAGTTCGTTCCCGCAGTATCGTTTATGCTTATATATAGGGTGTACCGCAGCTGACCCACCACACTCCCGATACTTTGGATTCGTACTGATTGTCTACCAACAGCCTAATTAGAATTACACACCACCCTCATGTACCTGTAAACCCATGATTGCGTTCCGGACCGTAATCACCGATTTACCTTACACTAAGGTGTTATGCTTTTCCATAACCTTAACAAGAAATAAATGCGTGCAACCAATATGTAATAGCCACTGTAATGAATAATGTTCAATCATGACATGGTGAGAGGTCCTTCCCTTCCGGGTTTTCCCTTTAACCGTAATAATGAAAATAATGTGTAAGTGTAAGACATGGTTAGAGGTTCTTCCCTTTCGGGTTAACCCTTAACCGGTAACTTCCGTTCACATCGTTGGCTCTAAACACTCATATTGATAACTCTGAGGTTTACACCGTTCCCCTCGGATTAAAGAAATACTCCGATCCGAGTCGTACGTGGGCACTGGCTTAGATCTCATACGAGTTATCAACTAGTATGTTCATTGGCCATGATGATGAACAAAATAAGGTAAAGTATAACAGGGTTTTGCTCAAAACAGGAAAAATATGCATACCAGATATGCGTTCATGTAAGTATATAAGTATAGCATAAAATTTTGATTGGAAGAATAGTATAATGTAAATCGAGTAAATAGCACAATTTTCACAAAATGAAAGTAAACGAGTTGAACTCTTGCAAATAAGTAGTGTGAAAATAATCACAAATAACGTGTTAGAAATAACTATGAATAAAAATGGTGCAAGAATAAAATAATGAAATTTACAGCAAATGAGGGTGTACGGAACAGGTGTATAGCCTATTGGCATGCGAGTTAGAATTTAGTAATTTTACATATATATGTTATACTATAAAAGACATTTAGCAATCTTCTGATAAGAGGATATGTCCAATATTTTGTTAGACCAAAAGTTTTGCAACTGAAAGAGTGCGAGTGTAAAAAGATGACTTTTTAGTAACCGAAGAATGTTTTAGGTTCAAAACAGGTTCACTTGAAAAGATTTCGTAGGTACACATTTTCATGTGTTTACGAGAATTCGAGTTTGAAAAATGTTATAAGGCTTATTATTAGTTGCAAGTTTCTTTCGAAAACATATATTGGTTACGTCATATGAAAACAAAAGGTTTACATTTGACCTTTAAAATATGCAATACAAGTTTGTAAAATGCAAAATGAAACCATTTCATGAAGTATGTGTAAATCTAACGTGTTTTAAAAGACTAAGATTTTAGATGACGTGGATGATAAAAGTCAATGCGACAATAGTGTGGAAATCACAAATCATAAATGAAAATAGTGTGAGTTTTTAAAGCGGATAAAAGTTTTAATAATGATGATGGAAGGAAAAAAATCCAAAAGCGAATAATTAATGAGTATATAAAACATCAAAAGATGGAACTTAAAATCCAAATGTTAAACAAAACTTAAGAGTCAATAATGAAAAATGGAAAAATGCACAAATAGTGATAGCTATTAATAGAGAAAACTCAAAAGATATAATAACTGCATTATAGAAAATTATGATAAGAGTTTCAAACAATAAATGAAAAATATATCAAAAATATTTCTAATGAATCTGGTGACTAGCCAAAGGAATTGAAATATTATTAGTGACTTGTGGGGAGCGTACTTGAACCTATGAGTGAATGGTCATTTTTCCCAATTGTACATACCCCGTCACTGGTAAATTTCAAAACCTTTAGCGAGACTTTAAAACGAGATGTAGAAACAGATCCCTGAGATGTGGATTTCACTCCTAACTCAAAGATATATTTCAAAATTGAAAACGATTGTGGAATGAAACCAATCACTAAGTTAAGGATATCGCTCCTAGCTTAGTGGTTAAGTTTCTTTTTGAAGGAAATACTCTTTGAGGTGTGGATGTCACTCCTATCTCAAAGATATATTCCTAAGATAAATAACCTATAGAGGAGTGAAACTAATCACCAAGGTATGGATACCACTCCTAACTTGATGATATCGTTTCGTTTGTGAAATACGAGTGTCTTCTTTGCCAAGCAAAATATCGAAAGAATAACGAGAAATAATCATAACGAAAATTTCTTGAAAGAAAATAATAGGAAATAAGAGAAATATAAACGAGAGGACTCGTGAAAGTAAGCTTAGTTATAGTCTAGGCTAAAAGGCATTCTAATAACCTAATTCCCTATAACCTGGCTCTGATACCAATCTGTAACACCCCAACCGATGGCGGAAACATCGAGGTGTCACGTAGTGACGATTGTTCAATAGCTCATGGACTAAAGTGTAAATTTGCATACATTGATTAAATAATTTATTACATTGAAATGAAATACAACGATTCTAACTGTCAACTAAATTGAAATACAATGAATCAAAATCTAAATATAAATCCGAAAGCTTAAAGGATGCATCTCAAAACAACCTGAAACATGTACAAAATAATTTGGTCAATACAAAAATGTATTGGTGAGCATACCCTGTTTGAATAAATATAGTAGGAAAAGTGTTTAGCAATTCATGTGCGGTACCATTTGCAATTATGTAATAAGTAATATCCGTTCAAAACCAAACCTGAGAATAATGACTAACACATGACTAACCAACTGAATAATGAATTAACAAGACAATGACCAAGATTCTCTCAACAGAGTCTCAAGGGGGTATACCATAGTACTATTCATTGAAAAGCTAGGCCGCCCAGCGGTTAATGATTTTGACAAGTCATAGACACATCAATTAACATAAAGCAAACACACATGAGAATTGCATTAAGTATAAGAAATTGAAACTTGATTAATATATAGGTACATGAGTCACCCCAAAGTAGTAAAACAGTAAAAAAGGGAAAGATATACTCACAGTTTGCGAAAGCGAGCAAAATCCAACTTAATCGGTCGTGAGCTAAGTAATGGGAATTCCGAGGAATTCAACCTATAATGTGTAAGCATACTAATAAGGAAATGTCTAGAAAGTCTAAGGTAACTAGGGTCTAAGGCATTAGGGTTTGCTAAGTCGATTTGGGGAATTAGAGTTTTTATGATAAGTCGCGTTAATGTAAAAGTTGTATATCACAAACAATATATGAAAGGTTGTAAATGTGGTTTAAATAATATAATTATTACCTATTGATTATTTAGATAAAAATATGTTTGAATAATTAAGACAAAATAATTTAGTTAGTTACTTTAACTAAATTAAAATAAATACAATAATCATAAATATATAAATAAACAATTTTGAGTTACACAATGATCCAAAAATCCTAGTTTTAAAGAAAATGAATGATTTCTGATGTAAACAAATTAGAATAATTTTCTCATAATTTATATAAACTTATTTATATTTAAAACTGATTTAATGAGATTAAATCATGTTTAGATGATTAAAAAATAGGAAAAATAATAAAAATAAATGTTTTCTGAACCAAATATTTTTATTTCAGTACATCATGATTAGAAATAATTTACCAAAAAGTTTGAGATTAAAATCATTAAAAATGAATTTTTAATCAATTAATTATGATTAAAACAATTTAAATTAATAAAATCATGATAATAGATATTTTTCAGAAAACTAAAAATATGACAATTTTCTATGAGGTATCAAGAAGCTACTCCTAAATTTTCATGATTTTTGGACAAAAAGTGAATTTATTATGAATATTATAAGTTTTTATGATTATAATATTACTCATAAAAAGAAATAACAATAAATAAATAAATAGAAAGCAAAACACAAAAATGAAGGGGGTTGCCAGGGTTCGAACCCGGGTACCCTTTGTCCCAACATATACCACCAACCACTACACCATTTGATCCATATGTTACTAGTTTTTGATTTATAATCTATTTAAACCTTATCTTCAAAGTCATCTTCTTCCCCAAAGCACACCTAACCCTAACCCTAACCCCATTATCAATTGACCCGACATCAGACCAGATCGCACCTAAGATTATGGGGGTTTTATTCCTGAACTATAAACGAGTAAAATGGCATCAATAAATCGTACCTACAACAACGATTTGAGCCTCGAAAATGAAGAACAAGGGCCGAGATACAAGTCGCAATTTGAGCAGCTTTTCAGCGACGTATTGAGGCGATTTTTGTGGGTTTAGAATGCGTAGTGGTGCAGAAATACGTTGCTAAGATCAATTTATAGATTATAACTCGAATTGGAAACTGTTTCGTTCGTTTAAGACTAATGGTCGACGGTTACGTGTAAATCCAATCATAACCCATTTTATAACGCGTTTAAGACACCTAATAATGGCCGAAACCGATACATAAGGGTGGAGATACTTAATGGCGCAAGAAAAACGGATTAAAGTCCCATAATTAAGAGTTTTTAATGTGGCCGGAATAAAATCCGGTGGCCGGATTATATCCGCCGGAAAAAAAACGTGAGTCAGGGAGGAGAACCAGGTTTTGTTTTTAAATCTTTTGATATTTGGCAGAATTAGTCCCCCATGTATAACCTTGTTAGTTTGATCACAATTCTAGTTAAATAATCCTTTATAAAACTTAACAAGGCTAACTATGTTTTAACTTTAACCAAAACCCAACTTTTTAAAACTTAAACTGTTTATCTTAACGGATCAATTAACAATTTGTATTTCGTAAGTTTTTATCGTGGAATTTCAATGTCACATATAATATTTAATAAACCTTGAACGTTAAATTTAAAAAAATATTAATAATATGACGATTAACAGATGGAAGGTATGAGGACTAGATTTGACATTTAAATAAAAGATAAGGGTGACGGGTGTCACACTACCTCAGAATCACCAACCGCCCACTAGCCAAGGACCAAACCAAACCAAACCTTACCTACACCCGACCCAACACCATCACCCCCCCCCCTCGGTCCATTAAACCACTACAAGCCCACCCGTCCACCCACCAGCATCAAATATACCACCACAACAACTAAACGTGCATCCTATGACTACCCGCACAAAGACCGGCTCAACCAACCATATACAGTGACTTAACCTTCATACCACCACCATTACACCTGTACCCACCACATGCGCCAAAGCCTTAGCGGATCCAAATTGGTTACAATCCATGCAAACAAAATTTAATGTGTTGTAGGAAAATGACACATGGGAACTGGTTCCACGCCCAACTAATCATCCGGTAATTCAATGTATGTGGTTATTCTGGCACAAACTCAAGACAGATGGTTCACTAGAACAATACAAAGCCCGGTTGGTTGCCAATGGTAAATCACAGACACTAGGAGTTGATTGGGAGGAGACCTTTAGCCCAGTTGTAAAACCGGCTACTATACGTACAGTTTTATCAAGAGCAGTAGCTGTGATAACTCATTATTTATTTTTCGTCAAGGCAACATCGCTTATCTCCTTCTATATGTCGATGATATTGTCTTGAAGGCCTCGTCTCCTACTCTTCTTTAGGATATTATTAAAAGGCTCTCAATGGAATTTGCAATGATGGATCTCGATCATCTACACCATTTTCTGGGCATTCGGGTCACTCACACTTCACAAGGTCTTTTTCTATCTCAAGATCAATACAACAAAGACATTATCTAAAGGGCTTCAATGACGGACTATAAACCGTGTACCACACCAGTGGACCTATCAGCAAAACTCAGTGCATCTTCAAGACAACCATTTCATGATCCTACATTATACCGCAGCTTAGTAGGTGCTTTGCAATATCTCACATTTACGAGGCCAGACATTTCATATGTAGTCCAACAGATTTATCTGTTTATGCATGACCCTTGTGATACACACTTTGCATTCATGAAGAGAATTATTCGCTACCCTCAGTGGACTATAAATTTTGGCATCCGCATCACCAGGTCCGCCTCTCATTCATTAGTAGCTTACTTAGATGCGGATTGGGGTGGTTGTCCAGATTCTCGCCGATCCACCAGTGGTTACTGTGTATTTCTTGGGGATAACCTAATCTCCTGGTCGTCTAAACGACAACCTACGATTTCTTGTTCTAGTGCTGAAGCAGAATACAGGGGTGTTGCAAACGCAGTTACAAAAGCTACATGGATGCGTAATCTTTTACCTGAGCTCCAGGCACCGTTACGACAAGCGTCCATCATTTACTGTGACAATGTCTCAGCTGTGTATTTATCAGACAACCCGGTACAACACCAACTAACCAAACATGTTGAAATTAACATACACTTTATTCGAGACAAAGTCCGAGTTGGCGACATCAGGGTCCTGCACGTTCCATCTACCCCTATAATATGTGGACATATTCACCAAAGGTCTCTCTCACGAACTTTTTCAATCATTTCGGTCCAGTTTGACCGTTTATTCACCATCTACTCAAACTGAGGGGGGCAATTAGCGAGAACATTCACAGCCGAGACATTAGCCTAGCAGTTTGCATATCATCACTATATTTATAGGGTGGTTAGCGAGAGCATTCACAGCTCATACTGAGGGGGGCTATTAGCGAGAGCATTCACGGTACATATTATTTGGAGTTATTGTGATTAATATTGATTGTATCATTACTATATTTATAGGGTGGTTCACCATGTATATATAGGGGACATCACATTGTATTTTGGGCATCCAATTATGAATAATATCACAACTATTAAAGACTTTATATAGTGTCATATAACATATCTCTTTTCGTTTATTATGCATAAAGAGAGTAACTAATTCATTTGATAAATGATTACTTACAATATTCAATTTCCCAACTAAATACACAACATTTCGAGAATTAGTATTTAACTATTATATGCTAGTAAATGTGGGGTTACCTATTTGGTAGAGACTTGTGTTTTGTAGACGGGAGATTCTAGATTTGAATATAGGCAAATGTGTATTTGGTGTAAAGTATAGTGGGGGTAACATTAGCCGTTAAAAAAACGCTTACATACTAGAACTTGTTTTCATCTAAAGTATAACTCTATGAATCGTACCTCGATAATAACATTGACTAATCAGTTTATCAGATATTTTACATTCAACAAAACTACACCTAATAGTTTTAGTGGTGTGAAATATAAAAAAAAATGTGTTTATGTGTATGACACTTTTTTATCATCTTTCACGATAGTATAAGCCCCTCTACATATTTGATCATTTTATACCTATATTAATTAGTAGAGCATGTGACTTTTATGTGTCTCGTTACCGGTCTGTTGGCACGTATTTCCCCACAACGTCCCGTGAAAAGTGATTCAATAAAGGTTTGTTGAATAACTAGAAATAATGCCTACTCCTTCCAAAATAGTTCGTGTTAGTTTTTGCCTTCAACTTTAAGGAAACGAAATATTATCCCTTCAACTTATTATGGTTGGTTTTTGTAAAACTTTCAAATAATTGCACAGTAGCAAAATTAGACCTTTTTAACCTATGATCACGATTAAAAAAAAAAAAACTGTATTTATTATAACTAACATTTCCATAGTAAACCCACAAAATTGATGAACTTAATTTTTTTTTTTGAAGGGCAACTTTCATAAAACAACGACGGAATTCTCCAAGATAGAGAAAACCGCAAAAACCAAAACCTTACATCACAATAAAATCAAAAGAACGCCAATCTTGCCAACCCACATTACAATATTTGCCCCTACTATTGAACCATACGTTTAACTTTATCAATGACAACTTACGTTACATAGTAACTAAATTAAGAATGCAAGGAAAATATTAATTATCCACTATAGAGAATAAAAAGTATTTTATGATATTTAAGCTAAAGAACTCTCCTGCAAACACGAGGTTATATATGCTATTTAGTAAAGTTTTAGGGGGTAATCCTTAAAACGCCTCCCGTCCTTTCTTTCTTTCCCGTGAACGGTAGCAAACTTGCAATATTAAATTTCAAACATAAAAAACAAATACATAAGGAAAATAAATTATAGTTGGTGTTTTTTATTATTTACACATTTATAACAATAAATTCGAGAGATTTATATCTCATAATGTCTTAATTGTGTAACTGACTTAAGTTACGTTATCCTATTAAAGAACCAAGATCATTAATTAATAAAAAAAATTAATTAATAAAAAGACATGAAACTATATTGGCTTAAAAGTTAAAACTCGATGTTAGTAATGTCATATACATTTTTTTTTTGAAGAAAAATTTCATTAAAACACCAACAAAAACGACACAAGCATAAAAAAAATTTATGAAGTATGTGATTTAAAAATATAAATTCTCCATGACATTTTTACCTAAGTGCATAAGGACTTTGAATTCAAATAAATGGCAAATTTGGTAAATAGAATATCCTTAAAATTTTCTTAAAAAAAAAAGTAAATGGTGTCAAATATACTATTCAACTTCTTGGCTAATAAATGGTATTTTGTAATGTAATTCAATTAAGTACCTAAGGACATCGGGACATTGAATACTGTTAAAATATATGACGTACATATGTTATGTTATATTATCACTTCTTCTAATTCAACACTTAAACACGTTGTATATGTTGCATTCTATGTGGGCCATATCAGTAGATGGTCTCTAAGTTGTGGGCTCAGGTTTACGAGTTGTGGGCTCAAGTTTATAAGAGTTATTTGTGTGGCCCATGGCCCATGGTTTTATATTAATGCAGGTTTAGCTGGAGCACAATCCCAAATGATGTTATCACCGTTGGATCATTTTAATCTTGAACGTTAGATTGGCATATTCGTTGAAGGTTCTAGAGCTTCATATATAAGCGCTCGTCTGTCTTCATTGGGATCATTACACTCACATTATTTTCTCTTTTTCTCTCTGAGTCTTGTATCGTCTTCTAGGGTTTCATCGTGTTGTTTAGTCTGTAAGTTTGTATTTCATTCTTATTTCTGTATTGTTCTGATCTGCTGGTGTTAATAACCAGCAGATCCTTATTGTTGGTTGAACACCATTGATTGATCTCAGTGTTTGCTGAGATCTTTGGGTATTTGGTTGGGTAAAGTTTTGGTTTGGGTTAATAAGATTTTGTCACTGTTTTGTCGCCTACTTTCTTTTGTTCTTGGTTAGAGTTTATGTTGGCTCTGTGTTCTGTTGTTTGTGAGTTGAAACCCTAAATTTCTACATGGTATCAGAGCCTTTGGCTCTTGATCTTGGTGTCTGTCTTCCGCTGTTATTTGTGTTTTATGTCAGTCTGTTAGGGTTTTGATCTGTGTCATAGATCTTGACCTTACTGTGTCTGTTGGTTAGTAGATCTGATCTGACTTTATAGATCTGGTCTATTACGTTCTTGTGTTGTTGTTGGTATCCTTTGATTTACAGGGTTAGCTGGTGTCAACTATTGTTGGCTAAGGAGCACTGGTGCTTGGAGTTGGAAATAATTAGCTTCAATTGCTCCCATAACTCAACACCCTAAGTGAAGGTGTTGGTTGTGGGTTTGGCGAAACCCTAACTTGGGTTCCCCTCACTGTGAGATTGTTTCATACTGTTCTTAATTGTTGTTGTGTCTAGGGCAACTGACCGGGTTAGGTGGACCGGTATTGTGCCAATTACTTGTGGTCTTATTTGGTTGATTGTGTTTTGTTCTTGTTTTTCTTTTGTCTGTCTTTTATTTTTTTTTTGGTTCATTATTAGTTAAAGATCTCCTGTGTTAAGATCTGGGTGGGCACCTATGAGTGATGAACCCACTATCTGACCCCTGACACAGCTTCGATCTCTTAGGATTTGTCTATTATTGATCTTTGTTTTCTTTGGTTAGCCTTTTGCTAATCTGTTTCTTGTGTGTGTGATTGTACTATTTGTCTTGTATTCATGGGTGATGTTGTTGACTCTACTGGAGGAGGGGTCACTAACCCCAATAGTAGTGGCTCCAATTCTGGTGGAGATGTTGGAGGAACTCTGGTCAGTAAACTAGACATAAGTGACCCATTGTTCCTCCATCCTAGTGATACTTCTAGTATGTCTATCATTAATATAAAATTGAAAGGAACAGAAAATTACAATGTGTGGTCTAAATCTATGAAACTTGCATTACAAGCTAAAAACAAGTTAGGGTTCATAGATGGTACATGTGTTAAGCCTACTGATAATGATGTCCTTGCAAATCAGTGGGATAGGTGTAATTCAGTTGTATTGTCTTGGTTGATTAACTCTGTGTGTGAAGAGCTGTATGTTGGTCAAGTTTTTTCTACCTATGCTAGAGATGTCTGGTTGGATCTTAGGGACACATATGATAGAATAGATGGTTGTGTTATGTTTAATCTACACCAAAAAATTAATAGTCTAACACAAAGTGGTAGTTCTGTTGCTGAGTATTACAATAAGTTGAACACCATGTGGAAACACTTTGATTCCATTGTTCAACTTCCTTCTTGTACATGTCAAGCTGCAAAGGACTTCAATGAGTTTAGTTGTCTGATTAAACTCATGCAGTTTCTTATGGGGCTTGATGATGTATATCAGCCTGTAAGGACAACACTGTTAACCAGTGATCCATTGCCTTCAGTAAAGACAGCCTTTGCTGTTGTCTCGAGGGAGGAATCCCATAGAGGCACAAGTGGTGGATCAAAGGGTAACAATGTTGCCTTTGTCTCTAAATCAAATCAGGTTACTGATAATAGGAAGAGGCCCACTAGAGGACCAAATCCTAATCTTAAGTGCACACATTGTAACATGATAGGGCACACTGTTGATAGATGTTTTGAACTAATTGGATATCCTACTGGAGTTCAAAAAAGGTCTGGTAATCAGTCTAACAATAATCAATCTAATCAGTTTAGTAACAACAGAAATAACTCTAATAGAACTCAAAGTAATTGGAGAACCAGTGTGCCCAATAACAGTAACAATGTGTGTGCAAATACTTCTTCTAGTACTGTTTCACCTTTTACAGCTGAACAGATTTCCAAGCTTATGAACTTGATCAGTGAAAAGTCAAATGGAGATCCCCAATGTTCAAATGTAGGAGGTGAGACTGTTATAGTGAATGGGTTTTCTAGTATGTCTGTATTATCCAAAATTGCTAAGTTGTTTAAAAATTTTTCTAACTGTTCTAGTTTGGTTAAATATGCCCTGTTAATTGGTTGGATAATGGATTCAGGGGCTAATCAACATATGGTGGGTAATGATGAACACTTAGTTAATTCTATTGATGTTTCTATGTATAACATGGAGGTTAAACATCCTAATGGTACAAATGCTAAGGTCACTAAGATAGGTGATATTGTATTAGCTGATGGTGTTGTGTTGCATGATGTGTTTTACATACCTGATTATTGTGTCAATTTGGTGTCCATTCATAAGTTAGCTAAAGACAATAAGTTAGATGTGTTGTTTAACGAACACCAATGTTATGTCCAGGATTCCAAGTCAAAGAGAATCCTGGTGACTGGTAGGCAGCAGGATGGGCTGTACTTTGTTGGAAAGAATGTTAGTTTTAATAACCTGTGTTTTAATAGTACTACAGAACACAGTCTTTGGCACAGCAGGCTAGGACATCCTTCTAGCCAAGTTCTAGCTGTGTTAAAGAACTCTTTGAATATTTCTGAGTCTGGGTCAGAGCCTTGTGAGGTATGTCACAAGGCCAAACAGGTTAGAGTTCCTTTCCCACTTAGTGAACACAAGTCTAAAAATGTGGGAGACCTTATACACCTTGATGTATGGGGTCCTTACAAGGTCACTAGCTGGGAAGGATATAGGTATTTCCTTACAGTTGTAGATGACTATTCTAGAACTGTATGGGTTTACTTACTAAAAGCAAAAAGTGAGGTGTTTGAAAATCTGAAAAATCTTTATGAGTTAATTGTTACACAGTTTTCTAAAAGAGTTAAGGTATTCAGAAGTGACAATGGTACTGAATTTGTTAATAGACAAATGAGTGAGTTTTGTAATAAAAATGGTATTTTACATCAAACATCTTGTGCCTATACTCCACAACAAAATGGTGTTGTGGAAAGAAAGCATAGGCATCTCTTGAACACAGCTAGAGCATTGCTGTTTCAAAGTAGTGTTCCCCTTAGGTATTGGTCTGAATGTGTTCTTACTGCTTGTTATCTGATTAACAGGATTCCTTCGTCTGTGTTGAATGGTAAGAGTCCCTATGAGTATATGTATGGGTTCCCCCCCGAACTTGGTCACTTAAAAAATTTTGGGTGTTTATGTTTTAAAACTGTTCTTGATGACCCTGACAAACTTTGTGTAAGGGCAAATAAAAGTGTCTTAATTGGTTATTCTTTTGTGAAAAAAGGTTATAAACTGCTGGATTTAGAAACTAAGAAAATTGATTTTTCAAGAGATGTTAGATTTTATGAGAACATCTTTCCTTTCAAAACTGAATATAAAGATGTTGTTTATAAAAATTTAAATCATATAAACTTTTTTGATTTTGAAAATGAAGAAACTTTAAGTGACAAAGAAAAAACATTTTTTCCAAACCTTCCCGATGATGAAGGGGAACCCTTTAGTGCTAATGATCACTCACCCGAGAATGAGTCTAGTGTTTCCCATAGAGACTCTAGAGATGTAGATCAGGGTTGTTCTGATCAGCAACCTGGAGTGTCTGAAGGTAGAGACATTGACCATTTTGGGTTAGAGGGATCAAGTGATGTCACAAGGACTCCTGAGGGAAGTAGACCTAATACTATTAGGCAGTCTGGTAGGGAGTCAGTGTTACCAAAAAGGTTTAGTGATTATGTTATAGAAGGGAGAGTTAAATATGGTGTGGAAAAAACTGTTAACTATTCTAACTTGTCTTATGAGAATCTGTGCTTTGTGTCTAGTATTGATAAGTCATTAGAACCCACTTCTTATTCACAAGCCTCAAAAGATCCAAATTGGATTGAGGCTATGAATAATGAAATGGAAGCCCTATACAGAAACAACACCTGGGTTGTTACTGATCTGCCACCGGGCAGAAAAGCTATAGGGTGCAAATGGGTTTACAAAATTAAGTATAAATCTGATGGTAACGTAGATAGGTATAAGGCTCGTTTGGTTGCCAAAGGATATAATCAACGAGAGGGTCTTGACTTTGGAGAAACCTTTTCTCCGGTTGTCAAGATGGTTACCATCAGGTGTGTTTTAAGCTTAGCTGTTTATAATAGCTGGCCTCTATTCCAGCTTGATATAAACAATGCGTTTTTGTATGGGGCTATTACCGAGGATGTTTATATGCAATTGCCAGAGGGATACTCTTCTGGTAATGAGTCCAAGGTATGTAAGCTTGTTAAATCATTATATGGGTTGAAACAAGCACCTCGTAAATGGAATGAGAAGTTGGTAGATGTGTTAAAAAACATTGGTTTTATTCAGAGTATATGTGATTACTCTATGTTCATTAAGTCTCATGATAATGTGTTTGTTGTGTTGCTTGTATACGTTGATGATATAGTGTTGACTGGTAATAATGAGGTGGAAATTAGTAATGTAAAGAACCTGTTAAAGAAAAGTTTCCAGATTAAAGACTTAGGAAAATTAAAATATTTTCTTGGAATAGAAGTCTTGTACTCTGATTCAGGTATATGCTTGAATCAGAGGAAGTATTGTCTAGATCTTCTCACTGAGTTCGGTTATCTGGGCTGCAAACCTGTTTCTGTTCCTATTGAACAGAATTATGCTTTGACAGTCCAGAATAATAAGAACAGTCAATTGTTAGATGACATAACTGGGTTTCAGAAACTCATTGGAAAACTGATTTATCTGTCCTTAACCCGTCCAGATATCAGTTATGCCGTGCAGTTTTTGAGCCAGTTTATGCATAAACCAACTCAAAGTGTTTTAAAGATTGGTTTAAGATTGCTTAGATATCTTAAACAATCTCCTGGTAAGGGCATATTCTTTACAAAGAGTAATCTAACCCTTTCAGCATATTCTGATGCTGATTGGGCTAAGTGTTTGATTACTCGAAAATCTGTTACCGGGTATTGTGTATTTATAGGTGATTGTCTTGTTTCATGGAAGAGTAAGAAGCAAAGCACTGTAGCTCGTTCTTCAGCCGAAGCTGAATATAGAGCTATGTGCTCAACAGCTTGTGAACTCATTTGGATTTCTAATTTGTTGAAAGAATTAGGAATACAAAGTGAGTTACCATTGAATATGTATTGTGATAGCAAATCTGCTATTTCCATAACAGAGAATCCGGTTTTCCATGACAAGACTAAGCATTTTGATCTTGATTGGCATTTTTTAAGAGAGAGAGTTAGTGCAGGTTTTATTAAGCTTGTTAAGGTTGGTTCTGATCAGCAAATTGCTGATATATTTACTAAAGGCCTATATGGGGCTCAACATGAATTTTTTTGCAATAAACTTGGTCTGAGTAACATGTTTAGTGTTTGAATTAAGGAGGGGTGTTAAAATATATGACGTACATATGTTATGTTATATTATCACTTCTTCTAATTCAACACTTAAACACGTTGTATATGTTGCATTCTATGTGGGCCATATCAGTAGATGGTCTCTAAGTTGTGGGCTCAGGTTTACGAGTTGTGGGCTCAAGTTTATAAGAGTTATTTGTGTGGCCCATGGCCCATGGTTTTATATTAATGCAGGTTTAGCTGGAGCACAATCCCAAATGATGTTATCACCGTTGGATCATTTTAATCTTGAACGTTAGATTGGCATATTCGTTGAAGGTTCTAGAGCTTCATATATAAGCGCTCGTCTGTCTTCATTGGGATCATTACACTCACATTATTTTCTCTTTTTCTCTCTGAGTCTTGTATCGTCTTCTAGGGTTTCATCGTGTTGTTTAGTCTGTAAGTTTGTATTTCATTCTTATTTCTGTATTGTTCTGATCTGCTGGTGTTAATAACCAGCAGATCCTTATTGTTGGTTGAACACCATTGATTGATCTCAGTGTTTGCTGAGATCTTTGGGTATTTGGTTGGGTAAAGTTTTGGTTTGGGTTAATAAGATTTTGTCACTGTTTTGTCGCCTACTTTCTTTTGTTCTTGGTTAGAGTTTATGTTGGCTCTGTGTTCTGTTGTTTGTGAGTTGAAACCCTAAATTTCTACAAATACAAATGGTAAATTTCAGTCCAGATTTATGTTTGTATTTGGTAAATTGAATATCCTTACAAGTTAACAAATATTGTACTATTTATTAAAAAAATAACCCGATATCAAATATACACATTTAAAATACTTGTATTCAATTTTTGATGATGTTTTTAATAAATTGAATATCAATCTTTGATGATGTTTTTATCTAATTACATCGGGACTTGAATACAATTTATTTTTTGAACGGTAAATTTTTATTCTTTGTGGGACTTGAACTCATAGACCTCCCCTTAGGTGTTTCTAGAAGTTTTGTTTCTACCATTGAGCCACCAACCCCTATACTTGAATACAATTATATTGTAAATTAAAGATTTTTGTGTGTAATGAGAAAACAGTATCATTAAAAGTCTACAAATATTGCATTTACTAAAAAATAAATGATATCCCATTTAAAGTTCATAAATTGTATATATAACCATATTTTTCTTAAAGAAACATACAGTGCCATCATTTAATTTGATAAGTATTATAATAAAAACATCTAATACTAGTTTTTACTGAACAAATATATATAATATTGTGTAAGTTTTGATAGTCTGTTAAAAGACATTTTCGTTGGTAAGTAGTATGTTCAGTCTACAACCAAAAGGAGCTTGAGAGTTTAAATTTTATAAAGTATAGGCATGATATATAATTTATCCTAGAAAACATAGGATTTGCATAATTTTTTTAAACAACGTACGTGATTAAAAAGTAAATGTTAAACCTTATAATAGAAAGTATAAAACACAATTAACGATATGTTTGCCTAATCACGTACCATAGCTCAAATCAATATATAGTTAATTTTGATTTCTAACAAGAGTAAAACAAGATTACGCTACTTAATTTTTTAGTAACCAAATAAATTACCATAAAGTTATGTTCAACAATTATCATACTCATATTTATTTGGTTAATTTTTTAGTAACCAAATAAATTAATTTCAACTCATATTTTAAGCAACCAAATACTTTAACATTCAATGATTAACCACTAAACGGTGTCATACCAAAAAAACAATATTTATCATTCTGCATTTAATAAAATATAAATCATCAATTATAAACATCATTAGTATTAGTAGTAGTATAAAAACCCATGCATGAGATGAGCATGACAATATCATCACCCTCCTTCATACATTAAAAAAAACAAAAACATGAAGCCACATTTCATGTTCCCCTTTCTTGTCCAAGTCTCAATCTTAATCCTTGGCCTCTCTAGCCGCGGTGTTTCAAGCGGCCAAAAGTACAGCGAAGCGCTGTCGAAATCGATAATATTTTTCGAAGGGCAGCGATCGGGGTACCTCCCGAATGACCAGCGGGTGAAATGGAGGGGGGATTCGGGGGTTGAGGACGGTTCGGGGGACAATGTGGACCTGATCGGGGGTTATTATGACGCGGGTGACAATGTGAAGTTCGGGTTTCCGATGGCGTTCACGACGACTATGCTGGCGTGGAGTGTGGTTGAGTTTGGAGAGATGATGCCACCGCCTGAGTTGAGGAATGCGTTGGTGGCGCTACGCTGGGGAACGGATTATTTGCTCAAGACGGTCGCGGTGCCTGCCCGGATTTATGTGCAGGTATGTATGTATGTATGTATGCCTATGTTATTAAATATTTGGTTCCTTTACGTTGGAAACTAGTAGTGGTATTGTTGGTGAGGGTAATTTGGTCATACATGGTTGTTTTGGTTTGGAGGACATGTGAATTGTGATTCAGCTATTGGAGAGTGAGTCCGTGAGGGCAACCTAAATACTAATATCCGGGCCCACTAATCTAGAGGAGTATCCTAAACCGGTTTCAAACCCCATCCGGTTTAAGGTGAAACCGGTACACTTTAAATTCTATCCGTGTTTATACTGCTTTTGAATTCTAGCTGTTTTAAATGACTAGCCGCAAATGACCCCAGCTTAGTCGGGGAGAGATGGGAGGCTTTACTTTTTAGAGAGGTTTCCGCTTAGGGGAGGTGCACGTTTCGAATCCCAAGGCCAGCAAAAATACAACATTTGGCGTTGAAAGGGCTTATGCCCTCAAGGACGATGCGGAGGGAATTCGAAACAGAGTACCGAGGTGATGTCCTTTGCCGATAAAAAAAAAATGACTAGCCCTTTTTGTACTATTTTTTCTCTAACTAATCGTTTCTCGCATCTTTTTGTCCCTTATTAGTAAAGTATATATAGGTATTGCATGTGTTTGCCTCACCTCTTATGCTATGGTATAAAAGTATTGGAATTTTAGAAGGAGCACTCTTTTAGAAGGAAAGTTGAAGTTTCAAATTTCATCAGATGAGAAAAAAAAAAAGAAAAAGAAAAGAAAAGAGGGTGTATTTAAATGGGCATAAAATAAGGGGTGTAAGAAAGAGTGTAAAAAATGAGGAAGGAAATTAGCCAGTAAAAAAAGGTAGTGTGTGTGTTAGGTAGATGGTGTTGGATAACGACCCAGTCACCTCAGCTAGGTCTGGATGGCGCTCCCAACACCGTCCATCTTCGTCAAATTGGGCGCTATTGATCCCCTCAACAAACCCCTTTGGCGGGTGTTAACGCCTGAAAATGAGGGGGCCCACAACCTTTAATAATCAGTTTTTTCGTATTTTTTGTTTGGCATTTTCTTTAACGTTGTGTTTCTGAGTTTATTAATGGAAAGAAAAGAAAAGAAATTTAGGACAAAAAAGAAAGGGAGAAGAAGGGAAATATATAACTTCATTTTGTGTTCCCGAATTTAAAGGAAAGTAAAAAAATTTATGTATTGTCAAGTTGAATGGAAGAGAAAAGAATGGCTATATTAGATTAAATAGGATGTTGTAAAATAGTAAATGATATAACCTTTTATTTGTTTCATTTTCATTCCTTCCATTTTGGAAGGAAAGTTTTAAGCAACAATTTTCTTTCTCCTTCTTTTAAGAAACTCTGAAACACACTTATTTTCATTTTCATTCCACTTCATTCCACTTCATTCCATTTCTTCTCACATTCTTCCTTTAATGAAACTCTGAAAAACAACGTCAAGGTGATGTTAAACCACATCATTAGTGTTAAAGGCATTGTTACCCCAAAACCCATGTGTCGCAATAAAGCCCCTAGAGGCTTTATCCCACACCCCAACATTAAGATAATTGAATCACTTAAAGTTTCAAAACTCAATAAGTTTCTATGTTAATGACATAAGTTTCTATGGTAATGACATTTGAATGTGGCCAATCGCACTCTTCTTTTCGCCTAGGTGTATTTCCCCTTTAAAAACAGGTTTTAAAAGCCCTTACCTTGTGGTGGAATAGCATCCAGGTGCTGAGCGAATACGGGTAGCGTCGGTTCGATTGGGATAAGATGCGAGGTTTTACCGATTATTCCACTGTCGTGCCTTCGGGTGGATGGAGGTCAAGTTCCCACGCATCTGGAAGAGCCAAGGGTCTAGCGGTGGTCGAGTAGTCAACCTTGGCCATAGCACCTGGTGTCACGGTGGTTAGCAGGTTCGGTCACAGCGCCTGGTGTCACGGTGGTTAGCAGGTTGTTCCTTGCCGTTCAAAAAGAGAAGGATTTCAAAGCGAACTGGGTTTACTCATACCTGGTTTTGACTCCTGCTAATCAAATTTGAACATGTTTTAAAACTGATATAGTTTGTGCGCCTCTAACTAAGAGTTCTAGAATTTAAATGTAGAATATTAATGAATATATTGTGTTTGTAGGTTGGTGACCCAATAAAAGACCATAACTGTTGGGAGAGGCCAGAGGACATGGACACTGATCGGAAGGTGTACAGAGTGGATGCACCAAATCCTGCATCAGACGTAGCGGGAGAGACAGCAGCGGCTCTAGCAGCTGCATCCATGGCATTCCGATCTTTTGATCCCGGCTACTCACGCACCATCTTAACAACCGCCATAACAGTCTTTGAGTATGCTGATACTTACAGAGGGGCTTATAGCGATAATATCGATATAAGAAATGGTGCTTGCCCGTTTTACTGTGATTATGATGGATATCAGGCAAGTATATCATCAGTAGAGAACACATTTTTAAGTTGAGGACGCGTATAACTCTTTATGTATATCTAATTTTGTAGGATGAATTGTTATGGGGAGCAGCATGGTTAAGAAGGGCTTCTAATGATGGAAAGTATATGAGTTACATAGAAAACAATGCTAAAACATTTGGTGCTGATGAAAATATTAATGAGTTTGGATGGGACAACAAGCATGCTGGTCTTAATGTTCTTATTTCAAAGGTAAACTTAATCCTTTATATATGATTTTTTAATTTAGAAAGCTGATAGTGAAAATCGGGTTATTTTGCGTTGAGTTTGAAAATTTTATTACTCGCTATAGACTAATATCAAACTAATTTAGTCACTTAGCTGCTAATTGAAGTCGCTATCTAAGATAGCAACTTTACTTTGTAGAGAATTTGATGATATGTCAATGGCGAATACATTTTTGAAGATGTCGCTAACAGCTATAGATAATGTCACTCTCGTTACGAGCAACTTTAACAACTAAAATAATAAAAACTTAGAACACTTGCCTAATTTGGTCCATTTTTCCAACACCTCTTCACATTTCAAAGCAACTCATTCCAAAATAAATCTTCATAAATATTGCTAAATTTGTTTTTTTTTTTTTTTTGCTTAAAAATTCAACTACATACAAATGCAGGAAGTGCTGGAAGGGAATGTGCATGCATTGGAGTCTTACAAAGCATCGGCTGAAAGCTTCATGTGCACACTAATACCAGACTCATCTTCATCGCACATTGAATATTCCCCAGGCGGTCTAATTTACCGTCCAGGTGGAAGTAATTTACAACATTCAACTGCGATCACATTCCTCATGCTAGTTTACTCAAAGTACTTGGAGCAATCGTTAAGCTCAGTGAATTGTGGTAACATAAGTGTGGGACCCGCCTACCTTCGCGTATTAGCTAAGCGCCAAGTGGATTATATCCTAGGGGAAAACCCTATGGGAATGTCTTATATGGTAGGGTATGGCAATAGGTACCCGCAACGGATTCATCATCGAGGCTCATCTATACCATCCGTTTGGAACCATCCCAAACCCGTTCAATGTAAAGAAGGCACTATTTATTTTAACTCATCTGACCCTAACCCAAATGTTTTGATTGGTGCTATTGTTGGTGGGCCTGAGGAGGATGACGAGTATGGAGATGATCGAGCTGATTCTAGAAAATCTGAGCCTACAACCTATATTAATGCACCATTTGTTGGCGTGTTAGCATTCTTCGCGGCTAATCCTAATCCTAACCTGAGTTAGCACACCAAAATAATCAAGCGAAAGAAGAAAAAGTCTATCAACCAAGCAAATGCTTGCTAGGAATGGAAGTCTCTTGTCTTGTGTTAAGCTGAACAGGAGGGAAGAGATACATAGCTTTGCGTTTGTTTTATTATGTCATTATTAATCAATTTTAATGATGATCTTAAAGTACACATAATGACGTTGTGATTAACAAGTATTTGCAGTTTGATAATAATGTTTCTTTATGGCTCCTCGCATTGATATATTGATTTGGAAATGGTTTATTTAAGTATACTTCATTAGAACACGCCAAACCCACAAACTGGGGCGACACAAACACAATCAACCAAACTATACACTTTACATAATATTAAAATTACACCAATCAACCCAACTCAACGAATCAAGTTTAGATCTACACTTAACCCACAAAATAACCCACACCCTTGATTTTCCCCAAAATATATTCCACGCGAGCCGACTTATTATCAAAGATAAAACTATTCCTCACTCTCCAGATGCTCCAACACACGATGATTATAATATCGTGAAGGATCTCTTTTCTCTTACCCCTCAATTCGGAATGATGTTGAAGCTCGAATAGGTCGCGAACTGAGAACACAAAGACATTTTGAAGGCTACACCACACACTTACAAGCTGCCAAATAACCGTGGCAAAGATGCAAGAAGAAAAAAGGTGTTCAGCGGTTACCTCCCCAAACTTGCAAAACGGACAAGCAACATCCTCAACCCAAATGTTCCTACGCTTGAGAGCAACCGCTGTCAGAATTCTCCCCATCTCCGCTCATCAAGCGAAGACATTACACTTTATAGGTACCCACTTGCACAAGTCGAAAACTAGTTGGTACTGACGTTACAGACGCTGTAAAGAAGATTCCTGACCGCTCCCACACTGAAACCCCCCAGCCCGCCCCTAGCGACCGCCATCTATTTGGTCTGTCTTGAAGAGTGGTCGAATCCAACAAACAATTCAAAAACTCCAATTCCTCCAATTCCCCATCTGAAACCAGTTGTCTACACCAACACCATTTCCAAGCATTATCCTCCTGGCGATCCGCGACCCTGCGTTTTTTTTTTTTTTAATATCTTTCAAGCATAAATAAGTTTAGGCACAATTCCTTTAAAGGAGCTTCTGTTGTCGCTCATGTCATTGCGAGCGTATCATCATTCCATTTCTCTTTGTGATATAAGTTTGTCTTGTATCATCCTATGTCATTATAATACAAATTTCTCTTATTTTTTCGCTTCTAAATATATTCAAAGTTGTTTACTCCACTCAAACCAAGGTATTAATTCTTTTTTATATGATGGAACATTTGATTTTCTTAAATTCTATTGCATATTTGATTAGTATAGTATAGACTATAGAGTGTTCGACTTTATTATGGTATAAACAAGGCATTTTAAATAAGTATTGGATAATTACGTGTAAATTACGTTTTGATTCAGCAACTGGCAACTTATTCGATAAGAACTCACGTAGAAGAAGATGAAAAAAAAATTGAATGTCAGAAGTGGGATTTGAACCCACGCCCTCTCTCGAAGACCAGAACTTGAGTCTGGCGCCTTAGACCACTCGGCCATCCTGACAATTTGAATTAAGTCTCTAAAACCTATTATTTATTGAGTAATTTAAGAAGGCCCTGTTGTCTGGAACAACTTGAGATAGCAAAGAATTTGTATCAGCGTATCTCCTTTTTCTTTTGCTGAGTACAAAGGAGCAGAAGGCTACATGATCAATATGTTTGACTTATAATGTTTTTAATGGAAAATATTATATATAGCTTTGCTATCATCACGAACCGGTTTGGAAACTTGTAAATAACGATTTGCCAAACTGTTATATACTGTTAAAAACAAAGGTTCGTTTTAACTAGATGTTTTTTAACCATTACTGTTAGCAGTCGAATATAGTCGTCTTTAAAAAAATATACATTTATGTCCCCAATATGTTAGCATAAATATGTAGAGGACGTTTTGATTGAATCGCACAATAAAAAAGAATATGTACTCCCTTAAAAAAAAACGCATAACCAAAAAATCTCTTAAATGGCTTCATCAAGTGCGCAATCTTCTATTTGGTTGTGGTCTGGCTTCAAATGTAAGAGCGGTTCAACCAATAGCTATGAAAAGAAACCTGAAAATTTGATTCAGTATGGGCACATTCACTCAAAAAAAATGGCATTAACTTCCCCATTGCGTATTGGTACTTATCGAGTATAGAATAAATCTGTTTCTCTTTGTTCCTACGAACAAAATTGTTCCTTTATTACCAACAGAATAGAACAAATATGAACCCTTGCGTTGAAATAATCCACTAAGTAGGGGGGTCTATAACATTATAGTTTTTTACAATGCAATAAAGTTACGTAGTGTCTTTTTTCTTTCATAAAGGGGTATTTCCATGGGTTTGCCTTGGTATCGTGTTCATACCGTTGTATTGAATGATCCCGAACGGTTGCTTTCTGTTCATATAATGCATACAACTTTGGTTGCTGGTTGGGCCGGTTCGATGGCCCTGTATGAATTAGCAGTTTTTGATCCTTCTGACCCTGTTCTTGATCCAATGTGGAGACAGGGTATGTTCGTTATAACCAATTCCTAGGGCGGTTGGAGTATCACGGGGGGGACTATAACGAATCCGGGTATTTGGAGTTACGAAGGTGTGGCTGGAGCGCATATTTTGTTTTCTGGGTTGTGCTTTTTGGCAGCTATCTGGCATTGGGTATATTGGGATCTAGAAATATTTTGTGATGAACGTACAGGAAAACCCTCTTTGGATTTGCCCAAGATCTTTGGAATACATTTATTTCTTGCAGGTGTGGCTTGCTTTGGTTTTGGTGCATTTCATGTAACAGGCTTGTATGGTCCTGGCATATGGGTGTCCGATCCTTATGGGCTAACAGGAAAAGTACAATCTGTAAATCCATCGTGGGGTGTGGAGGGTTTTGATCCTTTTGTTCCGGGAGGAATAGCATCTCATCATATTGCGGCAGGGACTTTGGGCATATTTTCTATAATAAACACTGAAATTAAGAAAAAAAAAAAAAAAAAAACTACATCGGGTTTAGGGGATAGGTTTAGGGCCGATCCAAATGGATTTAGATAATGGCAACTTAAACCCGCTTAGGTAAAAGTCAAGGTTGACCAACCCAGTACCCGAAGTCCCGAACCGGTGAGAGAAAAAAAGATGGGTTGGGCCAAGAAGCAGATGGCCATGGGCCTGCTTTTGATTAAAAAAAAAAAAAAACTAGCCCGGCTCAATAATAATATTAATAATAAGTTTTCTGAAGTCCATAGGAAACAAAACCCAGTGGCAGTCGGTGCATCTTTAGCCTCATCTCATCTCCTCTCCTGACTCACTGTTTCTCCACAATCTATATCTATAATAATAATAATAAAGGGTTTTTTTTGTTCTCCAAGTTTCCTTCCAAATCCATCATATCATCCATCATCTGGTAATATTATTTATTTATTTTCCCCTTATTAATTCTGAGATTTCCTTACATGTTTCTTTCTTTCTTTCTTCTTTAATTTCGATGTGAATAATCTCGAATTGTGTGCTCTATCAACATTAGTATATGTAATTCCATCATCTTTATAGTTTTGCTGATTTATCTATCTATCTATCTGATTGTAGATTGATTATATTCTTCTACTGGAACTTTTCTTCAATCAGACCAGTAAACATGGTATCTTTCTGTTTTATCATCTACTTTTATTTTATTATGAATGAATGAATGTTGCTTCTGATCCTGATTACTATTATTATTATTATTATTATTATTATTATAAATTATTATTATTATTATTCTTGTCTTATGTTATCTCAAATTTTCAATTTTTATGGTAAATACACTGACTGATTTTGGACATCAAATTTATTATATGACTTGTGATTGGTCCTCCTTTCACTGACTTGCTATAAGTTTTAGGTTTCGACTTCGATAGCTAGCTGATATGTGTATAATCATAGAGGCGAGGGTCCTTCAATTCAATACATAACCAATTTTAAGAGAACTGCAGCGAAAACAGAAACACATGAAGCTATCTATCGCTTTAACTATGATTATGCACTATGCCTAGGCAACACTGCATGCAACTGCTTATGCGGTCTTCTACTTTGAAATTGGTTATATGTGTTCTGTGGTATCTTTGGATATTTTTTCTTAATTAGGTGTTTTGTTTGTGATTGCAGTATTTTGATGGTTATGGTGGCTATCATGGAACATCCTTTGAGCAAACATATCGATGCTACCCTGCATCTTTTATTGATAAGGTTAGGAACTTTATTTAGAGTAATTTTTATTCATGTGCAAAGAAAGATGATCCCTACCACTGTGGGGTGTGGGATGGTCAATTCCCATTACGGTTACTTTTCTGAATTACATATGGGTGTTTATTTACAAAAGAAATTATCCGAATCAGATAGCTGGACCTTTCTCTTTTCATTTAACAAAATATGCTTATTTCCTTCTGTTGTTTGCAATGATATTTATATTCCAACTTCAAGCCATTATTGTTCTAATTCTACATTTCTTTTCCGTTGTTGCAGCCCCAGTTAGAGAATGGTGATAAAAGTGAGTAGCATTCTATTGTTTTCGTGTTTGCTCTATTAAGTTAGTTACTGAAATATGTGTTCTTTTGTGCAGTTATAATGCCTCCTTCAGCCCTCGATCGCCTTGGTCAGTTTATCATACTTAAAAAAAAAAAAAAACTTTAATAACCTTTATATAATACGATACTGACATCTAAAGATTTCTATTATAATAGCTTCTCTTCAAATTGATTACCCAATGTTGTTTGAGCTACGAAATTCTGCTACTGAGCGAGTTTCACATTGTGGGGTTTTGGAGTTCATTGCAGAAGAAGGCATGGTTTATATGCCTTATTGGGTACGCGTGGTCTCTTCCCTTTTTATTTTTATTTTTGCTAAATGTTGGGTCATTTTTATTAAACACATTTATTTAAATTTCCATCTAGATGATGGAAAATTTGCTTTTACAAGAAGGAGACGTTGTGCGAGTGAAGAATGTGACACTCCCAAAGGGTACTTATGTTAAGTTACAGCCACACACGAAGGACTTTTTGGATATCTCCAACCCAAAAGCAATGTAAGTTTGGTCCATTGAGATAAAAATAATTATTTATAATTAGTTATTTGATTATTATTATTTGCGTATAACGTGGTTTTGTGCGCATGCAGCCTAGAGACAACATTGAGGAACTTTTCTTGTTTGACTACCGGAGATAGCATAATGGTGGCATATAACAACAAGAAATATTACATAGATATAATTGAATCGAAACCTTCACACGCGATAAGTATAATTGAAACTGATTGTGAGGTGGACTTTGCTCCTCCTCTAGATTATAAGGAGCCTGAGAGAGTTGTCCCTTCAAGCAAGGCACCAGCTCAAGGTAGATTTATTACCCTGTCGAATTATGTTGTATTATATTATATCATAATCATACCAATATACGATGCCCTTTTTTTTATCTTTAATAGGTGAGGAACCCGCTCCTGTTGAGGAGCCAAAGTTCAACCCATTTACTGGTTCGGGAAGAAGATTGGATGGTAAACCTTTGAAGTACCAGCCTCCACCTGTTGTGTCCTCCAAAGAAAAGAAACCTGCTGCTGCTGGTGGTGGTGGTGGCAGTGGTGAGTCATCTACCTCACAAACGACTTCTCGTCAATTACAAGGAAAGCTTGTGTTTGGTTCTGGTTCAAACCCTCAAAAGCAAAAGGTACGTCCTCTGCAGCTTATTTAAAAGTATAAGTTCAATTTATTCTTGGTGAAACACCATACAGGGTAAGGGTAATTAGCATATGATATGATACATAAAGAGTGAATACATGCTTACCGATTTAAAACAGGCTGTATGCTTTACTGAAATCTTACAAGGACTTGACACCATTAAAATGTAACACTCAACTTGGAGCAGATAGGGTTTATTAGAACTGCTCATAAAGGAAGGATTGGGGACTTTTCTGTGAGCTGACTGGCTCAACGGTCGGAGAAATCTATGGTTTGTTTATGTGAAATTTGATTCTACGAGATCTGATTGGATGATTCGTTATACCTTTCATTCTTCAGCTTAGAAAACGCCCAACTCTACTGTCAAACGTTGTACCAAAGTCTGGTAAAGCAGTTTGGGTCATTTCTTGATATCATACTTCAACAATAGATTAAGGAAACACCATGTTTCCTTTTCATAATATAAGATTTTCACTAAATAGCAATGTTTTGAAATCAAGTTACAACCATTTGAGTGTTTCTCGTAGGAAGATCAGTTATATCTTATGTTTCATTCTCCTCATACATTGCATATCTTCATCTGCTGCCTCATAAATGAGCCCTAGGAATATAATAGTTGTCCATTATGGAGATATGCAGAAAATGACCCACTGAAAGATAAGTGTAACAGACATCAGAAGAAACTGATGATACAAGTCCATCAATTGGCTGCTTTCTTTTTTTAAGAGCTCTAGTTGGGACCTCATCGACTACTACATGATGTCCTTAGGCCGTGGGGGGGGGGGGGGGGGGGTATCATCAATGAAAGAAACAAAATATTTAGAACCTCACATAGTACCAATACAGTAAGGTCAACAACATTTGGGGTGCAAAAGGTGAGCTAGAGCGAGATGTACTAGACAAGTATCATGTGTTTAGTTATAGCCTCTATCTGACTAGTGGTACTAATATGTTTACCGATTTGAAATTGCTCATAGTTCAAGGTAGGCACATTAAGAACCTTTGAAAGATTAAGATTTAAAGTTAAGAGCTGCACATCACATGCCTTGCTATATAAAACATGGTGTGCACATATTGTATGTACAATGGGTTAAAAATCAAAATGGGACAGCACCACTAACTGCCATAAAAGCAAGCGACAGACCCTAACTAAACAATTTTGACATGTTCTTTTAAAGGTGCCCGTTTTGACCAATTTGGCTCGTACCCATGACTGACACAAGCCGCTTGTTTTGCCAGTCACATGATAAATAATAAATATGGCCTAACACGTATTGTGCAGCAGGAAGCTGCAGTGGGTAAAGAGAAGAAACAAGAGGAGGAGGCCCCAAAGAAAGAAGAGAACAAGTTCCAAGCTTTCACAGGGAAGAAATACTCACTCAAGGGTTGAAGTTGTACTTGTTTTTTTTTTTTTATGTCCCTCACTTGTTTTGTACTTTGCATTCCTAAAACTATAAGTTGTGATTAGAGAGAGTTAGCTGCTTTCTAATTCTAATTTATTATTATGCAACTCATTACTCTTTTTATTTAAAACTCTTTTATGCTTCAACGTTCGTTTTCTAGGGGATCAACCATGAGTTGTGCACGTATGTCTAATAAAGTCTATTTTTTTAAGTGTTTTATTGTAAAACTATCACAAGTTTTTTTTTTTTTTTTTTTTTTTTTTTTTTTTTTTTTTAATATGCATAATAAACATTGTTTGTCAATATGACTTAAAAAAAAAAATAGAGCAAAATGCAATTTGAGTCCTTGGTTTGGCACTGATTGCAACTTAAGTACCTCCATTTGAAAATCAATCCTCTGAATCCCTGACGTTCCTGCAATTTGCCAATCGAGAAAAAAAATTAAAAAGAAAAAAGCAGGCATTAATTCACTGTTAATATATATTTGATTGGGGTATTTATTTCATCACCTCATCCTCTCCGGATAGACCAGAAGCTCTTCATAGTCATGTATGGTAGAAAATCTTCTCTAAAGAGGCAAACCAGAGGAAGGCATTCGGTTCAAAAAAGATGCGACACTCAAAACAGCTTCACTCTAAAATTGACCAAGGACAGAAGCAAGCTACAAGAAAATGAACTTCTAGAAGGAACACCGGTACCATACAAACATAGATAAGATCTCATTAAATTATGTACGATATAGAATAAAAATGAAACACGTGTTAATGAAATTTATACATTTGCTATAGCAACAAAATGTAATCATTTCAATGGTTACTAATCTAAAACTTTGTAAGAATTAGATTTGCTTGACAAGCAAAACGTTTTTGTACGGGGAGTCTAACACCCGTAGACATTAAACCAATAGGTTATAAATTCGTATCTTTAACTAAAAAGAAACGTAAATCATGAGATTTTGATATGTAAAAGCGAACATGTAACAACTATGTTTTTTTTCCAAAATCCTAGTAGTCGTTTATGATCAAATGTATTTTCCTGGAGCGGATGCGGTAACCATTTAAAGTGTTTAATCAGTCTCGCAATCTCAAAGGGACTTCAGATGAAACCCATAGATGTCGTCATCAATATTTTGGATGTGACATCTGAAAGTGACATCCACGTAAATTGCCAAAACATTAAAATTAGACCCTCAAATCTATAAATAATTTGAGGTACAAGTTTGACAACGTCAAACATGTATATCCGAATTTTCCTCTTTAGGGGTTCATATAACGGCAACTTATAGTGATGATCTAAATGATCATCTAGAGACTCTGTCAAACTTCTAGAGATATAATTTTGAAAGAAATATACATCCTTATATTACTCGAAAATGAGAAAAAATAATCAAGCATTAGCTATCGCTTTTGGTTTCGTAAAACATAGAAAAAACAATCAAGTAGAGCTAGGACCCACGCGTTGTGATGCAGCAGTTAAACGAGAAAAAAATATACGTAAAAATGTTGAACCACAAACATGCTTTACTACAGCGTGTTAAGTTGTAAAATTTATACCGAAACATCAAGCGAACATTTTGTAAAAATAAAAAGTGTAGGGGATTAATTGTTTGTAAAATATGAAAAATATAAGGATTGAACGTAAAAAAAACAAAGAAAAAAGCTTGGGAAGGACGCATACATACATACATACATACAATCTAGGGTTTAAAGCGGCGATGGCGATGCTACTGCAGCGGTGGAACACGACGGCGAAACGACTGCTGGTGACGGCGGAGCAACAGTGCTCCATCTCATCAGCATCCTCATCCTGTACGGCGCCTGTGGTGTGCGGGAGAGGGGATAAGAAGACGAAGAAGGGGAAGATATTCAAAGGATCGTACGGAAACTCCAGACCCAAGAAGGAGAAGAAGATTCAACGGATTAAGGATAAGCTTGAGGTCCCCAGGTCCACTCCATGGCCTCTCCCTTTTAAACTTATTTGATTGATTGATTGTAGTTTTTAAAAATTGTCATGTTTGTTTGTTTGTTTATTAAGTATCATCGATGTCGATGTGATGGTTTAAACAGATAATAATAATAATACTCCAGGTCCAGCTGCTGCTCTTTTGATTTGTTTTGTTGATGATTTCGTATTTATTTGATTTGATTTGAATTTTTATTTTATTTGTTAAGTTGAATCAATGTCTTACAGTTTTTGTTATTAAAAGTAGTAGTTGTCTAGCTAGAAATGTGCATTCTTGTTTCAAGTTATATAGTTAGTAGTTAGTTGTGCAGATTGTAAATCAATTAATTAAAAACCAAATTTTGATTTTGGTTCAGTCTTGCTTACACCAAACCCAAGTATTTGATTCAAGTAAAGAAACTGAATTGAATTATGGAAAGACTTCACTTTAATTTAAATCTAAAATCCAATCAGAAACTGGGTTTTAAAAAGTGCGCCTGAGGCGCGCCTAGGCGCAAGGCGCAGCCTAGGGCGCCTCAGGGCTTTGCGCCTATCCTTTTTCCCAAAGGCGCGCGCCTCAGGCGCTTTTTTGTCAAATTTCAGGCGCTTTTCTGCCTGAGGCGCGCGCCTCACGTATTCTGGGCATTTTTTATGCATAAAAATGTTGTACCTTGGTGTTTTTGGCTTGTACATATAGGTAAAATCACATAAAAACCTTATTTATAGCTATATTTTGAGTAAATGAAGCTAAAAACTCATGGAATATATATGGGATATATAAAAAAATTTATATAATTAGTGTGCGCTTCGGGTACGAAAATCCAACACTTTTTGCGCTTCGCGCGATGCGCTTAGACGTCGTCGCTTTTGTGCGCCTAGCGCTTTTTAAAACCAAGATCAGAAAAAAAAATGCCAAACATTTTGGTTATAATCGGACCTAACTGAGACAAACGGTTTAGGTTAACCCAAGTAATTCATGTGTTTAAGCGTAAGCAAAATTTACTTAGCAGCCGGAACATTCTGTTATGGTTTGCTTGTAATGTAGAACTGAACTGTATGTACTCTGCACAATCCTATCTGAAATTTATGGTGTTTTGTATTTTGTAATATATACGTATGCATTAGTTTGCCTACGTTCGATGGTTTGAATATTTATATATGAACCAAGGCAAGGAATATGTTGAGAATTGCAAAAACCGCATTAGAGTTGATGTAGTTAAATACATATTTAGAGAGAACATTAAAAAGGAAGGCCAAGTAAATATAAATATGGTGGTTATCTATTTTGAGGTAAAAACATATTTTTGTGGTGTTATCTTGATTGATATTTGATATGTCTTCTGGTAAAGGAAATTTGCATAGTACTTAAGTCAATTTATTTGGAAGAATCTAGTTTTTGTTTTCCTCATTGAAGCATGATTTTGAAACCCGACCGGTCAAGCCGAAAACTAGGTCCATCTTTGTTGGATATAGGACCCTTAGTAAAAAATAGTAGGCATTTTCACTTTCATTTTTCGGAACTTTAATTGGGTGGTTGATATGTGAAATGTGAAGAATTGTACTTGTGCTTTGTTGCTTAATTTTGTTAAAGAATCTGGACTTTTACCTTGTTATTTAATTTTTGCTTTTTTATATTAATTGAAAGGTTAGGTTAATGTTATGTTTCACAACATAACCTAGAGGTGCACAACCAAACCGGATCCATATTCAAAGTCCAATTTGGGTAAAACCAGTCCAAACCTAACTGATCTGCCAGTTTGAATTTTGGTTAATAACATATCCAGTGAAACTGGTCAAAACAAACTGAGCTGGACCAAAGCTGGTTTCAAACCAAACTGAGACCTGTTCTAACCAGAACAGGTTTGGGGTTGTGACCTTTATTTGACTCGACCCATTTGAAAACCGATCTGATTTGGCCCAAAAGCCGGTTTTGTGCACCAACAGAAGAACAAAATGCAAGGATGGATGAGTACTCAACTTAACAAAAAATAAATGGTCAGAAAGGCTGAGTAGCTCACATACTCATACTATACCATGCATATCATAATTGGGTAATTGTACATAAGCAAGGGTGAGATTGCTCGTTTGACATCATCTGTCATTCGATGTAACATAACATCCTATGACTTATCCTTGGTTTTAAAAAAGTGTCGAGGTCTAAAACGGAAGCGCAAAAGCAGTGAGCTTTTCGTACTCAAGGTGCAAGGTGATTATAGAATTTTGTATATATCTCATAGGGTTTTTTTTTTATACTTTTTGGTATTCCTTATTTAAAATATAGCTATAAATAAAGTTTATATATGATTATGCCTACATGTGCAATCCTTCAAAAACATCATTGAGTGCCCCTCTGCTTGCCCTCCTCATACTCCCCATTAGGGGTGAGTAAATGTCGGTTCGGTTCGGTTTTTACATATAACCGAAACCGATAATCAAAGTTCGGTTTTAAGAAAAAACATAACCGAAACCGACCAGTTATGTCGGTTCGGTTAATTCGGTTAATATGTTGGTTATCGGTTCGGTTTATATCCAAACATAAAACTTGTGCAAAATTATAAACTTAAAATAGTTAGTAAAGTGTTTGGATCTTTTTCAAGAATACAAATATATATATATATATATATATATATCAAAACGCAAGAAAAATACATGAAATACTAAGGAAACAAATAATAAATTCTTCAAATATATGGATATACATGAAAAAAATACATGAGTTACATAAAAGATATATTTCAAATACATAAACATACATGAAATATACATGAAAATATGTTCCAAATACATGGATATATGTATGAAAAATACTTTAGTATATAACTATCGGTTCGGTTATTTCGGTTACGGAAGAAAGGAAAACCAAAACCATAACCGAATGGTTTGGTTTTGGCCATATGTTAACCGTAACCGATCGGTTAATTCGGTTTCGGCTATTTTCGGTTTGGTTGTTGGTTCGGTTTGGTTTTCTTTCGATTATCGGTTTTCGTATGCTCACCCATACTCCCATCCTTAGAAAGCCCATTTGAGGGTGTTCTTACCCACAAATGCGACTCATTCATTTCTATCTAGTCCAGTTGAGGTTAAAGTGATGTTCATGTTTTATGATGTAAAATTTTAAGGCAAAAGTGAATACGGTGTTGTTAGGCATCTAAGCTTACACGTGAAATCTATCAAAACTCGATTAAAAGTTTCCTTAAAAAGCTTAAATGTTGTTCAAACTTGTGAAGAAACCTCATTGAATTCAACAAAATAAAAATTTTAAGATTTTGAAGATGGTGCTATACATAACATACTGTTAAAAATTACCATCAATCATATCAAAATAAGCAAAAGATATGGTTTTAAACCACATTCAGTAGCATACACCTCTCAAACATCCTTACTTTGGTAAGTTCTAATAGCAAAAGAAAACCCAAAATACTCTTTGAAATAAAACATGTAAAGTTGCTCTTCATGAAGATTATATATATGGTCTAAAACCATTAAAAAAGCATTGTGATTGTTGTAAAACTTATAGGGAGGCGATATTATGGAGGAGTTCATCTATGGCAAGTTCTTCATGATTGAGTTTGGAAAATTTCCAGTCTAGGAATTCACAAGCTGCGTGATCATCAAATCATTTTATACGTATTGTGGAAGGTTCATGTTCAAGGACGGACCACGTCCAATTGTGGGAATTATGACTATGGTTTTCTCAGAATGGCAAGTTTCTGTGGCTGAGAAACGATGCCAGACAGAGCTTCTTTGGTGGTAGTTTTGAATTTTTGAGGTTATTTGAGTCACCCTTCAAATTTAAATTTTGTGTAAACTGTGCTCCTAAATACGGTTCAAATTCATTTTTTTTTTTACATGGTCATTGCTTAAATTGGCCACTGTAAGTCTTTATTTTACGCAGCTTTTGATTTATTTCAAATTTTCTTTCTTATTTAGCCTAACAATGTTTGAGAGTTAGTGGAGGAATTGCGGCTCCGAAGGCAACCAGAAGAGCAAAGGGCAGCACTCTACTCTACGATGTAATTTAATTTAATTGAATGACTTTTTAGAAAACTTTTAATCAAAACTATGTAGGTTTGATAGACACCTAGCATATTCACTTTCCCCAAATTTAAGTCTTGCAATCATACCATTTTTTGTTACCAATAGTTTCACATTTATTTATTTTACTATATTAATCATTATATCACAACCATGACTATCAGAAAACAAATTCTATAACTTCAAGTGGCTTTACTTATTCTCTAAGTTTCTGTAGTTATATATTTATGTTATTTTATGAAGCTTAAAATACAGTAATTATTACATGGTTTATAAAAGATATATTCTTCTATCAATAAGTACTTAAAGTATAAATTTTAGGAATTATTACATATATCCCCCTATTTGAAACACAAATTACATATTTACCTAATCAAAAAATTAAATTACATATTTCTCCTTCTTCTTACAAAATGACACAAATACCCTTAATTAATTAAAAAAAATTCAACCTTTTCTTCCTTCCCTCCTACAACTCCATGTTTGACAACCTATATGCTAACCACCCAAGTGGCGATTAGAATAGTCTCATTTAAAACCGACGATGAGAATCCGACGATAATAAGTATCCGACAACGAGATTCTGGCACTCTCTCTGGTCACGACCGTCGAACCACCAAACTTGCTCTAAGAAACATCTTGTTCAAAATCCGGCAACGCGAATCCTTACCGATTCCGGTTAACTTCTATCCGGTGAAAAGAATCATCATGTTCATAAACCGCGACATAATACACTTTCTCAGTTGACAACCCTCCCTGATGCGTTTTTTTTTTTTCATTTGCAATATTCATTGGTTTGTAGAACCTAATTTGGGGAACAAAATATATACTAATTTATATAAATGACATTCGATTGGTATTATGATTATATCCATATTTATAGCAGATAACACGGTGGCGAAAAATCAAGGTTTAAATTATGTTTGTTTGTATTTGATTTAGGTTAGTGATGTTTGTAAATTTTGGCGGTTGTTTGTATACTTACACAACACGTGGAATGTGATTTTTGGCATAATAACTTTTCATGATGCTTATTTGTATTTGCTTTGGTTACAGACTAACAAGAGGCTTGAATCAACGTTTGAATTCATTAAGGTTTTTTATTTTTGTTTTCACAGTAGGTTTGTTCAGGTTTATGTCAAGATGGGAGATACTATGTGATAAATAAGGGTAAAACAGTCATTCTCTAGTATGTTTTTAAAGAAATGGGTATATTTGATATTTTTAGCTTTCAATAAGGGGAAATATGTAATTTATTTTTTGGGTTGGGTAAATATGTAATTTATAAAGTTTAGAGGGGGATATATGTAATTGCCCCTAAATTTTACAATGTCAGGAGATGGTCGAGTCCCCTGCTTCTTTCTAAAAGTAATCAAATGGATACCCTCTTCCTAAAAGAACAAGTTTGGTCATGGGCAACCACAAAGTTCACTAATAAAACCAAAACTCCCATGTGCCGACTAAAAACCATCACCTACTTTTACCAATGTGCTCATTAAACTCGCCTCCTCCTATACGAATTCTCTCCTCCCTAAGTAATGGTCCTCACTAGTCAGTAGACAATCCCAAATCTCATGATACTCACTTGTAGAACGTCCGCACAAACCAATGCCACTATTTCCGGCCCTCGCTAGTTGGTAGACAATCCCAAATCTCACTCTTCTCCCGATACCCACTTGTAGAATGTATGCACAAACATATGCCACTATTTCCTCACCTAGTACTAACCCCAACACCCACCATGATCATATGATTATATGATTATACCCTATCACCTAAACCACAATCTTGCGCCATTTCATAGCCACAAAAAATACTACCCGCCCCTTCAAACCCGAATACAACTTGTACCCATTGCATCCTCTTTATGTCTCTTCCACCTAATCTCCGCCATCTCA
The DNA here is from genome assembly GCA_028751855.1 of Ambrosia trifida. Classification (NCBI taxonomy): domain Eukaryota; kingdom Viridiplantae; phylum Streptophyta; class Magnoliopsida; order Asterales; family Asteraceae; genus Ambrosia; species Ambrosia trifida. The sequence goes on along the minus strand of CM054123.1, from coordinate 99,100,068 downwards.
AGTGTATGCCTTCTAATTGGATATATGACCAACAATTTATCACTTGGGATTCCTGCATTCCACACGCAAGTTGTACCCGCTTTCATTTCCCTTACTAGCACCCTCGTCCTTGGACACGATCTAAAGGAAAGGTCACGGCTCCCATCGTCCATGTATGCAACATATAATCCCAAACCATTTTTATAAATAATAAATAAAAGAACTAATTAGATAGTGAGGATGGTCATGACTGTCATCCCCATAACGGATAGATTTCTTCGGTACCCAACAAGACCGGGTGGTGTTCCCCTACATACCACACCGCCACCTCGTCATCTCATCCTGTCGCCAATGCATACCGCCTAGCCTAACATGCCTTTGGTTCCTCTTCTTCATTGAAAACAAGGTTCCTTTTGATTTCTTGGTTAGGGCTTCGTAAATTAAGTGTTTGGATATGGATACTACATGAATCCACCACGTTCCTATCTCTTTAGTTTCATTCAATTAAATTGGATGCATGCATATGAAAATCGGTTTACATGAAAGACGTTAATGATTATGAAGTCGATATAGATTTCAACATTCAGCCTCCCAACTCATTTACTCATGTAATTAGGATCCCCAAATGGTAGCAAAACTCATGCTCAAAGATAACTTTGAACAGCTACAAAACTGGGTTTGCATGTTGTTGAAGACCACATTCAAAAATCAAATCAAATCAAATCAAATTGCTAAAAAGTTGTCCCATTTCCGCCCCCAAATAATTTCAGATTATGTGTGCAACTAGTGCTGCAAACGTGCGGTAGCGACTAGAATTTATACCATCTAATGAAAACGTACGGAAAAAGTTTACGTCCAAATGTAAAACAATTTGAATTTCTACCGACACGTACGTAAAAATAATAAGAACGTAAAACTCGGGTGGAAGTCAAAATGACATTTTACAAAATTTTCAAAAAGTTGATTGGTATAAGTGTCAATGTTAAAAGTGAGCTACAGACACAAAAAAAAAAATAGAAAAAAAAAAGTAACAAGACACTATTTATAATATTTATAAGACCTTTCGAGAATTGTTACGGTGTACCAGCGAGCGACTAAGGCCATGGGGCTTAAGTAGCCGCTCGACTACATAGTTCCAGGTGGGTGGGCTTGAAAATCGGCTAGCGAATGGGGCTTGTGGAAGCCGAAGAGAGAGAAGCCGACGAAAGAAGAAGAAAAATTGGGGTTTTTGGGTGGAGACTATCTCATGGGGTGTGTGTGATTGGTGAATATGGTAAAATGGTGGGGTCCTTGGTTCCAGGCTACTTTGGGCTAGGCTACTTTAGGCTAGTTTGGGGTTGAAATCACGTGACGCGGTGTGCTTGGTGCACCCGAGGCTACATGGGGCGTGTGCCCTTCCTCCCTTATTAGTATATATATTAAACGTTAACTGTCGGCGCAACAGCCGCTTCTCTAGTCTTTACTTTCCAACTTTCTTCCACAAAAGTTATATCTTTCCGGTTCGGCCACAGTTACAAACTAACAAATTGTGACATCCGTCACTTTTATTTATAATAATAATAATTATAATAATAATAATAATAATAATAATAATAATAATAATAATGATGATAAAGAATTTTTTTTAATAATGTTGGCTTTAAACATTTCACTTAATAAACCAACCATCCTAAACCTTCCTACAAGCCCAAACTTAAGCTTCTTTTTTTTTTCTGAAGCCCACACACAGGCCCAAAGCACAGCATTCGGCCCATCTGACCAGCCCACTTGTCCAAGCCCATCACCACCTCTCCCTTTAGCTGAAAAAAAATAAAAAAAATTACAAGGTTCTGCCGGGACTCGAACCCGGGCAGAAGCCTAGTCTCCCTCACGTCCAAACCAACTGGGCTAAGGCTCTTATCTTACTCCATTCCAATTTCCCTTATATAATAACCCATCCAAAACCTTCTTTTTCTTTTGCTGTTGTTCGAACAGCAGGTTGTCACCCAAACACAAGATTTGACCAAGGAGCTTCCACTTTGAACAATTGATGGAATTAATTTTGGAATGCATTCATGACTCGTGGACCAACACAGTATTCTCGCATCTTTGACTACTAATTAACGCATTGACTTGACCAAAATCGAGTTAAAAGCCTTTGATGAACATTCCATAAACAACAAATTCCAATTCGTATATAAAGGAGTATCTCTACAATTAAAAACATACATACACTCATACAGTGCCGATTTACATAACCCAACTATCAAGAACACACCACAATTAATCTATATCGCGAATTGATGAGTTTTTGGTTCGTTGACTTTTTGGTTTGACCACACTTCTAAACGCAAATTCGTGTCTGTAAGTGTGTTTATTTCTATGGTTTTGTTCGGAAATTTCATATAGAATAATAGCCCTAATGATTCTGTTGCTATTGTTTGCTAAATCAAGTAATTGTAATCCTAGGGCTTGAACACTTGTAATTTGGGGAAGAACACCTCTTGAGCTTACATCTTATATTTTAATTGAGCCGGAATCTAACACAACCACTGATCTAGATCAAGTGGTTGTGTCTGATGTTTGTTAAACTGAACCACACAGGCTCAAGTCCCACCATGAACAAGTATTTTTTTTTGTTATCATTTATACATATATTATCTTCATTTTTTTTAAAATCATTTTAAAATACTAAAACTATTTTATAAATTCTACAAAATTTATCTTATGTTTTTCCACTGATAAAGTTCATCATCCAATTTTTAGTTTTCCAAAAATAATTTATTTAATATATATTATTAATAATACAAGTTTATTCATTTATATTTATTAAATTCTATAAAAATATCAAAACGACTTTGTTAAATTCCACAAAAATTATCCTAAACTTGTATATTCTTAAAAATTCCAGAAAATATTTTTATTTCAGAAAAACCGTTCATTTTATATTTTTAATCAATTTTTGTTAGTTTTAATCATAAATAAATCATAATAAATTCATTTTTCAATATTTTTGCACCAAAATTTTATAGAAATTATTTCTAACTATCTGGAACTGAAATACAATTTTTAATTCAAAAATTCTTTGATTTTAATATTTTTAGATATTAAAGTCATATTTTGACAATTTGATATAATTAGATTAAACATTCTATTTTCAAGGAAATAATTTTATAAAAATTATTTTCATACTTAAAACCTTATGTTGTGGCTATATTCAACTTAAATTTTTACAAAAAGACTTTTGTGTATTTATTCATTAAATTTCTTATATTTAATAAACAATTCATTAATTAATCAAATAAACGTTTATCCCCAATTCGAAGCCCTAGAAATACATATATCCTAGAGTTATTTCTCTTACACATTATCGAATTCTTTAGGTTGATCCTTTGGGATAATTTCCAACACATATTTCGTTGTCCAAAGTTCAATTTCAAGTTATTACGTGAACTGTGAGTATTTCCTATCCCCTTTTTACTTTTATACATTTTTGGGGTGATTCATGTACACTATTACAAATTTCAAATACAAGTTTACATTTTCACAATACAATTCTAGTACTATGTGCATTGCTTACCACGTGCTTTATGCTTAGACAATACATGTGGATTACATTTGTACTTAGTGAAATCATTAACATGGTACAAGCCGACCTTAACATTGGATAGCGCTATTTGGATTGACAACCCGCCTAGATTGATTCTCCCCCTTTTTCATCGGAGAATCCGTGGCCAGTGTTAAGTTATCATCCATTGATTGGTTGAGTACACTACAGTTCATACAGTACATTATACAGTCACAGGGTTGATTTCGCTCATTTGTATGATACATAGTTTACATAATTGCACTGTAGCTTGCACTTGAATTGTATGACTTTTAAACCTACTATATATATCAAAACTAGGAATGCTCACCAACATTTCATATGTTGACCAAATCTATTTTGTACATGTTTCAGGTGCAGTTTGATCTAATGCTTTAACAAGAGACATTTAGTACTTTATTTTAATTCAGTTATTCCAACAGTTACATTTCATTTAAGACTTTGTATTTCCATTTCAATGTAAGACAGTTATTGGTTTATTCAATAATATTTACATTTTAGTACCATGTGCTTTTGAACAATCGTCACTACGTGGCACCTCGATGATTCCGCCATCGGTTGGGGTGTTACACAAATCATATTCAGCCACATGTTAGTACTTCGTTGGACTATATATTGCGACGGAAATGGTAGCCTACCGTCTCTACCGTGCGCCGCCTTCGTATCAATAACCGCCCAAAGCCAGCCTAAAACCGTTGTCTCTCTCTCTTCTTTGTTTGTCTTTTCTCCGGCTGGTTTCGTGCCGTTTGTGGTTCCGTTCACCGGGTATCGGACGTTTGTATCCGTTGTTTTTGCCGGTTGGTTTCACGAATTCACGCCATATATGCCGGCGGCGGTTCGGTTTATCCGGTTACCGATGCCTTTCAATCGACAGAGATGAGGTGGTAAATGGACCTACAGCCACCATCTTTATTTTAGTCAACCACCATTGTCACCACATCACCGGAATTGTCTACTCTCTATCTCTGTCACTGATTTCTCACTCTACCGGATTCTTTCTCTAGAATTTGGTCTCTTTCATCTTAGGTATATATGTTGGTGGAGTTTTGTGTGTTTGATAAAAAAAATAATAAAAAAAATAAAAGATGGGGTTAGCGTACGAGAGGAGGAAAAGAGAAGGGAAAGTGGGTGGCATTTGCTCTTTAGGATGTCTAGGGATTAGTCAGGGGTGTTTGGAACGGGTGATAAAAAATGGTAAAAAATTGGTCTTTGGTTAATCATAAGCTTGGGGTATTACTCGGTTTATTGGTAAGTACTTAAGTTAAACATTAGTAGTTAGACTTATTGATGTGATAGTGAACCGACCCATATCGATCAAATTCCCGCCGGAACGCTCATGGATATAGTAGGCATTGGTATTATTTCGATGTCACAATAAATCGAATCTATGTCGATATAATTCCCGCGCATCGCGCGGGTGTATTTTACTAGTTATGTATAATACATTAAACACGCATACACACACCTTTGGTGCAACTGCAATGGATGATGCTAATGACTAATCTAAGAAGAAGCTATCGTAAAAAAATTGTATTTGTCATTTCGTTCCGAACCAAATTGAGCATTTTGTAAAACCCATTCTGACCCGAAGTAAAATGAGCATTTTTAAACTCATTTTGCCAGGTATAGTTAGACTACACGAAGTGGAGGGAGTGAAGCGTCATGTGACACTTGTGGGACCCGTGGGGGGAGGGGGGAATTGTGAGGAGTGGAAGGGGGAGTGACATGTGACATTTTTATTTTCTTTTTTTTTTTAAGTAATTGAAATAACTTTAATAATTAAAAACTAAATTTAAATTCATAATAATTAATATTAAAACTAAATAAAAACCTAGAAAATTAAAAAACAATACATAAACTAAAAAATACATCAACTAAAAAATGACATAATGTAAAAAATACATAAACCATGCTTTTAATCATCATCGTCGGATTGGTACTGATTTGGTACATTCCAAATATGTTCAACCAAATCCGCTCGAAGATTGTGATGTGTTTGGCTATTCTTGATTTTCAAGCTGTTAAACATTATTTCTTCAGCAGTAATGTTTCCTTGACTTGACGGTGGTTCCTCACCAAAGTACTCGCATATTGCACGCCCTTCGTCTTCCAAAATCATGTTATGTAAAATAAGGCATGCGTACATCACATTTCTTATTTGAGGTTTTTCCATCAATCGACATGGCATAGACAAAATGCGCCATCTTTTTTGCAAAACACTAAAAGCTCGCTCAATGTCTTTCCGTGCAGCCATTTGAGCTTTGTTAAATTTTTTTCTCTTAGGGTCTAACGTAGTCCTCCGTGTAAACGATTTTACAAACACGGCCCAATCAGGGTAAATTCCATCTGTTAGAAGATACCCGTACTTGTATTCTACCTCGTTTACGATAAAAGTTCCTTTTGGTACAACATCATTTACAAGATCGTTGAAAATTATGGATTGATTAAGAATAGTTCTATCGTTCAACGACCCGGGCACACCAAAAAACGCATGCCAAATCCAAAGATCTTGTGATGCAACCACTTCAAGTATCATACAAGGCTTTTTATGATATCCACTTGAGTGTGCACCATGCAGTTGGACAAAGTTCCCACTCCCATTTCATACAATCTAAACTACCGAGCATCTCAGAAAAACCATGTTTTTCTTCGTGAAACTTAAAAAGTTGTTGTACGTCACTAAATGTAGGTTTTCTCAAATATTTTTTTAAATATAGTTCAATGACGTACGAACAAAAATAATGGAGAGCTTCCCTAACCGTTCCCCACTTGATTATGTATTTTATTGTATATATTTATTTCTATTATTTCTAATGTAGTAATGTATTCATTTATTATCGTATATATGATGTATCAATTTTCTTTATCATTTTTTGTGAATCGTTGTATGCTCATATGCTTTCATGATTTTTTTTGAACGGTCAATTGGAATCACTCACGGACCACTGGAGTATCATCATGTCACCAGTGTTACCATGCGATCATATTCTACCACCAAGTCACCAATTCAGGTGAAAACCCATAATTATGAGAAAAAGCCTTTGTGAAATTTGAACTCTGGACCTTATAGTCCCTAAATCTTATCCCACCATCATGATTAAGTTTTCTTTTTTAGTCTATTTTATCTATTATTTACTTATCTTTTTAAACTGCCATATCTTATGTTCGGTTTTTTTTAAGTACTAGTTTAAATACTCTAAGCCCCCCTTATCTTGAAATCCTGGCCCCGCCTCTGTATGTCGGAACTTTGCCCGTAACCCAAGTGTCTAAGCGCGGTTGTGACCTTTTGGAACGTGGTAAATCTCATCTCACCACGCGCATCGGGCCCTTGTTGAAAATATTCGTAATTATTTTCTAAATCTTTTGATATTCTTAAAAATAAATTACGACTCATACGAAAACACCGCCTAAAAGTTTTTTCATCATATCTTGGTTTGGGCGAGAAGTAATCACGTACCAATAAATCATTTGCGGCTTGTTCACGAATTATATACTTTCTACGCTTTGGTTCCGAGGTCTCTTCATCATCATCCACTATAACTTTAACGAGTGTCTGAACGGTAGTCATTATCAATTCCCCGCCGTCGTCTGATGACGAGTCCAAAGCGAATTCATCAAACGCATCAGACGAACTTGAACTTTGATCCAACATCTTGCAAGTGTTTAAAAAAAGGATAGTTTTGAAGTGTGGATTTTATAAAAATATGAAGTGAGTTTGAGTATAGAGTGTGGGTTGTATATATATATATATATATATATATAGGGGATGGATATTATGAAAACCCACTCTTAGAGTGGAAACCATGAAAACTCTATCCTATCCATCCATTGGAGTTGATCAATGGCTAAGATTAATTGGGAAGACTTTTTGTTTAAGATAATATTATTATAATAGAGATGGTACAAATAAGGGTATTTTGGTAAAGTTGCAAGACAACCTCTCTCCTTCTTTCTTGTCAGATTTCACATCCCAAAAACAATCTCTCTCCTCTCTCCTCTCCATATCTTATTTCTTCTTGGTAAAACACAAGCACCCTATTATATCTTCTTCTTCAAAGAAACCTGCAACACCTTCTTCTTCATCATCTTCTTCTTCAAACAGACCTGCAACACCTCCTCCTTCTTCTTCTTCAAAGAAACCTGCAACACCCATTACATTACATCACACCCCAACACCTATTATATCTTCTTCTTTGACTGGGCCTGGTGGTGGTGTCGGGTACCGGGAGAGAAAAAAAATCTGGCGAACAGGATGACTAGAAATGGGTATTGAAATGGTTGGTTTTTGGGTGGTTGGAGGTGTGGCCGGAGAAGATAGATGTGCCATAGAAGATGACAGGTTCGATCCCCCTCTCTCTCTTCACCTAACTCTCTCTCTCTCTAAAGTCTCTTACTTTCTCGGCGTTTTCTCTCCTATTGTAAGTTCATGTGGGTTTTTTGTTTCATTTATTCAGCTTTGTGTGGGTTTGTTTGCTGAATAAGAAATGGATTGTGTATGTTTGTTTGTCATGTTAAACAGTTTTGGGGATAGTTTTTCTTGCATACCAAGTGTTTGATCAAATGCTTGAATGAAAAAAAAAAAAACCTTATGTTAATCTTTTTGATTTTTTTTTTATTATTTTGTTTATGTTAGATTGTTATTGGATTGGGGACTTGAGCTTGACAGATCACATGTAGTCTTTTACTCAACACATATGCATGTTAACAGTGAAGAAGCCAAGTACCAAATATTAACACGTGTTAGTGATTTCTTCAAATAATATTTATAATGGATTATGTGTGTAAACGATATTAACATGTGTTAACAGATTAATAAATTGCCATGACCCGAATTGTGTATGCTAACAGTTAAGAAGCCAATTGCATTGGAAAAAACTAGACTCAAATCCTCAAGCAAGGACAAAGGTACACGCGCTATGGTTTTTATGTTTTTTGGATATAAGCTTGCAACCTTTTGTTTACTCTTTTTGACTACCTATAATAACTTGTGTTATAGACAAACGTTCAGCGCAAACGCCTGGAACATCTGGGAATAAGGGTAAGCTTAACTATCTCCCGCATCACCACTACTTAGCGTTAACATGTGTTATCATTTGTTAAGATTGACCATTTTGATACACTGTTTATCTAACTATTATAACATGTGTTACAGGCAAAAGGTTAGCGTGTGCAAATATGGCTGGACCATCTGGCAAGAAAGGTATGATTGAGTTTCCTCTGCAGCCTTACTATGTGTCTTTAACATATGTTAATGTTGTAACACATGTTACCCAGGTACGGGGATTCCGATTGCGGACATCGACAAGAACTTTGATAAAGACACCCCATACAAGATTGTAAGTTGGTTAATAAAGTGCATTTTTATTCAACACGTGTTGCTATCTACTTGAAGTCAAGCACCCGAAGGCTGAAATATTCAATGGCTTAAGGATACAAAAAGAGAGGATTGATTGGGCAACATGTAACAACGTTGACGACTGTGGGGTGTTCTTGATGCGACATATGGAAAAGTTCGTGGGCAAGGAGGAAAGTTTCAACGCCGGCTTCAGCACAAATGGCGCAAAGAAGCTGGCGGAGTTGAGGAGGCTGAGAAAGAGGTTCGCAGCACATATCTTACGGTCGCTAGTGAATCTTTTGTGCGGCGGGTTGCATGATCGCTTGTATGGGATGTTTGATATAACATTATATTGTCTAGACTTTAGAAGTATGTTAATTGGGTGCGGGCTATGTACCTGCCGCCTATTAAACTTTTACTCTTTTGCTAACATGTTGACCTTAACATGTGATGTACATATAACAAACTATTAATCACTTTAACAAAATAAATATAGCAAATCTATACATTGAGTACTAAAAAAGAAAACGATGCCCTTTTTTTGTATGTTTTGATCGACTGCGTTGTCGTTTTCAAACCCTTTTATGGATGTCCTATTATAATTCTTCGATTCCCAAAGAAGATGGGAGGGTATGCGAGATATGATAACACATGTTAGGGGTAACACATGTTAACACATGATAAGATAACACGTGTTAGGAATAACACATGTTTAACAGTGGACCACATACGAAAACTAACACCTACCATCCACTGTAGGGTTATATAAAAATTTTATATTTGTACATCACATGTTAAGGCAGAATATTTCACCAAAAGAGTAAAAGTTTACTAGGCACAAATGAAGTTTTTGTAACATGTGTTATCCCATCTCACATGCCCTCCCATCTTGCTGGTGAATCAAAAAAATATGAAAAAAAGATAGCATCAAAGGTATCTATAAGTTGCTTGTTGTTAACATATGTTACCCTATCTTGCTTACCACTATAAATTTCACTTCATAAGTTTATTAGGAAATAAAAAGCATACAAACTATTAACACACGTTATTACAAACTATCATTACAAAATATTGAAAAAAGAGATAAACCTACCCAGGAATTCAAATGAACTGCATGGAAGGGTAACATGTGTTAATGTTGCGTGAGAGGTTAACACGTGTTATTTGGTAACACACATTATTACAAAGTATTATTACAAACTATTGACCACTTTAACTTAATAAGTTTACTGAGAAATAAAGCATACAAACTATTAACACACGTTATTACAAAGTATCATTACAAACTATTGACCACTTTAATAAAATAAATCTAGTAATTCTATAAATTAAAAACCAAAAAGAAGACGTTATTAAAAAGTTTTTCTATACATTTTTCTCGGTTTCCTTGGACTTCGTATGTTAACATAGCCGGGGGGGTCTTCGTTATCAACTGCAAAACAATAGATGAGGTGTTAAACGGTGTGACCAACTCATCATCTAAACATACTAACAGAACTAACACATGTTAACCTAGTCAGGCATTTCATCAAACACATGAAGTGCATATATCCAAAACACAAAAGACATTATAATTACCTTCCATACATTCACCATTAACTTTAAATAGACATCCATTTATCCAAAACACAAAAGACATTATAACTAACTTCTCATACATTCACCACTAACTTCTAATATACTAATAGAGGTAACACATGTTAACCCAGTCAGACATTTCATCAAACACATGGAGTGCATATATCCAAAACACAAAAAGACTTTATAATTACATTCCATACATTCACCATTAACTTTAAATGGACATCCATATATCCAAAACACAAAATCCTTATAACTACCTTCCATACATTCACCATTAACATCTAATATACTAACAAAAGTAACACATGTTAACCCAGTAAGCCATTTCATCAAACACATGGAGTGCATATATCCAAAATACAAAAGACAATATAATTACCTTCCATACATTCACCATTAACTTTAAATAGACATCCATATATCCAAAACACAAAATACCTTATAAGTTATAACTACTTTCCATACATTCACTATTAACTTCTAACATACTAATAAAATAACACATGTTAACCTAGTCAGGCATTTCATCAAACACACGGAGTTCATATATCCAAAACACAAAAAGAGATTATAATTACCTTCCATACATTCACTATTAACTTTAAATTGACATCCATTTATCCAAAACACAAAAGACATTATAACTAACTTCTCATACATTCACCACTAACTTCTAACATACTAACAGAAGTAACACATGTTAACCCAGTCAGGCATTTCATCAAACACATGGAGTGCATATATCCAAAACACTAAAAGGCTTTATAATTACCATCCATACATTCACCATTAACTTTAAATGGACATCCATATATCAAAAACACAAAATCCTTATAACTACCTTCCATACATTCACTATTAACTTCTAACATACTAACAAAAGTAACACATGTTAACCCAGTAAGGCATTTCATCAAACACTTGGAGTGCATGTATCCAAAACACAAAAGACATTATAATTACCTTCCATACATTCACCATTAACTTTAAATGGACATCCATAAAGAGCATCACCACAGCTTCAAAATAAAAAATGTTTAGACAGCTTCAAAAAACACTTACAGAGAATGATTTAAAATAAAACATGTTTACATAGCTTCAACTTTAATTTTGTAAAAAGTCTACCTAAACAAATCATATTTCAAAAAATACTTTCAGAGAATGATTTTAAAGAAACATCAAACATTTTCCATACTCATGGAAAACAACGAATCAAAGGAAGAAAAAAAACTTCGAGAAAATTATTTTTCTGTATGCAAAACAACAAAGGAAGAAAAAAACTTCAAAAAAGTTATCTTACCCCTTTTCCAATTTGAATCTGCTCTGTTTTGGATCCGTTCTATTTTCGGACGATAATGATGGTGTTTATGTTTATTGGTTAGGAGATGATGGTGGTGGTAGACGGTGGTAGTTAGGGTGGTCGATGGTGGTGTATATGGTGGGAGGAGGTTCATCATCCTAGAGAGAGAGAGGAAGGTAGAGAGAGAGAGAGGGTTGATACTTTGAATCTGAATTTGAAAAAAATAAAGAGAGAGAAGAGTGAAACATATATATATGGAGAGAGAATGGGGTAGTGTACTTGACATTGACAATGGGGGAGAAAATTACTTCACTACCCTTGGAGATAATATAATATCAATTTTTCTTTGGGTGATGTGGCATAATAACAACCACAACTTGAGTTTTCATAGTTTTCACTATAAAATGAGTTTTCTTCATATACTTACACTATATATATATATATATATAGGGTTAGGATCGTGTGAGAACCACATTAAGTTGTGAGAACTAGAGAACTCTTGTGGACCATTGATTGTGATGATCCTATGGTTAAGATTTAATCTAGATGTTTTTTTTGTCTTTACATGCCAATTAAAATATTATTAGTATATTTTAATACAAAAAAGTACAATAAAGGGTATTTAGGTAAAACCACCATGAAAGAGAAATAATTATTATAATACTATTTTAATTTTTTATTTAATTATTCAAAAAAATCATTTTTTTAAAGAAAATCTGATGAGATGATCTATCATGATTTACATTGGTGTGATTATTTACACCAGTGTAAATCTGCCATACACAAAATATGTTGTAAAAACCAAAACCAACATATAATAAGTATAATTCACAGTGGTGTAAAAAACAAACAAAAATCATATAATGTGGATGATTTACACCAGCGTAAAAATTGCCGTACACAACTTATACAAAAAAATACACTAGTTTAAAAAACCAAAAACTATATAATACTACAATACATTAATATTTACAAAATGATAATACATTAATATTTACACTGGTGTAGCTGATGCTTACACCAGTGTTTTCTTACAAAAATGATACTACAGGTGGTGTAAAATAACCACCAAACATCTATACATTCATATTTACACTAGTGTAAACTGATATTTACACCAGTGTTTTCTTACATCATACTACACCATCATCGTCATCTTCACAGCATCATCCCCCTTAAACGAAAAACATTATCATTTTCGTACCTGCTATTTAAAACTAAAAGTTGTTATTTGTCCCGAGCTATCAAACAAACCATCCACAACAACAAAACAACTAAATATGTTCAAATTTTATCAAATTTAACTCTAGTAATTCCATATGTGTTTACAGCACCTACCCATTCCCAAAAATAAAAATAAAAATAACATAAAAAAATAATAACACCCGTGTAATTACATAATAATAATAATAACAGAATAATAATAATAATAATAATAATAATAATAATAATAACAAAATAACAGAAAAAAATAATAACACTAGTGTAATAATAATAATAATAATAATAACAGAAAATAAAAATAATAATAATAACAAAATAACAGAAAATTAAAAAAAATAATAAACAGGAAATAATAATAATAATAATAATAATAATAATATAATAACAATAATAATAATAATAATAATAACAAAAATAATAATAATAATAATAATAATAATAAAAAGAAAACATACCGGATCTTCATCGTCGTCTTCAACCTCCCTTGGTCGGACCACCACCTCTCCCCACCGTCATCTTCATCATCACCGCAGATCCACCACCCTCAACCCTCAACCACCACACATCGAACCCCCCCCCCCCCCCCCACCAACGATCTGTTCATCCCCCCCCCCCTTCGAGCTCCACCTCCACCGCTGAAAACCCCCCCTGAAAAAACACCATCGCCTCCCAACCCATCGAGCCACCGATCACAGCCATCGAACCCCCCCTGCCACCATTAAAAACCCTCTTCAATAACCCTCTGCAACCCACCCCTGCACAGCCTCTGCAACCCCTGAAAACCGTATCAAGGAAGAGAGAAGAGAGAGCAGAAAGAGTGATTTTAGAGAGAAAAGAGAGAGAGAAAGAGAGAGAGAGAGATTTAAAAAAAAAAATCTATAAACCCTTATATAAAGGTGATTAGGTGTGGGTGGGGTGGGGTAGGGGAGGTGCTAAATTACTATGATACCCTCCTATTATTATAATTCTAATATGTGTATGTGTGGTCTAAATGAGTTCTCTAGTTCTCACAACTCAGTAGAGTTCTCATATGATCCGGATCCTATATATATATATAGGATTTGGTTCAAATGAGAACCTTTCCCCAAATTGAGAACTAGAGAACCATTCTGGGCCACACATTTCTCTAAGGCATTTTTTTTTTTTTTTTTTTTTTGCAAAAATCGCTGCTTTATATGTAAGGAAATTTTTTTTTTATTTTTTTTTGTATTTTTTTTCAGTATACACATGTGTATAATTGCATTATACACATATGTATAATGCAATATACACATATGTATAACTGAAATATACACATATGTATAGCTGAAAAATGCTATATACACATATGTATAACTGAAATATACACATATGTATAGCTGAAAAATGCTATATACACATATGTATAATTGCTATATACACATATGTATAATTGACATATACACATGTATAAATGAAAAAAAAAAATCAAAAAAAAAATGTCCTTGCATAAAAATGTGCGATTAAAGCAAAAAAAAAAAAAAAATTTTTTTTTTTTGCCTTTATATGAAATGTGTGGCCCAGAATGGTTCTCTCAGTTCTCAAATAGGGGTTGGTTCTCTTAGGATCCCTACCCTATATATATATATATATATATATATATATATATATATATATATATATATATATATATATATATATGGATTTGGTTCAAATGAGAACCTTTCCCCAAATTGAGAACTGAGAGAACCATTCTGGGCCACACATTTCTCTAAGGCAAAAAAAAAAACAATTTTTTTTTTTTTGTATTTTTTTTTTGGTATACACATGTGTATAATTGCATTATACACATATGTATAATGCAATATACACATATGTATAACTGAAATATACACATATGTATAGCTGAAAAATGCTATATACACATATGTATAATTGCTATATACACATATGTATAAAAAAAAAATTTTCCTTGCATAAAAATGTGCGATTAAAGCAAAAAAAAAAAAAAATTTTGCCTTTATATGAAATGTGTGGCCCAGAATGGTTCTCTCAGTTCTCAAATAGGGGTTGGTTCTCTTACAATCCCTACCCTATATATATATATATATATATATATATATATATATATATATATATATATAGGGGAAATTTAATTTGAGAACACCTATATTTCGTGCGAACCGTGAGAACGACATCTAAAACCATTCAAATTCAAAATTTCTTTTTACACTTGTCTTTATTACTAAAATACAATCTCAAAAACACAATTTACGTGTAAAAATTCAAACGTAAGCGAAAATAATTTGTTTTTACACATGTGTAAATGTACTGTTTATACATGTGTAAACTGTTTCATTTACACATGTGTAAAAAGTTAATTTGAAAGTGTTTTTGCAAGAAAAGATAAATTATTTGGAAAGAAAATTCATTTATTTATGTTGTATTTTGATTATAATGAGGTTTGTATTAAAAAAAATTGATTTTGATTAATTTTTTGACTTGTTCTCACGGTTCTCACAATATTTAGCGTTCTCAAGATAACCCTCCCCTATATATATATATATATATATATATATATATATATATATATATATATATATATATAAATTTATCAAAAAAAAAATTCTTTTTTCCAACCGTTGTCAAACGGTAATATGGAAAAAAAAATTTAAAAAAAGCAACAGTCATATACAAATCAACCAACCAAAACCAGACACCTCATCTTCCCCCTCTCCACCACGCCAAGCTTTCCCTCCCCGCCACCCCTCCCCCGCCCCTCCTCCACTCCCCCATGCGGCGGTGTTCCCGCCGGTGGAGGCTTCCCGCCCCACTCCGTCTCGTCTTATTGTTCATGACAACATGTGATCTAGTGTGTTCATGTTTCGTGATCGTTTGGTTGTGGTGGTGCTGATCATGTGGTACAGAGTATAATCGGAGATACCAAAGGCATGCATGCAAAACACTAATCATACAAAGCTAGTATCTAAATCTTTCATGATCACAAGTGTGTATATCAAATGTCTTACATTAAAGATCATGTTTTGAAAAGAATAAGCATGGAACCACCACCACCAACTTTTCCAAGGGATTATTTACACATCATCACTGAGTCAGGAGCAGCTACTCGCTCAGTTAATGCTCAACCTGCACACGAGTTACCATGCAACATTTTTTTTCTTCATGAAACCGAGCAAGAAAATCATAACCAAACTAAATAAACGACAAGAACAGGATAGTAGTAATCTTAGCTTAGCCAATAAGTAATATTGACTAGCAAGCCATTGCAATATACGGAAACCAAAGACTTAATATGCTCGTCATAACAAAAACCCTTGACCCTAATATAATAGTCGAAGGTGCTAGGCATACTAAAGACGCAAATGGTGAGCCTGTCACCTATAGGTGCAAGAAGCTTAAAAATCGAGGGGCTGAGCATGGGAGGCTCTTAGGGTGGCTGAGGAGGACCCATGGCTAGGGCCCGTTTTATCTTATATGGGGGCGCCAATATGGATATGTTATATGTGTAAATCATTTATAAGCACAATACCCATTTAAAAGTCAAAACTTAAGGAATCGGGGGCATATTTTTTAATGGTTCGGATAAGGCACCTAAATCTTCATGGACGCCTCTGGGGCTGAGATAAGCAAGGCACACAGTATGAACAGGTATTTTAGCAGTTTTAGGCTGGTTCCAGGTCGTTTATTAATGGTTCAGACCAGTTTGTTGGCTGGAATTTGCTTATGTGCACCTTTGGCTACTATGGATCCCAATATCCTATTACTTCCTAGACCTACCATAAAACCTTAGCTTAGTCAATAAGTCATCTTTATTAGCAAGCCAATAAGACATCATCATCATCATACTTGGTTAATCCCACCAATAGCAAAAGCTAAGGTAGGGTCTGAGGAGGGTAAGATGTAGACAACCTTACCTCTACCCTGTCGGAATAGAGAGGCTACTTCCAGTGAGACCCCCGGCTCAATAGTGGTTTTGTATCAAGCCTTAGACAATAAGGCACATAACACTTAGCAATCGGGACAAACCCGATTGGTGCATGTACCCCCTTGTCTTTTGGCTATCAACGTCACCACCTCACCACCTGATGCATGATTAACCTTCCGTCATTTTTAACGTTATTTTCACGAAATTAGTAAAATAACGTTAAAATTAGTGCAACTTTACTTTTTCCCCGCGAGGGCCACGCATACATAAATTATATGCGCACAGCCGTGAGCGGGGCATAAATTGCCCCCCTTGAATCTGGCACCAGATTGTATGAAATATGGTCCATTATTCAAACAATGGGTTGATTTGGGTAAAGGAAAATTGCATCCGGGTTCACCTTGTGTCAACACAAATTAAAAAGCTGGTAAATTTGACTCAAATTATACAAGGGGGTCCAGTGGCGAAGCTTGGTTCTCGAATCGGTGGGGGGGGGCGGACTCAAATTTTTTCTATCGGTAGTGGCCGGAAGATCAAATCGGTGAGGGTCAGACTCAACCCGGACTCAATTTACCTACGAAAATCGCAAAATTCCACCACTGCTCCCATAAAAGGTGGGGGTCGAAACATGTTACATGTCATTCTTGTCGCCACCACCCCCGCCCGTTTTGCCAGGCTTAGTAACAAATCAAACACCTAATAGATTTTATGACATGTTCTAAATACCACTTGGATGATCAAACCACAACCTAAAAGAAGTGTGTTGACAGATAAGGATGCCACACATCCATAAACAAACAGCAAAAAGAACATACACCACTGACCACCACACACACACACACACACACACACACACATATATATATATATATATATGAAACATTCTGAATTAAAAAAGAATGAGAACTGACCAGGGGACAGGAAGTATGGATGAAGTTGTGAAGAAACAAGCTTAAGACAACTACTTCACGTAGATGATGTCATCATCATCGTCCTCATCATCCCAATCTTCAACTGGATCAGATGACTCAACCAATGGATTTTCTACTGTATTCTTCTCACTCTTAATCTTATCTAATATAGCAATCACCTACATATACAAATCACTAAATCAGTTAGCATGTTGGCCTGATATCGCAAAATTCAAAACTGACAGTTACACCACTGATTGTCTTGTCTTGCAATCTCATCAGTCATCAGTCACATGAATGCAAAAGCAGGTTAAACAAAAAATCTCCTGATTTCAAACATAAACCCATTTTAACAATAAATTTGATGTTCCTCTTAGGCCTGGCCTCATAACTAGTATTAATTAGGTTTCAATATTTAGCCTACCTCGACTATTCAGGAACAGAAAGGCATGTTCTTGAAGGATTAATGATAATAGAGAAGGGACAAACAAATAAACAATGGAACCACGTTGTTCTATTTCTAAAGTTATTTTGATTCAATGTACCATTGCGTTGTATTAGTGGTGGAAAAAAGAGCAGGTTAGTTGGATAATGGGTCAAAACTGATAATTTTTAATACCGATCCTTTTGGGTTGAATAGCTAACACTTCTTTTTTCAACAAATTAAGTTTGTTTTATTAAAAGACTAGGGTCACATTCAATAACAAACCCATTTTCAAGTGCAGAACGGCGATAACCGTGGAAACAATTATACGTGGTGCTTGGTTTCTTATGTATCATATTTAACGCAACAAGTACAAGTGTTTACTTAATAATTGGTTGTGCATTGAATGATCTTATATAACACACACACACACACACAGAGATAGATACATATATGCAGTGACTTCAAATGAAAACAACCAAAATGTATAGGAATCATAGAATTCCACAAATACTCTGTATTCACTTAGTGGTTCTCATTTGAGTGTGATCGGTGCCTCTCGGAAGATCGGTGACTTTTTTACTCGTTAGTACTATAATTATTATTAATAAAATTGTGAGCTGATTCATATGAGGACATATGTTTTGCTAATTTGAGAAAAAACTTGCACAAGTTGAATCTTAAATATGAGTTGAAAACGGGTGATGGATATTTACTTTTAATGGCATAAATTTATCAAGAATGAAATAACAAGTAAGTTACCCTGCTTCCTCTCTCTAAGGATTCATCTTCGATAAATCGTATCTCAGGAGTCAGCCGCAGCTTCATACGCTTGCCTAGTTGACCACGGACATATTTTGCTTTTGACTTTAACCCAGAAAGGGCTACCTCCTTTCCTCTTTCGTCACCGAAAACAGATACATATACCTTAACCACCTATAAATAACCAAAACCAACATTATACGTACATTGTTAAAGTATTTCTGTTGCACATAGTTTTACACACATCATGAAACTAGTTTAACGCATTACCATATTCTTCTTATTGAGATGCACTAAATACATGAAGCACCAAATGAAGTACACCAAGTCTTGATATACTAAGCTAACGGTCTACAAGAGCATAGGTTTAACATTTTCACAACTAATGTTTAACCATCATATACTAACCTAGATGTAGTTATGCCAAAATCAACCACAATGAGATGAACCTTGACCTCCCAACAACATTTTCCGTTTCAAAATCTTCATAAATCATACACACCCTCTAATCCTACTCATATAGTGTTGATTTAGCTTTAAAATAGTGTTGATGAGATTGTGAATAATTTAAGCCAAGGGTATAATACTAGACTAGATGAAGGAAGCATGATTAATAAATAAATAAATAAATAATAATCATTAAGTAGCATTGCAATTGATAATAAAGAGTAAAGAAAATAGAATATGTATGTATACTTGTAAATCGGAAGAGACTTCAACATCGCTGATGGTAGTAAGAGAGGAGAGATAGCGGTCAGCGCCAAGGGCAGCTTCGGGCAGGATAGCGTACTGCAGAACCTGGTCGGTCAGCAGCATATCAGAGAGCTCTCTCTGAATCTGCTTGGCCACCATTTTCACCCGCCTCTCCTTGGCCATACATATTACCCCCATCTTCCTATTACTTGTTCTGAAACAGTAACGGAATTTGGCGGTTGAAAAGGCAATACAGACCGACGATGGTACAAGGGAAGAGCAGCATGATACGGTGGTTATCGGCGGGGTCACGATACAGTGCGGCATCACAGGACACGAGAGGATAGGAAGGAACTTGCCACAAACAAATCCTTTGGACCCTAACTCTAAAACTTTTATTTGTATTTATGGAATTACCATACACCTTAAACAAACTTACACTACACTTTCTCACTTTAGCTTTTTTTTTTTTAATGGCTAATTTTTTATTTCACCTTAACCTTACATTTGTAAAGGAGGGACACCATATCACTAGACCAAAAGGTCATGGGTTCTTTCTCACTTTAGTTAGTCGTGATTTGCATTGCCTTGACCAGTGGCGGAACTAGGCCACAAAATCAGTAGTAACGTTTTTTATTTTTTTTCATTTTAGTAGCAACGTTTTCCAAATTTCGTAAAAAAAACAAATTTTCCACTACGCGTGCGAAGTTGAGCCGCAACGTCCGCGACCGCTGCTTCTTCCTTATGTCCGCCCCTGGCCTTGACGCGGTTTAAACTCCACACGTATCAAAGATAAAGAGACTAACGTTATTGAATTAATGATTTGTTGCCAACGTAACTTCATTTATACTCTGACGTTTAGAAAACTATACAAATGAATACGTTATCAGTATCATATTAAGACTCGGTTCTAATATTACTACTTTGTTACAATTATAGTTTTACTATGTAAATGTGATACGTTCACACAATAGCATATGTTACACAAATCTATTCACACGTGGAAAAACCATTAACGCACTTTTAAGCATACCATTGCTTAAGCATGTCTCATTAAATGTATAAGGAAACAACATAATTTTTGGAGTCAAAGTCTTGAGTTAAGAGTCAAAGTTTTGACAACATAATTCTTGGAGTCAAAGTCTTGAGTCAAAGAATTATGTATAATTATTGAGTCAAATTCTAGAGGAGCTTTTATCTCCCTCAGAAGGTAATGGTTGGGATGTTGGGTTAAGAGGAACATCACAGAAGGGGAGACACGAAATGGGACGAGTGTATGATGGTGTGGTGGTTGGTGAGGGGATTTTAGTGGCGGTGGGAGTGGGTATTTGTTCCTCAAAATTTGTGATAGGTAAATCGGTAGTATTAGTGGATGTGGAGTTGTTGTGAAAAGGAAGAATGTCTTCATCAAATTTGGCATGGAGGGTTGTGTAGACACGACCCGATGATGGTTCAAGACATCGAAAACCTTTATACTTAGGACTATAACCAATGAATATGTATGGAGCACTTCTTGGTTGAAGTTTATTTTTTGTATAGTCTCTAAGGTAGGGAAAAACTCGACAACCAAAAATACGCATGTTTGAGTAAGTGGGTGGTTGGTTGAATAAAACTTCAAACGGTGATTTGTTGTCTAGAAGTTTTGCGGGTAGGCGATTGATAATGTAGGTAGCAGAGGTGAAGGCATCGAACCAAAGAGTGGGTGGGGGCATTGGCATTGAACATCATGGCAAGACCGGTTTCGGTGATGTGGCGGTGTTTCCGTTCGGCCCTACCATTTTGTTCGGGCGTGTAAGGGCATGACAATCTATGATGTATGCCTTGTTGTTGAAAACAGGTTTAAACTTTATGATTGGTGAATTCGGTGCCACTATCACTTTGAAATACTTTAACATTTGTTGAAAACTGGTTTTGAACAAAGAATAAGAAAGTTGAGAGAATTGCAAAAAATTCAGATTTTGCTTTTAGTGGGTAGAACCAAGTGAAACGGGAATAGTCATCGATAAAAATAACATAATATCGATAACCATCCTTGGAGAGCACGGGTGCGGGTCCCCAAAGGTCACAATGAATTAAGTCTAGAACATGTTGTGCGCGTTTTGGATTTTCAATAAATGGTAGGTGTTTTGCTTTTGATAATTCACAAGATTCACATAATCCTGGTTTGGGTAATATAGAGGTAACAAAAACCCGACCAAGTTTATTTAAAGTAGTAATTGTATCAAAAGAGACATGTCATAGTCGACCATGCCATTTATTGAATGATGAACGCAAGTGGGATGCAGAAAGCGTAGCAACGAGAGACTTGTGACATTGGGTGAGAACATAAAGACCATTTCGCACGTGCCTTTAGCTAGAACCTCTGCGGTTTTTCGGTCCTGAATTTGAAAAAAAATCATTAGAAAACAAAACATCAATCGGTGAATCATTTGTTAACCTACTAATTGAGAGTAGATTTTTTGTTAAATTAGGAACTACTAAGACATTTTGTAAGGTTATAGATTTATTTAATCTAGTGTTCCCAATATGAGTAACGGGTGATGATTTTCCGTTTTCAAAAGTAACACGAAGGTCACCATTGTGTGATTTTGAATTAATTAAATCATTAATGGAGGGCAACATATGTGTTGTAGCACCTGAATCAGCGGTCTAATCGGGATAGTCGGATGTTATGTTGCATTGGGCATGTAAAAACCTCGGCGAGATTAGCATCAAGAGGAACCGATTTTTGGGCAAAGGTGGTGAGTTGAGGACAAGCACTCGCATAATGGTCGGTTTGGCGACAAAGTTGGCAATGAGGAGGACGTTTGGTGTAGGAAGAGGTACGGCCTCGTGAGGAAGAGGCGCGACCTCTTCCACGAGAGGAAGAAGATTGGTTGTGAGAAGTTTTGTTTGGGTGGGCATAGAAAGCGGCTTGAGGTGGTTGAGAACCATGTAATTGTTGGACAAACATTTCTTGATTCTCGGCGTTTGCCAAGAGATCACGAAATGACGGGGCCGGACGAATGGTTCGTTGAGAGGTTGAAAAGTTTTTAAAGGAGGGGACGAGTCCACAAAGGAGCCAATGACGTTTGTCTTCGTCACTTATGGGATGTCCGATAGCCAAAAGTTGGTCGGCTAGAGCTTTCAATTTTTGGCCAAATTTCGAAACCGTGGATGTCCATTTTTGAAGGGTTCGAAGGGAGTCTTTGAGGTTGTGGATTCATTCAATAGAGGAGTGACTATAGGCATCAGCTAGTGCTTTCCAAGCGGCTTTGGCCGTGGTATGACCAATAGTTTCTGCCATGGCTTCTTCGGTTAGGGTAGAGTTTGTGAGAAGGACTTTTTGATCGGCAAGTTGCCAAGCAATGAAGTCAGGATTGGGAACAGTTTTGTTATCAGAAATGATGGTTTCGGGTGGAGGAGAGTTGTCACCGGTAACAAGGTCGGAAAGTTTAAGGTACGAAAGGATCGGAGTAATTTGTTTCTCCCATGGGAGATAGTTGGTGGAGGTTAATTTGATGTTGATAAGGTGACTAAGGGAATGGAGAGGGAGGGATTGTGGGTTGGCAGCCATGGGAACAAGGAAGAAGGCGACTGGAAATGAAGAACAGGAAGAAAAAAGGGAAAAAACTAGAAAGAAAGGATCTTGTTTACGTTATTAGGCTGATACCATAAAAGTTTGTAATGGTTCAACTTGGTTGTTTCATTTCTATACAAGACTATGGGGTTGTTTGGTTGATTAAGTGCTGAATCATTAAGAGGTCTGAATGGTTAAGCGCTGAATCATTAAGTTGGACTTCTTAATGGTTAGTTTTCTTGTCCCACGTTGGTAGGGGAGCCTCATTAAGGTTCAGCCCAGTTCAGTGCTTAATAGTTCAGTGCTTAATGGTTCAGCAACATCTCAAATCTTAATGATTCGGACTTAACCATTCCATTCAGAAGCTGAAACAAACGCGCTGAATGCTGAATCATTCAGCGCTGAATGGTTAAGAGCCTCATTATGAGGCTACCAAACAGCCCCTATGTATACAAATACAAAGACAGCAATAAGGAGATAAAAGCTCCTCTAGACTTTGACTCAATAATTATACTTTGACTTAATAATTACACATAATTCTTTGACTCAAGACTTTGACTCAAAAAATTATGTTGTCAAGACTTTGACTCTTGACTCAAGACTTTGACTCTAAGAATTATGTTGTTTTCTTATAAATTGAAAACATGGTGTGTAGCTTAAAGTATGCGTTTACCATGATTTATATCAATTATCAAACCATCTCAATGTTAGATTTCTCATATTTTTCTAAGCTAGATAATCTTGTTGATGTGATGTCATAAATAAAAACAATGGGACCATTTGTCGAAAATCACACACAAAGTGCTCATTGATTCCACACATAAGACAATGTGTAATGGTCATTATGTGGTATTATAGGGGCATGGAAAAGGATGGACATTTTTAGTATAATGCCCAGGGAAAAAAAAATAAGAAAAGTAGTGATTAAAATGATATTAAAATGGGTTATAACCATTACACATATTTTAAAGGGGCATTATAATGATGATGTGTTAAAAAATGCCCTTAAAGACATTAACCATTACCTATGGTCTAATATTCGATACTATCTTCAATTTATTTGTATCAATTCATTAACACAATAATGCCATATCATATACCGTCAAACACTCAAACCTAATACAAATGACATACATTATATACCAGTATCTATTCTACACATACATGTGTTTTTCATCATTCAAATCTAAGCATGCATTTGACTCACTAACAATATTACAAAGGAACTGACTTACAATGATTGGTTGCTAATCGATTTATAGAACTAGACAATAAACTGAAGAAGAAGGATTGTAATCATTTTCTTAAAAAAATCCCAATTACACAATTCACTTGTAGGTTGCAATTAATCTTAAGCAAATTTGTCCAAATAAAGTATCAATAGTTTCCTGTTTTTACGGGTCCATTTTTATGCTTGCTAACAAAAAATCCGGTCACGATGAACTAAACTTCTAAGTTGAGCTATGTTTACATTCCCCAACACTCTGTTGCAGAGTTTTATTAAAGGATGGAAGAGAAAGAATTGGAAAGAAAGTGGGGAAAAATGTGTTCCAGAGTTTTTTGTATGAGGGAAAGGGAGGGAATGAGAGGGATAATAAAGAGGATTTTAGTGTGATTTTCAATCTTTCCAATTTAGAAGGAATTGGAGAGAAAGGAAGAGGAGGGGGATTCTTTCTCTTCCATCCTTTAATGAAACTCGGGAACATAGTGCAAATGTTTGTGGGTTTATTTTTATAAATTTAAAATTCATGCCTTGTATCATGCTATAGTTTATAATAGAGTTAATTGCCAATTTAATCCATGAGGTTTGTTAAAAATTGTCACTTTCATCCATTTTTTTTTGTCAATTTAGTCACTGTGGTTTCATATTTTTGTTATTTTAGTCCCTGAGATTTGTAAAAACTTGTCACTTTAATCCAAATCTTGTTAGTCCACAGGGACTAAAATGACAAAAAAATAAAACTACAGGGACTAAATTGTCTAAAAAAAGATTTGGATGAAAGTGACAATTTTTAACAAACACTAAATTGGCATTTAACTCTTTATAATTAATTTATGATACATTATTTTGTTTCAAGTAGACCGATGTGGATCCAGATTGGGCCTTTTTAAAGGCTTTTGCTAATACTAACATGAAATTTCTATTTTTAAGAAAATGGATCAGATGCTTAAGGCAAATTTGTTACACTAATTTTTGAAGTAAAAAAAACATGGTTTAAGAAGCACAAGTGGTAGGTGGTGGTGGCGGGTGAGGAGAAGAGAAGTTAAGAAGACCTTTGAAAACCTTAGAAGACTTTGGAACAAGTCAGCACCAAGAAGAGGTCAGGAAGACCTTTTTGAGTGAAAAGTCTTCTAAAAAACAAACAATATGTAGACCCCAAATGTCTGTGCGCGTCTGCTTGGTGCAGACAAAAGAGGTCAGAAGTGCTTATGAGCAAAAAACAAACAGCACCTTAGATGGTCAAGTCTTCTGTCTTATAAACTCTAGGCTCTTGGTTCGAATCCTGGTTTACACGTTTTTGTTTGCTTAATTAATTAATTTTAAAATGGGCCCTAACGAGTACTAGGGTTTTATTATTATTAGTATGTAATTTAAAATGGGCCCAGACAGCCCTAAAACAAAGAGAAGTAGCTAGCGAGCGCCTCTTTCTTTCTTCATCTTCCTTGAATCTCCTCCATTCCTGAGTTCCAACCAACAAACAAACAGAAGTAGCCAAACTACACTCCTTCTCGGCTTCTTCAATTCCTATCGGGTAATTTTGTTCTCCATCCATCCACCCTTTTAGTTTTTATTTTAAAATATTTGATGTTTGGATTGCTATCAACTAACTTTATACATACAATACAATCATGTCTTCTGTTTCATAAATGTTTACAACTACTATATATATAAGGGTGAAAAATGTAATTGAAAAAAGAAATATATATAGGTTAGGTGGGTGGCTTTAACCTAAAACCTAAACCCTCAGCTTCGGCTGGCTGGAGAAGTTGTTCTGTAAATTATTTATTTATTTATTTAATATGCAATTTGCCTTTGAATATTGTCAACAATTATAGTAATTTATCTACTTATTATCATTATTGGTAAATAATTTTATGGGGATTTTGGATAAGTAGGCAGGCAGGCAGGCGATGGACTCCATCTTTCTTCTCCATAGGATAGATACTATACTACTATGGGAAACCCCTCACTTCTTCACACAATCCATTATCCAAAACCTTCCTAATCATTTCTCTCTTTTTTATGCAGTTTCCATTCTTTTCTTTTCTTTTCTTTTATCACTCAACACATGGCTCGTTTCCGTAATGTAAGTAATTCTTTACCTTTTTCTATCTACCCATTCAAGATGATTAAATGCCAGCCCTGCCAGCCATTACACTATCATATGTGTATATATATATATTCAGAAAAAGAAGGTGGCATTTGTCAAGCCTGCAAAGAAGCAGCAACCTCTGCACAACGTGGATCATGTTACGGGTGACAAGATACCAAGGAGCTTTGTTTTTTCACGCTTGAAATTACCTGCTACTCTCAAACAGTTGCAAGCAGACTTGAGAAAAGTCATGCTTCCATATACTGCCTTGAACCTAAAGGTGGTTGATTTTTTTTTTTTTTTTAAAATACTTTGGAATGTTATTTCTCTTGTTAATCTGTCCTCGGTCAAACTTGCAGGAGAAGAAACGCAACAACCTTAAAGATTTCTTGAATGTTGCCGGGCCCATGGGAGTTACACATTTTCTCATGTTATCGAAAACAGGCACTTCACCATACTTGAGAGTTGCAAGAACACCACAGGGTCCCACCCTTACTTTCAAAATTCAGGAATACTCGTTGGCTGTTGATATTGCTAATTCCCAGTTACGCCCAAGAGTGCCCAAAGATCTTTTTAAAAACTCTCCCTTGGTAATTTTCTAATTTACATTCTTAGTTTTTTCTAGGACGGTGATCATAAAACATTGAAACCAACCTAGCCGTTCAAACCAAATCAAGCTTGGTCAGTTTGAGATTTAAGTGCTTCAGTTTTAACGATCCGGCATTCGGTTTGGAACTTGAAGCCGGCTATGTAAAATGAACCGGTCATCTAGCTATTTTTATATTCCTGCCTGAACTATGTATATCGTTTAAAAGTTCTTAATAATACAACTCTGAAAAACATCAGTTCAACTGACCCGTCAAGCTGCCCACTCAACCATACTTTGTGCTTTGTGGTTAGGCCAAGAATTTAGTCAAACTGGCTGACCCGAACTGTGTATATATCTGTTGTATAGTGTAATGACGTTCCTTAGCTTGAAAGCGCATATTCTACCCATATACTTTGTTTACAAGTGTTTGATGATGATAATGGTCATTGAATTTTTTCAATTTTAACAATGGATACATATATATATATATATATTCAGATTGTGCTGTCGGGTTTCGGAACTGGGGAGCAACATTTGAAGCTTACTACGATTATGTTTCAAAACATTTTCCCTGCCATTGACATCAACACGGTGAGTATTCCTTTTGTTTGTATATATATGCTTCTTGGAATGCGATATTAATCACTGGTTTTAATTGCAGGTTAAACTTTCATCATGCCAGAGAATTGTGTTACTTAATTACAACAAGGAGACGAAACTTATTGATTTTCGGCATTATTCTATTAGATTGCAGCCCGTTGGTGTTTCCCGCAGAATCAGAAAATTTGTTCAAAACCATAAAGTGCCTGATCTCAGAAGTCTTCAGGATGTGAGTGACTTTATCACAAAGTATGTACGCTTCTCTCTGTCACGTAGAAACTCTATCATACATGCTGGTAATAATGCTTTGATTTGTTTGTGATGAAAAGAGCTGGTTATGGATCAGAAAGTGAGGGAGACGAGGATGCAGCAACTGTAAGCTTAGCAAGTGACGTCGGGAGAGTTAACAAGGCATCTACTAAAAGTGCTGTGAAGCTTCAAGAGATTGGACCTAGAATGACTCTCGAGCTTATTAAGATCGAGGATGGCTTATGCACGGGCACAATAATTTTCGGTAATTTTTTTTGTACCATTCGTGATTTCTCTTGTATTCTTGAGGCGGCGCCTTATGATATGTAAAGACAACCAAAGAGATGATGAAGTTATGAAAGATTTACTTGTGTTTATATCTAAAGAGACTTGCTCGTAAATAAAGCTTATTTGGGAGCCAAACACGGCTTGTTTTCTTTAGTTGCTAACTAATGATTTGTGTGTGTGGTTGCAGGAAATACTAGTGGGAAGAAAGAGCAGGAATCAGAATCTAAAGATAGTGAAGATGATGATATTGCAGAGTAATAATAAGAATTTATGTAGTACAACACAGACAGGTTTAGCAAAATGACCATTAAGTTTGTGTTGAGTTAGATGTTTGGGAATCATTATGGCCTGGGTATGAACCCTTGTTGGAGTGAGAACGAGTTTAATGGCTGCGGTGTTATTTTTAAAATCAAGTTTTGTTATTTTTTTGGTATTGAAAACATATATTTAGAGAAATGGACTCAGGGTGCCAAAACCGGTTTTTGGGCCAATTCAGATCAGTTTTAATACCAGTTCAGCTTGAGTTAATTGGATTGCCCCAAACCAGTTTGAAATTTCCAATGATCATTAATTTAGATATCATGTAGATCGAGACACAACTCTATGAAATAATGTATTTTTGTTCCTAAATAATGAAATATCTTTAATAAATAAGGCAAGTTGGGGGAAAGTGGGCAACAAGCTGCGTCGCTATCCCGTTTTGAATCGCAAGACCTATTCAGCAAATGCAAACCCTTCGTTCTTAGAGCTCCGCAAGTTACTATGGACCAGCTTCTACGCTCGTTCCAGGAAATGCAATGCCGGCCAGGGATCCAAAAGTGTCAAAAGCAAACACCAGGAACATTTGTGTTGGTTCTCCAAATAGGTTGAAATGAAACTAGTTGATAAAGTGTTATATAACTGGCAGTTTGCTCATACCAGATTCAAAGTATGTATATTCAAACTGATTTTAAACCCTAGGATTAGATCCGAACTGGTTTTAATGTTGGATCTGGATCGATTTAAGAACCGGTCTTAGTGTGCACCCCTACATGGACATATGGCATACCATACAAACTAAGTTGTCAAATTGGGTATACTTTGTGTAATTAACAGGGCCGGCCCTGAGGGTTGTCACAGTCTCAGGGCCCAACCCTCAAATGGGTCCGAATAGTTGTTAAAAATTTACATATATATTAAATTCTATATTTGTTTTTTTTATACAATAAAGTCGTTTTAGTGGAATTTGAAAAACTATTCTAATTTAATGTAGATGTCTCAAGTTCAAGCCCTGGTGTCACATTCATTTTTTTTTTTAAATTCATTCCTCTTAACAAAACTTTTAGGTCCAAATTTTTTATTTTGCATGGTGCCTAAATTTTTTTAGTGTTCTCGGAGACGGCACTGCTAATTAAGATTACAATACATCTCACATTACCACACACATACCATCTATGCTTGTTGTAATCCCTATACGAGAAAACTGTACATCTAAACATACAAAAATATTTCCAAAAGCATGAAATAAGTTCAGTTATTATGTTATAGGCAATAGTCATTATGATCAGTAGTAAAGACTACCCTTATGCACCATACGCAAACCCCTTTTTTTTTTTTGAACGACTAATTTCTCTTTTTTTTTTTTTCCACCTTACCCTTACCCTTATCCAGGATTTAATCCCGAGTCTTTCCTTTGCCTCTTACCACTAGGCTACTACCCAATATTCGGACCAATCTTTAGTCCAAAACCAATCTGCTTATTTAAATTGTTGATTGACACATTTCTTTCCATGGTTTGCAACAGAAACAACATTTGCCTTATCTTCAGACTCAAAATTCCCTTTATTTATTTATTTAAATATTTATTTAGTTAGTTAGTTAGTTAGTTAGTAGTAACTTGACTTTAATCTTCATTAGCCGTAAGACTATATGGTGTGCCCCCCTTTTCCCCCAACTCCCCCAACTGCCACATCAGCGCCATGTCATTTCCCCCATTTTCTCCCCCAAACTTTGGAAATGGTTTCCCCCAACTCCCCCATTCCCCCTTCCTTTTTTTATTCTTTTTCCTTTTTTTTAATTATATATTTTATATTTCATAATTATTTTTTTATAAAAAACATATAATTTATTTTTTTTAAAACGGCAATAGTTAAAAAAAATAAAAAATAAAACCGTAAATAAAAAACTAAAGATAAAGTTCATTAAATTAAAAAAAATTACAACCTACAATGCATGGAAATTTAAAAAATAACAAGAAAATTACATAAAAAAAACATCTAAAGTATATCTTTTCCAAGCCACTTGTTCGCGATCATGTTTCTCTTCGCCGCCCACCCCGCTCTTTCTTGCTCGGGAAGATCGTCGATATTTTTGTCCATCATCGCAAACTCCACCTTTTCTTGCTCGTTCGCGAGCCGTGCCTTCTCCAACTCAAGCTTCTCCCGCTCTAGACTTGCGGCTTCTTCCTTCTCCATCCTTCTTTCATTCCACCTTTCTTTTTGCTCCGACTTAAACTCGTTAAAGTTTGGAATCAACGAATCTATTTTGTCAACCACACTTAATTTCGAAGCGGAGGCCTTTCCTTTTGAGCTCGAGGCGGCTTTTTTCGCGCGGTCCCTTCCAATTGGCCGCTCCAATTCGGGCGCGGGAGCATCATCTTCAAACTCGGGGTCATCGTTTATATTTATAGTACAACGAGCATCGGACCCCCCCCCCCCCCCGCACTATAACTTCCCGAGGTGCTCGTCTTTGTTCGTTTTGCTTGTGCCACTTCGTTTGGCACCACCCTCCATTTATCACATGCTCTCAAAATCTCATACGGCCTCATGTACGCCCACCCCCCACTAGCCTTTTTTTTGCAAAACATTCCAAGCGCATTCTTCAACACGTTCTCGTCGCTTTCACCGGTCTTTCTATTGTTCCAACATCTTTGATAAACGCCCGCAAATTCTCCACATTTTGCGTTCATCTCCCTAAACTTAGTACTAACGGCATGACCAGTTCGATAAGGCGTGCGTTGCATTAACTTGAAGAATTGTTCGCAAACCGAGTTCCAAAAGCTATCTTTGGTTCGATTCGTACCTACACGTGATAAATAATAATAAAAAAAATTAAAATCATCCATAAAGCCCACGGCCAAAAAAAAATAATAATAAAACTTACTTCGTATCGGGTCGGTAGAAACGTTCACCCACGCTCGTGCTAAGGCCTCCAGCTCGTCTTGAGTCCATGGAACGCTATCCGCCTTAGTAGTGGCACGTTTCTTCCCCTTTGTGTCTTTTTTAGATGTTGGTTGAGTTTCGGGGATAACGTCGTCATCGACGCCTAACGATATAAAGTCGTGTTCGGGTTGAGTTTCGGGTCTAGCGGGGACGGTTGGCATTTGGTTCGGGGGGTGGCATTTGCATATGAAAGTGTTGTTGGTGATGCATTTGCATTTGCCATGGATTTTGTGGTTGAGTAAAACCGCCAAATCCGAATGTGTTTGGGTCGAGCGGTGTAGCGGGGAAGGGAAAGTTTGGAGCTTGTGTCGAAGGAGTAGCGGGGTTGTTCGGGTAAAAGGGTTGTGGGGTTGAACGCCTTGGATCCATTGGTGGTTTGGTTATAAAATTTGAAAGAGTGATTTTTTATAAAATGTGGTGTTTTGGTTTATAAAAGTTGAGTAGTTGTGTGAATTGTGAGGTAAAAGTTGAGGTAAAGTTTATATATATATATATAGTAAATGTTTGAATTTTTTTTTTTTTTTTTTACAACGGCTAACAATTTAAATCAGTGGGCCCCCCTTATCCAACGTTCAAAAGAATTGGCCAATCAGAGAGCTCGGTTCAAACGGGCAAAATCCCCCGTTTTCCCCGAAAATTTTACGGGGGGGGGGGGGGGGGGCGGTGTTCCCGATCGGGGTTCTTGCCACCTCACCTCCCCGACCTACTTCCCTGATTGCACACCAAATAGTCTAAGTGTTTTAGTTTCGTTGGTGGTAAGTGTGAAGTGTCCCCACCTGTAGGAACAGCCTTCAACATCAAGCGGCTTTGATTTCATCATCATCAACTTGCCATTAATAACATTAAGTTAAGCTTTTATATCTTCTTAAGACTGTGAGGAGTGGGGGCGGGAGAGGGGCGGGAAGGGGGGGGGTAACACCGCCGCCACAGGGGCGGGATGCTTGGCGTGGGGCTGGGGGCGGGGTCTGGTTCACCGGCGTGGGGGAGATGGAAGTGCCACGTGTCATGTGTTTATTGGCCCATGCAATATGAACGTTAACATTTAAAAAAAAAAATAAAAAAAAATAATTAATTCCAACGGCTACTAAAGCAACGGTCAAAAAAAAAAAATTTTATAAATTACCCCCATTTCACTACAAAACACCCACTTTAACCAATTTTTATACACCTTTCAACCAAATTTTATACAATTTTCATCCAAATTTTATACACTTCCTCAACCAAAAATGAACCCTTACAACCGAGGCTTCGACCCGAACAACCCATACGCGTTTGTCCCAAACCCGAATACACCACCGGTTCGCCCGATCCCAAACCGTCCACCCATTCCTTCACCTTGTCCCGACTACGCGGGTTATGCGGGTTTCATTAGTGGGCAAATTTATCCGAATTTCCCATTCAATGATTCTCTCGTTCCTTCACAACCTCCTTCACAACTTCCTTTAACCCAAACCGTACCCGAAACACAACCCCAAAATGTCGTGGGATCATCTTCGGGTAAAACCCCCCCTCCAAGAAGAAGTCACAGGAGGAAGACCCCGGAGGAGAAAGCAATAGCCGCCGCTAACCGCCAACCACTTAAGTGGACACCCGATGAAGAGCTCGCTATAACGAAAGCGTGGATAAGCGAGTCGGAAAAACAAGAAGGTATTTGTAATAATTTTTTAACATGATTTTTATACACTTGGTGTTGCTAATATTTTTTTTTTTTTTTTTTGTAGGAACTAGTCGCCATAAAGTTGAGTTTTGGAACGACATAAACGCCGCGTTCCATGGGTTGATGGGACGAGAGTTCTATCGAGCAAACGATAGTCTCTCGTCCAAGTGGACAGAGATAAACAGGGCAATGAACACGTTTCAACCGCATTATTATTACGCAAGAAACAATCCAAGAAGCGGTGAAACGGACACCGACAGCCTAACCCGCTCGCTGTTAGCGTTTCGTAACGAAACCGGTCTCGAATTCAAGTTTCTTCATTGTTGGGAAATCGCCAAGAACCACTCAAAATGGGCGTACGTCCCCACTGCAAGCAACTCCGCAAAAAGGTCGAAAACAAATTCATCAAGAAACCGTCAAACTGATCCTGAAAACGGAGAAGCCGTTAATTTGGATGATGACGAGTTTGAAGAGGAATTGAGTCGCCCACCCGGCCGAGATAAGTCAAAAAAGAGGGCGCAAAAATCTACTGCCTCGGGTTCGGGTTCTGGATCAACCGGCGCCTACAGCGCTGACTTGCAAGATTTAAATGCCACCATGATCCAGTTCAATACGATTCAAGAAAAAATGCTCGAGGAGAAAAAAAATATTCGCGAGGCGTTTGAAAAAAAATTGACTATGAAAGAGCGCAAATTGTCTATCAAAGAGCAGCGCGAAAAACGCGAGGATTTGAGATTTCTCGCCATGAACACCGACCATATGCAAGGGCCGGAGTTAGAGATGACGCTTCAAATGAAGCGTGATATTATTGAAAAATATAATCTGAACTAATTTGTTAGTCTTTAATTTTTTTCGTTTTTATTGTATTTTTTTTAATTTTCTAGGTTTTTTTTTTGTATTTTTCTAGGTTTTTATTAATTAAAAGTATTTATTATTATTATTGTTTTATATAAAAAGTTAAAAAAAAAAAAAAAAAACAAAATGCCACATGGCACTTCCCCCCACCTCTTCCCCCCCTTCCACTCCCCACAATTATTTTCTCCCCCAAAAGGGCCCCACAAGTGCCACATGGCGCTTCCCCCCACCTCTTCCCCCCACCACTCCTTATAGTCTAAGTACCAACTAACCTTGCAAGTTGTTGTACCCTCCTATTATGTATGGGCTTTAACTCTATATCAACAGTAGTAGCATGTGTAGCAACGTGTTATCAACATTAATTTATTTATTTATTTATTTATTTATAGTCTTTCAACACCAAAGTAGCAAACTCTTAAAATAAATACTTCATACTCAACCAACCAAGGTTTGTTATGTTAAAATCTCTTCTAATAATCATTGACTCCACATATATCGACTATGAGTAGTCGATTGAAAGAAATATCGATGCCTTTCACATTACCACAAGGAGTAGAGAATATTATAACATCTGCCTTGAAATATTGCTAGCAAAATATGTACGTGAAGTCACTCCTTCCCATAAGAATCCAAGCCATTTAGTTAATGCAATATTCTAATCTTGTATTTTATTTTATTAAAAATAATATAATACGGAGTAGTTATTTTTTTTTTTCCCAAACTTAACATATAACTTTTTATAGGGAAAATGATCAAATGGTTGAGTAAATTGTCGAACTGACTATAAATGTAATTTTAAAAAAGTTAGACCAAATTTACAATTTATCTTTTTATTTATCCCGTATGTCATCAATATACAAAGTAGAAATATTGTGACATGCATTTTTATATCTCTGCAATCCGGTTGTAATTCCTAGACCGACCCAAGGACCAGTATCGATCCAAACCAAATTTCCCGACCCAACCTGCATTCTTGCCAGGGTTTGTGATTATTTTATTTATTTATTTGTGAAGATTAGAGGTTAGTTATAATTAACCAATCCCATTTAATTAAAGTGTGTTATAATATTCATCACGCTCCTGTGGCGATGATTCTACATCCTAGTTGCATTGCTGTTCTGTTCTGTTCTGCACATGCTTCACACTAATAAAAACAAAAATGGAAAAAAACAAAAGAAGCACCTGCTTGCTTGCTTGCCTTAATCAGAAACTCGTAACGAATCATTTACTCCAGACCCAGATCCATCAGATACAATACAACTACTTCCATCATATCCAATTTCAACGTGGATTAATTGAGTCTATCATAAAAATATTTAATTTTAGACGCATTTTTTTTCCCTTAATAACATTATTTATTATGATAAATCTTTTGCAATGTGACATTATCTTTGAAACCTCACAAATTAATATCAAATTCAAAAATATTAAATAATGAAATCCTCTATTAACAAGAAGATAATTGTTGAAACTATAGTCTTAAATGATCTTTTGATTTTGTGTAACTGATAAACAATTGCGTTAAAATGCACACCCTAAACACTCACTAAATGTTATTATTATTATTATTATTATTATTATTATTATTATTATTATTATTATTATTATTATAATAGCTACAACTCTTATATTAAACCATGATGTATTTTATTAATGATTTAGTATCACTAGAAAATAATTCGTGATGGTGGCATCTCACATGTAAGAAGTTTCCATGCAAGCCTCTAATGGCAATACGGCATAAGGACGAGCTAGTGTATCAAGCATCTAAAGATTTTCATTATTTCATGATATAAAGTGTAAAAATGATTTTTAACGAGGTATGTTATTTACACAAAAACAAAAATTAGGTTTGCACAACCCTTTACGGGCTGTAGAGGTCTCTACAGGCCGTAGAGGGTGTCAGTTCTTTTTTTTTTAAAATAAACTAATCTCAACCCTTCAAATATAAGATCAATTAATCACAATCCTTCTCACCCTTACTAAAAAAAGTGTCTTATATATTTGATTATAACCCTAGTCACCTATATTCATTCAATTTCATTCATCTATTCATATCAATATATCTATAGTATGGAACCAGTAAATAAATAAATAGGGAAACAATATATCTAAGTTTACACACAATTAATACAAGCGTTGTCCTTTAGAGGTGTTCATGTGGGTGACGGACTGTGTAAACGCTGCGGTACTGAGTTAGAGACGATCAACCATATTTTTTCTGGGTGCGTGTGGGCAAGGGCTATTTGGTGGAACATCGCCGAGTGGTTGAAGCTGGATGAATTAAAGAGAATGGAACAAGTGGAGAGGATTATTGAGCGCTTTGTTTGTCATAAAGCTCCGGATAAGAAATCGTTGGCGGTTGCTGTTGTTATTTGCGCGACACTCTGGAAATTATGGATCAAAAGGAATGAAAAAGTCTTTAGTGATATGCATACGGCGACACCAATATTGTTGGAAGATATAAAGTTGGAGTCTTTCTGGTGGATGCTCAAACGGGGCCGGATCGAAGGAATACAAAAGGCGTCTTGGTGGGATTTTTCACTGTTTGATAATGGTTAACGGGGTGGGGTGGGTATGATTTGGTCCGGGGCTGGTTTCCTTTTAGCAGTAATTAATTGTATGTGTTTTTGGGTCGGCCCAGGTAGCTACTTGCTTAATGTGCCTGGGTGTATACATTGATGTAATATTTTTTCTTTTGGTGAAATGCAGTTTCGTTTGAATGTTCAAAAAAAAAAAATACAAATAAACTTTTCCATGTATAAATTGTTATGGTAATTTGTATATCTTTACGTGGCTGGTGACATTTTTCACTTTTCAGGCAATACTAGTCTGACGCCATAAACCACAACCATCATTAGTTCATTACAAATCATAAATCATTATTACAAAAAAATAGTATACAGACAACACTATTACTAGCAAATAAAAATATAAAATAATAACCTCTGTAAATATCTCAACTTCCAGGGGCCTTTTCGTCCTTTTAACACCATACAACCCCCTATAAAAGAACCACCCAAAAATACCGTTGATCACTCATAAACGTAAAAAAAAATAAAAAAAATAAATAAACCTCTCTCACCAAACCAAACCAAATCAAATAAAATCATGTCAACCCAAATCCGGCACATTGTGAGGGTCCGAGAGATGCTTTGGCGGTGGCGTAAACGAGCGAGCGCATCATGCAGGCCGTTGATAGGAAGCGGTGTTCCAGCAGGACACGTGGCGATCTACGTTGGGAGCAGTTGCCGGAGGTTCATCGTGAGAGCAACCTACCTGAACCATCCGGTGTTCCAGAAGCTTCTATTCCAAGCCGAAGAAGAATACGGCTTCTATAACAGAGGCCCCTTAACCATCCCTTGTGAAGAATCCGAGTTCGAAGACATCCTCCGCTTTCTTTCCCGACCCCAACTTCTTCATCCCAATAACAACAACTCTGGGAGGTTTTGCCACGTGGCTAATATGCCCGACTCTAAGCCGCTCCTACATGGATCCGTCTATTGACTTGATTCATCTAACTACTCTTCTCTTTTTTTTTTTTTTTTTTTAGACCAGAAGTAGTTTTTTTTTTGTTAATTTTTATTTTTAGCCGTGTAATGTTGGGGCTGAAGTTATGGCTTTTTACATGTTTTTTTGCTTGGGAGATAACGGAAACCGAGTTGTAAATAAACTCAGACCGAGTCTTCCCGAGTTAGATGGAAGAATGTATTTGGGATCCGAGTAATGAAAATTAATTTGGATTTCTTTTAGTATATTGACATCACATCACATGTAACTTACTTTTGCATTAACTTACAACACAAACATTACAAATTTTTATTTTTGGGGGAATAAGTAAATTATTAAAGCATTCACATCATATTCATTTATGGTATTATACTATACTAATAATCAAATGCATTTGAACACTAGATTTGAAGATTTGATTTATTATTATATATATTACTAGGTTAGAGTCCCGTGGGGAGTCACGGTTCACCCGAAAGTAAAATATAAAAAAAAGTAGGAAAATAAGAATTGTATTATGCAATTTGATTTGGTTACTAAATGTTTGATGATGCAATATGTATGAATTTTGATGTTAAATGCAAAATGTCATCTAACAGTTTAATGTAACGAAATTATGGATATATCGAGGAAGTAAAGTTTAATTTGACAACTGCAAACTACATAGTATACTATCATGATATCACACATTACATCATTTGGGTAATATCTATATTCTAATCATAACTAAGCTTAAGCATATAACACTTATCATTTAGTTGGGGCTTAACGAACTTCAACCAATATTACACATTACATCATTTGAGTAATATTTATATTATACTCATAACTAAGCTTAAGCATAGAACATTTATTAATTAGTTCGGGCTTAACGAACTTCAACCAATGGTCCATTTTCATTACTTCAATCAAAATCTTCCAAGTCTTGCTTATTGATAGCTGATTTTTCACCGTCGAAGTTGTGATCATTGTCATCACGATCCTCGGAGTGCAGCTCATTTCCAATAATTTATGAAAACCTCCACCATTGTATTCCATATTTGTGTTCTACATAAAATATAGTTGTTATAAAGATATGGATACGGTGATAAGTAAATTAAGAAACAATCCTTAACCCACTTATTTGAATGGGTAGCTTAAATTTTACATGTTATCTTTCCAATGGTTCAAACCGATTACATAGCTAAAAAACAACTAATAAGAAAATGGGTCCAATGTCACATGCTGTAATATAAATTTCCTATATTTTATTAAAAAAATAGACACCAAAAGGATCAACCCCAAACCCATTTCAACATGTAGCCAAAAGGACCCATTGTACATACACTTTAGGCAACTTTTGACATGTTACAAAATGCTGCCAAAAAACGTCATTATTTAAACTGTGTAAATATAGTACTTAACAATTAAAAATATTAATAAATAACATTAAAATCATAATCAATCATTCAAATCAATGACATTAAAATAATCTGCGTCTGAAATTGCCATACCCATTATATACAAATTATTATTGAAATATTAAAATTAACACACTTAAAATTAACACACTTATTGAAATCAAGATGATGATTATCATTTAGTGACAATTGATTAAAGGAAAGTCGTAATATCAAAATGAAAGTCGGTCAACAATGTTAAAATGAAATTCGTAATATTAGTAACATCAATAAATACGATTAAAAATCTTAATAAATAACATCAAAATCATAATCAATCATTCAAATAAATGACATTAAAATCATCCGCGTCTCAAATTGCCTTACCCATTATATACAAATTATTATTGAC
This sequence comes from Ambrosia trifida, assembly GCA_028751855.1. Classification (NCBI taxonomy): domain Eukaryota; kingdom Viridiplantae; phylum Streptophyta; class Magnoliopsida; order Asterales; family Asteraceae; genus Ambrosia; species Ambrosia trifida. The sequence goes on along the minus strand of CM054123.1, from coordinate 99,060,754 downwards.
ATCTTTAGTAATCATTACTAGTTGTGATTGAAGTAATATAATTTTTTAACAGAAAATAACATTTTGAAAATTTATATTATCATTTAATTTTGTTGTTAAAATTGGTATGACGATTAAATGATTTTATTATTTGTTAAGGTTTATATAGTATTGCTGTGTCTTGAACAATTCTACAAAATCGGAAATAATGTGCCTCGATTGACGTGATCAAGTAGGAATATTTATTTATATATTTGAATTATAAAAAAATGGAAGGATTCGTAATTGACGTGAATTGGTCAACAACGCTTAAAATTAGCACAATCAAACTCAAAGATATAAAGTCAAAGAGTTGACCTCCATCAAATTAACAAAAACGTAAAAAGTTTTTATTTAGATTGGGTCAACAATATTAAAATTAAGGTCGCAATCTTAGTAATAGCATTGAAAATTATCTTGAATACATTATATATTTTAGGAAACTGTTAAATAGATTTAAATTATATTTATTATTAAAAGAATAATAAAAGTGTAGGAAAATAAATGTACGCTCCTATCTTCGGATTATATTTAAATTATAAACTGTAAAATAAATTTAAATAAATGTTTAAAGCAAAATCGTATATGTTTAAAAGAATATCGTTTTATAACAATTGATTAAAGGAAAGTCTTTGAATTATAAAGAATGGAAGTATTGATAATTGACGTGAATTGATCAACAACGCTTGAAATTAGCACAATCAAACTCAAAGACATATAGACAAAGAATTGACTTCCATCAATTTAACAAAAACATAAAAATATTTTTACTCAGATTCGGTCAACAATATTAAAATTAAGGTCGTAATAATAGTAATAGCATTGAACATTATTTTGAATACATTATATATTTTAGGAAACTGTTAAATATATTTAAATTATATTTATTATTAAAAGAATAATTAAAGTGAAGGAAAATAAATGTACATTGTTATCTTTAGATTATATTTAAATTATAAACTGTTAAATAGATTTAACATTGTTAAATAGATTTAAATAAATGTTTGAAAGAAAGTCGTATATGTTTAAAAGAATATTGTTTTATGACAATTGATTAAAGGAAAAATATCAAAATTAAAGTCGGTCAACAATATTAAAATGAATTTCAAGATATTAGTAATATCAATAAATAAGATTACAACTCTTAAGAAATACAACCAAATCATAATTAATCATTCAAATCAATAAAATTAAAATCATCATAAATAACATTAAAATTCTTCATAAATAACATCAAAATCATAATTTAAATTTCAAAATCAATGACATCTTATGGTGCAGCCTTAGCAACAAACATTTTGTGCTGGATTGAACACCATTTGAAGACACAATATTCGCCAATGAAAGTATCTTATGATTGAAGCAAATCAGGCCATCCAATCACAGTAAACCTTTACAAAAGCATTATGTATAGAAAATTAAGAATGTGTAACTAAAGAGAAAATAAGAATATTGTAAACATAAATGTTAAATATGCAACTAACAAACCTAACGACTTGAGAAACAATTTCTGCACGTAATATTAGTATTACTATTAGTTAGTATTAGTAATTATTAGTAATTAGTAATATATTCGTAAAAATAGTAATAGAAAATTTTAATTCGGTCAATAAGATATATATGTGATTAAAATAAAAAATCGTAATATTAGCTTTAGTATTAGTAATATATTCGTAATTTAATTCGGTCAATAATAAATAAATGATCTTAAAAATCGTAATATATAACATTAAATTCGGTCAATTATTATTATTAATGTCATTAAAACTCATAATAAAAAACATTAAAAAGGAATAAATCTTATTAATTGCAGACAAAACCAATAATAATTCATAAAGATAAATTAAACATAATTTCGTATTAATATTAATATAAATAAATGAGATTAAAAAATCGTAATAAATAACATTCAATTCGGTCAATTATTAATGTCAATTAGTATTAGTATTAGTATTAGTATTATATTCGTAAATTAATTCGGTCAATTCGGTCAATATATAAATGAGCTTAAAAATCGTAATATATAACATTAAATTCAGTCAATTATTATTAATGTCATTAAAACTAATAATAAAATATCATTAAAAAATGAATAAATCTAATTAATTGCAGGCAATACCAATAATAATTTGAACGAATGGTAACATAAATAATATTAAATATACTTTCATAAAGATAGATTGAACATAATTTCGTAGTGATATTAATATAAATAAATGAGATTAAAAAATCGTAATAAATAACATTCAATTCGGTCAATTATTATTAATGTCAATAAATAACATTAATTCTAACATAAATTTTATACATTAAAAATGATTAAATCTTATTAAACATAAATTCGAAAAAAGTAATAATAAATAAATGATCTTAAAAATCATAATATATAACATTAAATTCGGTCAATTATTATTAATGTCATTAAAACTCATAATAAATAACATTAAAAATGAATAAATCCTATTAATTGCAGGCAAGACCAATAATAATTCATAAAAATAGATTAAACATAATTTTGTAGTAATATTAATATAAATAAATAAGATTAAAAAATCATAATAAATAACATTCAATTCGGTCAATTATTATTAATGTCAATTAGTATTAGTAATATATTCGTAAAAATAGTAATAGAAAATTTTAATTCGGTCAATAAGATATAAAAGGGATTAAAATTAAAAATCGTAATATTAGTTTTAGTATTAGTAATATATTCATAATTTAATTCAGTCAATAATAAATAAATGATCTTAAAGATCATAATATATAATGTCACACCCTCGAATTTCACGTACGAGGTTTTACCGCGAGGCGCGTGACAAACCAGGATCTAAGTCAACGGTCACAATAAACGACACTATATGATACGTAAAAATGACACAAACAAATCAACAAGTTTTCATAGATAATTCATCGCTGCGGAAGCGTAAAAATTTATTACAACCCAAAATGCAAAAGTACGTAAGTCTGAAAAGCTAAGTAAGATGCATATGAATCCTAAACGCCGTGAGACTCCGTGCGCCTATGATAAGCTGCTACCTCAACGACCTGAGACAAACATGCTAAAAATGTCAGCAAATAATGCCGGTGAGTTCACAGGTTTTATGTTAAACGTTTAAGTAATGAAAGCCATCATGTTATCACTATGTTAGAAATGATAGCGTTAGCTAGACGATTGAATAATACTACTATGACCGGAAACCATTACAGACAACGATATATGATTTTGCCCGAAACGATTATGCACTACCATTCCCCGGTAGCGTTATGACCGAGACAATATGCACCCGCCCGGCTCCCAGCCGACGTGTGGGGTCTGTCAGTCCCAATAGATCTATCCACATTTCCCCCGTTATGCTATCCAGCATATTCATGGTTTCCTCGGGACTTTACGTATCGTATAGCACAAATGATTTTAACACTAGTATAACATGATAATTTATGAAATATGTATAAGCATGTGTCTCCCCCGAAATGTAAAACGTAAAGTGGGGCCGTGAAACTCACCTGATGCTGCTCCTCCCACTAAGACAAGTAAACCTGCTCAATAGACGGCACCAAATACCGGTGACCTATCATGACGAGCGTATAAGGTGTTAGACTAACAACCCGTAGGTTGATTAGTCCCTAGCAGTCCAGACCATGACCGTGTACATATGAAATGATGTTTAAACGTTTAACCGACCACACCAAACAAGACCCGACATCCCATTGGTGACCCGACATCCCACGTGTTAGCCGAAAGCAAGATACCATGCAACATATGCAATTAAACACTTAATGCGCACAAGAGTTCACCTAATCTAACATATCAGTCAATTAACGTATAACTAAGTCCGAACACGTGTTACCAGGTGTAACACCCCAACCAATGGCGGAAACATCGAGGTGTCACGTAGTGACGATTGTTCAATAGCTCATGGACTAAAAGTGTAAATATTGATATATTGATTAAATAGTTTATTACATTGAAATGAAATACAACAATTCTAGATGTCAACTAAACTGAAATACAATGAATCCAAAATCTAAGTAAAATTCCAAAAGCTTAAAAGTCATCTCATAAATAACCTGAAACATGTACGAAAATAGTATATGTCAATACAAAATGTATTGGTGAGCATACCCTGTTTGAATAAATATAGTAGGAAAAGTGTTTAGCAATTCATGTGCGGTACCATTTGCAATTATGTAATAGAAAAAATTACGCCGTTAGTCCTTATGGTTTACCCCAAATTTCAATGTAAGGTATTAATGTTTTATTGTTTCTCATTAGGTTATTAGACTTTTAATTTGTTTCAATGTAGGGTATTAGGCTTTTAATTTGTTTCAATGTAGGATATTAGGGACTAACCTAGTTAAAGCTTAACTAAGTTTGAGGGGTATTATGGTCCATTCACCTATATAATAGGTTTTTAAAAATATTTGGTTGAAACCAGTTCTGAGAGGACTCGAACTCGGGATCTTTGTGTCACAACAAACAGGAGGAACCATCTGATCTGTATGATCAGTTGTTTAAAATTTAGACTTTAATATTTTTTAAACCAACATTATAAACCCTCTATTTTTAAACCTTGATGTACATGTCCCATACTTGATCGTCTGCAACAACACGCAAATTCTGTGCGTCCCAACTGAATCCACTCATGTATTTACCAACCAACATGTCTTGCACAAGGTAGAAGTTAAATTTCAATCTTTTCATCCTAAGCTTTACAGACTTTGCCGAAGACACCACGTTTGGATCCATCAACTCTAGCACTGCCTGTGCATACTCAGGTCCGACTTTAGCATTTACATATTTTCCTGATACATATAACTGCATCATTGCATCGACCAGCATTGCATCTTCCTTCTTTGTCCACTCCCATTTGTCATTTCCACCACCTGCCATATCTATAACAAACAAGGCTAAAGAAAATAGGCACGCACGGTACACAAAATTAGCGTTGTCAGAAAAGTCCGTTGCTCGCTCGAAATTGATTCGTTTGTAAACGAGGCGAGCCCGAGCCAAGGTAAGCTTAGCTTGTTGCCCAAAATTTAACATATATAAATTATAACACAAGAATATAACTCAAATTTCAGTGTGTATAGGAAAGGATTATATAGCGAAAAAAAACAAACAAAATCAACTTTTTTATACTAGCATTATTTTCGTTATAATTAAAACACAACACTAAAAAATGACGAGCCAAAGCCTTAAAAAAAATTAAAAATTAGGGTAAATCAAATGGTGTCTTACTAATAATATAAGGGTTCTTGAAATCCATCAAATTTGGGGCTAATGTAGAAACCCTAACTCTGTATTTAATCTAATGATCCACACATGCAATAAAAAGAAAACAACATTAAGTTAGAGAATCGGAGACTGATTGATGATCTCCCGTTGTATGATACCTACACTCGACATTACAAATAAATTGATATACTTTTTCTTTTAAAAAAATAGAGGGTTTATAATGTTGGTTTAAAAATATTAAAGTCTAAATTTTAAATAATTGATCATACAGATCAGATGGTTCCTCCTGTTTGTTGTGACACTAAGGTCCCGAGTTTGAGTCCTCTCAGAACTGGTTTCAACCGAATATTTTTAAAAATTGATTATATAGATGAATGGACTATAATACCCCTCAAACTTAGTTAAGTTTTAACTAGGTTAGTCCCTAATACCTTACATTGAAACAAATTAAAAGCCTAATACCCTACATTGAAACAAATTAAAAGTCTAATACCCTAATAAGAAACAATAAAACATTAATACCTTACATTGAAATTTGGGGTAAACCATAAGGACTAACGGCGTAATTTTTTCTATGTAATAAGTAGTAACAGTCAAAACCAAGCCTTGATGAATAATGACTAACACATGAATAACCAACTGAATAATGAATTAACAAGACAATGACCAAGATTCTCTCAACATAGTCTCAAGGGGGTATACCATAGTACTATTCATTGAAATGCTAGGCCGCCCAGCGGTTAATGATTTTAACTAAGCATACACACAAATTCACATAAGGCAAACACACATGAGAATTGCATTAAGTATAAGAAATAGAAACTTGATTAATAGGTACATGAGTCACCCCAAAGTAGTAAAACAGTAAAAAGGGGAAAGATATACTCACTGTTTGTGAAAGCGATCAAAATCCAACTCAAGCGGTCGTGAGCTAAATAAGGGGAATTCCGAGGAATTCAACCTATAATATGTAGGAATACTAATAAGGGAAAAGTCTAAAAGTCTATGGTATCTAGGGTCTAAGGCATTAGGGTTTGCTAAGTCGATTTGGTGAATTAGAGTTTAATATGAAAGTTGTATATTAAAAATAATATACCAAAGTTTGTAAATATGGTTTAGGTAATATAATTAATACCAATTGAATACTTAGGTTAAAATATGTTTGGATAATTAAGACAAAATAATGTAGTTAATTACTTTAACTAATTATTGTAAATAAATACAATAATTATAAATATTGAAATAAATAATTATGAGTTACACAAAGATCCAACAATGATAATAAATACTTTCAATCATAAGAATATATTCTATTTTATAGGAAAAGTATTTATAAAATAGATGTCTAAATAAGATAAATAAATAAACGTCTAATTATGTCTATTTAAACGTAAATAATTCTAATAATACCAGACATGATTCAAAAATGTTATTTTTATAGAAAATGGATGCTTTTTGATGTAAACAAATTGAAATAATTTTCCCGTAACTTTTATAAACTTATTTATATTTAAAACTGATTTAATGAGATTAAATCATGTTTAAATGATTAAAAATAGGAAAATTAATAAAAATAAGTGTTTTCTAGACTAATAATTTTTATTTCAGTTCATAATGTTGAGAAATAATTTCTCAAAAAGTTTGAGATTAAAATAATTAAAAATGAATTTTTAATCAATTAAATATGATTAAAACAATTTAATTCAATAAAAATATAAAAATTAAACATTTTCCAAAAAATAAAAATGTAATAATTTTCTTTAGGGTGTCAAGATGCCACACCTAAATTTTTATAATTTTTGGACAAAAGATGGATTTATTATGAATATTTTAAGATATAAATGTATTTTCATAAATAAATAAGAAATATATGTAATATCTAGATAAAAGAAAAAAGACCCAGATCTGCTGCTGGAGAGACTCGAACCTGATCCAGCTTATTCACAAACACACACACTAACCACTACACTAGAAGGATTTTGTTGGTTTAATTTGGAAAACGAATATATTTATCTTTACACTCAAGTCACCTTCATCTTCCCCAAATCAAACATAAACCCTAACCCTATACCCTAATACAATTGACCATCAATGGCCACTGTTAACGACTAACTGCATAGGGTTTTTGTAAAGGATATTATAAACATTCAAACGGCAAAACAAATATATCTTACAATAACGGAAATGGCCGCAAATGAAGAAGATATAATCGAGGTCTTGAGGGCCGATTCTGCAGAGCTTTGGTCACGATTTGTATGTTTTAAGAGTGGGTTTGTGTTGTGCAATCATGCAGAAAACGTAAAGGTGTCAAGTATTTGTAGTGACTGTGACTTAAAAACGGACTTTAATGGAAACATATTATTCCGGCGGTTTCAAGTTAATGGGTCAACTTTAATTCACAAAAAAAAAAACGCGTTGTGTTTCAATATTATGGTTGAAATTTATTGATACTTATGGAGAAACGTTTTTGTGTCATTTAAACGAGTTAAAACGTTATGGAAAACCGTTTCTTGGGTTGGCCGGAATAAATTCCGGTGGCCGGAATAGTACCCGCCGAAAAAACGGTAACAGGGGAGGAAGGATTCAGTTTTTTAAAACTTTTGGAGGTTGGCAGTATTGGTCCCTTATGTTTAACTTAGGTTAGTATATTGTATAACTAGGTTAGTTTTTCCTTTATAATACACTAACCACGTTAATATAAATTAACCAAAATGTTTTGAAAACTTTATAATTTAATTTTTTTTTATAAAATCTCGTACGAATACATTTCACCTACGCGTTTGATTAAAACTTATACTCAATCAATTATAAATATACTGATAAAAATTTTAATTCGCTTTACAATTAAATTTGAAAACGACGAAACTTTCAAGGACTATAATGGAAATATTTGAAGGGCTGTTGTTGTCAACTAGATAAAAGACGAAGGTGACGGATGTCACACCAAGTCATTGGACATGTCACGGGGTTCCTAACATGTTCCTATGCGTCAATCCGTGTTTCGGGATGTTAAAATATACATATAGCAGCTGTACACGCGATTAGGAGAGTCAAACTAGTGAATAAAATTGTAATCACTAGTAAAGTGGTGAATAGAATTGTAATCACTAGTAAAGTGGTGAATAGAATTGTAATCACTAGTAAAATGGTGAATAGAATTGTAATCACTAGTAAAATGGTGAATAGAATTGTAATCACTAGTAAAATGGTGAATTGAATTGTAATCACTAGTAGAATGGTGAATAGAGTTGTAATCACTAGTAAAGTGGCGAATAGAGCTCCTACTCGCCTATAGTTCAGGCGAAGGCATCAAGGCTCGGCTCGGAACCAAGAGGACTGGATGGGTAGATGAGGTTCCGCATGTTATGTGGGCCAATCGCACACTCACCAAAACGAGCAACGGTGAAACTCCGTTTAGCCTCACCTACGGTTCTGAGGCCATAATACTCGCCGGAATGGTCTTAGTTTTCAAGTCTTGTTTTGAAATTGAGTTAATGGCCAAAATTGTCCCTGATGTTTGGCCAGTTTTGCCACATCAGTCCAAAATAGTTTTTTTTTTTATATCTAGATCCTTTAGGTTTAAGTTTTTTTTTGCCAAAATCGTCCCTGACACTAACCAATTAAATATTGCCGTTATGTTGAGGGGTATTTTTGTCTTTTTGCCCAACCCTCATCACTGCATCTCTCTCCCTCTCTTTCTAAAATTATCTCTCTCTCTCTCTCTCTATTTCTCTCTAATCTTCTTCATCTTCCACCCAGCACCATCTAAACCTAACCACAACCACCTGCCCCCACCCCCCCCCCCCATCGTAACCTCCACGACTGCCATACCTACCATTAGCCACCACCGTTAAGTAACGCATCCACCACAACCTGCTAAAGATGCCAACATCATCACCAAAATGCCACCGCCACCATGAATTGAGGTAAAGAACGATATCATTGTACCACCATGGTTTATAAGATTAAGATTTGTTGCCAACATCAACATTGGGGTTTTTCATTTGATTGTGCCTAGAACTCGAATGAATGGGTGAATGATTGATAGTAAGTAGGCATTTCAATTACAATTTTGTTGCTAGTTGTGATGGTTGTGGTGAGTGGTCACATGGTGACAGGGTAGGGTGTGGTGTGGTGGTTGGTGGTGGTCTCATGGCGACGGGGTGGGGTGTGGTGTGGTGATGGTGGTTTAAAGGTATGGGTTTTTATCGGAGCTTCAAAGAGAATGGTTGTGGTGGTCGGAGCAGGTGGTGTGGCATTGGTGTCCAAAGCAGGTGGTGTGGTAGGGGTGGTGGTGGTTGTTGTGTGTAACAATAGTGGTTTGGTGGTTTAGTTGTGACAGTAGTGTAAGCAAAACTCTGACTTTTTTTGCCACTTGAGCAAACCATATCAACAAAAAATAACTAAGTTAATTTTTAGTTAGTATGAGACCGCTGAGAGAACATAAGTTAAAAGGTAAGACTATTAGCAGTGATTTTTGAAGTTATGACGGATGGTTGGCTGCCAATAACTTATACTTAAGAGTAAAACTAATATTCCGTTAAATTATAATTTAAACAGTGACCTGGCAGAAATTATTTATGTTAACAATTTACAAGTGGGGTACTTTTTAACTTTCCCTTTGTTGTCAAGTGCAATCCCACTTGCATAATCTTCCTAGATCTAAACTTGATTTTCAGTAATTCCACTTACAAAGAATGAGCATTTCTCCATTTCGCTCATACTGATCCATATAGGGAAAATTGAGTGGAAATCAAGTGTGGATTTTTTCTTTTAATTACGTACGTGCATTGTACAACAATGAAACTAACCACGATGAAACTAAATGTAGGAGTGTCGTTAGTCCAACGATAAGTATAAACTATTATATCTTACTGAGTTATACTTTCATATTCGTTATCTTGCATTAAAAAAAAAACAAAAAAAAAAATTACTTCAACCTTTTCCACATTAAAATGTCAAAGTAATTAGATTTTGACAACTTTATACGATAACAAATCATTCTGAATAAACATGGTCATAATACATTTAATTTTAGTTTACCAACATTCAGTTTAAAACTTCTTTATAAAAATGATAAAGGTTATAGATTTTCTTTAAAATTAACCAAACCAAGCATATTTATTAGTTTATGATCACTTTTATTTTTAATTTATAAGTTAATAACCCGTCACTAATGTATATTATAACCTAATTACTAATCGTAATTTGTAACTCGGCCACCACCCCCACCCACTCCTCTTTTTTCTCTGCCAACATTTTCTTGCCTACCTCAACAATAGATGAACTACTAAACCAACCACGTACCCCTACACTATCCCCTCACCTCCATCATCTCAGCCTACATTTTCTAACCAACTTCGACCGCCAACCTCTTTAAATACCTTAATTACTCACTTGTTTTACGTACATCGAGGTAGCTAGACATATATATGCATGCATGCATGCTTGACGTGAACATTTTCAGATATGTTTGATTTCATGTTTGGATGGAAAAAAGCCTCCAAATGGTATAAATTTTCTGTTTGATAAAAGTCGATCTTTTTGGGTTACTTCAAAATTTTATGCTTTTTTTGTTTTGGGTTCAGCAAGAGGCTGATGAAGAAGCTTAGGTGTCGTTTGAAACTGCTGAAGAACAAGAGATGCTGTATTGTAAGACAATTACGAAACGATGTCTCACAACTCATCAAACATGGTCATCACCAAACTGCCTTCAATAGAGTACTACTGCGTTCTTCTTCATTCTTCATTGTCATATCGTTTCATTTCTTCCCCTCCCTCCATATTAATTGTTTTCCAGAATTCTTGATTCTTTTTTTATACTAACATAAATAAATAAATAAATAAAACTATCGGTTTTAAATAATTTAATAAAAATCATTTCTTGTATAGTGTAGATATATGTACGTAGTACTGATATTAAATACTTCAACTGAATCACAATAAAATAAGCCTCTTTTTTTTCAGACTTTAACATTTTTTTTTTTTTTTCACTAAATCATATTTCATTAAAACAAAATACGAAAGTTAATATATAAAACCAATTTCATGAGCATTTTTATTAAATCTTGAATGATTCGTATTTCAATCTTAAATGTCATTCAAATTTCAGGTGGATCAAATTTACAAGGACGAATGCGTGATCGCGGTCTACGATCTTTTGGCTCATTTTTGTGAATTTTTATTTCGTCAACTCCCATACATTCGACGTAGCAAGTATGATCTCAAATCCGATCAGTTTATCTTAACCTTAATGATCATTACATAAGTCAAAGAACGTTATAAGTGATATAATAAATATGAAAATAGCTAGGTATATTTGATTTAATTTTATTATTTCACCCCACCTTGCATTTGCAAGGATTTGAACCCACAACCTTATATTTGTAAGAGGGGACACCATACCACTAGACCAAGAGGTCACATAATTGCCCTAGCTTTTAATTTTTGGAATTTATAAATACGTGTTGGGATACTATATAAATAGGGATTGCCCTAACGACATCAATGAAGCAATATCAAGCCTTATTTTTGCATCGGCAAGATGTGGAGATTTGCCGGAGCTTCTACGCATACGTAAACTTTTTAGTGAGCGTTATGGAGAGCATTTTGAAGCTAGAGCCGTGGATTTACTTCCCGGAAATCTAGTAAATTCCAAGGTGCATGTGTATGCCTAATGATATTTATTTAATTTAATTTAATATTGTAAGGTTTGATTAATTTATTTCTCTTATTCTGATATATATATAGTTTAATTTCTCATATAGATTAGAGAAAACTTATCCATCAATAAGGAGGTACCAAGTCAAGTGAAGTACAGACTGATGGAAGAGATAACCACAACTGTTGTACAAACAGGACCATTGGCATTAGAATATGCTTCTGAACAGGTAGGTAACATTAATTGCTCGCTTTTCATGCATGTATTAACCATATATATATATATATGTGTGTTATGTCACATTATTATAATAATTTGCAGGGTCAAGTAGATGGCAATGATGTGACTGGAAATGGTGAAGATGCATACGTTGACTTTTCAGCAAATGAATCTAACTTTAAGCAAGACTGGTGGTCGTATACTGACATTGAAGAGTTTGATCAGGAGGGTGAAAATGGAAAAGATCAAAGGGTTTTCATGTTCACCGGTGTAGGAAGCATTAACTTATTGATTTCAATTATCATCGAGAAGATTAGATCAGCTGCAGCAGGGAAAACAAGGGACAGCTCCTTGGGAGTAGTGTATTCGCAGCCAATTGGTGAATACTTACCGCCGATGACTAATTGTTGTGAAGATGAAGAATGTTGGTTGCCAGCTGTTGAAGAATGTTGGCATGATCATGTGCATCCGAAACTCCCGGATTACGATGACTTAGCAGCTAAGTTCATGGCACTCAAGAAACAAAAGCCCATTTGAAATTCAAGCTTAATTGTACCTTAATTTACATTTACCTCAAAATATATATTTTAATTCTAGTAAATAGCTAGCTAGGCTTCAAATTCTTCGAATTTTGTTAATTCCTAGAGTTTTATTTTACTTTACCTTTTCAGGAAACAAAATTTATAGTTGCTTGTTTTATTTTTCGTCTTTAGTTAATTCTTAAGGTTTACCTCTTCATTGCTTTTTGTTTGCTTCATTAATTCATTATTAAAAGTACGATTAAGGTGGTGTTTGAGATTGCGTTTTGAAATTGATTTTTAGATTATTGCGTTTTGAACACGCAAATAATCAGTTTTTAGTGTTTGTGGTTGAGTTTTGAAGTGGATTTTTAGGCTACCAAAACGCAATAATCTAATAGTAGCTTCACCCCTACTTTTTCAAAACGCAGAAGCTGTTTTGAAAAATCAATTTCAAACACTCTCTAAAATGTATATTTAACTTGGTTTTAAAAAAAATGACATATAACACGCTCTCATGTGTAGAAGAGAATTATCAGTTTTACAATGATTGTGTTTGTGGGCGGTTGTATGTCAGTTTTAGATCTAGTGGGCAGGTAGTTATCTTATGTATTTCTTTTTATTATAGCACCTCCAATGGGTGGTTTGTAGTAGTCCATCCAAAACAAACGAACCAAGCAAAAGCAGGCATGCATCGAAGAAGTTGGACCAACCTTGCTCCGTTTTGAGAAATGGTGAGCCCTTATTTGTACTTTAATATATATTTTTTTAAATATCAATATTTTCATTTTAACAAAAAGAGGCAAATTACATAAGAATAGCATGTAGATGAGCAACAAGTTGCGTCGTCACCCCTTTCTGGATAGAAAACCCTAATCTAGAGAAAACAAATCCTTGCCCCTGAGGAGTCTAGAAGTTGTTGTGGACCACTCGCTGGAGTCTTGTCAGAAACTTGATCGCTTCCGGTGTCAATGAGCCAAAAGTATCAAAGGCCAAAGGGACAAAAGCATGTTGGTTATCCTCGCCACCTTGTTCGATGTATAAATTAAATAAAAGGAAAATTAGGTGATGAAGTGGAGGTTTGGAATTGTTTAGAGTTGGAGAAAAAAGTGGGGTTTGGTTTGGTTTGGAATGGTTTGAAATGATGTGGCATGGTGATGTGGCGGCTTGGAGTAGTTTGTGTGACCAACCATTGGAGATACTCTTAGTGAGGATGTTTAACAGTTCAAAACGTATCGAACCGAAACCGTTATATGCTAAATATAAGAATCAAAATCGGACCGCGTAAAAACTTACCTGTTCAGTTTGGTACCGAGTTGAATGGTTATCGTGTAAACGTTTCTTGTCAGAATCAGTTATCAGTTAAATCCTAAATTTAACAATTAAATAAAAAACGGCTTTAGTCAACTTAAATTGTGGTTTTGCAGTTATATTAAGGACGTATAATACATGACTCGACCAATCAACTAAGCTTGTATATATGATGGTTAGGACTTGACTAAATTATAGATAGTTCTTACATTCGAATGTTAATTTTCACACTATTTATAATTTGTGCTATGCATTACTAATGTCATATTAACATCATTGCCCGATTCATATTATAAACTAACCCTTGCACCTCATAAATGACTTTATAATCGTTGATTCCCAGTTTAAGCTATTTTTTCCTTTTATGGTGGCACTCTATATATTTTTACAAAAGTTACATTGTCAAATGGAACTCATAACTGAACATGTTTGTTAGATGTTATATAGTTAACATGACTTGAACAATATATTTTATAAAGATTAAACTGGGAAACTAAGAATATCTATGGTCAGCTACCAGACTACTTGAAAAGCTCACTAAATTATGGGTTTTAAATATGATATTATAAGTTTAAACACAACCCAGTTCTAGCGGTTCTGTAAATGGACTTGCGAATTTCGAACCGAACCAAATAGGCAACCTTTTTCCACCCAAATGTAAGAACCAAACCCTAAATACAAGAATGCACTTCAGATATAGCTGTTTGATTTTGGTTCTCCGATTATGATGGGTCAAAACCGTGAATTACTTAGCCCTATTTATTGGTGTTACGTAACATTGAATTGCATCCACAAAACTAGGGGTGTTCACAGGCTGATTTTAATGGTTTTTAAGTAAAACTATGGACTAAACCGTTAGTTGTGGTTTTAAGTATCAAAAACTAAAACTTAACCACTAAATTTAAAACTGCACCAAACCAAACCAAACTGATATAGGTTGGTTTGCATTTGTTTGCACGTCTAAACAATCCTAGACCTAATTCATTTATGGTTAACTATGTTTATATTACCTAAAAAGTAAAACAACACACTAGAAGATGGTTCAAACAAGCATTCGGCATATGCAAAGCAAAGTAGAAGCGTTCGTAAGATGTTGTGAGTTTTGAGTTTGATTCAAAAGCAATCATAAAGTAGAAGTGGGACTTTAAATGGAATGTGTGTATGATCAATGATTGAAAGAAGCAGAATTGTGTAATTTTTTTTTTACCTAGGATTAGATGGAACTCGGGAGTTAGAAGGCCAAGAGCCAAGACTTGAATTAAAAAGTGAGGCATTGGAATTAGGATTCACAAAAGAGTTGGATTAAAAACTTGAGGCATTGGAATTAGGATTCACAAAACAATTTTGAAATTTGCATCCCATAGTGATGTCGCACTAAGCAACAACTGTTCCAGAGTTGTACAATGAAGTGATTAGCATCTTTTGCAGTATTTAGGGGCTGTTTGATTTATTAAGTGTTGAATCATTAAGAGATCTGAATGGTTAAGAGGTTCTAAATGATTAAGTGATAAATGGTTCAGCTATGCACCAAGTCTGAATGGTTTAGCTCTGAACCATTCCATTCAGATCCTTTTTAGGTTGAAACAAACAGTCTGTGTCACACTCCAACCGATGGCGGAATACATCGAGGCGCGACTTGTGATAGATTGTTCAAAGACTTCATGATACTAGAATTGTGACAATATATTTTAAAGAGGATTTCATTTCATAACATTTAAAGGTCTAAAAGAAATACAAAATTTTCAAGATAGGAAATACGACATTCAAAATAACAAAATTTAAATGGTGCATTTCTAAGTCCATCCCTAATAAGTTTTCTTGAGTCATCGCATCATATATTTCCTGCAACATGTATAAAATATCTGTCAACACATAAAGCATTGGTGAGCATACTAGTTTTGGTTTACATACATAGTATAACAATGTTTTACTTGAATCATCATGCTATAATTTTGCACATACAGAATCATACAAAAGGCATAATCAACACTCGTGTGCACTGCTTGACCTAACACCGAAGTCGTAGGCCGGTAAAACTTATCATGACCCAGTTAGGGGGCAGGGTGCTACTCCTATAGCGCTATACATGTAAGGTGGGTTGTATGCTTAAGGCTTTTGTATATTAGTTTGAATTCTAGCATGGAATAGTTTGTAAGCATGTTTAGTAGATTGAGCATGTGAGTATGAAAGTGTTTTGTATATGTTTGCATAGGATACATGTTGAGCCCCCAAAAAGTGTTAAAGAGTAAAAAGGGGAGAAGTATGAACTCACCTTATGGTGCGTTTGTTAAGTTCCCGAAACGGGTCTTGAGGAGGAAGAACTTTAGCTCCGATTAACTAGAGTTGGAAAGGAATGAGTCTTAGATTCAAGAGTTGTTTTAATAGGCTCAAGAGTGTCATGCATGCCTTTTAGGCGAACCAAAACACATATCGTCTTTAGGGCTATTCGGATGGTCTAGAGCTAAAGTTTATGACTAAGCACAAAATCACCATGACGGCGATTCGGATGATATGAGTTAGAGTTAGGAATGTGAATCCATTTTAAGAGTGTTTCATGTCGTGACCACTTTGTGGTCAAGCGATTCGTTAAGGTAGGGATGTATCCACAAACCTTCCAAGTTAATAGATTAATAGTGTTTTGAAAGTATCTATTTTAGTATTTACATAATATAACTAGAAGATTAAAGTAGTGTATGGTGACTTTGTTTGGAAGAGCCTTGGCTTTCCTTTGTCAACTATTAACTATAACACAAGTCCATCCAACATTAAGTTGTTGGTGAACTTGGTTGGTATCACTACAACTAACCTTCTAGTGCATAAAAACAATAGAAGATGAACCACATTTGAGGCCTCATTTTGGTGTCCTACTCATATTTATTTGCCATAGCAAACAAGAGTTAGGTCCTAGAGGTTTTTCGAAGGGGTTAGAGGAAGAAAACGAGTAAAGAAAATGGAAGAAAATAGTCTGAATGCTGAACCATTCAAAGCCTCATTAAGAGGCTACCAATAGGGATGACAAAAAAAACCCGAGCCTGACGGGTATACCCGAAATCCGAAGTATTTGGGACAGGTATACCCGATACCCGACGGGTATGGGACGGGTTTGGTATTGGAAAAAAAATATTTCGCGGGTTTTGGGACGGGTATGGTATTAGGTGATACCCGACCCGATTACCCGAAACTAAATATCTAAATACCCGATACCCGACGGGTATGGGACGAGTTTGTATGTTGTATGTTGTAGGAGATTTGAGCTTATCTTTGTTTTGTTTTGTTTTGTTTTGTTTTGTTTTGTTTTGTTTTGTTTTGTGGTAGGAGAAAAAGTAAGCAAATGAGGAAAGATGTTTGTGGGTAAAGAACATTAGAATAAGGGGTTTAATAACAATAGAAGAAAAGTAAGCAACTTAAATGCAAATATTAAAGTTTCCCATTTAGCAGCTTCATCATCAAGGTTACTGAAATCGAGCAAACAAGAAAGAAGACCAAAACCCTTGTCAATTCGAAAGCCAGTCAATTTGATACAAAACTAATTTGAATAATAATAATAATAGCAATAAAGAGTAGGATGGACCGGATTGAGACAGTGAGGGAATTGCCGTTCCGTATTGGATTCACAGGTCATAGCGGCCACATTCGAATAGAGCCACTGCCTCCTTCTTCTTCTTCTTCTGTTCAACAATCGCTTCCGGACTTGATACTTGTTAGTTTCTTTCTTTCTATCAATCTACGCTTTATGTTTTCTACTCTAGTTGTTATTAATAATAAAATAATTGCAGGCAATGTGGAGGGAGGAATTGGAACAATCCAATCCAATCCAATTTCACCCAAAACTCATGTTTTTTTTTGCTCTCTATGCTTTTCATTTCATAATGATGGACAATTTACATTAGGATACGACTTCATTTTTTAAATAAGTTTTTGTTTAACCTTTGCAAAAAACTTTATAATATTTTCATTTTCAAACTTGTTCAAAACTTTTAACCTTCCTTTACCTTCTTCTAACTGTCCTTGTTTGTTTGGTATCTATCTGTGTGTCCAGGTCACACACATAGTTTTCATTATTTGTGTTGATGATGTGACATGGGTCGTATTTACTTTACTTAGGTTTTTCAGATTAACCATTTGTTTCGTTTTGAATTTGGCTTTTTTGTTTATGTTTCCAGCCTCCTGCATTTCCTAAGGAAACACCAGAGTCTATCAAACAGTTTGTTGAAGATAAATATCTGCTCCCAAGATTGGATGATGATGAATTTTGTGCTGCAAGGCAATGGGACTTTGACTGGTTTGATCAAGCAAAAGTTGACTTAGACCCAACTATGCCCCGATCTATTGTGGTACCTGCATGGGAATTACCTTTCAGGCGTCCATCCGACCTTAACAGATGGGAACCTGCGTCCGTCCAGGTACATTATCTTTATCTACCTATTTATTTAAGAAATATATATTATTTATCTACCCCTCCTCCTTTTAGTTTTTCTTTTTCTTAAGAGACAGACAGACAGAAAATATCCCCCTCATTACTTCCTTCCTTAACTTGATGTAGTGTAAAATTAAAAGCTTGCAACTGTATTTCATCATTTGGTACAAGTTTGTTATGTTAGGGTTGATTGGAAGGCCTCAAACTGCATGCATTGTGAATTTTAGACATTCACTGAATCATTCTCTCTCTATATGCACACTGTTTAATCACAATGTATGTCCCACGATTGTTGCAAGGTTAACTTTATATGTTAATTTTGGAAATCAACTTGAAATGTTGAAATTTACTATGTTTGTCATTTACTTGATAAATGATTTTCGAATCCTAAATTTCTTTCTTTGAATTCTCTCTCTATGAAATTTCTTGAAGAGGAATAGAATAGAAACAATCTCACCTCTACTCTCTAGGATGGATGAATTGGTACCTATTTTTGATTGAAGGGTATAAGGAAACTGGACCCTTCGATTTTCTATTGAGTTGACTTATTATGATGACTTTTAGGTTGATGTGTCTGAACTAATGGTAGAAGCAGATACTTCAATTGGTGTGCGAATTAGTGGACCTCCAAAGGATTTTGTGAAGGGAAGCATTAACAACCGCCCATTTCGTCCAGGTGGTTTGGATGATTCTCAATCCAGCGGAAGGACTTTTCCTGATGGTGCTTCAAATGGTGAATGGGTACAGGAACTTCTGGTTGGTGCTCCCGCTCAAGTCATCCCTCCCAGCTTTAAACAAGGAATGAATCTTGGAGACCTCAAGGTTTTATACTTTATAACATTAAAGGCGCTCCATTTCTTTATGTTTTATTTTAACTTGTCAAAGTTTTTTCTTTAATATATAAACCTTCTAAATCATTTTACTCAATTATTATTGAAATCATATACTTTTTGTAATCATTTGTAGCATTAATTACATATGTTCGAGCTGACCCATACTAAAATTAGCCATTTCGAGCCGAATGAGTTTGACCTGGGATGCAACCCGCCCATTTTATGACCTCCACTTGATATCTGAGGAGGGTTAATTTATTGATTTTATTTGAACTTTTGAAGGGTCATCCATGTTCTTGGAACGTTTGTGAAGATCAAACCTTGCCCCAGACAGCACCAGAGGTAATGCCTGTCATGATTCTTGTTTTCAGGTGGTTGAATATTAAGTCTCTAGTGAGTTGCTTTCAGTACATTCAATTACTATGTTATAAATCCAGAAATGATCGAAGACATTTAACTAAACAAAGTACTACAATATAAGAGTCTTTGAAAATGTAACGAAAAAAATGCCTTGTTTTCAAATTTGATACAAGGTTTAAGTTTCTTAAAATTAAAATTTACACTTCTTGTTTAGGGTGGATGGACTGATATTAAATCATATTATCTTTCAAGTTGATATTTTGTCACCTCTGCAGAGTACTTTATCTGTTCAGTTTGATGATTTATTTAAAAGAGCTTGGGAAGATGATGTTACGGAACTACCCATTGATGGTATGCCTATTTCAACATTTTTTTTAACTTTAAACTTTCAGAAATCAGAACACTTATCCTTTGGTGGATTTCTAATGAAAATGATAAATAAGAATATTTATTCAAGAAATAAAGATAAATAGAGGTGGTGATTTCAAGTTTCAACCACATCACTTTAACTTATCAATGGTCCGGATTATGTTTCATCTCTAATGGGTTTAGTGGGTATGATAAAAACATAACTTGAATGAAAACAGGGCAAACAAGTTGAAAGTCGCTCAAAGTGTATAATTGTATTTTTAATGCATATTACCATCATAAACCATTTTATTAAAAAGAATTAGTTTGTTATTAAAATAATGTAGCGTTGTAGCTTCTCTTATCATATTGAACCCACTATTCATTCATAAAAAATGAAAAAAAAAAAGTGTTGCAGGTCAAGTATACCCATTATGTACTAAAAATAGCTGTTCTGACCAGTATCCACCCCACATCACCTGCACAGTTTTGCAACTCTTTAAATTAGGTGCTTTTATCTTAGATATTGACCAATATTTTGATGTGAAAGCGAATAGTGCTCTAAATTCATTAGGTTGCCACTCATCTTTTCCCCTGTATTAGAAGTTTCTATGTTTGGATGTTAATAACATATTAACATTATTGGTTATGTAGGAGATACATCAGATCTACAAATAAATTTAATTGAGGCGGGTTCCCCAAAATCCATTCCAGTAGAAGCGGAAAACAAGTCAAAATTTTCACTCGACTCCGAATCATCTGTTATAGATCAGATATTGTCAACTGGATCTGAAGGATTGACTAAAGATTTGGATGCTTCTGGTGATAATGGTCAAGAAAAGTCAAAGGAGGCAAAAGTATATTTGAATGCTTTGAAAAAGTGGTTTTTTTTGTCTGTCGGTGACGTGTTCGCCTAATGGGTAATTTTCTGTTTTGTAGGTCTGGGCAGTTACTGGTGGTAGTGATGGAATTGCAGATGATTTTAATGAACTTGTTCCTGACATGGCATTGGATTTCCCTTTTGAACTAGATGCATTCCAAAAGGAGGTACCAATACTTTGTTTTTAAGTTTGGCATACCATTTTTCCACAGTTAATCATTTGCTATTTTTAACACACTATTAACTGATATATTATGACCGGGATGCCTTTTTTTAATATATCTAGTTACCATCTTAAAACAAAAGGTATATTTTTGGCTATGATTACAGGCTATATATTATCTTGAGAAGGGGGAATCAGTGTTTGTCGCTGCTCATACATCAGCAGGAAAGACAGTTGTTGCAGAGTATGCATTTGCCCTTGCATCTAAAGTACGCATCTCTCTGTATTCAGCCCATTAATTCATGTTAACAAGAAGTTTTTACATTTTGGTGTAGATGGGCCTTTTATATTATGTCCTCATTTTATCAAATCACATTTTCCATAGATGCTTTTTCTGCTCTGTGCTCAAGGGTAGTTTTCTAATATTAATGGATGGTTGTGTTAATGCAGCACTGCACTAGGGCAGTATATACTGCTCCAATAAAAACAATCAGTAACCAAAAGTACAGGGATTTTTCTGGAAAATTTGATGTTGGGCTTCTCACAGGGGATGTTAGCTTGAGGCCCGAGGCTTCATGCCTCATCATGACAACTGAGATATTAAGATCAATGCTTTACAGAGGCGCTGACATCATACGTGATATTGAATGGGTAAACTCATTCATATCATCTTGTAGCTTATTTCTTGTGCGGCCTTCGGTAGTTGGTGGTAATGTGTTTGGCTCAAAACGGGTAACTTTTTTAACCAGCCAAAATGGATCAGATTGGTTGACTTACTATCAGTTTTTTTTTTTTTTTTTTTTCTCTTTTTAACTTCATAAATAACTAATGTAATTAATATATGATTAAGAAAACTCTCTTTTTTAAGTAATAATCGTTTTAACTGTCGATCGATATATGAGGTGGTAAGAGTTTTGATACACTTTGGGAAAGTTCAACCGATTTGACCTGTTTTAGTTTTAGCTAAGGTTTTAAAACTTGCCCTATTTTTTGATAAGATGGTCAAAATTGTCACCTCTACTTGTTTCTTTGTGGATATGGTAGTTATATGGTTCAGCATTTCATTAGGGTTTCTTACCCTTTTCCTAATTTGATGTGTGTTAAGTTAAGTTGTATTAATTAATGGTGAGTAGGTTATATTTGATGAAGTACATTATGTAAATGATGTTGAAAGAGGTGTTGTTTGGGAAGAGGTTATCATAATGCTCCCGAGGCATATCAATTTCGTTCTCCTCTCTGCCACGGTAATTCTTTTTACATTTACATAAATTAAGAGTTCCTATTTGTGATGTTGAATATATATTCTTTTTAGTTTTTTGAAATTTTATCTCATTCAAGAAAAACAGAACCAGAAACTTTTGACGTGGAGTTACAAAATAAATAAGCCTTTGGCATTATTTAATTTTGTTAATGTATTTGCAGGTACCTAATACAATTGAATTTGCTGATTGGATTGGTAGGACAAAACAAAAGCAAATACGTGTAACTGGGTAAGTTAACATGTTTGAAAATATGGATCCTTCTCTATGTATTAGAAATTTAGTCTTAGCCGTTGGCTGTAGAAATTCTTCAGCGATGATTGATTTCTTATATACGAATTACTATTTCTTTAGGCCGTAAATATGGTACAATTAAGAATGCATTCATTAGTAGATTAACTAGAATTGAATCTTTTTTCTTATTGTAAATTACATAATTTATTCTCTTTTGAGTATTTTAGTGTCAACGTTTTTTTAGAAAATATTAGGTTTCTGGCTAATGTAGCAGATGTAGAGTTTTCTATGTTATTATTCTATTCTAAAAAAATCATCATTTAATAGAGCTGTTACTTCTTTGTTGTCTGTGAAATACACCTTCGGCTATTCATCCCTACCAGGTAACATGTCTCACAGGTGCTGTGGGGCAAAGTGGCAAACACCTACCTATTGAGACCAAATTCCATCGTTGGGGGCTCAGAATTAATTTTTTTTCCCTTTTCATATACACCACTTTAAAATGGGGAATCTGGTTAGTCACACACTATCTTAGGCTGTGATAGACTCGCTTTTCATTTTTACACCATAAAAGGAAAGTTTTCATGCTATGCAGCACCTTCTTATCCTCTTTTCACTGTGTATCCCACCCCTCATTTTTGTAGGGAAGTTCAGTTGTTTATTTAGACACATTTTTGAACTATAATTTTTATCCAATCCTGCCAAAATTAGTGTGCATTTATATAAGGGCCCCATTCTTACGCCTTGAGATAATCACCTCCAAAAGTGTGTTTCACAATTGTGTGCTTCCTTCCGTCAGTTTTGATGCTTTGTGGTCCAATTTTTTAGTTGCCATTACCAATTTACTCTCTTATTATTCTTTCTAGTGTCTTTGATAAAAGAGGAATGAGCTTTTACTACTTCTCGTAGTTTAATTGTTAGAATTTGGTTCCTGCACACCCGTACCATTGTACTTGCTACTTATATATCAACAACTTGTATATTTATATTTTGACAGGACTACAAAAAGGCCCGTCCCATTAGAGCACTGCCTTTTTTATTCTGGAGAAGTCTACAAAATCTGTGAACAGGAGATATTTATGCCCCAGGGGTTGCGAGCTGCTAAAGATGCCCATAAGAGAAAAACTATGACCACAGGTGTTGGTGTTTCTGGACCACTTGCAGCCCCTCATACTCTAAAACCCAACACTAGTTTTGCAAGGGGCAAACCAAACAAACAAACTGGTCCCCAGAACTTTGTTGGTACGGGTCGGGCCAACCAAGGAAATAATAACTGGGGCTCGAGAATTTCTGAAAAATCTGTGTGGTTGTCTCTTATTACCAAGTTGTCCAAGAAATCTCTTTTACCTGTACGTAACAATGTTTCTTTACTTTATAATTTTCTTTCTGTTAACCAAACACATACCTTTGAATGACAATATCTTGTTTTTTATAGGTAGTGATATTTTGTTTTTCAAAGAATCGTTGTGACAAATCGGCTGATAATTTGCGTGAAACTGACCTCACAAGTCGATCTGAAAAAAGCGAGATTCGCATTTTCTGTGACAAAGCATTTTCTCGGCTAAAGGGATCTGATAGGAACCTTCCGCAGGTGACCATACTAAATATACATTTTAGTCAATTTTGACACCAGACTCATGCAGTTAGGGTTGACCAGAACTGAAGAACTGAACCGAGACAACCGGCTATGTTCGTTTTGCTTCTGATTTCAACAGTTTCTTAACAATCCATTATATTGTTTAAAACTGGAACTAAACTTTTTATTTTAATTTTCTAAACTTGAAAAAGCACAATTTTGGCTTCATGTCTTTCAAATTAAAAAAAAAAAAAAAAAAAAAACCCTGATCATGTCTTTGATTCACAATCAGAACAGTTTGAAAATGAAACCAAACCGGTACCAAACTGCTTGAATTGGCTTGGTTTTTGGTTCTGTTTTGCGTTTTCAGTACATGAGATTTATAGAATTAAAGGTTGTATTTTTGTTAATTCCCAATAGATTGTGAGAGTCCAAGGTCTTCTTCACAGAGGGATTGGTGTACATCATGCTGGTCTGCTCCCAATAGTCAAGGAAGTAGTTGAAATGCTTTTCTGTCGTGGTGTTATTAAGGCAAGTTACTTTGTTTCCTTTTTTATTTATTCCATGCATAATTTGTTGATATTATTCATACCAAATAAAACGAGTGACTACTTGTTTAGTTTTGTCACATTTATTCTCTGAAGTTTCTTCCATTAGTATTCCTCTATTCACTGACTGTGTTATTAATTATGTAGGTTTTATTTTCAACTGAGACATTTGCAATGGGGGTTAACGCCCCAGCTAGAACGGTGAGTCACAATAGTTAATTAGTAATTGTTCTTTTCTTTTCTTTTGTTTATCAATCAGATGAGCATTGAAAGCTTTTTTAATGTTGGCAGGTTGCCTTTGATAGTGTAAGGAAATTTGATGGAAAAGAATTTAGACAGTTGTTAGCAGGAGAATACACACAGATGGCAGGGCGTGCTGGTAGGAGAGGACTTGATAAGATTGGCACTGTTCTTGTCATGTGTCGTGATGAGATTCCAGATGAGAGTGATTTGAAGAATCTTATTACAGGGAGTGCAACCAGGCTTGAATCTCAGTTTCGCTTGACCTATATCATGATTATGCATCTCCTTCGTGTTGAAGAATTAAAGGTACACACACACACGATCATTTCCTTAACCAGCAAAATTTCCTGGTTTCATTTTATAGTTAGTTAAATAGATACACTCATTTGTTTTGGGTGGTGTTTGAATGTGTGTTTTGAAAGTGATTTGTGTTTTTCGAGTAATCAGAAGACAGTGTTTGGATGTGCTTATGCCATTCGAAGTTCTGTTAGGTCGATAATAAAATATTGAGTACTTAACAAACAATTAAGGGATAGTTACATATACCCCTCTAATACGGTATAACATCATACCCTAAAAACCATAATATCAAATATACTCCTTTCTTTATATGGATGGCATATACACTTTTTCCTTAAAACTTGCATTAGGATACCACAGTTTGGAATGTAAGAAAGAGAAGGTTATAATGCTAATATTATAAATTATATTTAATGAAATGGTATATATGCAATTTTGAGTGGGTGTATATGGTATTGATTTTTTGGTTGGGGAAATATGATATTGTGCAGGTTTTCAGAGGTATATATAAAATTGCCCCAAAATTTAAAAAGGATATAATTACCAAAAAGGACATTTATGTGACAAAGAGATGTTTTGTGAAATGGGTGGTCTTTTTTTTAAATGAGGTTAAAAAGGATGGGTAGGTGAATTTACCCTTCTAGGCCTGAGATAATCTAACAAGTATTGTGCCCCTATTTTGATCAGAAACCGTATCATTTATGCAAACTTCAAAAAATAATTATTTCGGGTTCAATTCACAATAATCTGATAACCAGATTGAAAACACTACTCTGAACACCACCATAGTATAATATGAGTAGTATACTAGTATCAGCACTAATCGTGTTACATATAATAACCAAGTAGAGGATTTTTAGAGAATGTGAGCTGTATAATTAAGGTCGAATAGCAATCAGTAAGGTTAAGGTGCTTTCACTTCATTGCTAATGTGCTAATTGGACTTCAGAAATCATTACTCAAACCACTGAAGAATCCAAATTTGACTATTGGTAATTTTGATTGGGAAACCTGTACAACCCTAACATGGCTGAATGGATTTTATCAAGTGTTTTTTTATTTTTAAAAGTTGAAGTATTTTGTAATTGCCTTTGAGAGTTGAATGGATTCTATAATGATTTCCAGAATTGGGACGGTTTTAGTCAAAAAAAAAAAAAAAAATCCAGGATAGAGGAAATGTTTGCCCCCATTCCACCCTCCTTATACCCTGCTGCTAGTATCTTGTTGTAGCCTGTAAGTGGGATTTTACATGGTAGTTTGTCTGTTTGTTTGTTTGAAGGAGTGTTACTTAAGGTTAACTGATTTGATTATGATACATAATAATCTTTGTTTTGTTTTTTCAAATGGATTTGGATAATCAAGTAAGTAGTTGGCTATAGAAAATTGATTATCATGATAAATTTTGTAGTATCAATCCGTTGGTTCTCTGATTTTAATTCTTCAAGAAGCAATAAATAATTTGAGAATTTACATATGAATACTCCCATTGTTATTTACATTACATGTTTTGTCTTTGTTATTTTTGTGATGATAAATGTTCATTTAGGTGGAGGACATGCTGAAAAGAAGTTTTGCTGAATTTCATTCTCAGAAAAAACTACCAGAGCAACAGCAATTGCTGATGCGAAAGCTTGCTCAGCCTACAAAATCTATTGAGTAATTTTTTTCTGGATCTTCATAAATTTATCACCATTCTCTATACATGCATGCATTATGCTTTCTTTTAATATGGGCCTATGGGGTCTTCAAAATTGATTCGATCAAAACGAAATAATTTTCGTCACATATTAGTAAAAAAATCATATTGTTTCAGTAATAAGCTATAGTCTTCGAATATAACAATTCAGGAGGTTTTATGCTTAAAAATACACTTTGGGCCTGTTTCCTTTTTAGCTATTTTTTCATTTACTGGTTAGGGGTAGTTCAAAATATAGCCTGATTTGACCCATGCATAAGTAAATGAATCGTGATTGCCACCTTTAGAAGCTAGTAGGGTTGTGGTGATTTGACCCGTTTTAATTTTTATGAATTGAGTAAAGAAAAGAGTAATTGTTTTATGAGTAGGTGCATAAAAGGTGAGCCAGCTATTGAGGAATACTACGAGTGGTATTTGGAGGCTGAGATGTATAACAACAACATTACTGAGGCAGTCTTGCAGTCTTCAGCATCTCAGTCTTTTCTTAAGCCAGGAAGAGTCGTGGTTGTGAAATCCCAATCTGTGAGTTATTTTCATAATTATTATTATTATCTTACTTCACAAACACCATTTTTTTTTCTAATGGGAGGTGTCAATTTCAGGCCATATATGTGAAAATGGGTCAGTTTGGTTTAAATATCATGTAAATGTACCTACTTTTAGTAATTATCTATTTTAGGGAATGTACTTTCCCTTCAACGTTGATTTTGCAGTATGTTTACTTATTTGGAAAATGGTTGAAAGTACTCCCCTTCAATGTGCAATTGACCACAAGTATATCTTTCATGCACTCGTACACGTGCTTATGAAATTCTCACGATTCTCTACTTAAAATCTATATATAATGAACCACTTTAATAAACTAATTTAAGTTAAAATTCTGTCAAAGTGTTATAAGCTGGAACTCCTTAATTGCATAATTTAAACACATTACATCTTAATTTTAGTTATTGTTTTTGTAAAAAATGACGACGGAAGAAATGGGGGGTCAACCCAAACCCATTTTAACATGTCTGTTTTACCACCTCTAATGTAAGTAAGATATGGACCTGCTGACAATTTTTATGCTTACAGAATTAATGTAATTGCAGGGCCAGGATCACTTACTTGGTGTCATCTTAAAGGCGCCTTCTGGTAATAAACAATATATTGTTATGGTGCTTACGCCATCTTTACCATCAACATTACAAAGCAGTGATGACCCACAAAAGAAAACAAATGCTGGTCTTCAGATATTGATGCCAAAATCAAAACGTGGCATGGATGATGATTATTACTCTTCTGCCACTTCACGTAAGGGATCAGGCACTGTTGAAATTAATCTGCCCCATCGTGGTACCGCTGCTGGGTCTAGTTATGAAGTGAGAGAAGTCGATTCTAAAGAATTCTTGTCTCTTTGCAATGCCAAAATTAAGATCGATCAAAACGGACTTCTAGTAGATGACAACACTGCAGCTTATTCTAAGACTGTTGTTAGTCTGTTAAGTCAAAAAGTTGATGGAAATAAGTATCCTCCAGCCCTTGATCCAGTTAAAGGTATATTCCTCAAAATTTACAAAGTGTAAAAATAGGAACTTCTTGATGGCTGGCTATTTAGCAGGGTAATGGCGTTAGGTTCAGGAATTCGCTGAAAGTAATTTGGTATTTGATTGTGTAGGCTGCTGGGGTTGCTGCTTTGACTAACTGATTTTTGGATAATTGAATTTGTATGTCAGATTTGAAGCTGAAAGATGTGAATTTAGTGGAAGCTTACTACAAATGGAACAATTTATTGCAAAAAATGTCACAAAACAAGTGCCATAATTGTATCAAGTTGGAGGAGCACATCAAAATAGCCAGTGAAATAAAAAAATATAAAGACGAAGTTAACACACTCAAATTTCAAATGTCTGATGAAGCACTTCAACAAATGCCCGATTTTCAGGGTCGTGTATGTACCCTCATTTTCTTTCACTTTTTTTTTTTTTTTTTTTTTGTGATCCACTGTTCAGTTATTTTTTTTATTATTATTTGGACCAGATTGATGTGTTGAAGGAGATCGGTTGTATAGATAGCGATCTTGTGGTTGAGATAAAAGGGAGAGTTGCTTGTGAGATGAATTCAGGAGAAGAATTGATATGCACAGAATGCTTATTTGAGAATCAATTGGATGACTTGGAACCAGAAGAAGCTGTGGCCTTGATGTCGGCTTTTGTCTTTCAGCAGAGGAATGCTTCTGAACCTTCACTTACCCCCAGACTTGCACAAGCCAAACAAAGGTCATCCATCTTTATATTTTTCTTTGTTTTCCTTAAAAGTTTTGTTCGTTCGGTTATGTATGGATTCTGACCTGATGTTATAAATTTCAATCTGACTTAGGCTGTACGACACCGCCATTAAACTTGGCCAGCTTCAAGCACATTTCAATATACAAATCGAGCCTGAGGAGTATGCTCGAGAGAATCTCAAGTTTGGACTTGTTGAGGTTGTTTATGAGTGGGCAAAGGTCTTCTCTCTCTCTCTCTCTCTCTCTCTCTCTCTCTCTCTCTCTCTCACACACACACACACACACACACACACACAAAAAAAAAAAGTATCCTGTAGCAACCAAGTTTTTTCACTGTTCCACGAAAGTCACTCAAAACCTTTATCAAATAAAAAAGAAGTAAACTAATTGCCTAAATAGAACAATTATGAAACTTAGTTACGGTTATATTTTCAAGCGTAACGTGAGTAACATGTAATTGTGAAGAAAAAAAAGTCACTAAATAATCAAGTTTCGTAATCATTTCATTTTGGTCACTCAATTTAAGTAGTTACGACGACAATGAAACAATGATAAAGCTTTGAGTGACTTCATTGAAACAAAACTGAAACTAGTTTACTATTTCATCCCAACAAACTTAGATATATGTTTGGGTTGGGGTGCTATACAGGGGACTCCATTTGCAGATATATGCGAACTCACAGATGTCCCAGAAGGGCTTATAGTAAGGACAATCGTACGGCTGGATGAAACATGTCGTGAATTCAGAAACGCTGCAGCGATAATGGGTAACTCGGCATTATACAAGAAAATGGAAGTTGCTTCAAATGCAATCAAACGGGATATTGTTTTTGCAGCTAGCTTGTACATTACTGGCTTGTAATAGCATAAATCATTATTATTATTATTATTATTAATTATGCTTGTGCATTAGGTTGAACAATACTTTTGGGTGATGTAAATTGACACTAAATTCATGTTTCTTTTGACTGATGTTTAACGTGCAATATGATTTTTTTTAACATGTTCAATATGTATTGACTAATATTAATCCATCTCGTGACAAATCATCACTTTTTCTCCTTTGTTAATCGGAAAACCTGATTTCGTCTATTAGATTTGTCTTGTAAAATCAAATTAGACTTTTTATTTTTTTGAGTCACAAATAACTGCAACTAGCAGTGTACTTGTCCGATGGGACGGGTTCTTCAAATTTACAATATACAAATTATGTGGACATTGAAGATCCCAATAAAGTTTTATCTAACTGGAATTAGTAGACAAGATGTTGGTCAAATCCTGTACATTTTAACTCAAATTTTGTTCCTCAGTTAGCACAATTTAACATTTTTGCTTCGTTTTGTATAACCCAAAACGTTTTAAGGAAAAACAAACAATAACGAAATAGCTTCAAGCATATAATGACATATTTGAATTACAATTACATCATCATCATCATACTCAGTAAATCTTACTTATAGCAAAGCTAAGGTAGGGTCTGACAAGAGTAAGATGCAGACAACCTTATCTCTATCTCGTAGGAATAGGGAAGTTGAGATCCCCGGCTCGATAATAGTTTTTCATCAAGCCTTAGATATAAGACACGTAACACTCAACAATCGAGACAAGCTCGATTAGTGCATATACTCCCTTGTCTTTCGGCTATCAAAGCCACCACATGATGCATGATTAACTGTGACACCCGTCAACGATCCAGGTCAACATCCATACGCATTTTACTTAATATTGTCATTTTATGTGCAACATTTTGCACACATTATACCCCCCCCCCCCATTCTGGCAAAACACGAGTTATTGAGAAAACTCGATAAATTATCCGTTTATGAATACAACACCCGGACTATACCAAACAATTGGCGTTGAACAGTCAAGCCAATCACATGCTCAACAGAGAGCAACCGGATACCCGTTTACCACACAATACAAAACAACAGTACACACGACAATGTCTAAGTGGAAAGTTACACAATCCACTCGAAACCGAATAATCACAAAGCGTTTTATGAGGTTACCACTCTCTAACACATGGTAACTCCTCACTAACATGTGTGTATGGATCACCAATATTATCATGTGTTAACATCTAATAACCTATGTTCACTGTAACACCCCAACTGATGGCGGAAACATCGGGATGTCACGTATTGATGATTGTTCAGTAGCTCATGGTAAATAATAAATTCCATTAAATGATTTAATTGAATTACATACAATTGTTCTAGAATTTGTACATCAAATTGAATAAAACTATACACATATCTTCAAGCATCAATTCAAATCTTCAAGCAAATAGAACCTGAAACATGTTAAGTTGAAAAGGTTTTGGGTCAACAAAAGTTGGTGAGAATTACATAGGTTTTTTGATAATTGAATAAAAATGTTGTGCAATTCATGTGTCATGTCAATCTAGTCCATATGTGAGAACATACTAGAAATAAATCGAGTGCATAATCAACCCTGATGACTGTTATAATATGATACATACCATACGCTCATGGTCCACTTGAATATGTTATACGATAACAAACACCCACGCTACCTTTGTAGGAGGCACGTATCCGGGTGGGATTGTCAGTCCAATAGATCTATCAATGTATACCGCCGGCTTGTACGGAGTTAATGATTATGCTAGAATGGTGCTTACTCTAATCATGCTCAAGACATAATGCAACATAGAAAACACATAGACACATTGATGATTGAATTGCATAAATGATGTTGTAACATGTTTCACCCCAAAAACGGTGATAAATAGAAAAGGGACTATGTAAAACTCACCTTGGTAAAATGTTATATCTGTTGAGAAATGTGTTGACCAAATGTATCAAGTATCACCCTAAAATGAGGTAATAAATATGTCTAAGTCTATCAAGTCTACAAATGTATAAGTTCTAGGGCTTCGAATTGGGGATAATTGCTCGTTTGATTAATATTAAAAATATTCGCCAATTGAGAGAAATTTAGTAAATAAATAACTAAAAATCTTTTTATGGAATTCAAATTTAAGATGGTCACAATAATGTGTTTAAAGTACAAAAATAATTTTTATAAAATTATTTCCTTTAAAATAGATTTTTAAATCTATTTATTACAAATTGCCAAAATTTAACTTTAATATTTAAAAATACTAAAATTAAAGAATTATTATTTTAAAAATCATATTTCTGTTCTAAATATATAAAAATAAATTGTATAAAATTTTGGTGCAAAAATAATAAAAATTGAATTTATTATGATTTAATTATGATTAAATCTAACAAAAATTGATTAAAAATACTAAATAAATGATTTTTCAGAAATAAAAATCATTTCTGAAAAGTTTAATGTTATAAAAACTTAGGATAATTTTTGTGGAAATTTATAAGATCGTTTTGATATTTTTATAGATTTTTATAAATAAAATAGAATAAACTTGATTTAATTATTATAAATATTAAATAAATAAATTTCAGAAAACTAAAAATTGTAAGTTGAACTTTTTTATTAGATTAACTCAAAATAATTTTTGTAGGATTTATAAAAGAGTTTTAGTATTTTAAAACAAATTTTAAAATACTAATGATTATATATATATATATATATATATATATATATATATGTTTTGTTTTGTAGAAATAATCAAAAAGAAGTGCCACTGCCCGGGTTCGAACCCGCGTGGCTCTGCCCATGGGTACCAGACACAACCAGCTGGTCCAAGCCAGTGGTTGTGTTTGGATTCAGTTTATAAAAAAATAAATATCCTAACAGAACACATGTTCTTCCCCAATTATATGCAATCGAGCCCTAGAATCTGCAATTGATTGAATCACACAACGTTAACCCAATTAATCATGGGGTTAACGTTGTGCATACACCGATAAACAAAACCCACACAAAAAAACAGACTTACAAGATGATTCGTATGAGTTTTAGCTCGGTCAACAGGAAAGTCAACCGAGCACGATTATGCGAACAGGATGGAATGAGAGAGTAATTGGATCTTTGTGTGTGTTTTTCGGCACAAGGAGATGGTTCGAATCATCTCAATTTATACAGATTTTCGAATAGGGAAGGTTTCAATTATTTGACCAAAGACTAAAAAAAAAAAAAAAAAAAAAAACGCGTTCATTGTGTCATTAAACGAAGGAATTACGCGAAATCAGTGTTGGTTATAAACGGAAATGACTTATTAGTGAATTGTTTCTAGTTTTACAAAGTCAACGATTGGTATTTTTGGTCCACCCATAATTGCAGGTCACGTAAATCAGGGAAGAAGGAAAGAGGCAACTGGTTGTGTGTGTATAAATTATTTAGAAGTCCAGTGTAGACATGTATAAACCTTGTGGCCTGGTGGTATGACTCGATGTGTTCTAGCCGTCCGACTCGGGTTCGAGTCCGGCTAGCAACAAGGATTTTTTGTTTTTTAACTTGGTAGGCCAAGAAGATGGGCTGTCATTATGGGCCGCTGTGTTGGGCTTCAAGGAAGGAGTGTGTTTGTTGGGTGGGCCAGATCCAGATTGGGCTTAGGGTATAGAGTTAAGGGAGGTGTTTTGTGGGCTTGGCTTAGTAAAAATTATTGACAAAACATTATAAAAACAAATCTGATTTTATTATTATTATTATTATTATTATTATTATTATTATTACTATACATATATATACGTATATATATATAAGTTGTGAAATAGGAGAATAAGGGCTTAGGTACAAAAATGAGGGGTTTTATAAATCGAAATTTGGGGAAAATTTTTGCGATGTTACAGTCTCCCCTACTTTTGGAAACTTCGTCCCGAAGTTAAAAGAAAACACCAAAATTACAATTGGTCAACTACCGTAAACCTTGATAAAATTTCACACTACCTTAACGTACCTGTAAACTCATGATTACGTTCCGGACCGTAATTACCAATTTACCTTACATTAGGGTTTTGCGTCCTTTTATGACTTTACCGATTGTTAAGCAGGTCTGATAGTCTCCGCCAGTCGTTAAGCAGGTGGTAGGGCCTCTCCCGACTGTTGGAAAGACATGATGACCTCTACCAATCGTTAAGCTGGTTGTTTGGTAGTACAAGCAAGTATGATTATAGATATAGCAATTAGTTCACATTCAGACAAACATGCACACAGATGTTATGATAATACTTGAATTTATTACTTGAATCCATAAAGTGTCAATACAAAGAATTAAAAGCAAACAACATTCAAATGGTGGGACTTGCTGTTAAGTAGCTGGAGGGTCTTGATCTCGGTTTAGTTTAGGGCATCGGTTACGGAAGTGATTTGGGTCTCCACATTCATAGCATTGACCATAGTTGTATTGATTAGGGTTAGCAGCTTGAGCAGGGTTGGTGGGTTGGTTGGCATTTGGATTTGGGGTCTCACGACACGTGTTGACTAGATGGCCATACCTACCACAATTGGTGCAAACGCGACATGCTGAAACAGTGGGATGATGTCGATTGCATGTGTTACACAATGGAAAGTTTTTTGTATAAGGCTTCTTGTTAGAGGCTTGTGTAGTGAGGTTTACATTAGGATTCCTGGTCTTACGCTTCTGGTTCTTGGTAGTTACCGCGGCCATAATACTTGTTTTCTCGCCTTTCCGATCTAAGGTTCCGTTCTTTATGTGATTTCCATCGCCATTTCCATTTCCATTGCCGTTCCCATTCATTGGGATGACTTGAGCCAACAAGTTAGAAACCAGAGTTGTGATTTGTTGTGCCAATTGTTGAGAAATAATCGTAGCTAGTTGGGCGTCACCTCCATTGTTGTGATTAGTGTTGTGGTTGTGGTTGCTGCTCTCTTCTTCATGATCGTCACCACTGTTAATGCGAGTGCTGTGGCGTGGGGACATGATCTGTAAGGAACACAATGAAGTCTCAATGAGGCATGAAATGAATGAGGTAATATAAGAAATGTAATCATTTATTCATTAATTAAAACGAATAAACGAAAACGTTGACTTATCAAAGATTCCAGATTCTAATAACATATGAAGACGTGCTTTAGCCTATAAGTGAACGCTCATCCCGAGAATTCCCAGGTAGGGATCCGGGTCCCTCGTCTGATTGGGATATATGCGCAATGCCAGCCTAGACAGAAGACTCAGAATACAGGCGTTCACCCTTCCAGATTGCACGTGTTCGTTATTAAGATCTAGAACTTCGACGAGATCTCGAGGGGGGTTCAGGTTACACCTGAGGATTTTGTCCTATTATTCTAAGAGTAGATCCACTGATGGAGAGCAACCTTCTTGTAGGAATGAAAGTAGGGATAAGAAGTAGGAGGGAGATAGAGAATAACAAGTAAAAGAAGCAAGTACTTGTTAAATCCTATGGTTATAGACTAGATTATTTTTCTAATAACCTAATTCCCTATAACCATGGCTCTGATACCAATCTGTAACACCCCAACCGATGGCGGAAACATCGGGATGTCACGTATTGATGATTGTTCAGTAGCTCATGGTAAATAATAAATTCCATTAAATGATTTAATTGAATTACATACAATTGTTCTAGAATTTGTACATCAAATTGAATAAAACTATACACATATCTTCAAGCATCAATTCAAATCTTCAAGCAAATAGAACCTGAAACATGTTAAGTTGAAAAGGTTTTGGGTCAACAAAAGTTGGTGAGAATTACATAGGTTTTTTGATAATTGAATAAAAATGTTGTGCAATTCATGTGTCATGTCAATCTAGTCCATATGTGAGAACATACTAGAAATAAATCGAGTGCATAATCAACCCTGATGACTGTTAGAATATGATACATACCATACGCTCATGGTCCACTTGAATATGTTATACGATAACAAACACCCACGCTACCTTTGTAGGAGGCACGTATCCGGGTGGGATTGTCAGTCCAATAGATCTATCAATGTATACCGCCGGCTTGTACGGAGTTAATGATTATGCTAGAATGGTGCTTACTCTAATCATGCTCAAGACATAATGCAACATAGAAAACACATAGACACATTGATGATTGAATTGCATAAATGATGTTGTAACATGTTTCACCCCAAAAACGGTGATAAATAGAAAAGGGACTATGTAAAACTCACCTTGGTAAAATGTTATATCTGTTGAGAAATGTGTTGACCAAATGTATCAAGTATCACCCTAAAATGAGGTAATAAATATGTCTAAGTCTATCAAGTCTACAAATGTATAAGTTCTAGGGCTTCGAATTGGGGATAATTGCTCGTTTGATTAATATTAAAAATATTCGCCAATTGAGAGAAATTTAGTAAATAAATAACTAAAAATCTTTTTATGGAATTCAAATTTAAGATGGTCACAATAATGTGTTTAAAGTACAAAAATAATTTTTATAAAATTATTTCCTTTAAAATAGATTTTTAAATCTATTTATTACAAATTGCCAAAATTTAACTTTAATATTTAAAAATACTAAAATTAAAGAATTATTATTTTAAAAATCATATTTCTGTTCTAAATATATAAAAATAAATTGTATAAAATTTTGGTGCAAAAATAATAAAAATTGAATTTATTATGATTTAATTATGATTAAATCTAACAAAAATTGATTAAAAATACTAAATAAATGATTTTTCAGAAATAAAAATCATTTCTGAAAAGTTTAATGTTATAAAAACTTAGGATAATTTTTGTGGAAATTTATAAGATCGTTTTGATATTTTTATAGATTTTTATAAATAAAATAGAATAAACTTGATTTAATTATTATAAATATTAAATAAATAAATTTCAGAAAACTAAAAATTGTAAGTTGAACTTTTTTATTAGATTAACTCAAAATAATTTTTGTAGGATTTATAAAAGAGTTTTAGTATTTTAAAACAAATTTTAAAATACTAATGATTATATATATATATATGTTTTGTTTTGTAGAAATAATCAAAAAGAAGTGCCACTGCCCGGGTTCGAACCCGCGTGGCTCTGCCCATGGGTACCAGACACAACCAGCTGGTCCAAGCCAGTGGTTGTGTTTGGATTCAGTTTATAAAAAAATAAATATCCTAACAGAACACATGTTCTTCCCCAATTATATGCAATCGAGCCCTAGAATCTGCAATTGATTGAATCACACAACGTTAACCCAATTAATCATGGGGTTAACGTTGTGCATACACCGATAAACAAAACCCACACAAAAAAACAGACTTACAAGATGATTCGTATGAGTTTTAGCTCGGTCAACAGGAAAGTCAACCGAGCACGATTATGCGAACAGGATGGAATGAGAGAGTAATTGGATCTTTGTGTGTGTTTTTCGGCACAAGGAGATGGTTCGAATCATCTCAATTTATACAGATTTTCGAATAGGGAAGGTTTCAATTATTTGACCAAAGACTAAAAAAAAAAAAAAAAAAAAAAACGCGTTCATTGTGTCATTAAACGAAGGAATTACGCGAAATCAGTGTTGGTTATAAACGGAAATGACTTATTAGTGAATTGTTTCTAGTTTTACAAAGTCAACGATTGGTATTTTTGGTCCACCCATAATTGCAGGTCACGTAAATCAGGGAAGAAGGAAAGAGGCAACTGGTTGTGTGTGTATAAATTATTTAGAAGTCCAGTGTAGACATGTATAAACCTTGTGGCCTGGTGGTATGACTCGATGTGTTCTAGCCGTCCGACTCGGGTTCGAGTCCGGCTAGCAACAAGGATTTTTTGTTTTTTAACTTGGTAGGCCAAGAAGATGGGCTGTCATTATGGGCCGCTGTGTTGGGCTTCAAGGAAGGAGTGTGTTTGTTGGGTGGGCCAGATCCAGATTGGGCTTAGGGTATAGAGTTAAGGGAGGTGTTTTGTGGGCTTGGCTTAGTAAAAATTATTGACAAAACATTATAAAAACAAATCTGATTTTATTATTATTATTATTATTATTATTATTACTATACATATATATACGTATATATATATAAGTTGTGAAATAGGAGAATAAGGGCTTAGGTACAAAAATGAGGGGTTTTATAAATCGAAATTTGGGGAAAATTTTTGCGATGTTACATTCACAACTAATGGAAATCTATACATGTTAATATCGTCATCAAAACGCACATACATATGCAAATACACAATCACTCGACTACCTACCTAATATAACTAACACGAATGATGTATATGCATACATATATCGACTACCAAGGCCCATAAATAAACACTTGATAAGTGGATCGACCTATATCTAGGTAACCAAGTGAACTTATCATAGAATTGGGTAATATAATGGACACACACACACACACATATATATATATATATATATACTCACACACGGCAATACATACACATACATACTCACCTTAATGTCTTGTCTCCCCCTTATACACAAATAGGACCTTCGACATTGACACTACACCTCCCTATGTGAAAGTTGAACTCAAAATAGAACTTTCTTTTCCTTGTTTCTTGTCGAACGAAACCCCAAAAACCAACCACACCCTTGTCTCTTTCATGGTTGTCAAAACTTACACCAATGTAGCATGAAATACCAAGTACTCCCACACTTTTATTATGATTTCAAACTCAAAATGCAAGGATCCTTCCATTTGTCTTGATCTCAGCCGAAGAACACCTCACCCCCATCTCATGTTACTTTCACCTAGTTGCCATGGAATTCTCCTTGAACCATGGAACTATCAACATCAACAAATGATGACAAGATGGTAAACCAAGGAATAGTCACTATCATTCTTACAACACTACCTACAATCGGCCGATCCCCATCCAAAATTCCTTGACAAGGACTTGACCTCCAATCCAAAACACATATAGAAATCGGCTCATGATGATGTAAATAAACAAGGACAAAGATGATGCAATGTTTTACACCTAATTAGGCAAGAAGCCAAGATTACCCACTCTCCCATACAAGTCAACCATCTCTACACATAACCTTCTAACCATAATCGGCCAAGGTAAGGGACATGCATGACACAAACTTATACAAAACTAGATATAAGACAAAGATAACACACCACTTCCCAATGAAAGATCCATACCCCTTTGTGACTCCTACAAATCAACCGAAGGTTGGAAGAGGACAAGAGATAATGTGTTGTTAATGTTAATCACCTATTTGATACCTTATCACCTTATTCGATCCATGTTATGAAGATTAACATACCAAGATTAGCCACTCCCTTGCATTCCAATCGTGTACAAATAGGAGGCCATAGAGGAGAGCTTTTCACACCAACACAAACTCACAAACTCTTGATTGTTTCGACTCTCCCTAACCTCTCATTAAAACCCAACTCCATACTCTTAAAGATAACATCTAGGAGATCACAAGGCCTTCTAGCACTAATCATCTTTAGGTAAGTCCCTTATGCTTCCAAACTTTGATTAAATCGACTCAATTTTATTTATCCGACTCCCTTCGACCCTTGATCTCACGTAATCGGCCATTTACATGCATTAAACTAGATCACATAAACATTGTTTCACTTGATTTGTTTCTAACACCTATAGCCACACTATGTCGATTTATCACTCTCATATGATATTAATCGACCTAGGCTATGAAAAAGCGACTCGAACAATGTTTTAAAGGCCAAACATGACTTGGTTAATCTAGCTAAGAACCGGTTTTATAACAAAATTTACACTTTATACATACCCGGAAACTTATATGGATTTCGAAAGTATTTATAATCGGGTTTTATCAAGGAGACACTAACCCACATTGTAAAGCTTCGATTACACCTTGTTAAACAAAGATCGACCACTTTTGATCCACTAAACAACCAGATACGAGGCCCACATCATGCCAAAGTTTCGGCTACCATATTATAACATGTGTTAAAAAGACCGTAACGTATGTTAAAACTAGTTTTGGCTTTGCAAAGGCTTAAACATATGTTAAGACCCTGGTTATACTATAAAACGACCACACGTGTTCAACTAGGATCAAATCACAACCTATGATGACACGTGGGGTCCACTTGATACGTTTTTACAATAATACGCTCAAAATTGTACCTTTCCAGAAGTACACATGAATTTAGTAATATTTGTCACGTGCACAAAACATGGCCCACATACACTAATACTGGGGTCCACAATGTCGGGTGAACAACTTGTATGATAAACGACAAGAACGTACAACTTACTATATTCTTGACAATCATAGGGTACCAATTGTCGGGATAGTAGCCATTCTACCTTTCAGCTTTACCAGACCACAGCTATAGTCACCAGGTGAGTTTCACGGTCCCGTTTTACTATTTTCCATTTTGGGGGAATAAACATGCTACATTTCTAGTATATATCATTTTGTGTGGTATTCTATCGTGACTAACATGTGGAACATGAGACATTCGGTTCATGAGCTCAACAATCCTCGTACTTACATTTACACCGTAACCATTAGCTATCAAAAGCCATGGAACACCTAAATAGATCTATTGGGTTGACACCCTCACTCTTGGTTAGTCACTCTAACCGGTTACACACAAAAGATTGTTAGTATTCTACTATACATACGTTGTCTTTATTGTACAATGCGCGAGGCACAACAGTCAAGAGGTTTGGTTATGAGACTCATGGTTTGCACAGAAATCATTCACTTAGCTAGCCTATGATTGGTCATACATGAATTACACGAGCACTTTACATGACTTGGATCCTGGTGTGTCACGCGCCTCGCGGTAAAACCCCGCATGAGGAATTTAAGGGTGTGACAAGTTCTTTTGTAAACTGCTTGTTCTTGTGGACATCTTATAAATCCAATTTCCTTTAGGACGTTGTTCAGCCTTATATTCCATGCTCTTGGTGCTTGCTTCAAACCATATAGAGCTTTCTTTAATTAGCTTGTAGACTAGGTTCTCTTTTCCTTTCTTTACGAATCCATCTGGTTGTGATACATAGACATCTTCCTTTAATTCACCATGTAAGAATGCTGATTTTACATCTAAGTGATGTACTTGCCATCCTTTCTATGCTGCCAATGCTAGTAGTAGCTTGATTGTTTCCATTCTTGCAACAGGTGCAAATACTTCATTGTAATCTATACCTTCTTGTTGTACATACCCTTTTGCTACTAATCTGGCCTTATTCTTGGTGATCTATCCACGTGCGTCTCTCTTGACCTTAAATACCCATTTTAGACCTATTGGTTTCTAACTTGAGGGGAGTGTAGTCAGTGTCCAAGTGTTGTTCTTTTTTATAGAATCTATCTCGCTTTCCATTGCTTCTATCCATTGCGGGTAATCTGTTGCTTCTTTGTAATTTGCAGGTTCTTCATCGTATGCTAAATATAGATGTTCATAATCTTCTGGTCTAAAAGGTTATGTGGCTGCATAGATGTCACTAAGTGATCTAAGGGCTTGTACTGGCCTATGTTGGGAGCCTTGCGAGTCTTCTAACTCTTGAATGCTTGATTCAACTGGTGGATCACTTACAAGTGTCTCTTGAACCGTTATTGGAGTTCGTGTAGCTGTAAATGGACTGCTAAAAACTTTATTTTCACTTTCTTGATCTTCATTGTCCTCATTACTTTGCTCTTGTACAACTTCACTTTCTTGATCTCCATTAATCTCGAATCGTGTCCAAGATGGTTCATTGTCACTTCCTTCTTTTTAAGTAGTTGTCCCAATCCCATGGTTCATTTTCTATGAATTGGACATCTATACTAATATGTATCTTTTTCTTCTATGGGATCATATAATCTATAGGCTTTTGAACCATTTTCATTTCTTAGATGTACCATCTTCTTACTTCTATCTTCTAACTTCTTTAAGTAGGGCGTTGTTACCTTCACATATGCTATGCATCCAAATACTCTAATGTGTTTGCTATTGGGTGCCTTGCCATTTACTGTTTCGTAGGGTGTCACTCCCTGAAGTTCTTTTGTAGGTAAACGATTTAGTATGTAAATTGCTTGTCGTGTTGTTTCTGCCCATAAGTTCTGTGGTACGTTCATAGCCTTTAACATGCTTCTTGTCATACTCATTACTGAGCGGTTTTTCCTTTCTACTACACCATTCCACTGACGTGTATAAGGTGTTGTAAGTTGTCTAAGGATTCCTCTGTCCTCACAATACGTGGTAAGTTCTTTAGAAGTAAACTCTCCTCCAGGATCCGTTCTTAATCTCTTGAGCTTGTGACTTGTCTCTGTCTGAGCTTCACTTAGAAACTTCTTGAAGTTCTCATAAACTTGATCTTTTGACTTAAGCATGTAGATCCACATATATCTTGAATAATCATCAACTATCAGGAAGAAATAGTTGTTTCCTGCTAATGATGTGGGTGTAATCGGTCCACATAAATCTGCATGTACTGATTCTAGAGGTCTCGTAGCTCTAAAACTTGCTTGAGAGGGAAATGGAAGTCTGCTTTGTTTTCCCGTAATACATGCATCACATACTTGAGATGGGTGTTTAATTTTTGGCATTCCATGTGCCATTCCTTTTTTGCTT
This sequence comes from Ambrosia trifida, assembly GCA_028751855.1. Taxonomy (NCBI): domain Eukaryota; kingdom Viridiplantae; phylum Streptophyta; class Magnoliopsida; order Asterales; family Asteraceae; genus Ambrosia; species Ambrosia trifida. The sequence goes on along the minus strand of CM054123.1, from coordinate 99,018,261 downwards.
AATTGTCTTAGTGAATCAAAATTCACATGTCCCATACGTGCATGCCATAACCATGCAGGTGATACTATTCTGGCTTGTAAACAAATTGGACTTGTTATTCTGAGCTTTACCTTATAGAGTCTATTCTTAGCTCTTGGGACTTTCATCAATAGGTTGTAGTAGGCGTCATATATTCGAAGATATTCATTCTCCATAATTACTTTACATCCTGTTTCTGTAACTTGCCCGAGGCTTAGGATGTTGCTTTGGAGTGTTGGAATGTAGTAGACTTCTGTAACTAGTCTTTGTTGTCCATTGTTGCATTCCAATAATATTGAGCCTTTACCTTTGATGTCGACACATGATCCATCTCCAAACTTTACACTTCCTGCTATCTTTTCATCTAACTCTGTGAAATAGGAGCGTCTTCCTGTCATATGATTGCTTGCTCCATTGTCTAAGTACCATACTTCATTTCCATTGTCTTCACTGTGATAATGTTCTGGTATGATCTTCTTTTCTTCTAGAACTACATTGCTTTCTTCACCAACTGCCATAAGTAATGTGGGATCCTCTTCTTCCATTACTAGGCGAGATTCTCCTTGCTTACTTCGAGGTTTAGGACACCTGGGAGCTATATGTCCTAATTCATTGCAATTGTAACATCTTACATTGCTTGCATCTTTCTTGGGCTTGTAACTGTTGTCATAATGATTCTTAGTGAAACTTTTGTCACTTCTCTAATCTTGATGGCCATTTATGTCAAAGTTCTTCTTCTCATATCTTTGACTCTTGTTGAACTTCCTAAAGTTCCGTCTACCTCGATTCTGATTGTAGTATTTGTAATTGCTATAAGGTCTTCTCTCTTGCCTTGCAAATAACAGCTTTTCTTGACCCGATGGTCCAAATTTCTTCTCATCTCTTGACTTAAGACGTTCTTCATAAGCTTTAAGTCTTCCAAGTGCTTCATCTAGCGTCACGGTATCCATATATGAATATTGTTTTATGGATGCAATAATCTGTAGGAACCTCTCTGGCATAGAGTCCAGTAATTTTCGTACTAAGATCGACTCTTCAATTTTCTTTCCTAGGGTTTTTAAGTTTGTACTAATTGCACTTAACCTACCATCAAACTGGTCTATAGTTTTTGTCTCTCTCATTGATAGCATCTCAAATTCTATGAGTAATGATTGAAGTCTTGCTTTCTGGTCTCGGTCAATTCCAATATGTCTTGTCTTTAATACTTCCCAGATTTCTTTTGCTGTAGAATATGACGCCACATGCATCACCGTATCTTCGGGAATTGCCTGAAATAGATAGGCAATCGCTGTCATATTCTTTACATCTACCGTTGACGTTCATTCTGTGGGTTCCACTACTTCCCACAGGTTATTGGCATTTAATATTGCGTATACACGAACAATCCAAATCATGTAATTTGTAGATGTTAACATCGGTGTTTGGAGGCTGAAAGTGAGAGTCCCCTTCGTGACTGTCTACCCTTTCGTCATTGTGGGTTTAACCGACGTCTTCTGTGGACTTTTGTTTTTGTTTTTCTTCCCTATTGTCCAAATATAATATGGACTACCCAACACTTGTTAGGAACTTTGCTTGACCACTTATTGTTAAACTTAACTATGATATGTCTTGAAAATAATTTTGATTAACTAGGTTTGATGTTTTGTAAGGACCACAACAAAATATCAAGATCCTTGTTATACTATGTTCTTATATCACTAATGTTTCTTCTAAACAATTTCTAAAGTCAATTCTTTGACTTTCCTAATCCTCCAACAAAACTCTGATTAGTGTTTTTTTCAATAACACTTAATCCAAAAACACCTTTCTAAACAAATCAACTATGTTTGTTTATTCAATAATATTCGACTTCAATCTTTCTTTTTTTCCTTTTTTTTCTCGATCAGTGAATAAACCCAACAAACATTGAAATCATATTTTCACAATATACCCTCAAATAATATTATAGAATTTTGATGTTTGACTTTCAAAACTCAATGTCTCCTTCACCGAAATCTTCTGCCCAAACACAAAACACAAATATGTGTTCTAACTGATCTAATGAAACCATCTTAATTTGTTCCACAATATCAAGTTTGGATCCTTAACGAAATAATAATGGAAATTTTTTTCAGAAAAAGTTTCGGTTCTAAACCCGAAAGAAACTAATCTTAATCTTTGATAATTTTGACATGTTTTTGTAAAACCAAATCTGTTTTATATTGGTGAACGTTCGAACCAAGTTTGAAACTCTAAACTGGTTTCGTTTTAAAAAAAAAAAAATTGGCGGGAAAAACTTGATCGAACAAGAAACAGAGTATCACTGATAATCTTGATTTTTCGATTGGATTAAGATTCTAGTATTCAATTATGATTGTAAATAAAGGGCATGGTTATGTATAACCATTTTAAATCGTGTTTAATTGATCGTTCATTGATTCCGGTGTCTCGTCGCGCCGAAGAGGAATGCTTACAGAGGCCCCACGCCCAAGATTTCCTAACAGTTATCCCTATCGAAGGACTGGGGCAACGAATGTCAGCGGTGGAATATAGAGCAATCCTAAAATACCGTTTGATGATTCCCATTTTTCCGGATGACGAAACATGTCCGATTTGCCATAAAGCGTGTTTGGATAAATATGGGGAGCATGCCCTCCATTGTAGAGAGTTACCGGGGTTTAAGTACAGGCACGATTTCGTTCGGGATGTTTTAATGGATATTCTTAGACGAGCAGGGATCTCGGCAAAGAAAGAGGCCCCGGTTAACTTTCTTACAGACCCGACAGAAGGGAGGTCCACTTTACGTCCGGCTGACCTGCTAGTGTTTGGTTGGGAAGGTGGGAAACACGCATGCGTGGACCTTACGGGTGTGTCACCTTTAGCGGGATTTAGGGAGAGTGGGTTCGTGGCAGGGCAAGCGGTACTTAGAGCAGAGTCGAAAAAGGTTGCAAAGCACACTAAAGCGTGTGAGGATAACCAACATGCTTTTGTCCCTCTGGCTTTTGACACTTTTGGCTCATTGGCACCGGAAGCGATTAGGTTTCTGACGAGAGTCCAGCGGGTGGTCCACAGCAACTTCTCGACTCCCCAGGGGCAAGGATTTGTATTCTCTAGATTAGGGTTCTCTATCCAGAAGGGGGTGGCGGCGCAGCTTGTTGCCCGCCTACCTGCTATTCTTATGTAATTTGCCCCTTTTGTTGAAATGAATTTTATAATAAAGAGGAAACGTTTTGGCCGGAATCCTTCAATCCGGTTCTGTTTCTTCTTTAAACGGTTATAAACTTTGTGTATTGATCTTTCTTATCCTGGTTTGGCCTTTGATTAATTGTTCCAGTAATTAAACGATCGTTTGTTTCGGTCTTTGTTTCCTGTGATGAAAATAGGGGATCGTCTTCAGTTGTCTTCTACTTGATGAATGATGGAACAATTGATGAACCTTTGCTTTGATGCCAAATGTGAGATTACAGGATCGAATTGAGGGTAAAAGATTGAGAGAGAATTCTTCAGACACAAAGATACAATACATTACACAAATAAAATGATATGTTGAGGTATTTATACATATGAAAGGGTGTGACCCTTTGAGGCAAACCGACACACCGATTGGTTAAGTTATAATTGCCACATCTATCTATATATATAAAAGAAAACCTATATGCTGACGTGGCGTGCAATGGAGGTCTCAACCTCCCCTTGAGAGTGCCACGTGGCATCATAATTGAAAGATTTTAGTGTTTTTGAACTATTTCCTTTTTTTAATTAAAAAAAAGATAAACATAAAACCCTAAATTAAATTGAGTTATTTTAGGAAAAAAAGAATTTAAAAATAAATTTAAAATTTTATCTCTCATATTTCCTCCCATAATTTTTAAACGTTTATATCTTTTATATACGGGATTTTTTAAATAAAAAAATTACACCAAATTAACGAGCGTTTTATTATCTTTCCAACGAGTACCATAGTCCTATATAAAAAACGGAGAAAAATCGACTATTTTTTGTGGGGTTTCGTTCATACAGGAAAAAAACACACAAAGTGTTCATGTTATTCATTAATCATGTTTTTTTCTTTTAAACCAGGTTCTTATCTACGATGTTGAAAATCAGCCCAATCGCCATGTTATCATTGGAATTTTACTAGGTATACTTCATCTAAAGAAGTTAGGAGAAAGAATCGCGCAACACTGCAATACATGGTGTCACCTTATAGCAAGGTTATTTTTTTTATTTATTTAATTACAAGAGTAATAGTTATTACTATTAGTATTAGTATTATTAGAATGGTTATATTTTTCAACCCCGTAACGCTCCCGGAAAGAATTGATAGTTGCTGACGTAGCGTTCAATGGTGGCCTCAACCATCTCTTGATTATGCCACGTGGCATAATGAGATGCAATGATTACAACTTCCAACTTAAGTGTTTGTTTAGTTGATTAGGTTAGGAATTATAAGAGACATTAAAATGTGAGAAATTAGAGAGATGTGATGAGTTTTTTTAATAGTTGCAGCTTACATAAGTGACTCTTTATATGATTACTGATTAGGTTTTAGATTAGGGAATATGAGTTATTACTGATTAGAATATTATGAACATGCAATGATTGAGAGATTTTGTGGTTAGTTAACTTGAGCCATTTGCAATAGGTTATCAAGTAAAATTAGATTTTTCAACCCCGGGACCCTCCCGGGGTAATCAACTAGTAACTAATATAACAATACTTAGGATATCTAATATTAGATAATATGTAGGAAATTTATGAGATTTTGACAACACGACACGCAAATGGAACTAAACCATATGAAAAAAGTTAAAACTATTTCAGCAACTAAACTGATATTCGTAATTCAAATAAACTCTTCAACCAAATGCTCAATGTCAACCATGCCATTGCAACATTCCACCGTGTTAACCATCTTTTCAAAAGCCGCTACACTACACGGGACTACCAACCGGTTATTCTGCTCTTCATCATCATACGCCTTCTCTAACAACATTTTAAAGAGCGGGTGAGATAGATGTGCGGTGGGTACAACAAACCTTCGCTGCTCGTCACCAACATAAATCGCAAAAAACCCTCTTGGGGTTGTTGCATTGGCTTCAGGTTCTTCGCCATATGTCTTCAGCAAGTGATCAAGGTACGATGTGTCACGTTTGTTATTGCGGTTAACTTTGACCATTTTGGCTAGTTTCTTGAAGGAACCAAGCTTCTTGCCCATTATTGTTTTGGGGAAAATTGGCTTGAGGAGACAGCTTAATATATATGGACACATGAATGGAGCCATTTGACCATTTCTTTCACAACCGATCAAATAGATAGTTAACAAATGGCTTTGGTTAGCGGCCTGCAGCTTAGTTTATCTAAGGGAGAGATAGACAAAGATATGTTTATTTAATTCCGCAAGGAATTAGTAGCACTCACGTTTGACTTTGCAAAAAAATGTTTTTAGCTACCAATTTTATTCCACCTAATTAGAACAAATAATATTGCTAATTAATAAAACACGTAAGGAAATTTGGAATCAATATCGGTTTCTATAGATGGATACTCTATTAATAAAGATAGAATATGTAACTATTTATAATTCTTATTAATTTTTTAAAGTTATTAAGACTATTTAATATGTTAATTAGGTATTGTATCCTTAAGTTAAATAAAACATGTCGTCCGATCAAAAAAAAATAAAACATGTCAAATAATCGTTGAGTTAATTGTAAAACACAGTAACCAAACACACGAATTTTTGTTTATTCCCCAAGAATGTTAACATTATGTATCCAATCAACATGTTTTTTCATTATCTGAAATAAATAAAACTGGATGCCAATGATCTCCAGCCCAGCTGGTTTGAGGTAGGGTGGGTTTTCCCTTAGGGGTTCCCATCCTGGGGGTAGGTCACAAGTTCGATTCATGCACACCACAAAAAAATTCCTCGTGATGGTTTGAGCTTAGGCAAGGAGGACACCAGTGTGTGGGTAGGGATTCGAACTTGAGATCGCTAGGTTAGGGTTGTACAAGGATTTCCACTGAACTAAGCCTTTCAAAAAAAAAATAAAACTGGATACATATGTAGATCGCCTATAAAGTACCTTTGATAGTTTAGTAGGCTATCGTAAAAGTAATTTAACGTAAAAAGTGTAAGAAAAAAATAAGAGGCTGATACATGTTATCCAAAAGGGTATTATTGTTCATAATCATAATTGTTGACATTTTTTAAGTTTCACTCCATTTTTAAAAAGACAAAAATTTTTATATGACATTATTATTATTTTTTTTTAAATTACACCATAAAACAAACTTTTTATCCTCTTTCATTTGCATACTATATTGCCATAGTTTTTTTTTTTTTTTAAGTTCGCTGGGTTGATAGCTTGCGTTTTGTTGAGGGTATACTTATGTTTTATCATAACAAGCAAATCATACATGATAAAACACAACTTATACCTGATAAAATGCAAGTTATATATATGATAAAACACAAGTTATACCCGATAAACGCAAGTTATACATGATCAAACTCAAGTTATACCTGATAAAACGTAAGTTATACTTGATAAAAAATGCAAGTTATACAATGATAAAGTGCAAGTTATAAACCCATCAATTTTAATATATATATATAGCAATATGGTATGCAAATGAAAGATGATAAAAAAACTTGTTTATATGGTGTATTTTTTTTAAATAATGTCATATGAAAAAGTTATGGACGTTAAAAAAATGGGGCGGAACTCAACAATTGTAGGTTATACCTATTTTGCACTTCACTTTCTCTTTTGGAAAATCAACCTATATATTCCCTATTTTAATCCTATCCATTGATTCATTTAGATCCAAAGCCCAAAATCCTTCTTATCCTTTTTATGATAAGATAATTTTTACAAAATACTCTCTCTAATCACTATTTAAAAAATAAATAAGTAAACGAAACACATAAACACTCTAGAGTCTATTTAACAGAACAGCTCTATAACACTTTAAAACTCTCTCATGGCCAACCGCCGGAAACCTATTCCGGTAAGTGTTCAATGTCGTATTATGAAGATCTTTGTCACCAATCTACCAGAGGGATGCAGCGGATCTGATCTTGCTAGTCGTGTTCGTGTGTTTGGAGAAATATTTGATTTGTATATCGCTAGAAAAAGAGACAAAGGAGGCAATCGTTTCGGATTTCTATCAATGTTGGATGTGAAAGATAAGGAAGAGTTACTTCGAAACTTAAGATCTATTCGTATGGGAAATAGTAAGTTGTGGTTTAATGTTGCTAGATTCGTATTAGAAGATGGCGAGATTAACTCAGCAAGGGAGTATGCGGAACCAAGGAAGAATGTTCGGACAGATGAAACACAAGGGCCGGATTTAAATGGATCAAAGTTTGAAGCAGGTGAAAGGTCTTTTAAAGATATGTTAGTTGGTAAGACCATTAATATTGACGATCAGATTAATGGATTCTCATCGTTGCATGGGAGGGCCCTCGTTGCAAGAATGGTAGACGTGGAAGCAATGAAAAGTATTTATATTATCCTGAACGATATTTGTCCGGGAATTGGCAAGGTGCAATATCTTGGTGGTCTTGATATATTGATTTCCTTTGATGATAAAGAAATGGCTGAGCATGTTTTGTCAAAAGCACAAGTTGTTAGTAATAAGTTCCAGTCGATTCATTCATGGGAAGGTCAACCGTTGGGTTTTGAGAGATTAGCATGGGTGAGATTGCAAGGTATACCTTTGCACTTGTTTACGAATGAAGTTTTAGATCCCATTGCTGGACTGTTTGGAAAAGTGGTGCATAAGGCAAACATAACAGAATCAGACCCGGATCTTTCTTTTGATTATGTGGGGATTTTAGTAGGTGATGGCAAACGAGTGTCGGAGGAAGTTTTGATAAATTGTAACAATCAAAAGTTTAGAGTGTGGTTGTCCGAAAATTTTGTTGATTGGAATCCTGAGTACTATGAGGTTCAAACTAACACTAAGGAATGTGACACAGTAGTTGATGAAGAGGAAGAGAATGATCAAGAACATGATGAGGAATTTAGAAGTGTTCATGTTGCTGCAATGCCGGAAGATCAAATTCCGGTTGCCGGAGTAGAAGTCAACGTCGATGAAGAATTGAATTCTAGTATTTTGGAAACTAATGAATGCATTGATGAGGGGAATAATTTTGACCAATTAAGTCCAGTAATTGCTAATAAATGTGATGAGCAATCTAACCCATTAATGGAGGAATTTGTCCCGGGTATCAATTATGATTTTGAACAAAATGGTATTGAAGATGAGATGGATTGTGGTAATTCAAAAGTAGTAAAAAGAAAAAAAAGGTAAAAAAGCTGAAGTGGGCCGGGTCAGTGCTGTGTATACAAGTAGTAACGAAAGCTTAAGGGTAGTCAAAAAGCCCAAGAAGAAAAACAGTGATATGTTTGGGCTGAATGGTCTATTGGGTATTGAGGACAGTGGCCCATCTTCGGAAGACGATTGTTTTGAGCCCGATGAAGATAGGTCTTTTGACCTTAACAATAACCCAAGTGAAGGTGTCAATGTTGAAGGCCTGTTCGATAACGACTCTATTTCTGATACAGCAATTAACGTTGAAGCCAGGGACGATAATGGTGTTAATCAGCTACAAGCAGAGGAAATTGAAGCTACAAAAGTTTGGGGAGATAAGTTGGGGGTTAACCTTGCTTCACATGACAACCTTATTCGAGCGTCGATCGTCAAAGAAGGTTTACAATCGGGTAATAAATGAATTGTTTGAATGTTAATGTTAGGGGTTTGGGGCCGGTTGCGAAATCGGGGTGGATTAGTGGTTTAAAAAAAAGATTTGGGTGTGTCGTTTGTCGCGTTACAGGAAACCATGTCTGCTAATGTGGATGATGGTTTGGTGTCGAAATTTTGGGGCGGTTTGGGTTTTGAGTATGAGAAAGTGGATTCCAGTGGTAATTCAGGGGGTTTATTGAGTATATGGGACCCGAAATTCTTAGTTAAAGACATGGTTGTGAAAGATACTAATTTCTTGCTTGTGTCCGGCATGTTATCGGATGGTGTGAATCGTATTAATGTGGTGAATGTTTATGCTCCTCAAGATAATGGTAATAAGAGGGACCTTTGGGTTAGACTTTCTCAACAGATTCAGACAGGTACCGGGTGGTGGATTATTTTGGGAGATTTTAATGCTGTTAGAGACTCGTCTAAAAGGAAGAATTCGGCGTTTGATCCTGTTTGCGCGAGAAATTTTAATGATTTTGTGGATGATACAGGGCTTCACGAATATAACCTTAAAGGTATGAAATTTACTTATTTGGTTACTAGACGTGGGGTATGCAAGTTGAGTAGAATTGACAGAGTTTTCGTTTATGAGAATATTTTTAATAAATGGCCGAATGCATATGTTAGAGTTCTTAAAAGGGAGTACTCGGATCACGCACCACTGCACCTTTCACTAATTGACAATAATTTTGGTCCAAAGCCATTTCGGTGGTTTGATTCCTGGGTAGATAGACCGGGTTGTGAAGACTTGATTTTTTCGGTTTTACCAGGAGGTAACAATACTGGTCCGACTGATTTAAATCTGATGAGGAAAATGAGAATTCTTCGGGATAAGCTTAGAGCGTGGATAAAAGTTAGTCGCTCTAAAGAAAATGAGGAGGAAAAGAGATTGAGAAAAGAAAAGGAAGAGATGGAATGTTTAATGGAACAAAAAGATTTAGATGAGGCTGAATTGTGGGTTTGGGCTGAATGTCAGAAGAATCTTCAAGAGATCGAGCTTTATAGAACCCGGGACTTAAGACAAAAATCTCGGGTGAAGTGGGCGTCTCTCGGAGATGAGAATTCGAGTTTCTTTCATAGTGTTGTCAATGGGAGAAAAGCTAGAAACGCCATTCCTGGATTGGATATTAGAGGGGTTTGGGTGTCTAAACCGAACGAGATAAAGAAGGAAGTTTTGGTTTTTTTCGTGATCATTTTAAAGAAAACTGCCCCATTCGGCCTTCTATTTCATGCGATGGGTTGAAAAAGATCAATGAGCTTGATGGTGTCTTCTTGACAGCGGAATTCACTAAGGAAGAAATAAAGAATGCCGCTTTTGATTGTGGGTCTAACAAGGCTCCTGGTCCCGACGGGTTTAATTTTCAATTTATAAAGTGGTATTGGAGTTTGTTAGAGGAAGATTTTTATCAGATCTTGAGGGAGTTTCATGAGACGGGCATCATCAATCAAGGTTGCGGTTCAGCGTTTATTACTTTGATTCCCAAGGTAAAATCGCCTATGGGTCTCAAAGACTACCGTCCCATCACTCTTATAGGGGTGATAAGCAAGGTTATCTCTAAAGTCCTTGCAAATCGCCATAAAAAGGTTTTGGGTAATCTTATTTCAGAGTCTCAGTCGGCTTTCCTATTGGATCGGTTTATTCTCGATGGCCCGCTTGTTGTTAATGAGGTTCTTGAATGGCTTAAACGTAGAAAGAAAAAGGTGTTTCTGTTGAAAATTGATTTCGAGAAAGCCTATGATAATGTCAACTGGCTTTTCTTATTATCTATCATGTCTCAGATGGGTTTCCCCCCGACTTGGTGCAAGTGGATTAAAGGTGTGTTAAGGTCGGCTACCGCGTCGGTACTTGTTAATGGGTCCCCTACATTCCAATTTAAGAATGAAAAGGGTCTTCGTCAAGGCGACCCTATTTCTCCTTTCTTATTTCTCATTGTTATGGAATGTTTATCTTGGATGTTGGAGAAACCAAAAACAAATGGTATTCTTAAAGGCATAAATTTCTCGGTGGATAATGCGGATGTTAATCATCTTTTCTTTGCGGATGACGCTCTTATTTTGGGTGAATGGTCTCGTGAGAATCTTCAAAGTACGGCGCGAATCCTTAGAGTTTTTTACCTTTGTTCCGGCTTACGCATCAATCTACATAAGTCTAACCTTTTTGGAGTTGGTACGGAAGTTGGGGAAGTGGATAGTATGATGGAAGTTTTGGGTTGTCGGCGAGGTGATTTTCCTTTCGTTTATTTGGGGATTAAAGTGGGGGCAAAAATGTCTAGAAGTAATAATTGGGATATGGTTATTGAGGTGTTGAGAAAACGCCTTGCCGGGTGGAAAGCCAAAAATCTTTCGATTGGTGGTCGTTTGATACTTATTAAATCGGTTCTTGAAAATTTGCCTATTTATTATCTATCCCTCTATAAAGCCCCTAAAAAGGTTTTAGAGAGTATGGAAGCGATTATGAGGCGATTTTTATGGGCCGGTTGTCGGGAGGAGAATAAAACCAATTGGGTCGCTTGGGATGTGATTTCTACTCCTAAAAATGCGGGCGGCTTAGGAATAACAAAGTTGGAAGATATCAACGATGCCCTCCTTCTAAAATGGGCTTGGCGTTTTAAAAGTCGTGGTACTTGCTTGTGGAAAAAAGTGATCATTGGTTGCCATGGGTCGAGTAGAACATGAGAGATGTTACCTTGTTCTTCCTCGGCTAGCGGATGTTGGAAAGCTATAGTGAAAATTGGAAAGAAAAAGATAAGGAATGGTAACACTCTTGAGAGCTATTTCGGGGGTGAAGTGGGAGATGGGTCTACGATTAGCTTTTGGGTGGATTCTTGGATTAAAGATCAACCTCTTCGCCTTATATATCCACATTTATTCAGACTTGAAAAATACAAATGGGTGGTAGTTGCCGACAAGATAAGTGTCGTGGATGGGGTCAAGTCGATGCAATGGGATTGGAGATCTAATCCATCTACTCCAGCAGAAGTAGCCGAGTATTTCAGCCTCCTTTCGGACATTTTTGACTATGTTTGGAAGGGTGGTCAAGATGTTTGGAGGTGGAAGGCCGACGCAGAAGGTGTGTTTTCAGTCCGGAACGTTAAACGCCTGTTATCTAGCAGCCCGAGTCCGAACAATTCAGCTCAAATGAAGTGGAAAAGCTGGGTCCCCCTCAAATGCAAGGTTATGGTTTGGAGATTATTGCTTGATCGGTTGCCGACTAAGCTGAATTTAAGCAGACGAGGAGTCATTTTGCCGACTGTTCACTGTGTTTTTTTGCGAGGCTGCAGAAGAGTCTGTGTTACATTTATTCACTGGTTGTCTGTTCGCAGCTGAGGTTTGGAATCGCATTCAGGCGTGGTGTCGTCTTAGTAATAATATACTTTTCGATGTGCCTGATATCTTGAAGATTGCTGATGTTCAAGATGCTACCAAACACTCGAAGTACGTGTTACGCGGCATTATTTATGCAGCTTTGTGGATCATTTGGCTGGAGCGTAATGACCGTATTTTCAAAGGAAAAAAGCGCCGCGCTATTGAAGTAGTCGAAAGTATCAAAATGACTTCGTATTTTTGGTTTCGGCATAGATCTAGTACGAGATGTATAGATTGGATTGATTGGTGTATATATCCGCTTAAACCGATGTAATCGTTTTTGTGTGCCCGGGGTCCTTTTCCTGAGGTCCGTCCGGCACCTTGTTTAATGAAATTTAACTTTAAAAAAAAACGAAACACATAAGCCTTAGGCCATGTGTAGTGGGAGGCTTGATGGGGTTTGATGAAATAAAATATTAATAAAGTAAGATGATGAGCTTGATGGGGGCTTTATGTAAAGTAAGTGTGTAGTGGATAAAGCTCCATTAATCATTGAGTAATCATTGCTTAATTATTTTTTTTTATTTAAATATACAATTTTTTAAAAAACAAATAACATTTCATTAAACAAAATACCATTTTTTCATTAAAAAAATCTTATTCGTTAATTTATTTCTTATAAAATTTTGCTTTTCAACTAATGTTTCCTTCCTTTACCTTTGTTTAGCTTTATTTTCAACATTCTTTGTTTTGTCTTTGTCTTCCCCAATCGATCTAAACATGCTCTTCAAACCATACACCCAAAAACCTGTTCTTCAAAAACCATTAATCTAAAACCATCAAAATCCATTAATAAAAAGTCTAAACCCACTTAATCTGACATTTTAAACCCACCCACAAACACTGTACAAACTTAAAGAGAGAGAGAGAGAGAGAGGGGGGAGAGAGAGAATGAAACTGTGATTTTCTGACCACCGGACATGGCGGAGGTTACAGCGGAGCTATGGCGGTGCAACCATAGCACATGGGGGGGGGGGGGGGTTCCCGGCGCTATGGGAGGTGGCCGCACCCCCCTTCAAGCCCTCATCACCTCCCATAGCCACGAGACCCCTCCCCCCCCCAACCGCGACACTATTGGTGAGTTTTGGTTCGGAACGTGATAGTTATCGCGAGATGGAAAATACCATCCCACAATAACCATCTTTGAGCCACCACCACTTAGCGATGCCCCCTTCCTCCATCTATTTTTCGCCCCCCCACACACAAACCACAACCATCTACTCTTGTTCCCTTCACACACAACACACGAATTCTTTTAGTATGCTATCACATCCAAGATATACTTCCACTTTGTTCACTTGATTAGTCATGTATTAATCAAATCAAACCTCCAACCAATGTGTGATTAATAACAATTACGGAAAGATTCCTCGCAACTCATTAATCCATGTAAGATTGCTTAGTTAAACTAACACATCTTGATCCCTCTTGGAACCCTCCAAGCCTTTGCCTCCCACCTTCCATAATATCTTTTCTTTGACTTCCTAAACACACAAAAATCTTATGTTATGTCTTTCACAAGGATATTATGTTAAGTCACATTAGATTTGATTAGGCACCAAGATTTAGGCTAAACATCTCCATTTATGGTAAGATTCCTTAACCTCACAAGGATCAAGGGAAGTTGACTACCATGTTTGATCTCCTCTCCTCTCTTTTTCCGGCCCTATGTACCGCCCCTACCTCCATGGTTTGCTAAAGCACAATCAAATCCAATTAAACATCATGATTAGTGGACTAATATGGCAAGATTTCTTTTGTCACCATAATCCAGATTACCTTCCCAAAACACCACTTTCCTCCCTCCTTGTCTCTTGTGATCGTCGCCCCCTAGTCCCCATGCAAATCCTTTTTTTTTTATCCTAAGACTAATCTAATCACTACTACTAACTCACATTATGGAAAGAAGGTCCACTTTAGACTAATCACCAATGGGGTAATATTCCTTAAACCCTTGGATTCATGAAAGTTGACTTACCTTAAATATACTTCTCCTCCTTCCCTCTTGCTCTATATAAATTGGCCCAACCCCCACCATTCTCATCATTTCACCAAAATTCTAACACACAAGATCCTCTCCTCTCCCTCTCTAACTTCGGCGCACACATCACCACCTAACACCACCCTCCTCTTTTGAACCAAGTACCACCATTCTCAAGGAAGCTAGGAATTTGAACATCACTTGGAAGCTTGGAACCTCTTTTCTTTCTTATACACTAACTTGAGGTATAAAAACAAAATTATTCTTTTACTTGTACACTAATATCACAAATGTTCACCCAAGTTGATAAACATAAACTTTTAGAAACCAAAACTCTAATATTTTACAATAGAAATAACTTGGATAAACCTTCATGTGTATAGTTAAATGTATGTGTGTGTAACATATATATAGATATATATATATATGTGTGTGTGTGTGTATGTGTGTAATATATACATACATATATATATGCATGTATTACACATAAATAATGTGTATGTGTGTGTAAAGTAAATGTTTATGTATATAAGTGTATTGATTTCACAAACATAAATGTTAATGTGTATGTATCGAAACATATACATATATGGGTGTGTATGTGTGACGGTTCTATAAATATGAATATTTATGTGTGTGTGTGTATGTCGAGTACATGAATATGCATAAATATGTGTGCATGTGCGTATATGTATAGGTGTGTGTATGCACATACGTATGTGCGTAATGTGTATTATAATAGACATGTACATGAGTATATATGTGCGTGTGTGTGTGTGTCATAATATATAGGTACATGTGACACCCGGCATGTTTAGGTCAACATTTCATAAACACAAAAAGTCTACCTTAGCGAGAAACGTTTATTAAACATACTTGATGGGGTCAGTTGAGTCAGAACACAGTCGGTATTGTCCAGGGTTCAATGATTTGGAGGATCATTGGGTTAATCACACACACACGTTACGAGTCCCGTTGTTGGTGAATTACATAAACTAAATTAAGTGTTATGTGTAGATTGATTTTTATATGGTGGATTATATGCAAATACGTGTTTAAACGATGTGTAGATGATCATCCATGCTTATATATGTTAAACATAGATTAAGATTGCATGTTCATGTGTTAGGATGCGTTAAAATGCGTTAAACACGACAAACTGGAAAGACTAGAAATCATAGGTCCAGGTTCGACCCATAGCGTGGGGGCGAACCTGGGAAATGATCTTGGTTCGACCCTTAATGAAGGGGCGAACCTGGGATGTGAAAACAATAGAAGTTCATTCGACCAGTTAAGGTACATTCGACCCTGAGAAAGAGGCGAATGTGGGTATATTCGACCATGTGAAAGGGGCGAATGTGGACTAGTATAAATACCACACTTTGTCATTTTTCACCATTTCACAAACCCTAAACGCCTCTAAACACTCTCTAGCAACTTTAATCATTGAGGAAGGAGTTTTTGATCTTGTTTTCCATAATCTAACCTACAAACATCTTCTAAACAAAGAACTAAGGTGTGTTCTTCATCCTAAATCCTTTTTAAAGCATTTTGATTCGTTTTCATTAAACCCCAAGAGTCCAGATCTGATTCAAACATGTTTTCATGGATAAAAACCTTCCTAACATCTTTCTAAACAAAACCTATTCCTAAACATTGAGTTTTCATACAAATTAACATGTATTAATGGTGTTTTATGTGGTGTTATGTATTGTTTGATGATTAATTGCTGTATACTTGTTATAACAATGATCTAGGACTGTTATTGATGATGATTTATGATTGAGATAGGTTACAATTGATTATTGATGATGTTTTGCTCATTTTGGGGATTTTGGGTTAGATCTAGGGCTTGTTCATGATAATGGTGATAAGGATATGATTGGGGGTTTCTTGTTCATGATAATCTGAGTATATTAAGTTGATTATTGATTGATTTCAGAAAGTTTCCTAATTGGGTAAAGATTGCTTGCGTTTGATGTGACATCTCCATAATTTTCTATTTTGGGTAACTTGTAAAACGGACGAATTTCGGGATAAAATTGGTAGGGTTTTGTAGGAATATGTTAATGATAGTTGACTGCTGTGATTGGTGATGTTTTGTGATGTTTTCGGACCGTTTAGATGCGTTTTGGTGCGTTTTATGAAGTTCTGCAGCAAAGGGTCGAACGTGGAACTCATTCGACCCTTCGTGGGGTCAAATGTGGCTCAAAAGGGTCGAACGTGGCTCAAAAGGGTCGAACGTGGCTCAAATGGGTCGAAGGTGGCTCAAATGGGTCGAATGTAGAACCATAGGATCGAATGTGGGTGTCTGGGGGTCGAATGTGGGTGCCTGGGGTCGAATCTGGGTGCCCGAGGGCGAATTAAAACGTGTTAGAGTTGAGTTAACATACGTTAAGGTCGAATAAACATATGTTAGGGTCAAATAAACATGTGTTATGTCAAATGAACTTGTGAATAGGTTGAATGAACATCATGAGGGTTGAACCAAGAGTCCATGGGTCGAACCAGAAGCCCTTGGGGGCAAACCAAACACAGGAAACTCTCGATTCGACCTTACGACTTCGTATATGCGATTTTTGATGCAAACTAAGTGTTTTATGCTTGAAACTTATGTGTTAACCTTATGTGCATGACTAATTGATGTAATGGGTCACCAACGGGATGTCGGGTCTGTCTGGTATGTCCTGTTAACGTTTAAACGCACTTTCTAACACACGTAGTCAAGATCTGGACAATCGGGGACTAGTTAACCTTCGGGTTAGTAGTCAATACACTTATTCGAACTCATTGATAGGTTGTAACTAAGTTGGGTCATCATACACGTGTTGGAATTCTAAGTATCTGAAGGCGCACTCTAAGGTGAGTTTCACGGCCCCTCTTTTATACACTTTTTCTCGGGGGAAAAGCATGCCACACGTTTTAACAAATACAACGTTTATGTTTTGAAACGCAACGATTATGAAACGCAACACTTTTTGAAACGCAATGCTTATGAAACGCAACACTTTTGAAACGCAATGCTTATGAAACGCAACACTTTTGAAACGCAACGCTTATGAAACGCAACGCTTGTTTTAAATTACTATACGACGCAACGCAACGCTAAGTCCTTGGGAAACCATGAATGTGCGGGGCACAACGGGGGAAATGTGGATAGATCTATTGGGCTTGACGAACCCCACCCGACGGCTGGGAGCCGGGCGGGTGCATATTGTCTCTATTTTTGGCAACTCAAACACAGCCGACAACACATGCAACGCTTGTCAGTAATGGTTTCGGGAACACAGTCGTAGTAGTAAGGAAACGTTTGTTATTTACTTAAAGTTTTGCATCTTGGTGGACTTCGTGTTCGGACTAATGACGTGCTTGTCGTGGTACACGTTAAATTTCCCAATTACAACTAATGTATAGTGGTAAAAAGGTATCGAACACAGGGAGTTTGTGGAATATGTGTAAACTAATAACTTGTGAATTAACTAATAATTAACTACTAACAAGATTAAAGATCAACGATTTGTTGATTGCTTTGGGTTTAGACTTTAATAAAAAGAAAACTAAATTAATGATTTAAGATGAGTTTTGTTCTTCCAATTAACAAACAATGACCATCCTTGGATCCATTTTCCTTTAACCTTTATGCAAAAGTTCCACTAGAAAGAGTTACATAGACATAACTCATGTTTAAACAATTATTGTGATAAAAGGGAACAAAGTACTCGGATTATAGTAATGCGAGGTTGTTTCCCGATGACCGATTAATCAATTATCCAACCCAAATCCTTCCCGCAATATCCCGGTTGTCAACAACACCAAGAACGTACGATTAAGACTAGAAATTGAGAAATTAATTAACTACTACAAGCAATTGTTCAAACACCATAATAATCAAGCACATGTACTAAATTATCATTCTAGAAATGCAAGGAACAAACATAAAGAGTTCAAGAAAAACTTCACCAAGGATGATCATCTAAAGTTCTAGCCAAGCATGACTTGATTGATCATCATAACAACCATAAAAATGTTCATATGAATCAAAAGCTAAAACCAATGTTTGTGATATGTTTCCAAAGCTTCTTTTCAGCCAAAAATCGCCCAAGTGTGTGTTAGAAACGTTTCAAGTGGAAGTGGTAATGATAAGCCTCCATAAAGTGCACTTAAAAGCAAGGAGTTACACAAATTCTGCAGGGCCACCGTACCCCTACGGTCCCACCGTAAGGGTACGGTGGGTTTCAAATGTTGACGCTCGTTCAGGACTGCCATACGGTGACAATATGTGGCCTGAGGCCACCGTACCCTTACGGCCTGGCCGTAGGGGTACGGTGGGTCTGTGGAATTTTTCATTTTTTTTCGTCTTCTTTTCTATCTCGTTCCGATGCGATCCGGTCCACTCCCAAGCCCGTATTTCGCCATTTTTAACTCCTTATTACACCTGCAACCATAATAACCGTAGTTACCTAATTCCAAGCAATAACATGGATAAATGTGGATTAAATAAACATTTTAACACTATTAAAGGGTGTTCGTTGAACCACCCGTCACATCCCCACACTTACCCATTGCTTGTCCCAAGCAATCTACTACCACTTCTTTCCACAAATAGGCGATCATTTCAAAGTCAAGTTAAATGTGCAATCCTCGTACTAACCCATCCTCAACACCCCAATCAACACACCCCTCACAATATCTCTCCTCTCGGTATCAAATAAGCTCTAGCAAAGATACGCTAGACACACAAAAGGCAAACGGATAGTTGTACAACCATAAGCTTGTACCTAAATCAATAATCCTCCTAACATAAACATGAATATAAATCAAAGGGACTTAACGGTTGTAACTTGGCTAGGTGTGAAGGTAGGGAATAGGATATATATAAGTAGCGCAAACTTTACCCGGTCTTTTTATTTCAACACAAACACACGCGAACAAGAAACACTACTATATACAAACACAAACATAACTTAACTTGCTCTTCTTCTTTTTTTTTTTTTTCATTTCCTTTTTTTTTTCTTTTCATCATTTTTCTCAATTTCTTCTTCCCCCTTTTTTTTTCAATACATCAAGAAACACTAATACATTCACATACGAACACACTCAACTAAAACTTCAACTTGTAATACTAAAATAACACACTAACACTCTATTTAAACACACAAGACCGGGTCAAGTTGGGTATTGATTTAGGGAACTAGCTAAAGGGTTAACAATCGATAGGCTTTTAGGCTCAAAGATGGGCAACTAAATGTCCAAACCCCCGCCCCTCTCGCTACCTTGCTCATATTTGTAATGTATGAGGTCCAACCCCCTAAAACCCACACTCGCACTCACATAATGAGGCTACCTAATGCCCTTATCATTTTTACACTCATGTTCAATCAAAGATTCAAGCTGTATTCAGGCACAAGTTCTAGTGCACCCCCACCCGTTGCCACTCTCACAAAAGAAGAATTTATTTATGTACATGTGTGGCTTCAACTCTCACCAAGAAAAAGAAACGGGTATTAAGGGTTGCCGGTGTGTCTAATGGGGGTTAAATCAAGGTGTTCCAAATTTTTCAACATTGCACTTGACCTCAAAATTTTTTTTTTAAAAACTCCAAAAATTTCCTCCCATCCCCACACTTGGGATGCATTGTCCCAATGCATGGTTTTGGAAAGAAACGCTCGTATACTCAAACCACAAATTTCTTTTTGTATTTTTTCATTTTGTAATTTTTTTTTCATTTTTTTTTTAAAAACAAAAAAACAAAAACACACATCCAACTTCCGCAACCCAAACTCACCAACAATTCACATGATTCAATACACCACCCAACCACCCAAAACCCAAGGTACAAAACACAAGCATAAACAAACAGAATATAAAACTATGTACAAGAAGCACGACCTGATCAATAGTAGCGCGGCTGCGGCGGCCCGAACACCGAAGTGAACAAATCATTCCATTCGCCAAAGCCGAATGCTCCATCACTGCTTCCTCCTTGATCTGTGGGTTGCTGCTGCTGCTGAGGGTTGACCCATTGGGAATGGTGGACTGGTGGAGTCGGATAGGAGATGCTTCCATCATATGGCGGTAGGGACCCATAATCCACCGGTGGTGGATTTGCGACTACGGGCCTCCCCGCGTGCCAATCATCATTCATTCTCCTGTTCTGATTATCAATGTATCTGTGATTAATCTCCACTTGCTGAGCGTAAGCGTGTCCACGGTTCCATAATTCTTGACGATCAAAACCTTGTTGCATTCTTCGCTCCATGCTAGCTCCCATCATCGTTTGATGATCAAATAATGTTCGCTCTGACCCCGACCAAGTATCAAACACCGAGGCTGGGGGGCGTTGACTTTCAATCACCTCATTCATCGATCCCCCAAAGGCCCAACCATCCACATATGCCCTCTCGGTAAAATCATAAAATCCTCCACCATGATATCCACTCGAACTCCCTTGGCCAATATCCAAATGTCCACCCGCCGGATTGTCTTCATATTCTTCATCATCACTTGGTGGCGCTTCAGCTCCACTTTCGGGGTCATCCTCCTCACCGGGCAAAAGTGCCCGTGCATCTTTCTTTAACATCCTCCACTTTTGACCTCCACTTTTCAATTTATGGTACCTTTCAGATTCAGAATACACCCAACCAGAACCCATTATTGCCAGATCAATAGGTTTAAACTTTTTCCTCTTTCTTCCTTCATCTTCATCAGTGATTGCACCTTGTTGCTTCAATAATCCGGTAATTATTCGACAGTAAGGAATGATTGTCCTCTCTGGTGAATTTCTACATATCCACACATGATTCAAGACCAAGTACCGAAAAGAGAATTTTGGACCACCGTGCATCAACGCATATAAAATAGGAACCTCAGAAAAACGCACTTGTTCCTTATCAGCACGTCTCGGTAATATGTTCAAGATGGTGAAATTCAGCAACAGTTTAGGCTCTATCTTCAAATTTCTTCGATATAAAGTACCATGATAAGTACCCGGCAAAAATAAATCACTCAACATGTCCATCCAACGTGGATGTTTGTCCGGATTAAGCAACAACTCGTCAATGCTCGGATTCTTATATTCCTTCGCCGGTAAACTGTCAAACTTTGCAAGCCTTCGTAATGTCTCGTAAGACATTTCCACCTCTATTCCATTTACCTCACCAATCAGCTTCATCTTTGAAGGTGAATCAAATTTCGGACATCGTAGTGTCGCCATCCATTCCTCTACCTCGTCAAAAAATACCCTTCTCTCCTCTTGATCATAGCAATAAAGTGCAGCTTCCCATCCTAGCGCTTTAAACCTATCAAAAACCCCAAATGGCTCGAAATCTTTTCGGCTCACCTCTCTTTCACAGATAAAAGCCCCAGCTCGATCTTGCAACTTTTTAATTTGGTCATGAAATAGAGTGGGTTGCCAAATCCTTGGTTTTGCATTCAACGGCCCAGTCTTCCATTCCGGCTTTTCAGCCGGGTCTAGCCTTGGAGCCTCCGGTGCTTGAGGTGCTTGAGATGCTTGTTCCATCTCCACATCAGATTCATTGTTTTGAGGAACATACTTTCTTCTTTTGTACTGCTGAGCCGGTTGCTTTCCCTTAGCCTTTGCAGCAGGCGAGCTTGACCCAGCGGCTTCTCCCGTGCGTGCCATTTCCTATACAAGACACAACAAACAAACAAACCAAAAACAAGCAAAACAAAACCATTAGCTAACATGACCAAACATCCCCACACTTGCTTGTTACTATGGTAGTAGATACTATTAATCATACAAGTCCTCTTTGATTTGACAAAATTTGGGCATGACGCCTCTATAATCATAACATTATCAAAAACTCATATTTTCCATCTCAACAACACATCTACTACCACAATATTATCAAACAACCTATTTACATACTATAACATGAACAAGCAAGTGGGTTCAAACTAGGTAAGAACAAAAACCTAAAAATCTTACAATGTAGCATAAAAATTAACAAAAAAAATACATACCTTGGATTAGAAGATGCTAGAACACAAGAAAACAAGAAAACAAGAAAAAAATCCCCAAATTGCGATTTCTAGGGTTTGAAATCCGACCCCAAAAACGTGTTTATCTTCCACTTTACTCCTCAAAATCAGAAACTAGGTGAAAAACTAGCCAAGATGGACCCAAAAATCGTTGATTTTAATGAAGAATTGAAGGTTTAATGGGTGTTTGAAGATTGAAAGTAGTGGGTGTTCTTGAGAGTTAAAGGGAAGAAGAAGAAGAAGAAGAATGAAAGAAGAAGTTAGGTGAAAAATGGTGGTGGGCCGGTTATATCACGTGAGTTATCAATTTTTTTTTTTTTTTTTTTTTTTTTTTTTTTTTTTTTTATAAAACTTGCTGCTGCCTCAGACCCACCGTAGGGGTACGGTCACACCGTTCCCTTACGGTGGCCTAAGTGCACACATTTTTCACCGTACGGCAGACGCAAATGGCCGTTGGGATTCTACTCCCACCGTAACCCTACGGCCAGGCCGTAAGGGTACGGTGGTACTGGGCAGAATTTTTTTTTTTTTTTTTAAATTAGTAATTTTACAAACCCAAAAATTACCCTACCCCCTCGAAAAACCTGTGTTGTCCTCAACACAATGCTAGAACCGTTTCGTTACCGGAACGTCCCCACACTTGTTTCAAACACGGATTTCGAACACACAAAAACGAAAAAACATAAAATAAAATAAACGCTAACTATTTACACTACCAAACCTGGCCTCTCATGGTTGCACCTCTTCCACCGGGCTTAAGAAATAGCCCGCTTTATCCATCTCCAAAGCATTGATGTCACTTCCATCCAAATATGGCTTCAATCGGTGTCCATTCACCGTTTGTTGCTTGTTGGTGCTTTCGTCTAATATTTCAACTTCACCGAATTTACCAATCCTGCAAACAATGTATGGACCCATCCATTTACTTTTCAGCTTACCTGCAAACATCTTCAGTCTCGAGTTGTACAACCACACCTTTTGACCCACTTCAAAGGTCTTCCTTCTCAACTTTGCATCATGCACTTTCTTCAACTTGTCTTTATACGCCGATGCACTTTCATAAGCCTCATCTCTTATTTCTTCCAATTCACTTAATTGCAATTTTCTCGTTCGACCCGCTTCATCATAATCTGCATTTACCGTGGTGATTGCCTAATGTGCTCGGTGTGCCAACTCCATTGGCAAGTGACAACCTTTCCCATACACCATTCGATACGGTGTCGTGCCAATCGGAGTTTTATAAGCCGTCCGATATGCCCATAATGCATCATCCAACTTTCCCGACCAATCTTTCCTATCAACTCGAACCGTCTTCATGAGAATTTCTTTAATTTGACGGTTAGAAACTTCCACTTGTCCACTTGTTTGTGGATGGTACGGGGTGGCAATCCGGTGATTTACTCCATATCTCTTCAACAATTTGCCAAAATTGAAATTCTTAAAATGGGATCCACCGTCACTAATGATCACTCTAGGAATACCAAAACGAGAGAAAATGTTGGATTGCACAAACTTGCAAACCACTGAATGATCATTAGTCCTTGTAGCAATTGCTTCGATCCACTTCGAAACATAATCAACCGCTACCAAGATATACAAGAACCCATTAGAATTTGGAAAGGGACCCATGAAGTCAATGCCCCAAACATCAAATATTTCTACAATCAAGATTGGTTGTAGAGGCATTTCATCCCTCTTGGAGATACTTCCCATCTTTTGACAATTGATACAATTTCGGGCAAAATCACAAGCATCTTTAAATATGGTGGGCCAATAAAACCCACATGATAAAACCCGGTAACCAGTCTTGTGCCCACTAAAATGCCCCCCACAAGCGGATGAATGAGCATGTGTAAGAATATCTTTTACTTCCGATTCAGGCACACATCTTCTAATCACTTGATCGGGTCCAACTTTGAAGAGATCCGGTTCATCCCAAATGTATTGCTTTACTTGGACCATAAATTGTTGTCTTCGCTTCTTGGTCCAATGATCCAGAATGACCCCCCGTGGCTAAATAATTAACATAATGAGCAAACCACGGTGCATGACTAGTAGATGTTGCCATCAATTGCTCATCGGGAAACCTCTCATTTATTTCCCCAAAATCATCATTCTTATCCACCGGAATCCGAGACAAATGATCCGCCACTACATTTTCGCTTCCTTTCTTGTCCCGAATTTCCACATCGAACTCTTGCAACAATAAAACCCACCGAATCAAGCGTGGTTTGGCATCTTTCTTTTCCATCAAATAACGGACCGCACTATGATCTGAGTATACCACCACTTTGCTTCCCCAAATATACGAACGAAACTTATCCAAAGCATACACCACCGCTAATAATTCTTTTTCGGTTGTGGTGTAATTCAGTTGCGCTTCGGATAAAGTTTTGCTCGCATAGTAAATCACCACCGGCTTTTTATCAACTCTTTGGCCCAAAACCGCTCCAATTGTCGTTTCACTAGCATCACACATAATCTCAAATGGCTTCGACCAATCCGGTGGTTGCAAAATAGGAGCCTTGACCAAGTGTTCCTTCAAAACAGTGAAAGCTTGCAAACATTCATTAGTAAAGTCAAATGGAACATCTTTCAAAAGCAAATTACATAAAGGTTTGGTAATGACACTAAAACCTTTAATAAACCGTCTATAAAAGCCCGCGTGTCCCAAGAATGACCTTACCCCTTTCACATTCTTTGGTGGTGGCAATGATGAAATAACCCGGATTTTTGCTTTATCCACCTCCATACCTCTCTCCGAAATCACGTGACCTAACACAATTCCTTCTTGCACCATGAAATGGCTTTTCTCCCAACTAAGCACTAGATTTTTCTCAACACATCTTTTACAACTTTTTGTAACTCGTTGAGACAAGATTCAAAACTAGTGCCAAATATTGAAAAATCATCCATAAACACTTCAAGCGACTCTCCAACCATGTCCGAGAAAATACTCATCATACATCGTTGAAAAGTAGCCGGTGCATTACACAAGCCCAATGGCATCCGCCTAAAGGCAAAAGTACCATAGGGACAAGTGAAGGTGGTCTTGTGTTGGTCATCCGGGTGAATTGCAATTTGGTTATACCCCGAATACCCATCTAAAAAGCAATAGTATTTTTGACCCGATAATTTTTCAATAATTTGGTCAATAAAAGGAAGTGGGAAATGATCCTTAGAAGTGGCGGCATTTAATTTGCGGTAGTCAATACACACTCGCCACCCGGTTACGGGTCGAGTGGCTATTTGTTCACCACTTTCATCTTTGACTACTTGAATGCCGGACTTCTTAGGTACCACTTGAGTAGGACTTACCCAAGAGCTATCCGAAATTGGATAAATAATTCCCGCATCTAACCACTTAATTACCTCCTTTTTAACTACCTCCCTTAAGTTAGGATTCAACCGTCTTTGCGCTTCTCTTGTGGGCTTTGCATCTTCATTGGTTATAATCTTGTGCATCACAATGGATGGACTAATTCCTTTGAGATCGGCAATCGTCCACCCAATAGCCCCCTTGTTCTCTTTTAACACTTCCAACAAAGCTTGCTCTTGAGCCATCTCCAAATTAGAGGCAATAATGACTGGTAATGTGTCATTATCCCCTAGAAAAGCATACTTCAAATGGCTTGGCAAGTCTTTCAGCTCCAACTTTGGTGGCACTTCTAATGAAGGTTTGGTGCCTGAATCAATCTCCACTGGCAAACTATCAAACTGGTGGGACCATGGTGGTCGACCCTCCTTCAATGCTAGCACATCTTGCTTTTCTTCTTCACTTTCCAAATCAAAAGCATGTACCTGTTCAGAAAAATTACAAGCACACAGTTCCATTCCATCTTTCTCATACTCACATGGATTGCATCCCTCAATGACATCTGCCATAAAACATTCTTCAACACCGGAATCATTAGTATTGTTAGTAAAAACATTTAAATGCATTTTCCGGTTTCCAAATGTCATGTCGACCGTGCCAAATCTACAATCAATTACCGCATGTGCGGTGTTCAAAAATGGTCGACCCAATATGACATTTTGTTGTTGTTTTGACTCGGCGGATGAGTAATCTAATACCAAAAAGTCAACCGGGTAATAAAATTCATCAATTTTTACAATGACATTTTTAACCATCCCCCGGGGTAACTTATGGGACAAATCGGCTAAAACAACCGTTGTCTCCACCCTAGCTAATGGACCAAAGTCATATTGATCATACAACCCACCCGGTAAAATACTCACCCCGGCTCCAAGATCTAGCAACGCCTTTGCCATTTGAAAATTTCCAACTTGAATGTTTATTAATGGCGTGCCCGGGTCTTGAAGCTTAGGAGGAAGCTCCCCGTTTAAAACTGCACTCACTTGACCCGTAACATTTACCCGCTTAGGCATTTTTTTCTTTTGTTGCCTCTTTTGCGTACACAATTCTTTCAAAAATTTAGCGTATGCGGGTACTTGTTTTATTGCATCAAGTAAAGGAAGATTTATTTTTACTTGTTTAAACATGTCCCACATTTCTTCTTTTTGGGGACCTCTTGATGCAATAAAATTTTTCTTACCCGGGTCAAGTAGAGCCGATGGAAATGGAACTTGATTCGGCTCATTTTCAGTTTTCTCAATCTCACTCACTTCCGGTTTTTTAACATTTATTTCTTTTTGTAAAACCGGTGAAACTTCATCATTGTCACTTTCCTCACCCGTGACATCTTTAACCACCCCCTCGACAAAACTTGGTGACAAGTCCGCTTTAAATTCTTTCCCACTTCTTAAAACACTTACATGATTAACATTAACATTGTTACCTCGTGATGAGCCATGTGACGGATTTACCTGCGTATCGCTCGGAAGTTTGCCTTTACCTTTCTTCAACTCCGCCACATCGGTTGCTAATTGACCCATTTGAGTTGTTAATGCTTGAATGCTTTTATCACGAACTTCATCCTTTTGTATTCGTGCTTCATCAAGTTGGTTTCGCCTTTGCATATCTTGTTGCATAGCTTTAAGCATCTCCATGACCTCATTTCCGCTTGACGAATCATGACCCGAATTTCGTTGTCTAGTTTGAGCTTGCCCTTGGTAGCCACTATTGTATCCGCCTCTATAATTCCCGTGGTTGTATTGTTGACGAGGCACAAAGTTACCTTGAGCAGCTTGAAAATTCGGGTTGGCTTGATTAGAAGCATTCCCATATCTAAAGTTGGGATGATTTCGTAACCCGGGGTGGTAAGTGTTGGAGTTCATGTCATAGTTTCTCCCACCCCCTTGAATAGCATTCACTTCTTCACTTGGTGTTTCTTGCACACCCACTCCACAAACCTCCGCCGTGTGACCTATCTCTTGACAAGTGCTGCAAACATTATACAATTGGTTAGTATTTTGCACATTACCTCCCTCAACCGCATGTACCTGTGGTCTTTGAATCACATGTCTTGCCCTTCTTGAAGATTGGGCCTTCCTTTTTGAAGTCACCGCCATTTGCTCTAAATATGCCCAATCGTCTTGTTCAAAATTTGTACCAAAAGTACCATTTGTGATGGACATAAGATCCCGTGCATCCTCCGATGTCAAACCTTCATGAAAAGCATTTAACAACTCCCATAGTTGAATACCATGGTGAGGGCAATTTCGTAGCATCATGTTAAACCTCTCAAATGCTTCATGGAACATCTCTCCCGACTGTTGTTGAAAGCTTCTCAACCCCCTCCTTGCATGATTGGTCTTTTGCGAACTATAAAATTCATCCAAAAAGATTTGTTGCATATCGGCCCATGTGAAAATTGATGCGGATGGTAGAGTGTGAAACCATCTCTTTGCTTTATCTTCCAATGAGAATTGGAAAAGTACCAACTTGACATCATCCGGAGTAAATCCTTGGCCCCCAATAGTGTTGCAAATTGAATCATAAGTTTCCAAATGAAAATAAGGCTCTTCCGTTGCTAGCCCCTTGAATTTTGGTAAACTTTGAAGTGCGGTTGTTCTAACTTCAAAAGTTCTTCCATTTGCATTTTGTGGAATCACTATGGGTGATGGATTATTAGTGATGATAGGCCGAAAATGTGCCTCAATTCCCCGTACAACATCACGGTGGAGTCTTCTATGTGCTCCCAATGGCGCTCTTGGTTGACCCATTTGCCCTTGCATTGCACCTTGTGGTGCAAATTGTTGTTGATTCGGATGCATAGGTTGTTGTTGGTGATTTGGCCTTTGATGTTGAGCTTGCATATTTGGAGGCCGCATTTGATTGAGTGGCGTGGGACGCTGAAACTGCAATCCTTGTGGTCTAACATGTGGCACACCAACCGGTAGTCTTGACGGGTCTTGAAATTGTAAAAGTGGTTGAATTACTTGACCCGTTTGAGCTTGAGAACCCACATATGTACCTTCTCCTCCATAGTAATAACCCTCTTCATTGTACCCACTAAACTCCTCATCATCATACCCCTCGTCATACACATCTCTTTGAAATCTTGAATTTAGACCACCTTGAAAAGATGAATGGTAAAAACCCGATTGATTAGGTGGCTGATAAGAAGATGTGGTGTGGACAATTGTTGAACCTTGTCCTTGTGGGTGTGGAATGGTAGAAGATGATTGACCCGTAGTTGGAAAAAAATGGGAAAATGGTGGTATGGTACATGATGGATTAAAGTTAAGGTTTGGATCATTTTGAGTGGAACTCGGTTGGGTGGTATGGCTTGGTGTTTCAGGATTAGTGGACAAGTTAGGTAATGTGGTGTTGGGTGAAATGTGTGAAGAAATAGGCATGAATGGTGAGGTTGTTTGACCCGTTGTTGGTATGTGAGGGTCTTGCATTATGTTTCTTGGGGTGAACGGTGAAGTAGGTGAATCAATGACTTTGTTTCTTCGAATCAAAACTCGGTTCTTTCTCAGTGTTCTTTCAATCTCCGGATCAAACAAAAGTGGTGATGACTCGTGAGAGCCCCTAGTATGCATACACGTGAAGTACCTGCACACTAAACACAACCTGTGTAAACCCGAAAATAACAAATAAAACTAAAAGCTTAACACACGTTGCGCACTACTCCCCGGCAACGGCGCCAAAATTTGACGTGCTTGTCGTGGTACACGTTAAATTTCCCAATTACAACTAATGTATAGTGGTAAAAAGGTATCGAACACAGGGAGTTTGTGGAATATGTGTAAGCTAATAACTTGTGAATTAACTAATAATTAACTACTAACAAGATTAAAGATCAACGATTTGTTGATTGCTTTGGGTTTAGACTTTAATAAAAAGAAAACTAAATTAATGATTTAAGATGAGTTTTGTTCTTCCAATTAACAAACAATGACCATCCTTGGATCCATTTTCCTTTAACCTTTATGCAAAAGTTCCACTAGAAAGAGTTACATAGACATAACTCATGTTTAAACAATTATTGTGATAAAAGGGAACAAAGTACTCGGATTATAGTAATGCGAGGTTGTTTCCCGATGACCGATTAATCAATTATCCAACCCAAATCCTTCCCGCAATATCCCGGTTGTCAACAACACCAAGAACGTACGATTAAGACTAGAAATTGAGAAATTAATTAACTACTACAAGCAATTGTTCAAACACCATAATAATCAAGCACATGTACTAAATTATCATTCTAGAAATGCAAGGAACAAACATAAAGAGTTCAAGAAAAACTTCACCAAGGATGATCATCTAAAGTTCTAGCCAAGCATGACTTGATTGATCATCATAACAACCATAAAAATGTTCATATGAATCAAAAGCTAAAACCAATGTTTGTGATATGTTTCCAAAGCTTCTTTTCAGCCAAAAATCGCCCAAGTGTGTGTTAGAAACGTTTCAAGTGGAAGTGGTAATGATAAGCCTCCATAAAGTGCACTTAAAAGCAAGGAGTTACACAATTTCTGCAGGGCCACCGTACCCCTACGGTCCCACCGTAAGGGTACGGTGGGTTTCAAATGTTGACGCTCGTTCAGGACTGCCATACGGTGACAATATGTGGCCTGAGGCCACCGTACCCTTACGGCCTGGCCGTAGGGGTACGGTGCGTCTGTGGAATTTTTCATTTTTTTTCGTCTTCTTTTCTATCTCGTTCCGATGCGATCCGGTCCACTCCCAAGCCCGTATTTCGCCATTTTTAACTCCTTATTACACCTGCAACCATAATAACCGTAGTTACCCAATTCCAAGCAATAACATGGATAAATGTGGATAAAATAAACATTTTAACACTATTAAAGGGTGTTCGTTGAACCACCCGTCAACTAAAGGTCATGCTGGAACCACATTCTGAATTCGTTTGGTCACTTGTAGCTTGATCCGATCGTGGTATTCAGTATCTTGTCTCATGTTTGGCAGAACATGTCTGGTCGTGCTGGTAGACGTGCTGGTGGACACCGTGGTGGCGGCAGGGGTTGCAATGGTGGTGGACGAGGTGGTGGGAACATCACCATGACTCAGGCGGAGTTGGAGCACTTGTTGCAGCAGCAGTTGAACATTACGTTGGCTGCTTTCCAGGCTGCTCAGCAGACTTTTGGGAATACTAATCAGGTGCAGTCTGGGTGCACCTACAAGAAGTTCATGGACTGTAAGCCCCATTACTTCAATGGGACTGAAGGGGCAGTGGGACTACTTCGGTGGTTTGAGAAGATCGAATCGGTGTTTGCTATGTGTAACTGTCCCGACACTGATCGTGTCAAGTATGCTTCTGCTACTCTGGAGGGACACGCTTTGACTTGGTGGAACTCCACCACTGCGAATCTTGGTCTGGGTGAGGCCAATGCTATGCCATGGTCCGAGTTTGTTCAGATGTTGAGGGCGGAGTATTGCCCAATAGACGAGATTATGAAGCTGGAACACGAGTTTTGGAATCTGAAGATGGTTGGGTCGGAGATCGAGGAGTTTACTGCTAGGCACAATGAGTTGGCCGTGATGTGCCCCGGTTTGGCTACACCGGAGTACCGGAGGATTGAGCACTACGTTGCTGGGTTGGTGCCAGAGATTGCTGGGCTTGTTGCTGCCGTTGATCACACTACCGTGTTGGCCACTGTTCGGGCAGCTCACAAGCTGACCAACATGAAGGTCGCTGAGGGCGTTCTACCTCCGAGAGGTGCGGCTATGAAAACCCCTGCGGACAACAAGAGGAAGTGGGAGAGTGCTGGGAAGAGCGTTGGGTGGCCACAGGCGAAGAGGCAGGATGTCGCGGGGTCGGCATCTGAACAGAAGACTGGGGGTTATGTTGGTAAGAACCCGAAGTGTAACACGTGTGGGTATCAAAATTCAGTACTCTTTAGTGTTTGTGAAATCCCCAGGTCATGAAAGTTTGACAAAATTCAGTACTCTTTAGTGTTGGTGCTAGAGTATCTCCTATACACAAGTTATGAGATTATAGTTTGAACAAGGATTTTAAAATCTTGAATGGGATGAAATTTAATGGTGAGAGTACCTAAAAAAATGTAGGGGGACGTTTAAAATAAAATTGGCTAGATACATCAAAGGTAATAGATTTTATATATATATATATATATATATATATATATATATATATATATATATATATAGGGGAGGGTTATCTTGAGAACGCTAAATATCGCGAGAACCGTGAGAACAAATGAGAAAACCAATCAAAATCATTTTTTTTCATTACAAACTTAATTATAATCAAAATACAACATTAAAAAACAAATTTTCTTTCCAAATAAT
Organism: Ambrosia trifida; assembly: GCA_028751855.1. Lineage (NCBI taxonomy): Eukaryota > Viridiplantae > Streptophyta > Magnoliopsida > Asterales > Asteraceae > Ambrosia > Ambrosia trifida. Next base: position 98,986,462 of record CM054123.1, on the reverse strand, counting down.
TCATCGTTTCTTGCAAAAACACTTTCAATTTAACTTTTTACACATGTGTAAATGAAACAGTTTACACATGTACAAACAGTAAATTTACACATGTGTAAAAAGTATACGTTTAAATTTTTACGCGTAAATTGTGTTTTTGGGATTGTATTTTAGTAATAAAGATAAGTGTAAAAAGAAAATTTTGATTTGAATGGTTTTAGATGGCGTTCTCGCGGTTCGCACGAAATATAGGTGTTCTCAAATTAACTTTCCCCTATATATATATATATATATATATATATATATATATATATAGGGAAGAGATAATTTGAAAACCCTTCTTAGTTAAGAAAACCCATTAAACCCACATCATAACCATTCATCTTAAGTGATCAATGGTTGTGATTTTTTTGATTAATTTAATAAAAAGTTAGAAACATGAAGTACAGAAAAGGGCAATAATGTCCAAAACAAAAATACTTTCCTCTCTCCTCTCTCCTCTCTCCTCTCTACTCTCTCCTGCATGAAAACCTCATTAAGATGTTTTATGTAACACATTACATATTTTTTCACAACTTATCTCACCAATAATATATAGCAAATTCTAACCCAACAATAAAAACATATGTTTTCACGACTTATCTCACTAAAAAACATATAGTAAAATTATAACCCAACAACAAAAACATATGTTTTCACGAGTTATCTCACTAAAACATATAAAAATTATCACTCAACAACAAAACATATGTTTTGACGAGTCATCTAACTAAAAACATATAATAAAATTATAACCCAACAAAAAAACATATGTTTTCACCCACTTATCTCACTTAAAAATTCAAAATTATCATCCAAACAAAAAATAACATATGTGTTTTAGAGGAAGAAAAATCTTACAAACCAATGGCACTTTTTTAATTTTAAAAAAGTAAAGATTCAAAAATATATGATAAATCAAATAAAAGTGCAATGATCTTGGCAATTCGTTCATAACCAACAAAAACACAAACAAAACTCCAAGATTTCTCAGCCCCCAGATCTAGATGTTGAAATCCATTACCAATATCTTCAATAGTCATCATCATCATCAAATCATCATATGGTGGTGGGTGGTAGCCGCATACATTTATTTGTTAACAAATGTGTAACGACTCATCTTGTAGCTATTTGCAAAATTAAAAAATAATTTTTTAATTTAAATAATAAGATAATAAAAATGAAAAGTTAAAGGTTGGATGATGGCCACGAGCTTCAAGATGCTGTATAATCTCATGATACCATCAAGAGTTCAATGTCACCACTACTTTTCCATTACTTTGTTGTACTTGTTTAGTTAAATCTTTAAAACCAGCTACATAACAATTTTTAGATCTTGAAACCCAGACTGTTTAACCGGAAGATGAAACGCACAAGGTTGTACCTCATATTGGTTGTCGGGTCAAATCCCTTTGTCTTCATCCCAGAACACAAACAACTCCCACCATCCATCACCATCATCTTCGATGCTCTCGTGTCTCGGTTTCGCACAAAAACGGGGGTATGTGTGTGGGTTTTGGTTGTAAACGATTAAAAGGGATGAAAGGGTTGTGGGTTCAATGGTTTTCGAATGGTTGAGGGAAGATGAGCAATCTGAAGGAAGATGATAAATGGTTGGATTTGACCTTGAATATGAAAAAAGATTTAGTTGAAAAAGAAGATAGAGAAAGATGATGAAAGGAATGAGATGTGGACATGAATAATTTATGGGGTGTGAGGGATGATATCTAGAAAAGAAAAGATGTCAGGAGATTTGTCAAAAATGTGTGTTGCCTAAACTACCCTTCATGGTTTAATTGAAAATAGTGACGTGGAGAAATGTGAGCCATGGAATTGGGTTTCCATGGTTTGCACAAGTGAGGGTAGTTTTCAAATTATAATTGCCCTATATATATATATATATTTAACATGTTGTAAAGAGAAACATATTATTTGGGTTAGACGTTGAAAATAATTAAACGTACAGGTGATATTATAAGTTTGTAAAATGAAGTGTGGTTGTGAAATCCACAAATGATTTATGAAATTTAGGCTAACAGTGGAATTATATAAGAAATAAAATAGATTTGAATTGCAAAAATTTTGAAATTCAAAACTTAGAATTTAAACGGGAGTGGGTGGTATAAATGAAAATGAAACACAAAGATTGTAATCATTTAACCACGAATAAACGAGAACGTTGACTTATCAAAACATATCAGATCTAAGCCCAAGGAATTTTCCCTAATAATCCAGGAGTACGTTAGGATTGGAACAAGTAAGTGGAAGAGAGTAGGCAAGACCAATCTAGGGTAAGAATAAGGATGAGGATAGGGATAGAGATAAGGATAAGGTAGAGCTGCAAGCAACTGAAGCAAGTACTGGTTAAAGTCCTAAGGTTATAGACTAGATTATTTTTCTAATAACCTAATTCCCTATAACCAAGGCTCTGATACCAATCTGTAACACCCCAACCGATGGCAGAAACATCGGGGTGCCTCGTAATGACGATTGTTTAGTAGCTTATGGTAAATATTAAGTTTCAATAATTAATTAAATGAATTACATACAATTGTTTCTATAATGAATTTGTACATCAAACGAGAAACACTAAATATAAATCTTCAAGCATGAAGTCTAATCTTCAAACAACACTATAACCTGAAACATGTTAAGTTGGAAAATATTTTGGGTCAACAAAAGTTGGTGAGAATTACATAGGTTTGAATATTGTATCATAAGTATAAAAACTTGTGCAATTCTAGTGTCATGGCAAATATAGTCCATATGTGAAAACAAAACTACTAGGTAAATCATTTGCATAATCAAACCTTGTGACATGTTTATTGTGGTCCATTCCATACGCATATGGTTCACTCGTTTGTGTTTATGTGTTCGATAACAATCACCCACGTTACCCATACTGGAGGTACACGTATCCGGGTGGGGTTGTCAATCCAATAGATCTATCATTGTGTATCGTCGGCTTGCGCAGTGTTAATGATTACGCTAGTCTAATTATGTTTACCAAAGTATTGTTTAAGACATAATGCAACATAGAAATCACGCATATGCACTTATGTTGAATTGCATTTGAAAATGTAACATGTTTCACCCCAAAAATTGTAAAATAGTAAAAAGGGGCTCTGTAAACTCACCTGAAATTCACTGTGCAAGTACTAGCAAGTAGCAACAAGTCTGAACTTGAATTAATTGAACTCTTGTGTCCTACTACAAATAAAAGACGCCTTAAATTCTAATGCAAATACGCTTGTTTCGTTTCTTGGTTGTAAAGATAGTTTATCCAACTACCTAGACTCGTATTGAAAACAATACTCGTCTTTAAGTATTTATAACTTGACGAACCGATGGGACTTGGTTTTGTTTTCTCGAAATATGTGCGTATGTATAGTTATATAAAATATATGCTTTAATGAAATCTTCATAATTTCATCTTGAAACTATTTGTAAACGGAACATTTGGATATTAATATAATGCATGTGTAACTCGTCTCGTGATATATAAATATATTTCTATCATGATAATATGAGGTTTGGATATAATTTATTTGTAAAACCTAGTTTTAAGTGTATGAATTTATAGATTTAAACGTTTTGCATGTTTCTTACATTTTATAAAAATTTGGGCAGAGTTTCCTCTGTTTTTGTATAAAACCAGACAACTCAATTTATCTATATTTTCCCAAAACTCAATTGTTCAATTTGACGACACATAATTTGACTAAGCTTTTTGACACGACAAGTGTTTACTCATTATAAAACAAACGAGGAACTAAACTTTTCGACAAGTAAAATAAATATATACTCCAACATTTGATAGTCGTCATAATAATTCGCATAACTATAAGTTAGTCATTAATCGATAGTCCGAAAACAAAATAATAAATCGATTAGTTTTAAAACTTGAATGGTTGTTTTTTATAATTTTAAATATACACGTAGGTATTATACACTTCGGCTATTCCAATGTCCCATATATTACTAACATATTACTTGTCCATTTCTATAACACGCGACACAAACTCACCAACTCTTTAAAGTTAAGAAATATATGTTTCACTAAAAAAAAAGTTTATATATCCAAATATATATTCGAACAAATATTTCTACAATTTAATGATTCGTCACAAGTAGGTTCAGTTCACTTAAGCTTATATGAGTTATATACATATACGATATAATTGAAAAAAAATAATAATAACTTAAGGCGTGTTATACCTTCCCATGAACATATTCGAGAACGAGCCGCACGCACTACGAACTGAGAGTTGACCAGCTTCTACCATATCTGGGCGTTTGACTGTTTACCGATGTTGACCCGGTTTGACCGCTAGCTAAAGTCAACCATAAACGAAAATCTGGCCTGTTGACTGAACCTTGACCAGCTCGGTCCGTTTGACTGGTGTTGTCTTGAACAGAAAACATACCAAAAATCGAAACTCAATCGGAATAAAACCAACATGAAGTGAACAGAAAAGAATCGAGGCAACAAAAAAAAAACAAATTTTACTGCCTAAGCGGCACCATAGTTGGATCTGCATCCTCACCCGCCTCGGCAACCAAACAAAGTCTTCCACCACTGGTCGCTGTTACTGTAGCTTACCGAAAACCACCACGAACGACAACCTAAATATCACTACTGAACCAGAACCCCACTAAACTCAGCCCGAGCCTCAACAGCGAGAACCATAACCATCACAAAATCAGACCGTCAATGATCCCCTTGTTGTCCTAAACCCTTACGCCGTCACCACCAAGCAAGGTGGTGGCCGGCCGCTGCAGAGAGAGAGGTGCGGGAGAGGAGAGAGAGAGGTGCGGGAGAGAAGAAAAGGACTGAGGGAGATAGGATGGGTTTAATGGTGAATCTGTGCGTGGGAGGGAGGAGTGTCTGGCGGCGGTTCATGGTGGCTCAGGTGGTGGTTGTTGGTGGCTGTCGCCACAACTTATCTAGAGATGGAATGTGTGCCCTGGTGATTATCATTAGGATGAGAGTGTGTGTTATTGTAAAGAAGGTGGAAGTAGAAAAGAAAAACATGAGAAGAAACCATGCGGGCTAGGGTTTGAATTAGTAAAGAAATGGGGAAGGAGGTAAAGAATAAGAGATTATATAGCTAGGGTTAAGTGTGGGTAGGTTGGGTGGAGGTATACCGTGTATATGAACTCGTTAAATGCTTCGACACTCGTTTAAATTACGTAATTCGCTTGACCGCTAAAATAGTTATTTTTGTTAAATTTATTTATATAAACCGACTTAAAATGAGTGGTTGGACCATATATTAACTATATATATTCACCGTCGCGTTAAGATTTATAAGAATTTACTAGACGTCAGTTATTTGGTATGTTATTGCTTGTATCATGTTATTATTATTTTTAAATATAGAAATTGTGAAAATAAATAATTTAAGGTATTAGTGAATATAAACATATTTCTAGCTGACGGGCTATTCTTTTTAGCGAATTAGGATCGTTATGCGAATATAATATTTCTATGACTTTTCAAAAATAGGTGGGCGTTATAGAGGAGGAGGAGGAGGAGGAGATGAAAATGGTAGACGATGTCTCCGGCGAGAGTATCGCCGGAGATCGGAAGGTCCGGCAGCTTCGTTAGAATAACCGCCACCCATATCTTTGAATGTTTGAGTGATAATTGTGACTGAGAAGGAGGTTTTGGTCTTGTATTTATGGGGTTAGAAATTTCAAACGTTTGAAAACTAACCGTTGGAATAGTAACCGTTTGAAATTCAAACGTTTGAATATTATTTTTTATTATTAAATATTATCTTTTATTATTATTTTTTAATTTAGTAAATTTTCTTTTAATATTATTATTATTATTATTATTATTATTATTATTATTTAAATAAGAGAACAATAATTAAGCAATGATTACCCAATCATTTATAAAGCCCTATGGAGCCCCTTCCCACTACACCCCTCTTTTCCCATAAAGCTTCATAAAGCCCCTTCTATTACTTTATAATATTTTTTCCCCATAAAGCCCCATGGAGCCCCTCCACTACACATGCCCTAAGTAATCGCATATGCATTAATTTTGTTTAAAGTAACTCAATATTTTTTACTATATTTTATTTTCGGATGTTCGGGTACTACAATTCTAAGCTTATGCAAATTTTGGATTATTGTCACTTTAGGTCCCAAAAGTTCTAATTTAATTATTGGAAAACAAAACGTTAATTTTACAATTGAAAAGATTGGGCCCTGCTTTTAGACACTTCCCTAACCAACACAAAACCACTCGTTTAAGCACTGAGTTTTCTAATCTAACTTTTTAAATTAAAATAGAGGTGAACTCCAACTAGAATCCCTTCATGCTCTCTTAACTCTCACTTTTTGTACCGAAGGATTAATTGTTACACGAAATCCTCTAAAAAGTAAACGACTTTTTACTAATGAGAGTAAGATAAAATATTTTTGTAAATTTTATTCTTATATAGTAATTAAGGTTTGTAATCTTAACCAACTCCAAGCCACTTTCTTAACTTTGACTATTAACCAAGAAAACTACTCTTGAATTACTATTGACAACTTAAATAATTAGTGATCAATTAAATATAAGTTTGGGTTAGGGATTATTTTGTGACTTATTAATTACAACCCTTAACCCCCAAGTCTTATATCATAAGAGACCTAACCATATTTTGACTTATAATCAATCCATGTAGACCGACAGAAAATAAATAGGCACTCAACTAGAAAGTTCTTTTTATCGGAATTCTATAAAGAAAAATCATAATCATAACGAAGGTGAAACATAATCCTAAAGGTGTGTAGCCTGGAGACCACTAGTGTACCTGTAGGGAATCCAACATCCGCCAAGAAAATCACTCACACATCTAGTGTAGTACCAGAAACTTGTCACCCATATCTAATCCACTTCAAAAGCCATTATCAAGAGTCTGGTTTGGAAACCAGAAACCCAAAGGATCTGTTTTCACTACAAGAAACTCAACTTTGGATCTAGCTTGGGACTACTAGAAGCCACACGAAGAATAAACAATAGTTGAACCTGTCACAAAGAATAAACAAACAAGAATTAGTTAAGAAGATAAACACACCAAATTTTTAAAAGTAAACTACTACTAATATAAAAACTCTAACAAATTCGAGAGTTTAGATAATAGTCGATGGATACAACCATCTGTAGATGAAAACAGTAGAACGTGAAAGCTTTCCACTTATTGAAAAGCTTCTAACTACCATGATCCAATGCGTATAATGTGATTCTCACGACCCTCGACTAATTATGCAAGTAAACTAAACCTACGGTGCCTTATTATCTTGAAAACAAGATAGGAAAGTTCCTATCTTTGGATAAGAATTGATGGTCGGCCATCAGGCCTCCCTAAAGGTCCCCAAGTAGGTTAAAAATGGCACACCAAATAAGTTGGTAGAAGGTGCTATTTATAGGTAAAATCCCAACCCTCCAACACCTTCTAAAGCTCAAGAACATCATCCGGGAAGATTAGAAGGTGCTCGGTTCTTGATTGTGAAGAGCTTTAGGTATATTATCTTAAACCCTTGTGTTTTAACCATTCTTGATTATGTTTAAACACCATAATATGGTTTGTCCAGATCTGAAACAAAGTTATAAAGATTAAAACATTAGTTTTCAAAAGATTAACATGTTAAACATAGGGTTTCATGATGATTATATGATTATGTTTGCATGTTAGGGTATGTTGTTGATTGTTGATTTACATCTAGGGTTTGATATAGTTGATAATATTGCATGGTTAAAATCTGGACAGAATCTGAATGTCGACTTGTAGGCTCAGTATCATGAGCCTAATGTATCTGTTTTGATCGATTCTTATTATGTGCATGTTGTACATGGTCTTAGCTCTCTGTAATGGCCAAGATCATGCGATTTGGTGTTTGTTTGATATGTTTTTGGAATTTTATTTGAATATGGGTCAAAACTGATTTTCGGATTAAAAACTTAGGTCAACTTTAATCAACTGTAACTCGATTTTTATGAGAAGTTAGGTTATGAAATTTGGACAGTAGGTCAATATTGGAAAAACTCGGCTTTTCCAAGTAGATTCATACCATTTGGATGAATACACTATTTTTGGGAATTTTTATTGTAAACTGACCTGTTGTGAAAGTTTTCAGAACTTAGTTGTAGTAATTAATTTTTCATAATTTTTCAACAAGGTTTTGTTACGAAATAAAAAAAGTGGAACGAAAAATGGACTCATAGGAATATTTTGTAAAATTTTGGTTATGTAATTCTTTGTGAAAGTATTTTTAGAAAAATCGTTTTGTCAGTGTATAATCTGTCCTAAAAACACAGATTGTAACATAAACGCATATGTGCTTATTTGAGGTCTTATATGCTTTGATTATGACTTGAGTTTGCACATACACTTGTATGAGATGTATTTGAAGTGTATAACTGATATTAATCATAACGTTCGCCAACGTGTTCGTAGGGTTTACGTGCGCATGTAGTTACACTAGTCGTCACTTAAAGGTTTTCACAACATTAAACGTTTAGGACAAACGAGTTATCTGGTGTATGGTATGTACACACGTACTCACATGATGTCACATATAATACGGAGTTGGTAGCACGTCCTTATTTATGAAGTTTGGATTTTTAGCTTGTAACCTAAGGTGAGTTTCACTACTCTTTTCTCAAAAGCATGCGTCTTGGGTTTGAGACAACTTTCTAAACTTTTCTAGTCTGGTTTGGGACTACTTTTACATCCCGGGTTTTGGGGTGCTTTGACTCCTTGTGTGGGTCGGGTTTTGCTAGTTCACAATCTTTGTCCTTGGTGAACTAAACCAACACTATCATTGTAAGTCCTTCACGTACCGAATGAGTTGTCGGGTTGGCAAGCAGGTTACTAGTTGATAGCGCTATTAGGTTTGACGAACCTTACACTGTGACTCAGGGGAGTGCGGGAGTGAACTGTGACTTAACACGTTATCATTTGTTGATAGGCAATGATGCAAGGCATTCTGCTTACTGTTGTGACAACACGTACATTAGCAGTTCGGTATATCAGTGTTTAGTTATCATGAGTGGGTTAGCTACCCCTGGCATGCGATGAACTAGCGGTTACATGGTTTTGAAAACCTACGCTCTTACTTACTTTACTTTTTGAACTCACCGACATTGTTTGTTGACCCACTATATACATGCTTTTGCAGGTAGTTAGCTTCCGGTGCCACGATTAGAAAGCACTGCACATTTCACTGCATTTTGGGCCTAGTGCATACATTTAAACTTCATTTTATGCTTTTACGTTTTCTTTCATATGGTTTTATCTTGGGCGCGTTGTTTTGTGCATGATTTTAAAATATCTATGTTTGGTTTATGCTTCAGTAACTTAACTAAACTTTTTTGGGTAAACGATAAACGTAATTTTTGAAAACGAACTAAATGGTTTGGGCATTTAGAGTCTTTCTTATGACTTATGGCTATGGGATCCTGGTGTGTCACGCGTCTCGCAGTATAAACCCTGCAGTGAAAATTTGCGGGTGTGACATTGTTGTACTAATTTCCCCTTTGGTTATAATTAGTGGGTAGTTATCGCAACTATTATCATCATATCCATTATTCTCACCATTCCATCTATAATAGTTATTTCCATGAAACTCGACTTCATTGTCATAGTCTTCTTCTTTTTTGTCAAACTCACCATTTCCATACGCATATCCTTCACCTTCATTCTCTTCGTATACCAAATAGTAAGTATGGATACTAACATAACCGTTCTCATTCATCATGTCATTTTTAGAAATTCGATTACGGTTGGGAGGAGTTTGGTTAATTAGGCTCCTTCGGTTTTGATTTGCATCCACATATATTGGGTTATCAATTAAGTTGGGTGTATTCAAATTGTAGTTGTGGAAAGTTTTGGGTTTGTCTTTGAGTAATAAGCGGAGTGTTTGCACGGATTCGGTTATTGGACTTTGGTGGAGTGGATGGTCGTTAGTTGCTACCCCCAGGTTGATTGTTTTGGTTTTTCATGTTGACGGTTTTCAGACGATTAATGGTTCGATTCAGATATGAGTGAATTAAAGGCCATCAATGCCTCTAATCGACAACGGTTACGGTTTTGCCTTACTAGTTTTTTAATCTCGATTATACATAACTAGTGAGTTTCTTCCCAAATGTCAGGCATGCATGCACTATCTGTCACCTGCACACTCAACAAGCCACGCGTAATAACGGACAAAAAGAAATAACGACAATAATTAAATAGTTAATCACAAATAATCAACTAAATAAAAAACACTAAGCGCATGAACTCTCCGACAACGGCGCCAAAATTTGATCGAGTGTTGCGGTTCGATTAAATATAGAGTTAAATTTTCCTAATTACCTCAAACTTATGTAGCTAGTGGTAATACTGTGTTCCGTGTTAAAAACTTAGTTGATTGTAAAAGTACTTTATGAAGCTTGCTATTTATTCTTTTAGTTGTTTGTTCAAAAGGATGTCGAAAAATCCGACGATTTGTGTTTAACAATGAAAATTATAAAATATAATTTGAAATTATAATGACTTGATTTTTAGGAAAACAATGATTGCTAAAAAGGATCAGAAAGCTTCAACTTTATAAGACTTAAGATTCTTTATCAAAAGTAGATTTGGAATCACAATCACAATTGGTATTAATAGGTTGGTTCTTTTAAGGTTTAGGCGTCAATAACTATCAACATCAAAAGTTGGACAAGGATACGCTTTGTTACTCTAGAAAATAAAAACCCTAATATCGTGCCAAAGCATAATTCACCGAATTCATTTCACAAAGTTAATGGTGTGAGTATATATCAACAATTTGTAAATTCAAAACAAGATTAATACAATTAATACGATGGTTGAGATCCGTCCACTTTCGGGAGAGAGAATCCACGATGCGGTTCATTACACCGACTGCTCGTGTGAATTCCGCCAACACATTGTTCAAATACGAAGTTCTCCCTAGACGGTTGTGGTCTTGGACATCTTCGTACACCATAACTAACGCACTCTCCTCCTCTTCACTCCAACTAGTCATTTTTTAGATGATTATGAAAAGTGATAGTTTTTTAGAGATTATTATTATTATTATTATTATTATTATTATTATTATTATTATTATTATTATTATTATTTTATGTGTTAGAAGTGATGCGGTTTTATATAGGGTAAAAATTTGGTTTTTGAAATGTAACTGTTGGCCATAGTAATGTTACCATTTTGCCATGATTTTGAATTTTTTTTTTGTTTAAATGAAATAACTTGAACTAATTGAAAGGACCACATTATGCAGAACAGCGGGTTTGTTGACCAAGAAGATCGAGAAGCACGCTAAAGCTTATGCAAATAATCAACATATTTTTGTCCCACTAGCTTTTGGCTCATTGGCCTCGGAAGCTGTCAGGTTCATTGACAGAGTACATATTTTGACCGTAAAGGTAGGGCTGTTCAAATCGCACGCCGTTCGCTTGGAATTTGCTGGGAAAATGCGCGCTCGATTTTCTGCTCGGTTGTAAATGACCTGATCGACTTGATTCGGTTTGTAAATGAGCCAAGCACGAGCAAAGGTCCGCTCGTCTTGGTTCGGCCCAATATAATTTTCATTAATTTATTATATATATATAATTATATCTATACACATCAATTACAATTATGTTTATAGTTTTATACATACCACTCTATCGGGTTTGGCACAATGTATGCATATATACAATTATATTTATAATTACTGACCCAGTCAACCCAATGACAACTTAACACTAAGTTTAATTGTAACACCTTAAGTTGTGAAAAGACATGCTTGACTTCCTATTCCCATTAGTTGTCCGCCATCAATTGTTTCCCGCTATCAACCTACGTCATAACGCGACAATCGTTCTCTGAAGTATGCTCATTGCCTTAGCAGCCTCAACTTGAGCCTCATTCTCGGACAATCGGACCTAAGACTTACTGTCATCCTTGAATGGTTGAACCTCAGTCATCACTAGGCAGCGAGAACATTAAAGGAAACATCCCAAATTTATGGTTGTCCAAAAAACTCGTCGCTCGCTCGAAAAAATGTGCGCTCAAAAAATGCTCGCTCGGTTTTCGGCTCGGTTGTAAACTGTAACAACCGGCAAAAATAAGGTAATTCCGTACAATTAATTAATATATGATTAACGTAATTAAATGCAATTATGTGTGATTTAATTATCAAGGCCTTAGGGAATAGCAATTTCCAAATAGTGCATAGGAATGCATACGTTTAATGGTAAAGCATGATTGGATCATGTGCGAATAAGCTATCCGGTACGGATGTTGGCAATTACCCGGTAATAATTAAATAAACGAAACGAATCCCGAACACCCAGGATATAAAATAAAGGGTATTTTCATAAGATATAATGAGTTTTGGAACTCCAAAACCATAAATGAAAACGTCTTGTACAAATCTCCCGGTAACGAATAAAATGCGCGTATCGCACCCGATACGCGTATAACTCGTAATTTCACCCGGTAAAGGCCTAAATAACCAATCAACGCTTAAAATAGACAATATTTAAGGGTTATTAAAGGTATATTTATTGTCCGAATAACGCGTGATTAAAACCCGAAAAATACCCGAACGACACCCGAACGACGGGGGATTAAACATAACAAACAATGGGTAATTATTTGAAGTTGTGGACCCCACCAAACCCACCCAAGGGGCCGGCCTAAGGGCCACATTATCTTACTTGCTTTGTTGTTTTAATAATAACCTATACACCTAATGACAAAGCATGCATGGGTTAGGAAAAGATGTAAGGAGCATGTGTAAGAAACACTAGTACAAAAGCACTCTAACCTTGTCCCCTTGTAAGGAAATTTCGGCCAAGGGCCACAACCATCCAAGACCAACCCTAAACATATCATTACAACTAGTGTGCACATGCATTGGAAGGATCTTATATAAAGATATGATGGATCATAAGGAGATAGCAAGATTTGCATGAAAACTCCTACCCATACATCCATATATACACGGCACACTATACATACACACATATCACCATTTCAAAAATCTCCCAAGTACACCCACATGATCTTCCATAAGATCTCTTAAATCTTTAGCATCATTACATGAGTTGGATATATAATAACACATGTTAGAAGATTGGATCACCAAGCAAAACAAATCTCTTTCCTTCCCCTCTCTTGGCCGTAAGATTACATACACACATACACATTGTTCTTTCAAGTTTTTACATCTCCAAAATACTCAAAATCATCCATCATCCAAACCCCTTTTGTGTGTTTCAAGAGCTTGGAGCTAAACCACTAGGAAGAACACACTAAACCCCTCTCAAATCCAAGGTTTTTGTCTTCCCTAGCCTTGTGCTAGTAGTAAGCTTCTTAATCTTGTTTTTGATTGTTATTATTCATGTATGTGTTCCTAGTAGCAAGTTGTACATGAAGGGTTTAAAAATGGTTTTGAACATAATCTTTAATAAGTTTTCATGTATAAAATGGAAGATTAAAGATATGAAAATAAACCATGGATTTGTTGATGATGATGTATTAGTCTTGAAAATATATAAATTTTACATGTAAGACTAAGTAGGATGATGTTTTGGTTAAGATTTTGAAATGAACTTGAATATGTTAAAACTAACTTTAATTCATCTTATTATGATCATTTAAGTTATAATATGTGGTAAAACATGTTAGAAGTTCATAAATGAATAAGATGGAAAATTAAAGTTAACTCACTTGGATGAATGATATTTTGAAGAAATGGACAAATACATAAAACACACACATAATTAGTCTTCCATATGGAATATAAGACTAACATAAGTGTTTTGATACAAAAATAACTTACCAATAAAAAGTTGAATCTTCAAAGTTAACTATTTTGAGTGAAAAATGCTAACTTTGGAAGTTAGAGTGGAAAAATGCAACTTTTGTAAGTTAAGGGACTAAAGTTGTAACTTTGAAAGTTAAGGGACTAAAATGGACATTTTAGAAACTATTAGTCCAAAAATACAAGTATGGAAAGTTTGGTGTCAAAAATGCAAGTAATAAAGTCTAAGGATGATTTTTGTAAATACTAGTAGAAATACTTGGGTATTTTGTATAAAAGTGTATTTTTGAAAGTTATAAAAATATAAAGGGTTTTAACATAAGGATTTTTATAAAATAGAGATTTTATAAAAATATTAAACAAACTTGGGAAACTTATACAAAAATGAATACTTTTATATAAATGGGAATATAAAAGTGTTGGAAACATTTTTGTAGATAAGTTAACAAGTTGGGTTAAAAATACATAAGTATTTTAACCATCCAAGTAACATGTGAAAATAGGAAGAAATATGGAAAATATTTCTATAAAATACATGTTGGGAAAAACTTGGAAAAATTAACTAATCGAGTTAAGATATCGAACTAAAACGCGTTAACGAACCATAACCGGACAAAATATGAGAAAAATGCCATTGCGGCAAGATAAGAAAAATATATATTTTAAGAGGTAAAATATATATATATACTTTGGGTGAAAATAAATAAACACTTTCCTAAGTGTTGGAGGATTAATTCGTGGGAGAAACACATGACACAAACGAATAAGACGTTAAAACAAACGTATATACTTAACAAGAAAAATTACACATTTATATATATTTGTACGCTCGTCTCGGCAAAATTCTAGTATATCTACTTAATGGGAAAGTAGATATGCGGGAAGGGAAGCCGCGACGAGAAGACAAGGATATATACATGTGTAGGTCGTACCAACGAAATCCTAGTATATTTATTTGAATGGGAAAATAAATATACGGTGTGGTGAGTTGAATCGGACGTTAAGAATATACGATCGAACGACAAAATCTTAGCATATTTGTTTAAATGGGAAAACAAATGTGTGGCAAAGTGAGTCGGGTCGAGGATTGAAATATATATTATATCGAGCGATGCGATCTCAAGTATAATTATTTAAATGGGAAAATAATTATATGTTAAGTGAAGTCGAGTCGATGATAATAAGATACAAGTTATGGAAATATTAACAAGAGTAATATATAACTTGTAACACAAAGGGTAATGTAACGCCAACGAAACCTAGGATACACGCATAATTAAACGGGATTTGGAACAACTTGTGGTCGGGAGTTGGGTGTACAACTTGCCAAGGCACATGCACTATAGGAATAGTGACTTATACGTTTAGGACGTTTGTAGGTGCAAGACCACCCCTTGCTATTCACCTTATTGAGCCAGACGCAGTTACAGGTGAGTTTCACGGCCCCATTTTAAACTATTTTTACGTTTTCCGGGGGAAGGATATGTTAGGGATAGTGTTTGACGGATTTAATGCTTGAGGTGTGACCGCCACTCGGGGTTGAGTCCTCGCCTCTATAATCATTTGTTCAGGGAATTGAAACCGGAGGAATATTCGAATAGTACTATTGGTGCCTGACAAGGCCCACCCCTAATCGATAGCGTCGATTATGCATTAGGTTATGCCTGGGGTGCAAATATTCTGAACTTAAGTCGTGGGAAACCGAGTAACGACTTGGAGCGGGGCACAATTATTATATGTCTTGGTTTGATTATAGTCTCAAGTAGATTTATAGGAATTTGCAACTCCTATATATTGTCATAACATGGTATTCCCAAGTATTCAAGTTTTAGAAACTGAAAACCTGTGAACTCACCAATATATTTATATTGACGAAACTTTTTAAAACATATCTTTCAGGTAACTAGAAGATGAAAGATCAGGCAAGCAGGGTCGGGGAATCTCCAATGCGACGACGAACTTTTGTGGGGTTTCACCTTTATTTCCCAAGGCATTTGGGATATATATGAGAAACCTCTATGTTTATTTCAAAAACAATTAACTTTTGTGTAATGTTTGAAACTGATTCGACGTCATAATAAATGACCCATTTTCTTAAATTACTTGTGTTTAGCCATAACCTTGACTTTATGCTTTTGAACCGTCGCGCCACGTGTTTCCGCCTTTGTCGTGGTGTGACAGAACGTGGTATCAGAGCCAAGGTTATAGCGAACTAGAGTATTTTCTTTAAAAACTAGACTATAACCGGATTTGGTTCTAAAGATAAAGTTTTCAAAAGAAAATGTACATGGTTTTAAATAAAAGTAATTTTCAAGAAGCATTGGGCATGAGGAGATTCCGACCAAGCCAGCCATGGGTATTGTTATGCATTAGCATGAAATTAGAGGTTAGGAAGGTTACTGATAACGTAAGCCATAACTATCTAATTTAAATAAATCATATATACATGTACGGTTCTTTTGCCAGGATGTCCGACGCGGGAAGTATAGCGCCTAGTGTTGATAGCAGTATCCAGATTATACCTGCACCTCCGCCGGAGCCAGTCGAGCTGGTTGTACTCGATGCGGAAGAAGAGGACGTAGAGATGGACGTCGCAGGAGGGTCAGACGACGATTCGGACGAGACAGATCCTAGCGAGGATCCTGACTGGGCACCGGCCGTGATCGACGCGCCACTGCCCATCGTACCGGCCGCACCTTTGGCCGTACGCCCCATTCGAGCCATCAGGGATTTCCCTGACGGCTGTGCCGGTCCTTCGCGACCAGTTCCCGCCCAGTCAGACGCGGCAGAGTCTCCTTTCCGCCGACAGGCTCACGCCGAGCACGAGCCGGCACCGGTACCCCACATTCACGTACCTGCAGGTATGAGACTCCTGCCCATTCCCCGTGGAAGGAACGGATGGATATCCGACGACTCCGATGACGAGTCTGTGGGTTCAGTAGGGCACATGTTGGTGCCAGAGATTCAGGCTGACCAGGAGGAGCCAGTGGCTCCAATGCTAGAGGACGCCCCAGCCGACCCCATAGCCCCACCAGCACCCGAGCCCATACCCCAGGAGGAGCCAGCACCAGCAGCACTTATACATGAGGGTAGTCCCGCCCGTAGCTCTGAGTTACATAGGGCAGGCATGGAGGCCTTCGCCACTGCGAGCCCTCCCACACCCACTGTCGTGGTGTCCACTCCAGAGTGGGCCACTGTCTCTGAGCCATTGGTAGCCCCACTAGCTGAGCCCATGCCACCACCCACCATTGCCATGACTATACCCATCCCCACCATTCCCAGCATGACACCTGCACCATACCCTCTAGGTGCAGGGGACCCTTATCTGATGCCACACCACTTTTCCATCAGGCCACCCAGTTTCTTACTGCCCCACATACCAGTACCATTCCCCTTCGGGCCCTTCCCATCCACACACCCTGATGTACCCGGACCATCCCACCTTCCCAGGATGACACCCCCCTCTGGACCAGCCCAGACCTCGACCATCACTTTAGAGCAGGATTTTCAGACTCTAGTCAACACGGTGCAGCGCACCGTGAATCAGGTTGAGCAGCAGACGAGGTTGATGTGGGCTAGGATGATTGACACTCGTGATGCCTTGGCGCATTACGCAGAGGAGCTCTTGCGCATGGATGCGCAGAGCGGGATTACTGGGGATGCACACTGGGCACATCGACAGTTTGTGTACGAGCGCATCTCAGAGATCAGCATGACGATTAGCATGTATGCGCCGCAGTACCAGTACCCACCGCCACCGCCACAGTAGTATGTATCAGGGATGCACAGGAGACACACCAGCTTATGTACATATTATCAGCATTATGGTAGTACAGCACGGGTTATGACACTCGTCTGCGTTTTGCCTAGCCGTACGGGTATTACGGCGTATGATATGATGTTTTATTATTTCAAAAGCAATGTGTTGTATGAGAAATGTATTCTCCATTTTGTATTATGAACAAGCATTGTACTAATATTATTGAAATTAATGGAAAATCTTATTATTATGGTGAAATATGTTGTTGTCTATGATTATTATTGCTTACTCCATGTGTTGTGGTTTGTATATTTGTGTGGTGTTGTTGTGTTGATTTCTATTTATATTTCTGTATGATGTGTTGGTATGTTGTGTGATGATATGGTGTTGATTATTGTGTTCATGCTTTGGTTTGTTATTTATGCTTTGTATTGTGTAAATGTTTGCCAAATTAACCTTTGATAATTATTATTGAAGAAAAATGGCACCTGCCACCCGAAGCAATAGTGGAGCGGACGGACTGCCCACAACACCGGCTGAGCTCGAAACTATGATTTCTGAACGCATAGCTCGTGCCATCGCTGAACACGAAGCCGCACGCTCGGAACACTCCCATGACAGGACAGGGAGTGAGCGACGAGAGACCTCCCCCAGTGGTAAGAGGTTTATAAATAAATGAAAAAGCGATGGGAGAATATTTCACAAACTCCTATCCCATAATAACATACTATGTTACTATTACAGGGACAGCCTCGGGAGAGCGCGGCTGCACTTTCAAGGCTTTCTTGGACTGTAAGCCACTAAACTTCAGCGGCACTGAGGGTTCCATAGGCCTGGTCAAATGGTTCGAAAAGACCGAGGCAGTTATCCGCATCAGCGGGTGTACCCCTCGGCAGTCTGTCATGTACGCCACCAATCTGTTCCTAGATCAAGCCCTAACTTGGTGGAACGGCCAGGTACAGTCTTTAGGAGATGATGTGGCATACTCTCTATCATGGGCGGCACTGAAGGAACTGATGACTGCCGAATACCGCCCGGCAAGTGAAGTTCAGAAGTTGGAAACCGAATTCTGGAACCTCACCATGGTAGGAGCAGACGTCACTGGGTATACGTCAAGATTTCATGATCTCGCACGACTGGTACCTCGTCTGGTTACACCAGAGAAGAACAAAGTGGAACGTTACCTATTCGGGCTAGCACCACAGATTCGCAGCATGGTCACCTCTTCCAAACCCATGACCATGCGCGAGGCTATTGATCTGGCACTAAGTCTGACTGAGGATGCTATCCGCATGGGTACCCTAATCCGCCAAGTTTCTGGGTTAAAAATTTCTGAAGCAAGTAGTGTTGAGGCCAAGAAACAGGGATCAAGTTCAGCGGTTGTAACTAATGATCAGGGTAACGGGCAGAGGTTTGGGAAAAGGAAGAGAGATGAGGGAAGAAGGGATCGAGCGTCAGGTAGCTCGAACAAGAAAGGAAAGGGTTATGCCGCCACGGGACGTGGTAACAATAACAAACAGGGAAACCAGGGAAGAAACAATGGATTAACTTGCGGGAAGTGCCACCGCACCGGGCACAAGACTGAAGAGTGCCGATCGGGAGCACCAAAGAACGGAGGGGCCAGACCCTGTTTTGCATGCGGGTCATTGGACCATTGGAAGAAAGATTGCCCCAAAGTCAACAATCAGGCCCGTGGCCGGGCATTTGTAATTGGAGCCGGTGACGCACGGCAAGACCCCAATGTGGTCACTGGTACGTTTCCTCTAAATGGTCATTATGCCTCTGTATTATTTGATACCGGTGCTGACTTTAGCTTCGTATCCATTGAGTTTAAAAGACTACTTGGTTTAAAAACTAGCAAACTAGATACACCATACTCTATAGAACTGGCTAATGGTAAAACTATTGAAACGAGAGAGGTAGCAAAAGATTGTAAGTTAGAACTCTGTGGGCACGAGTTTGGGATTGATCTATTACCGGTTGTATTGGGAAGCTTTGACATCGTTGTTGGCATGGACTGGTTGTCCGCGCACCGTGCCATTGTGGTTTGCAACGATAAGGTTATTCAGGTTCCCCTCGCAAGCGGTGAAACTCTCTCAATTCAAGGTGAAAGACACGGGACGCCACTAAGGATTATTTCGAGCATGAAGGCTCGTAAGTGTCTGAGAAAAGGGCTTGTCGCATTCTTGGCACACGTAGTGAACAAGAAGGCCAACGAGCGAAAGTTGGAAGACATTCCAGTCGCCAGAGATTTTCCGGATGTATTTCCAGAAGATTTGCCGGGGTTGCCACCACCTCGACAAGTCGAGTTCCGCATCGACCTCGTTCCCGGAGCAGCTCCTGTGGCACGATCGCCATACCGCCTAGCTCCATCAGAGATGCAGGAACTGTCCAGCCAGCTACAAGAATTATTGGACAAAGGTTTTATAAGACCGAGTTTCTCACCTTGGGGAGCTCCCGTCTTATTTGTGAAGAAGAAGGATGGCACATTTCGCATGTGCATCGACTATCGAGAGCTGAACAAGCTAACCATCAAGAATCGCTATCCTCTCCCCAGGATCGACGATTTATTTGATCAGCTCCAGGGTTCCAGCTATTACTCCAAGATCGATTTGAGGTCAGGCTATCACCAGTTGCGTATACAAGAAGAAGATGTACCAAAAACGGCCTTCAGAACCCGGTATGGACACTATGAATTTTTGGTGATGCCGTTCGGCTTAACCAACGCACCAGCGGTTTTCATGGACCTAATGAACCGCGTGTGTAAGCCATACCTGGACAAATTCGTCATTGTCTTCATTGACGATATTTTGATCTATTCACGTACGAAAGAGGACCACGAGAATCACCTTCGGTTAATTCTTGAAGTATTACGCAAAGAGAAGCTCTATGCTAAATTCTCGAAATGTGACTTTTGGATTCGGGAAGTTCACTTTTTAGGTCACGTGGTAAACGAGAAGGGCATACACGTTGATCCAGCCAAGATCGAGGCGATTAAAAATTGGGAAGCACCTCGAACTCCTACCGAAGTACGACAATTTCTAGGCCTCGCGGGTTATTACAGAAGGTTCATCGAGAACTTTTCAAAAATAGCGCAAGCTTTAACCATGCTAACCCAAAAGGATAAGAAATTTGAGTGGACGGAAAAGCAAGAGGCAGCATTCCAATTGCTGAAAGACAAGTTATGTGGCGCTCCGATACTATCACTCCCCGATGGTACGGAAGATTTTGTGGTTTACTGTGACGCCTCGCATCAAGGTTTGGGTTGTGTATTGATGCAGCGAGAAAAAGTAATAGCTTATGCTTCCAGGCAACTGAAAATCCATGAGAAGAACTACACTACACACGATTTGGAATTAGGTGCAGTGGTGTTCGCTCTCAAGATATGGAGGCACTATTTGTACGGAACCAAGTGCATGATTTTCACTGATCACAAGAGTTTACAGCACATCTTCGATCAGAAGGATTTGAATATGCGACAACGGCGATGGGTTGAATTATTAAACGATTACGATTGTGAGATAAAGTACCATCCCGGTAAGGCGAACGTCGTAGCCGACGCCTTGAGTCGTAAGGAACGGGTTAAACCATTGCGTGTTCGAGCTTTAGGATTGACTATCCACACGAATATGACTGAACGAATTCGTGAAGCTCAAGTTAACGCCCTCAAACCCGAGAATGTCAAAGGTGAAAGGTTACGAAAGATGGTTGATTCACTGGAACCAAAAGCGGACCAGACACTGTATTTCATGAATAGAATTTGGGTTCCAGTATATGGTGGATTGCGTGAGCTAGTATTGGCCGAAGCTCACAGTTCTAGATATTCGGTTCACCCGGGTGCAGACAAGATGTTCCACGATTTGAAGGAACTTTATTGGTGGCCGAATTTCAAAAGGGATATAGCAGCCTATGTTGCGCGATGTTTGACTTGCGCAAAGGTCAAGGCTGAGCACCAGAGACCTTCCGGTTTGCTCCAGCAACCGGAAATACCGGAATGGAAATGGGAACGAATCACCATGGATTTCATTACCAAGTTACCTAAGACGACAAGCGGCCATGACATGATCTGGGTAATCGTAGATCGATTGACGAAATCTGCACACTTCCTCCCGATACGCGAAACGGACAGGTTGGAGAAACTGACCCGTTTGTACATTAAGGAGGTGGTATCTAAACACGGTGTACCTGTTTCTATCATCTCCGATCGAGATAGTCGTTTCACGTCCAGATTTTGGGAAAGTTTGAACGAAGCCCTCGGTACTCGCCTCGACATGAGCACCGCATATCACCCCCAAACGGATGGTCAAAGTGAACGAACCATCCAGACCTTGGAAGATATGTTACGGGCATGCGCGATAGATTTCGGAGGTAATTGGGATACGCACTTGCCATTGGTAGAATTTTCTTATAACAACAGTTATCATACGAGCATTCAAGCCGCGCCGTTTGAAGCTCTATATGGACGCAAGTGCCGATCGCCATTATGTTGGGCGGAAGTTGGAGAAAAGCAACTCACCGGGCCCGAAATTGTTCAAGAGACCACGGATAAGGTCTTTTTGATAAAGGAACGCCTCAAAGCGGCCCGGGACCGCCAGAAAAGCTATGCTGATATGAGGCGAAAGCCTTTAGAGTTTCAAGTCGGAGACAGGGTCCTACTGAAAGTGTCACCTTGGAAAGGTGTCGCGCGCTTTGGGAAGCGCGGAAAGCTGAACCCACGATATATGGGACCATTCAAAGTCTTGTCGAGGGTAGGCACAGTGGCATACAAGCTCGAGTTGCCTCAAGAGCTTAGTGGAATACACGACACGTTTCATGTGTCGAACTTGAAAAAGTGCCTATCCGACGAAACTCTCATTATTCCTGCTGACGAAATCCAGATTGACGACAAGTTACATTTTGTGGAAGAACCAATCGAGGTAACTGATTGGAAGGTCCAAAAATTAAGGCGCAGCAAGATCAGATTGGTCAAAGTGCGCTGGAATGCCAAGCGTGGACCGGAGTTCACGTGGGAAAGGCTGGACCGGATGAAGCAAAAATACCCCGCCCTATTCGAGAAGACACCTGTACCGGAGAACTCGAAGTGAATTCCGGGACGGAATTCTCTTAACGGGGGGAGAATGTAACAACCGGCAAAAATAAGGTAATTCCGTACAATTAATTAATATATGATTAACGTAATTAAATGCAATTATGTGTGATTTAATTATCAAGGCCTTAGGGAATAGCAATTTCCAAATAGTGCATAGGAATGCATACGTTTAATGGTAAAGCATGATTGGATCATGTGCGAATAAGCTATCCGGTACGGATGTTGGCAATTACCCGGTAATAATTAAATAAACGAAACGAATCCCGAACACCCAGGATATAAAATAAAGGGTATTTTCATAAGATATAATGAGTTTTGGAACTCCAAAACCATAAATGAAAACGTCTTGTACAAATCTCCCGGTAACGAATAAAATGCGCGTATCGCACCCGATACGCGTATAACTCGTAATTTCACCCGGTAAAGGCCTAAATAACCAATCAACGCTTAAAATAGACAATATTTAAGGGTTATTAAAGGTATATTTATTGTCCGAATAACGCGTGATTAAAACCCGAAAAATACCCGAACGACACCCGAACGACGGGGGATTAAACATAACAAACAATGGGTAATTATTTGAAGTTGTGGACCCCACCAAACCCACCCAAGGGGCCGGCCTAAGGGCCACATTATCTTACTTGCTTTGTTGTTTTAATAATAACCTATACACCTAATGACAAAGCATGCATGGGTTAGGAAAAGATGTAAGGAGCATGTGTAAGAAACACTAGTACAAAAGCACTCTAACCTTGTCCCCTTGTAAGGAAATTTCGGCCAAGGGCCACAACCATCCAAGACCAACCCTAAACATATCATTACAACTAGTGTGCACATGCATTGGAAGGATCTTATATAAAGATATGATGGATCATAAGGAGATAGCAAGATTTGCATGAAAACTCCTACCCATACATCCATATATACACGGCACACTATACATACACACATATCACCATTTCAAAAATCTCCCAAGTACACCCACATGATCTTCCATAAGATCTCTTAAATCTTTAGCATCATTACATGAGTTGGATATATAATAACACATGTTAGAAGATTGGATCACCAAGCAAAACAAATCTCTTTCCTTCCCCTCTCTTGGCCGTAAGATTACATACACACATACACATTGTTCTTTCAAGTTTTTACATCTCCAAAATACTCAAAATCATCCATCATCCAAACCCCTTTTGTGTGTTTCAAGAGCTTGGAGCTAAACCACTAGGAAGAACACACTAAACCCCTCTCAAATCCAAGGTTTTTGTCTTCCCTAGCCTTGTGCTAGTAGTAAGCTTCTTAATCTTGTTTTTGATTGTTATTATTCATGTATGTGTTCCTAGTAGCAAGTTGTACATGAAGGGTTTAAAAATGGTTTTGAACATAATCTTTAATAAGTTTTCATGTATAAAATGGAAGATTAAAGATATGAAAATAAACCATGGATTTGTTGATGATGATGTATTAGTCTTGAAAATATATAAATTTTACATGTAAGACTAAGTAGGATGATGTTTTGGTTAAGATTTTGAAATGAACTTGAATATGTTAAAACTAACTTTAATTCATCTTATTATGATCATTTAAGTTATAATATGTGGTAAAACATGTTAGAAGTTCATAAATGAATAAGATGGAAAATTAAAGTTAACTCACTTGGATGAATGATATTTTGAAGAAATGGACAAATACATAAAACACACACATAATTAGTCTTCCATATGGAATATAAGACTAACATAAGTGTTTTGATACAAAAATAACTTACCAATAAAAAGTTGAATCTTCAAAGTTAACTATTTTGAGTGAAAAATGCTAACTTTGGAAGTTAGAGTGGAAAAATGCAACTTTTGTAAGTTAAGGGACTAAAGTTGTAACTTTGAAAGTTAAGGGACTAAAATGGACATTTTAGAAACTATTAGTCCAAAAATACAAGTATGGAAAGTTTGGTGTCAAAAATGCAAGTAATAAAGTCTAAGGATGATTTTTGTAAATACTAGTAGAAATACTTGGGTATTTTGTATAAAAGTGTATTTTTGAAAGTTATAAAAATATAAAGGGTTTTAACATAAGGATTTTTATAAAATAGAGATTTTATAAAAATATTAAACAAACTTGGGAAACTTATACAAAAATGAATACTTTTATATAAATGGGAATATAAAAGTGTTGGAAACATTTTTGTAGATAAGTTAACAAGTTGGGTTAAAAATACATAAGTATTTTAACCATCCAAGTAACATGTGAAAATAGGAAGAAATATGGAAAATATTTCTATAAAATACATGTTGGGAAAAACTTGGAAAAATTAACTAATCGAGTTAAGATATCGAACTAAAACGCGTTAACGAACCATAACCGGACAAAATATGAGAAAAATGCCATTGCGGCAAGATAAGAAAAATATATATTTTAAGAGGTAAAATATATATATATACTTTGGGTGAAAATAAATAAACACTTTCCTAAGTGTTGGAGGATTAATTCGTGGGAGAAACACATGACACAAACGAATAAGACGTTAAAACAAACGTATATACTTAACAAGAAAAATTACACATTTATATATATTTGTACGCTCGTCTCGGCAAAATTCTAGTATATCTACTTAATGGGAAAGTAGATATGCGGGAAGGGAAGCCGCGACGAGAAGACAAGGATATATACATGTGTAGGTCGTACCAACGAAATCCTAGTATATTTATTTGAATGGGAAAATAAATATACGGTGTGGTGAGTTGAATCGGACGTTAAGAATATACGATCGAACGACAAAATCTTAGCATATTTGTTTAAATGGGAAAACAAATGTGTGGCAAAGTGAGTCGGGTCGAGGATTGAAATATATATTATATCGAGCGATGCGATCTCAAGTATAATTATTTAAATGGGAAAATAATTATATGTTAAGTGAAGTCGAGTCGATGATAATAAGATACAAGTTATGGAAATATTAACAAGAGTAATATATAACTTGTAACACAAAGGGTAATGTAACGCCAACGAAACCTAGGATACACGCATAATTAAACGGGATTTGGAACAACTTGTGGTCGGGAGTTGGGTGTACAACTTGCCAAGGCACATGCACTATAGGAATAGTGACTTATACGTTTAGGACGTTTGTAGGTGCAAGACCACCCCTTGCTATTCACCTTATTGAGCCAGACGCAGTTACAGGTGAGTTTCACGGCCCCATTTTAAACTATTTTTACGTTTTCCGGGGGAAGGATATGTTAGGGATAGTGTTTGACGGATTTAATGCTTGAGGTGTGACCGCCACTCGGGGTTGAGTCCTCGCCTCTATAATCATTTGTTCAGGGAATTGAAACCGGAGGAATATTCGAATAGTACTATTGGTGCCTGACAAGGCCCACCCCTAATCGATAGCGTCGATTATGCATTAGGTTATGCCTGGGGTGCAAATATTCTGAACTTAAGTCGTGGGAAACCGAGTAACGACTTGGAGCGGGGCACAATTATTATATGTCTTGGTTTGATTATAGTCTCAAGTAGATTTATAGGAATTTGCAACTCCTATATATTGTCATAACATGGTATTCCCAAGTATTCAAGTTTTAGAAACTGAAAACCTGTGAACTCACCAATATATTTATATTGACGAAACTTTTTAAAACATATCTTTCAGGTAACTAGAAGATGAAAGATCAGGCAAGCAGGGTCGGGGAATCTCCAATGCGACGACGAACTTTTGTGGGGTTTCACCTTTATTTCCCAAGGCATTTGGGATATATATGAGAAACCTCTATGTTTATTTCAAAAACAATTAACTTTTGTGTAATGTTTGAAACTGATTCGACGTCATAATAAATGACCCATTTTCTTAAATTACTTGTGTTTAGCCATAACCTTGACTTTATGCTTTTGAACCGTCGCGCCACGTGTTTCCGCCTTTGTCGTGGTGTGACATAAACGAGCTTGATCGGCTCTGTTCAGTCTGTAAATGAGTCAAACACGAGCAAAGGTCCGCTCGGTTCGGCTCGGCTCGTGAACATCCCTACCCATAGGGCCAGGTTTGTTTTTAGTAGGTTTAGTTTTTTTATTCAGAAATGGGTGGCAGCGCGGCTTGTTACGCACATGCCAGCTATCCTAATGTAAATCGTTCCCTTTTATATTTAATGAAATGAGATTTATAAAAAAAAATGTTACTTTTAAATATACTATTTATTAAAAATACATAAATATAAAAAAAAACATTTTAGGTAGTGCTGCATTGAAATTTGTGTTTTATGATAATAAATCAGTGAAATGATATGAAAATACCGGATTAATAAAAATTATGGTAATAACTAGGGTATTAGTTACCCCGCGCTTCGCAGCGGGGCGCATTTGTTTTGCATTCGTGTTAGTAGTATTATGGACAACGGTTTTTTCGGATTTCTTCGCACGATGCAGCGGTAATTCTGTTAATATTAGTTCATTACAGTAGTGGCACATGTGATAGCAAACGTCCTGCGCGTTTTTTGCAAAACGTTTAATCACCGTACTTGTATTGAACCGGTACGGGTCCCAAAAATTTTCGCTATAGTACAGTACCGGTATTCAAGGGTAACGGACGTCGGTGGTTCCGATGGTGTGAGTAGGTTGCAGGAAATAGTCCCACAACGTTGACGATGATGGTGATGGTGAAAAAAATGAAGTTCTTTGCTGCTTTGTTAGAAAATCCTGTGGCCTGAATATTATGACTATTCTTTACTGCTTATGTTACAAAGTAGGAAAACTAAAAAGAATAAAGTAAATAACAAAAGTGCCAGTTTTTTGGAACATGTACTGGAATTTAGAACCAAGCTCAACTGAAGATCGTCAAGCTGCCTCTCAGCTTCGGGATCAGTTAGCCTCTGTTTGCATGGGCCCAAGTTGTGACAAATGGGCTTGGCCCAATCCCGAAGGTGTTGGTTTTTCAGTGAAATATGTTAGAAGCGAATGGCACCTTAATATGTTGGAGGATCAGAATTGTTTGGTTTTTAAATGGAACTCGTGGGCGCCAGCTAAAACAAACTATTTGTTATGGAGGGCCCTTCTCGGACGTGTCGCCTCCAAAAATAATCTCTTGTCAAGAGGGGTTCCTCTAAATAATATTATATGTGATCGTTGTGGGTGCCATGAAGAAGATGTCGACCATTTATTCTTAAATTGCTTATGGGCTCGGAGTATCTGGTGGCAAATCCTAGTTTGGGTTCGGATCCCGTTCCCTCTCCACGTGACTTCCTTTGCCGATATGATCAAGATGGTACAAGATAGCCCGGGGTCGAAGAAATGGAAAAAAAATTATATACACGGTGGTGATTGCCACGACTTGGAGAATATGGCTCGCCAGGAATCAAAAGGTCTTCAAAGACGAATTCTGCCCTACGTCTTTCTGTGTTGATATGATCAAAGAAGATACCTACACTTGGATTAAAAACCGAGCGAAGGCTGCTGGAATCAGTTGAGAGAAATGGAGTGTTTTTGATATTATTGATATGTTATAATTTTCTTTTTGGTGTTTGGTGTTTTGGCGTGTTGGTGTAAGTTGTTACGAGCTCCTGGCTGGGCTTTATATTCATATATAAAGATGTTGCTGTTCAAAAAAAAATAACAAAAGTGTCGTAACCTACCAAATAAACCAATAAAAATGAAAGGTGTATTATAAAGATGTCAGGCGTATTTTAGATTGACCACACTATTAAAGTGTCGTAAATTTAATATATAGATAAAGATAATAATTCCGAGTTGCACCCGCGACCTTACCCAATGATAAGATAATTTTGGTAGCAACCGTGTTATAGTTATCATAATTGGCTAACAATAAGATATTTTTAGCAGCAACAGCACATATGCCATTTCAATTTACTATTTTATGTATAAAATAAAGGTGCATAAGTTGGTGGGCCGCGGTTGTTATTATTAGAGGTGGTTATATCAACAACACTTGTGCTAGCTTGGATCCAACGGTTCTTAACACTTTCCTTTCTATCTTAAAAAGTAAAAACTAACTAATATATATAACATACCCTTCTCTTCTGTGCATCCATTCCATTGAAATTCTAGTACTTGATAATTCTCTCCCACTCTTTTAATTCAAATCTTGTTTTATCTCGATGGCTAGTTTTGAGCGTCAAGTAAAAGCGAGAGCTAAGGAAGTAGAGAGATTCTTCAAAAATGGTGCAAGGGTCGTCCAAAACTCCTGTAAAAAAGGTTGGCACAAGATCAAACGGCTTCATAAATGATTTTTCATTCGATCGTGATGTCATGTGTGCGTCGTTTGTAAAATAATTAAGCTTTGGTTTCTATTGTTGTTGTTTGGGGTTTTATCTTCTCTATATATGTTCATGTGAAGCTATTTTTAATTACTTGTGGTTTTCTTTTTGGATCTCATCTTCATGTTTATAATTTGATTTTTCACTTTGATTTTTGTAATTAAATAAATTGTTATGTTTTGTTTGCTTGGAATTTGGCAAGTTATACCATCAACTGAATTGAAGCTTTCGATTGTTTCATCAAAATATAATTACTTTAATATATTGTTTCGGGGCTTTATGTTTATTTTGTATCTATTTAGAGAATTATTATTTTCAAGATGACACTATTCGATAAATAAAAATACTCTTTGTAAAATTATATAGCGAACTAGTTGATTGCCCCGGGAAAGTCCCGGGATTGAAAAATGTAATATGACTTAATAAAAAAATGATAAAAGAAGAAAACACACCAAACGTATTGAAAAAATGAATAATTCATTATGTCAACCATGAAAATAAATTAAATAAAATAATAAAATACTTTGAGGGATATCAATAATTTTTCAACCATCTTCTAAATTTATATAATATTTTTAATCATTATTTCAGTGCATAATATATATACTTTTATAGATATGGTTTCAAGAAATATCATAATTTCAAGTTTAGAAACCAAATTATTTTTAATATTTGACGATACAACTTTATATTATTATCTATAATCTATATTATCTTATTAAGGAATGGTGATGTACCATATTGAAATTTTCACATTGGTACAATTTTTAAAACAAGAAGTATAATAGAATAAAGCTTATTTGATAAGGGTAGATTAGTCACTTATGTGGATATTAAGACACTTTGAAGGATAATTTGGTAAATTTATATATATATATATATATCTTTTAGTTAAAACCTAACAATTGATTCCATCCTTACCCTTTTAACCATACTAATCGATCTCTCCTTCAACCCCTTATTTACTTCTCAGACTACTCACTTCTTCTTATTAAATTTTCAGTTACAAAAAGCTGTTAATTTACCTTCTGTTTAAAGACAAGTTGATTTCTCTTCTTCACTCTTCTTTCCTTAAAACAAACATAATACTCTTCCAAAAACCTAGCCAACCGTCGTTAAACAACCCATATCAAGAACACAATATGCCTGCAGGACATGGATTAAGATCAAGAACAAGAGACCTGTTCGCAAGACGGTTCAGCAAGAAGGGCACCAGGCTACTGCACAAACAAAGTGTCGTTTCAGCAAAGATGTTTCTTCTCACAAGGTATGAATGATTCTTCATTTTGTTATATTAAATTTCTTTCTGAGTTTTGATCCGAGTGTTGATTTTGCATTTGATTGTTTTCTTATAATCTAGCTTTACATAATCTATTTTTAAATTCAGTATGCTATAATAGCAAACTTGTTAATTTTTAATGTATGTATGTTTACCGATCCATTCTTTGCTAAATTTTTTACTTTTCCATAAGTTATTCAGCGCCTGATTTTTTGTTTTTAGAATTTGTTTCTCTAAATTCATTTACGTCTCGTAATGACAAAATATGTTTTTTTTTTCTTTCTGAATGCAACATTCTTCAAAAAACCCATCAGTTGTATTCCCGGACTTGATAATCGAATCAAGTGCTTTGTCGAGATTTTAATCGTGACTGGTATTAGATTAGTGATGATCTTCTTGTACTTGTTTTTTAGCATATACGACATTATTTGAATTTTTGTTTGATGAGTTTGTGGCTGTTAGTTTGATTGTATGTGATTTGTGTAGATCTAATTCAAATGATTAGGTCGGCCAAAAGACTAGATTTAAAATCAAATAGGAAGGTATGTGGTTATGATGATGTCCTTATACAATGATATTCGGTCACAGATCAAACCATTTATATCATGGGTCAAAACTCTGCACTGTTTAGGCTCCAAATGCAGCATTATTTGTTTTAAAATTCTGCATTGTGTGGGTTAAAATTCTGCGCTGTTATGTGTCCAAATTCTGCAGTACTTTAGGTTAGTATTCTGCATTGTATGTGGTTAAAGTACTGCACATAGTTGAGTTAAAATGCTGCATTTTTTAGGGTTAAATTACTACATTGTTTGGTTAAAATTTTGTGTTGTTATGGGTTCAAATCTTGCACTATTTTGTGTTAGTTTTCTGCATTGTATGTGGTTAAAACACTGCACGGAGTTGGGTTAAGATGCTGCATTTTGTGGGGTTGATTACTGCAGTGTTTGGGTTAAGACACTGCCCTGTATGGGACTAAACTTTTGCAATGTTTGGGGTTTAGTTGTGATATGTTAATTTGGTATTTCTTAATATATTGATACACTACTTTTTTTAAATCACGTTATGAATTGTGGGTTCAGGCTCCAGATTCCCGTGAACAATACATATGCATTGCCAAGTTGGTTTCTTTTTGTTTTAAATAGACATTTGCTTAATTTGTACCTTGTGTTAAATGACCGTGAATGTTACTTTTGTAATGAAGCACACAAGCAACCGACAAGGAGTGGGTAGATTTGCAAGGAACGTTTTTTTAAATGGTTAACCGTCGAAGGTAGTCATATATTTAGAAGGTCCACCTTCTGGTATTGATATTCTTCTTAATGGTTTGGTGGTAAAGCGTGCCAACCAAATCCCTCCTTCACCTAGACTACCATTTCAAATAACAGTAAACCTTAGGTTGACGAGAACTGTGTAACAATTGTTAAATTCTGCTTATGTAGTTTGTAATTCTGTCGACAATACTTAGGAATTGATGTTTGTTAGTGACCTTATTGTGTTTGTATTCAAATTTTTTTTTTGCTGATTCACAATTACGTACTGTTCGTTCAGAAACACGAATTCTAAAACGAACTCTAATTTGAGTTGCTATGCTTCCTCACAATGTACAGGTCTGGATTTCCAACGTCTCAGGAAACCGGTCGAGATAGATGACAGCGGTTTTTTTTTTTTTTTAAGGTGCTACACTTATAGCTCTAAGGGCAAGTGACTTTAGGATTAAACTGATTTCTTTTACTGATTACATCCTTATAGAAAGTTGTGCAGGTCTTGGTACTATTATATCACCTGCACATAAACTAAAAACTTTCAGATTCATTTTAGTAAACAGAATGCTCTTAACCTTCAAAGTGATTTTTTTGTTTAACTTTTTGCCACTACAGCATGCCCAAAAACAATGCAGATCCAGGTAGCTTGCTACTTTTCTACTGAAATAAATCTTAAGACTACAAAGGGGATTTTGTCATCCCTTTAAAAGAAGTTAAATTACGCCCTCTTTTGGTTGTGAATAAAATTGGTTTTTTTTTCACTCTTATCGGTTTCTTCTTCAAGATATATGAGGGTTTGGCTTCATTATTGTGGACTTCTTTTCCCTACTATTACGAGTTCCTTTGTTTGAATCTTCTTTTGGGTGAGTTCTAACAGCTCCACTAATACATTGCTTAAAAATATGAGTACTATGTTTTGATATTTGTTGATTTAGTATCTACCCAGTCACTTTGTACTTAATACTATAGTAGTGCAAAGTTGTTTTGATATATACACTTCAATCAATTATTTAAATTGTACCTAGCTGTAAAATGTGACATGTTGCATGCTAGGCAGAATGCAAGTGGTTTTTTTTTTTTTTTGCTATGAGTTACATTGAACACAGAGGTCAAATATTGGGCATTGCGGTTGTCGAAGTATGCTAACCTGAAATTGTAGTCAACCAGCATCTACTCTACATCATTTGAATAAAATGGAGGTAAAAGCTTAATTTATTTTGACCTCATTTGATATGTGGTGATCAAGGGTATGCAAAAGAAGTGGTGCAAGAAGCTTTCACTCAAAGAAAGGAAAAAATAGTGGTACAAAAGGTAATATCATCAAGAGAAACAATAAAGAATCGAATATTTGTTGAATCAAGTGATAAAGGAAAACAATGGCGAAAAAATAGTGGTAGAGGCCGAAAAGTACACGACCCCAAATTTTTTTAGCGGTTAGGGCTGGAAGATCAAATCGGTGCAGGCCGGGGCACCCCCTAGCCCCCGTTATCCTTCACCCACGAAGGCAAAGGTGCCCAAAGGTTTTTGGTGTTATACATATTAAATCATGTTATTACATAAAATATGTTTTTTTAATGAGTGTAGATAAGAAATTGGGTTTTGAAGGGGAGCACAACATGGGGTCAGGGTTATAACGAAAGAAGAAAGAAAGTGAAAGAGATGATGAAATGCAAATATCAACAAATATGAAAGTAAAACGTTGAAGATTGGTTAAAGCTATGTTTCGCGATGCTGTCTTGCACCTAAACAATACGGTGAACCGTACTGACAATGATCGAAAACGCGCAGCGAAGCATGCGGGGTCCATCTAGTACATTATAAAGGAGGAGTGATGGCCAACATGGTCATTTTCACCTCCGTACAACTTAATAAGCAACATGTATAACATATTTAAGCAAGAAATGTAAGGGTATTATTGGCATAATGATGACAATTAAGACACTTTAAGGGTTATTATAGTAATTTAGATTTTGTTTTTAGTTAAAAACTAAAATCTAATTCCCTTGTTACCCCTCCTTCCTTTCGCCTTCTTCCTTTCACCTTCTGTCTATCATACGTTACATTCACGATCAGAAAACCAATCTTTAATAATTGCTATGTGAACAGTCGTTACGATCAGATAACCATTTCATTACGACGGATAAAGGGTTCTTCTCGTAGGTCGACCTGTCTTTCTATTCTGATTCAAGGTAACAACGTTCTATATTGGTGTTATATTTACAATTATCTTCTTCAAAGTAGGGTTTTTTGTTGGAATTTTCACGGCCAAACAATGCTGAACGAAGTGGGTTTCCAGTAGCCCACTTCATGATCATAGTCTCTTCAAACAACAATCTATTATTTTCCCTAGCTTAATAAAAGGCAAATTTCTTCTTTGGTTGTAATCTAAAATATGTTGTTCAACTTTTTCAGATATTGGTCATTGAAGATTAATGGTGTTTCAACAGGCACGTACTTAATGTATACTTGCTTCTTAGTTAACTGTAAAATGGTTTGAATTTTCATGGTTTTATATTTAATTTCTAATTTCCGACTAATTTAACCGTTTAAGTGCAATTTTACTTTGATTAATCATATTTAGGGAAATAGGGGTTTCTTTTATTCTGGATACGTTCGATAGAGAATTTAGAATTGTATGGCTTATACGTTTTGTTTGTTTAGTGCCTTTGGGATCATTTAAGTCAAAGAATATCGTTTTTGAATAAAAGGAGCAATAGGTAGGATGGATTATTGCGTCAAACAACCTGCAATCTCTTCTTATATTGGGACCCACCATGATATTGTTATTTTCTTGGATTGCACCCATGCTTGGAATGGAGTAACTTTCCTTCTTATGAGTAAAGATTTCCGTAAATTTGGTAACCACAGTATTATCTTTATTATGAAATTTGAAATTGATATGAGATCCTAAAATTAGCAATCCCTCCATGATCTTCGACTCAAACGTGAGCACTCTCCAAACGGATTCTTCCCACTCAACAAACTTATCGCTACAGTCAACCACCACTACGACACCACAACTAGCCACCGCAACACCAACGTTTTCTACCGCTCTAACACCTTTAACATTATGACTTTTCGAACATGATTTATCACCTGGTAACTTTCGATAACCACCGGTAACCCAAGAATACCATTCCTCGTCCTCATATTCATCATATATGGGTGACACATAATAAACGGGGTCGCCCTCGAAAGGATCCTCCTAGTTCTGTTTCCTTCCCAGTCGATCCCTTAAGATCTTGGACTTGTTTATGAAGTCTTTTGATCTTAAGATCCCGGTGGTCAGAATAGACACCATTGCTGCCTCGCGCGGCGACTCTACAAATAGAAAATCTATTTTTTTCCACCGACACGTGAACCACCAATGTTCTTGTTGATGCCTCTGGCAGCGAATCTTCGAACAAGAAAACACTCGTCTTCACGTAGAGCCATTTGAAAACCAAGAGCTCTGATACCAACTGATGCAGTTTCGGAAACAATCAAATGGCCAAAATCGTCCCTAAGGTTTGGCCAGTTTTGTCACATCAGTCCAAAATCGATTCTTTTTACATCCGGGTCTTTCAGTTTTGCATTTTGTTGCCAAATTCGTCCCTGAAACTAACCCAGTTAAATATTGTCGTTAAGTTGGGGGTATTTCTGTCTTTTTGCTTGCCCCCCCCCCCTTTTAAACGCCTTCTTCCTCATATCTAACTCTCTCCCTTTCTCTTTCTCTCTCTAAATTCCTCAAACACACCCCAAAACCCCAAATCCATATACAAAATCCTCACCACCACCAAATTCCTAGTTAGCATAAACCAGTAATGGCATTCTCTCTTACACAATTCCCTCTCCCTCCTATAACAAAACCCATAAATCAACAAAAACTCTCAACACCATTCATCACCACCATCGTCAAAATCAGAACCAACAACCATCGTTTCACCGTCATTCGTAACGCCACAGATGAACAATAACAGAACCCCACCACAGCAGAATCAGAAAACAAGCAACCACCACAATCGCCAGATGAGGAAATATCTGAACTAGGTGTAGAGATAAAGAAGGTGATGATTGATAGAGATAATAATAATATTAACAAGGATGAGAGTGTATTGAATGGAGTATTGGAAGTGATTGGACGGATTGACTGCCCGACGTTTAATAAGGTGGTAGCGACCACTGGGGTTGTGTTAGGGGTTATTGCCGGGTCGAGTGTCATTTTGCTTACTGTTAATGTCGTTTTGGCTGAGCTTTCTGATCGGGTTTTTGTTGGCCATAGTGTTCAGGATTTTTTTGGCTGAATGGTTGATGATTATGATGTGTGTTTGAGGAATTTAGAGAGAGAGAGAGAGATATGAGGAAGAAGGGGTTTAAAAAGGGGACAAGCAAAAAAAGACAGAAATACCCACCAACTTAACGATAATATTTAACTGGGTTAGTTTTAGAGACGAATTTGGCAACAAAATGCAAAACTGAAGGACCCAGATGTAAAAAGAACTGATTTTGAACTGATGTGGCTAAACTGGCCAAACCCGAGGAACGATTTTTTATCTACTCATTACTATAATAACAATTGTTGAAATGTCTTATGAATAGTGTCTTGGTGTCTTCTTTTTTATGATTTTGTCTTTATGTGTAGCTTATTTCTCAGCTTTTATTGATACGTACACTTCTCATTTTTTTAGAAAACTTTGTACTTACACTTGTCAATTTTTTAGAAAACTTTGTAAAATGTGATTTTGATCCACTTGGCTTATTTTTTTTAGGTATTTGTTTCTATATAAATGAAAATCCATTCATACCATTAGGGCTGCAAATGAACTGAGCATTCAACGAACAGTTCATGAACCGTTTGGCGGGAAGTTCGTTTGTGTTCGTTCGTTTAATAAATGAACGAACACGAACAAAAACTTTTGTTCGTTAAACGAACGAACATGAACAGAGGCCACGTTCGTTCGTTTATGTTCGTGAACGTTCGGTAACATGTTCATTAATGTTCGTTTGTGTTTGATAGTTTAATGGAGTTTTTAATTTTTTATAATTGTATTTTATCTTCTTTAATTTTTATTTATTTTACTAAAATAAATAAATATTTTATGTCAGGTATATAAGACTTCAAGTTTAAATAAATGAAGACTTCAAGTTTAAGATGAGAGCTTAGTTTTTTAAGAGACTACTTTATTATGTTTTACCAATATTATGTTATGTACTAAATATGTTTGTATAGTTAGGTTATATGTTGGGTGTTCTACTTAATTTCTTAATATACGTGAATTCGATCTTATTTGAAAATTAATATATGTTCGTTTGTGTTTGTTTTCGTTCATGAACAATTCATTGTGGTCACGAACACACGTGTTTTCTTAACAAAGGAACACGAACTAAAAATCCCGTTCGGTAAGTGTTCATGAACACATAATTTCCTTAGCAAACGAACACAAACAAGGCCTTGTTCGTGTTCGTTTGGTTCGTTTCGTTTGCAACCATTTCACAAATGTCTTGGAGCCGAATAAGATGTTTCTAAAGTCAAAATCCCAAACAGCCGTTTATGGTATCGACAGTGCCGTTGATAGAAGGAACCCTAGATGAGAAAACATTAGATTTGAGTGGAATTAAAGAAAGAGAGAGGGAGAATGGTAGGTGTTGGCAGCTGTAAGTTTTATGATAAGGCTTCCCTTGTTCCCATACTGTATAAAATGATTTCACCTGCTGAATTAACGCCCAAGGCTTCCCTTGTTCCCATACTGGATCAATGGATACGACGACATGGTAATAATAATAATCATATTAATGCTGCCGACCTCAAAAACATGATCAAAGTTTTCAGGAATCATAACCGATACTCCCAGGCTCTCCAGGTTACTTACTGTCAAATTGAATTGTATCTATCTTGTACCAATAATATTGACCGATATTCCCCATATCAGTATCTTTCTTATTAGTTCTTCTATTCGTCTTGCTTCTTATTGATGTTGTTAGTGTTTTAAGTCTTAATTGTTAATTGTCACTGTTAAATATTAGTGTTTGAAGTCTTAATAAGTTCCCAATTGCTACAATTGTTATTGTTTTACATGTTGCAAGTGGTCAATATGTTAATTGTAGGAGATTATATTTAATTGTTAGTGTTAAACTTCTATATATATGGATTTTGTATGATATAAAAATTACCGATATCTCACCGCGAAAACTGATATATCAAATATCGGTCCTCGACCGATAACCGATATTTTCTGACATTAACTGCTTAGACGTATACATAATCTCTATGTGCAGTGCAACCTCCTGATGCACAAAATCTGGCAGTGTCTCCAGCAAATGCCTCAACTTTGCCTCATGCCGTTGCAAGCGGCCCCCCTCTCCCTCCTGCTTACATGCACCTTTTTAAAACCAAGCGTCTATCTAGATTCTAAGGTGCCAGCCATATTTATCAAGGGGTGGTGGGTTCATGTCCTAAATCAGACAAAATGGTGAAGGTGTTGTGAGTCTGCTGTCAAAAAATCCAGTGGTTTTACTACGCAGTTCACAATATTAGAAATGAAGGATGTATTTATTATTGCAAGTTGCCCTTTTTATTTTATGGATGTTTTTGTTGTCAGATTTCAAATATATTGGCACTTTGCATGAAACAATTGTCTAACCATTTTTATATATATATTTTTTTATGAAAATTATTGTTCTTAATCTGTTCTGAATGAATGCTTATGTTCCAATTTCAGCTCTCTGAATGGATGACTAACAGAGGTTACCTTGACAAATCATCTGGGAACATCGCGGTTCGCTTGGATTTAATTTCAAGAGTGTATGGTCTACAACAGGCTGACAACTTCTTCAATACCATTCCAGACGCCTCAAAAGATTTCAAGGTATATGGAACTCTCTTAAACTGTTACGCTTTCAAGAAATCCTTAGAAAAAGCAGAAGCCACCATGGAAAAGATGAAACAATTAGGATACATGACTACACATTCTTACCACAGTATGCTAAATCTCTACTCCAAAACCAGAAACCATGATAAGCTCTTAAAACTCGTCGAAGAAATGGAGAAAACAGGGGTTCCTTATAACAGAACGACTTATTACATTTTATTAAGTGCGTATGCTTCTTTTGACATCAACGCAATGGAGAATCTTCTTGGTTATATGGAAACCAATCCTGGCCTGACCCTCGATTGGCATGTTTATATCATTGCTGCAAAAGGGCACTTAAATTTTGGTCAAAATGAAAAATCTTTAGAAATGCTAAAGAAATCAGAGCAATCTGTCCATGAGAATACAAACGGGGTTGCTTATGAAATCCTTCTCACCATGTATGCTAATCTTGCTTTAAAAGACCATGTTTATCGCATATGGGATTTATATAAGACGACATGCAGGAAAGTGAATAATAAAATGTATCACCATATGGCAAGCTCGTTGGTGAAGTTGGACGACAATGAAGGAGCAGAGAAGATTTTGACTGAATGGGAATCTGAGACAGCCTCCTTTGACTTCTGGGTAGTCAACGTTTTGGTCAATGGGTATAGTAGGAAGGGCGATTGGAAGAAAGCGGAAGAATATATCGAGAGACTGGTGGGTATGGGGAAACAGCCTCCGAAAAGCACTTGGGATTGTTTGGCAGCTGCGTATTGCAAGTACGAAGAGATGGAGAAAGCAGTGGAATCAATGAAGAAGGCGATTTCATGTTCTGATGACCATTGGAGTTTAAATCAAGTTACTTTAAGAGCATGTGTTAAATACTTGGAAAAGAAGGGTGATATGGAGGTAGCAAAGGAGTTTGCAAGATTAGTTG
The DNA here is from genome assembly GCA_028751855.1 of Ambrosia trifida. NCBI lineage: Eukaryota > Viridiplantae > Streptophyta > Magnoliopsida > Asterales > Asteraceae > Ambrosia > Ambrosia trifida. The sequence goes on along the minus strand of CM054123.1, from coordinate 98,947,200 downwards.
ATGGGCGTAGCAGCAGCAGCAGCGTCATGGAATCTGCAAGTGGTGGCAATTCAACAGTTGGTTTGGTGGGTAACTCAAGTGGATGAAGTGTATTTATTGGCTTTTGACATGCATGGTCACCAAATGAGAACATTGATTAATAATGTGTGATTAAAGGAAGGCTTCACAATCAGATATCTATCACCATTGGTAAGGCCTGTTCTGATAATTGCAATCATCATCCATAAACCAGTCAGTCGTAAGTTCCCTTGGCTCAGTTGTAGTTCAAATTCATGAATTTTTCCATCCTAACCTTAGCTTTTAATTTAACCCTATTGCAATTGAATTTGAGATTTCAAAGGAGAATTTAAAATCTATGTTTGAATTGCATGTTGAAATCCACGTCTTCTGTTGGACTTGGATGGATAAACCCAACACAAACCATTCAATTTCTCATGTTTTGGGAGTGCCATGTGCACCAACTGGTTACTGACAAGTCAAACCGTGTATGGTTGAGGGATGGCAAGGAATCAAGATTGGCACTAGCATTTTAACCCTACACATGCGTCACGTCACAAACTTAGTAGACAAACCCGATGCCTGCCTTGATTAACACTTACTAGTTTGGTTTCACAAATTTTTATCTATCAAAAAACAAACGTTTGATCAAGGCAGTTTATGTAATGAGCATACATACATACATACATACATGTGCTTACTTTGTATCACCTAAAGAGTCATTTGCAACTACTTACACATCAGATGTTTTCTAAATTCATAAAACTCAACTCCTTAACTTTATATATTCAAATATTATTTATAATAATAATATTACACATTCAAACATTTGTGAATTAATGGATTGAACCTATTAACTCATTTGAACACCAGAAGAAGATAATATTATATACAACTTCCATACTTAACAGTTAACACATAAATAACCTTGACACATTACTTAAGTCGCATGTCCTTATCCTTTCATGATCGCATAAAGGTCTACTCAACCGCTTCAAGTACAACTGCACTTCACAATCACACATGTATTCCGCTTCTATCATGTACTTGGTTGCAATATATTTTCTCAAAAGGAATTATTGAGGTTCCACACAGGAAGGAAGCATTCATTATCAGCAGGGGTAAGTCATCCACCTCGCAGTTCATTTATGTTTGTTCATTAATATTCTAAATAAACATAAACAAAGCAAATGACCTTGTTCTTATTCATTCGTCATTTGATTGAGCTAAATTGGTTGATACATGTTTAAACTTAAAGGAACATGCAGACGAACATACACACAGAATGAACGAATGAATGTAAATGAAACCAAATAACCGAACATAAATAGACGTTCACAACAATTGATTAAACAAAATTTTGTTCATGTTCATTTGTCTAAAAAAAAAAAAAAAAAAAAAAAAAAAACCAACATAAACTTCATGTTCGGTTTGTTTGTTTTCAGCATTTTAAGTGATAAGAACCAACAACTTATTCCTAATTTACAACCCAAGATTCCCAAATGTGGAGTAGTTCTAAAAAAGCCTCTCCTCCCTGCTGATAGGTGTGTGTTACCTCAAAACTCTAATCAGAATGCAAGATTTCTCATATTTGGTCGAAATGGGCTGTGCGCACCCTTACTATCCTCCAGATATAGCCTCGTGATTACATTTTATATTGCGATAACAGATTCTTTCGACAAGATTTTCACTACACACGTATAAACAACTTCCGATAAATTGCCTTTTTCCTTGAGTAATTTGATCATTTCCTCCGCTTCATCTAAGCGCCCCTTACCATTCAAATAATCTAAACACATAGACAAGGTGGTGGTGTCAACAGTCCACCCTGGATAAGCGTTCAAAACAGCTTTTCTCATTGTGTCCACTGCCTTCTCCATTTCATCATTTTTAACATAACCCCATGCCAAACGGGACCAGGTAGATGCATTCGGTTCATTTCCGCTCTCTATAACGGCTTTAATTGTTGTCTCCGCCTTTTCAAGAAGACCCTTTTTGCAGTATATTGTAACGACAAGATTTGGAACTTGGAGATCAAAGCGCGTATATCGCGCTTTCCACTCTTGATATACTTTCTCAACATCATCGATACTATCAAGTTTAGCAAGCGAGCTCATTAAACAAAGATAACCATGATTGTAAAGCCTTCCAAGATTCTTGTAAAGATTCCATACACGATAAACTTCATCTTTTCGACCAGCACTGGCATAAAGAGTGAGTAGATTCTCATAAGCTGACTTTCTTTGACTAGGTTTTATGAGAAATTCAGATTTTTTTAAACACGTCAGCGCCTTTTTTCTGTCACCAGCCTTTAGATATCCGTTGGCTACGGTTGTGTATGCATGCCATTCCATTCTGACCTCGGGGTCAGCTTCCATTCGCAACAAAAGCGTCTCCATTTTGATTATTTCTGAAGCTTTTGCATATGCATTTAATCTAATACAATATGTGAATTTATCAATCTGAATACCCTTTTGATCCATTTCTTCCATTAAAAGGTCAAGTTTCTCATATTTGTTTGTAGCAGAATACAAACCCATCATAACATTGTAGCACAATGACCCTGAATATCCCAAGTCTCTCATCTTTTGCATAGTGGCTTCTGCTTTATCTACTGACCGCGCTTCGGCGTAGCAGTTTAAAAGGGCACCATAAACCTGCCACACCTTTGAAGTATCCGGGATTTGATTAAAATATTCCTCGGCTTGGTTTATACCGCAAACCTTTGATATCAAATCCAGCCTAACTGGAAGTTGTTTATGTGAATTATCAAGATATGATTTGTCATCCATCCATTGGCATATCTGTAATGAAAACGGGGAAACGGATTTTGTCAGTATGCTTGTAAGGTGTCCTCTAAATTAATTTATTAACGCAAAAAGGACTTAACCTCTACGTATAGTGTCGATTAGGTTTTGTGTATTCTTTATAGAGTTACTAACACCTTGATTAAAAGAGGCATGAGGCGAGAGCTTCAGATACACAAGGACAAGGTATTGCTCTATGTACAACCAAATAGGCTTTATATAGACCCGAAAATTGCATGTGTGGGTTGTATTTATGTATCACCCTCCTCCTCCTACAGACCCCAATTTTGACTAGGGGTTTAATGAGGCGAGCAGGTCGCAGGGCTTTGATTTGATAAAAAGCCTGAAATGAAATGAAATGAGCCGAGCTTATTTAAACTTGTTTACAAGCGGAGGCCAAACCCTAAAATAAGCTTGTTTAGTGAATGGGCTTCATTTCCTAAACGGAGACATCATTTATATTACTTTTATTTAATAATATATTAACTATTAATTAATTAATATTGTTTAACATAGGTAGAAGGAAGGCGTGCTATAATGGAGGTTTGCAGCCTAATTTTGAGGCAGATACATATAACCATTTGAAAGTAAAGTAAATAATAATAATAATAAAGTGGATGAAATATGAGGGAGGGAGGGAGGAGAAGAAGACCTGGAGAGCATGGTTGTAGCGACGGAATTTACGGAACTGCTTGATAATCTTGTGGAGATCAGGTTGAAGGAGGGGTTTTCCTTCCTCAACCCATTGGTCTAGAACAGGGACAACCCCAGGCTCATTAATGAGTCTATGAAACAGATTAGGGTTTTCTGATTGTGATTGTGATTGTGATTGTGTGGAGGAGTAATACAAAACCCTAGACCAACCCAATGAAGCGCCCACCAATTTCTTCTTCATCATGGTCTAGTGTAGGCTCCAAATAAAACAAACCTTCACTTAACACTTTATGAACCCTTCGTTAATGTATTCGGCAAATGAAGCCTCTTGTACGGAGAGCACGTACTTCATTGCAAAAAGCTCCCCAGGTTTAAATATCGACATAATTTGGTGACAGACGTTTTGTAGTACGTCTTGAAAAGAGCTGGGATTTCTGTCAAGGAGACCTTGTGAATTTTCTTACGGACCCTACGGAAGGGAGATCTACTCTACGACATGAGGATTTGCTCGTCTTTGGTTGGGTTGGGGGGAAACATGCATGTATTGACCTCACGAGGGTATCTCATTTGGCTGGTTTAAGGGAAAATGAGTTTGTAGCTGGACAAGCATCGAGAAAGGTGAAATCGAAGAAAGCGGATAAGCATGCTAAAGCTTGTGTAGAGAACCAACATGTCTTTGTTCCCTTGGCCTTTCATACTTTTGGCTCCCTAGCATCAGAAGCTATTCGTTTCTTAACCAAGGTCCAACAGGCTATTCACAGCAATAGTTCATCTTGGGGGGGTGTATCTGGTAGATTAGGGTTCACAATTTAGAAAGAGGTGGTGGCGCAACTTGTTGCCTGCCTACCTTCTATTTTGATGTAACTTGACAAGTTTTAAAGAATGAAATAATTAGATAAAACAAAAATAATAATAATAATAATAATAGCCAAGACAAAAAATAAATAAACAAGAAACCTCCTTTGTTTAGTTAAACAAACAAACATGTCATTCATTTATGTTGGTAAACCTTCACTAACGTGTCCGTTTATGTCATTTGTGTTCGGTAGTACATTAGGGATTGTAACATTTATTTTTAATTTAAGTATTTCACAATTCTCAGTAATAGATTATTAAATAAATACTATTAGTATTACTTCACTTGTTTTTATCAATTATTATTTTGGGCGGATTAAACGAAGACTTCGAGTTTATTTTGGGTGGATTAAATGATGACTTCAAGTCTAATATGATAATTTTGTGTTTTTTTAGAAATTATTTTATGGTAATTATGTGATCAAGATTATGTCAAGTATCTTTGGATATGCGGGTTAGTATATTTTGGGTGGATCTACATGTATTTATGATGAAAGATGTTGATTTTATTCGAAATTTAATACATGTCCGTTTGTGTTCGTTTCTATTCATGAACTCTTGTTTGTGTTAAATCTGTGTTTACAAACGTTGTTTGTGTTCGTATATGTTCATGAATATTCATTTGTGTCTATATCTGTGTTCATGAACATATGGTACAAATGTATAATCCGTAATTGACTTTTAAACCAGTTAGCCCTACAATTTTAAACGGTTATAACTTTTTCCATATGTACATATTTTTTTTTCTAAAATTCACACAATAAACATGTGTGTTTTTATTCTCTTTAATTTAAGTATGATATTAGCAGTGGCAAATTTAGAAGAAAATTTAACGGGTAGCGGGAATGGAGAAAAAAAATTGCTCTAATTTTTCACTTCGCAGACAAAGTTAAGGGGTACCTACTCTTCTCCGTCCTTCCAGCCTTACACAATCCTCCTCCCTCATCCTATTTGTTAGTGTTTACTGTTTTTTTTATTTTAATTCGATGCAACTATTCTGCGAAGATGGCGAATCTTAGTTAGTGTTTACTGTTTTTTTTTTTTTCAAAACAGGTGGCGACCTCCTGTGTCTGCTGCGGTTCTGATTGCCAATCTTTTAAGTGACTCCGAAGATCTGATTTTAGAGATAAGTCAAGGTAGTTAGTTCTGTTACTAAATCCCATCTCAAAATTTAGTTTTACCAACATGATTTGGTATCCTTAAACTTACTTCAAATTGAACAGTGACATGTTAGATACCTCCAGATCTGGTTTTCTTGCAGGGTCTCCTGGATATCTTCCCTTTTGCTTCCGATTACATAGAAGCCAGAAATGCACTATGGATGTAATTTCAAGATTCTTGGCTCAATTTCAACAAGGGGAAATGAACGCGATAAATCTTTTTAAATATGTATCTATTCTAGCAAATAAGTCAGATTTGATAGAAGAAGAAAGGAGACACGCTTTATGGTAAGTTTAGTGCTATGATACAATCGATTGTACAAATGTTGGAAGCTATAATACATTACATTTAGTTAGATTTATGCGGATTACTTGATTTGCTACTCACCACTTTAATTATTGGTTGAATAATCGTTTTCATTGTTTGTTGGAGACGGCCTATTGTTAGAAAGTCAGGTGAAGTTTATAAGTGCAGCCTGGCATGCCTTTTTTTAGTTTTTCAATTTTCTAAATGGGATTATTTTCTAGGGCATCACGGTAATAGTCGAAATGGTAGTTTTTCTTTACAGTCGTATTTAATTAACTATTTTTTTTATATCTTCGTATCTTTTGTCGCAAATCTATGGCTGAACAATATAGTTTCCCGAAGTTGTAAAATGACTGGAGCTAGAGTTATGAGTGGAGTCTTTCAAGTGGCATTGTTTCTTCTATTGAATATGTTTTCCGTACGACCCCCTCAATTGGCATGCTTAAAGGGTGCTTTACACGAAGTTTATTTGTGTTTGACAATGGGGAACACATGTAATATGTCGAGACATGTAAAGTTTTGGTACGGTCTGGACAGGAAAGATAGCGTTGGCCATAAACATTTTTGTATGATTCGTGTTAAATACGATTCAAAAAGTTGTATACTGATAATATGGTTGATGATAATTACTTTGAAATGCATTTTTTTTATTTTAGCATTCTGTGTTTTATCACTTCAATCTTTTGCTTTTCCATTTGTAGAATACCATTTTCATTGATTAAGAAGTCAAGGGACAGCTAAATCGTCTTCCGTCGGCTTGAGTCAGAAATATGGTTATGGCTATGGTGAAGGGGAGCCCGGATGAAGAAGGTTACGTGTGTGGTCATTGTTCGTCAACGCAAATGTTGGCGCTGAAAGTACGATGTCTTCATGTATTTTGAAGGGTATTTGTTTACATTATCTGCTATATTATTTTGTTAATCTTTTGTAGTTTTACTCGATTTGTTGGAGCGCATGTTAATATGTTTCAACATATTTATTTTGATTGAACTTCAACTCTTCCCCTTTGATGTTTAATTTGGTATATCAATTATATCACATATAGTTATATCATGTTATGAACATCTTCTTTTAGTTGAGATTGTATCTTTTATTCGACCCTTCACTTCTTCAACTTTACAAAGATAAAGATTACTTTGGAGAACGAGCAATACTTGCACCCACAAACGAAGTAGTACATGAAATTAATGAAAGGTTGCTTGCATTGTTTCCTGGAGATGAAGTCGATTATTTGAGCTCTGATAGTATATGCCAAACTGAGAACGCTAATAACCGTTCACAGGCAGATTTATAGTCTCCTGATGTCCTTAATGGTTTAAAAATTTCTGGATTGCCTAATCATCGATTATCACTAAAGGTCGGTGTTTCCGTTATGTTATTAAGAAACATAGATCAACAAAATGACTTGTGAAACGACACGAGATTATGAATCACCAAATTTGCAAAGCGTGTTATTGAAGCCGAAATCATATCAGGTGGAAACATTGGTACAAAAACTCTTATTCCTAGAATAAATATGATACCATCTGATAACAAGATTCCAGTCAAGTTTCAAAGGCGCCAATTCCCAATAAGCGTATGTTTCGCAATGACTATCAATAAAAGCCAAGGACAGTTTCTATCGAAGGTTGAATTGTATTTAAGAGATCCTGTATTCTCACATGGCCAGCTTTATGTCGCATTGTCAAGAGTTAAAAGCAGGGCATGAGTGAAGTTACTTATACTTGATGGCGATGAAAATGTCAAGACTAAAACAAAAAATGTGGTGTATAAAGAAATATTTAGTGATATTTGAATAAAATGTGTATTGCTTGCTTTTAAATTTTAATAAAATATTTCTACTATATTTTTGATACGTTTTACCGCTTAAAATAATTGTAATGTTTTGAAACGCGGGCAAAAGTCTAGTAGCCTTAGGAAAAAAAAAAGATAAAAAAGAGATTTTTTTGGGAATAATAATAAAAATACCTTACCCAAAGGTTGTCCTTGTCCGGTGTGTAAACTTTGGCGGAAGCCAGCGTAAGAATTACCACCATACATACATACATACATACAATCTGTCTTTATGGAATAACTGCTTCTTCTATTTTACAGATCACACACTTTTTTGTAATCATTCTATGCAGTCTAAAGAAAACAATAATAATAATAATAATATTGTTGGATTTCTGGAATCCCCAATTCCATTGTTCTGAAGATGAAAGATAGGCTCATCTTCAAGATACCACTCCTACTCCTACTCCGATCTCGTTCTGGTATTTATTTTGCTAATTTTTTTTTTTTTTTAGTAGAATTTTGAAGAAAACGGTTGGTTAATAAGAGGATAATGATAGAGGAAATTGGGGCACAAATACCGGAATATGGGCAGCCCGTATTATTTATGATTTACATGTTTCTTCTTTAATACTGTTTCACTTTTTTTTTTACCAATTCCATGCTAATCATAGGAAATTAATTGGAAAGTTTTTGATCGATGGAGCCTGCCTGCCTGTGTTAGTTTTCTATCTGAATTTTGACTTCAAAAGTCAAACATCAAAATGTTGTTTGTATTCAACTGATTCTTTCCAAATAACAACCGTTATTTTCCTCCCAAATTCTTTGAAATCAAACAAGTCGTTTTTTTGTATGTAAATTTGGTGTATTTGAATTGAATTTCCGAACTGTGTTCCTTAACAAAGTTGAATGGTTTTTTGTTTGTTTTTAGTCCCGGTAACTTTCTTGAGGCGCTTCTCATATAAGGACATAAAGCATGCAACTGATAATTTCAGTAGAGTTATAGGGACGTCTTCTCATGGGGCTTCTTATAAAGCCAGGTTTCAAAATGGGCGCGTTGCTCTAGTGAAAGAAATACATCTTGTTGATCAACAAGACGATGATTCCTTTTATAGGGAGGTACAACTTTTGGGACGCTTGCATCATCGTCACATTGTTGCACTTAATGGATTTTCTGTTGGACGAAAAAGGTACCCAACCCAACCCAACCCAAACTCTTAATTTTTCAAGAGTAGACAGACTCATATCAATCACATGTATGTTAATCGCTTTGGCTTTTCAGGTTTCTTGTGTTTGAGAATGTAGAAAATGGAAGCCTCAAGGAACATTTAAACGGTAATCTCTGTCTTGTCTGATGCATAATATTCATTTAGAATGGAAGAAGAAGTTTTTCTTGAATTTTGGTTGATTGTAGATCCTTTCAAGACTCCATTGGATTGGAGAATCAGGCTAAAGATAGCTGTTGGTGTGGCAGCTGCTTTGGTATGTTTTCAATCTTATTATTATTATTATTATTATTATTATTATTATTATTATAGTATTCCATTAATCCCTTAAATAAGAAAGAAAGAAAACAGTTTTTATTCTACAAAAGTCGTTAAAACAAACTTACGCTACACAGGAGTATCTACATTTCTTTTGTGACCCGCCTGTGTATCACGTCTCCATCAGTTCAAGTACCATCATGCTAGATGAGAATTACAATGCAAAGGTAAAGACATTTCCTCCATATTATGTATGTTATGTATGGTTTTGGTTCTAAAAGTGAGGCTATTGTTGTCAATTCATAATTTTAACATGTATTCATTCCAAGCCTCAAAATAGTAAGCTACAATTCTTGGGATCAATTTTTATTTTCTGAATCTTTGTTGTCAATTCATAATTTTAACATGTATTCATTCCAAGCCTCAAAATAGTAAGCTACAATTCTTGGGATCAATTTTTATTTTCTGAATCTTTGTTGTGAAAGCTCTCTGATGTTGGACTTCTTGGTTCGAGTAGCAGCGATCATGTTACAGCAAGGCGGACTTCAAGTTGTGATGGTAAAAACCTTTTCATTTTTTTTATATACTTACAAATACAAATAGTTAAATATGATTAGATAAACAATGTTGTTACATTTATTATACAGATTTAAAATAAAGTGATATCGCGCACTAAAGAAGGCGTTTTGGGCGTGTTTTTAGTTTGACCCTTTTCAGAAAGAAAATTATTTACCCAAATAGACTCCTCATACGTAAATGGCTTGAATTGAATTTGTCACATCTAAAACTAATAATTATCCTTTATATGAAGACATTATTAATATAGGGATAACTTTAGTCTAAATGTGGAAATTGGTCAAGTTGTGTGAAATATTTTAAAAATAATTTGAAATTTTGTGTGTTATAGAGAGGACAGGGCAGGCGTATGGAAACATTATGTACGAGCTTGGGTTGTTGATTCTTGAGTTGATCACGGGTCAATCATCAGACAAAAAGGGCACGGATTTGAGCCAATGGATCGAAGAATCTTGTTTCCCGGCATCAGTCCATAACATGATAGACCCTGATCTGGGAAACAATTACGATTCTCGGGAGCTTAAAGGACTGTTAGCGGTAGCAAGATTTTGCATAAAATCTGCAGATGAACCAAATTCATTCACTCCTCAAATATATAGGTATCTTCAGAAGAAAGTGAGCATCCACATGACTTGATTAGGCTTCACAATTTTTTGTTTTTTGTTTGTTGTGATTGTCAAGATAACCATAAAATAAAGGTACATAAACCATAAGAAAATATATCATTTGTGAATACTTTCTTATACATTTTTTTTTACTCTGAGGTGAGTGGTGAGTTTAAATGATAGGCATGTATTAGTAGGGCCGTAAACAAACCAAAGGTTTGGTGAACAGTTTGTGAACTGTTCGGCGGGAAGTTCGTTCGTTTAATAAATGAACGAACACAAACAATAAATTACGTTCATTTAGCTAAACAAACGAACATGAACAGAGGCCGCGTTTGTTCGTTTATGTTCGTTAACGTTTGGTAACGTGTTCGTGTATGGTTGTTTTTGTTCGATGATTCATTAGGGTTTTTAATTTTTTTTATATTTAATTTAAGTATTTCAAATTTCCCAATGATAGATTATTTAACATATATTAGTGTATCACATGTTAATATTACTTTAACTATTTTGATTAATTGTTATTTTTGGTGGATTAAACGAGGATTTCAAGTTTAATATGATCATCTGTGTTTTTATAAGACATTATGTGATCAAAATTATGTCACGTATATTTGAGTAATTTGATTAGTATGTTCAAGGCGGACAATGTTAGCGATGAAAAATGCGAATCTTTAGAATTTAATGTGTTAGTTTGTGCTCAATTTTGTTCGAACAAGGCCTTGTTCGTGTTCGTTTGGTTCATTTATAGCCCTACATATTAGTTAGGAACTAAAGGAACATGGAGCGGATAAAAAGATGATTCATGAAGTGAAAGACACGTAAAAAGTATGGGTGCTAAACGAGTCATGTTCACGGGTTGGCTAGTCCAATCTAACCCAAACTCAAAAATCGTGTCATACATATGAACTCAAACATGACGTGAATATTCGCGAGTTGACCCGAACACGATGCTTTCAACCCGAAATTTTGTATTTTTTAATTTATTTTTTTGCAAAATATAGTAAAATTAAAATTTTAATGTAAAAAACACAAACGTATACAACATAATTACATTTTAGCTATAGAATCTTGTATGAATTCATGTTTTAAGTTATAAGTATGCCATAAAATACTTAACAAATTTAATTTATAAACAATAAAATATAATATAAATGGGTCAACCCGCTAACCCGATTGGGTTGACCCGACCCTGACCCGTCTAGCTAAACCTGAACCCCTTTAGACTAAACCCAAACCCATGAATTTCGTGTTAAGTTCCGTTAGATTTTCGGGTCGTGTCAAATAATAAAAAGGCGTGTATAGGGTGTGAGCATAACACTAAAAGTGGCCAACAAATCAAACGAACACCATGCAAATGTCTAATATTCTCTAATCGAAAATGACGTACAAGTTTTTGTTTAGGTAAATATAATATGATACTATATGTTTTGAATTTTGATAGGGAAAGTCACAATTTGAAAATAAGACAACTTTATATATATATAAAAGGAAGAGGGTATTTAGGAATCATACGCCCTCTATTTAGGATTTATACACCCTGGCCCACATGACATACCAATAGGAGGTTGTCACATACCCTAGAATGTGATGTCACACCCCCAGAATATAATGTCACAAGGTGTATGAAACCTATAAGCCAAGGAAGAGTCAATTACATAAACCACTGGACCATTCTTTCTTGTCTTGTGATTAACTCTTAAATAAAATAAAGTTACAGGAAACTCTTAGACGGGTGTGGGTGGGGAAAGGGATCGGGAAGTGTGACATGGCTTCTTTCCCCAAGGGGAACACCGCCCCCCCCCCCCCCCCCCCCCTTCTTCCTTCGGTGTGATCGGGAAGTTTCTCCCGTCTTCCCCGATGCAAAATCCAAGAAATCTAATATTATATATATATTCTTTTTGTCTTTTTATGTAAGAAAAATTATTATAAAAAGGAAAGGGGAAGGGGGAAGAATGGGGAACCATTTCCCCTAGAAGGGGAAGGGGAAGATGATGTGGCGCTGATGTGGACAAGGGGAAAGAAGGGGGAAGGGGAACCACACCCCATAGTCTTAAGTAGGGGATTCACTTCTTGTACATGCAGTTATTATTAGTATTTCACAAGAATGATATTGTTTTCAGAATCTCAAGTGATGCTATTTTCAACAATGGATTTTAATATGATGATTCAATTCAATTCAATCCAATCCAATTAATTAATTAATTTCATTCACTCCTTGGATCAATTTCCGTGCTTCATCTGCAATCTTCATAACATGTTCATCCTTGCATCCTACATATATATATATATATATATGAAAGAGAGAGATGATTTTGGTTGTTTTGACTCAATACCCATCCGTCCGTCCGACCCACTCATAGATTGAACGAACTTACCCATTTGTAGCAGTGTCTTTTCAAGGTTGAAAAGGTAGTCTCTGTTTGGTCCAGAGGGTCCTTCTGCATTAACTATTTGCCTGAAAAATGGAAAATAACTCATCAACCAAAACCAAAACTCACATTAACAGAAATCATTGCCATGCCATCAAATAAATTCCTTTGTGCTTCCATGCTACATCATTACTTCCTCTATTTCCAAGGAAATCCGGTACCTAGGCCCTCTACGCATCTAGTTCACAATGTGCTACTAGAAAAAGGTGAAGAAGGAGATTAATCCTCCTCATAACCCATGATATGGGCCTCTGTGGTAAAGGAAGGAATTGAGAAGATGAGAGGACCTAGCTAAATGAACCCTCTTCCATTTGTTCAACATTCATTGGCATCGGTTGACCACTTGGGTACAACCCACCGGATTTCACTATAGCAAAGTCTTACTACTAGTACTGCTAATGTAGAATGGAAGTTGCCTGCCCTCAACTAAACTCACACCATGCACTTATATTTTGGCTAGCTTTTTTTAAACAGGTTTGTACCAAGTGAACAAGTTGGTTGAATTCAGTCAGTATCCCCCTCCATTTGGCACTAGGCTTATTTAATAAGGTTGGCCAGACCCAGACCCAGAGGTCTTTAAATTCGGTTACTATATATATACAAGTCAAAAGTATGAGTACTGTCTTTTGCTTGCTCCAACTACTTGTATTTATTTACTTATTTTTATTAGTGCACTGCACTCTCAAGCCCATAAATTTTTCCCAAGTGTGCCCAGGCATAACGCAAAAGTACTAATAAATTAAATTTTAGACAATATTTTCTAGCTTGTTCATTTTTAAGCATCCGAATATAAAATAGAATACGCTCAATCTCTGTCTTCTTACATCTTTTGATACTTTCATCATAAGCTACCCCAAAAGTTGCCTCCATCACTCTCTTCTTTTACCTACAGGCTACAACCTTATTGCCCTCCCCTTCTTCAAGTGAATATTCTCTTTTAAATTTGGTTGTACAAAGCAGCACCTCAGCAGAGGTGCTCACCTCTAGCGAAATACACCGCTTAAAAAAAAATAAAAGAATTAGGGGATCCCGTCCTACACACGCTGTGAACTTTTTACCATACAGCATTAACGCCTCAGATGCTATTTTTCTCTAAATCAATCTCCACATCATAGGAGTAGGTGACTTTCAACCATATTTGACCGCATTTAAGATAGACCAGACCACAACCCAAACCGACCAATTAATAAGTAAATGCATTGAAGTTAGCATCGCGGCATATTATGTGATGCAAGTTAAGTTAAAAGAATACATACTTGGCAATCTCTTCAACTGAAGCCGGTCCCAAGTAGTTGGTATTAGCCTTATCTGGAGATGCTATATATCTGGACACGCAGTAAAAACATCCACCTTACCAGTTATGTTATGATGTTGTTAACCACCTAGTGCAATTCAACGGTTGGGATTTCTTTTTTTACAGTCACTTACACCATTACCCCGGTAACAGCTGGTGATGAAGCCGTCTCTTTCTGAGATGGAATGTGATTCAGCAATGTTAATGTCATAAAAAATGTGTCTATATATTGTTAATAATACTTGAAAAAAAAAACAAGTAAAAAACTTACAGTGAAGAAATCAACATACTCCTTCTTGTCGTACTGCTTCTCCCTCACTTCTAGATACTGAAATAGTACAAATCAGCTCTACTATCCCTTACTAATTACCAACCAATATACAAGGCTAACATATTGTATGTGCGTATGTAATTAATTAAATTAATTGACAAGGTACATGTTCAAATGAAGATTCAAATGCAAGTAAGAGCTAAAGCGCAAAAATTGCCATTGAATACTGAAACTCAGTAACGGCTTCCATCACATAATATCATAATTTCTAAATCCTAAAATGTTAACTACGCAGATTTATGAATTCTAAAATAATCCTTCGAATACTGTTATAAAAAAAAAAATCTATTCTGTGTTTTGTCTATCAGCTTAATGTACAACGTGTCGAACTTCATTTATATGAACCGAAAACATACCAAAGTATAAAATACATATAAATTACTATAAGTTGACAGAATGATGCCAGACTTTTAGATGTTCAACATTCATATCCATGTCTGTAAATATCCATTTTGTGATTATGTTTGGGAGTTTGGATATTGAATTAACACCCCTAAGAATCCAATATTCCACATATGCTCAATTTCACAATTACCAATTACAATATACTATATTCATGGTGTCCGAGAGTGATTCTATCATTGCTCATGACCGCACCAATACCATCAAGTGTGCCTCTCACAAGTGGTCTTAGCTCCCTTTTTAAAACACCTTTTAGTTTGTATAATGGTATTTTTTCTTAATAAAAGCGTCTCATTTATGGTTTTAACGTTAAAATACTAACTAAGAATATTATATAATTTTCAAATTATAAATACATACAATTAGTAAACTTTTAGTACAACCCAACTAAACGTACTGTACAACTACCTAATGCAGACACTCTTTTACCTTCTACTTAACCCACATGTAGCCCTTCTCTCTATCACTTCTCTTTCTGCTTAACCCACGTGTAGCCCTTCCCTCTAAAAAGGTGTGCATACCACCTTCCTAGTATTTGGTTCCGAAAATCCATGCATGCGGGTAAAGAGACTAAATAGATATATAAACACTTGGAAACTCTAGACTTAAAAAAAATCGATGCATTAGGGTATTAGGGGCATCAGGGCATGTGGGTTTAAAGTGGGTGCGGCTACACCGCCGCCATCAATGTGGGTAGATATGGGCGGGTCCAGGTGCTGGGCTGACTTGAGGCAATAGGTATGTTTTGAGGTGGATGAGGGTTGTTCCCCTAACAATGAGGGTAGCTTTTGAGTGAAAATGATGCATCTTTGTGTGATTGGGCAATAATATGAAAGGCACAAGATCCATAATGCATAAAGACATTTATAGTTATAGCTTATAAGATTTGAACTCTTCTATGCCTCAAGAAGCTTGAGGAATCATTACATCATCTTACTTTAGTCTTTAGAGTAACTGAAAATGATAATTAGGTTATTTTGACTTTTATATAAGATTAAAAGGAATGACCTAGTGACTTAACAATTTAAAGTTCACATTTTTAGTTGTTTAAGAATCAAATAACAAAAGTACAACAGAGATAGTTAAACTAACAGCTTACATTCATCTGTATGCCCAAAAGGATATTTAACAGCAATAATATAATAAAAATTTCAGAACTTGATAGCAATACCGTTAATGCAACTTCTTGATCTTCCTTACTCGATACCTTGTAGGCGGCACCCCACTATAATAAGCAGGAAAGTCATTAGTACTAGTTATAAGGCAAGTAAACATTTTAGAGAAAAATGTGTATGATATGAAAATACGATCATGTAGAACTCAAATTAGGATTGTAGATTAAAGATTAAGTTGAATTTAAAGCCATCGTCTACCTACCATATTCTCCAACACTTTATTTTACTTGTCTCTATATATTTGTTGTAGCAGATTTGTTTTCCTTTTTTTTTTTTTTTTTTTTTTTTTGTAAATGAATTACATGAAGCAAATGAATGTATTCTAGGGCTTTCCACTTTATGGTAGTAGTTAGTCTTTCACTTGTTTTCATAAATCATAGCCAGTAATTAGTAGAGTTTCACAATATTGGTTTTATAACATACAGGTTTGCACATGTTGAAATTATGATGGTAAATTACTAATTAAATGTGACAAATCTCAAATGTTGAAATTACGATGGAAAATTTGCACATGTTAGGAGCTTTGTATGTACCTGATCATTTTGTAGTCCAAGATAATTATTACTATCAATGTATGTAGCTAAAAGATAGTGACAAGTTATTTTACAATATGACATCTTCTACTACATGAACCAAGAGAGCAGTTTTATGTGTAGAAGGTTATTTATTTATTTATTTATTTGTGCTTATTGTGAAAAGAAGTAATATACTACTAGAGTGGAGTGGAGTGGAGTCAGGGGAAGGGATACTAAAAGCAAGGTCCAAGTATGTATACCTTATGCTTATCATCATAACATATCATATATTCGATAACGAGAAAATGTACCTACCATACCAAATGTGTGTATATATTTTCCATTGTAAGTGTTGTTCAAAGTCATCAAGGCAGCTAATACTTTCAAAAGTAGCTTTTGCGATTCATGTCTACATTATATTCAATTTTGAGTTTTGATTGCTGGCTGGCTGGGTAAACTCAGAGGGATGATGATTCTTATCTTATGGTAGCAATTTGAATGTAAAAGTAACCACAAAATTCTAGTATCTCGTGCAAAGAAGAAGCCAAAAGAAGCAAGAATAGAACAAGGACTGGACTTACGCAAACCTCCCCGGGTGCATGTTCCAAAGTAACGGTTCTTCCAGGAAACTCTGGAGTGCCTCTGTGGTCAGTGCTTCCTACCAACGGCATAATTCATAATCATCAATAAACGACAAATGAAATGCCAAATCAAAATAGAACCAACCAACAAAGGGGTTACCTTGATAGAAGACACGGCGGTAGTCTTTGATGAAACCAACAAGGCGGTCATCATAGTGAAATCCAGCTTTCCAAATGAGAGAACCGTAGCCGAATACCCACATCGCCATTTCCTTATTTCTAAGATGCTCGGAACAACAGAAAGAAAATTTAGTGTGATAAATAAAATAAAATAAAATCTAATTTAAAGCATACAATAAGCTGCTGCATCTAAATGGCTGATTTAATAATTCCCTTAGCTACCTCCAATTATTAATTACATTCAAATTCAACAGCTGCAACAAGTTTCTCCTGAGTCTAGTCTAAATTGTTCATGAGATTAAGATAATGTTTGGCAAACATATTTAAAAATAAATAAATAAATAAATAAATAATGATAATTAGGAATGGAGCCTCTACTTGATGATCCAAAAATGAAATAACTCAGGTGATCTATTTTCATAATAATAATAATAATTGAAGTAAAAAAAAAAAAAAATCAAGGGTTTCGTTTACCGGCCGGCAGACTGGGGTAGACGATGACTTGACGGACTAATTAGCAACCGATATTTTATCAAGGTAAAAATGTGAGTGCCTAATCCACTTACTAGTCAAATCAAAATCAAATCAATGTTATATTCAGGCAGGTATTCAAGTGTCCGGGTCGAGCTGTAAAAATTGTGTCTCTTGGCTTTAGCTTTAGGTTTTAATGGAATAAATAATACAAACTATTTTTTTTAAACTAAGATTAAAGTAATATCAAATTGATCGTATCAAATTTTATTTCCCACTTAGTTGTAGTCTAATGGTAGAGGAAACTGTTGAGGTATGATGCTTGACCCGACATACCGTCTTTATTACTTATCACTTCTTATATTATTCACTAATATTGGGGTGTGGCGGTAACTTCTTAACTGGGCTTGGTGCCAATGGGCTATGTGCCCATATAGTTAAGGGGCCTTGATGTCCGGCATATGGCCCCAACCGCGGCCCATGAAAAGCCCTATATAAAGGAGTCACCTCCTTTCATTAGAGCACACAACATGAGATGTTATCACACTCATATTTACCCCCGAGCAACACATGGCCGCCGCCATCATTTTTGTGTCTGTACATTGGACTCCACTCGTGGTTTCCTAGCAGTCACCTCCACACCCTACTTTTCCTTTCCTCTTTGCAGATCTAGATTTGAACGGAGAAGACGAAGATCGAGCTGCAGTTCCACTATTCAACACCGTAGAGGCATACATCGGACAGCCGTTCCGGTTCGTGTTTCTTCAGAAACAAACCCTATTAGGGGAGGTTAGGAGTTTGAATCCGACAAATGATGAAAATATAAATGGGTAAAAGTCTGGCAATTAAAAAAAATTGTTTCATAACAAAAATAAAAGATAAAAAGGAAATCAAAACCAACTTGTAAAAATAAAAAACAACTAAGTGTGAGCCCTTCTCATTTCATCTTCTTCATCCTCTCTTGTCCTACATTCATTTATAAACCTGCAATTTTTTTTCTCAAATCATTTCATTTTCTTCTTTAATTCTTAACATCTCTCAACATTTCTTTACTTTATGTTTTATATAAACTACCCTTCACTTTGATTAATATTTGATTAACAGTTTTGGGACTCAAACATACAAAAATCCATCGTATTAAAGAAATCACCGTTAAGAAAACTGGGATTGTCGGAGGGTCAATGTGCCCCCAAAAAATCACTGTTAAAACGACAACAAGATTAACACTTACAAATACGATTTGGGGATCGAAAATGAAGCTTCCTGGTTCGAACAAAAAGGTTTCGATTCGCAGATCTTTGAGACGAGTTTTGATGCGTTTTTTTGTGGGTTTAGAACGATATGAAGTGTAGAAAACGAATGGAACGATCTATTTATATAGCTATTCGAAGAAAACGGAAAATTGATTCGTTTATAATAATCCGGCCGCTACACTAACCGGCTCGATTAAAACACCATTGAAAACATGTTAATGCACGATTAATCATAGAAAATTATTTAGTATTGATGCAGAAACGTAAAGGTATCATTAATTCGAGTTAACACGTTGAAATTCAAGCAAAATTCGGTCGCCGGACGATCGCCGGATCCGGCAACAAGGCCGGCCGGAAAAACGTTTTGGCTCTTTTTTTTTTTAAATTTTGCAAGTTTCTCAATATGGCAATAATAGTCCCTTAACTTAAACTTGGTTAGTATACTATGATTTTGGTTAAGTTTTTTTTTTTTATAAAAAGTTAACTAAGTTAACATAACTTAACTTAAAGGTTTTTTTTTTAACTTCATAAATCTTGAAATTTTTATAAAATCCAATCCGAATAACGTTTCAGGATACACATTTGATAACGTAGACACGGTCCATAACAAGTGCAAGTGATAAACGTTGAGTTTGGTCTATTATTAAATTTGAAAACGATGAAACTTACCGGGACTAAATTAGAAACATTTGAATACACGAAGGACTATAATTGACAACTTGCCAAAATACAAGGGTGACGGTTGTCACAGTCTCCCCTACTTTAGAAAATTCCATCTCGAAATTCCTTTCAAGTGGGGGTTTCTATGAAACAAAAGACGTTGTAAAAAAAAAGTAGGTTTTAAGAAATGCATCAATCATGATTTGACAAAATTTAAAGTAGTTGTCTAATATCCAAAGTAAAAAAAAAAATAAAATAAAAAGATTCTTTTACAGTTGACCCTAGGTTAGGAAGTTGAGAGTTCAAATGAGAAAGATTTTGAGAATGTGTAACTGGTGAGAGCAGTGGTACTGATGACGCAGTCTCCCCTACTTTAGAAAAGTTTCTGACAGGCTTTATTCAGGTATGCAACAAGATTCCAAATAACCGAGAGTGTGAGTGTATACAGGAATTAAGCTTTTTGCATGTGAGGTCAAAAGGAAAATTCCAGGAAGCCGAACTGAAGCTTGTGTAAAAATTTGTTTTTTTTTTTTTTCCGAAAATGATAGCCGTTGGTCAACGACCTATTAAAGAGGTTGGACCCAACGCTATTAAATAGACCAATATGCAATAGAAAATAATGGGGTAGGTTATTGGTCAGACTCCTAGTCCGCTCCCACAGTATCGTTCATGCTTATATATAGGGTGTATCGCAGCTAACCCACCACATTGCCGATACTTTGGGCTCGTACTGGTTTACCTTACACTAGGGTGTTATGCTCTTCAACGACGCTAACGTAAATGATACAAGACACAACGCGTGCAACTAAAATGTGTTAAGTAATAGGTACTGCTCAAGTATAAGATGCGGTTAAAGGTCATTCCCCTTTCGGGTTCACCCGAATAACTGTAATAAGAATAAGGTGTAAGTATCAAACATGATTAGCGGTCCTTCCCCTTTCGAGTTCACCCGCACAAATAACCGGTCAATATCTGTTCAAATCGTTTAGCTCTAAACACTCATATTGATAGACTCTAAGGATTACACCGTTCCCCTCGGGTTAGAAGAGTACCCCGACCCAAGTCGTACGTAGGCACTAGCTTAGACCTCATGCGAGTTATCAATTAGTATGTTCATTGACCATGATGTTGAACAAAATAATGAAAAAGTATAACAGCGTTTTGCTCAAAATAGGAAAGTATGCGTACAAAATATGCGTTTAAAATATACATTCAAAGGATATAAGTATAGTATAACATTTTGATTCGAAAGAACAATATAACATAAATCGAGTAAATCGTACAATTACAGAAAATGAGAGTAAACGAGTTAAATTAATGCTCAAAATCATGGATGTAATAATAACTGTAAATAAATAGTGCGAGAATAACGCGTAAGAATAACCACCAATAAAAGAATAATGCGAGAAAAATCATAAATAAGATAATGCGTGAACATAACTATAAATAAAATGATGTCGGAATAAAATGATGAAATCTACTGCAAATGAGAGTGCGCAGAATAGACGTATAGTCTACTGGCATAAGGGTTTAAACTTAGTAGCTTTGCATATATGTGTTATACGATAAAAGACATTTAGCAACATTTCGATATGGGTATGTCCAATATTTTGTTAGAACAAAAGTTTTGCGACTAAGAGAGTACAAGTGTAAAAAGATAAATTTTCGTTTATAAACATGGATTTCCCGAGCTTTGCGATATTGTTGAGAAAAAAGTAATAATGCAGTATGAGAAGATCCAGATCCTCTTGTTTCCACTTGATGGTGGACTTCTTTGAATCCTTCTTAGTCTTTCTTCGAATAATTCTTACTACCCTTCGATTTTTCTTTCACATGGAAGACGTCGGAAGACGAAGCCATCACTATCAGTGGGTTATTTTAAAAAAAAAAAATCGGTAAATCTAGTTGAAAACTGAAGAGATTGAAGGAAAAAAATGAAGTTTCCTACTTGAAGATCGAGAGAAAAAATTTTGAAAATGCTAAGTTGAAGTGATGTGTATGAGAGAAGAATCACTTATATAGGTTGAGCCATTAATGCTCTGGGTAACCGTGCCCTGCACGTTGCACGTCCAGCCAACAGGAGAGCGTCACGTAAGAGAGAGGACGTTGCAGATGACGAAGCGAAATGCGGGCCCCCACCTGCAGGTTCTGAAAAGGCACTTGACAACTGACGTTTCGCCTCTCCACCACGTCGCTTCCACAGTACTAGCGTAGGTCTGCAACATTAATTATGGTACGTCCGCACCAGCGCTGGACACAAAGCCATGCGCAAGGTGCGGGCAAAACGAAAAATTTTAAAACTCAACACCTTGTCCTATGTCGGGCGCAGGCAAGGCCACAGAACAACAAGACCTACAACACATCATCTCCAAAGCACATCAACTAAAAGCAACATCCACTCTACTGAGTCCAGCATCCCGCATGCACTACATGCAGCACACTGGACTAAGGGGACTTGAAGAGTATGTACCCGCGCGTGCGCACGGCCCCACATCTACGGACACATCATCATGTTCACCAAGCAAAGCTTCTAGAAGCATGTGCATGTTTCCTAGTACATGCCAACTATGACTCGACAAGGATAAGGACATGCAGCCAATCAGAGGTCGCCATTCCCTACTCCATGATCTCCTAGCAGGTACGAGGTACAGAAAAAGACAGAAAGGACGATTGAAAAGGACAAGTGGCCAATCACAGAAGGACAACGGCCAAGCTCCAACGATTGTCAACCCTGTGGGATCCGCGCGAGACAGCTATCATTCTCCAACAAGCCAATCACAAGACACCTTCCAAGCCCATAAATACCCCTCTCCCACAAGGGAGAGAGACATTCTGTTTTTCATTCACAAACACTTACAGAATTCTTGTAATAGTTTAGAAGGAAAGATTATAGTCGAAACATTTGTATTCACTTATAACGAGTCTTGTGTAATCGTCTGATCATATATCAATACAATATCTCTTCATATTGCTTGTCCATAGTCAATAAGTAACATATATAACAAGTAATGTTTTAAGAAATCGGTTCATGCTCTTTTCTCACCACACATGTTATTCATATCAACATTGTGAGTCGATAAAGTCCAAAGTATAACTTTGTGTCGGTACCAGTATAGCGGTATAAACCGATGTACCGGAATTTACCAGCGGTACAAATCCTTTAGTATTTTCCAAAAATACCAGATTGATTCGTGCCGGCAAAACTTTAAAGACCGGAACTAACACTCTGTTCCAGAGTTTCATTAAAAGATGAAGAGAAAAGATCTCCCTCCTCTTCCATTCTCTCCGGTTCCTTCCAAATTGAAATGATTGAAAATCACCCTAAAACCTCTTTATTATCCCTCTCAGTCTCTCCCTTTCCCTCCTACAAAAAACTCTGAAACACATTTTTTCCCCACTTCCTTCCCAATTCTTTCTCTTCCATCCTTTAATGAAACTCTGGAACACAGTGTAAGGTTGGGGTTTTCTAAGTTGCTATAATGTCACTCTCATGAATTCACCATTCTGAAAATTATTATTAACTATAAATCTTGATTAAAAATACTAATAAATAACAAAATTAAACAGAACTAAGGTCCATAATTACTATGTACAGTGTTATATCGTTTACAGGGAAGAGCAATGATAACGGGCGCTCTCTCTCTCTCTGTACACAAGACATATGTACACACACATGTATACCTATCTGGGTTGTCGTCGATGAAGGCTGGAGACATAAATAGGGTTTTGAGTTGTCTCGGAGTTCTGCTGAGTGATCCTTTTCCTGTCAAGCCGTGCTCTTCTTGCAGCTTCTTGAATATGGTGATCGTGATCCTTGAGCAACTGGTCCACGTTTGAGGCACCAAGCGGACCCGAGAAATGGATCTTCTTGTTTCCCTTATATCCATCACCATTCTAAATACAAAACAGAACCAGAAATCAATAAACATGGGGCCCATTTTCTTTGTTTTCAAAAGGGCGAGGCCCCCTGGAGACGTGATGATACACGATATGCAAGTTTTTAAGTAAAAAAGATCTAAGTTTCTGATACATTTATATCATGACGTACCCAAAATTTTAATATAAATAGATAGCCTCTATGTACAACCTAAAAGGCTATATGTAACAACTTGCGATGCACAAAATCTGCTATGCGTCTCATGTTCGGCTGAGTGGGCCTCGCTAGGCACACTTTAAAAACCCAAGCACATTACGCCAACTCTAGTTAAAAAATCATATGTTAGCAAAAAGGAAACTAGTTACCATAAGCTGTTGTTTGCCGGTTGATGTGGATCTTCCACTTTCTATGCCGAACATACTCCGGGAAAGATCATGCTTCCTCATACTCCAAGAATCCTGGGATGGCCTTCTTCCCACCATTTGATATGTAGATGATTCTAATTCATGTTTGTCATTACCATTTTCAGGCATCAATGATCCAGAATGAAATTCCCCAACTACATTTGTATAATGCGACAGTCTTGGTTGTTCTTCAATAGAAGCAGCACCGGTGTTCTTGTTTCTGTTGAAATACTCACTTCTACTCTTTGAATTTGCTCTATCATGTCTTCTCTGTATTAATTTTATTCTTCAAGTGTTAATAAAAATAATAATGATGACTATAATAATAATAATAATAATAATAATAATAATAATAATAATAATAATAATAATAATAATAATAATAATAATAATAATAATAATTTTCTTATTATTATAGTTCCTGTTGTGGTGGTTGTTATTATACAAAAGATTTATAATATAATCAGTAATTTATCACACAGCTAGCTCATTTGACCGTTCACCACATTTGACCTGTTCTAATTTAAGTTTTTATTTTATTTTATTTTATCCTTTTGACTTGTTCAAGATAAACTACAAAAAAAAAAAAATAACTAAATAAAAAAAAAATCAAAACCAAACTTTTAGCTTATTCTGGCTGAATATAGTATGAATGGACAAAAAGTCAAAACATTAGATACAATACGTCAAATCGTCAATAGCCAAAAAAACCAAGAGAGCGACCCAAGCTTATTTTGCTTGATCATAGTCAAACCAATTCATTTTTGGAACTAATTTATTTGGAGTATAAAGTACACGGATGGTCCATGTGGTTTACCAAAATTTTTGGAACTAATTTACTTGGAGTAAAGACCCACCTTTCACATACATGAGTTAAAATAGCGGTTTGAGCAATTTATGCAATCAAAAGAACCAACTTGAAAGTAGATGTGCGGGTTACCTGCATTGATGCAACTAATTCAGCGTTAGCTTCAGGAGCTCGAAATGCCCTAGATTCTCTTGCTCCTCGGCTTTCCCTGTCAGTCTTTTGGCCGTTACCTCCTTCTGTTCTTTGTCTATAATAAAAATTTTAATTAGCAACACATCTTTGACATTGAAAACCAAACAAACTACTTTTAAGTTCAATTGTCAAACTAAGACATGAACAACAATAATCAAAATACATAAAGGTTATAGGTAACAAAATAAAATACACATTTGATATCCTTCTGCATCGAGTAGTTAACATTTAAATCAAATGTTTGCTAACCCCATTCACCTCCTTGGTCTTTATTAAGACAGTGGATGGAACTAATAACATGGTTTTTAAGAAATCCATTTAATAACAGAAATACATTATCAACAAATATACACATAAATACCTTCTAGCTTCTTGCTCCCTTAGTTTTGCATCGATCTCTTTGCTGGGAGGATAATTTGGCAAACTTGACGGATCACAAGCATGAGGTTTAGTTGCGAAGAACTGAAACAAGATTAAAAATATACCAAATTATTTTATTTTAGTGCTATCTTTCTGATAAAGACGACAAAAAATGATTAGATCAAGATGTCTAGCAAGCAGTTGAACATAAAGCAGCCAGCACAAGAAAGCAGTAAGCCAGTAACATAGTTTTAATTTGAAGACAACCAGTTATATTTAGCATTGAATCATAAAGATGTCATGGGGCAGATATACCATATATATTAATGGTTGAAATATATTCAAACAGCCTTAGTTTTAATTTGGAGACAAATCAGCTGTATTGAACATTGAATCATATAGATTTCATGGGACAAATATATCATATAACCATTTAGGGTTAAAACATATTCGAAAAGCCTATAACTTATCGTGCAGACACTGGCCTTCATTATTTCAGTTGAATATGCACTACTCTTCATTAATTACTATAGCTTTATTAATTGCCTTCTAGTATTTTGTGGACCCACTGAAGACTGATATGGTCCAAGAGTAACTAAAGAAACAAAATCCAATTCAAGAGAAGGAAAAATAGAAGACTCAAAAAATAACACTCGAAGAAAATTATAGATGGAAATTTTGACCTATTTATTAGTAAATGAGTTGATCTGTGTTCTTATCTTTAATGTGTCAAGTTAAAGCTTGCATTAAAATGCGCAACAACTTAAGTGAGTCGAAAGACGCTCAAAAGTGTAATCAAAATGAACAAAACCTTCTAAATCATTGTATTGTAATCATATTTTACACATTAAATCCTTATGTTATTTTTCAAAAAGAAAGAAAAGTTGTTTCAGGCCTGTTTCAACTTAAACCCGTTTTTACACATTACCCACCCACTTCAATAGCCAGTTAAACAAAAAGAAGCATTAAGAAAGATGGTTACCTCACTCTTAAGAGCAAACAATGCGGTTCCTCTTTGCGAAGGATCAATTGCAAGTAACGTTTCCATAAGACGGATAGCAACAGAAGGAACACCTTTAAAAGTTTCTTCAATGCGTGGTCTATACGACTGTGTGGGTTTGAACACCGTGGAGTGCCGTAATTTTGACATTCTCCAATAATCTTCAGACGGGGAACCACAAAGCTTGAATATTTTATGTAACTGTTCAACCTACAATACAGAAATCAATGGTCAAATGACAAGTTAAAAAAAATGTTTAAAAGCTTCTAATTGCTTGATGTTAATCTAGTTTTTGTAGTACCTCAGTTCGACCTGGCATGATAGGTTTGCCAGCATATAGCTCTCCAAGAATGCATCCAGTGCTCCACAAATCCACAGCCACTCCATAATGAGTTGCCCCAAGTAAAAGTTCGGGTGGTCGATACCAAAGTGTCACAACACGGCTAGTTAGTGCCACATTTTTATCAAAAAAACTTGCCAGACCAAAGTCTGCAATTTTCAGAATGCCATTATTATCAATCAAAAGATTTGACCCTTTTATGTCACGGTGCAGGACACCACGGCTATGACAATGATCAAGTCCACTTAGCAGCTGCTGCATGTAACATTTAACCTACAAATACACCATTTCAATAAGATTTTTCAGTA
Source organism: Ambrosia trifida (assembly GCA_028751855.1). Lineage (NCBI taxonomy): Eukaryota > Viridiplantae > Streptophyta > Magnoliopsida > Asterales > Asteraceae > Ambrosia > Ambrosia trifida. Next base: position 98,920,399 of record CM054123.1, on the reverse strand, counting down.
ATATCCGTTTAACATAGTGATAAGGATACTACCTGTGGCTCTGTGAACTTGACACCAGGTAGTGATGCAAGTCCAGTAAGATCATGTTCCATATACTCAAACACCAGATACAAACTACGTGAAGCACGTGAAGTCACTAATCCTTCCAGCTTAATTATATTTGGATGATCAAGCCTTCGCAAAATAAGGATTTCTCTAGCCATAAACTTGACACTCTCCGCATCCATATTATCAAAACGCACCCTTTTTAAAGCAACGATTTTGTTATTAGTCAGGTCACGAGCCTTGTACACACTACTATATGTTCCTTGCCCAATCTGAATAAAACATCAAAACCAAATCAGAATATTGATTATAAATATGTAATGTTTTATTTTTATTTTTGCAGTTTTACAAAAGCATGATTTGTTTGTTTGAAATAGGGGGCTTAAACCTAGAAGAATTTTGCAAAACATAAAAGGTCAAAGTCAACAACTGGACTGGTTAATGCAATGCAATGCAATGCAATGAAATCATGAAATAAATAAAAGAAGGTAATGAATGGCATACATAAATTTGAGCAAGATAGATACCTTGTCCAATTTCTCAAAGGTATCGGCTCGTCTAGGTAACCATCCATCGATGGCCTCAGCAGCCACATCAGCAAGCCAAGAAGGCCAGCCTGCAACAATCTGTTGGGCTTGTAAAGGCTTAGGAATAGGGCCGATACCGGGAATATGAGCAATGAAGACTTGAGAAAGATCGCCATCCTTATCATCATAATTATAATTATAATTAGAATTATAATTAGAATGATCATCCCTAACACGGCGTGAAGAAGAATTCAACCTCTTATCAATGGATCCAGCTCTTACCTCACCTCTATTCTTAACCCTAAAACTCTCTAACCTTGATGAAACCTTCTCCCTCACCGGTCCATCATCCACAGCAGAAGAAGAAGAAGAAGGCTTACCACATATTCCACCCATTCAATCTAACTTAATAATAATAATAATAATCTAGTAAGTAAACTTAACCTTATACCTAGCTTATCTATACACAAAAAAAAAAGTAATCAGTAAAGAAGAAGGATTGAAATTGTGCACATGTTAATTGAATCCCAAACCTTTAGGGTTTTGAAGGAGTTTGTGATGATAGAAGAAGATATTGAAATCAAAGTATTTGGGTGGATTAGTTTGATAAATAAATATACGCGCTTTTATCTTTGACTCATATTATTATTATTATTATTATTAATTAATAAATACAGGGGCATTGCCGGCATCGCCAGGTCAAAGATGTGATCTTATCATACGCTCTCTCTCTCTCTCTCTCTCTCTAGAATGTTTGAATTACAGTCGGTCAGAGACAAGAATACTGTTTTGGGCTTAGAGCATACGTAGTGGCAACGTTTTGAGGCGTTTTAACACCTATAGTGCCGGGGAACACCGCCCCCCCCCCCAGGCGCTATAGGGCGTTTTGCACGGGAATCGTTTTGGACATAGCAAGCGTTGTGCAGCGTTGGGAGGAGAGAAAGGTATTCAATGCTTTTGACCGGCTTGTTGTTCGAGGTTTTGAAAAAAAAAAAATTTAATTTTTGTTTTATAAATACACAAACACACAATGTTTCAAACCACCATTTCTCACAAACACAAACACACACACAAGACTAGAGAGCAAAGCAATACACACACTCTTTCAAGGCTATATCATGAATCCTTTCGGTCGAGGTTTCGGGTTTGGTTCCCAAACCAGTGGCGACAACACCCGACCTATAGCTCCGGGTTCGGGTTCAAACCCGCAAAGTTTCACGAACCTCTTAAACCAACCGTATGGTTGGGACCCGAACATGTATAATGTTAACATGGGAGGGAGTTTTGGGATGCCCATAGGAGGTGGGTTTGGCCAAACACAAGTGTACGGGTCATCCCAAATGTTCGGCTCTTCAAATGCTTGGCAAGAGTCGGTTCCGGAGACACAAGGCCCGGTTGAAGAGGAAGAGCCCGGGCGAGGCAAGGCACCCGCGCGACGGAGTCACGCAAAAAAGAGACGGGCGGTCGTGCCAAGAAAAAGGTTATACCATGGACCGACCACGAGTTGTACTCGTTAACCCGAGCGTGGGTTGACGTGTCGGAGGATCCTGAAGTCTGTAAGATATTATATATTTTTTTGGTAATGTTAAATTTTTTTGGTAAGATATATAATTTTTGGTAATGTTATATTTTTTGGTAATGTTTTTTGGTATAATGTTATATTTTTTGGTAATGTTTTTTGGTAATGTTATATTGTTTGGTAATGTTATAGTTTTTGGTATGTTTTTTTCAGCCAACTATCAATCTAAAGGCGATTTTTGGAAAAGAGTACGGGAAATATTTTTTGATCTCTCTGGTAAAGGAGATGGCTACCGGGAGAACGATTCGATATCGGGCAAGTGGACCGATATCAACCAAAAATGCACAAATTTTCAGGGCATTTATCAGCGCACCAAGTTCGGGTGGAAAAGTGGGCAAAGTGACGAGGATGTCTTTGTGGCGGCTTTGGAAGAATACAATCAGACGTACGGGAATTTCCCGTACGTGAAATGTTGGCGCGTGCTGAAAGACTGCACCAAATGGCACCCCGTGCGCCCAACTGTTGGATCTTCTTCATCTAGGGCCAAAAATACGAGGCCTTCAAAAAAGTCGAGGACCTCTGACTCGGTTGATCCCGAAACGCCTACGTCTGACGCGCGTTATGTCGACCTCAACTCACCAGAAGAAAATCCCTTTTTTGTAGGGGAGGAGGGGGCGGAGGAGCTACCTCGTCCCGCCGGTCGACGGGCTGCTCGAGCCGCACGGACGGAGTCTTCGTCGGGGGTTGATAAGTTAGTCCCGGCATTTGCTGAAATGAACCAGCGGCTCCAAGACTTGCGCGATATCGGGGCTCAGCGTATCCAAGAAAACCTAGAGGTCGTTGACATCATGAAGGAACGACAGTTTGAACGCGACTTTGCTTTTTACACGTCAAACTTTGACCACCTAGAGGGGAAAGCGCTGGAAATGGCTATGAGCCGAAAGGCAAAAATCGAAAAAAAATATGGTTTCTAGTATTTTTATCTTTTATTTATGGTTTGTAATTTTTTTTTTAGTATTTGTATTTTTTTTTTTGTTTTAGTATTTGTAATTTTTTTATTTTTAATAAAATATTATTAAGTATTAAATATTCTTATTTAAATAAAAAACAATAATTAACCAATCATTACCAATCATTTATAACCCCAACATAACCCTCCTTCCCACTACACCCTCTTTTTCCATAACCCCAACATAACACCTTTTCTATTACTTTTTAATATTTTAATCCTATAACCCCAACATAACTATCCACCACTACACATACCCTTATAATTTACGGTTACCACACGCATAATATTATTATTTGGATGAGGGAATGTATTTGGATCTAAAAGTTAAAAATCTTCTTCTTATTAACACTTTTTCTATCTTATTTTGCTTACATTTTAATTCCCTCATTTTTACTTAATAGTTATACTTTTTTCTCTCCATATAAAATAATAATTCTTTTATTTAATATTATTATAACTTTTAAACTATTATCATTAAAAACATTTGAAAATAATGTGACGACCTGCTCATATTCATCGACGTTTTAATCGGCCATAACTTTTTCGTACATTAATATTATCTAAAAAATACACCACAAAAAACGAACATTATTCTCTTTAATTTGAATATAGTATTTCCATTACTTTTTAATTAAAAAATTTATAAGTTAAGTGATTAACAATGTATAGGGGTGAACAATAATTGAATCGTTAAACAAAACAAAATAAAAAACAGAAGAAACCAAACCAAAATTAACCAAATCAAAACGAATATTTCATGCATTCGTATATTTTTAGCTTTCATACTATCATTTCATGTATTTATATCTCAATTTCATATACTTATAAGTAAATATTTTAGCCAAAGTTTGGTTATGAACCAAAATTAACTGAACCAAACTGAAAACTGACAATATAAACAAAAAACCAAACCAATTAACTGATTGGTTAATAGGATCAATTAGCCGATGGTTTCGGTTTTGGTTGAGATTATTAATCGAACTAAACTAAATCATGCACACCTTTAGAAGTGTATGTGTTATTTGTCGCATTGTGCAGGCATCATTCTAAAAAATTACAGCTTTACAAATATTTATGGTAATTTACAAAAAAAAAAAAAAAAAAAAAAAAAAAACGTATAACAAATTAACAGAAAGTGTGGAGACGATAATAATAACAATGATAATGATCAATACTACATTATAAAGAGCCAAATGTGGTTACAATAGTAATTTCCTGTGATTTTTAAGATGGCATATGAAGAGTTCATTGCGTTACACCCAAGATGACATGAAAATTCTTTCAATACTACCCCTATTTGCAAAAGCAACTTGTACATTTTTTTGTGATATTGAATGAAATGGTTGAATGCACCCGTTGAGTTTGAATGGCACTATGTTTGACATTATAAAGTTAAATATATTGTTTTCAACATCTAAACTAACGGTATTTCTTTTATCTATGACAAGAAATAATTGATACGCATGTTGAGTTATACAACCAATATCATAATGTGGACACTGGTTTATGAAGTTAAAAGATTGTTATAATTTTCATGGTTCAGATTTAAAAATCCTATGTTTGACTTAAAAATCAAAACGTAAATCAACTTTTGATAACTCTTACTTGCTATGAAAATGAAAACTTTAAAAAATATAATTTACTAAACATATATTTTTTTTTTCCAAAGTGTTTGATAAAAAATGAAAATCATATATGTCAACAATTCGTAAAAATATACCATGATGATATGTTTTCTAATGATGTTTGATTCATCAAGTGGGTTACTGGTCTATTCAAGGTTTGCAAGCTATTTATGTATGAATATTGACTGACTATATGTTTGGTTTTTGATATGATCACCCAGTATGACATCGGTTAAAAAGCATTAGCTATAAAATATGATAGTTGTTAGAAATAAGAACGGCTATGATTATTTGCATGTGCCACGTTATAAATTGTCGTTGTCACAACGTTGTACGGGTTTTCTACGAAATGAAAACTTCTATTATGTCAAGACACCCATCGCAACGTGCGGGTATTTCCACTAGTAATAATAAATGGGTGAATGAAAAAAATGGTCAAGGTCTCGTGACCCACTCAAAGAAAAAAAATGGAAGTTAAAAGAAAAAAATATAATCCATCCATACTGGTGGAGTGGTGGAGTGGCTTTTGTTTCACATATGTAATCAAAGGTTCAATCCCCACTTCCAACATTTATGGTTTGGTATCCGGGTGAAGATCGAATACGGGTGGCGCCAGTTCGAATCTGACGAGCGGCGAGGTTTTACCGAGTTCTATAACACTGTCGTACCTTCGGGCGGGTGGGGCTCGGGTTTCCGCGCATCGGGAGAAGGCGGGGGCTGCTGGAGGTCGAGTAGTCAATTCTTGGACACGGCGCCCCGCAAGGGTGGTTGCCACAAAGTTGTTCGCCGATCAAAAAAAAAAAGAAAAAAATATAAGTGATCGTGAACAGAGGCAAGAGATGTTCATGCCCAAAGTAAATGGCCATTTTGGTTATAGTCTAGTGGTAGAGAGGAAATCCTCTCTTGAGTGAGGTTGAGAGTTCAACTTCAATGGTGTGCAAAAAAAGGTGTAAAAAAGAGTATAAAAAATTAGCCGTTCAAAAAAAAAGTAAATGGCCATAGCTAAAGTCCAATTCGTAGAGTTCCAAAATCTTGGGGAAGAGAGATTCTAAAGCCCAATTGAATGCATTAAAAACCCTTATGATCGGGAATAAATGAGGGGAAGGTTGACTAAAAAAAAAAACATCATCAGCCGCAAGAGGGGTCATGGATGTAAATACATGAGGTCGCAGCAGCAGCCCTGTACGAATCTATATTATCTTATTAAGAAGAGTGATGTACAACATGGTAATTTGTATTTTCGTACAACTTAACAAGCAACATGTACAACATATTTAAACAAGAAATTTAATGGTATTATAGGCATAGTTGTGACAATTAAAACACTTAAGAGAGCAATGTAGACATTTTACCTACCTCCTCTTTTACAATATCAAAAAAATTTACAAAATTACCCTTCATTTCCCATCCCTACCCTTACAATGGTTTTCATTAATGTTGTAACTGATGCACCTCATCACCTCCATTCATGACCACGTTAAAACCTCCATGAAGACAACTATTCTCCTACCATCTGCTTCATTTCTGGACTTCGACACCCACATCTCTTTAAGAACCTATTAATTTGAGACAAATAACTATTTCAACCGACGATGGTGGAGGTGGAGCAGCCGGTAATCGGGTTTTCCTCTGCTTGTTCCCCCGGTGATCCTTCAGTCGACCATTACGTCCACGGTTATTAGGTATCGTAGTCAATCGGATTTTGTTAGTTTATTCCTCTTATTGCTGATTTTGTAATCATTCATCTGTTTCAAAGTAAGAGGGTGTTTGGGATTGTGTTTGAAAACAACTTATTGACTTATTGGCTTTTCCAAAAAGCCAATAAGTCAATAAGCTGTTTGTGTAACCAAAAAGCACTTTCTGTTTTGACTTTTGGCTTTTAGCTTTTAAGGGTGGAAAAGTTGTTTTTGAAAAGTTAGAAATCCTGGCTTTTGGCTTTGGCTTTTGACTTTTGGAAAAAAATTACAAATCTACAACCCATACAACCAATATTCACAATAAGTTAAGCGAAACACTTAAAAAACAACAATAGTAAATTGCCAAAATGGCCCCTCAGGTTTGGCCCAGATTGCTTGTTTGGTCAGTTATCTTTTTTTTCTGCCAAAAGCACCCCTCACAGATCAAAAATTGCCATTTTGGCCCATATTTAACAGAGTTTTTAACTGAGTATTGAAAGTCAGTTAAGTCTCAGGGGCAATTTCGTCCTTTTATCTGTAAACCCATCTGAACTTCATCTTCTCCAACAACCCTTCAAAGCATACTAACCCTAATTCCCAAAACCCCCACAGAGGTATCAATCCATCTTCTTTATATATAAATTAATACCAATATCTTTAAGAGAATGGAAGTAAGCCAGATGTGAAGAAGACAGATCATACCGATAATCCACAGCTGACTTTATTATTCTCTTTCGTTCCCTACAACGTATCACCAATGGCAGATCATCAACTTTGGATTGTTTACAGCCCATTGTCTCATCATCGTCATCTTATCTTATCTTGTGTTTTGCTTCACAAGAACTGATACTACAGTCAGCAAATGAAGACCCGGCCATCTCATAATCAAGCAAGCAGATCTATAATAAGTTAATAAGGTGGGATGGCATGCTCTCGCCATCATCTTCTTCAAGAACAAAACAGAGGTATCAATCCATCTTCTTTATATATAAATTAATGGGTTTTGTTTCTTTATTATTATCTTTAATGATTGCCAATCGAAACCCCCAAATTTAAATTCTTGATTTTGTGTTTAATAATAATAAAGGTGATCAAGCAATTGGGGTTATGAAACAAAAGGCGGCGGCGGTTCCGGCCGCCGGACAAAACAAGAGCCGCCGTGCGTTGGGTGTAAGATGGAGTTTGGGGATTTTGAAAGGGATGAAGTTCAGATGGGTTTGTAAATCAGGCTTTGTTTTTTGTTTAGATCTGTTAGTAGGTGGTGGTGGAGGGTGGTGGTGGTGGTGGAGGGTGGTGGATGGTGAAGAAGGGTGGTGGTGGTGGTGGTTTAGAGAGAGAAAAGGGTGGGGTTAGGTCTGCCAAAGGAAGGAGAAGGGGGTTATTAACTTTAAAAAAAAATAATAGAGTTAATTGCCCAAATTCCCCTCAGATTTAACTGAGTTTTTCTTCTTCGTTAGAAACTCTGTTAAATATGGGCCAAAATGGCAATTTTTGATCTGTGAGGGGTGCTTTTGGCAGAAAAAAAAGATAACTGACCAAACAAGCAATCTGGGCCAAACCTGAGGGGCCATTTTGGCAATTTACTCAAACAACAATTTATTAACTTTTTGACGTTTCTCATCCGAAAAGCTAATCCAAACACTTTTTTTAAAACTCCTTTTCAAAAAGCCATAAGCCAATAAGTACTTTTGACCAAAAGCACTTTTACATTTCCAAACTCAATCCCAAACACCCTCTAACTTCGTAATGTGCATTTTCAATTGATATACTTTTTAGGCTGTAGACGGTCGATAGTGTGAGAGTTGAAGATAGAAATCCGACAATTGAATTTTTTCACTTCTTTCTTCTTGTTCTTCATTTATAAGGTAAAGTTTTTTTCTTTTGCATGATTTCTTATATTCAAATCGTATCTTGCAAGATTTTTACTGACTACTTCTTCATTATCTGGTCAGCCCTTCACAATTTGTGTCACACCACGCCAATGATGAAAAACACGTGGCACGACGTTCGAAGAGTATTAAATCAAGTAATTAAGAAAATGATCATTTATTTATACGTCGAAAAATAGTTTCAAGTTTCACACACATCATTTAACAACCATAGTTTAAACAAAAGTTAAGGTTTCACAACTATATCACAACCCATGGAAAATAAGAGCGAAACCCCCAAAAGATTCCTACGCTTGTATGATCCCTACCACCCTAGCCATGTGCACTTCCAGCAATCAGTTACCTAAAAGATATGTTAAAAATCGTCAATATATAAATATTGATGAGTTCACAGGTTTTAATTTACAAAACATTTTAACAACAACATTTTTGGGAAATAAACACAAGTAGTGGTTATTGTAGGAGTAGCAAATTCCTACAATCTACTTGAGCCCATAACCAAACCAAGACTAATAATGCCTCGCTTATAGTTGTTTCTCGGTAAATAACAACTTAGTTCAGAATATGTGCACCCCTGACATACACAGTTGCATAAATCAACGCTATCGATTAGGGGTGGGCCTTGTCAGGCACCAATAGTACTATCCAAATATTCCTTCAGTTTTCGATTTCATACATACATACGAATAAATGGTTACAGTAACACATCAATTCTATATATATATATATATTTGAAAAAAGCATATTACCCTTATGAATAAACACTAGAAAATTAATGATATACATAAAATGGGTTGTGCCAGGCAACTCATATTTCAACATTCCTACTTTAAATTCAACAAATGTTTGTAAATTTGACTATGAACTCGCCAAAATTCTACAACCCCAAAACAATATCAAAAATTCAGATTACGAGTTGTGATTATGTACGACAAATAATGAGAAAACAAGTAAATTACTAAATTCACGTATATACGAACACACGATTCGTTTACAAACTTCAATCACAAATTTATAATTTTGTAATCCAAAAGATAAATACAAAAACAATAAATATGAATAATAATTGATTAATATCAAAAGAAGGAAAATGAAAGACCTAACAAATCAATAGAACATAGAAAAATTCAACATTCATAAACTATAAAACAAGTAGGTTTACAAATTCACCAATGTACGAACACATGACTCATTTATAAACTCATTCACAAATTTTTAAAGAGATAAACACAAAAAACAAAAACAACAACAATCGATTTAAAATAAAAGAAGGAGAATGAAGAACTAACACTAAACCGAGACCCGACAATCGACGAAGCAAAACAACAAAAGGGTGTGCGGCGATGGTGGCTTTCGAACGACAATTTTGATTGGGATTTAAGATAGCATTGTTGATTCATGATTTGTAGAGTAGAATTTTTCTTTGCATCTTCCTATAATGAATGCTTGGAATGAGTTGCATTGTAATTTAATGTGTGAAAATAAATTAGGGGAACGTTTAAGAATATGAAAGGACAAGGAGAGAACTTGAAGGGATGAGATGGGTATGAAGGGAATGGATTTTTAAGTTTTAACTAAAAATCAAAGATAAAATTATATTACTACTCTTTCAAGTGTCTTAATTGTACAAAAAGTTCAAATTATACCCTTACTATATAAGCTTGATTCAGTTGTACATGTTGCTGTAATAATTGGATGGCGTACAAAATTAGTATGTTGATAATGCGACAATCCAAACTTTTGTTTGGCAACGGGAATGGTATTAGGTAAGGGGGTTGGGTGTGGGGTGGGTTTTATGAACTGAAGAAACACCAATCTAATAATCAAGTATAACAACGATAATGTACTAATAATGCAAAGGACGAGCTTTATATATATTATCAGGACAAGATACAAGACACTGTTATATGATTATTACAGAGTTTCGACTATAATCTATCTCTCACAGGACAAGATACCATTTCAGCAACCCCTTGTCCGCAAATTGAGTCCCATTGTCTGTGACGATCGACATGGGCAGCCCAAAGCGGCAAATGATGAATTCCCAAATGAACTTCTTCACATGGTTGGCTGTGATTTCAGCGAGCGGCTTGGCTTCGACCCATTTGGTGAAGTAGTCGATGGCGACTATCAGGAATTTCCTTTTGCCTATCGTCATTGGGAATGGTCCCACCAGGTCGATGGCCCATTTCTGAAATGGCCATGCTGAAGTCACTGGGATGAGCTCGTTCTTAGGACGTAGGGTGTTGGGGGCGTGTCGCTGGCATGAGTCGCATTTGCGGATGATTTTTAAGGCGTCTAAGTGCATGCCTGGCCAATAGTATCCCGCATTCATAATCTTTGCGACCACCATGCGTGGCCCCGCGTGTATCCCACATATTCCTTCATGTATCTACCGCACCAAATAGTCCGCGTCAACTGCATCCACGCACCGCAGCAATGGCCCTAGGTATGACTTCCGATAGAGCACTCCGTCTTGAATTTGGTACTGCAGGGCTTTGTGCTGTATCTTTCTGGCCTCGGCGCGTTGTTCGGGCAGGGCGCCGGTGGTCAGATAGGATGTTATCGGAGTCATCCAGCTGTCAGCACCCGTTTGGATAACGTTGACCTCCTTGGGTGGCACAAACGGTTCGCTTAGCGTTTCGATTCGGACCTCTTTTGCTAGATGGCTGAAGGTTGTAGAAGCCATTTTGCTTAGAGCGTCCGCCGGCTTGTTCTGACTGCGTTTGATGTGGTCGATGGTGCAGCTGGGGAAGGTAGCCATGAGCTCTTTGGCGCGTTGGAGATACATGATCATTGAGGGCTCTTTTGCCTCATATTTCCCAGTGATTTGACCGGCAACCAACATTGAGCCGACATGCGCGAAGATGTGCTTTGCGCCCAGCTTGTGCGCGATGCGTAGTCCGGCGAGGAATGCCTCATATTCAGCCTCATTGTTGGTGGCTTTGAATTCGAGCCTTATCGCGTAAGTGAATTCTGCACCTTCCGGACTAACCAAGCGTATCCCCGCGCCGACGCCATCTTCATTTGAGGCCCCATCTGTGTAGAGGTTCCAGATGGCCTTTTCATCGTCCGTTGGTTGCGTCTTGTTCGGCTTTGCATTCTTCGATTTTTTCTTTTGGTACCTCCGCTATGAAGTCAGCTAGTACTTGTCCTTTGATTGCCGGGCGCGTCTTGTAGTAGATGGTGTGTTCACCCAGCTCAATCGCCCACTTTGCTAATCTCCCAGAGACTTCTGGCTTTGATAGGACATTGTTTAGCTTGTAATCGCTCAGCACGTTGATGGGGTGGCCTTGGAAATAGCGGCACAACCTTCTTGATGCGTGAACGAGGGCTAAAACTAGCTTCTCCATGGTGGTGTACCTGGACTCTGCGTCTGTTAGCACCCTGCTGACGTAGTAGATAGGCGTTTGGACCAGCTTTCTGTCTACCATTAGTACCGCGCTCACCGCCTGCTCTGTGGCGCAAAGATACATCGTTAAGGGCTCCCTAGGGAGTGGAGCGGTGAGCGTTGGTAAGTCCATCAAGCATTCTTTCATTTCTTGAAAAGCCTTCTCTGCCTCTTTCGTCCATTTAAAATGGTTCTTTTTCAAACAGCTTTTCAGTGTTTCGATGAATGGAATGGATTTGCTTGCATGGTGTGACAGAAAGCGGTTGATTGCTACAAGGCGGCCGTTCAGCGTTTGAACTTCTTTTAGGGTGGATGGGGAGGGCATTTGCGCGATGGCTTGTATCTTTTCAGGATTTGGTCTGAACCCATCTTTGGTGACTACAACCCCAAGAAACTTGCCTTCTTCCATCCCAAAAGCGCATTTGCTTGGGTTCAGCTTCATGCAGATTGCTTTTAAGTGCTTGAAGGTTTCTTCAATGTCTTTCAGCATTTGATCCTCTTCTTTGCTCTTGATGACTAGGTCATCCACATAGACTTCTAGGTTTCTCCCGATCTGCTTGGCGAATGCGCGGTCCATCAGTCGTTGATACGTGGCCCCGGCGTTTTTTAGGCCAAATGGCATCTTTGTGTAGCAGAAAACTCCTTTATCTGTGCGGAAGGCAGTTTTGTCTTCATCTTCAAGTGCCATTTGGATTTGGTGGTAGCCTTTGTAGGTGTCCAGAAAGCACTTGAAGCGGAACGGGGCTAGAGAGTCTATCTTCAAATCAATTTCTGGCAGAGGATATCAATCTTTCGGGCATGCTTTGTTGAGGTTGGTGTAGTCTACACACATCCTCCATCCACCATTGCTTTTCTTTACCATCACCGGGTTAGCAACCCAGGTCTGGTATCGTGTCTCCCTCAAGATTCCTGCTTTCAACAATTCTCCGACTTGCTCATTCATCGCTTGAGTTTTTTCAGCGCCCATGCTTCTGCGCTTCTGCGCGATGGGCTCTACAGAACGGTATGTGTTAAGCTTATGCTGGGCAAGTTCACGTGGAACGCCGATCATATCTGACGGCTGCCATGCGAAAACGTCGATGTTTTTGCGGAGGAGCTGCTTCAAATGGTCCCTGATGTTTTCAGAAATTTCTGGCCCTATTGTGATGGGCTGTTCAGGGAACTTTGGGTTCAAGATCCACTTTTCTGGTTCTGTGCGTGGGCACGGCTTCAACATTTTGGCTGGGTGGGACTCTGTGGTCATGGCGCACTCTCTGTTAGCCCATACGATTGCCACCCCGTTTGGGGTGGGGAAACCGATCGCGCTGTGGACTGTGGAGGTGACCATGTTGTATGAAACCATAGAGTCCCTGCCCAGGATGATATCGTATTTGGACTTGGATGGAATGACAAGAAAGGTAACTTCTTCTGTTCGCGACCGCCCTTGCGCGCCCAAAGTGAGAGGGAAAGATATTTCTCCGAGGGGTGTTACAACCTCGTTGGAGAATCCCATAATCGGAGAGTTGATGGGGCGCAGGCGCTGCTTGTCTTCTTCGTCCAGAAGGTCAAAACACTGACCATACATGATGTCCGAATTACTGCCCGTGTCCATGAATGCTCTGGTGGTTCTGTAGTGGTCAAAGACGGCTGTGATAATGATTGCCCTTGTGGCCGATGGGCCGCCTTTTACTACGGGGAAACATACCTGCTGTTCCCTCCATTCTGCTATTGATTTTGTTTTTCTCTTTTGGGTCCGGCGCCCGCTGCTATGTATCATCATGCTTACATTCTTTATCTTTTTTGGCCGAGGGCCCGCCGCTTGCTTGTGTTCGACGTTTTGTAGCAGGTGGCTGAGCTTGCCGGACTTCAGTGCGTCTTCAATGGCTTGTCTTAGCTGATAACATTTATCGGTGTCATGACCGATGTCTTGATGGTAGGCGCAAAACTTGTTGTGGTCCAACCCTTCGCGCCGTTTGATGACCTTAGGCTCCGGGAAGTCAACGTTTTCCGTTGCTAGAACTTGCGCTGGTGTTTTGGTTAAAGGGGTCCAATTGTTGTGACTCCTTCTGTTGGACTTGTGCACGAGTGAGGTGCTGCGCTGATAATCTTGTGGTGCGGAGGGCTTTGGGGCTGTCTGGTCGGCTCCTTGAAGCCTCGTCCAGACATTGCCCTTCACCTTCCTGTCATGCCTATTGTTTCGGTTGCGCACTGCTTGCGCCTGTGTATCTGTGTATTGTGGTGCTTGAATTCTGCTCCAGACGGATAGCTCTCTTTCGGTCTTTGCATAATTCTTCGCTCCGCGCATGATCTCTTCCCATGTGTTTGGCATGCCTGTGCATCCGGCCAGTGTGCGGATCAGCGAGTCGCATCTTACGCCTTGCGTAAATGCTGCTTTCATGAGCTCAAATCCGATTGGACCAATTTGTAAAGCTTCGCGATTGAACCTGGTGATATAATCCTCGATGGACTCGTTATCGCGCCTTTTAACTTGCAAAATGTCAGTGGAATCACGCTCGATTCTTTTGTTTTGACTGAAGTGATCTGAGAACTTGTCAGTTAGCTCTTTCAGATTGTCTATCTTTCCGTTCGGCAGGCTGTCAAACCATACTCGCGCTGCGCCCGTAAGCGTCTGCGCGAACATGTGACACCATGCCGGCAGGGTCCACCACGCGCATTTTCCTGCGACCTCGAAACTTCGTAGATGGTCATCAGGGTCGCCAGTGCCGTCGAACTTTCCCAAGGTGCTCGGCATTTTTGTCCCGGCGGGTAGCGTGGCGAGTGCGATGCGCGGTGTAAACTTTGATTTTTCACTGAACGAGGGAGGGTAGTATGGTTTTGTGAGATCGTCTTCTCCGGACAACAAGTGTGCTCGATCAACGGTGTTGGTCAAGTACTGGCTTGTGTCACGTTGAAAACGACTCTGTGACTCGTCGGAGTCTTCCCTCCATGTTGGGTCAGTGTCATGATTGCTTCCGCCGGCATGTCCCGCAGCTCTGGATGGCCCTTCTGACGTGGCGATGGGCCTTCCTTCGCTGAAGGATAACGCGCGGGATGCCTCTCGCAGTTGTTGTTCTTTAAGTTTGTTCATAAATGCTTGCTTCAGAGCTTCTTTCTGCTGCGCATACCACACCTCCGGGCTAACCATCGGCGCAGTGTGACCAGCGGGTGAAGCTTGAAGGGTATCAGTGGCAAAATGGAATGACGGGGTCTGCCTCGTCCCGGAGGATGGGGTGCGGCCCACGTCTGTGCCATGAAACTGCTTCTCCATGTGGCTGTCGGGCTGGCTGGTGGTTGCCGGAGCAACACCAGTGCCGGACGTGCCCGTAGGGGAGTTTGCTGTTATTGGTAAAGAACTCATGGCTGGGTTTCTGAGAAATAGAAGTTTTTTAGTTGTTGTTCTTGTTAACTCAAAAAGACGGATGACGCCAATGAAGAAACACCAATCTAATAATCAAGTATAACAACGATAATGTACTAATAATGCAAAGGACGAGCTTTATATATATTATCAGGACAAGATACAAGACACTATTATATGATTATTACAGAGTTTCGACTATAATCTATCTCTCACAGTTTGCTATATGAATTCTTTGTAATGGTATTCGATCCCTTCTTCTGATGACGAAGGGGGGTATTTATAGGCTACTCAGGTGGCCTATGATTAGCTGTGAGGAGAATGACAGCTGTCTTGTACGATCGTGGCCGTTGTCATTTCCTGCGTTGTCCTCCCTTGATTGGTCCACGTGTCCTGACATCGTCCTTTTTGTCTTTTCTCGTACCTCGTATTGGCAGGTGATCATGGAGCAGGGTATTTGGGCCTCTGATTGGCTGTTGGCTCTGCTCCTGTCGGGTGACACCTGTCCTTTTTGTGGTCGCATGCGCCGTCTTGTAGAATGCCACGTCACACTGCTGCGTTAACGTGTATGCGGGCTTCTTTCTTGCGCATGCGCGGGTACATATCTCTTCATGAACTTTTTCTTGTCGCTGTAAAAAGCTAAAAATGCTTTCACGTGTTCACTTAACAAGTGGAGTGGAAGTGAAAGTAACATCCAATAATTAAAAGAACTAAGCGTATGACACATAAATATTAACAAAACTAAGGGGAAAAGGAGATATGGATTTTAAGATAAAACCATAACATGTAATCACATTATATTTTGAAGGGCAACATCTATCTATCTATCTAATCAAATTAACAAATACTAAGATTTATTTAAGCTTTATAACCATTCTGGAATTGTGTCGGTTTGTTCTTAAATGATTTGGCAGGAAATCATAATTATAAAAAGGCCAAAAAATAAGGAGAAAAAAGACACTCCATCCAGATCTAATACACTGGTTAATCCCATGCCAACACACACAGTACAGAATTAATAATTATCACTCATCGATCCTCTTCCTTTTTTATTTACAAAATCTGCAGCACGTTACCTGTCCCAAGGGTCCTCCCCTCCCCTCTCCTCTTTAATTTAATTAAATAAATCAATCTTTTGTCTATTCTATTTTTTTATTTATTAACTTCACACACACACACACTCTGATTTTTTTGACCATTGTTCTTTAGACCCAAGTGTCGGTCAGTCTGTGTTTGTTGTTAGGATCTTTAAAAGGGGGATCTGGGTTTGCAATTATTTTAGCAAAACCTCAAGAAGAAGATCCAACCAAAACCTCTTAACCTTACATTCTTGAATCAATCAAAAGAATCGGTTATTTATTTATTTATTTATGGTTAAGTCAATGATGGGTAGCAATAGTTTTGTTTACCCAGTGCTTGGATTTGCATCCATTGTTGTTTTCTTGTACATGTCATTTGGGGATCTGTTGAGCGTAAACTACAAGAATGAGCACCCGAAACTGAGCTTTGTGGAGAGGAATGGGAGTAATTTTGTTGTGGATGGAAAGACGTTTTATGTGAACGGATGGAATTCTTATTGGTTCATGGACCATGCTGTTGTTGATCATAGCCGCCCTAGGATTCGGGAGATGCTTCAGGCTGGAGCTAAAATGGGCCTCACTGTCTGTAGAACCTGGGCTTTTAATGATGGTGACTATAATGCCCTTCAGACTGCTCCTGGACAGTTTGATGAGAGAGTTTTTAAGGTATATTATTATTATTAGCCTTTGTTATCTAAGGAAAAATTTATCATCTTTTTACTTCTTTTGTTGGGAAAATTCATTTCATAGACAGTGGCGGATCTAGAAATGAATTTCAGTAGTAACGTTTTTCATTTTTTTTTCATTTTAGTAGCAACGTTTTCCAAATTTCGTAAAAAAAAAAAAACAAAATTTCCACTAATTTTTCACTACGCGCGCGAAGTTCAGCAGCAACGGACGCGGCACCTAGCTCTATGCTAGGTCCGCCCCTGTTCATAGATGTTAGATTATGAAATTTAGAGGGAGGTTGTTGGTTGGATACAATGTTTGCAGGCATTAGATTATGTGATTGCAGAAGCAAGAAAAGTTGGAATTCGGCTTTTGTTTAGCTTGGTTAATAACCTCCAAGCGTTTGGCGGCAAGACGCAGTATGTGAAATGGGCGTGGGATGAAGGTGTCGGCTTGAGTGCTTCGAATGACTCCTTCTTTTTTGATCCTTCGATTCGCCTTTATTTCAAGAATTATGTCAAGGTACTTTTCGCTAGCTAATCGGGTTATCATACATGTTGGTAATTAATCTGGTTTCGATTACTTGTTGCAGACCATCTTGACGAGGAAGAACACCATCACTGGAGTTGTGTACCGTGATGATCCCACCATTTTTGGGTGGGAGTTGATCAACGAGCCTCGCTGCATTACTGATGCATCCGGTGATACTCTGCAAGTAAGTCATGGATTACAAAACTATATTAGTACTACAAACAACAAAAGGCTAACGTTACAAATGAACATGGTTCAGAATCTGCTTTCGTTCTGTTTTTCTAGTAATTATATATAAATTGTTGGCGCAGGACTGGATAGAAGAAATGTCATCATTTATAAAGTCAATTGATAGGAAACACATGTTGACAGTTGGTCTTGAAGGGTTTTACGGTCCTAATAGTCCTAAGAAAGATACAGTTAATCCCGAATTTTGGGCTGCTGATCTTGGAGCTGATTTTATACGTAACTCTGCACCCTCAACCGTTGACTTTGCATCTGTTCATATATATCCTGACCATTGGTAAGCTATACCTATCACTCGGATTTTAAATACCATTATCAAAAACAACAACATTATAAAATCGTTACATAAGAAACTAGCGCTTGATGTAGCAGTTTCTTCTCATTTTACCTGCCTAGAAACAGGCCGAGTTGGGTTGGCAAAAGGCTAGCTAAAATGGAAACGGTGAAGGGTTTCCAAAGTTCAAAACAAGAAAAATTTCTTATTATGTCCGAAGGCTAGCCATTTGGACATGTATTAAAAATTTCTTATTTTGGCTGGGTCTGTCTGAGGCGATCTGATATGTTATGTAGTTGAACAAATTAGACAACATGCCTTTTATTTAGAAACTTATGATATGTTTATTTTTATTATAGGTTTAAAAAGAAGAGTCTTGAAGGAAAACTAATGTTTGTGGCCAAATGGATGCGTTCTCACATCGAAGATGGTGATCAAGTACTGAAGAAGCCGGTGATGTTTACAGAATTTGGTTTATCAGATCTAAACAAAGGTTTCGACCCTCTGCAACGGGACCGATTCTACAAAACCGTTTTTGATGTGATCTATGAATCTGCCAAGAAAAAGGGAGCCGGAGGAGGATCGTTTGCATGGCAGTTCCTCGTTGAGGGAATGGAAGATTATAACGATGATTTCGGAATAGTTCCATGGAAGAGAGCTGCCACTTACGAGATTATAACCCAACATTCATGCAGGTTAGCTAAAGCTCACGGGACAATTGCAGCACAAAAGCCAAGCTTGAAGCACCTTTGTAATCAGCTATAAAAAAAAAAAAAAAAAAACCCTTGTTAGTTATCTTTTTCATTGTAATAATTCATTTTGTTATATGGGGGTGAAGTTTTGGTTGATTGTAGTAGGGGATGATGCTGATAATGTTTACTTTTATGTAAACCATGTTTGTTCCATATATAATTTATACTATATTATAATGTATGGCCGATGGTAGTTTAAGATACCTAAAAGTTGGGTTAGGATCAAATACACAAAGAAAAATAGGAAGTCGTAGGAAGGATATCAAACGGGCTTTGATTGAACTCATTCAAGCGGCATTGGAACCGTCTCATCAAACCCTACGATCTTAGTTTTTAGGTTTTCACTTTTTTGGATTTTAGCTTATGGTTTTTAGAATTTATCTTATATCATTGTGTCTTTTTTCTTATTTTCATCATTTTGTTATTTTTTAGACCCATTGTGTCTTTTTTCTTCAGCATTGTGTTATATTTTTTAGTATTGTGTTATATTTTGCGAATCATTGTGTCATATCTCGTGATCTATTGTGTTTTTTGTATCCTTCTTACCTTTCTCATTTTTTTTACACTGTGTAGAATAACTTGACCTCCTAAAAGTTATCATCTTTATTTACATTAACAACTCTAAAATTGGGGTAAAATAGTTATTCAAACACTTTTATACCTCATTTTAGTTACAATTTAATTGCTTAAACTTTACTCAACTATTTTTTATTTACGTAAACCACCCCTCATGATTTTTAAATAGTCATATTTTTTTCATACGTTTATATTTTTATAAAAAAATTACAACATAATAATGAGGATTTTATTATCGAGTATATTATTGCTATTTTTTTAATTTAAAATTATTCATGTGCTACGTGATTAGCGATATCTATGAGTGAGTAATAACTAAACCGTTTACCGAAACAAACAAAAAACATACAAAACTTAACCGAATCAATTGAAAATTGAATTACCCAACATCCGATTTAACTTAAAATCGGATATCGTTATCTTTTGTACCTTTAGTTAAGAGTTAATGTCCAAAATCGTCCATGAGGTGTGGCCAGTTTTGCCACATTAGTCCAAAATAGTTTTTTTTTTTTTTTTTTTTTTTTTTTTTTTTTACATCTGGATCCTTTAGGTTTACGTTTTGTTGTCAAATTCGTCCTTAACACTAACCCCAGTTAAATACTGTCGTTAACTCTGAGGGTATTTCTATCTTTTTACCTTACCCCTTTAAAACCCAATTCAAAGACAGAACCACCACCACCGTCAAAACCTGTCATCACTCACTAACACAACTTGCCACCATCTCCACCACCATCAATACCCGCCACCAAGCACCCCACATGACATGAGTTGTTACCTTATTCATTGTTATCTCATTCGTTCGTCGCCAACCACCCTAAAATTATCGAATCTGAATGAGATCTAATGGGATATAGACAAGAAGGGGTAAACCGGATTTGAATGAGATCTCTGGCCTTGGATTCCCTGGTTACCCATATCAGCCATGGTTGACAGATTGTCCTAGGCTTAGAATTTACCCGGTTGAAAGCTAGCTAGCTTTGTACGAATTAACGCCACCCCTGCTATTTTTTGGATAACCATCCACAAAATCTTGAACTCTATATAAACACGACACTTGAATATTTGCAGGAGATACAGAATTAGACGATTGGGGATGGATTCCAGCAGCGATGAGGACGATTCAGAAGCTTCCTTTTTCAAAATCATGCGGTTCTTGCTCCAAACCCGTATTAGGGTATGAGACCTTTGGTTATGATATGTGGTGAAATGGTAATTAAGAACTATAAAAGTGACGCTGTGTTCCCGAGTTTTCTATCGGAAAGAAAAGAAGAGAAAGAAGATTTAGGACAGAAAAGAATAGGAAGGAAAAGAAATATATAACTTTATTTTGTGTTCCCGAGTTCAAAGGAAAGGAAATGAAAATAAAAATTTTATGTGTTCCCGAGTTGAAAGGAAGAGAAAAGAAAGATTTAATTTTACAATAATACCCTTGTTGGGTGTAATATTAGATTAAATGGAAGGATAAAATAGTAAATAGCAAAACATTTTAATTGATAACTTTCCCCTCCTTCCATTTCCTTCCATTTTGGAAGGAAGATTTTAAGCAATAATTTTCCTTCAACTTCCTCCCATTCTTTCCACTCATTTCCTTTAATGAAACTCTGAAACACACTTATTTTTCATCTTCCCTTCAATTCCTTCACTTTCTTTCCGATTCCTTCCTTTAATGAAACTCTGGAACATAGTGTGAAAGATAGAGAAAGGGGAAAGAAACACAAGAAGAAGGAGAATAATCTCAAAATCAATCACTGCCTTCCTCAACTCATTCTTACCGTATTTAACAGACCCTTCCCTGACTTGTTTACAAATTACAAGATCAGTCCCTATACTATGAATTATTGACACACTAGACCCTATACTATTTATTACATATCAGGTTACGGCTGAAACGATGTGGATATTAGGCTCCATTTGAGGATAAATAACAGCACACGAAGGAGAAGATAAATTAAGAGGCTTGTCTAGGTGGAACATGCAGAAGGTTAGAGAGAGAGTGTGTGTGGGGGTTGGGGGTAAAAGGGGTTTAAAAAGGGGCGGGCAAAAAGACATAAATACCGACAGAATTTAACTAGGTTAGAGAGAGATAAAGAGAGTGTTTGTCTGTGTGTGGGTTGGGGTAAAAGGGGTTTAAAGAGGGGCAGACAAAAAGACATAAATACCCTTAAATTTAAAGACAAAAATTAACTAGGTTATTGTCAGTGACGAATTTGGCAACAAAATGTAAACCTGAAGGATCCAGATGTAAAAAAAACTATTTTAGATTGATGTGGCAAAACTGGCCAAACATCAGGGACGATTTTGGCCATTAACTCTTTAGTTAACCAAAATCAATCAAACTAAAACAGAACCATTCATATATTCATAACAGCGTGCTTGCGCGATGTAGCAGGGAACACAAACACTACTAATGGTGCATGGTTGGGTTCGGTTTAGTTCGGTGTGACACCCGTCGAAATCACAGGTCATGTCCGTACACTTAGCTACATGTTTACCGTTTGCATAGCATTACATGTTAACATTTGCATCATAGTTGGGCTATACAAGGTTCCAATGGGTCAATCTCAAGGCATACAGTCTAGCAGTAGACCCACTAATTAGTTCAAGGCCTCAGTTAGTCCAATATTTCATGCTAGACTACAGGAGTTCCTTGCACAACCCTAGCAGTGAGAAATCCATGCAACTGAACATACATTGTCAAATTGTACCCCGACAAGGACAAAATCAAACAATGTTTATGAACAAAGAGGTTACCAACATGTATTCTAGAAAACTAGTACATATACGAACAATACGTCCACCTGTAACCTCAAAACTTGATCCATATAGACTTGTATGAGTATGTGAATCAAGCATTTACACTATCATGTATGCATACATACATACATACAGCTATACATACATATGTACATGAACATATCCTAACACAATCCCATCAAATCCAAAACTTTTACCTAAATGGGATTATAGTCCACCTTAGTTAACCAAACATATGCAAGTTGACTTGCCTAGAATACCTTGCTCTTTTCCTATGCACATTTCGGCCCACATGTTCCTAAGACAAGGGAAGTGTACAATGTTTTGGACATTATCTAAACCATATAGGACACACTCACACTCTTATATATACATATATACACATAGGGTGAAGAAGTGACAAAAACTACATACAAACACACATACGATCGCATATATATATATATATACACACACACACACATGCCTTCTCATTTCCTAGTCACAATCCTTATCTAGAGAGCACTTGAATCTAGGATATACACTAACATGGAACAAGCTTTTCCCATCAACAATTCTCATAGCTTTTGACCATCCATGATTGCCCACAATCATCCAAACATTTTGTCTTCCAAGAGTCCGAAGAAGTGTGCACACAACAACAAAAAACATTAGTCAAACTCTTACACTAAATTGGCAAAACATAAAACCCATGAGCTAGATCACCTTATCAACCTTGCCACAAAAGAAATGCCCCTTCCCCATGAACTTTCGGCCGCTACACCACCCCTACATATCAAACCAAAACCTCCAAGTCAACTCTTTACACTTACAAGGCTACTAGTGAATACACTCCATGAAAGCATGCATTTGACCTTCCACATTTGTGTACCAATGAAACCATTGCCTCCTTCCCCAAATTCGGCTATAAATAGAGGCACTAGAACACATTTGGATCACACCACAACTCCATGATACACTCTAACACTTGAACACTCCTTTCTTTTCCCTTGATAACAATCGGCCGAAGAGGAAACACCACCCAAAGGCTTAGCCGATCGCACATCATCATCATATAGGAGTTCTAAGCTTTTATCTAGCATCTAGGAGCTTCATTGTGAGGAGTTATCTTATTATTTTCTTGTATTCTCGGCTATACACGTGAGGTATACCATCCGAACCTTTATTCCTATTTGCATATCATTCGACTACATGTAGTGCTCACCCGAAGCCTATACGCACTCGCACACCACATTAACAACGAATTTTTCAAGATTAAATAACTTAACTACTTAAGTTTTATGTTAAAGGTTCAATGTTTTAGCTTATGTATACACATTTACACATATGTGATTACATACACCCTGGAAACACTTACATGGACATACGAGTACATCCACACATACAAATACATGTATGTGTGAGTGTATAGGGTCGAGACCGGCCCAAAACATAATAATCTTGCTTAGTTTTACAACTTATACTAAGACTTGATAAACATGTGTTAAAAACCTTAAATACATGTGTTAATGAGCCTAACACACGAGTTTCCTAAGAATCAATGGTACACCCTAACATGTGTGTATATTTAAGAACAAAGCATTCAAAAATGTCATTTTTGTACAAAACTTTCAAAGGATATGTCCATATTCCACCCTAGACTTACATAACTGAGACATAAGTAACACTCGATAACATTTGGTAACTCAAGACACTTCTTTTTCCAAAAACAGGCTAAGCATGATCACATTAACACAAAAAAAAAAAAAACATTATTGACACATACAGTATGTGACACACGTGGATACTGGTACAAAAACCTCTAGTCCATGGGTGTTACAGTTGGGTGAACAGTTGCATGGTAGTTAGAACAAAACATAGACCTAAGGTGCCTTTATATGAACTTAGGGCATCCCAGACCAGACATATAGTGCCAGATTCAGTACAGTCTAACATCCAGACACCGAGTGAGTATTCACGGCCCCTTTTTACAGTTTTTACATTTTTCCGGGGGAAAACATGCGTACATTTTTCAGTTACAATACATGATCATTATGTGAACATGAGACATTACGGTTCACGATCCATTAAGCCCTCGTGTCATACATCATACCATAACCATTAGCTATGGACTAAGCATGAAACACCGGGATAGATCTATTGGGTTGACACCCCCACTCTTGGTCAGTCGCTCTGACCAGATGACATATATCAAAAGAGTGCTTGTATTTCACATTATTTCATTGTCTTTAGTGTACAATGGGCGAGGCACAACATGTCAAGGTTTGGTTATGGGCTCATGTCAGATCACATATTGATTATTGCCCTAGCTAGGCAATGATTTAGTCGGTTTTGAATTACATGTCCACCATATAGAAAACCCGTGAACTTACCAACTTTATGTTGACCCATATTTCCCTAAATGCATGTTTTTCAGGAAATTAGCATGGATAATGGAACTTGCGGGGGTCGCGTGCGAGCATTTGTGGGATACCTTCTTTTGGACCGTTGTGTTGTTGTTCTAATACTAGACATTTACATACAATGGTTTTGATTTTTAAACAATTAACTCTATGTAGAACAAATCTGGTTGTTTAATGAAAGTTCCCGCTTTATTTTAATCAATGCTCGTGTGACCTTTGTGCTTGGAAATCTTTCGAAGTCGCACCTCGCGTTTCCGCCTAGGCGGGGTGTGACATTTGGTTATTAGCCTCAATCGAAACAAAAATTGACATTATCAGTTTATCAATTGTATTAACCAACCGGTTAATTGGTTAGATTGTCGGCTTTAGTTCAGTTTAGTTAATTTTCGTTAATATCCAAAACCAAACTTTGGTTACAATTTCTACTTAGAAGTACATGAAATCGGTTTTTGGTTAATTTTTCCAGTTGGGTTCTATATGTTTTTTTGTTCGATTTTGGTTGAGGTTTCAATTATTGATCACCTCTAGAGATTGTAAGTCACATAAAAATCATTTTTTAATTTAAAGTATATAGAAAATTGTACTTATAATACGGTTTGAAGTTGAGTAGCGAGGTTTTTGAATTGTAGTGGCAGAAGAAATAGAGGGGGTTTTGAAATTATTTGAAATTTGAATCATTTATTCTTATCACTTATTCCGCCTTTTCTATAAAAATTTTCATATATATAAGTTGAGTATGTCTATATAATTTTTCATATATATAAGTTTCATTTGATTTCATGCTTGAGTTTTGACCTGCAAAATGATGGTTGTCACAGACTAAACGTATGTAAACCAACCTTATCTACACGTATGTCGCAAGTACATGTTTTGCAACTTAGAATATAATAAAAGTTATAAACTTTAATGGAAATATAACTTTAATAGTTCTAGCAATTGTGGACATCTAAGTATATTTTCTATAAATACTTCATACTAGATTTTGAAAGTATAAAGTCACCAGCGACCCACCGAGTTAAAGCATTTTATATACAAAATACTTTTAAAGAGTTACGTAAGTTGTGTGAACAACTTATACAATGAGCAATCGAATATAGACCTAAAATGTCCACCTTAAATAGGACATGTCGGTCGGATTCCTAGTAGTACGGGCATACATTCTCGCTAGCTTTCGCAGGGACCAGAGGTGAGTTTCACTGCCCATTTTTACTGGTTTTTTTTTTTTTTGGGGGGGGGGGGGGGGGGGGGAACATGCAAACGATAAAAGAGTGCTAGTATTTCACATATGATGATACATTATCTTTATTGTACGATATGTGAGACACAACTCGTCAAGGTTTAGTTATGGACTCATGTTGGTCACATTTTGTCACTATCTTAGATAGGCATTGATTTTGTCAATCACGGATTTCATTGGCTTTACATTTTACAAGATTTAAACCTATGAACTCACCGACTTTATGTTTACAAATTTTTATGCATGTTTTTTCAGGTAATTAATTTTCATGGATGGAACTTGGGGGATTTTAAAGCGTGCATCTATTTTGGCTTAAACCTTTTGAACTTCTATTTGATCTTGCTAGTTGAAAAGTATTGTTTCAACAATCAGTGTCATCCATGAGACCATTAAGTATCGGTTCTTATTTTCAGAAAAATGACATATGAGTGAGAAATCTCAACCAACAACCAACATGATTACATATCGCCTGAACATTATCACCACAAAATGTAACATCCCAAATTTCGGAAGCTCAAAAGCCCTCTCAGGGCACCTAATGAGCTTCACACCTTCTAGAGCTTCACACCTTCTAGGCTTCTCAGCTAAACCGAAAAATGTAAAACCTAAGAAAAACAAGAAATTCTTAAACCTAAGGCTTAAAACACCTTACACCAAGGTTTATGAATTTCATAAGGAAAGAAACGTTGAAGATTTTTTACTTAGTCATAAGCACTAGGGATGAGCACGTAGCGCTGAATACCGATCCCGTCACGATCCCGTACCGAACCAATACCGAACCGAGGGTGTTCGGTATCAGTACCCACATTTAGAGGTTTTCGGTTTTGGTATTATCTGTATCAGTACGGGATCGGTATGGTATCGGTATTTTAAGTTAAAATACTGATACCATACCGGTACCGTACTAATACAGAACCGATACCGTATGTTTTCGGTATCGGTATTGGGTTTTTGGAGTTTTCGGGATCGGTATCGGTTGGTACCGATACTGTCCCGAGCTCATCCCTAATAAGCACCCATGACTACGACATGACTACTTATGACCAGTGGGCTGATGATGTGGTACTTGATCCCAACATTTTAACCTAATAAGAAAGCTAAGGGTATGTTTGGCAAGGAGCTTTTATGAGCTTCAAGCTTTAAGCTTTTAAGAAAAAGCTCATACTCAATAAAAAGTCTTGTTTAAGGAGCTGGAAGCTTTTAGATTAGGAGAAAAACTCTACAATAAACAGCTACTAGTACTAATGTTTAAGAAAAATCTCTTACTAGCTACAAGCTTTTAATGAGTAAATGACATAAATACCCATTCTATAATAATAAAAATGAAAAAACATGCATATAAACTTTTAATTAATGCTCATTTTAGTCATTTTATACATTTTATTAAAAGCTCCAACTACTCTGCCAAACATCAAAATATATTTAAAAAGCCACAGCTATCCGCTTTCAGCTACCAGCTAGTTTTGCCAAACATACTCTAAGTAGCTAGGAATGCCAGCTACTTAGCTTATCAGCTTAATAGCATGTTGCTATAGTGATGGTATATTAACACATGTCAGATGTAACATCGCAAAATTTTCACCGAATTTTTATACGAAAAAGCCCTTATACCCTTAATTCTATACTAATGTGCCCAAGTCTATATTTATTTTCCTAACTCACAACCTATATATATATATATATAAGGCATTTTTTTATGCTAATAATAATAATAATAATAATAATAATAATAATACCCACATTTAAACTACAAACCCAAACCTAACTCAAAGCCCAACCCCCCATCTTTTGGAAACTGGAGCCCAGAAATAGCGGCCCAAGCCCACCTCCCTTGCCCAAAGAGCCGGCCCAAACACCCCCTTTACTGTTTTAAAAAAAAAGAAGAAAATATGCTCCAGCCGGGTTTCGAACCCGAGCTGTGAGCCGGTTCACACTAACACACACACTAACCAACTGGGCTAGCCATCATAATTGATTCAAACCCGACGCGATTTAGTTATATCATCATTTGAAACCTTCACAGTTGACTTGAAAAGTCAACTGTGATGAACGACATGCCACAATCAACCACTTTAACTCGTGATTTGCATATTATTGGCAACTATACACGATTATCGGCCATCAGTGACTCATCAACACGTTAATTATCAATCAATAGTTAACCAATTAACCAATTACGCGTTTAACCTTCAATGCTTGGTCAACCCTTACCATTTCATCAATCCAATGTTTAACCCTATAAATTGATCATTCTCGAGCCATCACAACTCGCCACTTCATCTCTCTCAACCTCCATTTCTTCTTAATTACACGCTGTTCATGTTTTGCGATCGTATTTTGACTTTTTGAATTGACCATTCAATCGTGTACAATCAAACATTGTAAGTGTAATATTTGTGATGGGTTTTTATCTTCGGCATCCACACATCAATAGCCCTATGGATAATTGGGTTATTGATGTGTGGATTGATCAATTGAATAATTAGGGTTTCGAAATTGAATTTTGGGGAAGAACACATTTTTATGTTTGTATTTATTTTAAATTTACAGCAACCAAACACAACCACTGGCCTGGACCAGGTGGTTGTGTCTGGTGCCCAACATACGAGCCACGCGGGTTCGAGTCCCGGCTGTGGCCATTCTCTTTCTTTTTGTGTTTTATTTTAAAAACAAACAAAAGTTATATATATAGATATATTACTTATATCTTATAAAATCATTTTAAAATACTAAAACACTTTTAAAAATTCTACAAAAATTATCTTATATTAATCTGATGTAAAAGTTCAACTTACAATTTTTAGTTTTCAAAAATTTATTTATTTAATATATATAATAAATAAATCAAGTTTATTCTATTTTATTTATAAAGATCTATAAAAATATCAAAACGATCTTATTAATTTCCACAAAAATTATCCTGAGTTTTTATAACATTAAGCTTTTCAGAAATGATTTTTATTTCTGAAAAATCATTTATTTAATATTTTTAATCAATTTTTGTTAGTTTTAATCATAATTAAATCATAATAAATCCAATTTCTAATATTTTTGCACCAAAATTTTATACAAATTATTTCTGAATATTTAGAACAGAAATATAATTTTTAAACTGATAATTCTTTAATTTTAGTAATTTTTAATTATTAAATTTAAAGTTGACAATTTGTAATAAATAGATTTAATAATCTATTTTAAAGAAAATAATTTTATAAAAATTATTTTTATACTTTAAAAACATTCTTGTGACCATCTTAGATTTAAAATTCATAAAAAGATTTTTGGTTATTTATTTACTAATATTCTCTCAATTATCAAACAATTTTAATCAAACGAGCATTTATCCCCAAATTCGAAACCCTAGAAACTTATACATTTGTAGACTTGATAGACTTAGACATATTTATTACCTTATTATAGGGTGATACTTGATACATTTGGGCAACACCATTATTCAATTTTTCAATAGATATAACAATTTGCTAAGGTGAGTTTTACATAGCCCATTTTCTATTTATCACCATTTTTAGGGTGAAACATGCTACAACATTATTTATGCAATTCAATCATCAATGTGTCTATGTGTATTTCTATGTTGCATTATGTCTTGAACATGACTAGAGTAAGCACAATTCTAGCATAAACATTCATCAGCCAAACGGTATACATTGATAGATCTACTGGACTGACAATCCCACCCGGATACGTACCTCCTACAAAGGTAGCGTGGGTGTTTGTTACTGCAATATAAACGAGTGAACCATGAGCGTATGGGATGTACCACAATACAACAGTCACAAGGTTGATTATGCACTCGATTTACTTCTAGTATGTTTTCGCATATGGACTAGATTGCCATGACACATGAATTGCACAACAATTTTATTCGATTATCAAAACCTATGTAATTCTCACCAACTTTTGTTGACCCAAAATATTTTCAACTTAACATGTTTCAGGTTTTACTTGCTTGAAGATTTGCTTGAAGATGTGTGCATAGTTTTATTCAATTTGATGTACGAATTCTTGTAAAACAATTGTATGTAATTTATTTAAATCATTTAATGAAAATTATTATTCACCATGAGCTACTGAACAATCATCACTACGTGACATCCCGATGTTTCCGCCATCGGTTGGGGTGTTACATCAGAAAAGTCAACTGATTTGACATAGATACATGAACCCATAATGTTTACCTTGGAACTTGTCAGCCTCAATCGATAGAGGCGAAAGTGGTAATTAGGCTATGGGGTGTGGTAGGTGTGGTACCCTTCCCCCTTCTCTCCCCCTTGTCCATATCAGCGCCATGTCCCCCCCCCCCCCCCTTCTTCTCCCCCTTCTAAGGGAAATGGTTCCTCCTTCCCCTTCCATTATTTAATTACAAAAAAAAAAAAAATAATAAAATAAAATATAAGGAAAGAAAACGAGCAATGAAGACCCACACCCTACACACATCTTCCTCAACCTCTCTCTCTCTCTCTCTCTCTCTCTCTCATCTTCTTCATCACCATTCACCCCTTCATCTTCTTCAACTTACCACCACCGTTCGCCTTCGCATCCACCTGCACCAACCACCGTCCGCCTCCACCTGCACCAACACCACCACCGTCCGCCTCCACCTGAACCAACCTCACCACCGTCCCTCACCTCCCTTCCCCTTTCCTTTCTATAATATTTTTTAAAGAGAAAAAAGACAAAAAAAAAAAATATAATATTAATATTATATTGAAACAAGTGATCGGGGAGATCGGTGGAAATCCACCTTTTGCACCGAAGGGAACTCGGGGTAATTGGGGGGGGGGGGGCGGTGTTTCCCGACGGGGAAGCCGTCCACATCAGCTTCCCGAATGCTCTCACCGATCCATACCCCATAGTCTTACACCAAAAGTGTAAGATCACATGCATAAGTCAAGAAAAGGAGATAAGCGCTACCATGTATAGAAGGTTGTTTCTAGTATCAAGTCCTTGTCGTTTTAATGGGTCAAAAATAGAAGTAGGTTCAAGAATGTAATTTGGAAGAAGTTTAATGTTTCACCATTGTATATGTTGTAAATTGGTTGATATAGTTTGGCGACCATCAGTTTGGGAACTCGCCCGTTTTTTAATGAAAGTCAAAGTTCAAAAAAAAAAAAAGATATTATATAAGGTAGCGGATTAAATGTGCTATAATTAGGCCGGGTAGCTAGAGTTTAGTAACCAGGTGATCATGAAAGTTCAAAAGGGGTTACAAGGGGATTACACATAATTGTCGTCTGTGCATGCTAATAGCACCCAAAATCAAGTTCCAACTTTAAGAAGCAAAAACATTATGTAGAATGTCGGCAAAGTTGCTAACTACATCAACGTGTAATTTAAACACACATACTTTCAGCAGAATGGATCTTCTGCTTCTGCTATTCACTTCATCACCATATAAACAATAAATAAATAAATTTGTCTTAGGTACAGAAGAAAATGGGGAATCATATATAGATAGCTACACTGCTTTGCTTTGCTTTGCTTTACACCTGTTTGTGAGATCTCCACCTGTATGCAATGTTAAAAAGTAAATAACTGGCTTATCATTCTCAAATGTAATAAACAAACTACTTGTTTTTTTCTCCATGGGTAGCACTTTTGGTGTTGGTCAAACACATTTATCACTTTTAAGAGTGTATGTAATGGGGCGTGAGTTTGGGCGCTATTTGTAAAATAGAGCCCCAAACACCATTACATAGGGGCTTTATTTTTGCAAAACTTGTTTTGGCGTGACCACTATAGCACCGGTTTGTTTAGCCCCTCTCCAATCATTGCATGCCACCTAATACTCTCTCTCTCTCTCTCTCTTTATTATTTTTTATTATTTTTTTAATTTAAAAGATAAAATGAAATATTAATAGGGACTTTATAAATAAAGCCCCACCACTACACCCCCTTTTCACTTTATCTCTCCATGCTGACTCAGCTGCCACGTGGACCAATCAGAAAGGGGAGCTTTATATATAAAGCCCCCCACTACGCATGGTCTTAGGTCCACGTGGCAGCTGAGTCAGCATGGAGAGATAAAGTGAAAAGGGGGTGTAGTGGTGGGGCTTTATTTATAAAGCCCCTATTAATATTTTATTATATCTTTTAAATTAAAAAAACAATAAAATAATAATAATAAAGAGAGAGAATATGAGGTGTCATGCTTTGATTGGTTGGAGCTTTATTTTCCGGGCGTTACTTATATAACGCCAGAGCAAGGTTTTGAAAAATGGAGCCCCCCCCCCCCCCCCCCCCCCCCCCCCCCCCGTAATGGTGTGGGGGGGCGCCATTTTGGTCCACGTGTGTGTGGGCGTTATATTTGAAGCCCCACTACGGGCAGTCTAATAGTTAAACAACACATTGGATATAAATAAAGAAACTCTATTATTAATTTAATTTATTACAAATTAAAATCTATATGGGCTCTATCTTACTTATTGCATTTGATTCCTATGAGTTAAACAAACTACTATTTACCTGGGAGATTTATTATATCTTCATGCAGATGAAGGCGGGGAATGATGCAGCTCTGAGCTCAGCATGTGGTGAAGTAGCATATCAACTCTCTGACTACGCGTCTTTGTGCTGAGTATAATTTTTCACAAAATGTAACAACATGAATGATTAAAATGAAACCTGAACAGACCATGTAGTTAGCTTGTAATACTTACCCCATGTTACGCCGTCCCCTTACTCCAATTTGCTGGATTTTCATGCACAGATAAAACGTTAAATACACATGAAATATGCCACTTGACAAAATCGGATTGTTTTACACTAACTGCTCGATGATTTGAAAATCGAGGCTTCTTAACACTTGACATTTCTGTGATCATCTTTAGTGCATATTAAATTTCATCATTTTAAACACATACACACACACACATACATATATATATATATATGTATATATAATAGAGAGAGAGAGAGAGAGACATATTGGGGTGCGTTCATTTCACAACTAATATTATGTTGAGAACCTCAGGAACTGGACAAGAACATGTACATAGTGCTTCAATGAAAATTATGAAACTGAAGAAAAAAAATTGGATTATTTCTCTCTTCTATCTTCTTTGATTTTACAATTTACCTCCTCTGTCCTGGATTTTATTTCATAAGGTATGATAATGTGCACATGTCCAATTAGTGTATATGCCCATATAGACAAAATGCTATTAACTACCACATTTTTAAAGAATAAATCTAAACATAGAAATCCACATGAATACTTATAATGAATAAGATAGAAGTTAAGGCAATTCTCGCAGCTCACAACATATTATTGATTTGTGAAATGAACACCTCTCTCTCTCTACACACACGAGCGCGCACACACACAAACACATTTAACAAAAACTAATTTTCACTCGTGTGCTTCTACTTGACTAAATTGTCAAACCTGAATAATGAATTTCACATCAATTTAATTGTTTAGTAAATTTTTTATATTTGCATGAGTCTCAACGGTTCAACCGACCCGTGTTGAGCATGAGCTTCAAAACACTAAATCTGGCTGTTTTAACAGACAATGAGTGATTATCATTTAGAAGCCATCTAAAGTTAACATAGGATTTGATTGAAGGTTACTAACCTTCCCTTGTTCTTCTTCCTCAGGGCATTCAAGTTCTAACTCAGCAAAGAATGCCTCCAATACAAATGCCACAATCTGCAAAAGTATATAGGATTTTTAAGAAAATTTGATTACAATGTCATGCAAATGTTAACAAATTCCCAAAAAAAAAAACAGCTGCTATCGAAATCTTTTCAGCTTTCGCATTATTAGGACTCACCAAGTTGAGGAGGAACAAAACTGTTAGTAAATAGAAGCTGACAAAGTAGGCGTAAGTCCATGCAGTTCCTGTCAATGCTACATAGTCCTGAAAAAGTCGACTAAAAGTTTTAAGCAACGAAGGGACCATAGCATCGTTTTTAAATAAACTATTTTCTTTTCCTTAGAACAGGGACTATGAGGATAGCTAGTGTGCATTTAACCCGCAAATGAAAGGGTCATACCTGCATCCAGATTTGCCAGTTTCCCATCACAAGCAAATTGAAGAGTGTCACCATACCATTGGGGAAGTCATTGAAATTAAATAACAAGTAACTGATTATTATTAAGTCAAGGGAAATTTAGTGAGAAACTGAACAGCAAGCAATACACCAATGATCTTCACTATTACCCTGCTAATATATCATATTCGCTTAATAAGATATTAGACAATAGTAGTTGGTAAACAATGTAGATTGGAGGATACTCGCTATCAGCAAGATCTGTAGCTGGTAAATCTGGATTCCCAGCATTGACTATCCCACCAAAGATCTAGCACCCAAAAGTTAAAAAAAAAAAAAAAAAAAAAGGTAAGTTGGTATAGATAAATCCTGTAAAATGTAGAGGAACAGTGATGGGTGGGTGATACATGATATGCTAATAAAACCAAAGATAAAAGAATTGAAGGTACCTGTATGCCCAATGTACAGTAAATGCACATGACACAAAAGACGGTACCCAGGTATGGCATCAGACTTGGTATCAGTGTCAAAAATGTGGCAACAAAGGCTCGATACCTTTGAACATGCATCAACAGCCTGATCAATCTTAACATCCTTGCAATAAGAAGATAACGAATCCTGGAAATAATATTGTCGAAAGCTGCTATCAGTACCATTTTCTGATCACTATCTTCAAGGTTTTGGTATAAACATACACATCTCATATAGTTAAAATTCATTGCATCCTTACCACTCCCCATTCGAAATAAATGTTAGCCCTGTTGGAGATACGAATGTTGCTGTTTCCCCTATAACTGAACATCCATGAATAGTAACAAAACATAAGTAAACACCCATTCAATAATATGATCTTTTCAAAACACATTGTATCCAAAAAAAAAAAAAGTCTTTATCTCTTTGTGATATATATATATATATATATATATATATATATATATATATATATATCATACTCAGTTAATCCCACCTATAGCAAAGCTAAGGTAGGGCTCTTTGTGATATATATATATATATATATATCGGGTATGTATAGATAGAAAACCCACTTCAGTTGAGGAAACCATGAAAACCCTTTGTTACATATATGTAACAACCTTTTAATATCATATTTTTTAACGTTTTGAGCAAATAAAAGTAAAGGGGCCGAGTGGATTAAAAAAAAAAAGTAAAATGTAAACCAATTTGTTACATATGCAACATACCTGTTATTTTTGCAAAACCAAGCTCATGTGTAATATACGAAATTTTATTTATATTTTATTATAAAGAAACCACTCTGAGCTTTATTTATTTTTTAGGTAAAATTATTGTATTTTACTTAAGTTCAATGTCTAAACATTGATAAAAGAATAATCATTTATGTTGCTATGGGATTTGTGAAATTTACCTATGACCCATGTGACAATAAAATCAAATTGATTTTGGCTATCTTTCCAATAGTTTTCAAATCCATATGTATAAACTTTCAAAGCCATTTCGAGAACATAGATCCACCCTGCAAGCAAAGAAGTTATCAAGTTAATATTATGTGGACTAGTATATTACCTTAAAGCAAAAGAAAAAAAAAAGATCATTTTTGAAGGAAATGAAATGAAACCACAGTAACAAGAATAGGAGTCACAATAGCAATATATTGTTTACTTTGTGAACTAAACCTCAAATCCAAAAAACCATATATAATTTCCATGGATAGGTCATAGGTGGCCAATATTTAGAAAGATGTAGTCATTTTACATATTTAGATGGTATTATAAAAAATAAAAAAAAATAAAAAAAAAAAAACCCAAAGCTAACTTCAAGTGGAACCATGAAAATTCACTCTGAATGAATATTGATGATGCTTTGTTTAATAAGTACGTGTTAAAATGACAATAATAAAATAACAGCTGACAAAGGATGTGCTATAGAACAGTCTTAAAAGGGTTCTTTACCGAAGACAAACTCCACCTTCTGCCAGAATTTCTGGCCAGAGTTGTTTTGTATATCAAGCTGTCAAAGAAAGAGATCAAATTTATGAGACAAATTATAGTAACAGAATAATTGCCATGTTGGCAAACACTAGTGTTATTAACTAATGATGGTAGAGTTATCATTGTAGACTCATTTTCAAAGAGATTTGTTTCGCAATGATCCATGTCATACCGTGGTTTCAGTAATAACAGCAGCCAGATTCAAGAGGAGAACAAAAGCAACTACATATCCAAAAATTGTGCTTTTTACGAAGTTTTTCAGTGCTTCGGATATTGAAGAATTGTAGAAGACAAACTTTTTTAGCCAAGGTTCCTGCAAAATGAAAGCACAACATGAAAGAACACTTAGTGAGACATTTTGTTTTTTTGTTTGAAAAAAAAGTGCTTCTCACAATCGCCAACTTACTGTATCCTCCTTTTGAAATTTTAAGGCAATTGCATTGCAAAGATCATTAAATTCTTCTGCATTGATCTACATGTACAAGATCAGAATAGACTGAGACACCAACCATCTATTACCAGTTAAAAAATTAGAAAAATATAATAAAACTACATCTTTTGCAAGTCCTAGCAACTCTATTGGAAATCCAACAAGAGAAAATTTACCAAATTGTACCTTAAAATCATGGCTGTCATCCAATGCGTTAAATATCAACTCAAAATCTTCTTTTGATATTTTTGGTAGCGTCCTGAATAGAAGGTGGTTTTTAGTACTTATAACAGATATACCAGAAGAATGGTAGCATAAAGGGATGTTGACATGTTAAGTCATTGATCTTGTAAAGTATACTCGTTGAGAATTTAATGATTTTTTTACTACCAGCGTGGAACACTTTAATTGTTCAGTTACCAAGGTTTTCTTCATGTTACAATTTCCAGATACAGAGCTACCCATCAACAAAAGATTGTAAACTGAGACAAAAAGACAGAAGTTTGGCATATTATATCCTTATGCGGTTTTCTTTATGTTTATTGTAAACTTCATTTTGAGTTTTGAATATTGCTTTAATCCATGATTCTCAACAACAATGCTGCCATCTTGATCAAAGATCTATCAAAGTGGTAGAAAAAAAAAAACTTATATTTATCATGAAGGTTAGGCATATGTGCTTCAACAGCATCAGGAATATAAATATAATATTCCTGTATTGCAAAGGTATTGCAAGATCGACCTTCATATTCAAGAAATTGTGAATCGTAAGCAAATCTATATAGAGATTGCAAACAACATTTCTACACCTTCATTCAAATAAATCCATAAGGAAAGAGCTAATATTATAAGAATGCTAAAAAGACCAGTCAGTTATATCATTTCAACAAGTGAATTACAAAGGCCATTACCTGTAGTTATTAAGTTCTTCAAACAATTCGATACATTGTTCCTTATCAAGACAGTCGGTACCCTGTTTATTTTAAAAGAAACTCCATAAGGGTAAAATTCAAATGCGAACGATTTCACAACATTAATGACTCATACTCACTTTTTTAACAATGAGATTAAAGGCTCTCTTCAATATTCTTGTCCTCATTTCGTCCTTTGAAGCAACTTGTTTAACGAGCTGCGGTTAAGAGGGAATGCCAGCTCGTAACGTAAACGTACAATCATAATTACTAATATATCGATCCTTAAGGAAATGAAGTGAACTTTTTTTTATTTCACTAGAACCCACATCATGAAACTCGCAGTAGTTATTTCTAGGTTGAAGTCCAATAATGAGTTATCAACTAAGTCTAAAAGAATATGGGAACATCAACACAATAAAAGTAAATAGATGGAATTTCACCACTGGTGTTCCTCTCTCTGTGGGTTCCAGTCTCACTTGAGACAAGGTGTAAATTTTGGGGTATGTGTGTGTATCTTAATATCTTTGCATTAATAAATAAATTGAATTTCAGACTTTCAGTAGGATCAAGCAGTGCGTACCTCGGCTTTAAAGCTATCATATACGACGGCAAGAACCAGGTTTGTGACAAAGTAAACACCCAGAAGCACATATAGGACGAAAAAAATGGAAGACCATCTTGATGATCTAGAAACAAGAGAAATACCCATTACTAAAATACCATAAACACATATTTAGTTAAACCACAAGGTCCTATATTACTTGCGTATGTAAAAGGGTTACAATAACGCTGTATATATAATATATCGACCAAGATAAAACACATACGTACCCTCTAGACTATGATAAATTTAAATGGGCACACACTTAGTCTAGTATATTTCAAGAACAATGCGGATGAAAATGCAC
Organism: Ambrosia trifida; assembly: GCA_028751855.1. Classification (NCBI taxonomy): domain Eukaryota; kingdom Viridiplantae; phylum Streptophyta; class Magnoliopsida; order Asterales; family Asteraceae; genus Ambrosia; species Ambrosia trifida. The sequence continues at coordinate 98,882,617 of CM054123.1, read as the reverse complement.
AGAATAGTACACAGATGTAAGCTGCTACAATATGTATTTTGTGTTATAATAAAAAGCTCTTACAAAACAGATCTAATCCCTAAAGAAGACCCAAACTAGAATTCATTTGTGGCAATTGGACAATGATTACATCTATGCTTCCATTGTTAGAGATATCTGATTAGGTGATGCTCTGATCATCTGCCTTCTTATGATTCCGGTGAAGTGGAAAATTCATCATCATCATCATCATACTCAGTTAATCCCACCAATAGCAAAAGCTAAGGTAGGGTCTGAGGAGGGTAAGATGTAGACAACCTTACCTCTACCCCGTGGGAATAGAGAGGCTGCTTTGAAGTGGAAAATTAAAAGTTTAAAACCTTAAATGTTAAGATGCACCCCTCTGTAGCACTTTATGTAAGTTCAAAGTTGAATATTATGAGTTGCGAGATATAATTTTTATTAACTGACTCACTTGTAGGCAGGAATCCACACATCTGGATTGTTGGATGTGGTAAACAGAACAAACATTTGATACAATGTAGCAGGGTAAGAAAGAAAGAGTGTAGTTCCCTGTTGAGTATCTTCAAAGATGACATAGGCTAACCAACTGGAGAACAGGAGAAACAGAAGCCACAAAGCCTGGATGCGAAAAAATAGCAACTCAACTAAGTGTCAACATTTCAAGGCAAGTTAAGAAGCAGAACACTAGGTGTAATGGGATATTCACATACCAACACATTGAGATATGTGCTAACCATTCCACTCAATACAACAAGGCTGTCTCGTAAGTCCCTAAGTCAAGAAAACAACATATTATTTACCAATTAGCTTTATTTATTATTCTAGGCAGTGCCCTTTCAATTAGTTTGCATGGCTGATGTAAAGGACAAAAGATAGAGAAGGTATCAGTATTGTATCATACTGTAGAGATCATGACATACCTGATATTCAAGATAAAGAAAACTACCCTGATATAAGGTGCAATTCTCAGTGGAAGAGAATAGATGGCCACTGGAGAGAGATAGAGAATATCTACTACTAAATCAGCAGTAAGAATTAATAGTGCTATGACCTGAATATGTATCTCAAGGTTAGTTTGAATTATAATTTATAACAGAAAAAAATTACAAAGTACTGACTGTCACGTCCTTTTATTATATTTTATATTACTTTCTATACGGAAAACTCACAGACCGACCTATTCTACACCTGTGTATGCATAAATGTGTGTGTGTGTGTGTGTGTTTGTTAACAAAGATTGATCCCTTATTCTCATTCACCCCAATAATATATCCCTTCCTCTCCAATTTGGTATTGCAGTGGTAACATATGAAGTGAACAAGCAAACTGTTATTTACAAAGACAAATCTATCCTCATGTTATGCTAAAACACATTCAACTTGAAATTATGTTTAGCAATTTATGAGCAATGATTAATTGCAATTGTGTACCTTTAGCTTATTAACATGGTTTTTCCAGAAGAGAGATCCCCCTTCATACAAAATAGGGAATAAAGTATGCACCACCAGAATGATAAGGGTTACACCCTGCAAAAGAAAGTAGTTTCATTATCAGACTATCTGCATATACAGTTTTATCATTACTAGGTGTAATGGGAGCAGAAGAAACTTCACTCTCCAGTAAATCAAAATCATTTCAATGGTTAAAATTTATGTGGCGGAAATTTCGTAATTAAATGGAAGTTACTGATGTCTTGGAGCTCTATCTGCTGAATGTTATTGTGTCCAGCAAATTATTAAAACTCAAATAACTTTAAATATACCACATTATGTTTTTAAAAAGCAATTATTGAGCTTAAGAATTGCTATATTTTATTAACAAAAAAGTGTTATGTTGCACTACTATGTAGTTAAAGCACCTACACGCCCAGGCTTGACACTCAGGCACAGTGAACTAGAAAAAGCCGGTCTGAACCGACCAAAAGTAGCTTTGAACGGTCTATACCAAAAAACAGTTTAAACAAGCCAAAAACCAGTCTACAACAGTTCTAAAACAGCTAAAAACGGTGTGGAATGGACGTAGACTCATTTACACATTGCAGTTGATATACGTACATGGTGTGTCTACCCCATTTACATGGTGCAGACGTGTATGCCATATACCCTGCCTGCATACATAAATGCATCAGTTTCATGTGTCACCTCTGCTGCATGTATTACTACGTTTTTAACAAACAAAAAAAAAGTGACTTTGTACTGAAACATATAGATATCCGTTTATACATAGTTAATGAAAAGAAAGAGAAAGAAAAAAAATCATGTTTAGATAAACAATGCAAAGGAATACATAAATTAGGTCATAGAAAAGGGGGATGAAAGTAAGTAAATAAACCTCAAAAGCAAGAGATTCTGCACTAGTAAAGTATGGAAGTTCCCCAAGATAATAGTATTCCCTGTTACTGCAAGAAACCTCAGAAACGAGGCTGCTACACCATAGCGGTTGCTGTTGAAGAAATAAGGATAAGGATGATAAAAGAAAGGATAATATGAAAGAAAGAAAGGATAATATGAAAGAAAGAAAGAAAGAGACCTCGAAGAAATTCAAAGCTATGAGTGCAAAATAATTAAGAGTCCATATTATGTCAAAACGAATGAATATGAAGTAGAACTTTGCAGCCTTTTCAATGTTTGGTAACTCAAGGATTTCCTCTGGTAGACCGCTTCCATCTTCAGCCTGGAATTATTATAAAATCCATAATTCATTCATTCATTCTATTCTATTCTACACTCACTAGACTAGATTCAATTCAATTCAATTAACAAACTTTTGCTTTCCAATCTCAACTTTAAAGGAATCTTTATTGTTCGTATAATAATTGGAATCTACCTCAGACCCTACCTTAGCTTTTGCTATTGATATAATAATTGGAATCTAAGTTATATTCATTCACTTTGATCTCCGGCCATGAGTCATTTTAAAAGTCAAAATCACTTGATCTGAATATATAGATAGATATGATTAGTGAAATTATTGAATTGCAGAAAAACATAACAAACATACAAGATCAACGAGAGCAGCAGCCTTCTGATAAGGCGATCCGTATGCGATGGCATCCGACCGCCGATTAAAAGCCTTCCGCCCTGCTCTACTGCTTTCTCCCCCTAACAATGACGCCGATAACGTAGAATCCATCGTCCACCTATTACCTCTGCTCTGCTCTCTTCTGCTCTGTTCTACTTCTATATGATGAGGAGATAGAACGTGACAATGACAGGTATTCTGAGTTAGTTAGTTGGACCATTCTTTATTATTATTATTACTAACTTGTCTTTTTTTTTTTTACATATATATTTTATCATTCAATTCAATTCAATTTTGTATCGGCTGTCTATACAATACTAGATTATTATTTGCATTGGTGGAAGGTTCTCATACACACAAGTGGTAACAAATTAGTTGGTTTCCCATTAATTGGCATAAACCCCTTGTTTCCTTAGACATAGTAATGTAGCCCATTGGTGGCCACTCTTATCCATCATAGGAAAGCGTTTTATGGCGTGATCCAAACGGCTTTTTGGAGTATATGGCGGGCTAGGAATGATGTTATTTTTAATCAAAAGCAGTTCGTGGTTCGGAAGGTGTACGAGGAGATTAAAGTTATGAGCTTTTTATGGATTTCTAATCGGGGTAAAATGTCGGATATATCGTGGGAATCTTGGGGTAGATTCGATTTGACTAAGATGGGGTAGTTGTTATGGTTTTCTTTTTCTTTGGCTGATTTGGCCTTCGGTGTTTTTGTTGTTTGTTCGGTGTGTTTGTCGGACTTTGTTTCCGGGTTTTTGCTAGTGTCTTGCTAGCTTTTAATAAAGTTTCGTTTTGCCGTTCAAAAAAAAAAAAAAAAAAATTATAAGATGTATAACTCTTAGCGGTGTTTGGGATTGAGTTTGGAAATCTAAAAGTGCTTAATGGCTTATGACATTTTTTAAAAGGAGTTTTAAAAAAAGTGTTTGGATTAGCTTTTGGGATGACAAACGTCAAAAAGTCAATAGATTGTCTTTTTTTTAAGTGTTTTGCTTAACTTATTGTGAATATTGATTATATGGGTGATAAATTTGTAATTTTTTTTTCCAAAAGTCAAAAGCCATGATTTTTAACTTTTTAAAAACAACTTTTCCACCATTAAAAGCCAAAAGCCAAAAGTCAAAACAGAAAGTGCTTTTAGGTTACACAAACAGCTTATTGACTTATTGGCTTTTTGAAACTCAATCCCAAACACCTTCTTAGAATCAAAATGAGAAAACACGGGGAAGCATTGAAAAAAACTAAAGTTAGAAATCAAGGCTGTACAAAGTAAAGAATATTCAGAAAAAGTTCTAATTGAAGAGATAAAGATCAAGAAAGATTCAAGAACAAGATCTATCTTTAAAGACATATACAATGAAAGACAAACCCAACTCCTATCTAATGAAATCTGGGAAAGAAGACTGAAATATGGGACACAACTCTGATATTGACTATTTAACCAATCCCAGAGAAAGAATTCAGATTTCTGGTCTAGAATCTTGATAAGTGAACAAGTTAAAATGCATGCAACTTGACCCCAATCATTTATGCAAGACTTTCTTTCCCTTTTCAACCTACAAAACTACGAGTTGATAAATAAACAATTATTTATTCATCAACTTGGGGTCAACACTTTTTTATAAATAGAAGATATCATACGAAGGAGAAGATTGCCAAGTGTGAATGTGAAAGTGTGTGATATACATAGCAAACATCTATTCTTTTTAGATATATCTTTTACACATACTCCACACCACATTCACAATAGCCATAAGAACTCTTTTTAGTCATTCTTTTGTAAAGTCTAAAGGCGATCCTTATTAAAAGGTGGTCACTATATAAAACTCCAAACTTCTTAAAAACTTGTGTGTTCTATTGCTTCTGAAAGTTTGATTTCTCATTCCGCACATTGATTATATATTGTTGAAATTAATCTCATTGCCATTTGATTCAAAGTGAGATTGATACTTCTGAAACCAACAAGAACAATTTTCATCAAATGCCTTGTGAAAAGATATGTACTCCCGCGTGTGCATGGGCACACATCACACACGTTAGAAGGAGAATAATCAATAGAGCATTCTACTGGCTTTGCACGCCACCTAGGATATGCCAGCTAACAAGAGACAAGGAAAGGGACGTGTGGTCAATCAAAGGAGAGAATTCTCTGCTCCATGATCTCCTGATAGGCAGAAAGGACAGCAATCTAGACAATGACAGAAGGACAGTGTAATATTCCCCAACAGTTGTTAACCGTGGGGCCTACACGAGACAACTGTCATTCCCTAATTGACCAATTAGATGACGGTTCATAGTACTATAAATACCCTTCTCTCATAGAGAGAACGGGTCGGTCATTTTGACACACAAAAACCCTAAAATAGCCACTCTAAACCGTGAAGGAAATATTGTAGTCGAAATACTTGTAATTTGTGTTACAAGTACCTTATGATCGTCCAGTCAATCATCGATAATATGTCTCAAAACTTTGCTCGTATTTAACCTATTTATACCAATGTTTCTTCATTGGCGCCATCTCTATAGAGCAATATAGGATAGGAAAAATCCTCTTCTTGTTGGTCCTAGAAGTATCAGCCTCACTTTTAATCAAATGGCAATGTGATTTCAACAATATGTAAACAATATGCGGAATAAGAAATCAAACTTTCAGAAACAATAGAACACAATGTTTTTAAGAAGTTTTGAGTTTATGTATGGATCGCCTTACAACAAGGATCTCGTTTAACTTTACAAAAGAATGACTCAAAGAATTCTTTACAACAAGGATCTCGTTTAACTTTATAAAAGAATGACTCATAGAATTCTTATGGGTGGTATGAATGTGGCGTGGAGTATGTGTAAAAGATATATCTAAGACTCGACTGTATTTGCTTTGTATATCACACACTTGGCACTCTCCTTCGACAAATGAAGTCTTCAATTTATAGAGAAGAGTTAACCCAAGTTGATGAATAAATAACTAGTTTATCTTCAACTTGTACTATCTGCAGGATAACGGGGTAGAGAAAATATGTATGAATGATTGGAGCCAAGTTTCATGCAATTTAACATTCCCACTTGTCAAGATTCCATATTTCTTTTCAGAAATCTGAGCTCTTTATCTAGGATTGGTATACTTAGCCTGTTTCAGAGTCTGTCCCAGAAATCTGGTTCTTTCGTCCCAGATTTCAGTCTTCCTTCCCAAATTTCATTAGATAGGAGTTGTACTTATCTTCAATTGTCTAATTCTTCAAATAAATCTTATTCTTGAATCTTTGCTAGTCTTGATCTCTTTGGCTGGAACCTCTTCTGAATGTTCTTCTTTAAATCAGCTTCGGGTTCCTAACTTTAGTTTTCTTCAACACTTCATATTTCATATTAAAGTTCTAACAATTGTGGTGTGGAGTAAAAGATATATCTATGACTCGACTGTATTTGCTTTGTATATCACACACTTTCACATTCACACTTGGCACTCTTCTTTGACGAATGATGTCTTCTATTTATACAGAAGAGTTGACCCTAGTTGATGAATGAAAAATTAGTTTATCTTTAACTTGTACTATCTGCAGGATAACGGGGTGGAGAAAATATGCATGAATGGTTGGAGCCAAGCTGCATGCATTTTAACTTTCCCACTTGTCAAGATTCCAGATTTCTATCCAGAAATCTAAGGTCTTTATCTGGGACTGGTATACGTAGTCTGTTTCAGAGTCTGTCCCAGAAATCTGGTTCTTTGGTCCTAGATTTCAGTCTTCCTTCCCAGATTTCATCAGATAGGAGTTGTACTTGTCATCAATGGTCTAATTCTTCAAAGAGATCTTGTTCTTGAATCTTTGATGCTCTTGATCTCTTTGGCTGGAACCTGTTCTGGATGTTCTTCTTTAAATTAGCTTCGGGTTCCTAACTTCGGTTTTCCTCAACACTTCATATTTCATATTTAAGTTACAACAATTTCCCCTAAGTGTTGTAAGAAAACCGATGCACTTTAGACAATTACATTTTAAAGACAAAACAAAATTAAAGTACTGAATCTAAAATAACAATACAATAAAAAAAATCAGATTTCGATGTTTCAACAATTATAAATAAAATTTTCAACAACTTTATAAGATCTTCTTGTCATGTGGCTTGATCTTCTTCTTTTCTAGGATTGGTCTGCTGCAGATGTGTAGCATCTTCTTGAATAAGTTTCTTGACTCAATTCACCTGTCAATAACTCATCTAGTTTCTTCTTCTTTCCTGATGTTCCCATGACTTCCAGCTTATCTTGAGATGCTTTCATGCAATTCTTCAAAATTTTCAGAGTTTGATTTGAATACTTGCTAATCTCATTCACTATGAACATCTTCATGATATGCTGGTCATCCCTGAAAATGATTCCTTGTGACACCCGCTAAATCCACTAGTCGAGATCGTACAATTAACTGTTTTTATTTCACCGTGTGTTTAGAATAAGCGTGTCAGTACGCCTCATTATTTGAACGATTATGAACTCTACTCGAACACCACGGCCATCATAAGGATCAACAAAAGCGTATGGATTTTATGAGACTAAAACTATATATTTTTTAAGCAAATACATATGTGTAGAATAAAAGTTTAGTTCAATATTATATATATACACATTTCACACATGGTGAAAATGACAATTCCTACAACTAACATTAGCATAGACTCTTACACTCTTGATAGTGACTTGACACTCCTCAATCATATGTATACATACACACCCACGACTTCATATACACACATAGTGTAACAACCCGACCAGGAGGGGGCTAGACGTTATGACAGTTTGGTAACAGACTTGCACAACAGAAGCAACGATAATTAATATTTAAATGTTATAAAATTCCTAATTCAAAAATATAAATACATAACTTAATTAAGTAGACTAATATCTATGTAGGGACGAGACGCTGCGGTCGTCGAAGCAGTCGATAGGATGTGATCCGCTAGTCGATCCAAACCTCAATCCATGCTTAGCTCTAAATACTCTAACCCGCTACGCTTGCAGCTTGAATCCTCTACCATAATAATCTCTAATCCACACAAGCAAGCATATATCTCGTCTTCAAGATTATCCAAATGAAGTACATAAACACATGCTTAAAAGAGTTTTGGGTCAGCAATTATGCTGGTGAGTCCGTGTAAGTTGTTAAGTAAATCCAAAACAGTTTAATAGTTCAAAAGCAAGTTTACACAGTTCTAAACATGGTGATGTACAAGTATCACACCTCAATCCTAACACTGAATCCATCTACTTCCATTATGGATTCCCCACGACAAAATATATGCCGCAACGGTCCGCAGACCTCAGTGGAGGGTTTTCCGGGCTTCCGGATGCACTGTGCGTGGGGGATTCCCCAAGTAGTACTACCCATATATTAAGTGGCCCAACTCCCTTGGTTTAATGAGTGTGAATCTGGTTTCGGGAGCCCTTGTCACATCAAATTAGTTTACACACACAAGCATATGTCACCCCAAAACAGTAAAACAAAAAGGGGGAAGTACACGAACTCACCTGTCAAGGTATAACGTAGTGATATATCTTGCCAATGCCTCGAACCTGTCTATCCGATATATGCCAAGCCCTATCAGGTTTACAAGTATTAGCGCGTGTAACCGAGTATCGCGGTTACACGTGTGGATGACTAGGACCTCCCTACGTCTTAATGGTTTTGTTAAATCGTCCAATTAACACTTCGTGTTTTATATACATAGAAATTACTTATCATCCGATGTCTTGCTTATATTCCTAATTATATACAATCAACCATGTCCGAATACTAACATCAATCGTCTTACTAGTTCGCGTGCTTATATAATATATCATAAATACAAGTCCCATAACCAAATGTCCCTTTAATCATACATATAGTTATCTAAATTCTTAATAGTCCCGTTTAACATGTCGTAAGTCCCATTGTCCTAGTAGTCCTTCCTATGTCTTAATAGTCCGTCAAATGTCCAAATATGTGTCTAATCCATATACTATGTATCATTACTAATCCTTATGTCCCAATTATCAATATCACCAAAATGTCTCATGATATGTAGCGTCTAAGTACTATTTTAAGCTCACTTTCTAGTTCACATCTTATAGGATTTATGAATACTTGTCCATTATTTAGTTTATACACTCGGGGTCGGTTCAATGTGTTAGTCGAGGTCCCACATGTGTACACGCGATATATACTACTTAAGTCGATATAGTTCGGGTTCTCACCTATACCTCTCGGGTCTCCTCAGTTTGACCATGCCTTCTGTCCGTTGACTTTTGTTGACTGATGTTGACCGAGTCAACAGTCTTGATCCTAGCTCCATCGCCTTTGCCTTCTTCCTGGATCCCTCCTCTGTAAACTGTCATCAACAAACAGACGTCACCACAGAGCCTCCATCAGCCACCGTCGTCCACCTTAACCCCATAATCGAAAGTCCATTCCAAAAATCCCCCATCGGTCACCATCATAACCCACCCTGTAATCATCCCAACTGACTGGAACCCTTTAATAAAATCTGACCTGAACCATGATTGTGAATACTCCATTGAATCCCTAGTCTTCGTCGGTGGAAAGGCTGCGCCGCCGTGCCTCCTTCGTCTGTGGTGGCCGGGAACCAACCGGTCCCCTTTCTTCTCTTCCCTTGGCTCCTTCTTTCTCCTCTATCTTCCTCTTATCAGATCTGTTCCTCTATCTCTCCTTCCTTTATGTTTCTCTCTCTTCTGAATCTCTCTCTCTCAGCGATCTCTGCTTCTTCCTTTCTCGTCTTTCCATCGAAGGGTGGGTGTGGTGTGTGGGGTTAGATGGTGGGCGGAGGTGGTTCGCCAGAAACGATGGCCGGAGCTCCGCCGTAGGCGGGTGGCAGGAGCCTCCGGCTCCTTTCTCTCTCTTACATATAATATGTGTGTATGTGTTATGCAGAGAAATTGAGAAGGGGCTGGTGGGTTTTTGTATAAATAGAGGTGGTCTCAAGGAAGGAGGGAACATGTGTCCTCTCCAAGTGTGACTCATCCGTCATGTGTCGGGTGGGTTCGTCATCGGGTATCGGTTCGGTCGCGTAAAGGGTATTTTTCGGATAGTACCTATACAATTATCCGGGTTTAAGTTTGTAACTAGTACTCGTGTATAATAATTATTCTTCTATTTTAACATTAGTATTTATTATTTCTGTGTCATTCTAAATTTTAGTCGTGAAAATTTTTGGGCCCTAGGTCCGGGTTGTTACATTTTCCCCCGTTAATGGAATTCCGTCCTCGGAATTATTTTCAAACCATCCATTGAACATATCCACTATACTCCAAATTCGGATTCAATGTTCGGGTCTACACACTCGCGTGTTAATAAATATTTTCTTAAACTCATTTGTAATTTAGGCGGTTCCGTACTAAGCTTCACGCTATGTTCAAATTTTAAAATAAATGGTTCAAACTATCAACATACTAGTGTTGGTTCTTGGTTTGATTTTTAGTTCCAATAGGTAAATTTACTTTCTTCTTTAAATGATTAAAAAATTACATCAGTTATCCATAGACAAACTTGGCTTTTGCTTTTTGGTTGATAACTACTGCACAAAAGAGGAACTATTGCTCCTCATGATGCAAATTAGTATATAGAAGAATGTCAATTTCAGTTACCGAATTGTATTAACTGATTGGTGTTTGATACATTGGTTAATATTAGTGTTCTTGATTACATTTTGGTTTTGTTTACTACATTTTTTAAAGAGAACTACACAGATGGTCCTTGTGGTCTTTACCTAGTTTCACCCTAAGGTACTAATTTTTTTTTAAACATCTTAAGGGATCATAATCACGTTTTGTAACAAATCAGGGTACTAAGCCTAACGACGTTTAAAACTAAATGGATTCACCCCTCATATGCAACTCACATGAGGGTATTTTAGTCTTTTCCTCTACACCATCAGTTAGGGTTAATACACCATCAGTTGTGTCAATTACTTTCCTGACAGTAACTATCCTTCTCATTAGATATTCTCTCACAAATTCTAAGACAGTTATAATTGGTTTATCCCGACCATTAACTAGCCTAGCATTAAAGAGTTCACAAATATTGTTCAATAACACATCTGACTTAGCTCTACCTGAAAATTTTATAAAACAGAAAATGTAAACTAAACCTATAAATCAAACTACAAAACATATAAAGTGAAAAAATATAAAGTCTTAAACCTGTAAAATGGCTTCTTGTCCAATGAATGGCTGGGATCTATTGCAACCAATTGTAAGCATCCACATTGAACACTCTCAATTCCTCCATTTTTTTTATTGAATTCAGGTATTGTAGGAGCAATGGCTAAGTTCCATAACATGTCTTTGTAAGCCTTGCCATTCCATTAGAGATTCATGTTCTGGTGTATGTGTCTCAGGCAAAACCTATGTTCAGCTAATGGAAATACCTTCTGCAAAGCAGGTATCAGCCCTTTTTGTCTACCAGATATGAAGGTAAAGTTAGAATTGATATTTAATTCCAAGTCATCCCTAAGGTATTCCAAAAACCACTTCCAAGTGCTTAAGGTTTCTGCCTCAACAATGGCATAAGCTATAGGGTATATTCCATTGTTGGGATCTACACCCACAGCTGTTAGAAGTTGACCAGGAAATGGGCCTTTCATAAAAGCATCATCTAATCCAACTATTTCCCTTCTACAAGCTCTAAACCCATGTTTGAGTGGACCTAGGCATATATAAATCCTTTTAAAGATCCTAGATTCAGCTGCAGGTTTATACTTAGGTTCAAACTCAACTTTGATAGTTGTCCTAGGGTTGGTTTTTGCAACTCAAGAGCATAGTCTCTCAAACTTTTGTACTGGTGAATGTAATCACCCATTATAACTTTTGTAGCATATGTCTTTGCCCTGAAAGCCTTCATCTTTGAAACTGACATCTCATATTTCCTCTGCATTTGGTCTTGGATGGATTTTATAGGGATGCCAGGGTTCGTCTCAATCTGATATAAAATCTGCTTTTAAAGCCACTCTGCTGTGAATGGCTTGATGGATCTGCTTTGAAGGCAGTTGTGTTAGGGGTTATATATTCTAACTACCCAAGTGGGATCTTCTTCTAACTTTGAAGCATATAAGACCCATGGACACTTCCTGTCATTCTCTTTAGTTTTTCTTCCCCCTTCTTTTTGACTTGGGCCTATTTCTTCTTCATTTGGGCCATTACTTGGGCCAACAAAATCCTTCAACTTTTTCACTTTACTTGGGCCAGCACTTTGAAATTATGGTATAATACCTTTGCAAACAGCCCTTAGTCTTCCTTGATCATTCCTAGAGAAACCATGCTCCCTCCTAGTTTCCACAACATGCTTTCTAACTAGATCTTGGATTACTTTCTTGTTAGCAAACTCCTGAGTTACATAAAACAATAGACTCTCAGCAGTTGCTTTCTTTCTAATCCTCCTAATTTTCTTCTTCTTTTTGTATCAATGTCTTCACCAGAGGAAGAACTTCCAAATGAATTACTATTGATTGCATCTACATTGTCTTCATTAGCGGTACCATTCCCTTCATTTACTTCATTAAAATCAGAATCATTCACTCCATTATCGTCATTATCTTTGCCTTGACTATTTAATGGATTCATCACATCAGCAAAAATACCTTCAAACACTGCATCAATAACTTGCTTTTCTTGAGAGCACATCAACTTAATGGATTCATCACCATTGTTAACTGGTTGTTTATCTTTAACCATAAACATGCTTTCTCCAACTTCCATATACACACTAATTTCCCTATGATCACCTAAATGATTCAACATACTAACCACATTAAAATGATCGTTTAAAGGTCTCTGTCCAAAGTCTAAATCATCACCAGGTACAATATAATGAAACTACTTAGTCATGTTATCAGAATAACCTAGCTCTTTAGAAATGTCATGTAGATCAGTTACACAAAACTTTTCTCTGGTCAACAATTCCACATAATCAACCTTCCCATCTTTGTAAACCCTATTCGAAACTGTGAAAAAAAATCCCCCATGGTTTAACTTTACACAAAATAGTTGTGGGTAGATTGCTGTAAAACAAAAAAAAAGGAACGATTTTTATAAAAAAAAAAAGCACTGTTTTTCTTGGTTGATGAATGAACAAAAAAACTTACGATACACATCCTGTTGGTAGTCGTCACCTTCTTGTCCGATTGCCCACATTATGATCATATCAAAAAACCCTACTTCTAAACCCTAGTATTTCATATGTTGTATGCCTTTGTTGGTGATGATCGTGGTTTCAAAATTGAAGTAGCAGAAGAGTCACCGGCTTTTTATTATTATTATTTGGTTTAAAGATAATGTGTAGAGGAAAAGACTAAAATACCCTCATGTGAGTAGCATGTGAGGGGTGAATCCAGTTAGTTTTAAACGTCATTAGGCTTAGTACCCTGATTTGTTACAAAAACGTGATTATAAGCCCTTAAGATGTTAAAAAAAAAGTTAGTATCTTAGGGTGAAACTAGGTAAACACCACAGGGACCATCCGTGTAGTTCTCTCTTTTTTAAAAAAAAAACCATTTTGAGTAAAAAATTGAGTAAGGTTGGGATGAAATGAATCTAGTTATTTGAATTGAGTTGGGTTTAAACCTGCTTTAGTAAGAAAGTGTAGGTGCAATTGAAGTGAACCCGAGCTTGATTGGGTTTGAACTTGTTTAATTTATAAGAGTTTGAGCATGGCTTGATTTGAGCTATGTTTATAAGGCGTGAGCATGATTTGTTAGTAGTTTTTCAAGGTTGTTTATTATTTATTACTATGAAAAACTACTAACAAATCAAGCTCAAGCCTAAGAAACAAAGCTCAAATCAAGCTAAGCTCGAGCTCTTATAAATTAACCGACTTTTTTTAGGCTTGAACTTATTATTTATTAATATTTAATTTTGTATCTATGTAGCATGCAGACAAATATTTTAAGTTTCCATCAGACAACGGCCATCAAACCTTGAATCATCTTCAACAAGTAAACCCGTGAAAATAGATTTTGAAATTCAAGAGCTTGAAAACCGTTTTAGCGAGGTAACCACCAACTTGCTTATGTATATTCTATTGTATTTTTATTATGTGATGAACTTTACCCGAACCGTCAAACCGACTTTTTTATGTTCGGTCATATGGAATTGAAACATAAAAAGGAACCCCTGAAAAAAATTCCTGAATCCACCACTGAACACATAATCCGTATACTTTTATATAATACAATGATGACATGATGTTTGTCACTCTCAGGGCCAGCATAGGCAAGTGCTTAGGACCCCTAAAAAATAGGGGCCCAATTTTAGAGAAAAAAAAAAGAAATTATATGGGTAAAAAATATATAAAGTTACTGCAATTGTTACTAGCACAAATGGTATTTGTAGTTTGGTGGTTATCAATTTCATGCATGTTGTTTGCGGTGTTATGTTTGAATCTCACAACCTATATTTTTTTTTATGGCTCACTCATAAATTTAGTTAGATAATGTCTAATTACGTTTTTCTAATATATAGTTTGAAAACAAGTATTTATCCACCTTTGTTAGTTTCTCCCTCCTAAACTAGATGGAAATGTTTAATTTTATTTAATAACAAAATGTTTTTCCTAGTTAACCATAAACATTAATAAACTAAAAGTCTTTAGTCGAAATTTACAAAAACATTATTTAAATCGATATAATAGAAATGAACATTTATTATAAACAAAAACTATTCCTATATGTACTATATGTAGGACATAAAAAATATTTACAAAGAAAACATTTAAACATTGTAACAAATTCTCTTGTAATATATTATACAAGTTTCATCTTAACAAAAAAAAAAAAAAAAAAAAAATACTATCAAACACAAAGCCATATTACGAACCTAAAAATTGAAAAAGGACCCCATATTTTATCTCGCTTTGGGCCCCCAAAATATTGGGGCCGGCTCTGGTCACTCTACAAATAGTATGTAATGTAAATTCTTATAAGCCTTCGGTTAGATGTAAAGAGACATTGTTAAACAAAGATATTTAATCGCATATAATATTACACTTAAAATATTGTTAAAAGCACTCACCCTTGCGGTGGAGTTGGCATTTATGGGAAGAGCGAATACGTGTAGTGCTGGTTTGGCTCGAATAAGAGGTGAGGTTTTACTGATTATTCTACTGTCGTGTCTTTGAGCGAGTGAAGGTCAGAGTTTCACGCATCTGAGAGAGCCAATGGGTTGGCGGCGGTCGAATAGTCGACCTTGACCATAGCGTCTGATGTCATGTTGGTTAGCTTGTCGTTGTTTTCCATTAAAAAATAAGAAAAAAAACTTATGAAAAAAGAATTGTAAGTCAAATGGATGTCGGCACAAACGTGGCTCCACTTAAAATGATTTCTATGTCGGCCACTGTGTTTTGTGAACTGTGGTGGATCGGACCCTACTTGCACGTGGAAATCCATTAAGGGTTGCAGTCAATGCTTGAGACTTGAGAGAAGACTAACAATATAAAACAAAACTAAAATTTCAAGAAAATAATTGTATTACAGGTTTAATGTTACTGGTGTAGGAAAAAAAATATATATATACCACCTGTTTTTTGGTGGAGTGGTATAGAAAAATAAAGATAAGAGCTTAATGTCATTTGGTCTCAAGTTTCAATCCGATCCATACGGGTTGTGTCGTAGTAAGCCTTCGGGCGACGGTTTTTTTTTTTACTGAATTGGTAACTTGGTGGACTTAAACTGCCCAATGGGCAACATTGGCTGTTAAAAAAAGAGTGGCGTAGGAAAAATCCTCTCAGTGTTTAGATATTTAGATTTTCAAAAAAAATATTATATGTTTAAGTAATGTTTATTTAACTAGTTTTATACCCGCCGCCGCAACGGTGACCGGATGTTTGGTTTACATGCACATATTTTAGACACCAATACAACTACTATTTCATATAAAGCAGTAAGTCGAGGGAAAAAGAAATGTGAAGTGACGTATGTGTTACCATATAATGTGCCTATGCGTAGCGGTGTGACTGCTGTAATTATTGGTTCTTCTGCGTCTGGAAACCACAACAAATCAGTATAGAATCTAGATATTATTCGGTACTGTAAACTGCGAATATATGAAAGAAAAAGGTAATTACATGAAGACAAAAAAAGCGCTAGCAGGCCTCTTTGGCTTGTTAGGATCCTTAGCAGCCTTTGCCTTGGGTGCAGCCTTCTTCACTGTCAACCTAAAATTAAACACAAATTAATTTTATAGAAACAACAGGTTAATATCGTAATGGCGTCAAATTTTCGTAACAAATTCAGATCTATTGCAACATATAACTATAAACACATATCAACATACACTTAATATCATAATAATAAAAAACAAAAGCATGATTGTATCAAAAATTAGAAAATAGCTAGAAGAAAACTGATGATGAAACACTACTAACAGATCAACAGATTCTACATCTACTGCAACATATAACTATGACTATAGATCAACACATACTTACAATCAGTTTATTTTTGAAAAATAAACCAGATTTCATCTAAAAAATAGAAAAACAGTTGGTCAAAACGCTGATGATGAAACTACTAACAAATCATCAGATGCTAAACGCACACAAACAAATGCTTATATCGCTTCAAAAACCAAACAGTTCGTAAAACCAGTAATTACACTCTAATCGTCCTTCATATCCCATAGATTCGGTACATTATACATCATAAAAACATTCTTGAACACATCAGGTCATGTGTCAACAAACCTGTTTTTTTCTGTGCATAATTCTTAAAGTAAAGCCTTCAAACTCATCTTTGTTTCAATAATACAACCTATGTGACCCGTTTGAGATAAAATGCAGGCAATATCAATGCGCTCATAAGTAAATTCCAAATACCACGACTGTCTTTTTGCTTAGTAATGCTTCCCAATTCTGTCACCAGAAAGTTCTAACAGTCTTCTGATTTGCAAGGAAAAAAGGTACCTACAATCACCTGCAAGTAAAGTAAGTCCCATGATAAAATGCAGTTAAGACGTGAGGACTATATCGTTCCGTAAAGAGTTGACGGGGGAGACACGGGTTTGGTTGAGTTGGGTAATCGGTCAAAGCAGCCACTAACAAATCAACACGAACCATTATGATTAGGTACCGACAAACCAATTTCAACCAAAAACCAACGTGGTCATCACCAAAATTTCAAAGCAGCCACAGAAAACGCGTTATCTGTGGTTCGCGAGAGAGCTGGTATATATTGCTTCCACTAATGCCTGTTATAAAGCGCAAACACTTCGAAACAACAATTCAACCATGTTTAATATAATATACAGCTCATAGATTAACGTACTAAAACGGAAAAAGGGCGAAGACGCATCATAGACGTGGTTGGTAGAGGTCGTGTAGAGAAACAACGGGCTCAGTCAACATGTGGGAGATCATTTATCACATCAGTCGGTTGCGAACGCTAAATCTCCATCACAACGATGCACAAAATGGTACCATACGCATACATTGTCATCATCGCCCTAAATTAGGTAAGTCATTTGCATATGAGGGAAGCAAGGCATGGAAAAAAGCAACCAATAGTAGGCTGAGGCGAAGCAAGGCATGCCACTAACTAACAGGTTGCAACATTATGTTGCCGTCACAGTTAGAGAGCATAATCTGTTACGCAAAGCGTATGTCATCATAGCCGAAGGTGCAAGCCATGCCAACCTGTAATGTAGCCATAAACGATCAAAAAGATGTGGTACAACAGATCGTTACAGGTCCGTCACATAATTAGGTAACTGATTGCATGTAACGCCCCAAAACCATTCGTTCGTCTAATAACGCCATTAGGCGTGATTAGCAAAATATTAAAAAGAGATCTAGACGATAAGAATATGGGTTATGTTCTAATATGGAAATAATCTAGTTAATAATATTATTTTTAACTATGAATACAAGGTGTTTGAAACTAGCTTAACGAGTTAAGTTTATATACCAAAATGACAAGTGGCATAACTTGAGGGACTAGAGTCGCCATCTAGCCAAACATGAAATGTTAAAATGGTAACAGAAGTGTGAAGACATACACTTATGTGTGTGTGGATCGATTATTTCATCGGGAGAAACATCTCCTTCATGAAGCAAACCCTAAACTACAAGAAGTAGGCCAAATTCAAGCTAAATCAAAGGGGGTTTTGGGGCATTAGCTAAAATCCGGATCATCTAAGCCTAACACACAACAAGGTATCTTTATTTGTACAATTTGATGTTAAAATCCATTTTTTTATTTGAATGATACCCTAAGGTTTTGATGAAAACGTGGAATTTATGTTTAGTAGAGGTTGCCCTAGTCTTGGGGAGCCTTAAACATGTATAATTTGGTTACAAATCACACTTAGCATGTGTCTTTGATTATGTTCATATGAGTATGTTAATGTGTAAAATTTGGGGTTTTGCCTTTAGGGCGAAACCCTCTATGTTTAGTGATCTAGTTGACTCTTAGGAGTTGTGATTATAAGAAATTTAGGCAAAATGGTCTAAATAATGTGTTATGTTAATGATTAGACAAATGGTGATTAGACAAATGGTGATGCTATGGCTAATTCTTGAACTTTTGAAACTAAACAAATTGGTGGGTGCACACCAAGTGTTTGATTAAGTGCCAAATTGGTGAGCACTAGTGAACCTATGAAGTTAGAATCATGTAAGAGCCATCAATTGTATGTAATGTTGGTTTGCAATAAGCCAAGTTAAATACACATTCTATGTAAGGAAATAGTTATGGATTTAGCTATAATTGGTAACGAATACATGATGTATGGATAGTGAAGTAATTCCATGTTATCTATCTACATATATAAAAGAAAACGTATATGCTGACGTGGCGTGCAATGGAGGCCTCAACCTCCCCTTGAGAGTGTCACGTGGCATCATAATTGAAAGATTTTATTGTTTTTGAACTGTTTCCCTTTTTAATTAAAAAAAAGATAAACATAAAACACTAAATTAAATTGAGTTATTTTAGGAAAAAAAGAATTTAAAAATAAATTTAAAATTTTCTCTCTCATGTTTCCTACCATAATTTTTAAACGTTTATATCTTTTATATACGGGATTTTTTAAAGAAAAAATTACACCAAATTAACGAGTGTTTTATTATCTTTCCAACGAGTACCATAGTCCTATATAAAAAACGGAGAAAAATCGACTATTTTTTGTGGGGTTTCGTTCATACAGGAAAAAAACACACAAAGTGCTCATGTTATTCATTAATCATGTTTTTTCTTTTAAAACGGGTTCTTATCTACGATGTTGAAAATCAGCCCAATCGCCATATTATCATTGGAATTTTACTAGGTATACTTCATCAAGAGAAGTTAGGAGAAAGAATCGCGCAACACTGCAACACATGGTGTCACCTTATAGCAAGGTTATTTTTTTTATTTATTTAATTACAAGAGTAATAATTATTACTATTAGTATTAGTATTATTAGAATGGTTATATTTTTCAACCCCGGGACGCTCCCGGAAGAATTGATAGTTGCTGACGTGGCGTTCAATGGTGGCCTCAACCATCTCTTGATTATGCCACGTGGCATAATGAGATGCAATGATTACAACTTCCAACTTAAGTGTTTGTTTAGTTGATTATGTTAGGAATTATAAAAGCCATTAGAATGTGAGAAATTAGAGAGATGTTATGAGTTTTTTAATAGTTGCAGCTTACATAAGTGATTCTTTAGATGATTACTGATTAGGTTTTAGATTAGGGAATATGAGTTATTACTGATTAGAAAACTATGAACATGCAATGATTGAGTGATTTTGTGGTTAGTTAACTTGAGCCATTTGCAATAGGTTATCACGTAAAATTAGATTTTTCAACCCCGGGACCCTCCCGGGGTAATCAGCTAGTGTATTCTAATAAACAAGTTTGACATGTCCCTAAGTTAGGTACAAGAACTAGGGATGCAAACGGGTCAAACGGATGCAAGGCGGATACTTATGGAAACAAGAACGGATAAAAGGTAAGTAATACTTACACTACTAGCCTACAAATACAACTCTTGTATTGATATAAGTGTTTGAACTTTGAAGTGGGACAAAGGTATCACCTCAAGGGGTGAAACCTATTAATCGGGTGATTTATGCGAATTCATTTCAAAACAAAATTCAAAGTCATAAATGAGTCATATAGTGTTAATCAAATGATGGAAATCATCAATTGGGTCAACCAATAAAGCCATAGGGTAAACAAGAGTCTAAATTCAGATTTTGGATAAAAATCACATGAATAAGGAAGTTATGTAATCGTGAGTCTTAACGGGTCGAAGGGGTGATTTCCTCACCATTCGAACCCGATATTAAAAGCTAGTTATCTAAGATTTAAGAAACTTGTGGATAACGGGTGAAATGGTAAATGCATTACCATTGAGTCCAAAGTGACTAATGTGGTCAATCTAGAGCGTATGCAGGAGAACACTTGGAAAATTGGGCACTTGTTGCCTAAGTAATCCATATGGGTGCAAGGTATGGGTCAACGCCACCCGTTAAGTCCGTAGCTAAATAAACGCCTTCGGGCGAAGCAATGTGGGTACTAAAGCTACTTACATAAAGTGTGGGTGTCAACCAAGTAAGTTATTTCCATAACCATGTCTAATGCGTGCTAATGCGCTTAGAATTGATTAAATAGGAGAAATCTTGAAAAAAAAAAGGTGGAAATCTAAGTTCGGAAGGACTTAGAGGTTTTTGAACAAGTTATTTAGTCAAAGACAATGTATTTGAAACAAGAAGTGTCACCATGAATGGCTAAATTGAAAGATTTGGCTATAAGGGGCATTTCAGGAATTTAAAAGATTACTAAAGGTTGATGCTATGAATCGAGTCATAATGAAACAAAACAGACAATGCTTTTATTTGAACATGTGTCCAATGAGATAACGATAGGATTTCTATGCCTTTAGTGTGATTAAGAAGTGTCTTGTATAGTTCAAGGCATTAACGGGTCGATTTGGGAAAAAATCGACATAAACTTTCAAAACTAAGAGTTGGGTCATAGTGACATAAACCGGATGATTTTTTAGTTAAACAAGTGTCCAATGAGTCAACAATATGAATTCTATGCTTTTTGAATGGCCAAAAAGTGTTTGTATAGCCCATGGCCTTAACAGGTCGATTCGGATAAAAACATTCTTAAGCGAACCGAAGTGTAAATTGAGGGTGAATTCGGTTTCGGACAAAGGTTTGGAATTGAAAATAGGATATGAGAATAGGCCCTAAGTGTAGGGACCTTAACTTAGCCAAAAATGGGTGAAAAATCTTGAAAAGATTGGAAAATTGGCTAAGTATAAAAAAATGATGAAGCTGGCAACTTTCTGGTCATTTTGGCCCGTCGCGCTGCATGACCAGGGAAGGGCATTCTCGTCGCGCTACGCGACGAGCATCAGGATCCATATTTTCTCATTTTTATCATTTCCATCCAATCCTATTCAATCCTATACATGTTTAATGGGTTATATGTCTTGTAAAACCCTTAGGTAAGAAGAATTTGAAGTCGGGAGAAGATCAAGCCACTTATAAAGAACCGAACGTGCACAAAATTATTAAAATGATTCCGCTCACTCGATTTAGAGCTTGAAACTATACGGGGTTGCAACAAAAGTTGAAAATAGATACTTATAAACGATATAACGGGATTGTAAACTCTTTTGTGTGATGTGAACCTTGTTTTAATTTTGGTTGATCCTACTGAATATGATAAAACTTTTTAAAATACACGATTAACTCTCAAAGTTTAAGTTAACGCCGGTTTTTAACATAACTGATCCTGTGTTTTAGGGCATTAAGCCTTGGTAATTCGGGACGGGTCTTACAAGTGGTATCAGAGCCATTGGTTTGAGGGATCCGAGTGTCGGGAAGGATACTTGGACTCAAACTGTGCGCTCAAAGTGTTGAGGGGTGTTCGGTTTGGGGCCTGATCAAGGAATCCGGTAAGTAATACCTGTAAGAACATCCGGTTTGGTCGGAAATTGTTATGGGTAATCAATGGTGATATCGTGTAGACACACGCTATCTCAAATGCTTGGTAAGGAAATGGTTAGGTAGCATGGGGCCTATCCAAATCTTAATTTAGGCAACGAAATTCTTGTATAACAAGAATTCTAACATTCCTATTGCAATGATGCATGCTAATACTTAGATGACATATTACTAATCAATTGTAATCGTAAACGTGACAGGGATGAGAACATTTTATTCGATCCAGATAGGATCGAATGATTCACCCAAGGAGGTGATGGAGGGTTCGGGAGAACGGCTGATAACATGCTCACTAAGGACCAAGTCAAGTAATGACTCGGACTAATGGATCGATGAAGAAAGGGAAACACAAGGGCAAGTATCAATCAGGTACAAGCTCTGAATCATAGTAGGTGCATTAGTATGCAATTATTACATGAAGAGTGGTAATTGCATATGCAAGAAAGAAGCAAAATGAGAAATGTGCATTGTTCGTGATAGTGAACAATCAATACACAAAGGTAACAGTGTAACACCCCAACCGATGGCGGAAACATCGGGATGTCACGTAGTGATGATTGTTCAGTAGCTCATGGTGAATAATAGATTTCATTAAATGATTTATATGAATTACATACAATAGTTCTAGAATTTGTACATCAAATTGAATGAAACTATACACATATCTTCAAGCATCAATTCAAATCTTCAAGCAAATAGAACCTGAAACATGTTAAGTTGAAAATGTTTTGGGTCAACAAAAGTTGGTGAGAATTACATAGGTTTTTGATAATTGAGTAAAAATGATGTGCAATTCATGTGTCATGTCAATCTAGTCCATATGCGAGAACATACTAGAAATAAATCGAGTGCATAATCAACCCTGATGACTGTTATAAATGATACATACCATACGCTCATGGTCCAATTGAATATGTTATGCGATAACAAACACCCACGTAACCTTTGTAGGAGGCACGTATCCGGGTGGGATTGTCAGTCCAATAGATCTATCAATGTATACCGTCGGCTTGATCAATGTTAATGATTATGCTAGAATGGTGCTTACTCTAATCATGCTCAAGACATAATGCAACATAGAAAACACATAGACACATTGATGATTGAATTGCAATGATGATGTGGTAACATGTTTCACCCCAAAAATGGTGATAAATAGAAAAGGGGCTATGTAAAACTCACCTTGGTAAAATGTTATATCTGTTGAGAAATGTGTTGACCAAATGTATCAAGTATCACCCTAAAATGAGGTAATAAATATGTCTAAGTCTAACAAGTCTACAAATGTTTAAGTTCTAGGGCTTCGAATTGGGGATAATTGCTCGTTTGATTAATATTAAAAATATTCGCCAATTGAGAGAAATTTAGTAAATAAATAACTAAAAATCTTTTTATGAAATTTAAATTTAGGATGATCACAATAATGTGTTTAAAGTATAAAAATAATTTTTGCAAAATTATTTCCTTTAAAATAGATTTTTTAATCTATTTATAACAAATTGTCCAAATCTAACTTTAATATTTAAAAATATTAAAATTAAATAATTTTTAGTTTAAAATTCATATTTATGTTCTAAATGATCAGAAATAATTTGTATAAAATTTTGGTGCAAAAATAACAAAAATTGAATTTATTATGATTTAATTATGATTAAAACTAACAAAAATTGATTAAAAATATTAAATAAATGATTTTTCTGAAATAAAAATCATTTCTGAAAAGTTTATTGTTATATAAACTTAGAATAATTTTTGTGGAAATTAATAAGATCGTTTTGATATTTTTATAGATTTTTATAAATAAAATAGAATAAACTTGATTTAATTATTATAAATATTAAATAAATAAATTTCAGAAAAATAAAAATTGTAGATAAAGCTTTGACATCAGATTTGTTAAAAATAATTTTTTTAGAATTTATAAAAGGGTTTTGATATTTAAAAATGAATTTATAAGTTTAAATGTAATATATATAATTAGATGTGTTAAAAACTGAAAAAAAAAAGAAAAAGACTTGCCACTGCCGGGACTCGAACCCAGGTGGCTCACGAGGCAACCATTAGTCACAACCACTTGGTCCAGACCAGTGGTTGTGATTACTTCTGTTTCCAATAAAATAAATACGCTATGTTCAATCGAGTTTATCCCCAAATCTAATTTCAAAGCCCTAGATTCTGCAATAACTTGATTCACACATCAATGGATCAATTGATCTTAGGGCTTTTGATGTGCGAATGCCGGAGATCAAAACCCACTAAAAACATTATACTTACAGTGGTTAATCGATCTCGAATGCTCGGTCAAACTTAAAAGTCAAACTGAAATCGTTTGATCAAGAACAGCGTATTATTGTGAAAAATTGAAGGTTAAGAGAGATGAAATGGCGTGTTTCGAATGTCCAGCATTGTTCAATTTATAGTGATGATGTTTAGATCGCTTAATTGGTAAGTTTGACCAAGTTTTAAATCGTGAGACGCGTTTTTGATTATAATGGAAACAATTGAATGATAATTGATAATCATAGGGTGTGTTGATGGCCGAAAATCACGTTATTAATCCCTATATAAATTTAGGCACACGAATTGAATGGTCAAAATTGAAAAGAAAGAAAAATTAAAACACTTTGTTCATATCTGCTGCTGTACGACGAAGGAGGAGGAAAAAAAGAGAGGCTAATGTGTATTTAAATGAAATTAACATTTACATAACAACAACAAAAGTGTGTGGATCAAGTGGTGGGAACGTGGATGTGTGTGTGGAGGTGTCCGGGTTCGAAACCTGGTGGGGGCATATTTTTTTGTTTAAACCGTGAAAGAGGAGAAGGGGGGTTGGGCTTGATGCTTGGGCCGGATACTGGGCCTGACATGTGTTGGGTTTCAGGTATGGGGTTTAACATGACTTGGGTAATGGGCTATGGGTTTGGGTAAGAAAATCACAAACTCTAGTATATGTAATTATTATTATTATTATTATTATTATTATTATTATTATTATTATTATTATTATTATTAATATTATAACTATATATATATATATATATAGAGAGAGAGAGAGAGAGAGAGAGATATATGTATGAATAATTATAGTTGTGTAGGGGTTCAAAACACCACCAAAAATAATACACTTGTCGTAACGTATAATTAATAAATGCGTAATGTTACAAACAGGATGTGGGTAATCTTCCCAAACCAACGCTTGAAAATAAAGAATGCTAGAGAAGCATTGTGGTCATGCCAATGGGTGTGATCACACAAAGTATTACGAAACGAAAACACATCGTTGGTTTTAAAATGAATAAAAGTAAGACCAAATATCAAATAAATATCCAGAAAAAGGTTTTACCAAATAAAATATGGGACACAAGGACGAGCTGAAAATTTGTTTGCATAGGATGTGATGCCTTAATTATAAAAAGTCCGTGTATGTATGTATAATCGATTACTCACACATGTGTGTATGATCATAGTGTGTTCTAGGTAGTCATTAGTTATCTATTGCATAGGGTTGCATTTGAGTGTTATCACGTGTGTGTGTGTGTGATCTAACGAGATAATAACACGCTTCGTGGTGATAACAATATAAGTCATCTTATCAATACATATGTTAAGAGTTGAATATACATGTGTTATTTGATAATATTAAATCATTATAACACATGCTTGTTCCTTGGTAGTATTTAATGACTTTGATAGGTGTTAATTGTCACAACATATTGTGAATTGTAAGGATTTGTGTGGGATTGTGTAATTCCCACTTTGGTAATGTCACGTGTATTGTTGTTTTGCCCGTACGTAATAATTGGATGCCCGGTTGCTCTCTGTTGAGCGGTTGATCGGCTTGATTGTACAATGCCAATTGTCTCGGGTATTCCGGGTGTTGTATGCGTAAACAGATTTATGTACTGAATTTCTGCAATAGTTCGGGCTTTACTATACTAGGGATGGTATAGTAAGTGCTAGAAATGCCTAATATGCACATGAAATGACATAGTTAAGTCACATTGGCGCTTTGAGTGCGCCTTGCACCTTTAACAACTATGGTTTTAGGTTGAACCTGCCAACCGGTTTAGCTTAAGGGGTCGGGTTTGTGTCAACTCAACGGATTGACATGTTTACCTGTTTAACGTTACCATTTATATTTTACTTTAATTTTTTCAGGCATTTTATGCTATAGTTATAATTGATATAGATTTACAATAAAAATATTTTTTTTTTTTAAAAAAAAATTGTTGTAATAACTTAGTTTTAAAATAATAAAGTATGCAATAAAAATAAAAAAGTTGGGGTTAAATGGATTATGTGTTGGGTCAAACGGCGAATATTCATTCATACCGTATTCGGTTCACATGTGTAACACAGTTTTCAAGTTCTGGGTTGGATGGTTTAAAGTGAGTAATCAATCCATAAACACACATGATGATATAAAGGGGTGCCCCTCGAGTGATGTAGTTTGAAGGAGATGCTGAAGCCCTGTCGTGAGCAATCGCAATCACAATCACAATCACAATCACAATCACAATCACAGTCAGAATATTCAACAATTTTAAACCCTATAAAACCTCCCAAAACAAGTCTGTCTCAGCAAGTCTTACGCCTCCAAAATGATTATAATTACAATTATAATTATAATTATAATTCCTTCCCTGCTGCTAAACCACAATTATTGAAAGAATTTAGTCATCGGCCGGTCGTCCAACATAATGATAATGATAATGATGATGACCAATTTAAAAAACAACAACAACAACAAGATGATGAAGATGATGATGGCAGTCGTAGGTTCCATGTTACTGATCCCACCACTGGACCTTACCAACCATTGGTGCTTTCCACATCAGTCCAGGTCAACAATCTTCTTTATATCTATTATTATTCAATCACCCTTTCATTGTGCCTTATTTGTCATCTGCTGCTGCTGCAGGTACCTGCCTCCATAAATTGCAGGCTTTTAAAACATCAAAGACAAGGAGTCATCTTCTTGTACAACTTGTACAACAAAAACTGCGGTGGTATTCTTGGAGATGACATGTAAATCAACTTACTTTCTTTCTTTTTTATTATATTATATTATAGATAATACAGTTAGTTAGTTAGTTAGTTAGTTAGTTCTGTTTATTTAGGTATGTCTTGTTGTATTTATTCATCAGGGGATTAGGGAAGACTATTCAAGCTATTGCATTTCTTTCTGCTGTTTATGGAAAAGATGATGATGATGCAGACGCAACATCTCCCCCAACCCGGAAGGGTCCCACCCTAATAATCTGCCCTTCCTCTGTTATTCAAAACTGGGACTCTGAGTTCTCCAAATGGTCTTCTACATTCAACGTTGCTATTTACCATCCCTCTAACCGTGACATCATTTTTGACCAAATTCTATCTCATCGACTTGACATACTTATTACCAGTTTTGACACGTTTAGGATTCATGAAAACTATCTGTCACACTTGATACCTTGGGAGATCGTCATCGTTGACGAGGCTCACCGTTTGAAAAATGAAAAATCAAAGCTCTATCAAGCGTGTTTAGGTATTAAAACTCGAAAGCGCTATGGTCTAACAGGTACCATTATGCAAAACAAAATTATGGAATTGTTTAACCTCTTTGACTGGGTTGTACCCGGAGGGTTGGGGACCCGTGAACATTTTAGAGACTATTATGAAGAGCCCTTAAAACATGGCCAAAGATCGACTGCACCCGAAAGATTTGTTGAGATTGCTCAACAGAGGAAGCAGCATTTGGTGTCCCTTCTGCATAAATATCTGTTAAGAAGAACCAAAGAAGAGACAATTGGGCATCTTATGATGGGTAAGGAAGACAATGTTGTATTTTGTGCAATGAGTGAGGTGCAAAAGAGAGTTTATAGGAGGATGCTACAAATACCCGACATCCAGTGTCTTATTAATAAGGATGTTCCGTGTAGCTGCGGAAGCCCTCTAAAGCAAGTGGAATGTTGTAAAAGAACTGTTCCAAATGGTGTTATTTGGCCCTATCTTCATAAGGATAATCCAGACGGTTGCGACTCCTGTCCCTTTTGTCTTGTTCTTCCTTGCCTCACAAAGCTTCAGCAGGTCTCTTATCTATACTTTATTTCATTAGATATATCTATCTATATCTATACACATGTGTGTGTGTGTGTGTGCGCGTATGATAAACACAAATCATATTTGATTGATAATTAAAGTAATTCTAGGAAATAAGAACAAAATAGCGCCTGCAGGTCGAGAAGTTCCCAATGTAAGAGTTGAAAGTCTTCGAATTAAACTATCAAGTAACACATGAAAAACTACCTTAAGGAGCAAGTATTTTTGCTCTCAATAAGTAAGCTACTGAAATACAGAAACCCATTATTCATTATAAATGACTCCTAACTCCTTATTGTTTTTAATAGTTGCATGGACCCTCATCTTAACTCCCACCCCCAAAACACGGAGTTATTTTAAGTTTCATCTAATTCAATCTCGAGTCAAGGATCCCATAGTTTGACTAATCCATAGCATAATCCCTTAGTTCTTGTCTTGTAGTTCGGACCCAGTTAACATTTGAAACTGCCCATTCTCTCGGCCTTGTAAACCGTTGTCTCCCTTCTCCCTTGGTGTTAGGGTGGATGTTGCAGCTTAAACCTGACCGCATGTGCTGCCATTTCCATTGCTTGTCTTTCTAGTCAACTGCTACCCATACAAGTCCGTTTCTAAATACAACTCAGCAAGTAAGCTAGTTAAACAAGGAACCTATTGTTTATCAAAAACAACTCTTAAGCCTTATATTTTTAGTAGTTACAATTATCGCTCCTATCAATATATGTGTATGTATTACGACTTTAGTTTATATTGTTGACGTGTGTTACCTGCACAGGTAAGCAATCATTTGGAGCTCATAAAACCAAATTCCAAAGATGAGCCAGATAAACAGGAGAAAGACATGGCTCTCGCATCTCAAGTGTTTGGTAGTGATATTGATGTGGTGGGTGGGTATGCACAGGACGAGAGTTTTATGGGTCTAAGTGACGCTGAGCATTGTGGGAAAATGAGAGCTTTGGAAAATTTGATGTCATCTTGGATTTTACATGATGATAAGATTCTTCTCTTTAGTTACTCTGTTAGGTAACTTTTGATTGATAATTTTTTCATTCCTATCAACTTCTTTACTCCCGAATCCAGATTGTGAACATCCGATACATAAAACACATTTGAGTCTCACCCCGGTTTTATTTTATTTGGATAATTACATATACGCCCCTCAAAACTAAGTGTAGTATCCTTTATTTACCCAGCAAAAATTCATAATATGAGGGTATAGTGGTATACCCATATTCAAATTTATGACATTTATAGCCTAGTCTTAAAACTTGCTTAAGATATTAGAGTTTGGACTGTAAGGAAATAGAGAATGGCATAGTGATCATATTATATGAACTGTATATAGTAAAATGGGTAAATATGAATCTGTAAGTGTTTTTTGAATGGGTATATTTAATATTAATTTTTTTTATTGAGTAAATATGATATTATACAAACATCCATGGGATACATATGAAGTTGCCCAGAGAGTTAAAATGACTATCATCCCATTGTAGGATGCTGGATATACTGGAGAAGTTTCTAATTCGAAAAGGATATAGTTTTTCAAGGCTTGATGGGTCTACCCCCACTGGCATGCGCCAATCTCTTGTTGACGACTTTAATTCAAGTCCAAGCAAACAGGTAAAAGGAAAAATATGACTACCAAAACTTTTTTTATTACAAAAGTAATCTAAAATTTAACTATAAAAGAACCCCCCCCCCCCCCCCCCCCCCCCAACATACGCACGCACACATATAAATGCCTTTTAGCAACAAATGGATATCCATAAGTGTTCTGATTTCAGGTTTTCCTTATATCGACCCGTGCTGGCGGACTGGGACTGAATCTTGTCAGTGCCAATCGTGTAGTTATATTTGACCCAAATTGGAACCCGGCTCATGATTTGCAAGCACAGGATAGGTCATTCAGATTTGGACAGAAGCGTCATGTTATGGTTTTTCGGCTTTTAGCAGCTGGTTCACTTGAAGAACTTGTTTACTCTCGCCAGGTTTACAAACAACAGCTATCAAATATTGCTGTTTCTGGAAAGCTCGAAAAACGTTATTTTGAGGGTGTCCAGGTATGTTACATGCACAAACACATGCATATCTAGGGAAGGGCTGCAAATCACCAAGATTCGATTACTATTTTGATAAAGCAAACATTTTTTTTTGACCATGAGAACCTATGTGGGAATACTCACGAGCCCCACTAATACTTTGCTAAACCAGTAAAGCGTAGCTTACGTGGGGCAGGTGACCTTCAGATATTTGGAGCTCAATTACGAGACTTCTTATATGTTTTAAGCTGACTTATACATACATATATATTAGATATACAGAGCTATATATATGTTGGATTCTGAAATTAGGAAACTTTTGAGTCAATCATATAAACACTCTTTTGATCCAGGATTGCAAGGAGTTTCAAGGCGAGCTTTTTGGGATCAGCAACTTGTTTCGTGATCTGTCTGATAAGCTTTTCACCAGTGAGATCATTCAGTCATATGACAAGCAAGGAACAACACATGAGGATGAAGACGAGCATGAACATAAAGATGAACATGAAGATGAGCATGGACTTGAAGGTGCTTCCGGTGAAAAAGACATCATGTCTGATTTTGGGATGTGTTTTCTACCTCCACAAGCAAGGGACAACAGTGAGCTTTTTAATAAGGAGAGCAATAAAAGACTTGCCCCAGTCAACCAAGAGTTGGGTGAGATATTTTATCTTTTCTTTCCAAAATTTATGAACCGTTTTGCCGGGCACATAGTCAATATAGTGGGTTTGACTCTTAAAATACCTTAATAATGGGAAAAAAAATAATACAAGAATTTATCCATCAAATCACTTATATCAACAATGGCTAGACAGGTTTAAATGGGGTGGGTTGTCCTCGGTTGAATCACTGCACTTGTTTCCAAAGTTTTTATTTTACTTTGTTATAAAATGTGGTGTCACACAAATGATCTTATTTAGTTTGGGGAAAATGATTTAGAACATTGTATTGCACTAAAACTAAACTTTGGGTTGGCTTTCAACTTGTTGATTTCTTTCCTAGTTGACATACATGTTAAACTCATGAGCCAATGATTCATTCCCTGTTATACAACTCCACCATTTCTCTCATTTATTTAGGTTGGGTTATAAGTAAACTAATATAACAACTTATACCTTCTAATCTATATTATAAAATCATCATCATCATCATCATACTCAGTCAATCCCACTAATAGCAAAAGCTAAGGTAGGGTCTGAGGAGGGTAAGATGTAGACAGCCTTACCTCTACCCCGTGGGAATAGAGAGGCTGCTTCCAGTGAGACCCCCGGCTCAATAGTGGTTTTGTATCAAGCCTTGGACATAAGGCACTCACTTATACTGCTACTTTATATTTCTTTCATTTTGTTAGGAAGAAAATCTCTAAGTGCTGTGTTTGTATTTTAGCGCACACTTGATATTCTGTATAAATATTATAAGATTGTTACTCAAACTCCCGCCTTTTCTTAGTTTGGGCTTCAAAACGTTGCAAGAACACTAGTGAATCTATTATATTTTATGTTATAATATTCAGGTATTGTTTATGCTCACCGTAACGAAGATATAATCAGCCAGAAACGTGGGTGTGATGTTGATTCATGCTTGCCCCAACATGTGTCAAAGAAGAAGGCAAATGCTTCATTGAGGAGACAACATAAAATACAAGAGTACAGGCGCCTTGCCACTTTTATGGGTATGCAAGTAGTTGAGTTTAGTAAGTGGTTTTTATCTGCAAGTATGGTTGAAAGAGAACGAGTATTGAGAAACTACAAAAGGCGAAGGGACCGACCCTAAGTATGTGGCTACTTTCGTCTGTTTGTAGTTCTCTTAAGTCTAGATATGTTGAGCGGATGTGAACAGTCTTATTCATTTGCTGTTATAATAGAAAGTACCATGGGTCATGTTTTCTTCTATTTCTGCAATTTATTGAGTTAGGTAGCGAACCCTAGTGTATTCTAGTAATTACATGGCATCGCCCCATTTGATCAAATGTGAAAAAATGCATGATCTTGGTTTTAAAAACGATGCTTCAAGCGCATAATGCCCAATTCAGTGGTGAAGCAGTGACTCACGCCTCGTTGTCTTAGGTGACATCTTCTAGAACTGTTGGGATCGGAAGGTTGCTTTGAATCGCTTGAATTAATTATGGACGGTATCTGCAACCGAAATTCGTAAAAATCAAATAAAACCTAATGAACACATAATTTCAATCACCATGTGTCAATATATATAGATTTTAAGAACCAACTTATTGATTACAAGATGCATGAATAGATATCACTCACCCTCAAACTAAGATATCTCTACTCTCTAGGAGTATTCGCTCCTCTCACACAGTTGTTATGTTTGATAACATTTGGGAGTAGGGATGGCAAAAAATCATGAGCCTGACATATATACACGAAACCTAAAGCATCCAGGATGAGTAGACTCGATTCCAAACGGGTATGGAATTGGAAACAAAATTATTCGAGGGTGTGGGACTGTATGTCTGTATGGGTCTATGGTATTAGGTGATACCCGACTTGATTAACCGAAACATATACTTGTGAACTTTTAATATTTTTTTTTTTTTACATTCCCTTAACTATTGTTGAGTAATGTTTCATTCCAATAGCTCATTACTTACAAAATAAACTTTTCTTCTTGAATATAGATTTGAATGACATTTTTATATTTTATATGCCGCAAAATACAAAATTATTTTTGAGATTAATATATAAGATATTTACATCTTTTTACGTTTTAAATATTTTTATGGTGATGATGATTATGTATGTTATTTGTCATCTTATATCTTATAATAACTTAGAATTAAAATGTTTGCTTGACAAATATAAAACAACATTTGCAATGGCGGATCTAAGAATTTTTTTCACTGAGTTCCTTTTGAGCTGCTCCAATTTCATATTACCGAATATAAAAATTTCGGGTCTCGGTTCTACGATTCGAGTCGGGTAAGATTCATCACATATTTAAAAAAATATGATACAGTAATGAAAAAAATACCGTCATTAGAAATTTAAAAGCACCTAATATAAATATAATTGTCTTTACAAATAAAAAAACTACCTATACTTGTTCCCTACCTAATATCAAATTCAAGTTTCAACAAGTTAAAAATTAACATCCCTAAATCCAAAGTTTCAACACATTTGATCAGGTCAGAATGGATCACGTCATAACTCATCATGTAAAAATAATCATATTAAATGGCAGCAAAAATATAAGCATGTATTCAAGAAATGAGTAGAAAAATTTTACTCGTATATGAAGATACATGTCTTGGTTGATAACACTAGGTTTAGAGATGCTCATAATTGTAGGATGATCTGTATTTTTCCTCATTATTTGATAGCTAAGTAGCATGATCATGAAATTTCTTATGAAGAGTCAGTTTATATGCATACATACGGCTACTAATAGATAGAAATCTCCTTTTAGGTTCTAAACTATAAACTCATAAAGACTTCCAACAAATGAAATAACAACCAATGACTAATATTATTTTGATAATAAAAATTCAGTTAAAGATTAGAAAAATCAACATAAAATGAGGACTAATGGAACTGGGGCATGTTTTTGTTTTCTTTATGAAACCGTAAAAAGGAAAAAATAAACATATTAAGCAGCAGTTGAGATTCGAAGATGGGATGTCAAAGTTTAAAAAGCGACATGCCAACCAGTGGAACACTTCTCACATTTGGTGATGGGTTCCTTCTCAAATTATCTAAGGGTTCCTTTTAAATTTTCTATATATCTTAACACTAAATTTTTCAAACCGGGTGAGTTCCTGGGAACCCACCCTTTATACACTAAATCCGCCCCTGAACATTTGGCAATTTAGCATTGGAGCGAAGTTGCCATTAATTAACTAGAAGTTTTCACTGAAGGCTAGGCCAGTTATAACTGTGGACGACTGTTGCGATACTACTAAGTCTGATACAGTGCCACTGAAATAAGGATTAGCATCGAAGCCCCTAGCAAGTAATAAAGTGAAAATTGAAGCTCATCTCAATTGATTGGGAACAGTGGCGAAGCTTGGAAAATTGGTCCGGGGGTCGAAAATAACCAGTCACGGGACGATACCTAATTTTTTTTTCTATTATATGTTCGGGTCGGATTATATGTTCGGGTCGGCGATTCGATTCGGGTCGAGTCAAACATTAAATACAATAATATCAAAGTTCTAAGCATCGTTTAACAAAAAAATTGAACAAATGCACTAAAACATTAAAAATGAGACAAAGCGTGGGTACTTGGATGAAGAATTACAGTTCAGCCCGACGACTTTTAAGATTTTTGAATTCTTCAATTATGGACTCCGAATCAAAGTTTTCAGTAATTTCTCTTTCTATGTAAATCACGATGCTATTTACTTATATTTTCATTATTTGTTCCCTCTACTTGTTCCTCATTCACTCTTTTAAAAAAAGATGTTATACTTTTATTCTTCCCCATCGTATAATCTAATAATAACATAAACATTAAATTAATGAGAAAAACATTCAACATATTAAAGGAAAAAAAAACATCGCCATTTGTATCAACGTAGCAACATCAACATTCAACAGACAACACAACACAGTCATGACTCAACAAAACATTTGCAAATATTATATAATTTATATTTAATATGAATTATGAAAATAAAATACAGTACATGGATGGTCAGATGGAGACAAATACACAATGAACTTTGATTGATTTTTCAATGAAGAAAAATTACAAATAACAACAAAGTGCTGACTGCTGAGAAGGGACGAGGGTTTTTTTTTGTTAAAAGTTTTTTTGGGTTTAGGTTTTTCAAGTGGGCTTTGAAGTTGGGTTTTTATAAAGAAAAATCATCAAGAAAAATAAATGGGCTAAATCAAACATTTGGGTTTTACCTCTTAAAATGGGCCAACGGGGGTCGAAACCGTATACCTATTTTTTTTTTTCAAAAAACGGGGGGTCGAAACCGTATATACCTATTTTTTTTTTCAAAAAAACCGGGGGGTCAAAAACGTATATACCTAAAAATTTCTATACGGATACTATATAATCGGCACTTCTGAGCGAAAATTCGTGGAAGGAGGGGTCAGTCGCCTCTCCCCGCCCCAACAAACCTGCGCCACTGATTGAGAATACCACTAAGAGATGTTGTTGAAGACCAATTCCACTAATGTCAAGGTTTTGGAGTGTTACAAAATATGTATATGTTTAAAAATTATAGAAAACTAGAGTGGGGATGAATATGTTTTCTTAAATTTGTTGTTAATTAAACACTAACAACTGAAATGATTAACCTTGTTTGCAAGTCGACCATTATTATAATGTGTAAGAAGGACAAAACAGGTTTGTAGAAGAGGTTCAAAAGCAACCACTCTTTGATTCCAAAATTTCAAACGCAAGTTTAGTTGATAAGATCAATGTATTTACAGGCGATTTTGTTAGAAAATTCGGCGTTACTAAAAAGAGTAATATATAACGGTCGCCAAAACAACGAGCGTGACTGAAGATGATGACTTGAAGAAGATGGGCTACCTTGTTTGGTGGAGTATAATAGTAGTAGGTCCCACTATTTGATTATTAATTTTTAGTATTAAAAGATTTTTTTATTAATTTAGATCGACTTAACTAATAACTAACATCAATTCACGCTACGAAGCACCAACGTATACCATACGAACCATATGTGCAATTTCTTCATAGCGTGTTTGGGATTGAATTGAAAAATAACTTAGGTAGCGTTTGGTATGATGGAATGGAAGGGGGAATGGAATGGACCATTACAAGGTAATGAAAAATAGTGTGTTTGGTTGGTTAAAGGAATGGAATCACTCATTCCACAAGGCATTCCATTCCCTCAAAACCATTCCATCCATCCCCCATGTTTTTTTTTTCATTCCATCCCTCATTCACATTTTACTAACAACACCATAACCCACCACCACCACCACCACCCTCCACCATCATCACCACCCACCACCGATGCTGCCACCACCCACCACCGCCGTCACCACCCACCTCCGTCGCCCACCACCGATGCCGCTACCACCCACCACCGTCGTTACCACTTACCACCGTCATCGTCGTCGCTGCCACGAACCACCGCTACCACCCGCTACCACCCACCACCACCGCTATCCAACACCACCCAACGCCGGCCACCACCGTCACCCACCCATCGCCGCCTCCACCACCTGCCACCGCCACTCACCACAATTTCCTTTACCCACCACTACAACCGCTACCCACCACCACCCATCACCGCCACTATTCACCATCGTCACCCATCCACCATCACCTCCATCCACCTCCACCTCCACCCATCGCCATTGTTGCCACCACCACCACCGTCGTCGCCACCACCCACCATCGCCGTCGCCACCCACCACCATGCTACCACCACACACCGCCACCAACCACCACTGCCACTACTCACCATCGTCGCCCACCCACCATCACGACCGTCCACCTCCACCTTCCACCGCCGCTACCACCGCAGCCACCACCCACCACTGTCGCTATCGCCACATATCACCACCCACCGTCACCGCCACCGACCACCACCCACTACAACCACTCACCTCCGATTTTATTCCTTCGTCTTTTCCTGCCTATCTAACAACACAAAGTAATGTTTTGTTTCATTCCCACATGGCAACCAAACAAGACATGGAATGGTAATGATCCATTCCATTACCTTGTCCATTCCATTACCTCATCCATTCCATTCCCCCTCCATTCCATTACTTCATACCAGTGTTTGGTATGATAGAATGGAAGGGAGAATGGAATGGACCATTACGAGGGAATGAAAAAATAGTGTGTTTGGTTGGTTAAAGGAATGGAATCACCCATTCCACAAGGCATTCCATTCCCTCAAAACCATTCCATCCACCTCCCATGTTTTTTTTTTTCATTTCATCTCTCATTCACCCTTTACTAACAACACCATAACCCACCACCACCCACCACCATCGCACCACCCACCACCGCCATCACCGCCCACCACTGTCGTCACCACCCACCACCGTCCCGCCGCCTCCACCCACTACCTTCATCCACCACCATCGCCGCCACCAATCACTGTCACCCAACTACCACCGCCGCCATACAACACCACCCACTGCCTCCCACCGCCTTCACCCACCCGCCGCCGCCTCTACCACCTGCCACCGCCACCACAATTTCCTTTACCTACAACTACTACCACCACCCACCACCGTCGCTACCTAAACCCACCACCGCCGCCACCTAAACCCACCACCGTTACTACTCACCATCGTCACCCACCCACCACCACGCCACCGCCACACATCACCACTTACCACCACCAACCACCACCCACCACCGCTGCTACCGCCACATATGACCACCCACCATCACCGCCACTAACTACCACCCACCACCGCCGCTAACCACCGATTTTATTTCTTCGTCTTTTCATGCCTATCCAACAACACACAATAATGTTTTGTTTCATTCTCACGTGGCAACCAAACAAGACATGGAATGGTAATGATTCATTCCATTACCTTGTCCATTCCATTACCTCGTCCATTCTATTCCCTCATCCATTCCATTACCCCATGCCAAACATAATTGGTTTATTCAAAAAGCTAATAATTCAATAAGTTGTTTGGCTACAGCAAAAACGCTTTCTATTCAGTCAATAAGTTGTTTAGCCTAGTGGTATCAAGGTGTTGGATAAGGTTTTGCCTTTCTAACTAGTCAGGGGTTCAAATCTCATATGTTGCAAAAAAATTAGCCGTTCAAAAAAAAAAGTTGTTTGGCTACAGCAGAAACACTTTATGTTTTGACATTTTAATATGGGTTGAAAAGTTGTTTTTTAAAAAGTCACAAATCCTGACTTTTTATTTTAGGTTTTGGAATACATATTACAAATCTACCCACACATACACCTACTCTTCACAATAAGCTAACTCAAACACTTTAAAAAAAAAATTATTGGCTTTTCACATCTCAAAAGTTCATCAAAACACTTTTTTTTTAAGTTTTTAGTTTGGTATTAGATTCCACGACTCTAATTCTCAGTTTATCCTCCATGAAAAACAACTCCCTCTCCTTGAGTAGTCCTGTTTTACTTTTGGAATAACGAAGGAAAATGAAACAAGAAGGAAGGCCACTACTAGTACTCTCATAATAATAATAATAATAATAATAATAATAATAATAATAATAATAATAATAATAATAATAATAATAATAATAATAATAATAATAATAATAATAATAACAATAACAATAACAATAACAATAACAATAACAATAACAATAACAATAAAAACATGTTACAATCAAATAAGAGAACTCATTCCAAAAGACTAGTCTGATAGTAGAGAGAGCCCACTTTCCCACTTGGGTTATAAACCCTACATTAGTTTCCTATACCACTGATACGAGACAAGCCTCACACCTTGCAATGGTTTTGATCCATAACAACAACAACAACAACAATAATAATCTATACTTACCATGATAGGAGAGTCGTGAGTGACATAAGAAAGCTGAGGTGTCAAGCATAAAGATAGGCCAACAATGCGTGTATGATGCGAATAATGATGTCATTAATCAGCTTAAAATCAGCTTTAAATATTCAAGAAAATACGTGGGCCACTTGAATTTACCACTGTTGAGCACAACATCTGTTCCTTAACCTCGATTAACAAATAGCTGTTCAGACCACTAATTGAGCTCTTTTGTTAATAAGCAGATGTTATGAACATCTGTTGAGTATTCAGCCGCTTAGGTTCGATGTTTTAAGAGAGAAGTTTTCAATTAACATAGGAAAGTGTGATTTTTGCAGGTATATAATCATTACAGATGTTTCCCTTATGCACAACCATTCTCTCATCCAAATTAATTCAGAAAATCAGCTTTCAAATTCTTTATTAAAATCATGTCAATGGACATATCATACGAAAGTGGAAACAAAGTTTTAAAATGGAAATGATATTGATTGATGAGCAGGTAATGTATGTTTTCTCTAAAGTTACTCTATGTTACTTTTGATGATGTAAATATTCTTCGTGTAATGTTTGTCGTTTACTTTATGTTATGAGAGTTGTTGCGGTTGATCTTGATATTTTTTTATGTTTATTTTAAGGGTGATAATATCCAGGCCTTCATAAAGAGTCCTTTGATGCACGTTTTCGATGATCAACTTCAAGAGGATGATATCGTTATTCTATCCAAGTTTGGGGTCGGTGAAAACAAGGACCCATACAAAGTTGTAGCACATGATTATAAGATCAACCTTTATCATTGTACCACTATTAACCGTATTGTTGGTTGGCAAGGTGTTGAGTATGGATTTAATTTCATGCATTTTAAAGATATTCTTAAAGGCGAAGCAAAGAAACTTTTGACTGTTGGTTTGTCTATTACTTTACCTTTAATATGTAGTTTATTTTGATTTTGGGTTTCAAATTTTTAATTATAGGCAAATTGTATAGATGTTGCTGGTAGTGTCATTTGGTGTGGAGCTCTGGATGTGTTTGGACAACCTCCAATAGAAACCAAAGAATGAATTTTGATATTCAAGACTTGGAGTAAGCATTTTCCTACTTTTTGTTTATAAAGTATTGTTGTTAGTTTTATTTATTTATGTACGTCATTTAGTGATGTAATAAATCAACAAAATCATTATTGACTTTAACATTTTTGTATATATATATTTACCTTCAAAATTATATTGTTTTTATGTAGTGGTACAATTTTGCGATGTACTTTTTTTTGAACGGCAAGTGGTGCAACCGGTGGAGCTCCGGCTATCACCCTAGGTCAGCCTGTACTGATTACCCATTCTACCTGGATTGAGGATCTCCCCAGGTGGAACCCCCACATGTGGTAAATATGGTTCCAACAAGAATCAAACCCTCAACCTCCACATGACATCCACTCTAGCTCCCCCAATTTTCACCAATTGGGCTAGGCTTCATCGGCAATTTTGCGATGTACTATGTGGAATGGTTATGCACAACAGTTTAAGAAATTCATTTCTCAAACATTGCTAATAAGCATGTGATGGTTGTCATACATCATGACAAGGTTAAGGAGTGGAAAGGTAATTTCTTTTATATTCCTTTTATTAATAGTAGATTAGTTGAATGGAGGTCACTATATATATGTATATTGTTATATTTAGATCAATTTATAGTAGAAAGTGACAAGTTTAAAACTCGGGTATTTCTCAATGTAGAAATAGATGAAGTCAAGCAGTTAAGAATGAGGTACAATGTCAATATATTTATATTTGAATTTTTTTTCTTTCTTTTAGCAATTTGGATACTAATCATTTGTTCCATTTTTTAGTCTTATATTGAAGCAAGGACAACAAGCTGGTTCTACTTCTCAAACACTACTTTCCGACCAGTCTGTTTACCCATTACATCAAGAATTCATTGTTAGATCTGAAAAGAAACATGTTGACGAACTTACCGAGATTGATAGGGTTTTAATATTTTTAACATATCTTTAATATTTGTTGATGTTATTACATCTTTTTTTTTTTCTTAAGTAATAGAGGTTTTGTATATTGTTTTTGCAGCCAATGTCTAGTTAGTATGCTAGTAGCCCAATTTGAAGAGTAAGCCCCATAATTTTTAATAAGTTTTATTTCTGATTAAAAGAAGAAAAAAAACCAACATAGCGCCTAAAATATTACAAAAACGGAGTAGTCCATCAGTCCTTTTCTCTCTCAACTGGAAACCCTCAATTAAATGGTATATCAATTGTTGTACAATTGATGGTTGAAACAAATAAAACCTTAACTTTATATTGGTGTATCGTTTATTGAAACTATCTCTCACATTACCCGTCGCAATCACGACCGTTGAAATAAGCTTTTCGGCAATGAAGTTTGTGAAGAACCATTTGCGTAATAGGATTAATGATGAGAATTTAAACGATAGTTTTATTGCTTTTATTGGAAAGGACTTTCATAGAAACGTGGAGATAGAAGATGTTATAGATAGATTACAAAAAATGAAGACCCGAAAAGAACAACTTTAGATTTTTGAATTTGTTATTTATATGTAATGACGTTTAAATTACTTTTGGGCTTTTGGTTTCCTTGATTATATAATTTTAGTAAAAAAAAAGTATACGAGTCAACCCGACCTGACCCGGACCACATGAAGGATAAACGACCTTTATAAACTATATGATTCCGCACCATATAAAAAAAAAAATATGGGTCCACCCCTGTTTTTGTGAGGTAATGAGTAATGACCCTTGATAGGTCATACCATAGTTGTTGGTTCTTGGTTGCCAACTCGATCACTGGCGGAGCATAGTAAGGGCGGGGAGGGGCGGCCGACCCCCCGGATTTTCGCGCATAAGTTCCGATTCTATAGTATTCGTATAGAAAATTTTGAAAATATAGGGTTTCGACCCCCCGAAACGGGTTTTCGACCCCCCGAAACGGGTTTTCGACCCCCCGAAACTAGTGACTTCCGACCCACCGGTGACTTCCGACCCCCTGAACCTTCGGATCAAGCTTCGCCACTGAACTCGATCGATCATTCTTGTTACCAAACTATCCAATATGTGATTGTTGCAAACATAATAATCGGTTTTGAAAAAGAAAGGCAAAATGTAAGTGCAAAAGCACCATACCATCCTACGTGGCACTTTTTGTCCATTGGTGTACAAGGTGGATGGTTGGTTTGCATCAGAATTCAAACTAGTCTAGAAATGTGAGCTTGGAGTTTTCTCAT
This sequence comes from Ambrosia trifida, assembly GCA_028751855.1. NCBI lineage: Eukaryota > Viridiplantae > Streptophyta > Magnoliopsida > Asterales > Asteraceae > Ambrosia > Ambrosia trifida. The sequence goes on along the minus strand of CM054123.1, from coordinate 98,840,794 downwards.
CACAATTCACAAGTACGTCGATCTTCAACATGATGATTATAATTTTAAATGAAATTATTATTATATAACAAATTTTATTTTCAACATGACCTCTCTCTATTAACCATTGAAAATGATGATCAGCAACATTTGATTTTGAGCTAGTCCATGATTTGTATATACAACTGGTGTTGGTTATTTGAATGGGTGTTTTATTTAGTAAAGCTTCTTCAGTGGCATGCATCTTCACTATAATATAAAACCCCATCACATATGACAGACGCTGTACCCATCGACATTGTACCTAGTGATGAGGTTGTGCGAGATGGTCATGGTCATTAAGGATCAGTTTCAACCTACAGACCTTGCCCCTAAAGCTTATAAATCTATCTAAGGAACAACTACATACTCAAGTTTTAAGATTTAAGCATCTTACATACATACATACTCAAGTTTGTAATAAAAACACGCAGTTAGGAAGAACACATTGATATTCGTTGCTTTGTGAGTGACTGCTTTAGCTGTTTTATCAAGTGAGGGTTTGAGCGCATGTAGTCCTCAAATGACTTCCTTAAGTTTCCCAGTATCTTCAAATGTTCCCCGTCGTCGTCCTCATCATTGTTAAGCAAGTCCGTGAAAAGCTTTTTCCAAAGATCCACTTTTTGGTATCTGTAACACAACCCAGCCCCAGTTAAGTTTGAAAGCTGAAATTTCAGGTGGTGGTTTAGTATAGTAACTAACACTTACCGTTTGAAAGGTGATTTGGGTTGATACGAATACCCACCAACAGACACTGTCTTGTCGATCTCCATATACGTATTATGAAGCATCAAATGAACAATAACACAAAGCCCATATGTATCAACCTAACAAAAAGTCAATAGAAATTAAGTCAACACATAAATGAGTCGTGTTCGCGAGTTGGCTGGTTGACACAAACATGACAAATTTTTATTTTGTTTTTAAACCCTAAAATTACAAATTTACAACAATTATGTATCACCTTTAAACAGTAATATCTTATGCTTATTTCCTTTGTTTATCTTTGAAATTCTAACAAAAGATACTTTAAGTTACCACACAACAATTTAGATGGGTCAACCACGAACACAACCCGTTCAGCTAAACCCGTTAGTGGGTTCGACCCGAACCCATCAGACTAAAACCATCCATGATTTTTTTCACACCCCTGGTGAACAACATGCCTGGTATTTCCATGGCTTTTTCTCTTGCATTTGTACACAGCGGAAACCGGATGTTCGACAATCTCCATTGAACTTTACATCGTTGGGAAAGAGTTGCAGGTCTATTCCTCTACCCCAATCAACAAGACATAGTCCCTGCCAAGTTTTATTATGAATATAAGTGTCTGTCTACCTTGACTTATCAACAGATTCATCTTAACGTAGGTACCTGATCATGCCAAGGACCACTACGGGTCTCAAATCCATCTTCAGTTAGATCGCCCCTGCCAAACGTAACAGATTTTGAAGCAAAAAAGATGATGGAATTTGGCAGTAGTAGTAGTAGTAGTAGTAGTAGTAGTAGTAGTAGTAGTAGTAGTACAGCTATTCTAAAGCTTGGTTTACCTAGCATAGCGCATCAAGAGATTATCAGGCTTAAAGTCACCATGAATAATGCCATTACCATGCAAAGTTTCAAGCATGGAGAGCATCTCAATTGTGTAATGTATACATAAGACTTCATCCATGGAGACACCGGTACACACGTTGGTGTTTATGGCATCCTAAGAAACGAGTGCCAGTAATGTTAAGAAAAAAAAAAAGGAGAAACAAACATAATTCCTAAACTCACCAGGAGCGTCCCATGTGCTAGAAAGTCTGAAACAAGAATGCTGTAGTCTGAATAAAGGTGCAATCTATGAGCATATCCAAAGCATTTTCTCTGAGGAGAAACAGTTAGCAGTTACTTAGCCATATTACAAACTGTAGAGGTCACAACTTACTAACGAACGGATTGATTTGGGCATCTCAAACAGGCAAAAAGAAAATCCGATCAGCTTGAAGGGAAACGGCTCAATGGGTTGAGGTATTTTGGTACAAATTCACATCTACTCCTAAAAACTTGCAAAATATCATATTTACCCAATAAAATAAAATAAAATAAAATAAATATACACTTGAAATTTCATATTTACCTATTTCATTAAATCATTATTATATGCCTATTTCCATTATACTTCAAACTCTCATACTATAAATACATACATAAACTGAGGGTCATAAATATGAAAATGGGTATATTTTACAATATCAAATTTTGTTGGGTAATTATGATAGTATTCAAGTTTTACGGTGTAAATATGATATTTATCCCTATTATTTATTTATGCGTTACTTCCTAAATCTTTATCATTAAAGAAAATAGAATCTGATCATTTAGAACAGTATAACTTTTGACAGAATAATTAATTATCGACACAAAATTTGGAAGAAAAGAAGATTTTTGAACAAGTTATTTAGTATAAAATAATCAGATTAGAACAGGAGCGTTTACTTCATTTTCTTGTATTCTCTTATCAAGTTGGCGATACATGTAGAACTCCCATGGGAATGGAGGCTTTTGTATCTGTGAGTGTACGAAAAGTTAGAAATAATTCCTCCTCATAGATTCTGGTTATGAAAAGAAAAAGCACAGATTACTTCATGACCTTCAAAGCGATGACTTCATCGTTGAGACACGCCTTGTATACTTGGGCAAACCCACCCTTACCAGCACAACCCTTGATGTGATACTTATGTCCACCTGTACTATGTCAGTCAGAAGGCAGGCAGAAGAATCTCACAACAAGAGGTTGGAAAGAAAGATAACTTTGAATGAAATAGCAGCGTACGAGGAAAGGATTATTATATGTAAGATAAGGTTACCTATCTCAATAATTTTATTCCTAACTGACTTGTGCAAAGATGATAATGGCACCTTCCCAGAATAAGATTTACTAGTGGCATGGTATCCCTATGTAAGAATGATATAAACCAAATAAATAATAATAATAATAATAGAGTAACATTATAATAAGAGAATGAAGAGCTAGCAATGTTTGTTAGTGTTACTTGATATTTGGATAACTGAGCATTCATCTTTTGCAATAAATTCTTTATAACTGAGATGGACCAGGGATTCACATGTACATTCTCACCATCCATCTAGAAAAAGAAGAAATTGCATACATGAGTAGTAGTAGTAGTAGTAGTGGATTGTGGTTAAACGAATGATAGATACGTTTGGAAGTTGTTGGGAGGCGGCTACAATGGCGTGCATTCGGTGAAGAAAAGATTGATGAGCCTTGTTCAACCTCCCAATTGGTTGAGCATTCCTTGAAATGCCAGATTGATAGGCTGCATGAGCCTGGGCCATCAGCCCCATGGCTTCCAAGAGCAACGCATACGACTCATATAGCAAAGCTTTATCCAAGCAGATTTTCAGTAATTGGATTTCGTTGAAGACACCACTGTGGTCTCCACTCAAATCCATCTGCAACCAAATGTAATTCAAACTAAAATATAATAAAATAAAAATAAAATAAAAAGATGAGGAGGTTAGGTTACATAGAGAAGCCAGATCTTGAGAAATCGGATATCGTTGCGATAAAGGGGATGATGCTTGAAGGTTTGGATGCAGTGAGATACAAGGTCGTATACATTTCTCTGCTCATGCTCCCTCTCCCCATCATTTATATTTTTGGAGAAATCTAACTTGTCTAGGGCTGCTTTAATCGACCTATCAACAATCAATCAATCAATCAATCAATCAAATCCATTCATTTATTATTTATTTATAACAAATTCAGTTACATAGATGGACAAAGAAGAGTTACCAGAGATGTGCAAGGAGAGGGTCATCCATAGTGTCCACTACCATCTCTTTCGTCTCAACTCAAAAGAGGCCGCCGCCTAAATCAAATTAAATTTTACTTTTTGAATCAAATTATCAAAATCTGAATAGTTGCGCCATAACAATTTTTTGCTAAACGGGTCAACCCACACCTAATTAGAGCCGGTAATAGGCAACCTGTATAAGACTATTTGGTGTGCCCCCCTTTTCCCCCAACTCCCCCAACTGTCATATCAGCGCCATGTCATTTTCCCCATTTTCTCCCCCAAAATTTGGAAATGGTTTCCCCCAACTCCCCCATTCCCCCTTCCTTTTTTATTCTTTTTCCTTTTTTTTTAATTATATATTTTATATTTCATAATTATTTTTTATAAAAAATGTATAAAAAACATATAATTTATTTTTTTTAAACGACAATAATTAAAAAAAATAAAAAATAAAACCGTAAATAAAAAACTAAAGATAAAGTTCATTAAAATAAAAAAAATTACAACCTACAATGCATGGAAATTTAAAAAATAACAAGAAAATTACAAAAAAAAAACATCTAAAGCATATCTTTTCCAAGCCACTTGTTCGCGATCATGTTTCTCTTCGCCGCCCACCCCGCTCTTTCTTGCTCGGGAAGATCGTCGATATTTTTGTCCATCATCGCAAACTCCACCTTTTCTTGCTCGTACGCGAGCCGTGCCTTCTCCAACTCAAGCTTCTCCCGCTCTAGACTTGCGGTTTCTTCCTTCTCCTTCCTTCTTTCATTCCACCTTTCTTTTTGCTCCGACTTAAATTGGTTAAAGTTTTGAATCAAGGCATCTATTTTTTCGGTCACTTTTTGTTTTGATTCGGGTTCCTTTCCTTTTGAGCTCGAGGCGGCTTTTTTCGCGTGGTCCCTTCCAATTGGCCGCTCCAATTCGGGCGTGGGAGCATCATCTTCAAACTCGGGGTCATCGTTTATATTTATAGTACAACGAGCATCGGACCCCCCCCCCCCCCCCCCCCCCGCACTATAACTTCCCGAGGTGCTCGTCTTTGTTCGTTTTGCTTGTGCCACTTCGTTTGGCACCACCCTCCATTTATCACATGCTCTCAAAATCTCATACGGCCTCATGTACGCCCACCCCCCACTAGCCTTTTTTTTGCAAAACATTCCAAGCGCATTCTTCAACACATTCTCGTCGCTTTCACCGGTCTTTCTATTGTTCCAACATCTTTGATAAACACCCGCAAATTCTTGACATTTGGCGTTCATCTCCCTAAACTTCGTACTAACGGCATGGCCTGTTCGATAAGGCGCGCGTTGCATTAACTTGAAAAATTGTTCGCAAATAGCGTTCCAAAAGCTATCTTTGGTTCGATTCGTACCTACACGTGATAAATTAATGGCATAAATTATATTTCATAAATAATAAAAAAAATAATTAAAAAATTTAAATCAGCCATAAAAGGCTACGGCCAAAACAAAAAAAAATTAAAAAAATAACTTACTTCGTATCGGGTCGGTAGACACGTTCACCCACGCTCGTGCTAGGGCCTCCAGCTCGACTTGAGTCCAAGGAACGCTATCCGCCTTAGTAGTGACACGTTTTTTCCCCTTTTTGTCTTTTTTAGATGTTGGTTGAGTTTCGGGTATAACGTCGTCATCGACGCCTAAGGATATAAAGTCGTGTTCGGGTTCGGATTGTGATTGAGGTCTAGCGGGGACGGTTGGCATTTGGTTCGGGGGTGGCATTTGCATATGAAAGTGTTGTTGGTGATGCATTTGCATTTGCCAAGGATTTTGTGGTTGAGTAAAACCGCCAAAGCCGTATGTGTTAGGGTCGAGCGGTGTAGCGGGGAAGGGAAAGTTTGGAGCTTGTGTCGAAGGAGTAGCGGGGTTGTTCGGGTAAAAGGGTTGTGGGTTTGAGCGCCTTGGATCCATTGGTGGTTTGGTTAAAAAATTTGAAGGAGTAATTTTATAAAATGTGGTGGTTTGGTTATAAAAGTTGAGTGAGTTGTGTGAAATGTGAGGTAAATTTATATATATATATATATATATATAAGTTAAATGTTTGAAATTTTTTTTTTTTTTTTACAATGGCTAAACAATTTACTAGGTGGGCCCACCATTTCAACGTTCAAAAAAATGGACCAATCAGAGCCTTCGGTTCCAACGGGCATTTCACCCCGTTTTCCCCCAAAAAAAATCGGGGGGGGGGGGGGGGGGGCGGTGTTCCCGATCGGGGAATAGGCCAACTCATCACCCCGTTTTCCTTCCCCGCTTGCACACCATTTAGTCTAAGACACGTGCGTGCTAACTTAAAAATCTATCTATATATATAAAAGAAAACGTATATGCTGACGTGGCGTGCAATGGAGGCCTCAACCTCCCCTTGAGAGTGCCACGTGGCATCATAATTGAAAGATTTTAGTGTTTTTGAACTATTTCCTTTTTTAATTAAAAAAAAACATAAAACACTAAATTAAATTGAGTTATTTTAGGAAAAAAAATGTAAAAATAAATTTAAAATTTTCTTTCTCATGTTTCCTCCCATAATTTTTAAACGTTTATATCTTTTATATACGAGATTTTTTAAAGAAAAAAAATACACCAAATTAACGAGCGTTTTATTATTTTTCTAACGAGTACCATAGTCCTATATAAAAAACGGAGAAAAATCGACTATTTTTTGTGGGGTTTCGTTCATACAGGAAAAAAACACACAAAGTGTTCATGTTATTCATTAATCATGTTTTTTCTTTTAAACTAGGTTCTTATCTACGATGTTGAAAATCAGTCCAATCGCCATGTTATCATTGGAATTTTACTAGGTATACTTCATCAAGAGAAGTTAGGAGAAAGAATCGCGCAACACTGCAACACATGGTGTCACCTTATAGCAAGGTTGTTTTTTTATTTATTTAATTACAAGAGTAATAATTATTACTATTAGTATTATTAGAATGGTTATATTTTTCAACCCCGGGACGCTCCCGAAAAGAATTGATAGTTGCTGACGTGGCGTTCATTGGTGGCCTCAACCATCTCTTGATTATGCCACGTGGCATAATGAGATGCAATAATTACAACTTCAAACTTAAGTGTTTGTTTAGTTGATTAGGTTAGGAATTATAAGAGCCATTAGAATGTGAGAAATTAGAGAGATGTGATGAGTTTTTTAATAGTTGCAGCTTACATAAGTGATTCTTTAGATGATTACTGAAGAAACAATAAGTAACACGGTGATTAATACTAATCACCGGGTGGTTTATACTTATGTTACGACAGGTTTAATCCTTTACCCAAACCGTGATGGTAACCCGTTTGAAAGTTTGGTGACGGTGAAGTGTGTGTATGAAGTATATAAGAACACAAGATATAAGTGGTTCGGTCGGTAATGACCTACGTCCACTGTAAACACCGGAATATTATTAAGAGAGAATGATTACAAGGATTATATCTAGTTGTGAGAGTTATTTTCTGAATGGATTTACAAGGAGAAACCTATTCCTATTTATAGGCATAATGGTGGGCCGTATGGAAAAGCCCACAGGTGATTTCCTTGGCTTGGGCCTGGCTGAGGCCCAAGTCCATGCTCCTTCTGAAATTGGCGGGAAGCAGCCGATTACTGTTGATGACGTCACGCTACAGTGTGGTCGTTGTTATAGCTGGACACGTGGCAGGCTTCTGGTGGTGTACAGTGATGCTGTACTTGCTACAGTGCTGAGGCTACCTCTGTCGTCTGACCGTTGGCGAGGTATGCCTGCTGGTCACTGTTGATGACAGAGTGAGTACAGTAGAGCCGTTTAACTTTTGTACTATCTACCACATGTCATTCTCCTGTTCGTGTGTACTCTGACACAGATCTTTGTGAATCTTCTTTTTGTTGTCCCTCGTACCTCGTATGAAAAGTGTTAAGGGAAGATTTCGCGCGTGCTGGTACGCGCGTATCAGGTATTGTTTGTTGCTTATCAGCTGTCTTGACGCGCGAGGTTTGTTGACTGCTTGCTCCTGCGCGAGTAGATCACTGCGCCGTGGTCCGGCGCGAGGATCTTGTTTATGGGGATAGGGACGCCTCTTGGATTAGGCTCCCTATCCCTTCAAGTCCCCCTAGTCTAGGGCTTCTCCTGCTCGTTGGTGAGAAGGTGGAGTGCTAGACTCAAAATACGTAGTCGCGGATGAGGGCTCATCTGCTTGCTTTTGGGCGCACTTGGGTGTGTTCCGCCTTAGATCTATGTAAAGTTCAGCGTGGAACGTCTTTTGGAATTTTACGTCAAGTTTCCGCTGAGGTGGACGTGTTCCGCCGTACCTTTACAGGAGTTGGGCGGGGAACGTCTTTTGCTATTTTACGTCAACTTTCCACTGAGAAGGACGTGATCCGCCGTACCTTTACAGGAGTTGGGCGGGGAACGTCTTTTGCTATTTTACGTCAACTTTCCGCTGGGAATTAAATGTTGGCTGAGTGATTAATGCGGGTCCGGAGTTGTGATAAATTCCAAATCATTGGCATTCAATTTGTCTCTCATAAATTGAAGTTAATGCGCCTGGAAATCCGTTCCTTCTGATGGAAGTTTAATGGTTGCTGACGTGTTGAGTAGTTGTCAGGCTGAGACACGTCACGTCATGGTTGCAGTTACCTATATTTCGTCTGGTGTCAGGCGCGTGGGATGTCACGCGTCTGACGTTTTGTCTTCGTGGTTGAGATTGTGCCACGTGTCAGTGGGCACGTGCTTTCTACTAGGCGCGTGAGTTTTCACGCGCCCACTTTGTTGATAACGTGAGATCTGGTGACACGTGTCGTGCATCCGGTGCGTGTGTAGTGTGAAGCTGTCTCACACTACCATCTGGGCCGTCCGTCGTCAACATCGACACGTGTCGTCATCCTGTCTCTTGAATTTGAAAAGGTGGGACGGTTAGTGCTCCTGTGGTGGGTCCCATTGCCATTAATGCGATGGGTATATAAGCCTCATTAGGGCTTATGTGAACGGTTACGTTCTCATAACTTTCTTTTCTTCTTTCCTTGTTCTCTCTTTTCTCTCCACTTTCCAGCCACCGTTCGTTGAAGTTTCCGTTTAATCCTCATAGATTTCGTTGATCTGGAAGATTCATTGTTGAAACTTCAACTTCTTTCTTGTTTGACTTCTTGCTTTGCTGTTTTCTGTTTTTGAAGTTTGTTTAATCTTCATATTCTCTTGAAGATTCCGGCAAATCTTCAAGTTTTCCGGTCACCTTTTCCAGTTTCCGGCAACTTTAGTCTTGAAGATGTCTGATGTTCCTGTGAGTCCGTCTCCATCCGCCGAGGATATTAGGATGGAGCCGGCTGTGGAGGAGGTGGTGCAGGAAGAAGTTCTTGTCGAGCATGGCAAGATAAAGGAGAGGAAGTTGATGTCCAACACATATTGTGTTTGGAGTCAGGAGGCCTTTAACCAATTTTGTACCATGTACAATATTTTACCGGAATGGGAGCCTACCCTTCCGTCTCCGACCAGCACCGTTCTTTCTGCCGGCAGCGGTCGGCTGGCGTTGTATGAAGCCCACTTTACTAAGTGTGGGTTTCGCCTGCCGTGTACCCGCTTCCAAATTGATACCATGGTGGCCTATGGCGTTGGGCCCACACAACTAACCGCCTTTGGGCTTCTGAGGTTAGTCCATTTTGAGGCTTCCTGCCGCGCCTTAGACATTGAACCAACCATTGAACGGTTCAATGTCTTCTACTTCATGGCGCGAGACGAGATGTGGTTCTCGTTTAAGCCGCGCCCGAGGGTGCCGCCTATGGCCACTCATACTCCCAAGTCCTTGCATTGGGCAAAGGAGAAGTTTTTCTTTGTGAAGAGGGGTGTGATCCCCATTAGTCTCCCCTGGAAGGTTATAGGGGATGGGCAGCGTGTGGCGGACATGGCTGTGCCCAAGGATTTCAAGAAGCAGGCTTGGTTTATTACCCTCACTTCCAACGCCACCAAGCTGGAGTTCAAGAACTTGACAGAGGGCATCTTTTTCCTTCTTGGGATGAGCCGCCTTGGTATCCGCGCGGGCAAAGAGCCTTATATTGCGGTAGAGGGTACGTACTTTCCTTTATTTTTTCCTTTTATATTTTTTGCGCAATTTCCCTTATTGTTTATTGTTGCAGGTGTGGATAAGTTCCAGTTTTATGCTGCCCGTGAAGAGAAGGGTATTAAGTGGAGGCCGGTGGCGGAGGGTCAGACTTCTTGTATAGAGGCGTTTGCTGACCGCTTCTACTACCCCGATCTCACCACCGCGCCCAAGCCTTATTTTACAACCGGTGAGTCTTCGGATCCCTTCGTAACTAGCATTTTTGGAGATGATTCTACTGATTCTTCAGTAGAGGTCGTTCCGCCTCTGAACCTATCCGCGGGGCGTGGACGTTGGAAACACGCGCCGCGGAGACATAGGTATCGAGCAAAGGTTGCTCTTTCTGACTCGGGTTCTTCCGTTTCAGCAGGAGAGGTTGTGAAGGGACGCCGATGGCGGAAGGATGGGCCACCCTCGGAAGATGAAGAGGAGGCTGAGTCCTCTCAGCTAGAGAGGAGGAAGAGGGCGCGTTCTGACAGCGTTGTGGCCAGCAGTGTCGCCACTGCGGAGGGTGTGTCTCCTGCCTTGGCTGGTGAAGGCGGGAGTGGGGATGCTACTCAAATCCCTGAGTCGGTGGCGGCCCCAGAGACTGTTGCTGAGGGTGCTGGCAAGCAGAAGGTCAGCTTTGTTGGGGAACAAGGAGGGAGCGCCCCCGTTTTTTCTGTGGGGATTAGCGCTGCCCCGACCCGACAGCCTCTGTTTCAGAAGCTGATAAAGAAGAAGACCCCTGGTAAGCAACACTTATTATCTTTTGGAATTTTTATCTTTGAATTTTATTTTAACATCCTGTTTTCCTTTGATAGTGTCGCCCAAGATAATCCCTACCCCTCCTCCTGCGTCTCCATCTGCGGAGGCGGCTCAGGTAGAGGAGGAGAGGCGTTGGAGGGAACAGGAAGCGGCTCGCAAGCAGGTGGAAGCCGATGAAGCCTTGCAAAAGGCTGAGGCTGAGAAGATAGCCGCTGCTGCGAGGAAGCAGGCGGAGGCCGATGAAGCCCTTCGGAGGGCTGAGGCCGCGAAGGTTGCTACTGCCAATGAGGCCAAACGAAAGGCTGAGGCAGAGAAGCAGGCAGAGGCGGAGCGTCTTCGCCTTCAAGAGCAACGGTTTCTTGAGGAGAAGGCTCGGCTTCTGAGGGAGCGCGAAGACCGTGAGCGCGCTGCTGCTGAGTCCCAAGAGATGACCCATGAGTCTGATGGGTTTGAAAGAGCGCTCTTGGAGCAGGGCGCTGCTGGTGCTAGCGGTGGCTCACGCCAAACTCGACGTGAGTCTTCTACGGTTGGTGGGGAGCCATCAGGAGTTTATGATGGTTCCTGTTGGGCTGGTGGTGACGCCATCTGGCGCCCTCGCTGGGCGGTCAGGGAGAATACCTTATTTTCAAACTCCTTGGCCGCCCTCGAATTTATTAGCGAGGTGGTGCCTCCCTACGAGCTCATAACTGCTCTGTGTGTAAACCAGGCGACTCAGCTATCTTTGATGGATTCGCTTCGCCGTCGGGATGCGGCGGCGCAGCGCGATTTTGAGCAGCTGGAGGCGGAGAAGGCAGACCTTGCTGAGAGGGAGGCTGCCTTCAAGGCATAAATTTCAAAGTATCGTCGCCGTGCTCATGAAGTTGAAGCCAAGGTGGCGAAGCTTGAGGTAGATGCTGCTGCGGAGAGGCGCCGGTGGTCAGAGTCTTGGAAGAAAGCTAATGATGAGACGATGCGATTGAAGGAGACTCTGGCCGAGGCGCAGGAAGAGAGGCGGGTGGTGACCCGCAAGTTTGAAGAGAAGAGCAAGGCGCTCACTGAAAGAACCGCAAGGTATGTGGAAATGCGCAAGGAGCTGGAATCCAAGGATGAGGCCCTTGTTGCCGCTACTGAGCGTGTTTCTCTTCTTGAGCAAGAGAAGGTCCGGGTTCTCAATGCTAAGGAAGATCTGGAGCGGGACCTTGACTCTTCTGATCAAGCCCGTGTTGCGGCCGTCAAGGAGTGCCAGGCGGCCCAACATTTACTGGAGGAAGCGGTCACTGCTCAGACCCAGATGCAGAATTCCATCCATTGGTTGATGACGGATGGAATGAATGGGGTAAGCCTTTGCGCTTTCTTTGCTATTGATTCTTGTTGTTTGCAATTAATTTGTTAACTTTTTGTCTTCCCTCCAGGTCTTCAAAAGATTCTGGCAGGAGCCCAAGCTGGGTGATCAGGTTGCCGCCATTGCCGCCGCCGCACAAGCTTTTGGATACGGCGAGGGCTATGCGGATGGTTTCTTGCATGCCCAAGGTGATGGGCGACTTGAGGACGCCGAACATTATGGGAAGCCGCTGAAGGAGGAGTATGAGGCGAAACTGGCCAAGTTTGAAGAGATTGACTTCCCTATCCTCTAGGTCATTGCTGAGTGCAATAACAACGCGGATCCCCTTGCTGCCCTGAAATATTTTATCGACAAATCTGATGAGTTGGCGAGGGCTTCTGGCGGGGATCCTTCTGGCGGGGGTCCTTCTGGGGCGCATAGTGAGTAGGCGTTGCACTTGTATTTTTCATTTTTAACCTTGTAAATGTGAAGGGTTTTTAAGTCCCTCTTTTAATGAAATTATTAGTTTGTTATATCGTGTTTGTTCTCGCTCCAACCTTACTTATTTAACCAAGTCGTCACCCGGTGTGTAAGTATAAGTTAGGGCGCGCGCTAGGCTAGACAGTCCGGCGTCTTGTATATGTACTTTTGCCTTGAAGACTGTAGCGGAGCGTGACTTGTGCCATTGAGTCCGAGTTAGGCGCGTAAGAGCCTTGCCTAGAAGACCTTTTGGCCGCGTTTTGTGTGGCGCGCCTTCCTCTTGTCCGAACTGTAACAGTTCTTGAAGACAAGGGATTGTGCGCGCACATGTGCTAAGTGGGCTGATAGGCCTGACAAGTAAATCTGTCTTGAAGACCGTAACGCGTCGTCCAAGTGTAAGATGTATAAGCCCGACGTGCCCAAGGCGCGTCTTGAAGGCTTATTTTACTACGTTGGTTCGCGGTTTTGGTCCGACAGGATTTTGCCTAAGTCTTGAAGACCCTGGCGCAGAAAAACAAGTAGAAACACAGATATATATGAAACTTTTTCATTGATAGTATGGCATGTGTAGCCATGTTACAGGTTTACAAGTAACAGCGTCGCAACTGTGCGCCGTTCCAAGATCGCGGGATGGGGGTACCATCTAATCTTTCCAACGCGTATGCGCCTTTGCCTGGCACTTCTTGTATTTTGTATGGCCCCTCCCAAGTCGGAGCTAGTTTCCCTGGCTTCTCAGCGTTAGAAGCTTCGTTGTTGCGGAAGACGTAGTCTCCGATTTTGAACGTAAGTTCTTTGACCCGCTTGTTGTAGTATTGTTCCAGCTGAGTTTTGTATCTTGCCTCTTTGATTGCCGCAAGGTCGCGGCGTTCTTCTAATAAGTCAAGGTTCATGCGGAGTTCTCTGTCATTGTCTGTTGTTTCAGCCATTTATACTCTTGCGGTAGGATAGGTCATTTCTGCGGGAATCACTGCCCATAAAACATGCGGCAGTTCGTCTACCCACCCTGTCCTCTTGGTTCCAAGCCTTGTCTTGATGCCTTCGACGATTGTGCGATTGGCCCTTTCCACTTGACCGTTGCCTTGCGGATGCGCTACTGATGTGAATATTTGTTTTACACCCATTTGAGCCAACCATTCTTGAAGGGATTGGTCTTCAAATTGTGTACCGTTGTCGCTGACCAGCTGCATCGGCAAACCAAATCGGCAGATAATGAACTCCCAAAGGAATTTCTTGACATGTGCACCATCGATCTTGGCTAGAGGTTTTGCCTCGACCCACTTGGTGAAGTAGTCGATGGCTACGATTAAATATCTGACGTTACCCGGGGCTGTTGGGAATGGTCCGACCAAATCGACAGCCCATTTCTGGAACGGCCATGTCGCTGTAACGGGCACCAAGTTGTTCTTGGGGCGCAAGGTGTTCGGAGCGTGGCGCTGGCAACTGTCGCATTTGCGCAACTAGTTGACCGCGTCCACGTGCATGCCCGGCCAATAGTACCCTGCGTTCATCAATTTTGCTACTACCATCCTTGGGCCAGCGTGTATCCCGCATATTCCCTCATGTATGTCTCTGAGGAGGAAGGAGGTGTCTGCGGAGTCTACACATCGTAACAGTGGCCCTAGGTAAGATCGGCGATACAGAGTGCCGTCTATGAGTTGGTAATGTAAAGCCTTGTGTTGGATCTTTCGGGCCTCTGATTTTTCATCAGGCAGGATGCCGGAAGATAAGAAAGCTTTGATCGGGGTCATCCAGGACGCGTTGCCTGTTTGGATGATATGGACTTGTCGCAGCGGAACGGATGGTTTCTCAAGGACATCAACTCGCACCTCTTTGGCCATGTGTGCAAAGACTGTGGATGCCATTTTACTCAGCGCATCGGCTGGTTTGTTCTCACTGCGCCGGATGTGCTCGACGGTGCATGAGTCGAACCGTCGCATGAGTTGCTTGGCTTGTTCCAGATATAAGGCCATGGTTTCGTCCTTTGCATCGTATGATCCATTGATCTGTCGCGCGACAAGCAGTGATTCGACGTGTGCCTCTACGTGCCTGGCCCACATTTTTTCCGCAATGCGGAGGCCTGCCAGCAACGCTTCGTATTCCGCCTCGTTGTTTGTGCTTTTAAAATCGAGGCGGATGGCGTACGTGAACTCGTGTTTATCTGGGCTGATGAGGTGTAATCCTGCGCCGGCGCCGTCGTCATTGGAGGCCCCGTCTGTGAATAGGGACCATTTTTGCGACGGGTCGTGCGCTGGCGCGGGTGATTCTTCAGCTTTGCATTCTTGGACTTGGTCTGTCGGTATCTCCGTGGCGAAGTCCGCGAGTATCTGGCCTTTGATTGCGGGCCGGGGTTTGTAATTGATCGTATGTTCCCCCAGCTCGATGGCCCATTTTGCCAGGCGGCCAGACCGTTCGGGTTTGGCGAGAATGTCATTTATCCGATAGTCCGTGAGGACGTTTATCGGGTGGCCTTGAAAGTATCTGCGCAGCCTTCTAGATGCATGGACAAGTGCTAGAACCAGCTTTTCCATTATTGTGTACCTTGTTTCCGCATCTAACAATGTGCGGCTTATGTAATAAATTGGCGTTTGCACTCCTTTGCGCTCGACCATCAGAACTGCGCCTATCGCTCGCTCCGTGACGGAGAGGTAAAGCGTAAGCGGTTCTTTAGGAAGCGGCGCTGTTAGTGTCGGGAGGTTCATTAGGCACTGCTTCATTGCCTGGAATGCTGATTCCGCCTCTGGAGTCCAGCGGAAGTTGCTCTTCTTTAAGTAGTTCTTCAAAGTGTCCACGAACGGGAACGACTTTGAAGCGTAGTTTGACAAGAATCGGTTTAGGGCCACAAGGCGACCCATTAGTGTCTGTACTTCTTTGACGGAAGCGGGAGACGGCATTCTTTCGATAGCTTGTACTTTTCTGGGTTGGCGCGGAAACCGTCCCGCGTTACGATGACGCCTAAAAATTTGCCCTCTTCCATCCCGAATGAACATTTGCTCGGATTCAACTTCATGCGCACTTTGCGCAATTGATTGAACGTCTGTTGGATATCTCGAAGCATGTCACCTTCATCCTTGCTCTTTATGACCAAGTCATCAACATACACTTCAAGCCGTACGCCGATTTCATTAATGAAGGCCGTGTCCATGAGACGTTGGTATGTGGCGCCCGCGTTTTTTAGGCCAAAAGGCATCTTGGTGTAACAGAAGATGCCCATGTCTGTTCGGAACGCCGTTTTGTCTTCATCTTCTTTGGCCATTTGGATCTGGTGGTAACCTTTGTATGCATCCAAGAAGCATTTGAACCGATATGGGGCGAGAGAATCCACCTTTAGATCAATTTCTGGCAAAGGGTAACAATCTTTGGGACCCGCCTTGTTGATATCTTTGTAATCGACGCACATGCGCCAGCCTCCATTAGCTTTGGCGACCATAACAGGATTGGCTACCCAAGTTTGGTATCTGATAAGGCGAAGGATGCCCGCGTTGAGCAGCTCGGTGACTTGTTCGTTCATGGCCTTTGTTTTCTCCGGGCCCATACTGCGCTTCTTTTGCACTATGGGTTCTACGGAACGATAGACGTTAAGTTTGTGCTCTGCTATTTCGCGAGGAACACCAACCATGTCTGCTGGTTGCCACGCGAAGACATCCATGTTGCTGATCGGAAGCTGTTTCAAGTGATTGCGTATGGTTTCGGATATTTCATGGCCAATGACCACCGTTTGCTCCGGAAATTTAGGGTTTAGTGCCCATTTTTCCGGCTCAGTGCGGGCATTTGTTTTGACCATCTTTGGGGGCTTGGCGGTTTCAGTGGTGTGGCAATCTTTATTGGCTCTGATGAAGGCAATACCTGTCTTGGTTGGGAAGCCGACCATCGCGTGCGCCGTTGAAGCATTGGCGTTAAAGCGCGCGATGCCTTCCCGTCCCAACAGAATATCATGGTTGGAGGTGGCTGGCAGAACCATAAAGTCACATATCTCCGTGCGCTCGTGGGTGCCATCGGACCATGTGACTGGCAGGGAGAGCATGCCCCGCGACATGATGGTCTCATGAATGAAACCTGAGATTGGCTCATTGACGGGTACGAGTTTTGCCTTGTCTTCTGCATCCAATTGTTGGAAACATTGCTCCTACATGATATCGGTGCTGCTGCCACCGTCCAAAAACATGTACCGCGTTCGGTAATGTCCGAAAACGGCGGTTATGACTAGTGGAGCAGTGTAGGAAGCGCCGCCTCTGACTTTTGGCATGAGGACATCGGCCTCTTTCCATGAGTCATCGAGTGGTTGTAGGCGGGTGCGCTTGCCATGTTGGGCGCTTTTGCCACGCTTGGTCATGTTGCAGTGATGGCGAGGGACGAGTGTGGCAGCGTGAGTGTTAAGGTCTCTGATTTTCTTTCGCGACCCCTCCCCTTGATTCTCGTCGCCCGCGTTACCCTTGCCCGTGCGGTGGACGTTTTTTACTAAGTGACCGAGTTGTCCCGATTTCAGCGCGGCCTCAATCTCCATCTTCAGGCTATAGCAGTTGTCTGTGAAGTGACCGAAGTCATTGTGGTACTCGCAGAACTTGCTTCGGTCCACGTTCCTTCGTTTCCCCAAGGGGTTGACTTCTTTCAGCGTGACTTGCTCTGTTTTCAAGACCTGGGATGGTGATTTTGTTAGCGGGGTCCAATCGTGGTTATTCTTTGAATGTCCACGCTGGTCCCGCGATTGCTTGTTATTGATGAGTTGGCGGGCATCGCCCGCGGGGGAGTACTTTCCCTCGTCGGCGGTGCCCGAGATGCGGCTCCAGACAGATTTGTTTTTGTGTTTATTATTATTATTATTATGGTGTTGCGGTTGGAAGCTGTGCATCTGGTTGAAAGATTTTTCGGAGGAGGCATATATTTTCGCGGAGTGGATGAGTTCATCCCAGGACTCCGGAATACCGTCTTTACCCGTGAGGCATTTCATTAGTTCTGGGCTCCGAACGTTGTGTATGAATGCTGCGCGGGTGAGCTCTTCCCCGCAGCCTATTTGCAAAGCCTCCTTGTTAAATCGAACTATAAAATCTTCGATGGATTCATGATCATGTCGACGACATAACAAAATATGCGCCTTGTCCTTCTTGTGCTTGCGCAAGTGTGAAAAGTGATTTCCAAACTTGTCGGTGAGGTCGTCGAAGTCCTTAACGCTCCCCGCGGGGAGGTTGTCGAACCAGACTCTGGCCGCGCCGGTTAAAGTCTGTGCAAACAGATGGCACCAGACCTGGACGGGCCAGTCTACCGACATACCTGCGCACTCAAAGTCATGCACGTGGTCATCCGGGTCACGCAGAGCCGTTTAACTTTTGTACCATCTGCCACATGTCATTCTCCTGTTCGTGTGTACTCTGACACAGATCTTTGTGAATCTTCTTTTTGTTGTCCCTCGTACCTCGTATGAAAAGTGTTAAGGGAAGATTCCGCGCGTGCTGGTACGCGCGTATCAGGTATTGTTTGTTGCTTATCAGCTGTCTTGGCACGCGAGGTTTGTTGACTGCTTGCTCCCGCGCGAGTAGATCACTGCGCCGTGGTCCGGCGCGAGGATCTTGTTTATGGGGATAGGGACGCCTCTTGGATTAGGCTCCCTATCCCTTCAATTACTGATTAGGTTTTAGATTAGGGAATATGAGTTATTACTGATTAGAATACTATGAACATGCAATGATTGAGAGATTTTGTGGTTAGTTAACTTGAGCCATTTGCAATAGGTTATCACGTAAAATTAGATTTTTCAATCCCGGGACCCTCCCGGGGTAATCAGCTAGTATATTATGTTATTTTTTACTTTTTTAAAAATAGTTAGAATCAAGAGGCAAAGATCCTACATTTCTCTTTTTTGGTCCATAAAACATAAAAATGTGTTATAAACATGAGATTTAAAGTAGTTAAATGAGTCGTGTTCATGTTTAGAACTTGATTTGTTCGCGTCGTCAGAGACCTGTTAACCGAGCCGATCGGCTCATTATATCCGAGCAGAGGATCAGGCGAACATCTTTCGAGCGTTTTCCGAATGAGTGGTGAAGATGAAAAAACTTACCCGATTGATCGAGTAGCTTTGAACCCTCCAAGAGAAGGTGAGAATGAGAGTGTACTTCGTCTTCTCGGATCAGATCTGTAATCACAAGAGAGAAAGAAAAGATGGGACTGTAGAGAGGGGCCTAGGCTTGGAGGAGAAAACTTTCCTCTACCTAGTAGTAAAAAAGTGGTGTGCTCATAACTTGTCGCGGTCCTTGTTAATGGCTCGCCGACTTTCGATTTTAATTGTGAACATGGGTTACGCCAAGGTGACCCTTTGTCGTCTTTCCTATTCTTAATTGTGATGGAATCTCTTTCTTAACAATTGGAGAAAGCTAAAGAGATAGGCGTCTTCAAAGGTATTAGTTTCTTAGAGAATGAAGCGGATCTTTCGCACCTTTTCCACGCGGATGACGCTCTTATTCTTGAAGATTGGTCGCGCGAAAATATTTAATGTATTGCAAGAGTATTTCAGATATTCTACCTTTGCTTGGGTCTTCGTATTAATCTCCACAAGTCGAATTTATTTGGCATTAGTACGGAAGACACGGAAGTTAATGATATGATGGAAGTTTTGGGTTGTAAAAGAGGAGTTGTGACAATCGTCACCCTCATCTTTTTGAAAGTTGCCAAATCTAATCCTTGTACTTTCATATTTTTTTATGACTACATATTAACTGAGCGCGTATATGGAAAACATTATTTAAACATAATATATTTTGGCTTTAATAAAAATATTGGCTATTTAGTAAAATTTATATAAAGTTATAAAAGTTTAAGATTTATTAAGTTTACAAACATTCTAGTTAACTTAGTTTGACTAAGTTAGAGTTTTACAAAGGAAACTTAACCAAAGTCCAAAATCAATAGTATACTAAACCTAGTTAAAGTTGAGGGACCTAAGTTGCCAAGTTGTGTAAGTTATAATTCAAACAAATTCCCACCTTTCTGTTCCACGAATTTTCCGGCAGACAAGTCGTCGGCGGCGACTTTTGTGTTTCCGGCGAGTATTGTTTTGGAACGATTAATGATTTCTACTCGTTTTAATTAGTCCCAAAACGTTTCTCAACTTAATTCTTCCTAATTACAACCAGTTAATCGTAGTTTTAACGTATTTTTAATTAGGATTTAAGCTGGGTTTCGTATGTAACGACCGAAATTTATGAATCAAATCAATTAGCCGTTTGAGCGAGTAATTATATAAATCAATCATACCAAGCAACTTCTGCACGTTTAAACCTTTCAAACCCACATGTAAATCTAACAAGTCGTGACCAGAAGACCCTACAATTGTGAATATATGTGCGACCCTATTCTTCTTCTGTTCGATCTGATTCCACGTTGTAAGTGTTCGTTTTTTTGCCATATCACTTGTCGAGTCCTTAAGACCAAAAGCCCCATCGTTTAGTTACCTGAACAGGTCTTGATCGGGTGATTGAAATTTCTAGGGTTAGGGTTCTTGGCTTGTTAAATTGGGGAAGAATGTGGACTTTACTTAATTGTTAAATACATTTTTTGGAGACTTATTATAAGTTGTTTTCCCAAAGATGCAAGCATCTGGCGATTTCTTTAATTCGCATTACTCCGCATGATAATAGAGGTGTCTAATTAAGACCGCACTTTGTGGCGAATATCATCTGTTGCTATTGTTTTGTTTACCACTGTCTGGAGAATTAAGACTTTGATATGTTTCAAACGAGCAATCAAGTGGTGAGGTGAATGCAACCATAACCATATATGAGGGCGAAGCAACATACCATTTTCCAAGACGTGTCATATGTAACGAGGCACTAATGCTTGTGCGGAGATTTGTAGCAGCAAGAAGTTGGTCCGCCATATGATCTAGCTATGAATCATCCATCATAAAGGATGGTTGGTGATATCAGCGCTATCGCTCCATAACTTACTCAATTTGGTGTTGCTGAATATTGAGCTATGCAATACTATAATTAAAAATGATGTAAATATGTCTACTAAATTGTACCAAAAAATGCACCATAAGTCGCGTCGTACCAAATAGTCAATGCTTCTTTCCAAAAATTTCGTTAAACCTTAGATTATAATACAAATTTCTTGTCAAAAAACATATTTTTGGGTTCAAATTGATCGTTGATATAAGCATTGCAGTAAAACTAGGATGTGGACAACAAAATCCAGTGATTACGAAGTGACGAAATTCCGAACAAGACTTCTAGTAATAAATATGTATTTGGAGAAAGCCTGTAATGGAAGTGGAAGCAAAGCTAAAATGACTTAGAATGGACCGATGCAAGATATTTTCTTAGCTGAAATGATTTTATGGCTTTAATCTACTACAGTAGTATTTTTTAAAATATTTTTTCTGTTTTAAAGTTGGGTTTTATGGTTGTAAGGAGAAAGTGGCCATCTTTTTGGATTAAATCAAATTGGCCGAGGAGAATTAACCGAAGCTGGGAGAGAAGTGAATCAGTTATCTAAACTTTAACCCAACTTGGCATGGCATCTCTAATACAGAACCCAACAACTAACAAGCAAACAAGCAAGCAAGCGCGTACTAGTTTTAACCAGGCCGGCCATTTCATTTATTTACCAGGTTTTGGAGGGAACTAAAAGTTCGAAAATTGATAATTAATTAAACATTGATCAATCGCCATTGTAACTAGCATATTGCCTATTATCATTTATTTCCCTTCAGCAGCAACACTAGCTAGATTCCAAGTATTTCTTGCAAACAGAAAGTCTACAACACAGGTAGGTACCTGCATTTAAAACTTCTTGGATGTTTTTCCATCATACACATGCAAACCAGAAAGTGCTTTCAAACAGAACCTAGAGATATGCATAGCTTTACCTTCCTTTTAATTCAAGCATGCTCGTTTGTTCGGGCCAGCAAACTGAGCACGAGTTACAATTTAACTAGTCACGTTACAGTAGAATCTTCATGTTCAAGAAAGAATGGAAATTAACAGCAGTCAAGTCATGGGTCATACCAGGTTTGGGGTCAGAAAGAGACGAATTCCAAAAAGAAAAGTCAATTTGATTGGGGTCGAAACGGGATCTGGCCAAAATAAATTCGGATCAAGATGGGTTAAGGTTGGCGTTTTAGAAAAACAAGTATCTAATGATTAAACAACAGCAATTCGATGAACTTATTCAAGAATTAAATTGTGCTAGCGCAAGAATTCATCATTGATTTCAAAACTTACGCAAACAAAAGCAATTCACATGCAAGAATTCATCAAGAATACGGAACAAACAGAAGTATAAAACAATCTACTAAATTTATTCAACAATTAAAGAAGGGGTACCTTAGATTTGGGAATGATTATGAGCTGGCTTTAAAGTGTTCCCTTTTTACACTTAGCTCGACAAGTGTGGCCGAAATGCTCTCTTCCTGCATTCCCCTTGGTGTCCCTCCCATGGGTTCCTGGTATAAGAAATGACCGGAGTTTCACTGCTGGAAGCACATACTAGACCACCCAGAGACCGCGGCTTCCGATTGTTGTTCATTGCAACGATGCCCCATCATCAGCAACTACTCTGTTGTGTTTTTGGTTGCCCATTCTGACCAGTTTTCACCTTCTCCTATTTTCATTTTTGTCCATTAAAATTTATATTTAACCCAAAAACAACCAATAGATCCCGCTATTAACTGCTCACACTGCACTCCAACCAACTGCCTTTTCGACTCCCCTTTCCTTCATAAAGTATCTTACCCTTTCGGCCTCCTCCCACATTCCTATAGAATCATACAAATTTGAAAGGATTACATAATATCCATCATTCTTTGGGTCACATTCAATCGCTCGCTTTGCAATCCGGATACCCATTTCAGGATTATTGTGAGTCTTACAAGCACTTAACAAGGCCCCCCACAAACCCCCATCAGGAACTACTTCGACTGGCATAGACAAAACCAAATTTTCCGCCTCACCCAAATCACCTGATCTACCAAGAAGATCAACCATACAGGTATAGTGTTTAAGGCTCGGTTTCAAAGAATAATAATTTACCATTCTCCCAAATAAAGATTTTCCTTCATCAACAAGCCCTGCATGATTACATGCCGAAAGAACCGCAAGAAAACTAAGGTTGTTTGGTTTAACATTTGACAGCTCCATCTCTCGGAACGTATTAATTGCTGATGTGGCATCTCCATGCATCCCATAACAAGAAATCATCACATTCCAAGATATTACATCCCTTTCAGTCATTTTGTTGAATATCTTTTTGGATTTTTCAAGTTGTCCACACTTGGCATACATGTCAACTAATGCAGTGACAACGGAAACATTTGACAGAAGAATTTCCTGGTGGTGTTCTTCTATATACTTGTGTATCTGCTCTCCTTTCTCAACGGATGCCATATGGGCACATGCAGAAAGCATGGTGATTAGTGTAGCTGGTGTTGGTTTTGAGCCTTCCAAAATCATTTTATCAAACAAGGAAAACGCCTCGGCATAACGACCACGGAGCGAATAAGCAGAAATCATTGTGTTCCAAGTGATAACATCTTTATCTGTACTACAAAATAGCTTCCTTGCAGTGTCCAGTTCACCAATGTTGCCATACATATATATGAGTGAATTTGACACAGACACATGCTCACTCATCAATCTTTTTATGGCATAACAGTGAAGACATCTTCCAAGATTCATCTCTCCCATTTCTGAACATACCGAAATAACTGATACCAAACTGTAATGATCGGGATCGAGGCCTAAATCTAGCATTTTTGCAAACAAGTTTACGCATTTTGCCTCATTTCTTACTTTACCATAGCCATGTACCATTGCATTCCAAACATCTTTGTCAAGGATACACACAGAATTAAAAACATTCTCCCCATAACTTATCAGTCCAAACTTACAGTACATCGACACCAACGCACTGTGAACCATCTGAGCCTGATCATAGTTTCTTCGAACCATAAACCCATGAAACATCTTTCCAGCAGAGATGCAAGTTGAGTTAGCTAAACCAGATATCACACAACTGACCGCCATTGGGTCTGGAATAATCCCAGAAGCAAGCATTTCCATAAATCCAGCTAAACACCGTCTAACACATCCCCGTTTTCCATACACGCCGATAACCGTTGTCCATGATTTGATATCTTTCACACGAACTTCACAAAACGACAAATAAGCTTCCTCAAGGGTTCCACATTTGGAGTACATAGACAAGATTGAAGACTGAACAAGAAGGGAACATCCAAGTCCAGACTTGACAGCTGCAGCATGTAAGCACCTACCCGTCTCCAAATCACCACAGGCTTGAAACCCGCCTTCAAACGTCCTAAACCCGGGCCTCTCATCATCCTGTCTCCACATCTGACAAACACACCGCAGCGCTTTCTGAGGCTCACCGTTACAGAGATAGCCGATAACAAGGGCAGTCCAGGAGACAACATCTCTGAGAGTCATTTCATCAAACACCTGGCGGGCAGTGTGGACAGAGCCACATTTGGAATAGAGATAGACAAAGGAGGCGGCGGCGGCGGCGGTGTGGCCAGTTTTAAAGACCAAGGCATGTAGAATGAGAGCGGAAGGCAAATCCCGAAGCTCGGAACAAGCGGAAAGAAGGATGGGGAGAGTGAAGTGGTTAGGCAAAAGAGGAGTGGAAAGTCTCATGGAATAATAATAACGGAGGCAGAGTGAATATAAGGAGTTGGAGAGAAAGGTGTGAAGGATGGAGTTGTAAAGGAAGATGTCTTTATGGGAGTCGAAAGAGTTGAATATTATGGTGGAGGGAATGGGGAGGTGGAGAGAGGAGTATAGGGAGATGAGTTTGGAGGAGATGAAGAGGTTGTTGGAATGGTTGCCGGTGGTGATGAGGAAAGCGTGGTGTTTGGTTAGGGTTTTAAGGGGTGTAGTATGTGGCTGGAGAGATAGGAAGCTGCTGATGTGGTCATGGATCACCTTCCTGCTCCTGCAATGGAAGAAATGGTGGTGTCGACTCATTATTGATCTCTTGTATAATAATAATAATAATACCACTTTCTTGTATCTATACATGTATGTAAGATCAGCCAGCCTTACTTTGATTCAATTCACTCGTCGATGATCATAATTTCTCCCGCCAATAACCTTTGTTTACTTTGATCGGTCCCGTCTCTCTTCACTCTTCATGTTTTAGGTAGTCACTTTTTACTCTCTTCTCCAGTTTCATCTAACAAACGTATTTGAAAGGATGGGAAGGAAAAAATCGTGTCACATTTTTTAGGTGGTGTTTGTTTTTCTCCCAGAAGCACTTCTGACCTCTTTTGTCTGCGTCGCGCAGACGCGGGCAGACTGTTTGTTTTTCGGAAGACATTTCACTCCAAAAGCTCTTCCTGACCTCTTCTTGATGCAGCCTTGAACCAAAGCCTTCTAAGGTCTTCAAAGGTCTTCTCCTCTTCTCTTCTCCTCACCCACCACCACCCACTACCACCACCACCACCACCTAGAGAGTAAAAAGTGTTTCAGCCGCATTATTATTACGCAAGAAATAATCCAAGAAGCGGTGAAACAGACGGTGACTACCTCACCAACGCGCTAATAGCGTATCGTAACGAAACCGGGGTCGACTTCAAGTTTCTTCATTGTTGGGAAGTTGCGAAAAACCATTCAAAACGGGCGCACGTCCCCACTGCAACCAACTCCTCAAAAAGGACGAAAACAAATTCGTCTCATAACCGTTCAATTGATCCTGAAAATGTGGACGCCATTAACTTGAATGATGACGACTTCGACGAGAAATTGAGTCGCCCACCCGGTCGAGAGAAGTCAAAAAAGAGGTCGCAAAAATCTCCTGCTTCGGGTTCGAGTTCTGGATCAAGCAAAGGTGCTTACAGCACTAACTTGGCAGATTTAAATGCCAACATCATTCATTTCAATACGATTCAAGAAAAAATACTCAAGGAGAAAAAAAAACATTTGCGAAGCCTTTGAAAAAAAAGTGACTATGGAAGAACAGCGAGAAAAGCGCAAAGATGGAGTTGTAAAGGAAGATGTCTTTATGGGAGTCGAAAGAGTTGAATATTATGGTGGAGGGAATGGGGAGGTGGAGAGAGGAGTATAGGGAGATGAGTTTGGAGGAGATGAAGAGGTTGTTGGAATGGTTGCCGGTGGTGATGAGGAAAGCGTGGTGTTTGGTTAGGGTTTTAAGGGGTGTAGTATGTGGCTGGAGAGATAGGAAGCTGCTGATGTGGTCATGGATCACCTTCCTGCTCCTGCTCCATGAATGGAAGAAATGGTGGTGTCGACTCATTATTGATCGATTGTATAATAATACCACTTTCTTGTATCTATACATGTATGTAAGATCAGCCAGCCTTACTTTGATTCAATTCACTCGTCGATGATCATAATTTCTCCCGCCAATAACCTTTGTTTACTTTGATCGGTCCCGTCTCTCTTCACTCTTCATGTTTTAGGTAGTCACTTTTTACTCTCTTCTCCAGTTTCATCTAACAAACGTATTTGAAAGGATGGGAAGGAAAAAATCGTGTCACATTTTTTAGGTGGTGTTTGTTTTTCTCCCAGAAGCACTTCTGACCTCTTTTGTCTGCGTCGCGCAGACGCGGGCAGACTGTTTGTTTTTCGGAAGACATTTCACTCCAAAAGCTCTTCCTGACCTCTTCTTGGTGCAGCCTTGAACCAAAGCCTTCTAAGGTCTTCAAAGGTCTTCTCCTCTTCTCTTCTCCTCACCCACCACCACCCACTACCACCACCACCACCACCTAGAGAGTAAAAAGTGTTTCAGCCGCATTATTATTACGCAAGAAATAATCCAAGAAGCGGTGAAACAGACGGTGACTACCTCACCAACGCGCTAATAGCGTATCGTAACGAAACCGGGGTCGACTTCAAGTTTCTTCATTGTTGGGAAGTTGCGAAAAACCATTCAAAACGGGCGCACGTCCCCACTGCAACCAACTCCTCAAAAAGGACGAAAACAAATTCGTCTCATAACCGTTCAATTGATCCTGAAAATGTGGACGCCATTAACTTGAATGATGACGACTTCGACGAGAAATTGAGTCGCCCACCCGGTCGAGAGAAGTCAAAAAAGAGGTCGCAAAAATCTCCTGCTTCGGGTTCGAGTTCTGGATCAAGCAAAGGTGCTTACAGCACTAACTTGGCAGATTTAAATGCCAACATCATTCATTTCAATACGATTCAAGAAAAAATACTCAAGGAGAAAAAAAAACATTTGCGAAGCCTTTGAAAAAAAAGTGACTATGGAAGAACAGCGAGAAAAGCGCAAAGATATGAAATTTATCGCCATGAACACCAATCATCTAAGCGGTCAGGAGTTAGAGGTGACCCTACAACTGAAGCGCGAACTTATGGCAAAATATAATATGTAGTTTTTTTATGTTTATTATTTATGGTTTTTATTTTTTAGATTTTTTAATTATTTTAGGATTTTTAATATTAATTATTTGGATTTTTAATTATGTTTTTGTATTAAAATTGTGTTTTTTTTAGTTTATTAAAAATATAAAAAAGATACATCTAGCGCCATGTGTCACTCCCCCCCCCCCCTTCCACTCCCCATATTTTTTTTCACCACATGGGTCCCACAAGTGCCACATGGCGCTTCATCCCCCTCTTTCCCCCTCCACTCCTTTTAGTCTTAAGGAGAGAAAGAGAAGCTAAAATTTTGGTTTATTTCTTTCACTAGGTTATTCCTTGAAAGCGTTTTGGGATAGATAAATCCAATATAATGTGATAAAATATATGTACTATAAAAGTAGTAGGCCGTTTTTTCAGAAAAAAATTGTAAAGAATTTGATATCAAATGATATGTCATAATAATGATAGGCAATTCTAATGTGTAAATTTTGGGTGGCAAAATGGGTAGGTTAGGTTGGGTTGGTTGCACTTTTGGTTCTCAGTAGTTACTGCAGCTACAATACTTGCTTTCACGCCTTTTCGAAATAAGGTCCCGTTGTTTACGTGATTGTCAGTTAAGGTGGCTGCTAGTCGCTTGGCCTCTTCGAGGGTGGCAGGGTTCCTTCCCCACACCGTATCCTGAATCTGCATGGGTAAACTGCCTATGTACTTTTCGATTGCAACAGACAGGGGGGTGACCTTATGTGGTAACAGTAGGCTAAGTTCGTGGAAATGAGTGTTGTAGGCTAGGTTTTCCCCACTGTCTTGGGCAAGATCGTGAAACTCATCTTCCAATTTCTTGATTTCATTACGAGGGCAGAATTCCGCCTTCATGATGTCTTTAGTTTGCTCCCAAGTCAACGCCAGTGCGACTTCAGCTCCGTGAGTCCGTTTCTCTTCGTTCCACCATGTGAGTGCCCGCTTGTGGAGGACACTCATAGCATAGCGAACTTTGAGATTGTTAGGGCACTCGCTATTAATGAAAGTATTTTCGTTCCACTGAATGTGGCACTATCTAGGGTAGTAAGTAATTAAGGTTACTAACTAAACTTAGAACTAGAGGGGCCAAATATCTAATCATTCAATACTTGAAATAAAAGGGGCTTATAAAACAAAAGGTGCATACATTGATCTACATCGGTAGATCGATGCACACACACACAAAACACACACTCAAACCCTAAACCAGGAAGATTTTACAAAATCAAGCTTGGATCAAGGGTATTTAGGGTTCATATGGTTCTTCTTGATCATCTAAGGCCTCCTCTACAATATGTAAGTGTCTATTTTCAGTTTCAAAGCCTCTAGGTGAAGTTATGAAATATGCACTAATTAGCTAGGTTGTTGAATGTTGAAATTGTTGGCATCTAGATGTTATTTGAGTTCATAGGAACCTTCCTTGAGAGGGTTTTAACATAATTCATGCTAAACGCATAAATAATTGTGAAATTAGTTCCTAGTAGAAGTGGGTTTTGTCCTTGAAGGAAACCCACTTGTCTAAATGAGTTCTAGGATGCCATGAGACAAGGTTTTGTTAACTTGAATATGTGTTTAGAGAAATTATGGCATGAGATAATAAATTAGTTGAATGGTAATTGTTTAGACATGAATTAACCATGAAGATCATACAAGTAAAAGGATGCGCACCAAGTGTTCGATGAAATGTCTAAGTGACCAAATTGTGGCTAGACATTGTCATTGGATACGCTTGGATGCAAGCTTTAATACGAGGGGTCAATGAACCTCAAGAATATGAACTTAGGATTGATTTAACTCACTCCCAATGATATAATGGAAATTGTCCAAATAGATGTTTTGAGTGGATCTACGGGAGGTCAAGATGCCAGGTTAATTGAACAAAAAGGGACGCTCTTTAAGGTAAGTCATCTTATGACTTAAAATAGATGAATTGTAATTATGCGTATGAGCATGTCCATAGTGAGTCATTGAATCACTTGTGTTTATATTAAGTTGTGTTGAATTGCAATCATCCTAGTTGAGAGTGGATGCAAAGTTGATTAAGCAAAGAAAGTCAAACGGGTCATATGCGTAAGTCATTTTATGACTTAAGCTTGGCAAGTTGTACAATATTAAGGTAGGCTTGACAGTTTATTAGAAGACTATACAATTGTGTCTACACTAGGTTGTAAATGGACCTGCACTCACCTTATTTGAAGGTGGATGCATGATAACAATTGAAAAAGGGCTCATTAGGAGAGTATTGGTGAGGCTTGACCTTAGTTGAAGGTTATGGTGCACCAAGAAATTCAAATGGGTCATTTGACATGACCGTAGAGTCTTGGTAAACAAGATATCCTATGACTAAGATAGCTAAATTGTATGTTAGATGGGAAATCGTCCATATTAATTGTTAACTAGTTGTATTGGTGTTTTGTTATTGTAAAACAAACAAATGAATGGCCTTGATGAGTATTGGCAACCACATCCTTAGTTGGAGGATTGAGGTTGACCAAGAATAGTCAAATGGGTCATTTGTTGTAATTAGGCGATTTGATGAGTATTGGCAACCCTATCCTTAGTTGGAGGATTGAGGTTGACCAAGAATAGTCGAATGGGTCATTTGTTGTAATTAGGCGATTTGATGAGTATTGGAAACCCCATTCTTAGTTGGAGGATTGAGGTTGACCAAGAATAGTCAAACGGGTCATTGGTTGGGCATATGTGCTACTAGTTAGAATTGGTGTTCATTAAAGGATCATAGAACCCCCATTTAGTTAGTAGGACTAGATGGTGTTCCTTGAAATCCTTGAAATGAACACGATGATAGCAATGCTTGAAATTGACATACAAATGGTCAACTGGACCGTTGGCGGGTGGAACGCGAATCCGTTACGTTAACAACCTTATTTGAAGGTGTGCAAGCTACATATATGGTTATTCAGACCATATGTATGGCATGTCGAGGAACAAACCTTAGTTGGAGGTGTCACTTGATTATGCAAGCAAACGGGTCGCTTATGCGATACTTGTTATGTGTGACTAATAAGTAGTAAACCGGGTTGATTATAAGGTGGGAAGGTCTTGGTTATTGGTTGTATGTATGGCAATCTTCGTATATGCAAATCTGTGGTGTGAAATGAAAATCTTTGGTATATCAGATAAAGGATCCTCTGGTCACCAGATGAAGGATTCTCTGGTCACGAGATGAAGGATCCTCTGGTCACCGGATGAAAGATCCTCTGGTCACCGAATGAAAGATCCTCTGGTCATATCCTCTGGATTTGGAAAAGAAAAAGGCGAAAGATCCTTGGGATATAGTAAATCATTGGTATATGCAAATTTGTCAGTACATATAGATTTGTTGTGCTGTAAGCCAATCTTAAACCGTTTAACCAACTCGTCAGTTCAATTGCTAATCGACTAACCATGTTTAATGTGGTTAATGCTAGGTTCGGACATAGTAAGGGGTGGAGCAAGGATCATGGCCGCGTGAAGAACCGAACGCAATGTAAATTTAAACTTTTAACGCTTCCGCCAGACTTTTAAGAACTTTAATAGTTGTGATGGGTTTCTAAACATGTATCAAATATTTTGCACTCAAAATTTATGAAACGTAAACAGTTCATGGGCTTGACACACTAATGGTCAAGCATATGTTTGTGAAAGTTTAAGTTCTTTCGTAAATTTAATCCGACTATTTATCATTAACTTTGAGTTAAGATCTGTCCAGTCGGGACGAGTCTTACATTGGGATTGAGTTTTGAAATTGATTCTTAAATTATTGCGTTATAAAAACGTAAATAATCAGTTTTTAAAGTTTAGGGTTAGTTTTGAGAAATGGTTGGTTTGGAGTTTAAAAAGAAAGCAATGAAACCCTTGTTGAGGCTTTCGTAAGTCGTTGGATAACCAACCCCCCACCCCCAAAATTAAAGCTTCTGTCTGGTGCATCGAATGACTGAATCACGCCCACAAGTACAGTAGCTTTGTATATTATATCTATCTATCTATCTATATGTGTGTAGATGTGATTTGTATGTATGTATTCGTCATTGGTCTACTTGATTTTCAATGTCAGGTCGATTCAGATCTTGCTCCACCCACCGATCTAATAAACAATGGTAGGTACCTTACCTACCCTAGTTGATTTGTTTTATTGAATTCCTTTAATATTTTTCAATTTTTCAATGAAAAGTAGAAAAAAAGAATGTAGGGAAGCGAGGTGCAGAGGAGGTTGTTGAGCCTCAAGTTGTGGCTAACAAGAAGCATAAGAAACTGGAGGAACACAACCAGGCAGGTTTCTTTCTTTTTTAGCTTTCTACTCAATGTTTTCTTATGCACTGGACCTGCTGCTGCGTTGCGTTTATTATGATTACAATAAGAAGTTAGTAATAGAATTATTAAGTGCTTCTCTTCTTTTGATTATAATAAGTTAGTAATAGTCAATAGAATGAGTTTAGGATGGTTTGGTTTTTATAAAAGATACTTCCACAATTCCATCTTGTTAGAAACCCATAACCAACACTTCTAATGCATGCGTTATTACAAGACTTTAGCAAGAAGCTAGCTTGATAGCTTCTGGATTACTAATTGTTTTGTTTACTTCAAGAATATAAACTATACATATCATATGGGAAAGTTGTGGCCACTTGAATCAATCATCTAGTTTTAATTCAACTTGCACTTCTTCATTCCCCCAATAAAGATGATTTCATTGTAGATTTGGGCACCCTCGTTCAGTTGTATCCGAATTTGTTACATAACAAAATGCCCGTTCCTCACAATCTAAAACCTGCCAATTTTCTAAATGAACTTGTATATGTCGAGTCAAAGCTCTTGCCTGTATACACCCCAACAAAAGGGTGTGTTGGAGTTCTTCAATCCAAGCCATGTTACAAACTGGAATGACTGACCCACCCCAGCCGAAGTACTTATTTCAACCCTGTCATTCTTGTTAAGAAGAAATATTCTCAATCAACAGACTATTATAGATAAGTACCCAATTCTGGATGTTGAGGATCTTCCAGATGAACTCATGGAACCCACTTTTTTTGCAAAGTCTGATCGTAAATCTGGTTCTGGTCCGATATGCTGGCATAAAAGTAGATTTCTTTCCTCACGCATGAAGGCATTGCGAATTCCTCGTCATATCCTTTTGCTCACCATTGCCCATGCCACCTTTCAAGCTTTGATGAATGATATAGACCTCTCCTTTGCCAGGATGTACTTTTTAATGATATCTTTATTTTCAGTGGCACCTGGGATAGTCCTACTTAACTCCTAACTGAGGCTCAACATTCCTTGCAAGCCAATCAACTTGATATTAACAACAAGAGCAGGATTGCTTGTTACTCCATCGAATATTTTGCATAGCAGTTAAAGGCACCTAAGGATTAAAGGACTTGCATGTCGCCTAGGTGCAAGGTGCAAAAAAAGCGCTCAACCTATAAAGGAAGGTGTAATAACAGAAAACAAAAATTGTATTATAGGAATACTTAAAAGTTAGTGTTATTTTTTTTTTCAACGCGGTTTTGATCCCACATTGCTTCATCTGAAGAAATTTGGGAAGGGAGATGGTTATAAAGGGGAGTTAAGTCATGAGAAGGAATCACAAGGCTGGTGCAGCTCTGTATTAATCCGGTCCAGGCCATTTTTGGCTGGCTCTGGGCGTTTTTCTTGTGGCTGAGTGCTTCAGGAGCTGAAGCTGCTTCTCACCTCACATGAACGCTTAGGCGTGAACGTTGTGAGCTTTTGATTAGTATGATATTTAGGCCATACTATTGTTCATCATGGTGTTTCTCTGGACCCAGCTAAGATTGATAGGAATCTTTGATAGTCTGCTCCAAAAAATGTCATGGCTGTTCTGGGCTTTTGGGCCACTCACTCACTGAATTCGCCAAAAAGGAAGATTTTGAGCTTGAGTGCAGTTTATTTGGTTGGAGGGTTGGAGCAGTTCTCAAGCAGTGCAGACACCTTTTGCCTACTTTCGCAAAGCTTTATCTGATCAGCACCTTACTAAATTGACTTATGAAAAAATCATGTTAGTATTTATTTTGAACTGCTAAATGTTGCACTCGTCAAACATTAGTACTCACCATTAGCATTGGCGTCCATACATAAGTGGTCGTAGCTTTACAGTTTTATCGACCAAAAGAGCATCAAACGTTGTTCAAGCTACAGAGATCCAGTGTTGTAAAAGGCGCTAGGCGCTAGGCAGGCGGTGAGGTCCAGCCTAGGGACTAGTCGGGACTAGGCGAAAATTAGGCGGAATTAGGCGTTTTGGTATTTTATACGTATTATATATATATATACACAAATTTAGGGGTTTTTTTAAAATATGTTTAAGATATATACACATAATACTTAGATATATACACATAATACTAAGAAATACCTAGAAATACTTAGAAATTTAATAAAAAAAAAAATAAAAAAATAAAAAATAGGCCCGCCTAGGACCGCCTAGGCTCCGACTAACTGCCAAAACGCCCAGGAATCCGCCTAGGGCAAAATTCCAAGGTTTCCTTCAGCCTAGCGCCTAGGCGGCCGCCTAGGCCGCCTTTTACAACACTGCAGAGATCTACAACTTATCCAACAAAACTGGATAGTAGAATTGCTAGGATCTCAGTTCACTATTTCAGTATTTCTTACAAATTAGACCGTGAAAATCTTGTCGCAGATACCTTATCCTGAATTTATGCAGAAGTTGAGCTTGGCACACTTTCTATCTTCTCTTCAATGGGTAGATCCGCTACACACACACAAAAAAAAAAAAAAAAAAAAAAAAAAAAAAAAAAAAAAAAAAAAAACAACCACGCCCTTTTTTAATAAAGTTGGGAATTTATTCCATAACAGATGTTTGGTAATCCCTTTCAAGTTCAATCTTCAACACCTGTGCTAGGCAATCTTCTCTGGCCAGCTCACATACTTGATATTTAATGGGATTATCAAGGTTTAATTGTACATATATGTATGTATTTACAATAAGCATTAAGTGATGTAGCATGTGAGGGCTAAACTGTATTAAACGATTGGACAATTTTCCTTTCCTCCCACTGGTTGAATGATCATGATATATTGTAAGATTTTAGTGATACGGTTAAAATCCATGATATGATTGAGTAATTTTCTTTTCTTCTCAGTAATTGAGTTTTGATGGTAGTAAATTATTTATAAGCTGAACTTCATCTCTAAAGCTAGCAGCAACTACACAAGATGTGAAGAAAGCTAGCGGCTCTAATGAGTCTATGCAAGAAGATGAAGATGATAATATTTCCAAGGAAAATGCAAAACATCTGGAAAGCCAAAAGAAGAGTGTAAGGATGTTTCAAATTCCTCACAATGATTCAATTTGTTTCTTTAAGAGGAGGCAATTTTGTCCCATCTACATTAAGGGTCATACACCATAGTTGTTATTGTTAATGCTATAGCGAATATAGTAGCAACGCAACAATATGATGCAATATCATGGTTGCGACAAACTAGCGGGAAAATAGCAGATTTTAAATTCTTTCTCTTTTTTTTTATAAATATAAAAGCTATTGAAAAAAGAAGGGTATTTTGTTTTTATTTCACGATTGAAAAATGAAGTGTGTTTAGATGCGTATTTACCGGTTTTTTGATAAAATAAACATGTAAAATATTTCTTAAATATTCTTCTAGCGTATCACTAAACATGAAATTCATTGCTATCGCTATTTAGCGTATTGGTAGCTTGTCCCGATTGTCCGCTCTTCGCTATTGACAACTTTTGTCATAGGGGCAAATAAAACATATCGCAGGGTCAATACTTAAGTGTCTTTAAGTTATGCATAAAATCTCGTACATCAATTTATCAAAAAGAGTTGATTATTATTGAAATCATATTATATTTTCACTACTACCAAACATGCAGTTTTTTTAGACAAGTACTGTTCCAAGAATGGACCTTCTTTGACACAAACCCGTTTTACCTATTACACAACCTCTAGCTTTTTCTTTTTCTTTTCGTTTGAGTGTTTGCATGATGGTGATTACCTGTTTGGTTGTAGGTTGAAGTACCACCAGCTATAAAGCCATCAGCAACTACACAGGATGATGCCGAAAGAGCTAGTGTATCTAACGACCACAACGAAGAAGACAAAGATGATTGTTCCAAGGAGGAGCACCAACATTTAGAAACTCCAAATAGAAGTGTAAGTATAGTTTACATTTTTCATCATGGTATACATGCACTTTTAAGAAAATAATCGTTACTTAGCAACCGCTCTTTGTTGGTGTCACGATTTTACATTTATTAAGATAATGGCTATGGCTGACAACTGTGATGTTGGATTTTTGTTTTGGAAATTCCTCTGGTGCTACGCTACACACTTTTGTTAGTCTGTGAGGTCAGCACCGTCTACTTTCGCCTTGGTTGGTGTCACGATTTTACATTTATTAAGAAAATAATCGTCTTCATTAATGTCCAGTATGCTAACATCATTTTACATCACTTGTTATCTTGATGTTGACACAATTAAACATCCTCATTAAAGAAGTCAACATGATAAGGACAATTTTCGTTGGTGTTTTCCAGCAAGTCTTGCTATCATGCCACATGTTTTATTAACAATCTTTTGAACCTGGCACAAAGTCCCCTGAATGTTTTTATTAATGCAGAAAACCTCCAATTAATAATCAAATTGTTTCAACAAAATGTTTTAGGACAATTCATTAAACAAAGCGAGAAAGGAGTCTCAAAAGAGAAACAAGTGTGGTGGTTGTGCTTGTGTAGAGTACTAGAGATGAAACCTATAGTACAACTTAATTTGATTTTTTTTTTCCGCGTTATGATATAAACCATATTTTCTTTTGATTTAGTGATTTTTTTTCCTTTTTGCGATGTATTCTTTGGTTGTACATGGAGCTTTTTTGGCTGTTTATAGAGATAAGAAATCCCATAAAGAGGACAATTCTTGCTTTTTATATTATCAAATGGTGTGTGTTTTTATTATCTTCTTTTTGGTTGCTTAAGGATTAACAGGGTATAAAATGTTATTTACTATTATTTTGTATGTACTTTATCTTTGCCTTGCACCTCGGCTTCCAGGACACTAAGCATGCGTCACTACTGAAACAAGCCCATCCCTCAAATGTATTTGGGTTGTTAATTTTGTTAATCATCAAATGATGGTTGGATATTCACATACATATTTATTTGCCTTCAAACATTTTATGCAGGCTCTCAAACAGAAAAGTGAGTTGTTACTTGATCATCCAACATGGCTTGATTTGGCAACGAAAAGAACTGAACACCACTCTACACATGACACGGGATCAAAAACTTTGTTTCTTGGCAATTTAAGTTTTTTGATTGAAGAAGACGACGTGTAAGCACTTCTTTTGCCACTACTCGGGTTTTGTAACTAATTTTATGTTTTGTTGTTTGACTAGTTGTTTGACCATATAGAAGGGAATTCTTCAAAAATGTTGGTGAAATTGCTGACATCCGATTTGCGATTAAAGATGATCGATTCTTGGGCTATGGCCACATTGAGTTCACCACTGCTGAAGCAGCTCAAGAGGTATTATTAGCACGTGGTGGCACCATTTGGGCAATTCTTTCGATAAGGGTCAAATCGGTTTGGTCCTGAAACACATTTAACTCAAAATTAGGGTCACATATGATAACAAAAGTAATAATTAATTGTCTGTTAAAAAGGATTTAGAAGGCTTTGTGTATAAAAATGCTCTTTGGGAGGCTTTTGACCCTATATATTATGGGTCAATAGTAAATGGTGCACATCTCTAATATTGTTGGGTCAATAATTTTTTTGAAATCCTAGGTCTCTCTTATTTCTCGATTCAGAATTTATTCTATTTCCAGGCTCTCAAACTAAACAAGGAGGTTCTACTAGATCGGCGAGTTGCACTTGAAATATCAAGGCGACAACGAGGTGCGTTCACACCGGGTAACAGGTATCATGCCTGGCAATACACACACACATACATACATAATTATCAATGAAATGTGTTAACTAATTGCATATCTATTTATTGAATGTAGCTTGGACAAGTCTAACCAAAGGGGTGGTCATGCTCAAGTAAAAACGGTATACGTTCGAGGATTTGAATCTAGTGACGATTTTGACAATGTACGTTTATTTAATATTAAATCTTGCAAACAAATGCATTCCAATACTTTTAGTGGTGGCTTAAGTGGGTATAAGTAGCCAAGTAGTGTGTATCTTTAATAATATTCTCGTTTGTTAAATAAAATGTGCCCATTTGACTCTTTTTCGTTATAAGATTTTTTTGCGTCTAACAATAAATATGACATGGACGTTAGAGGGATTAAACATGACCCATTCAGCATCTGTCTCTTTGATGGTGACCATCTATTTAAAAAAAAGGTGAGGCGTTTTGGTCCTGCTCGAGACCTGCGTCTATGTACAATCAAATACGCTCTATTTACAGCAACTTCTGTCTCTCTCAGCTTGTTTACATATCTAGTCTTTCACAGATAAATGATTCGTTTTCTCTGCTTAATCTCTTATCTGTTGCAGATTAGGAGCACACTTGAAAAGCATTTTGGGAAATGTGGAGAGATTTCACGTCTGTACATACCGAAAGATCACGTGTCTGGGTCTCCTAGAGGGTATGCATTCTTGTCTCGCCCTGGAATTGTTTTTTGTTGGTTCATAGGCAAACTGGAAGCCCAGAGCCAAAGCTTTAAATTTTTAGGGCAGTTCATATATATGTTCTGAAATGTAACAAATAATCCATTTATCAATGTGAATAGAGAAAGTAAGTATTATTAAAACAATCATCCAATTTTTGTTTAAAGCAAGTTAGGATGTTGTGTCCGTTTCTTTTCATAGCTAAGTTTTAAAATTTGAGTCGTTAGACATGAAATATAACCATCATCATAGACGCTGGAAATGTAACAACTTGTTGAATTGAAGTGTGTGTTTGTTTGTTTGTGCAGGGTTGCTTTTATTGAGTTTACGGACAGTCATGGGTTTCGTCAAGCTTTGGGCCTTGATGGATCTGAAGTTGGAGGCAGCAGGCTAACTGTTGAGGAAGCCAAAAAGCAAAGAGGTGATGGCCGTGAAGGTGGTGGCTCTGCTGCTGGCAGCTATGGTAGAGAAAGTGGGTCTTATGTCAGCCATGTTAGAGAAAGTAGGCCTCGTGGTGGCTGGAGCAGCTCTGCTGGCAGCCATGTTAGGGAAAGTGGGTCTGGTGGTGACCGAAGTGGGTCTCATGGTGGTTGTAGTGGCTCTGGCGTTGGCCGGAGTGGCTATGGAGGTGGTCGGAGTGCCTCTGGTGTTGGCTGGAGTGGCTCTGGTGGTGGTCGGAGTGGCTATGGGGGTGTTCAGAGTGGTAGAGAAAGTGGGTATCGTGGCGGCGTTGGTGGAAAAACTGGCTATGGTAGCAGATTGTGTATGCAAAGTGGTTATGACAATGTGTCACATACCGGAACTGGCTCGGGAGGCGGTTGGCATAGGGAAAGTGGAAATGGTTATGGTTATGGTGGCTGGGGTAGAGGAAGCGGGTCTACTGATGGTCGGTTTAGCAGTAGGGGTGGCAGCCACCGTGTAGGCAGCTTTTTAAGTGGCAGCAGAAGAGGCGGTCGGCCATGAACAAACTTAATTATTCCTCAATCTTCTTCATGATTGATCCGGTGGCTCTCTCTCTCTCTCTCTCTCTCTCTCTTTTTTTTTTTTTTTTTTCGAGGGTAGGGGAGGAGGTTCTGTGGCTTTGTTAAACTACTACAATCGTCCTCTGTTTGTACTATTGCAAACAAACATAACCAAATATCAACCTTTTCATGATCCATATTTAATTGATTCTATTATTAAGTGAATTGTTGTTGATTATTAAAAACCAAAATAAACATATAAATCTACATCTACACTATATAATAAAAGAAAACATATGAAGGACACATGGCATTCTCTCATGAATTCTCTCATTTTATTATTTAATACATTAAACTCAAATTTAATTATAATAATTGATTTGCAAAACCATGATATAAGTTTATTAAATTAAATTTTAGTAATTATATTAATAAACATAGTTGTAACTGAAATCATTAATAAAAGAAAACACATGATTCTTTTTTATATAACACTAGTAGAAATGCCCGCGCGTTGCTGTGGGTACGTCTATTTTATTGTCGTTGAGCGACATTTTTAACATAATTTATTTTTCAAACCAATTTACTATTACAACTTCATGAAGAGCAACTGAGTATTAACTAATTATTCTAGTGTGGTGCTCGAGCAATACGGCGGTAAAGATAACACCTAGTGGGTTTTGCCCGCGCGTTGCGGCGGGATCCAAAATCATATTGCAATACATCATTGTGATAATGTACAAAACCTAAAAATGTTGAGTTTATTGTACAAACATTGTGTTTCGAATCAACCCTTCTAAAGTTGATACTTAACTATTCGAGAACCATTGAATCTATTTTATTCAATGTATAAAGTGTCGATAAATTTAAAAAACATTACTACTTTTCATAGTGTCGTATCTATTCAGCTCGACTGGAGGCCTAGAATATGTGAATTCTATGATCAGGTTTGTGTTGTAAACGTTCTTCCAAGTGTTTAGGGAGGTTAGGTAGTCGGGTCATCTACGCTCATAATTTGGAAGCTCAAATTCTATTTTTTTAATCTTTTCGGATGTGCAGATCTTCCAAACTAAGAATAAAGAAGTAATTCATTAATCCTAATTTACGAATAAAGATCTAAGCTAATTAGAAACAGTTAACAAAGAACTCTAACCACAAATGGATAATTGAACAAAATCCAAATTGAAATAAAAAACATATAAAATACAATAGTGGGTTTGAAGCTGCTATCCGTTGAGCCGTGATATCAAAGTCACTGCTCGATCTGTGATAGCATAAGGGGCACCATTAGTAGAGTTAAAAAAGAGGTATTAGTGTATTACATGTTTACATCATAGTTGTTATTATATTCTTATAGATCAAAGATGGCTCCACCAGCTTCTTTAACAATCACGACCCCTGCCGCAACATCCCTAGGGAGAGAAGAAAAACCATCATGGCAATGTGAACTCACACAACCTCAACTATATACAATAATAAATGGTAGATTTTGCAAAATGGGTGAGTTCGGTAATGTGTCAAAACATGTAATTTTTGTATGGGTTGGGTCGACCCAAAAACCTTTCAAAACCATAATAAGTTATAAATAGTTTTTGTATTTTTTATTCCACGCATTTGACCCATTACTCTGTTAGCGATAAAAACATAACTTGACTACCCATTCACATAGCAATTAGCTGAAATTGCCATCACTATTAAACAGAAAGTAAACAAGGTACTCCCATACCAAGGACAACCAAATCCAAGCTCATAAAATCTTACTTTACCTTGACAACTAAAGTGATAACATGTAGTAGATGTGGAAAAGTGGCAATCTTGACCCATTTACATGTAAAAGGGCTGATCAGAGTAATCTGTAACTCTAGCGATAGAATAAAATATCAGCTAAATATAAAACAGCAAACGTGTCAAACCAAGACGGTACATTTTGACCCATTACTCAACCAACCCAATTTTGCCAACTCTAAAATAGAGTAACAGACCCTAGAGTCGCATCACTGTTTTCTTGTGGTAGTATTACAATGGCAAATGCTTTCTCATACATAAACACCGGTTTCATCATGATTTCTTTTTTCCACTAAATTGTGGTTTCATAATTAAATAACCTATTCTCATTTCTCGGGTAATATATGGACCATGTATTGCTAATGACATACAAAAGGCATCATCACTTGGATAATATAATCAAGGTAAAAGATACTGCAATATGTGGTAAGAACCATCAAAGCACAAATAAACTATTAGTAAAAAATGCATGGCAAGAATAGACTCCGGTTTAATAGGCTTTAACTATCGGCACGGTTGGAGTTTTAGGGACCCGAATGAAGATACGGGAGCGCCATAAGATATCTAATCATCTTACAGACTCAGATAAATGATACGAAGCCAACCAAACCGTAAACGGACACACAAAGCGATAATTACGTAAAGATTCGTACACAAGAATAGACTCCAGTTCAATAGGCTGTAACTATCGGTACGGTTGGAGTTTTAGGGACCCGATTGGAGGAACGGTAAGGCCATAAGATATTAAATCATGCAACAGACTTAGATAAAGTATATGAATATTACCGGACCATAATCATACTCACGAATCAAAAATTAAATAGAGATTCGTACACAATAAAAGACTCCAATTTAAAGTTGTAACTATCGGTACGGTTGGAGTTTAAGGGACCCGATTGAAGGAAAGGGAAGTCCATAAAATATTTAATCATCCTACTGACGCAGATAAAGGATACGAAGCTGATCGGATGGTTATCGAACTAACGGAGCGATAATTACGTAGAGATTCATACACAAAAAAAGACTCAAGTTTAAAAGGCGGTAACTATCATTATGGTTAGTGTTTTAAGGACCCGATTGGAGGAAATCTTATCATCCTACAGAGTCAGACTCTGATAAAGGATATGAAGCCGACCGGATGGTAATCGGACTCACGAATCGAAAATTATGTAGAGATTCGTACATAAGAAAAGGCTCCAGTTTAAACGGTTGTAACTATCGGTACGGTTGGAGTTTTAGGTACCCGATTGGACAAAAGGGAAGGCCATAAGATATATGATCATCCTACAGACTTAGATATAGGATATGAAGCTGACCAGAGCTATCACTGATAGTATCCCCATTCACCCACGTTTTTGTTATAAAATGCTACCAAGTGTAGTCGTCTCCCTACTCGAATTCTCCTTGTATTTGCAGGTCAGTCCAGTCCATAAAGTGCTACCCCGTATTTTCTGGACTCCGTGTCCGCCCGGCCAAGCTCTTTGCGCATCCGCGAAGCATGGTTTCCGCAGACGTAAGACATAAAAACGCGTCATCCGCGGATCATGCTTCCCTAAGCCAACGCCAATCTCTTCGCGCATCCGCGAAGAATGGTTTCCGCTGACGTAAGACGTAAAAACACGTCATCTACGTATCATGCTTCCCTAAGCCAATGCCAAGCTCTTCGCGCATCCGCGAAGAATGGCTTCTGCTGACGCAAGATGTAAAAACACGCCATCCGCATATCATGCTTCCCTCAGCCAACGCTAAGCTCTTCGCGCATCTGCGAAGCATGGCTCCCGCATGATGTGGAACGTAAAAAGGCATGCATTACCATAACCTTGTATGCTAACCACCACTATTGTCGACACTCTAAGGCATTACCTTCTCCAAA
The DNA here is from genome assembly GCA_028751855.1 of Ambrosia trifida. NCBI lineage: Eukaryota > Viridiplantae > Streptophyta > Magnoliopsida > Asterales > Asteraceae > Ambrosia > Ambrosia trifida. The sequence goes on along the minus strand of CM054123.1, from coordinate 98,798,761 downwards.
ACAATCATACTACTATATAACAACCGTCACCCTTCACGTCATCATTGATCATCACAACCTCCTCCTAAACCGTGTAAAAAGAACCAAACAACAGATTAGGAGGTTAACTTGATTTCGTTCGGAAGTCACATAACGTAAATCATCTTGAGTACACATCGTCACCATAACTACCAGGGTAAAAAGAACCAAACAACAGATTAGGAGGTTAACTCGTTATTCGACAATGGAAAAATTGGTTCTCGCACTAGTTCACGCCTCCAGGAGATTGCGCAGATATTTCCAGGGTCACCCTATCAACGTCTTAACTGATTTTCGTATCAATGACATCCTGCGCAAACCAAAACTTTCTGGGAGACTAGCCAAATGGGCCATCGAATTGGGGGAACACTCAATTACTTACAAAGCCAGACCTTCTTTTAAAGGGCAAATTCTAGCAGACTTCATCGCGGAAGTTCCAACAGATAAAATCGAAGAATGCATAAGCGAAACATCTTCAAAATCAACTCCGCCAGATGAAACACAAAAGTGAAAACTCTTCACCGATGGTGCCTGCAACGATGAAAGAGCCGGTGCGGGGTTACGTTTGATAACACCGGAAGGAAAAGAGTACACCTACGCAATCCGGCTCGACTTCAAAACAACTAACAACGAGGCGTAATACGAAGCACTCTTAGCAGGCTTGCGCATTGCCAAGAAGATGGGAGCTCAATACATTGAAGCTCATGTTGACTCCATGTTAGTTGCCAAACACATAGACGGATCATACGAAGTAAGGGAGCCGTCTATGGTCCTGTATTTGCAACACACTAAGGAGCTAATGCACAACTTCACTCACTGCAAAGTAACTCATGTGCGTCGAAGCCAGAACAAACCGGCATACGCCTTAAGCAAGATGGCATCAACCGCATTCGACCACATGGCAAAAGACGTGCGGGTAGAGGTGTTAGCAAGCCCATCCGTACCGCAAAAACAAGTGAGCGTGGTCCAGATAGAAAAAGAATCTTGGATCACCCCCATAATGGCTTTCTTGACTAAAGGGATCCTCCCGTCCAACAGAGCCGAAGCTAGAAAGTTACAACACAAAGCTTTGCATTACGAGGTCATCGACAGTATTCTATACCGACGTTCTTACCTCAGGCCATTGTTACGATGTGTAGACTCCGCGGAAGCCACGTATTTGATCAAGGATATCCACGAAGGAACTTGTGGATTGCACGCAGGCCCGAGGATGGTTGTTGCAAAACTCATGAATGTGTGCTACTATTGGCCCGGAATGCACCTGGACGCATTAAAAGAATTGCACAAATGCGAGGCCTGCCAACGGCACGCACCCAGAACACTCAGGCCCAAAAACAACTTAGTACCAGTCACAACAGCATGGCCTTTTCAAAAATGGGCCATCGATTTAGTTGGACCTTTCTCCACAGCCCCGGGCAATGTCAAATACTTAGTGGTGGCCATTGATTACTTCACCAAATGGGCGGAGGCCAAAACATTGGCCTTAGTAGATGGACGAAACATCAAAAAATTCATATGGGAGTTCATCATTTGCAGATTTGGCCTACCACTAGAAATTGTGAGTGACAACGGTACGCAATTCGCAGACCAACATCTACAAGAATGGCTCTCATCCATGAAAATTAAACAGATATTCACATCGGTTGCGCATCCTCAAGGAAACGGTCAAGTAGAGCGCGCGAACAGGAGTATCGTTGAGGGCATCAAAGCCCGTCTGGGAACAAAACGCAGCGGTTGGGTCGATGAGCTCCCACATGTCCTATGGGCTCATCGCACCTTATCAAAAACAATCAATGGGGAAACACCATTCAGTTTGACATATAGAACGGAGGTAGTAATACCGGCAGAGGTTACATGCCCATCCCCAAAGGTCTTGTTCGCACAACACACTGACAACAACAAAGAGCCGCGGATGAACCTAGACTTACTAGAAGAGCGTCGAGATACGGCTTCCGTCCGCGAAGCCTCTTATAAACGGCAACCGGAAAAGTATTACAACACCCGTTCTCCGTACAAAAACCAAGCGCAAAGACATTGACCGCGACTCCGCATAGAGCACAATCCTGATGAGCTATCATCAAGAACTTTTATTTTTTGAGTCCAGCATCCCTCCCATCTCATCATAACTTCAGATATATAAGACACACTAGACTAGAGGGACTTGATGGGATTGGGTACTAAACGGGCTAATCCGCATACCCAAACCCGGAAAACATTACCATGCAGAAGGAATCCACGCGCAAGGAACCAGTAAAGCAGCTCACTCCCGGTCAACTTCCACGTCAAAGTCAAGTGCTAAAATCATGCATGGTCAACCACCATGCATGAATCAAGGTGACAACCATGTTGACCAAGCATTAAAGGCGGTAAACCGTTCCACCATTTCCATAAATTTAGCCTCTCTTAATCACCTTACTAACATAATCAAGGGTGATGGAGACAACCTAACCACGGTTAGGACTTGGGTAATGGTGGCATACGTCCACTCCTATATAAGGGATCACATCCCTAGTAGGAAGGACACTTTCTGCTAACCCGGAGAGCTATCAATAACAAGATAGTATCCCCATTCACCCCGTTTTTGTCATAAACTACTACCTCGTGTAGTTGTCTCCACACCCACAATCAACCCTTGTTTACAGGTCCCTCAATCCGAAGCTGCTAGTGAAGGATCAACCTGTAGATACAATAATCTTATCCTCCCTAACAGGTGGTAATACTATTTGTTTCTTCAAGACCTTAACGTGATAAGTGAAGAAGAGAATTTTTCTTATTAGTGTTATTATTTTATTTTATTTATTTATTTATTTTAATTTTTTTTCTCATCTTGTTAAACATATATTTTAGTACTAAAATCTAGAAAAAAATTAGGTTAATTTCTCTTGTAGAGTAATTAAATAATAACTCTAGTGTAAACTATTATAATTACTCTAATAACGAAATTACACTTATATATATATATATATATATATATATATATATATATATATATAGGCAGAGGATCCGGTAAGAAAATTGTTTTGTGTAGGAAGTGTTTTCAACCGTTGGATCAAATCTGATTAAATATTTAGATCAAGGGCATAATAGACTTTTTATTCATTTTATTAATTATCATAACCCACTAATTTAGCATCAAAATTATGGATTTTAATGAAATTCAATTATCCTAAAATAACTAATTCTTCCACATTTTCATAACAATATTCAATCTCTATAACACTTCATTGATTCTTCATTATTTTTCAAATATATAATTTTTATCTATTGGTTGTTCGATTATGGCAGAAGGTTTATAAAACACTATTTAAAACACTACTATAAAAACACTATCAACAAATTATCTAAAACCCAATTATAAAACACAATTTATCAAGACTAGCGATTTAAGATACTTAATAACACAAAATTAATAAAAAAATAATACAAAAATAATACAAAACCAATTATATAAAACACTATTATAAAACACCATTAAAACATTAAGAAAACAAAAAAATACAAAACCGATTATATAAAACACTATTATAAAACACCATTAAAACATTATCTAAAAAATAATTATAATACACCATTATAAATGCCAGTGATTGAAGATACCTAAGAACAAAAAATTAAGAACAAAAAAAGTATCTAATAACACTATTATAAAGATCAGCGATTAAGAAGTAAGAACACAAAATCACAAAACTAAAAAGAATCCGATTAATCTCTACCATAGACTTATCACTAATTAAAACATTATTACAAAAATCTGATTTCCCTCCATTTGAGTCGTTTTTTGTTCGAATGCGTCTGGATCAACAAACGATTTGGGGTTTTTTCTTTTTTTTCCTTGCGTAGTGTTTTTACCCCGATTTGGATCTGTAAAACAAGACTATAGTTATTAGGTTTATATGACGGTTGTTAGTAAGAAAAAAGAAAAGAAGAAGATACGAAGAGGAAGAAGATGACTAAAACCTGCTTTGTTTTTTTAATTTTCGATTCTATTGAGAGAGAGAGAGAGAGAGAGAGAGAGAGGTGAGTAAATAAGAGAGATAAACAATTTAGCTTGAATTAAGGAGGAGTTTCTAGATAAATAAAAGAAAATGACTTTCCTGCCCTCTTTTAAAACACTTATTGGACCATCGTACCCCTGACCATTAAATTATAATTAGTATAATATTAACTAACCTAAACTTTTAATCTAAACCATCGATTTCTAGATCAAACGGTTGAAAACACTTCCTACACTTCCTACACAAAACTATTTTCTTAACGGAACCCTACCCTATATATATATATATATTATTTATCTAGAAAGCATGCTTAAGGTGATGGGAAAAAAATTCAATAAAAAAACCCCTCTTCACTTCTCATGTTTAGTAAATTAAACTAATTTGTATTTAATCCTTAAACTAGATAAACATTAGAGGGTGTTTAATTATTTTGAGTAGTTGACATTTACAAGTTCTTTTTTTTGTTTGTTTTCTTATCCAAGCAAAACTCAAGCGTCACGCAAGTTCATCATAACCCAGTTATTTCGATTATAAGAAAAATGGTTTTGTACTCATGGGTAATGGATATTTAATAATGTTAATAATACTAATTAAGATGTGTCATTTAAGTAACTACAGTTCAAATGAACCCAAAACCAAAACAAAGCTTCCCACATCCCTAAACTAAACATCATTTTTAGTACGTACATATTGTTTTTGATTGATTATGATACCAAAACCACCATAGTTGTCCCTTGAGCTTACTTGCGCAATTCAATATTTAATGGCAGGTTTATTTGCCATAGTTTATTCATCATCAACATCTCCGTTGTATTCAAGGCCACGGAATCTTCAAACAGTTCCAGTCTACCCCGGTTACCTTATACCGTTGAAGATCGATGTACACATATAACTGGGCACCTGAGTAGTTATAAAAGAATGGAAAGTAGCATGGAGGGAGGCCCTACGACTACGAGTTATTAAATCATACCAGTCGAAAGATTTGATTAGCCAACAGCATATCTAGGTTTCTTAAATCCCTATCTATGTTAATCAAATTGACTATTCACTGCTATTATTGTTGTTTACAAGAAAACAAAAACAAAAACAAAACAAATATACATATGTTTCTTATATATTACATGAAATAATAATAATAATAATAATCAGGTGCAGGTGCAGGTGCTCCCTTTATTGCAGAATATAATTTGTAGGAAGAACCATTTTGACTCATTGCCTGAGCTCCCACTTGCCTTCTCCATCAATCAATCGTAATTCCATCGAGTGGAATGGTATTAAAGCAGGACGCTGACAAGCAAGCAAGAAAACACCAACATTTACTCCCAACAATGAACAAAGTTAAAAGAGGATTGGAAACAAAAAAGAAATCATTTTACCTGGGATGATGTAATGACTGTGATACCCATGTCACGTGCAAGCCTATAAAGATGCTCTTCCACGTCGACACTTGTAGCACTGGAAAAGAAAGGATAAAATTGATAATCTAGTGAACAGCTTACTAATGATATGATTGTTAGTTATTGTGATTGTGATTGCTTACTTGGTGCATTCATCAAGGATGCCAAACCGAGGCTTGTGAAAGAATAAACGGGCCTTGAAAACAGGAAGATATTATAAATAAATAAATAAACTAAGAAAATGGATTTGCAGTATTTGTATGAACACGCCACGAAGGTCTCACCATGCCTAATCTCTGTTGTTCACCAAGAGAAAGGATGTCTTCCCAGTTCCGACTGGCATCCCAGCTCGAGCCTTCCCTTTCAAACAGGTATGATAATTTCACATTCTCGAGAATCCTTCTCAGATGTGTATCCAGATTATTTGTCTTTATTTCACCTGGAAAAAATAAAAAATAAAAACATTATTTGTATGGTCAATTACATTTTCGTTTCGATTGATTTTCCACTTCACCTTGTTTATACAAACTCAATGCCCGGTTTTCTGCTTGCTGATGGGAGAAAGGATAGATAATTTGATCTCGTAAGCTTCCTAAACAAGTATATGGCTTTTGAGGAATATAAAATATACCACACTCGTTACTTTTGTCAGAGCCTGATGATGGTTTTACAAGTCGTCCGTCTACTATAGGCCAAAGGCCTCTTAAAGCCCTGAACACCGAGCTTTTACCACTTCCGTTTGGACCTTCATCAATCAGTTTTAGTAAAAATAACAAGAGTCAGATATATTATTAACTGACCAGACCAGACCAGTAAGAAGAAGAGTCAAATATTCTCACTAACCAGTAAGAAGAAGGCTTTTCCCTGGTAAAATATCACATGTCAACCTTCTGGCTAATAACTTGTTTGCTGGTGTAATGATGTCAACCTCCGAAAAAGAGATACCATCCCCCCCATCAGACGGTGATGAAGTACCAACAGTTTCATCTGTAGGACAACATAGCACAATAATAATAATAATCAATTATGACCTTTTCTGTGAAAACATCTACAGGTTCAAGTTGAAGTAAGTCATTTTGAGTTGACCAACAATATTAATACACTTGAGTGTGACATAAATAGTTAATGTTATGATTACTCAAAACAATATTAATAGTAAAAACATAAAATATTTGAATAAAGAGACTGTGGAAATTGTATGCCTTCCAACTTCCTAATAATACAAGTTTGAGATGTTTCCCGTTTAGCAAGTTTGGAGAAAAAAACATATAAGTGAATTTAAAAGCACTAACCAGATTGTGCAGCATCAAGATACTCTTCGAGCTCGAAAATCCGGTTAACACCACCAGAGAGTTCGATGAACTTTCTATGCAGCTCCAAAATGTCCCCAAAGGCCAAGAAGCTTTGTGATACAACAGATGCCAAAAATCTCAACGCATGTGCCAGCTCACCTGCAAAATACAAGACAATTGATTATTATAAACAAATCGCATTTCACAAAACAATTAAATCCAATAATACCCTGAGTGGAAGTCAATGAACGGTCAGCCTTGTGCTCCATAGCATATAACAAGCTCAGTCCCCAGGTAACATTGTGAGGTAGCTGTTTAGTTACAAAGTCATCCAGTATACCGAATAACCATTTCTTCTTTAGAAGAGTTTTGGCATGAACGATAACCTCATTAAATCTCGACTCAATCATCTGTCAATGATAAAGTACATATCTAAGTATTAAATATAATAAGTGCAGCTTTACAATATCTTCGCCTTGTTGTAACATCTTTTAAAATGAAAAGGCATGGAAAGCAGCCAAATTCATGAAGCTGGCTCACAAAAGCAAAGAATAATTAACATTTACCAACCATGTGCGTTTCACCCCATGCAATAAGGATAAATTAAAAAAAAAAAAAAAAAACACAACAGAAATGTAAACAGAAAAAAATAATAATAAATAATCAATTGTGTGGCTGGCATTTTTTGCCATACTCATTCCTTCAACTATTCTATTAAACTTCTACTTTAAAGCGAGAAAATTCAAAACGAAAAAAGGCGATAAAAACAGTCCAAAACAAATGACAGCCAAATTCTTTAGCTACTTTAAAGCCCATGACACCTGTTTATTTTGTAATAACTCAATTGGGGCCAGAAAAAGGAACAAAAAAAGAAAGAGAAAAAGAAAAAGCTACAAAATGTCACAGGTTAAACGGCCGCCCCAAGTCTTATCTGTTTTGCAAAGGTGTTACCTCCTAAATCTTTTATTATTTGAAAAAGTATATATATAATAACTATAATGATGTATTTCTGTATTCAGAACACCTTATAAAGAGAACAAAAAAAAGTCCTTCCAGAACAACCCAACCTGGGCCAATCCTATCTGAATGGTACTAACTTACGACCCATTTAAACACAAACATGTTACCCAACCCTCCTGACCTGCCTATCTTGACACCTCTGCTAAAGAATACAGAATTACCGCTTTTTCTCTAGCACCACCTCCGAAAAAAGCAACAGATTCAGCATGGGTACGCAGCCTCTCGTGCATGAACCTGAGTTGAACAAAAGCTTTGTGAGATACATCCTTAAAGCTCCTTTGCTTTACACAAAGAGATACACACAAAAAAACAACCTAAAGCTTCCTTCGAGTTCTTGTTCCCGATTTCCAAGATCACCAAAATCTGGAGTCACACTCCTTAAAAAGCCTAAGCCTAGCAACATATATGCATATAGAATAGCAACACCTCGTCGACCGGTTAACATCTTCATTCTCCACGTGAACCTGATAAGAACATTAAACATTATTGTAATGATCAGAGTATCTGACAGAATTGCACATGGGAAAAATAAAACTATGACACCATTTCCATAAAGATTTAGTTGAAGAAAAGAGACAAACTGTTTTTAATGCAGAACCTTTAAGTTGTTTTGATGCAAAATCAGATTACCGCTACCGCTATTGCTATTGTCATTGTTGTTGTTGTTGTTGTTGTTATTATTATTATTATTATTATTATTAAAGTACACTTTTAGTGATAATAATTAATCACTATCTACAAAAAATTAGAAATGCAAGACCATACTTATCAAGAAAAGAATACCATAGAAATACCGTAAACTGCCACATGGACTCACCATAAAATATCAACAGTTGGCTTTACCATTCCTGTTACGAGCCCTGACAAATCTGTTGTCAACTTTTCGAGATCTTGTGTTATTCTCTGATCTGCGTCAATGCTAACTCCGGACATGTGAAATACCTGAAAACAGAAATAGTTATTAATTTATAGCCCTCCACCTCTTCTACATCAAAGATTGACAGCATTACAATACTGCCATAACTCATAACATTCAACCGCTTGTTCTATTGGATGGAAAAAAAAAGGTGGCTAATCGGGGTATAGGCGGCAAGATTGATGCCTTAAGCTAATGGAGTCAGGTCCATACAGATCTGCTTGGTTAGATTACCAGTAAAAAACTTGTCCAAAATTTTTAACATCTTATGAAAAATTTTAACTAAAAATATATTACTTCAATATGATAATCTACTTTCTTGAGAATAAACGATTTTGAAAGGTTTAAACATCATAAATACACAATGGGAAACATTCAATTTATTTGACCCATTAGAGACAAATCGTAACACAATAGACCCCATGATAAGATAAATAGGTTAAAACCTCTGGGGTCTAGTCATAGGTTTAAATATGGCAAGCAAATGATATGCTATGTTCACACCATGGTTTTTATAATCACATAAATATATCAAAAAATGGCTCTGTCTCTTATATAGAAATTCATCTAACGCATTTCTGCAAAATATTATTACATCAATGTAACATACAGCAAGATCAATTAAACAACTTCCAGACTTCAAGAAAAAGAGTCAAAATTTAAAGACGAGAGCCAAACCAGGAAACCAAATAGCTAAAGTCAAATACTCATTTATATAGATATTTGGAAAATCCAATTTTTTTACATTTACATACATCTGATAAGCTGAATATTTAACATCTGTGTCGAGTATAACAGGAACTAGGATGAAACAACTTTTGTTTTGAACATAAGTTGTTTCATTAATGCTGATCAAGTTGACCTTTCGGAAAGAACCACTGTCCCCAACACACAAGAAATACTTTTGAGACAATGAGAACAATTTCCAGATAGCAAATCAAAGCTTAAAGTTAACATATGTCACCTTGTAATATGCATTTTTCCTCAAGTAATTCTTAAGCAAGTGAGAAGTCAACTTAATCCTCCATACAAGTGCAAGCCTGGCAGTCAAGTGCCTTCACACAACAAATACAAAAAACAATTACATATCCTTCAACAGAAAACATTGCTACATTAGGTACATCATAGAAGTTGCCTACTGCAAACTTGCAAAGAAGTAGCTCCCTCACAACAAAGAAAGCATTACAGGATGATTGCATGACTTACTAACTACTACATGGAGCAGGTTTAAGCTCCCTCATAAAAAATCACAGGTTCAAAGCTATTCAACCATGAAAGTGAAAAGAGACGTGCACTTCATCAATTTTGTATAAATTTGAAGCCTTGTATTTGGGGTGTGTTTAAAGGTACATGTAAATTATTGAACTTAATTATGTGTATATATAGTCGAATTATGGACTGGCTAACTAGGGCTACAAATTGAAAATCTAACCTACAGCACACTCCCATGAAATATTGCCAAGTAAAGATTGAAATTTCGACACGTTTATGTATCAACGGGTCAACGTGAATTATGTTGTCTCTAATGGGCACACATGGTATAGTTAAAATAGCATAAAAGGAAGTTAGTCAAATGTATTTTAATGGATATAGCCTATTAAACAAATTTTTAATTTTTTATTGAATAGCACCATTTTATCTAAAACTGTTGATAAAATATAAAAGTTTTGACCTGAACCCTTGTTAACCCAACCTTTTTCACCTCTATCGTCAATTGTACAAAAATGGTTAACAATTATAGTATCTTCTTCTATAACTAACTCACATAATTGACACATTTACGTATCAACGAGTCGATGTGAATTATGTTGTCTCTAATGGGCACACATGGTATAGTTAAAATAGCATAAAAGGAAGTTAGTCAAATGTATTTTAATGGATATAGCCTATTAAACCAATTTTTATTTTTTTATTGAATAGCACCATTTTATCTAAAACTGTTGATAAAATATATAAGTTTTGACCTGAACCCTTGTTAACCCAACCTTTTTCACCTCTATCGTCAATTGTACAAAAATGGATAAACAATTATAGTATCTTCTTCTATAACTAACTCACATAATTTGCTTTAAAATATATGTGAAATGTACTTCAAAAGTTCAAATCGTGATAATGCACGGAGAAAGATCATAAATACCTCAAAGAAGGTGCAACAAAAGAAGAAGCAGCACTCTGAAGAACACTAACACCAATCAAGCGTATAAAGGCTGCTTTATCTTGCTCCAAAACATACTTCACAGTCGTTCCTGTTAACTCAGAATACCATGAAATACGTGATCATGAACAAACACAACAACAAGAAATACAAATTCAAAAGTAATGATACCATTTAAAGAAGCTATACGATCCGATATCCAAGTTCTTGAGACTACAAGAATAGCAACAGCAAGAAGTTGTGCTCCTTGCTTATCAAGTACTGTGGGCACCTAAATTCAGAATTACAAAAGTCAAGCAGATCCTCTGGTAATTCGCATGCAACATTTACAAGAGAAAATAATTCATCTGAATTTTTTAAATATCATTCAATCATTAGAGAAAGCTAAGGGTATTGGTGTTCCAAACAAGCATTCTAAGATGTATAAACTCATATTTTACAATAGCTATTATAATCTACCATTTTATATGAGCTGTTTAACGGTTGTGTAGTACCATAGAAAAGGCACATGTGTGCAGAATTATCAGTAGATTGTCTGATTAGTAACAATAAAATTTATTCTAAGAGAGAAAAATTAAATCAAACAAAAAGCTTTAGAGGATGTTTAAACTTACCAGTACTTTAAACATGGCAGCTATTCTCAAGGGCAGTACCCGAGGATCATTACGCAATTGTGGGGCATCGGGCACAGGGCTACTAATCTCCTCAGATGGGGATGCAGCTATTAACTCGGAAAAATATGACTGAGCAGACTTGGAACTAGGAAAAGCAGAGTCCTGCTGCAGATACAGTAAACCCACAACTTTTTAATCATGTTACAGTAGATCTTTGAGGTGAAAAGACGAACAGGTTGGTCAGCCAATCAAAATAGGTTTGGGCTGGAATATGTGTTGTACATGTTGACCAGAAAACACTTTTCCATCCATTTTTTTTTCTTTTCATTTTACAAATGATTAATGCATTAATTATGATTACAAATAAAATACAATACTTTAACAATAAAAATCCATACTCGAGTTAAAATAAAAATAAAAATAAATAAATAAAACTTTAGATGACTGTTAAGTTTCAACCCAACCCATTTGAGCAGTTTTCACTTTGGCAATTTTCATTGGCCCAGTTTGACCCATTTGAGATAAAAGCACAACACATTTTAAGTAAATGGGTTGAAATTACCAACCTTGTTAGATATAAGTAAATATAAAACAGAAAGGAACAGAAAAGATGTCAAATTTTACACACATTTCTCGTTTTCTCAAATGCACGTTGAACTGCCATTGCATCACTTTGACGTTCTGTTTCAGACGAGTTTAGTTTAGGAAACTCAGTGTCAGTACCAGTACGAACCAGCGAATCTTCCCTGTTAAATAACGTTTTAAATTGTTAAAAGCATGCAATGATACATATACACAATTCACATAACTGCATCAAAATAAATCAACCTTTTGTAATAAACTTCCCAACCCCCTTCCCCGTCCAATGAGAGTACGACATCATGAAATGCAACAAGAGCGGGTCGATGAGATATAGTGATGCATGACGTTCCCATAGCTCTGACTTTAGCACAGAAGCGTTCTTCCATATCAGTCGTAACAGCACTTGTGCATTCGTCAAGAATTGCAAACCTTGGTTTGTGATAGAAAAGCCTCGCCATCCCTAATCTTTGTTGTTCCCCAAGAGACAACTCTTCCCCCCAGTTTATCTCTTTTTCAGGTGGGTAACGATTCAATAAATACTCAAGGTCAACCTGTTAAAAAATGGAAAAAGAAGATAAGAAAACACACTCAAGATTCATAGATGTTACTCACTGAAAGAAATCACATCAGACAAATGTTACATTTTTTAGTAGCTCGAGCATTTCATTGTGAGTGAGGGGTTCAACTTCTTGATCTGAGGTAAGAGGATATATCAACTGGTCACGAAGTGTTCCAACAGCTGTATACGGTCTTTGGGGGACATAAAAAATCTCTTTATTGAGATCCGAACCAACCCCAGGTTTTACAATATGTCCAGACACCAAAGGCCACAACCCTCCCAAAACTCTGAACAGTGAGCTTTTGCCACTACCATTTGGTCCTGCATAAAACAATTTAAGGTCAATAACTATCATGCCCATTCTTCAAATATCTATGTTTACTTAAAAAATAAGTAAGACAAGACATTGAAGCTGTAAATCAACAACGTCCTATTGTCTTCACTCTCTTGTATGCCTAAAGAGTGAACTCAGAAACCGAATCATCCATACAAGAGAGCAGTCTCCATTTCTGGAAGGGCCTTGACAGAAAGCCAATTCAAGATGGCGTCTCGCCCAAGAACATTAGAGAAGAACAAGAGCAATTTTTAATCCAATTGTCTGCTTAACTTTTGCTCAGTGACATACACCAAATAAATATGCAAACTAATTCCTAAAGACAAGGAAAGCATGGGAAAGTAAAGAGCATGCAAACAAAGAACAGAAACTGAAAATGACGAATAACCCTAACATGGGATCATGGACTATTTAATAATTGAAGATGCAAGATAAAGGGTCGTGAAGCATGCAAACAAAGAAGATAAACTGAAAATGACGAATAACCCTATCATGGGATCGTGGACTATTAAATAATTGAAGATGCAAGATAAAGGGTCGTGAATGATGGTGATGTGGACCTTTGCACGTGTCAGGTTTTCCCTTTCCCGTTGTGCAATACAAAACATAACCTTAACAGAAGATACTAGAAACCCAAAACTTGGAAAACATAACCATAAGAGAAGATACTAGAAAGTGGAAACTCAACACAATAACAGCAGGGAAAGAAATTAGTATAAATCAATAGTTAAAGAATCAAGGCATCGTAGATGGCCTAATTCATTAAAATGGTAAGTTATGAAACTGATTATCATGAAAGAGTAGTAAATTAGATACCTGTGATTAAAAGGTTAGACCCTGATTCGACTTTTAAAGTTAAGTCTTCCACCAAGACATTACCGCTTGGAGTAACCACCTGAAAAGTAATTTAGTTTCAAAGGCATACCACAGACATATATATGTGTGGGTGTGTGTGTCATATACACACATATCTTTATCTTTATCTTTACTACTATATAAGACATTTGAGATGGGCAAAGTTGGCATTTCACTTAATTTTAAGACACTAATATGGGCATCTTTTGGTATTTAAGATTTAAATGACTTAAAATCTAATTTATTTTATTATTTAATGACATATTATACCCCTTCATCTTATATAGTTATTAACATCCAATTCACAAATATATGCATATAAAAAAATCAAGAAAGATACATCACAGAATTCAAGGAAAAAAGAGTATACTGTTTGTATATTAAGAACCTTTTAAAGAAGGACAAAAACTTAAATTGTATTTTGGGTTCCCCAAGGTTTTGTCTCAAAACTAATCTGAAATGCCCCATGCATAACTATAAAATCACCAACCGAGGTGTTGTGTTCCCCGCCTCATCGTGCGGGCACAACACCGGAGTGTGAGTGTGTGTGTGTGTGTGTGTGTGTGCGTGTGTGTGTAGGGGAAAATAGATTCCAGCTACCTTGACTCCATCAAACTCTATGTAGTCTGCTTGAGTTATATAGTTCTTACTCCCTCTTTTTTGTAAAGACGGCACATCTTTTGGACTTAACTCTCTAGATACAGCCATAAGTTCATGAATACGATCTGCATAGCCGCTGCAAATTGAAGAGACTGATTATTTGCAAGATTGTTTCCTTTAGGATGTTATACTTTTCCTTCAAAAGGTTATAAAAAACAGTTTATACAACAATATGCTTCATCAATCTTGTTTATACTTAGCAAAATCAGGCTACCTCCTCAAACATAAAACAAATGACACAACATATTTAGCATCAAGTCAATATAATTACATTATGAGGAACAAGCATGACCTAATAAACCCCTCCTCAATAATCATAATCACAATCTCTCTTCTTATATTATAGAAAGTAGGTAGTCATTTTAGGGCATGTCAGATCTAGTTGGCTTCCTTTCAAAAAAAATGAAAGAATAAAAGGCTCTATCTGGACTTGCTTCTAATTTCCAAATGAAAAGTGACTGTTTGATAAGTGTTTTAAACGGATAAAATCACCAGTCTTAACTCTTTGTATGAGTTTTTCCAAATGAAAGAAGCATTGTAAATTGATAGAAGTTATATCATAATATTTTTATGAATGAAATATAAGTTAATTCGTCAAATGCTGCAAATCAATCGTTGTGGGAGAACAAGACAGTCAACAGGTCTTTTTAAGTGAGTAATGCATATAACCATAAAAGCCATATGCAAAGTCACCTCTTCTAATTTTGGCAAGATATAAAATCATCCTATATATAAACAAAAACTTAAAAAGGAACACATACAGGATTCAAACAGCACTGACTTTCAAAAAAAAGAAAAAAGGGGTGGCAGAAAATGTCTGGAAAAAAAAAACTGACAGTGGCTTGCTCCACAGCCAAAAGACTTATGTCAAACATTATATACAAGACAATCAACAAGTTGGTATTTGTAAAGTTACATTTTTCATGTGTCCCCTCACACTTTAAATCAAATACATAAAAGTTGATATTACTTAAATTTCTATACCATAAGCTTTTTTGCATGTACATAACATATTAAAAACGAAATAATCAAGTTAGTATGAGTACTTTAAAAATATATTTAATCAGATAGATACCTTAGACGATTAAGGCGTCTAGAACTTATGGAGAGAGTTCCCAAGGACTGAAACAATGATATTATGACACTCGTATGGTATCTTAAATTGCTCAACATTTCGGCCCTTCCTAATGTTGATGTGTCAGGTCTCAAAGTGCCAGAAAAGAAAGGCTCTATAATTAAAATGACAGCAACAGTTGCTCCAAGATACTTTAACAAGAAATCTTGAACCATGCCAAACCACCAATGGTCATGTTGGACAACTTTTAAATGCTTAACAAGTGATTTAAACTTTTCCTGGATATGGGATTCTTCTCGAGTTTCACCACCATAAAACGCTATGCTTTCTGCATGAGTCCTTAACCTTGAGTGAAGTTGTCTATACTCGCCTTCAAGTTGTTGTTCTTCCGACATTAATTTACCAAATGCAGGAGAGAAGTTTCTGATAGTGGCACCTGCTCCTACCACATAAGCCTGAAAATGAAGGTACCATGCTTAGATTATAAGTCACTGCTTATAATATCATGCATGTAAAGATGATTAAAAAAGCCTATATGGTGATTAAAGTATACCAAAGAGGTATCACAATGGGTGGGTCTAGCAGGTTTAGTAACAAGTCTAAACAAGCTCAAGTCAAGAAAGCTTAGACAGGTAGGTAATTCTGTGCTGGTCAAATGAACGAGGCCAGTATGACTCGAAAATCTTGTCATCTGAAGCTTAAATATGAATGGGGAAATGTCACAAAATAGCAACATGCTTACCATGTGTTCCACAGTGATCACTACACTTTAATCCGTACCGGCTTGTCATTTTTATTAATCATGCAATAACTTATTTGGAGCATATAATTCAGTATGTTCGTATTTTATAATATCAATAGGCTTTAAAAAATTCAGAAGACTTGTATTATGTTTGGTGATTAAACTAGTACAGTTAGAAGTATAATGATCAATGTGGAG
This sequence comes from Ambrosia trifida, assembly GCA_028751855.1. NCBI lineage: Eukaryota > Viridiplantae > Streptophyta > Magnoliopsida > Asterales > Asteraceae > Ambrosia > Ambrosia trifida. The sequence goes on along the minus strand of CM054123.1, from coordinate 98,782,349 downwards.
CATCGATATAAGTACGTTGCTACTTATGACATTACTCTTTTCAAATATGACTAGTATGCCAAATGTGATTAAACAATTATTTATTACAACAATAATCTTAATCTTTATTAATAGTTATTTAGGAGGTTTTATGCAGCATAAATAAGCTTTGGGCACCACCACTTTTGACACAATCGACTTGATTCCTTTCCTAGCCCGTTTTTGTTTTAATTTGCCCATTTGACCTGTTAGATGTAAAACATTGTTTACATAGATTTACTCGAATAAATGGATCAAAATTGCCAACTCTACTACACTTATGCACACCGACACATAGTTGATGAAATCAGTAATCCTAACCCATATCAACCAGCCTAATAACAAATGCACACGACATACACACCTTGTATCATACTAGATGGTGAAAACTGAAAACATCAGTAAGACCCTGTATGTACGTTGACATATAAAGCATGAAGAAAACTGAGAATTACCAAAATCCAAACTATATACTTGGGGCTTGCATAAGAACACAAGCGCCAAGAATATAGAAGGCCATCTGTAACTGCAATGAGATCTTCTTGTACAAGATCACTCAATTCCGAGCAGAACCTTGGTACATCACTCGCAATTCTTTGCTCAGGATTAGTTATCCGGCCATCAACATGGGACATTTTGTAGTATATCATATTCTGCAATCCAAGCAAACAGTTTCAAATTAAAAATTATCACACAATAATAGTAACAATAATCAACAATGATAGTGATTGTGGTGATGACGATGATGGTAAGGATAAATAACAACAAACCTGAAAATATTGTGCATGTATAAGCTTAGTCAATATCTTTCTGAACCTCAAGCTTAAGGTCCCTGTTATATACTTTGATGTAGAATATAAAGCAGATTGAACAAAACATAAGGTAATGTTTTCAACAATCAACTGAACAAAGGCCGGCACTCGCCGAAGAAAAGCAGCACGAAATAGGAACCCTTGAACTTTTGCTAATCTATTGCTCACAGCAGTTCGCAACACCTAAATAAAATTAAAATCTAAACAAATTAAGAAAGACAGCAACAGATACAGCAATATCTGATACAAATCACAGAAACCTAGTTTTTGGTAGAAATAAAACAGGAACAAACCCACAAAGGAATTTCATTTACATATTACTAAGTTGAAAACATAATAAAAAGTTTATGAAAGTCGCCTTCAATAACTCTACTACGGCTACTAAATAATACAAAGATGGTTTATGTTTGCATGCCAAAAATTGAGCTTAGTCTTATGTTAGAAATTACAATAACTGAACTATAATTTTGTGTGAGCATTTGCTTACATGCGTCTACATGCATGAAAAAATTTTATTCACTTATATTGGTACTAACTAATGAGAACATGAAATAATCCAACACTCAAATCAAGATTGACTAACTGTGGTGAATAACTTACATACCAAATCATCATTGATTCGCATCCCAAAGAAGGATTCACAGATTAAACAAGTTTACAAAAGAAATGCAAAAGAGACTAGAAACACTGGAGTGAAAACTAGGTGTGTGCATGGATCGAGTTGGGTCGGTTTGGGGTTCAAATCATAGTTGTTAAAAGTCATCGCCTCTTGCGCCTAGGCCCGTCTTTCAGGCAAGGCTAGGCAATCGTGCTTTAATTCTCTAGGTGATGTTTTAGGCGCAGATTCCCAAATTCCGGAGAGTTTCCTGCCAAATTCTCTAAATTATGGCTAGATTCCAGCAATATTTCTAGTTTTAACCAAGGAAAACTACTTTTATTCACTAATACAATCATATTTTAAAGATGAGGTTAAATGTTAAATAATAGTATTTGTTTATTTTATTTGAAAAATAATATTGTTTTTCTAATACATAATATACCTTTACTTCTTTTCTATGTTCGCTTTTTTTATCTCAAAACCTCGCTTTTTGGCTTATGCGCCTTGAGTACGCCTAGAGCCTTTGATAACTATGGCTCAAACTAAACCAAACCAAACCAAACCAAAACCAGAATGTCGGTTTTCCGGTTTTAGGGAACTTATCAGTTTCGGCTTCTAGGTTTTATGTATGGTTTGGATTTGGTTTGGTTAGGTGTCACTAAATTTGGTTTCGGTTCAGTTAATCGACTCTTTTGCTCCCGCTAGTGAAAACTATATAAATTTCACAAGGTATCGGAAGTATTTTTCTAAGTTCTGGTCAAGAATCAAGATCTACTAAACTTTTGATCAAAAACTTTCAAATGCCACATATTATGGTTTTGACCGTACTGGGTCTTGTCCTAAAGCAAAAGCAACAGATGTAATAACAGCTCATCAAGGCTTATGGATTCAAAAACCAATAAAGACATTACGTAGTATTCGTATCATAATAGCATCTAACATCTTTTAATTAAAAAACAAACAGCTAAAGTCAAATTACATGGTGAAGCATGCAGAAACGGAAGGATGAGAAGAAGAAATAAACAAACTTGAAGACATTAAGTTGAGATGGCATGTTGGGAGGGAGAGTCAGGTAATGGGTCAAGTGAATAGATACTTATCGGTCATAATGGGTTCAGGTGTCCCGCAAACACTTTTGTCCTTTCTTTGAATATTGACAATACTTATTATTACCATAACAAACCAGTTATACTTTTAAACACAACAATTTAGAAGCTCTTATGCATATTACATACACTTAGGGCAAGAATAAGTCACTCGAGCATTTTATCTCATTTTATGACTCGTAGAAAATAGCAGAAATCGAGTCATTTACCAATAAAGGAGTGAAATTTCCTCATCTACTAGAAAAGCACGTTAGAAATAAAATATATATTAGAAAATGAAAGAAAAAAATATTAAATTACCACAGTGGCGACAAGAGCAAAAAGGTCCCTTGCACCTAAGGTGCCCATATGAGATAGGAGAATTGCAGCCAAGACCTGGAGTGATTTGAGACCTTTCTTTTGGCGCCTAGTTTGTTTATTAAGATTATTATTATTCTTGGGAAGATCCAAGTCATTGTCGTCGTTGTGGTCATCAGGGGATGATCCATTGGTGTGAGCAATTTGAGCGGGCCTTCTTACTCTGCTCTGAGATTGCATATATGCAGCAGTCCCACCAGCAACAATAATGCCAGTTGCCAGCAAGAGTGTTCTCCTACAACCAACCATGTACAAAAACAACAACATTGAGTTAAGGTTTAGTCGAAAAAAAAGTATGTTTACCAACCATAAATAAATAAATAAATATTTATTTATTTATTTAGAATTGTATAGTAAGTAGATATCCAATTCTAAACTCCCAACTAACAGCAACAACATAAAGTAGCAGGATGCGGAAGAATACATCAATAATTATTATTATTATTTGTTGTTGTTGTTGTTAATCATACATACATACATACATACATAGTTTAGGCCAAGGAAGGAGAATAATGATTTGATTAGGTGGCAACAACAATTCAAATTCAAATTCAAATTCAAATATTGATCATCAATCAATCAATCAATCAATCAATCAATGAATCAAACAAGTAAAGTAAAGTAAAGTGGGTAAACCTGCGAGTGGAGGAAAATAGGGTACGACCCCGCTCCGTCAACTGTAATAACTGAAGAGAAGTCATAACTAGCTGCTTCCTACACTACACTTCAAATCCAACAATTCACTCTTCCTTCCTTCCTTCCTGCAAAACAACAACAACAACAACTACTAGTTACTTAATAATTTTAGGGTTCCAGCTTTAACATTCGATATCATCCTAGTACGTACTAATTCTAATTAAACTGGATGCATCAAGAGCGTGGCTGGCTGGGGGAAGTTTATTTTGATCGGATTATTATTATTATTTATTGAGAGTTGAAAGAAAGAAAGAGAGAAGATTTTTATTTTGTGTTTGTTTATATTTTGGTCCAGCGGTGGATCGGTGTGTGTTTTTGGCTGCTACGGAACCAACCCCTGCAAATTGATGCACCCTTTCCAAGATATATGGTCACACCATTTTTATCCCTTTTTCACCGACTTAGTGCATCTATCATCTATGTTTGGAAAAACCTATGAGTAACTTATTACTTATCTTCTTTTTTACCTTCTCAATCTCTTTTTTAAAAAAGTCACTTATTCCTAACTTATAACTTATCTTATTTTCCACCTCCTTTTCACCTTATTCAAACCATCACCCAAATAGTTTTTAGAAAACTCATAAGTTATAACGAGAGCCAAACACCCTCGTATTGTGTTACAAACTAACCAACACCTTAGGGCATAAGGGACACTTGTAGATTTAGCTTTTCACTTAACTGATTTTAACCAATTATGCACTGCCACATCACTTCACTGATTTACTTCACTGATTCAATTTTTTGTAGGCAGCACTCCACTGATTCTTGTTTTTCTTTTTTTTCTTTTTCATTTAAATACAAATACATATCTTTTTTTTTTAAATACACACGGTTTATTGCTCTACCAAACCGTCAGTCCGTAATCAATTCCACCCAACACGGTCAAAAAAATTTATATCCATTTAAGTCGGTCTTATCTAACCGTCAGGAAAATTGAATTTGTACATGCAATACGGTTGAGAATTTTTGTATATAAACGACGGTGGTGAAAACACAATTCAACATCAACGAAACCCACAAAAAATGACTCGCTGGACCGAAACTGAAAAAATTGCTCTGGTCATGTGCGTTAGAGACGCACAAAACGACCCATCCTTGCAACGACAACGCCGCCAAGGCTCCGGGAGCAGGAACACACGCTTCTGGGACCGTGTCTTGGGTGACTTCAAAGCCCAAGTCGGCGAGAACGACCGCACAATTGAGAGCCTACAGAGGAAATGGACCGATCTAAAAAACAAATGTGATCGGTGGACCACCTGCTATGAGCAAACCATGACCCGGCACCCAGGCATTGTGTCGGAGTTGGCTGTGGAGTTGACCCAGGTGATGTATGCGGGTCGTTACAACAGCAACTTTGAGCATCTCCAAGCCTGGCAACTCATGCGTGAACTCTAGTTATCTAATATGTTTTTATGTATTTTATTTATGTTTAATATTAATAAATATTATTTTATGTTTTTTATTTACTTTTGGTTGAATTTATTTTAACTCTAAACGGTTTACGTAAAAAAAATAAACAAAAATGTTGCTTCCAAACGGTTATACATAATTAAAAAAGGAATTAAAGTAAATAAAAAATCAGCAAATACACGGTTACCAGCCCGTTAGATAGAACCAGAAAACGGTCTACGGGACCCCTATCAGCACGGGTGGCGGTGATGTTACCGTGCTGATAATGGGGTACCCGTGCCCAATTCTGATAACGCCCCGTCCCCCTTACCTTTCTTTTACTTCACCTTTTGTTTTATTTCCTCCTTTATGAAAAATAATAAAGCACTACTTTGAATTATAAAAAAAAACTTTTAATTAAATATTTAAAACTTTGACTTAATGCTTGTTAATTTCCAAAGTTTTACAAAAATAAATAGGTACCTGAATGTATGTTGTTAATTCCTAAGTCTCGTAACTGCTTATATACATGCCTAAAATTATTACGTTAAAGTTGATACACCCAAACATTGTGTATACCATGGTGCATGTTAAGCAATTTAACAATCGAACCTTGCATCCACACCACCATTGTTTTAAAAACCGGTTTTTAAATGATTAATGGTACTAAATTTCTAGCAATTAGGGTTTCCTCCGGAAATATCGGAGGCGATTGACGGCGACATAGGATTTCTTCTTCTTCGATGGCGGGCAAGGAAAGATACAAGACGGATCAGTGGTACGATGTGCCGATTAAGAACAGGTACGGTAACAAACAACATCAGAGCAACGATGCGGATCAGATCAAAAAAAAAATTCGTTTCAAACTTACCACCACGGTGCTCTTCGGCTGAACTGGTAAGCATTCTTAAAGGGTATGGGGACATCCAAGGTACATATATTGCTAGGAAAGTTGATAAATTGGGCAAAAGGTTTGGGTTTGTTTCTTTCAAAATTGGTCGTAACATGGCTGATCTGGAAGAGACTTTGAAGGATGTTTGGATAGGGTCATACAAACTATACATAGTTCCAGCAAGGTTTGTTGATGGGGTAGATCTTAAGCAAAGTGGGGAAAAACAGTGGAAGCCTGTTAATACTATTGTAGAAGTGCATGAGCCCATGCACGTGGGTGAAGACAAAACAGATTCTGCTTCTGTGGGGAATAAGGAAGGGTCTAATGTTGATGGGGTAAGATCCTTTAGGGATACGCTGCTTAACAAGGAGCCTGTTGTTGGTAATGTAGAAGTTAAAGTGGGTGATAATGTACGTGCTTTTGATAATTGGTTAGATTGCGGCCTGTTGGGTAGGGTACACTCTTTGTATGGTTTGACCAATCTTAGAGTATTGCTTCGGGGTTTGTCTCAGTTCAACATCAAGATTAAATATGTTGGTGGGCTATCGGTGTTACTGGTATTTGGGAACAAAGACGAAGCAAACGAATTTTTTGATCGAAGGGATGATTGGGAACAGGTTTTTTTTGTCTTTAGAAGTGTGGAAAGGGCAGCGTTTTGGTTTGGAAAGAGTTGCGTGGTTAAGGATTCATGGAGTACCGTTAGCTATTGCTAATACGGAGGTATTTGATAGTATTGCGTCTAGATTCGGCATGGTGATTCAATCGCCTTTTTTTTCGGAACATGGAGACGACTTGTCCTATGCAAGTGGGGGAATTATTTGTAATAGTGTGGATAGAATCAAGCAAGTTGTTAAGGTGCTCTGGAAGAAGAAGACGTTCTCGGTGCTTGTAGAGGAGGAACTTAGTGAATGGATACCGGATTGTTTGTTTGATTCGGAGGACTTGGAGGATGAAGATGGTACTGATAATATGGTGGATAATGGTACGGCTAATTGTACTATACCGGTAGAAGTGAACGTTCAATCGATTGATGTTGAGATGGCAAATCCGATAGATGCTGAAGTTGTAGGTAGAAGAGAGCAGGAGCAGTCCGATGCAGCAAAGTTGTTCACTGAAGGTCCCAAATCAAACGAGTGTCGGAGGAGGAAAGGGGTGTATGTCAGAAAGAAAGCAGACAGGAGTAAATCGAACTCTCCTAACGGGTATGAACGGCCGAAGAAAAGGGTTAGGGATGATAATGATCCCTACGACATAGACAGATTCATTTTTTCGCTTGGAGGGGTAATGAGCAGCGTTCTACCGAGTGTAATGAATCCACATGAGAGTTTGTGACACCGGATTTGAATGATGCGGTTAGTAGGGATGTTCAGAAGGAGGGACCTGAATGTGTGTTGGATGAGAATTATGTTGGTGATAAAATTGATAATGGAAATGACGATGGGATCAATTCGGAAGTGAATGGTACTGTGTTAATGGCTAATATTGTAGGTGTTTCTAATATGGAGAAATTTGAAGCGTGTCTTGAAAAACAAATAATGGTAGAAGGGTGTCAATGGGTTGGTAAATGAATGTGTTGTCCATTAACATTCGAGGGTTGGGTTGTGCAGATAAAGGTCCTTGGGTTCGGAGATACGGGTAGCCAACTAAGTGGGTTTCTTAATGATGCAGGATACTCAATTTAGCTCGTTGGAGGGTTTTAATGTGGGTGCGTTTTGGGGTAATGGTATGTTTGAGTATGAATGGGTTGGGGCGACGGGTCGTTCGGGAGGTCTTATATCTTTGTGGGACCCCAAAAAGTTCGAGATGATTTCGGTAGAGAAGCATAGATACTTCCTTATGATTCACGGACGGCTTAAGGATTCAAAGAAAGAGATGGTGTTGATTAACGTTTATGTGCCTCAGAAGTTACCGGATAAAAGAGTATTATGGTGCGAACTTCAACGTCGTATAGTGGCGGATCACAAGTATTGGGTTGGGGGGGGGGGGGGGATTTCAATTGTGTCCTGAATCGTGAGGAGAGAAGGAACTCCAAATTTCATTCCTCGGTGTCGTCGGAGTTCAATGAGTTTCTTGATAGTGTGGCCCTGCATGAACTTAATTTGAAAGGAAGGAAATTTACGTTCGTTTCTGGCAATAAGTGTAGTCGCATTGACCGCATTTTCATTTCTTGGAATGCTTTGAATGAGTGGTCAAACGCTGAATATCGGGCACTCGGTAGAGATAAATCCGATCACAGTCCGTTGGTTTTAAAGGTGGTAGCGCGCAATTATGGTGCTAAACCTTTTAGGTTCTTCAACTCGTGGCTTTCCAAAGAAGGATTGGAGGATATTGTAGTAAAGGTGGTGAACGATTATTCGGGAACCGGTCCTCCAGATGTTGTTCTCTTGGGTAAGTTCAAGAAGATAAAAGAAGCCATTGTGGATTTGCGTAAGCTTCATTCTGTTGCCGAACTCGAGGAGGAAGAGCACATAAAGCAAGAGTTGATGGAATTGGATTTGGTTATTGAGGATAGGGACTTAACGGAAGAAGAACTTTGGGTATATGAAGAAGCTGCAAAAAAAATCAAAGAGATTGAAACCGGTAGAGTGAAGGATATTCGGCAAAAAGCTAGGGTGAAATGGGCTAAAGATGGAGATGAGAACTCGACATTTTTTCATGGCTTGATTAATAAAAGAAAGGTTAGTAATTTTATTCCGGGCTTGACGATTGATAATGAATGGGTGTTCAAACCGTCTAAAGTCAAGCAAGAGGTGCACCGTTTCTTCAAGGAACGGTTTGTAGAGGATATGAGGACCCGGCCGAGTATTGAATGCCACGATTTAAAAGGTTTGGATGAAGCGGACTGTTTGGAGTTGATTAAACCATTTGAGTCGAAAGAGATAAGAGACGCAGTGTTCGATTGTGGTAGTGATAAGGCCCCGGGGCCGGACGGGTTTAATTTTCGTTTCATTAAGAGATTCTGCCATCTGTTTGCGGAGGATTTTTTGGCTATTATGCAGAATTTTGCGGAACACGGGGTTATTAGTAGAGGGGTTGGGTCGTCTTTTATTACTCTGGTCCCGAAAGTTGATGATCCGGTTAGTCTTGGTGAGTATCGGCCAATCAATCTTATTGGTGTTATTAGCAAAGTGATATCCAAGATTTTGGCCAACAGGATTAAAATGGTGATGGGAAAGATTACTCATGAAACGCAAACCGCGTTTTTATCAGGGAGGTACATTTTAGACGGCCCGTTGATTATCAGTGAAATTTTTTCATGGGCTAAGAAGCAGGGTAAAGAGTTATTTTTTTTTTCAAAATTGATTTCGAGAAAGCCTATGACAACGTTAATTGGGATTTCTTGTTGTCTATTATGAGCCAAATGAAATTTCCCGATAAATGGTGTAAATGGATTAAAGGTATTCTAATGTCAGCTAGGTCCTCTGTGCTGGTTAATGGTGCTCCTACATTCGAATTTAATTGTGAAAAAGGTATTCGTCAAGGGGATCCCCTCTCACCTTTTCTGTTTATTATTGTGATGGAAGCATTCTCTAGTATGTTACGGAAAGCGTGTGTTTCTGGGGCGTTTGATGGGGTTCGGTTTCATAACGGTCAGTTTATGGTGTTGCACCTTCTTTATGCTGACGATGCTATGGTTATGGGGGATTGGTCAGAGTTCAACTTCATTGCTCTTAAAAGATTGTTACGGGTTTTTCACTTTGTTTCTGGTCTATGGATTAACTTAAATAAGTCGACTCTATTTGGTGTTGGAAAAAGTGTGGAAGAGGTTGAGTCGAAAGCGAGTGGTCTGGGGTGTCGGCCAGGGTCTACACCTTTCAAGTATCTCGGTATCTTAGTGGGGGCAAATATGAATCGAATTACTAATTGGGAGCCCATTGTTGATGTTTTTTCGAAACGTCTCTCGAGGTGGAAAGCTACCATTATGTGTATGGCAGGGAGATTAACGCTCATGTCTTCGGTTCTTGAAAGTCTTCCATCTTATTATTTTGCTCTATACAAGGCCCCAAAGGCGGTTATTGACAAATTAGAAGCAATTATGAGGAGGTTTTTGTGGGGAGGTAGTGAGGATAGACACAAGATACATTGGGTTTCGTGGGAGGATGTCACTAAACCGAAAGATAGTGGAGGGTTGGGTATTAACAAGCTTGAGGATTGTAATAATGCTTTAATTCTTAAATGGTTATGGCGTTATAATTGAACCGGGAGCATTATGGAAGAAGGTTATTGATGCTATTCACGTCTCTCCGAGAAGATGGGAGCCTATTCCGTACAAGAAATCGGTCCCGGGTACATGGAGTAAAATTGTTATTTTGGGTTCCCGTCTAAAGAGTCAAGGAAAAAGTTTCATAGATATTATCCGGGGCAAAGTTGGTAACAGTAAGAATACCCGATTTTGGATTGATCCATGGTTAGAAGAACGCAGTCTCAAATCGTTATACCCTGATTTATTTCGGTTGGAGCAAGACAAATTTTGCTCGGTGGAGGATAGGTTCGAACGCCTTGGCCAAAGGTGTGTGGTACGATGGTCTTGGAGATTGTATCCTGATTCGGCTAATGAGGTTCAGCAGCTCTTGCAGTTGCATAGAAGTTTGTCCGATGTGATGCTAGCAGACAAAGAAGATGATTGGGTATGGTCTTATGGCTCTAACTTGGAGTGCTCGGTTAGAGAAACTAGGAAATGGCTTAAAGAAGATGCTAGTGACAGAAATGGTTCCGTGTTCAAGTGGTGTAATTGGATTCCTAACAAATGTAATATCTTTATGTGGAGAGCTCTTAGAGAACGACTTCCGACATCTAAAGCGCTCCTTAGAAGAAATGTCAACGTGGGAGAGGGTCAATGCAATTTGTGTGGTGAAAACGAAGAAACAGTTGATCACTTATTTACCGCTTGTAGGGTTGTCATAGGTGTTTGGGCTGGAATCTCGTCCTGGTGCAAGATATCTCCTCTATTTGTGTTTTCCATTCGTGATGTGCTGGATATGCCTGATTTTTTGCAGCTTTCGGATGTGAAGAAAGATATAGTATACGGTATGCTTATTGTATCTTGCTGGAGGGTTTGGCAGGCTAGGAATGAAAAGACGTTTTCAAGTATAGTTCCGGACGTGGTAAAGATCGTGACTGACGTTAAGGCTTTGGGCTACTTATGGTATAAAAGTAGATATAAGAAGGATACGGTAGATTGGAAACGTTTGTGTCATTTTCATTTTGATGTAAAGTAACCTTGTTTTTGTGGCTTATCTCTAGCTTGGCGATAATGCAGGTTTTTTGGTGTTAATGAAATTTGCCTTCCAAAAAAAAAATGATTAATGGTACTAATGGAGTAATAAGGGAGGAATAATGTTTGCATTAAAACTATGTGTAGTTGTTCAAGCCCTTTAGGGGCGTTTCTTGTCATGTGGACACCATGTCAGCATGAACATTTTAATCCAAAAATAGGTGTAGTGGTTCAAGCTCCTTTCTTGTCCTTCAATTATTACTCAATTATTAAATATTTTCACAAACTTTTTTTATTTGATTATTTAAAAAAAATGTAAAACTTGAAATACTAAAACATAAAATATTTAACTAAAACTAAAAATAATACAATACTAATTCGATTAGACATTTCTTTGTATGCTTGAATTGTTTTACTATTAAATTAAAAATTATATAGTATAATATTCAATATCATGCCATCACATGGGACAAGGGGCCCATCTCTCATCTATGTAATTATATATTATAAAATATGTGCACACTACCTATATATTCACAAAGTTTATCTATCTCCATCCAACTCTAACACGTATACTTCATTTTTTCAGAAACCTGCAACTAAAAAAATATACAATATTCCTGGTCTAAAACACTCAATAAATGCACTTCGTATGGGATTGAGTGTGACTTGGGCGTGAAGCAGAAAACGCCCAGCCCAAAAAACGCCCGAAAAACGCCGTAGGGGGTGGTGTAGAAGGCGTGAAATAAGTTTTTTTTAGAGGAAAAACGCCCCACTACGGCTGGTCTAATGTCAGAGTTTCATAACACTCCCATCGGACATATTATCGCTCAATATGCACTATTAACATTATAAGACTGAATAATGTTGCCTCGATTCTTTGGGATTGATATTAATTGATACTGCAAGATCAATATATCTCAATGTGTGGAATTCAATCCTCTGTGACAGTTGCTTGACTTAATATTTAATGCAGAATTTTCTAATTTTAGTGGTATGGTCTCCATTGTTTTCATACGGTATAATTTGGTTTTTCTTGATCATCTCTAGTCTAAATTCTTCTTGAATATGCTAAAATCTTCGAACTTCATAAGTAAATCATATCTGGATTAAGATTGAGCTCTGTAGGGGTCTAATAGATATTCTTCAACATAATAATAATAATATAATAGTTGGGACTGAAAAAATATTGTGTGTTGAATCCCGTATCATTTAATATGGTTTGTGATTATGCCTCGTTAAAACCCTGCTAGGAAAACCATGTGGGATAAAACCATAGCTAAGGAAAAAAGAGTGCAGTGCGCATTATACATAATTAACAACATGCTTTAGGTTGTTGTTAAATCGGTACTTCAGGACCTGTATGATAATTGATGCTACTAGATCAATTATGTTACCTCGTTAAAAACCTTACTAAGAAAACCTACTAGGAAAAACTTAATGAAGGGAAAAAGAGTCCAACATGTTAGATTAAAACTTTATCTTGCTAATACATTTACATACAACATAACATCAAGTGTTCTATTGTCTGCAAGATATATCAATGCTTCGATCGCAACTAAGTATGGTATTTCTGAAACAAGTATTTCTTTACCCTCTTGGGGTTGTAATAATCTTGTTCGATGTTATGCGATAAGACAATTACTAGTATACTCAATGAACAAGCTTTTCCATATAACATCTTCTAGATGTTGTTTGATTAATGAGCAAATATTACAGATGTACTCGAACTTCAAATCGAGAAGTAGTTGTATTGTGTAAGGTTTTTCAAAATTCTCTCTTTAGTTCGACAGTTCCACTCGACATCATCATTGTGAACTACGATTGTATAAACTCTAAGAGTAAAATTTTAATAAATATATATCTTGTCAACTTATACCCCTCCATTTTCTTTTCAAAGTATCAACCAACTCGACTGTACTACATACAACCAATTTTCTATGAGATTATAAAATATACATGGGGTTATCATTTATAATGCTTCAGGCATTTTTAATCCTTTAGGGACTTTCAAGTGGATGACATTTTCAATTTCGTATAAGTACGTAGTGATGACATCTATACATTATATCTGAAGTCATTATGAGATTGTGAGACCGCTAAAACATCTAAAGGTTATCGCAACCATTACAAGGAAATAAGTTCCCTTATAATCAACTACCTGTGACGGAGCACCAGTAGGGGTACTTCCGGGAGTGGAGAACGAAACAGATCTGTTAGGAGATGTTTGATCTGTGTTCGGAGAGGTCTGGTTCACTTCCTCCGGAGACTCAGGGTCAGACATACTGAGGAGTTGGAGCTACACAATTGATTTTTGAACGGAGACAATGGCGCAGCCCCACGGTGGGCGCCAACTTGTTGCTACAACAAATAAGGGTCTAACGTTAGTTCTGGGTCCAAGGAAGGGTTAAAAGGTTGAAGGGTTTCAATCTGCCTAACGCATGTCGTGGTGTCATCCTACGTTGCAAAACGTAGAAGGAGGTTCAAGATAATATTGTTTTGAGTGTTTAGAATTCTGGTTTGAGTAAGACTCAAGACTAGAAATGTCGCTCTAAACTCGAGTGGATCTTTGGTGTGATAGATAGATACTCTACACGTGCAAGATCAAAGGGAATAGAAGAAGTGTAAGAAGAATAATCAGAAAAGGGATGATCAGATCTGATGAAGAAGCCTCAGATTTATAGCAGAGGTATCTTCTTCTTTGGGAAGGGATATTATCTTGTGTTGTAGTGCAACTTGAGGACATGCCACTTTAGGCCGAGTATGGCCTTAGACCTGCGGTCCGAGTAGTGCAGCGTCTTTATGCGACAGCTGCTTGTATGTTGTATTGACCGAGGGAAAGGATGACAAGACAAGTCATCTTTTGATCAGTGCTCCTCCGTCCCTTGAACCTTTGTACCTTTCAACCCTTTAAGCGTAGTTATATAACATTGTTAAAGTATTTTGCCTTGGGCTACCCACGTCATCAACATCATTGCACGATACACATTATGAGCCAACCCGTACATCTCATAAATGATTTTGTAAGCATCGATTTCTCGCTTTAAGCTACTTTCTTTATCTTTATCGTACTCTATATGTTTTGTAGATTATATAATTTGAATGGAACTCATAACTCAACAGGTTTGTTAAATGTTATTTTATAAAGACCAAGACGTGAAACTAAGAATGTTGATGGTTAGTTTATAGACTATTTGAAAAATCCCCCTAATTAATAAGGTTTTTAAATATAATATCTAAAGTTTAAACCTAAACCGGTTCTAGTGGTTCTTTAAAAGGACCCGCGGTTCCGAACCGAACCGGAAACCGTTTTCATTAAAATTTAAGAATCGGAACCGGACCCAAAATATGAAAATACAGTTTAGATCTATCGGTTCAGTTGCGATTCCCCGATTCTGGTAGTTCCGAACCGTGAAGTGCTCAACCCTAAGTTTAATCATAAATTACACTTAAACCCCTATTTCATTCCAAAATTAAAACTCGAACCTCTAGATACCTATATAGTCTAGTTGCCATGGAATTAAACTAAGTTCCTCAACTTATTAGAAAATTGTTTTGTATAGTATTTAGGATAATTCTTCGGGTTTCTTTCAGCTTTATTTCCTACAAGTTGTGAATTAGCTTGCCTTTGCCAAGTTAAGTTTTACGTAACCCCACTTTTACTGCTTTATATTTTTAGAGGCGAAACATGTTTACTTTTTATCTTAGATATGTCGTTACACATTTGTTTTAAGTATTAGTTGGTGAACCCCCTCAGTGTAGTCATTAACCTTTATCAAGCAAACTGTAATAGATTATAGCTATAGGTTGACAACTCCATCATTCGCATGAATTCAGAGATGATTGAAACAACCACATTTTTTTACAAATTTGTTGAGTTAGGTATCAGCCATTAGAGTTGACTATACAACATCTTAGTTCCCGGTTAAATGTTTTCGTAAATTGTTTAGATATAGACATCGACATGTAAATTTTCTGAACTAAAATCTTACTCTTTTTAAAACTTATGTATTAATCACCAACTATTTTTAGTTAACTCCCTTCATTTTTCAAACTTGACATGTTTCAGGCATTAGTGTTGCGTGATGGTTTTTCACTATGGTAGGAAGGGTCGTAAATGAAAAGTGTAGTTTAATCTGACGGCTGTTTGGTTTTGTTAATCAGAAGAAAAATTATATGCAACCACAAGTTATATCAGCCATTTAACTTGGACCATAATGAATCTGAAATTGAAATTTGGAACTGGTATGAAAATTGTCCCAACCAGCGGCCATTGAAACCAGCCGCAATACGATTGATATTTTCCTTCCTAAAACAAACCGTGTTCAACCTGAACCAGATAGATTTTATGTAAAACGACCCAGCCGACCGGTCTGTTTTACCAGGCTTGGAAATTAAAAGTTACGCAATTTCCAATAATCATTTAAGTTTATAGTTGCGTGTTTTGGAATGGTTAACAGAAACTATACTCAGACAGAAATCTGGTCAAGGGCCTTGTTTTAAAGCAAGAGCTGCTGCACGGTACCATGAAGCTGCAGCCATTGCCCCTGGATCTGGAACTGATTTTAGGATATCTGTAGAGACATATGTTGAACGTCCCGCCTGTACCATAGGGAATTTATTAATCATTTATCGTTCAATTTAGTAGGTATGGTAAACAAATAAAAAAAAAAAAAAAAAAGCCAAACTAGTTTATTTCATTTGATCTGAGGAGTATAAAAGTAATGGATTTGAATAATACAAGGTGAGAATTCTGTTAGTTGTTTGCCAAAAGATGTAGTGGTCACCTGAGCTTCCATTTGTTTAGTGGACTCTGCTCCATCAATTGCTGCATCAGATGAGATAACAAAAGCATCCAAAGGATCATCCCCACTCATTAACCTCTGTTCCCAGAATCGACATTTACACACAACATATATTATTTACAAACAAACCTATTTTTGTAACAGGTCAAAGTTGCCACACCTAACATTGTACCTGTTTAAGAAGTGTTGAAGCTGGAATAAGAGCATCCAACATGGTGCGGTAACCAGCAGCAGCCCCACCATATAACATAACTGCATTGATAGCCCCCTCAAACGCATCAGCCCCTGCACACAGATAGATACTTTGGCCAAGTCAATAAAATAAATAGCAGAAGCTGTAAACATCATGTCAAAGGACAAAACTTTCAATATGGCATCACATTGTAGTGGCGTAATCTCTGATTGATTGTTTGGTTTCAGCCGTGCATATGCTGCCTTGCAAAAGATGTCATACAGGATTCCACTTGTTCCTCCCATGACTCTTCTGATGGATGATCCTATCTCATTAATCGTTTCAGCAGCATCATTCAGGGGATAGCTATTAGAAAACAAAAGAAACAAGTTCAATAATTCAAAAGTAATTTGAACCACACCGAGACAGGGAAATAGATACCATTTATACAAATGAAAACCCGCTGCTGATTCAGATTTACTTTCTTATTAGTGCAGGAAAATGCTTAAAACCTCCTCATTAATGTTTTATTTGGAAAGAAAGTAGGTTACTTACTACTATATCTAATGACTTATTTTTTTTAAATTACACATAGTACATTGTAGTGTTGACAAGTAAAGATCACCCAAACCCGTTTAGGCCGTGCCCACATTTCACTTGATCAAAGAACATACTACTTCTTTAGGTCTTCTTGAATAGCTGTTGCGCCTCTACACATCTGTATCGTAACAAGTAAATCAGCAAATATGTAATTCGACATTAATAATGTGTAAGTATGTCTAAAAGACTAAAACTAATTTTAATGTAGGACTTACTGTTGATCCACAGTCACCATCACCCACTCTGCTGTCCCACTCATTTAAACTATCTTTAAGGTTAATAATTGCATGTGTTGCTGCTTCTATTGCTATCTCCAGCGCACAACCTTGCTGATTAAGCTGCTGTGGCCTACTCAATAGCTGGAGAAAAACAGAAACATACATATCGGTACATTAGCTGGAAAACCAAACAATACAACAATTTAAGTCACATGCCTTTCATCTCAAACTAACTCGTAAGCTAAGTAATCTAGTAGACTAAAGGTGGTAAACAGGCAAGTTGGGAAATGGATTAAGTTTATTTTGATCATTTATGTTAAGCTTCTAAATAAGTAATATATTGAATTGAATATAATTACAAAACCATATTATTAAGACAGTATTACAGTTTCTTCTATACAAAACGACTTAGGATGTCATTAAAATTGGAATACAGACTTTTGGTCCATTTCCTTTTAGCTAATCTTTTTACATTTTATCTCATCTGACTGGTTACCAAACATGGCCCGTTTTGAATTTCCATACAGTACACATATAAAAAGGTAAAGTTCCAGCGTCGTACAAATGGTAAATACTTATACCACTCACTTAATTGTATCTCATACTTTGTACCAAACTATGCTGTCTTATAACTATTCTAACAGCTATCATAAGTCCTCAACTCTTTCAAAAAGAAAATAAACAGAAGAATGCTAAAGGAAATTGTAATTGTAACGTTTAATTATAAAAAACAGGAACGGCTCCTCCACCAGGAATCTAGCAGATAACTAACATTAAAATTTCTATGTACGACAAAAGAAATTATAATCTACAAACTGTCATAAAAGAGGTTTTTTCTTATTAGACAATCTAAAGAACGACACCAAAAATGACCCTTAATTGTCACTTTAAGTGATTTAAACTAGAAACCAATGAAAAAGTATAAACTATAGTGAGACCGACTTGTATCAAAATCAAATACAACAGGCAATTCTGCACAACCTCATCACTCTTTGTTGAACGAGAAGGTGGAACTGGAACAGGAATCTTGGCAGGCGGGTGATCACCTACAAGTACTGAGTTTTATGTACAGATAAAGATTCTACATATAATGAATTAGGGTGGCAAAATGGGCTGGTTGGGTAATGGTTCAAAACAGGTTATTTTGTACCGTTCAAAATAATGAACTCCTCTGTTAAGTTGTTTAGAAAGTTGTAGGCACTAAAAAACATGTTTGGGTGACCTTCATCCCATTTGACTTGGGTCCTATTTTTAATTTACCCATTTGATCTATTTGAAAAAATACACAACCAAAATCAACCTATTCACAAATAAAGGAATTAGAACTGCCACCAGTTGAATCAAGAAATGATTCTATCCAACCAAGTATGGAGTTATATGGCATGTGATAGTTATCAAGACCCCGACACTAGGAGCAAGCTAAAAACTTATTCTGATGGAATTACAAACCATCAACTCCAACAGGCCAATGTGGAGCCTTAGTTGCAGCATCTAGACGTTTTAAAATTGCTTGTTCTGCCTTCATTATGGATATTGAAAACCCTGTGAATAGAAGGTATTAAATAAACACTTTGTTTGCATAAAAAAATAATAATAATAAGGGGATCACACAAGTTAACAGACCTGCCATATCAAGAGATGTCATGAATGACCCCGTATATACTCTGACAACAGCAAGCCCATGTTCCAGCTGTAAAATAGGGACTGCCTTTCCAGCGGCGATCATCAATTCCATTACAGGTGTTGATCCTAATCTGAATTTTAAATTTAAGATATCAAATCTCTTCAGAAAACTGAGACGTATGGAACTTATATGATGCAGCATTAACAGAACGCATGCTACATTTTCAGGATACAAGTAATTTTATAGTGTATTACCACTCAAAACTAACAAACTATTTTCTTGTCCCAATTTCAATTCGTCGCCTTTAACAGAACGCACGCAAAAGCAATTCTCAAACAAAGTTTACTAATCACATATTACAAAGAAAATAAATCATTGCCCAAATTATTTACTGTGATATCGGACTGAAGAGTGCTGACTTTCCAAGGATACGCAAAGAGGATAAATCAGGGCGTCATCTAGAGGGACATTTATTGGTAAGATCAATGGTGAAATTCGGTAGCTTCTAGAAACTTCAATAAAACGCTTCCAAACTTCATTTTCTAGGATAAAAAATAAATCCTACTTGACAGGTTGCAAAGAACACTATAAATTAAGCTATGGCATGTGCTCAGTTAATAGGTTAGAGCTCAGGTAACTAAGTAATGTCCAAAATATGTCATTTAGAAGTTAGAACAAGTGCTGCATATAATCTTGCAGAAGTAGGTTTAGTTTATTCCTATACATTCACTGTACGATTGAGAGTCCTTTGAATACTGGGAATACAAAAGCAAGTCGAAGTGACATATGGTTAAAAAGATCTAATCCATGATCTTACGGTCACCAATATGTGTGTTTTGAGAATTGTGTAGCTTAGGTGCGACTTAAAAAATTTACGCCATGTAAAACAAAAAAAAACTATGAATACCAAACATAGGTTTTGTAAGCGAGTTTTATGATGGATTCATAAAATATATAACTTCAATGGTGATGTTACAAGAAACTCCACGTGGCAACTGTGTCAAAAAGAATGTAACTTGCTACACTTTTAGCCTCTACTTCAAAATAACATTGAGATGTTCTCAAATGCATCTAAATAACTTCTGAGTTCCCTTATCTACATGTATGGTAAGATAGCATTTATGAAAAGATAAAAAGTCAGGAAAGCTTCCATACCCATTAATCATGAGTACCACACGACTCCCACGTTTAATCGGAACATAGTTAGTTTCCTGCACATATAAGAAAAAAGTAGTATTAACTTCAAAGTCAAAATTCAGAAAATAAATAAATAAATAAATAAACGATTGCAATTAAGTAAATTTACAAATAAATGCTTGATAAAATAAGAGAAACATATTCAAGTTAAATAGCTCGTTGAAAAATCATCTATTTCAATGCCAGAATTTCAGCCAAGTTCATTACAAAAGTCGATCAAACATTAAATAATCGTCAATGAGATAATGCAACCTTTATGACAACTGTGACCAGCATAGCAAATGAAAACTGAATTTGCTTCGGAAATGCACAATAAATAGCGTAAGAGCTTGATTTTGTAAGTTGTTGGAGACTTGGAGCATATAGAAATCAGTAGTAACATCATTCATGTACACCCTCTTCCAAAGTTTTCATTAGTCTCACCATCTATAATTTTCTTGTTATAATTTATTTTCAACCCATGGCCCTATGTGACACATACAATACAATACAGAAGATGACATGTAGCAAATGCCTTTGTTGAATCAGTGTTTGCTTTTAAGTAACATACCTCTGAGAGAATACAATTCAGCACATGGGATACCACCATATCCACAGGTTGGATGTCTGCTACAATAGCACCAGGTTCTCCATGCTGAAGCAAATGAAAAATTCTTAATTAAAAAGAAAAAATCATTTGTACCTAATTACAGATAGCACAAGTGGATACTTACAATTCCAAGACCAAGCTCCATTTTTCCTGCCGCCAAACGGTCTGATGTTGGCTGGCCAGGAAGTGTGCAAACAGACAGTGCAACACCCATTGTTCCAACTATCTGACACGCATGCCTTGCTTCAGCAGCAACATCAGAAAGAGAAAGACCAGAAGCAGCTGCTGCTCCTGCAATCTAAATAAATTTCTCAAGAATGGTTCTAAATCATACATGACTTGAAAAGTAGAGTAGATTATTTTAGCAGGATATACCTTATGAACAAGAATGGTTCCAGCCAAACCTCTTCTTCCAGCTATGCCTAGCGGTGGTGGCAGTGCACAATCATCTCCGACAATTACCATCTACACTAGTAACACATATCATCAATCAATAAGTCTCCAGTTTTAAGCATAATGCGTATGACTCACTCACTGACCTCTACTTTGTAACCTTCAGCTTTAGCTTCCTCGGCTGCCAGTCCAAAATTTAAGCGGTCGCCAGTATAGTTCTGTTGATCCAAAATCAGTATAAGTAGAGGGAATGAAGTGAACAATAATAATAATAATAATCTTACCTTGACAATTAGAAGGCATCCCATTGGTCCGGTGACAGCTCGTATGCCCTAAAGAAGGAAAATATTAGTTGCAGTAAAAGAAAAAGCGGAAGAGAATTGATTTAAAAAGGCAGGGCGTACAGCAAGAATTGAAGCAACAGGGGGTGAGGCAAAAACATCGCCACAGATTGCTGCTGTGAGCATCCCATCCCCTACAAATCCAGCATGAGCAGGCTCATGCCCACTCCCACCTCCTTAATCAATCAATCCTTGGAACATTATTAATAAGAATAATACAAATATTTTATTTTATTTTATTTTATATATAATAATAATAATAATGATGGATGGTTTGGTTTGGTACCTGATATAACTGCAACTTTGTCATATGTTGGAGCTGAAATATCAGCACGTAAAACTACCTTCACCTGTTGTATTAATAATTATAATTAATAATAATAAAAAAAAAACAAAAGAATAGAAAGATATTAATAATAAAAGGAGATGAAGGAAGGCAGGTTGTGATAATAAATTTGGAAGAACCTGTGGAAAGCCATCTAAATACTGCAACCCAGGATACGTTTCAACAAGTCCCTCAATGAACTCAGTAACCACATCTGCAACATAATTAATTAATTCATAATTTTACTCATATTCTGTGTAATGTTTGTTAAACAGTAGTGGGGAACATGATGAAATGAAACCAATCATAAAACTCCCTGTCACAAATCTAAACTTATCCTTCCTTGGAAACACAAAAATGAATCAGATTATTATTATTATTATTAAAATCTAATCTAAATATATGATATAATCAATGTAATGTCAATGTCGTTAGCAGCAGAACTCAAAACAGCATAAACTGCTCATAATAATAAATAGAAAGAAATTGAAGAATCCAAAGAGGAAGAAATAATAATAAGCAAAGAGACACTGTCTGTCTGACGGTATGTATGTATGTATGTATGTATGTATGTACCATTAGGATTGTTTATGAGCTTTTTACTCTCCAACGCCATTCAATTAAAACAACCCTAGCCAATGCTCCCAGTTCTTCGTTGGGGCTGGGGATATATAATATTATTTCAATTTCATATATACCATTGCAAATAGGGCCGTAAACAAACCAAACGTTCAACGAACAGTTCGTGAACTGTTTGGCGGGAAGTTTGTTTGTGTTCATTTGTTTAATAAATGAACAAACACAAACAAGAAATTTTGTTCGTTTAGTTAAACAAACGAACATGAACAGAGGTCGCATTCGTTCATTTATGTTCGTGAACGTTCGGTAACATGTTCGTTTATGTTTGTTTGTGTTCGATTGTTCATTAGGGTTTTTAACGTTTTATTTTTAATTTAGGTACTTTAAATCTTCCATTGGTTTCCCATTGGTAGATTATTTAATATATATTAGTGTGTCCCACGTTAATATTACTTCACCAATTTTGATTAACTAATAACTAATATGTTGGGTAGATTAAATGAAAATTTCAAGTTTAATATGATAATTTAAAGTTTTTATGAGACACTATGATATGGTAATTATGTGATCAAGATTATGACAAGTATGTTTAGGTAATTGGATTATTATATTTTAGTGACAATGTTTGTGATAAAAAATGTTGATTTTATTTGAAATTTAATATGTGTTGGTTTGACTCCGGCTTTGTTCATGTGTGATTGTTTGTGTTCCTTTACATTAATTTGTGTTTGTTTGCATTCGCTTTTGTCCGTCACCTAAAGTTAACAAATAAGCACAAACGAAAATGAACGTGTTCATTTCCTTAAAAAACACACTCGAATAGAAAATGGCGTTCGGTAAGTGTTCATGAACAGTTCGTGAACAAGCTATTTCCTTAACAAACAAACACAAACAGAAAAACTCGTTTGAGAAGTGTTCATGAACAGTTCGTGAACACGTTATTTTCTTAACAAACGAACACGAACAAGACCTTGTTCGTGTTCGTTTGGTTCGTTTATAGCCCTAATTGCAAAGTTGAAAATTTTCATATATATCCAATCAAAACTAAAAATATCAAATATACCCGACTTTAATGAAATTATACTTAATGACCATCCTACCCTTCCATTATTTGATTTGTTTATCTATACTATATTATAATGCGTGGGTAATGGTAGTTAAAGATACCCAAAAGTTAAGAACTTATTTTTCATTAATAACCCTGAAATGAGGGTAAAATAGTCATTCATAGATTATTTACATTTCAATACCCTATCTTAGTTACACTTTAATCTAACTTACTTAACTTTTACTTATTTAAATTATAGTTAAACTTCTTTTCCTTATTTTAAGCAAACTATCCCCCATTATTTTTAAATAGTCATTTTTTTACATACGTTTATACTTTTATAAAAAAATTACATCATAATAATAATGAACATTTTATTATCTTTAATTTTAGTATAGTATTGCTATTTTTTATTTTAAAAATCTTTATGTGCTACGTGATTAACGATATCTAAGAGTGAGCAATAACTAAATTGTTCACCGAAGCCAAACCAAAAAACTTACAAAATTGAATCAAAATCTATTGAAAACTGAAAATATCTGTTTTAACTTAAAATTGGTTTTCGTTTTCTTTTTGTACCTTTAGTTAACCCAAATTAGTTAAACTATAACAACATGCCTACACGATGTGGTACGGAATACAAACACTTCTAATCGTTCATGGTTTGGTTAGGTTCAAGTGACATCCGTCACTTTTCCTTTATTTTATTTTGTATAATAATAATAATAAATATTAAAAATAATAATGATAATAATAATAATAATAATAATAATAATAATAATAATAATAAAGTTGGACAACCATCCTACACCATTAACCCAAAACCAATCCCTACCTAAGCCCAAACCCAACCATTTCTCTTTCCCTTGTGTGCCTTACTGAAGCCCATCAGACCAAGCCCAATCAGCAAGCCCAAGTCCAACACCTCCCATTTCCCTTACTAGTTAAAAAAATAATCGCCCCTGCCGGGACTCGAACCCGGGCAGGAACCGAGCTGCACACAAACACACGCACACCACTGAGCTACAAGCTCATTTCTGATTTTACCCAACTCTTAATATATATATGCACACTCAAAATCCTTGTTTCTTTTCCCTTCCTTCCTCTGTTCGATCGCTGCAACCAAAGAACACACCAAGGTCCTTATGTCTGATCCAATACACACGCGTATAGACAAATCAAACCCGAAAATTATGCACATCATCATCTCCTCTTTCTAAATTAACAAAACACGTAATTTAACGCATTTGAATTGACCAAAAATTCGATTGAATGACCATTAATAAACCTTCCTAAACAATTCATATGAATCTGTATAAATACTCGACTTTAAACCAATTAGACTCGCACACACACACACACATATATGCGATTAGCATAACCCCTATAACACTTTTCACTTTCAAACACCAAAGCGTCCAGAATCAAAGCTTTTACACTCGTGTTTGACTTTTGCTTTGACTTCGATTTAGAAGGCTCTCGCGTCTGGTAAATTTCAATTCCTTGTTCTATCATGTTAATCGGCCTCTGTTCATTGTTAACCCTATGGTTAATTACGAATTTATCGTGTGTTTGATCGGTTTAGATTTCTAAGGTTTATATTAAGAATTTGGGGATAAACAGAGATATATGTTTTATAAATTTTAAAACGAGATTAGACCAGAATGCAATGGTAGCCCAGTTGGTTATGGTGTAGTTATGACAGAGCCTTGGTCTGGAGTTCAACTCCCACAACCTACGCATATTTTTTTACCCCTTTTCTTTTGTATATTTATGATATGATTTATTAAAATAATTTTAAAATACCAAATATGACTTATAAATTCTACAAAATTTATTGTATACTATATGACTAATAAAATTTATTATACAACTTTTATTTTCAGAAAATTTAATTATTTAATATATATAATAAATATTACAAGTTTATTCATTTATAATTATAAAATTCACTAAAAATATCTAAACGATTTTACAAAATTCCACAAAAATTATCCTAAACTTGTATAACAATATACATTTCAGAAATAATTTTTATTTCTGAAAAACCATTTGTTTAATATTTTTAATCAATTTTTGTTAGTTTTAATCATAAATAATTCATAATAAATTCAGTTTTCAATATTTTTGTACCAAAATTTTACATAAATTATTTCTATTCATTTGGAACAGAAATACAATTTTTAATTCAGAAATTCTTTAGTTTTAATATTTTTTTTGATATTAAAGTCATATTTTGACAATTTGAAATAAATAGATTAAATATTCTATTTTCAAGAAAATAATTTTATAAAAATTATTTTCACACTTAAAACTTTATAGTGTGACCATCTTTGATTTAAAATTTACAAAAAAGACTTTTGTTTATTTATTTGTCAAATTTCTCTTATTTATTAAACATTTTATTTATTAATCAAACGAATACATATCCCCAATTCTAAACCCTAGAAAATACCTATAGACCAAATAGACTTAGACTTATTTGTTACATTATACATAGGGTGATACTTGGCAACGTTGGAATATACTTATTCAATTACACAAGACTCACCACCTTGCTAAGGTGAGTATTACTTATCCCTTTTTTTCGCTTTTACAATTTTTGGAGTGATTCATGCACAACTATACAAAGCTTTCATATTCATTTACACATACAATTTTATTCATTTACAATTCATATACGTGTCTTGATTATCTTTGTGCTTATGCTTGAACATGAACGTAGCTTACATACAAAATCATACATACAGACATAACTTATGTTATGGTGCTCATTTAGACGTAACTTATGTTACGGTGCTCATTTAGACATAACTTTGTGTTATGGTGCTCTTTTAGACTCACACGTGTTGAGGTGCTCATTATCAATTTCATTGTACAACTTTACATGTGATCTTTGTCTTGTTTGGTTACTTGCGTGTTTACATAATGCCTTGGTGATGCTAGACACATGAATTGTACTACTTTTCAAAACTTATACTACGTACAAAACTAAGTAGTACTCACCAACATTCATATGTTGACAAAATTATTTTCGTGCATGTTTCAGGATAAGCTGCTTGATGCTTCACATAGGACTTTGGACTTAGATTAAATCAATCAATTATCTTTATTTTTGTTGTCTTGTCTTTAATTTCACATGTTGTGAAACAATATTCAATAATCATATATTTACATTTTAGTACCATGAGCTTTTGAACAATCGTCACTACGTGGCACCTCGATGATTCCGCCATCGGTTGGGGTATTACAGTTCAGTTCGGTTATAAGCCTCAACCGAAACAAAAATTGACATTATCAGTTTATCAATCTTGTTAACCAACCGGTTAATTGGTTCAGTCTATTTGGTTAGATTGTCATTTTTAGTTCGGTTTAGTTAATTTTGGTTGATAACCAAACTTTGGTTAAAATTTTGATTAAAAGCACATGAAATGAAGGTATAAATACATTTAATGGATGTATGAAAGATATAAATGTATAAATGGTTCAGTTTTGGTTTGTTGATTATGGTTAACTTAGGGTACAAAAAAAACCGATATATGGTTAACTCGGTTTTGGTTAATTTTCAGTTCGGTTTTGTATGTTTTTGTTCGATTTCGGTTGAGTTTCAATTATTGTTCACCTCTAAATATTGTTAATCACGTAAAAAATTAAATTTTTAATTAAAAGTATATAGCAAATTATACTCTAATATGGTTTGAAGCTCAGTAAATAGGTTTATGAATTATAGTGGCGGTATAAATATAGGGAGTTTTGAAATTTTTAGCTTTTATACCTAGGTCTGTAAACGAACTGAATATTCATTTAATTTTAACCGAACACGAATACATAACCAAACACATTTTTGTGTTCATGTTTGTTCATTAAGAAATGTGTCATGTTCTTGTTCGTTTATGTTCGTCCGTTTAAACCTAAAAGAACAGTTCACCAACAAATACAAATGGACGTTCACGAACATAATAAATGTGACCGATTTTGTATTATTGAAAAACCCCAATTACCAATTGGTTATATATTTATACAAGTAGCTAAAGCCCAATTTATATATGTATTTATGTAAATATAACTACGTATGTAATTAATAAACTTAAACGGACATAAATAAACGAACATAAACGGACGTTCACGAACATAAATGAACAAACTCAACGTTTGTTCATGTTCGTTCATTTAACTAAACGAACAAATTTTTTTGTTCGTGTTTGTTCGCTTATTAAATTAACGACATAAACGAACTTTCCGCTGAACAAGTTCACGAACAACTCATGAACATTCGGTTCGTTTACAGACCTATTTTTTACCTCTATTTCATGTATTTATACCTCAATTTCATGTACTTCCAGGCAAAAAAATTTAGCAAAAGTTTGTTTTTGTTATTCACCAAAATTAACTAAACTGGACTAAAAACCGATAATCTAACAATATTAACTGAACCAAGGAACCAATTGTTTAATAAAATTGGTTAATTGATGACTTTTGATTTTAATTTCGGTTGAGCCTAATAATCCAATATAACCAAACCATTCACACCATTAAAAGTGTTTGTGTTCCCCGTTGTATCGCGCGGGCACTCTACTAGTACCCTAATATTCATTCGTACGTGACTGAAACTTCTTTCACCTTGATTACGGCAGTTACACAAAACATTTCAATTGATCGAAGATGACCAGGTAATAAATTACATAAATGCTTTCAATAATGGATTTAATTTGTTTGTTGGCGTGTTCAAAATAGATTATTAGCACTCCTACTTTTATTTGTATGGTAAAGATATTAATGTGTTCTGTTGTGCTGGTTGATGTTTTTGATATGTATAAAGGGGGCATTGCAAAGGAAACAGTTGGGCCAACATATGCTAGTACATCCAGAAAGCATAAAGGTTTGTTTTGTTTGTTAGCATATGGATACATTTTATTATGTGGTCCTACATTTTGATTATGACACCTGTTTTTGTGAAGGCAAAGAATCAGTAATTGTGGTCAGCAGCAGGACACCTGAGAAAAAGACTAAAGGTACCCGTCGCTTTTCTACATGTTAACATGTGTTAGCTAATGGTAACATGTGTTAGGCAGGGCCTGGCCTGTGAATTTTTTGACTGAGTCGTCCACATGTTGCAGCTAGGACAAGGGGGACTGTCACAGAGTCTACAAGTGGGTCAGTTAGGGTCACCCGGTCTGGGTCGAGGCTAGTTGAAAGTTCCACGCCGCCAGATGTGAAGAAAACTGGAACCAGGGAGTCGCGTCCAGGTTCTGCCGTTAAGCGAAAAAGGTCTAAAAATGTGGATAGGCAGGGGATTGAACCCGGGAAAAAACGCAAAAGGTCAAAAAAGAATGAATGGAATGGAATACGGACTAGGTCGTCGCCCATTCAATTTGCTAAGTGCGTGGAGGTGTTAAGCGAAGAACAACGATTGGTTGTGAAGGAATTGGGGTTCGGGAGGTTGTTAAACTTTAAGATGGACAGTATACCATCCAAGTTGGGGCATTATGTGGTTGATAATTTCAACCCTGATACGCTGGAGATGACATTCCCATGCGGGAGAATTAGTATAGATGAAAAAGTGGTTGAGAGGATACTTGGCATTCCACGTGGAGGGGTTCCATTCAACTCATTTGACCGGTTGCCAAAGTATGACGAAGGAGTAGCAAAATGGCGTAAGAGGTACCTGGACAACAAGTACGTTGCCCCAAAACAGATGGTGGATATGATCCAGAATGAGTCTGAAGGAGCTGACAGCTTTGAGTTTCGTCTAGATTTTCTGATGTGCTTCTATGCTGTGATGGTTGAATGCCACAAACAAGGTAGTTTGAAGGATTCAACAGTTGAGTATTTAAGGGATAATATGGATTTTGCAAAGGTGGATTGGTGTGGCATCTTAGTGGACAAGTTGAGGACTTGCAAAAATGGATGGAATAGAGATTCCCAACAGACACCATTTGTTGGGCCCCTCGCATTGCTGACGGTAACCTTGTTCATTAAAAAACCTTTAAACTGATTTTACGTTTTATGAATTTATAACATGTGTTACTGTATTGACTAACATCTGTTAAACCTGCAGCTTGTGTATGTGGATTGCGTTACATGCAAAGGGATTGACGTTGATGATTCTGTATATCCAATGACATTTTGGAATTTCCAACGTCTGAGAGACAGGGAAAAGCTAGAAATAAAAAATGGTGGGTTTGGAACAGGTAGCTTCAAGGGTTTGTCAGCGTGTGAAAGCGTGCATACTGGAACAGACGAAACGAGCATTCAGGTTTTTAGAACTTGTTTACGTAAAAAGTTTTTTTATTGTATGATATTTGTTCATAGGAATTCATGCTTTAGTCTGATATTTACATCCCTTCCCCCTGCTTTACAGGCAAAGGTGATGGCAGTTGGCAAGTTAGTGGATCTTGTTGTGAAGACAAAGAAACGTATTGAGACGTAAATTGGCAAGTTATATGATGAGTATCCTGATAGGGCAGATGTCGTTGCAGTCAGAGCTGTCAGGATATGAGTTTGATTGTTTTGATATGTTTAGAAGAAGATGAGAATTGAATGATGTGAGTATATATGGAAAGTGCAGCGGAATGATAAACAATAATCAAAACAATAGGAATAAATGTTTTCTTCAATCGAAAGCTTTCATTAATTGAAAGATTACAATCAAATACAAGTACTCCCCCTCAGCCTGATCACACAGTGATTGTTTGTCTGAGAGAATGTTTGTGTGTGATGCAATAGAACAGTACAAGCACTGTTCTATTTATAGACAAATCTAAACCACTGGTGACCTGTGCTGACGTCACCTAAGATAGTGACCTCTAACAGAATAACAACATAAAACATCTGCCCTATACAAACTACTGTTATATTACAAAACACTGTAAGGTAAACTACTGTTGAGGGAAAACTCTGATGGTCTTGCAACATCTGTTGGAGTCTAAGTGTTGTTGACTCCAACAGACCTTTAGTCTTCAGTACTTGATCAACAGTTGTTTCTTCATCAGACCTTTGGTCAACAGTTGTTCTCTATCAGTTGTTATCTAGCAGTCTTTTGTATCAGCAGTTGTCATAGCAGTTGTTTGGATGGAACAGTTGTTAGGGTCAGCAGTCTTTTGGGAAGAGTATGTTGTAAAGACTGTTTATTTGTGTGGATCAACTGTTAGTATATTTTGGCTTTTCAATCATCTGTTCTTTTTCAAGTCAGCAGACCCAACAATCTCCCCCTAGAACAGATGATGCCAAAACTAAGCTTTATACTTGATCTTTATTTCTCATCAGACTTTCTCTGATTTGTCTTTTGAATTGTAGTTCAAAGTCCAAGGCAAATAGGTCTTCTGCATCTCTTTCAAGCTCAAGGTTTAGCAGTGTTTGGAGATCATCTGCACACAGGCTATATGCATCATCCATGCTTAGCTTTTGAGCTTTTCCATCTGACCTGAGCAAAGTCAATTCATGGGTGTCTTTATTGACCTTCCATTTTAGAATTTTTGAGTCAGAGGATTTGCTGAGGTGCACTTTTATTCTTGATGAGTTTGGTGATGGAGGTCTCCCAATGAGTTCTCTGAGCTTAGCAGTAGTGGGATCTGAGAAAAAGTGTACTTGATTGAAGAGGCCCTCCTTTATATAAGTATCAGCAAACTTCTTCTGATCTTCTTCAGACATTTCTTCATTAACCCTGATCAAGCCGGCGGTATACAATGATAGATCTATTGGATTGACAACCCCACCCAGATTTGTGGACCATCTTTTATGGGGAGCGCGGGTGATTTTTATGGTTCCAACGTTATATTAAGGTGAACTGTGGATGCGGGATGGACCTAAACTTTGTCGGAGGATTGATTATGTGCATACTATACTTGTTGTTTATTCATGTAGACTTAAACTTACATTAGACATATGAATTGCTAAACTTTTATTCTTTTAAAACTTATTGCTTGACTTGGCTTATGTATTCTCACCAACTTCTAGTTGACCCCCCCCCCCCATTTTTTCAAACTCAACAGGAAATACCGATGCTTGAAGTCTAGAGCTAGCATGAGGAGATATTTGAAGTTTTATGCTTTGTATGATTATTTGATGTACTAGATTTCATTCGAGACTTTGTTATGTATTTCAAAATTTGGATATTTACTTTAAATAAATTCTTAATTAAAACTTGATTACCATGTGCTACTGAACAATCATTCATACATGACACCTCGATGTTTTTGCCATCGGTTGGGGTGTTACATTCAGCCCGTTTACAAAACTGTTAACCAATTCCCATAACTCGATTTTGTGATGTGGGCATTTTCGCATCATTTCCTTGAAACGGGTGAAAGCTTCATGATGTGGTTCCCCCGGTAATTGTTGGAGGGAACGAATTTCCAACCAATCCCCATCCGTCTTAAAACTCAGATAATACTCATCCAACAATACTTGTTGCATTTCTCCCCAAGTATAAATGCTACGTGAAGGCAAGGTGAGAAACCAATTCTTTGCCTTTTCTTTGAGGGAAAAACGAAACAAACGCAATCGAACTTCATCTTGAGAGAAATTGTGGCCTCCCATAGTACTACAGACTGCTGTAAATTCGGAAAGGTGATCATATGGGTCCTCAGTAGTCATCCAATGAAAGTGATGAAGAATGTTGATGTAGTTCGGTTTGCAATCAAAGGATCTTCTTCCTTGAGGCGATGGAACAATAGGTGACTCATTTTCAGAAATAATTGGTCTAAACCGACCATTAACCCCTTGCATTCGGTTATTGGGATTTAGGTTATGAATTGGTTGATGTGGTGGATGTTGTTGTTGTGGGTGTTGGGTTCGGTTTATATGAGGTAGAGTGGGTGGTCTTCGGTTCTCACCCGAGCGGCAATTTTGGTTTGAATTTGCCATTTGGACGGTTCCAAAGGACAAGTTTTGATTGGTAAGCGGTGATTGAGAGTTAGAAGGAATCGGCTCCTCTAACGGGTGTTGTCGGTTTCTTCTTGCTGCTCTTTCGATTTCCGGTTCGAACACTAAAGGAGATGTCCTCCCCGAATGTCTTGTACACATGCATTACCTGCAAACTACACAAATAACACACCCCGCGTAACAAGGAAAAAATAGAAAATAAACCAACCAAGCAATTAAACAGATTATCACAAAATCAACTAATCACTAAACACTAAGCGCACTAGCTCCCCGGCAACGGCGCCATTTGATGAGTCGGTCGTCACGGTTCATACAAAACCTAATTAACCTAGGTAGCTAGGATAAGTAGGGTATCAATCCAAGGAGCGTGTGGTTAGTGTATATTGTTTAGCTGATTAAACGATATTACTTATGAAGATTGCTAGAGAACTTACAAAGTTTGTACTTGGTTCATTTAAGAATGTGATTGAAAGGGTTTTGTTATTATATTAAAAACTTGAATTGAAATTATATGAATGAAAAATAATATAGTTTGTAAACAATTTAATTAAAAGGATCACACCTAGGTTTCAACAACTAAGGTCTAAGGTTTTCACAAATGGGTCAAACAAATGTAGTGCAATTGGTGTTAACGAGGTGATTGTTCAATAGGCTTAGGTGTCAAGTTTCATCAACCTTAAAGATGGACTAAACTACACTTCATTACCTAGAACATACAACCCTATGTTTGTATTAGCTCAAGAAACCATGTTCATGACACTAGAAATTGGCACTAGATCAATTAATTAAAATGGATTCAACATCAGATTAATCGCAATCTAATACAATGATTCAAACACACAATCACACAATTAAAATTTTAAAGTAATACCCAAATGTTTAAACCCTAAAACCTCAATTGTTTACTTCCTAGGCATGATACAAAGAGATTAGCCACTCATGGTCATGGAACTTGATTCTTCAAATAAGCGGGTCTTGAATCTTGAAAACCTTCAATGATAGGATGGATTGGTAGTGAAAGATATGATGGAAAGATGATGATCTTCAATGATTTTGGTGGTGTAATAGGGTGATTTTGATTGTGATTTTTGGAGTAAAAGATGATGATTATGATCCCCAATATATGTTTAAATAACCTCCTTCCTGAGTTCTTGGTCAAAAGCCTCATAAAATTCCCTAAATTGCCTTTATTTCTCGATTTTCAAATATGTTGACTAGTGTCCTGAGTCGCCGACGCGCTGTAATGGAGTCGCTGACGTGTTGGAGTCACTGACGCACTGGACAGGAGTCGCCGACGTGCTTGTGTAGCTGACTCCACTTTTCACTGTCTACAAAGTGGTAAACTCATGAACCTCTGAGTCGCTGACGCGTTGTAGTGGAGTCGCCGACGCGCTGAACAACTTTTGTTTCTTTATTCCCTTTGTTTCTTCATTCCACGACCATCTAGCTCCGTATAAAGTTCCCGAAATGCTCCAAAACACACCTTAAGCCTCGTTAACCTGCAAAATACAAAATCTAATCAAAGTAGTGTGTTCACGACTATAAAATCACATGAAACATGCAATATTAAGCATGATAAACCTTGATTTTCCACCCGCGTATCACATCCCACACTTATCTTTTTGCTTGTCCTCAAGCAAACTTATTACACTTTCACAATTCCAAACACAAAACGTATTCCCCATTCTCAAAGAGTTAAGGTTTAATGTCCTTACCGGTTCCAATATTTTTCTACAATCACAACTTCTTAACTTTCAATGAATATTTCTTTTCAAAACTCAAGTGGTTACCCAAGACTAGCCTACCTTCTAGTGCCAACAAGCTACAAACATATCCCTCACAATATTCTCTCCACTCCGTTCAATTGACTAGCATTGATGTACTAGTATTTTACATGGTACTCTCAAAACTAATTATAATGCATATGGCTATATGCTTGCAACTTAATCGCACTTCACCAAATTACACAAAAATGAACACAAGTCAAAAGGTCTTTAAAGGGTTATAATGTGGCTGGGTGAAGGGTATGGAAGGGATATTTTAAAGTGATTAAGGTGATGAAAATTCGACTTTTATTACATCAAACAAATAAACTAAACTAAACAAATAACCAACTACTCTCATTAGGCAATGTTGATGGTGCCTTTTTTATATATGCTTTTTTTGCAGCAGTCGACGACTTAGGAGGTGGAGTTGGCGACTCAGGTCAGCAGCTTGAGTCGGTGACTCAATGGCATGGAGTCGCTGACTCCTTAAGTTTGGAGTCAGACACTTTGTAGACAGCAAGAAGTTGAGTCAAGTGCAGCATGGAGTCGGTGACTCAGGTTGTTGGAGTCGGCGACGCTATTCTTTTTTTTTTTTTACACTTAAAACATTACAAAATATTTACAATACAAAGTAATATTCTAAAATCGAGTTTTCATCACTCGGGTTTAAAATTAAAAATGGCTAAACGGGTCAAACGGGTTAAAATGTGTGATCAAATGAAAAAGGTTTAAGGCTCAAGATTGGTTAACTAAGGGATATTGAAATGGGTAAGGGATGATAAAAATGGTTTAAAAATAAAAAAGGTTTAACCTAATGCCTTAATCATTCTTATGTTCACAATTGGTCTAGGGCGGTAAACGCATTAAAGGTGCAAGTTCTACCGTATGCAAATATAATGGCACACTCACTTCAAAGGAACACAACATGCAAAATAGATAGAATTTTATAAAGTGTAATATGTTGTGGTGGCTCAAAATCTCACATGGAAAGATAGGTAGGTATATGACATGTGTGTAGTAAATCGACCTTTCAAGCAAACTACTCCCAAATAACCACCCATAATTCTTTTTACTAAAACTAGTTGAGGGTTATCATGCGAATTTTTCAGAACCTGACCATGACAAAAGACCAAAATGGTTCATACCATCCCGTGTTGACTTCGTTACTTGCGTTTTTAGAATGCCTAAACAAGGACATTTTTTGGAAAATTTTCAAATTTTCTCCCCCATTCCCACACTTAGAGTCCAACATTGTCCTAAATGTGTAGTGTTTAAATGGCGAGATTCAAAATGCTTAAATTTTTCTTTCCTCCCCCACACTTAGAGTGTGCATTGTTCTCAATGTGTAGGGAAGGACTAAAAGCGTGTACGGGAATGTACTAACCAACCAACAAAGATTCACCCCAGAATTTACCCCGATCCAAATGAACAAAACACACAAAACAAATGAAAACACACAGAATAAAAATAAAAACCTCAAACATAAATGAAATTATCATGCCCACACAATTAATATAAGAAGGGAAAGAATACATGGACCTGATCAATGGGTTGCCTCCCGAGAGCGCTAAGTTTAAGGGTCTTCAGCCAGAACAAATACACCACCCTCATGGTGGTCGAGTGGGATGTCTTCCTCCCTCCGCCTCTAATGATGCAACCCTCCTACGTTCCGGTAGGTCCTTTAAGATGTTCCTAACGGGGTCAACCATCTTTCCCATTCTTGTTTGATTGTCTAAATCAGGCGGTTTCCTCCACTTCATCTTCCTTCCTTTTACCGTGCTATTCTTGAGTGCTCCAAACCTGCCAACCACACAAAAATCGTCTTTTGGGTGATCCTCTTTTACAAGAGGGCCACCGGTATCAAAAATGTCATTTTTGGGACATTTCTCATGAACAACCGAGTTAGACAAATTTGGATACACATTTAAACATAACTCACGGTCACCAAACTTCATGCTTATCGTTCCATTAGCACAATTTATAATAGCATACGCAGTTGCTAGGAACGGCCTACCTAGTATGACGGTAGGTTGTGTGTCTTTAGCACTACTTACATAGCGTACCACCAAAAAATCAACTGGGTAGTAGAAATCCTCTACCTTCACCAACACATCATTCACCATCCCCCGTGGATGCGTGGGAGTCTGATCGGCTAACACCACCGTGGTGTTAATTTCATGTAGTGAACCAAAGTCATATTGGTCAAACAGACTCCCAGGCAATATACTCACACATGCTCCAAGATCTAGGAGCGCCCTTTCTATTTTAAACTCTCCAACCTGAATTGGAATCAATGGGACTCCTGGATCTTGAAGTTTAGGGGGAAGTACATCCGAAAAAACAGCACAAACATGTGCCCCTAAGTGTTCGGGCAACTTGTTGTGCTTGTTTTGGTTGCTCAACTCTTTCACACATTCGACATGAGCAGGAACCTTTTCAATTGCATCAATAAATGGTAAATTTATTTTGACTTGTTTAAAATTTTCCCACCTCTCATCCTTTGGTGGGCTCCACTTATAAATGCTTGACACATTGTTTAGGTCTACTAAAGCTTCAGGGTATGGGATGGTATTAGTCTCCATCCTGACACTTGTCTTAGTAGCCACCCCATTTAAGCAATTTTCGTAAAAAGATTTTTTATAATTTTTAACTTCAAAATTATTTTGCGAAATATTTTCCTCTTCTTGCTCATCATCGCTACCAACCTCCTCCTCCACACCATCAACAAATTGTTGTGGTGGAGTTGTTTCATTACCCACAACCTTATCATTCGAAACAAAACTTACCACGTTTATGTGCACGCTTTGAGTGTTCTTTGAACTCGATGCTTGATGTTGTGGGTTTATTGTTGTGTCACTTGGAAGCTTCCTTGCGCTTCCTCTCCATTGAGCCATTTCTTCCGCCAATTGCCCTACTTGTTTAGCTAGGGCCTCGTGAGACTTATCCCTCACCTCATTTGCCTTCTTCATTTCTTTGACATCATTGTTGGTTTCCTTCGTCATATTCATTAAAGCATCCAACTTTGAACCCGAAGAATCATCACCACCTTGTCCTCCCGATGAGCTTCCTTGATTATTGTAATTCTTTGAATACCCACCTTGATTATATGAATTTCTTTGGTAACCGCATGGATTGTAGTTACCTTGGCGGTTTTGATATGACCCACCTTGATTACCCCCTTGATTGTAAGAATTCCTTTGGTAGTCAACTTGGTTATAATTTCCTTGTCCATGAACCGTGTTGACTTGGCAATTCGCCACCTTATGCCCTAAATCGCCACATTCTTCACAAACCGGATATTGAACCGCCGATACTTCCCGTTTCTTGATGCGAGCCAATTCTCGTTCCAAAGTTGCAATTTGATCTTTTGCATTTGAATCAAAATTAGACGAGGATTTTGAAATGGGATGCTTGGTTCTTCTATCCACGGACTCTTCGGCTTTTGAATTTTTACTCATCAACTCTAAAAAATCCCAATCTTCTTGTTCCGGGTTGGATAATAAAGTCCCATTGCTAATAGACTTTAAATACTTCCTCTCCTCCTTATTCAGCCCGTTTACAAAACTGTTAACCAATTCCCATAACTCGATTTTGTGATGTGGGCATTTCCGCATCATTTCCTTGAAATGGGTGAAAGCTTCATGAAGTGGTTCCCCCGGTAATTGTTGAAGGGAACGCATTTCCAACCGAGCCCCATCCGTCTTAAAACTCGGATAATACTCATCCAAAAATATTTGTTACATTTCTCCCCAAGTTTAAATGCTATGTGAAGGCAATGTGAGAAACCAATTCTTTGCCTTGTCTTTGAGGGAAAAATGAAACAAATGCAATCGAACTTCATCTTGAGAGAAATTGTGACCTCCCATAGTACTACAGACTGCTGTAAATTCGGAAAGGTGATCATATGGGTCCTCGGTAGCCATCCCATGAAAGTGAGGAAGAATGTTGATGTAGTTCGGTTTGTAATCAAAGGATCTTCTTCCTTGAGGCGGTGGAACAATAGGTGACTCATTTTCAGAAACAATTGGTCTAAACGGACCATTAACCCCTTGCATTCGGTTATTGGGATTTCGGTTATGAATTGGTTGATGAGGTGGATGTTGTTGTTGTGGGTGTTGGGTTCGGTTTAGAAGAGGTGGAGTGGGTGGTCTTCGGTTCTCACCCGAGCGACAATTTTGGTTTGAATTTGCCATTTGGACGGTTCCAAAGGACAAGTTTTGGTTAGTAAGCGGTGATTAAGAGTTAGAAGGAATCGGCTCCTCTAACCGGTGTTGTCAGTTTCCTCTTGCTACACTTTCGATTTCCGGTTCGAACACTAAAGGAGATGTCCTACCCGAATGTCTTGTACGCATGCACTACCTGTAAACTACATAAATAACACACCCCGCGTAACAAGGAAAAATAGAGAATAAACCAAACAAGCAATTAAACAGATTATCACAAATTCAACTAATCACTAAACACCAAGTGCACTAGCTCCCCGGCAACGGCGCCATTTGATGAGTCGGTCATCACGGTTCATACAAAACCTAATTAACCTAGGTAGATAGGATAAGTAGGGTATCAATCCAAGGATTGTGTGGTTAGTGTATATTGTTTAGCTGATTAAACGATATTACTTATGAAGATTGCTAGAGAACTTACAAAGTTTGTACTTGGTTCATTTAAGAATGTGATTGAAAGGGTTTTGTTGTTATATTAAAAACTTGAATTGAAATTATATGAATGAAAAATAATATAGTTTGTAAACAATTTAATTAAAAGGATCACACCTAGGTTTCAACAACTAAAGTCTAAGGTTTTCACAAATGGGTCAAACAAATGTAGTGCAATTGGTGTTAACGGGGTGATTGTTCAATAGGCTTAGGTGTCAAGTTTCATCAACCTTAAAGATGGACTAAACTACACTTCATTACCTAGAACATACAACCCTATGTTTGTATTAGCGCA
Organism: Ambrosia trifida; assembly: GCA_028751855.1. Taxonomy (NCBI): domain Eukaryota; kingdom Viridiplantae; phylum Streptophyta; class Magnoliopsida; order Asterales; family Asteraceae; genus Ambrosia; species Ambrosia trifida. Next base: position 98,743,776 of record CM054123.1, on the reverse strand, counting down.
AGAAACCATGTTCATGACACTAGAAATTGGCACAAGTTCAATTAACTAAAATGGATTCAACATCAGATTAATCGCAATCTAATACAACGATTCAAACACATAATCACACAATTAAAAGTTTAAAGTAATACACAAATGTTTAAACCCTAAAACCTCAATTGTTTACTTCCTAGGCATGATACAAAGAGATTAGCCATTTATGGTCATGGAACTTGATTCTTCAAATAAGCGGGTCTTGAATCTTGAAAACCTTCAATGATAGGATGGATTGGTAGTGAAAGATATGATTGTAAGATGATGATCTTCAATGATTTTGGTGTAATAGGGTGTTTTTGATTGTGATTTTTGGAGTAAAAGATGATGATTATGATCCCCAATATATGTTTGAATAACCTCCTTCCCGAGTTATTGGTCAAAAGCCTCATAAGATTCCATAAATTGCCTTTAATTCTCGATTTTCAAATATGTTGACCAGTGTCCTGAGTCGCCGACGCGCTGTACTGGAGTCGTTGACGCACTGGACAGGAGTCGCCGACGCGCTTGTGTAGCTGACTCCACTTCTCACTGTCTACGAAGTCGTAGACTCGTGAGCCTCTGAGTAGCTGACGCGCTGTAGTGGAGTCGCCGACGCGCTGAACAACTTTTGTTTCTTTATTCCCTTTGTTTCTTCATTCCACAACCATCTAGCTCCGTATAAAGTTCCCGAAATGCTCCAAAACACACCTTAAGCCTCGTTAACCTGCAAAATACAAAATCTAATCAAAGTAGTGTGTTCACGACTATAAAAATCACATGAAACATGCAATATTAAGCATGATAAACCTTGAGTTTTCACCCGCGTATCACGTTATTGACCAAGTGGGGGTGGAGGCTCAAAGTTGGGGGTAAAAGTTTGTGGACCAGTGTTATGGAGGTGATTCATTACTCCAAGCGGTGTTGGGAGTTTTTTCCTTGTGATAATTCCCTTGCCGGTGTATGGGGTAATATTGTCAAAGTTCTTATGTGTTTGGTCATCTCGGGGGTGCCTTTCAGGAGGTTCTTTAAAGGGGTTGCTGGGAATGGTTCAACCATTGCGTTTTAGATCGATCCTTGGGTGTCAGCTGCCCCTCTCAAAGAGCTCTGTCCGAATCTGTTCATGCTGGAATCTTCCAAACGCTGTTCGATGGCTGACGGGTGGGATGGGGCCAGGTGGTTTTGGGGCTGGAAGAGGATCCCTAGTTCAGAGGCTGAGCTGGCCGAGATGGATTTTTGGCTGGGATATTGGAGTCTGTGAATCTGAGTTCGAGGAAAGACGAGTGGAGGTGGAATGGGGCTGGAGACGGATTCTCAGTTGGTGCTGTCAAAAGGCTGCTGTGTAACGAGCTGGATTCGAGCAATATCTATGTGTTCCCTTGGTGTAAGTAGGTTCCGTTAAAGTGCAATATCATGATGTGGAGAGCGGAAATGGGGTGGATCCTAACAGCCTTGGCGCTTAGGTCTAGAAATATCCCTATCGTCGACGTCTCATGCCCTCTTTGCCTTTCGAGGGACGAATCGGTGGAGCATCTTTTTTACTTCGTGATATGTGGCGTCCTCTATTTGGCTGCATTTAAGCGCTTGGTGCAAGGTCCAGAACTTCTCCGTTTTTTCTGTCTGTGATCTTCTTGAGTTCCATCTTCACTCCGGCTTGCAAGGTAACAAGAGAGTCGTCCTTCAAGGTGTGATTTTCATAGCTTGTTGGTGCATTTGGAGGGCTTGAAACAAGCGGGTCTTTGAAAATAAGGTGGTCCGGATTGAAGAGATAATCGGAGAAATCGAGTCTTTGGGATAGAAGTAGAGCTAAACTCGACCCGCTCTCTTGGGACGAGTGGTGTAAATTGTAATTATGTGATAGTTTTGTTTTGTTTGGCGCCGCCCGTTTTGTGGCTTTTGGCGTGTTCTAATAAATTTCACCTTTAAAAAATAAAATAAAAAACTTGTGCATTAGAAAGGGCTTTACGTGACTTTAAAATACTCAATTAAATAAAATTAAGCCTATTGCACGCAACTAATGTAAACTTTATAGTTGGCATTTGATTGTACCTTGATGGTAATTAGACAAAATTTTATTCATAATGTGTCCGTTATGCGATGTAACCTAGATCATTTGACTATATAGTATTTCTTTATTCCACACTTAGTCGTTTGACTAATTACACCCCAATCTATGAATTGTGGTAGGATAGGCAAAAACTAAATGACATCAGTACGATTATCAGTATTCAACTGATGTGGTTTTTTTGCTTTCTTTATGAGTTGGTTTCGAAACTTTCGAGCTGTTGGCATTCGCGGAATCACGTCCGGTTATCTTCTGGAGAACCAAAGCTTTCATCTAAACTGAGTTTTTTACAAAGACTTTTTTTTTTTTTTTTTAAGTTAAACCTCTAAAGTTAAATAATAGTATTGTTAAAGAAGAAGAAAAAAATAGAGATTAGCGAAGAGAGAGTAAGAAATTGAGTTTTCCGGTGCTCTGGTTTGCTAGGTGAAAACGACAAGCTTTAAGATATATATTTTAATCGAATGCATAATTAAAGGCTGAGTAATGCAAATTAAAAAAGGGACTAGTGCACAGCTACGGAATAAGCCAAAGTCCCAAAATACCTTTTTTCTATTGATCTTTTGTTTTATTATTTACTTAAATTATATACTATTTTTGATTACTTAATTTTCTTACAATAAAATAAAGCTTTTACACGAATTCAAAATTCCTTAAACCCTTTAAATACCAACGAATTTAATATATTTAAATGCAAATGTTAGTAATCTCATTTTAAGTTATAAAGTTAATGATTATTAGTATAAAAAAATTGTTTAGTGTATACAAAGGAATGTAATTTTTTTTATTAGGACCCTTCAAAATTAATATTTTTCTATGTTTACATTTAGATGGATCTTTTATATTTTGCTTGGATTTTAGACAAAATAGAGTTAAACATTCCAAATTATGTATTAGTGATAAGAGGTTAAATTGAGTGGATAAGTTGTTATTTTATGTGGTAACATTAGTCAGGTGTTGTATAAGGTGTTTTTTTTTTTTTTTTTTTTTTTTTTTTTTTTTTTTTGTAATACTCTTATTTATGGTTTTATTAAGTATTGATAGTCTTACAATATCATCATGAATAAGTATTAATTGTTTTGACCCGCCTTCTTTAACCCGATCAATTTGTACCCCAGTTAAAAAAAAATTTGAATCCGCCAATGGCTATTGATACATAAACTCATAATTGATATAAAATTTGATTTGTGTTTTTACTCATTTTGATAGTGTTTACAAAATTATAAAACGTACAGATATAAAACGTACAAAACTCATTTTCATGGTCATGTGAGATATTTAGCAATAATTTAGCATTTGGTGAGTTGTTTTTTCATTTATATACAAACGTACAAATATATAAAAGCCAATCTTTTGTGTAATCTATACATATAATATTTAGGAGCAATTTTTGACACTTGTCATTCATTTAGGCCCCTAGCAATTAATGCTCATCCATCATGGCACAATGTGAGAATTAATAAAATTTTCTTTTTTTTAAATCAAAAATCATTTATTAATTTAGTCAAAATCGGTCAAGGTGTTTTAATAACTTTCCTAAACATTGTTTTGGTGATTGAAGATTATTTTGGTAAAAATTGGTCAAGCATATTATCATTCCTAAAAACTAATCATCCTCATAACAAATCATTCTCCATCCTCTTCTAAACCTTAAAACAATCAAACGAAGCAACCGACCATTCTCCATCCTTGGCGATCCTTCTTCAAGGTATTATTATTCCATTCTCCTGTAACACAATCATTGTTCGTCTATCGCCTCTCCTACGTTTCTTTCTGATTTCATCTATGTTTCTTTATGATATTTTATATCTTCATTTGTTTTTGGCGATTAATGTTTTTGTGTCTTTATATTTTTTTTACTGATTTTAATGATTTAGGTTTCAATCTGTATGTATTGTGTGTTATTGTGGATCCAAGGCGTAAAGACGACAATTTAAAGGAAAATAATCAATGGTTTGTTTAGTGCAAGTGTTAATTGGTTCACATTCGTTTATATTTGATCATGGTAAAGAATCCTACTTTTTTTATTTTTGTATATATCGTATATCCATTTGTTTCAGATTTGTACCCGAGCGACTGTTGCTTACATGCTTTTGATATCAAGGTTTGATTTTTGATTTTGAAATCTTTAGTTAGTTTTTATAAACAAACAGTTTGTTTGAAATTTTGTTCTTGGGCTTGATTTTTTTTGTTTGATGTTTCATGTTTGCTTATTTATATGAATTAATTTTTTGAATAATGTCATTTTATTTAGATTTTCAGGTAAGCACGTATGGAAATGTTTCGTATGGAAATGTTTCGTATGCAAATGTATGGACAATGTTTGAAAACCTAAAAAAGAAAAAATATTACGACCTTCCTTGATTTTGATACAGTTACCTATTATCTAAATATATTCATGCTTTCATCATTTAATACACGAGTTTTTTCATCTCGATATACAGGACGGGCGATTATTAGCTTCAATCCCAGAGACGGTAAAAACTCACGGTAGAGTTTCTAATCTTTTTTATTTAGTTGCTCCATGCTCATGTTATTGATTACCATTTCATTAATATCCTTTAAACACAAAATTATTAATCATATATAAATATAAATACATTTATAAATAAAGTTAAATTTGAATTTTTTTCATCATAATTAATACGCCTATGTTTATTTGAATTGCTTTATTTTTAAACATTCAAAATAATTTTTTTTTAAAAATTCCAGTTTTTAAAATTAAAGACATTTAAACACAAAATAAATGCTTGATTCTTTTATTTGTCACATTACTATTTTTAGCGTATAATTAGCATTTATCATGATTTACACAGTATTGGAAACATCTAATGTTAATAATTATGATTACCATTTCATTAATAACATTTAAACACAAAATTATTAATCATATATAAATATAAATACACTTATAAACAAAGTTAAATAACATTTAAACACAAAATTATTAATCATATATAAATATAAATACACTTATAAACAAAGTTAAATTTGAAGTTTTTCATCACAATTAATACGCCTATTTTCATTTGAATTACTTTATTTTCAAACATTCAAAATAAAAATTTTTAAAAAAATCCGGATTTTAAAATTAATGACATTTAAACACAAAATAAATGCTTAATTCTTTGATTTGTCATATTACTATTTTTAGCGTATAATTAACATTTATCATGATTTACACAATATTGGAAACATCTCATGTTAATAATTATGATTACCATTTCATTAATAACCTTTAAACACAAAATTATTAATAATATATAAATATAAATACATTTATAAACAAAGTTAAATTTGAATTTTTTCATCACAATTAATACGCTTATTTTCATTTGAATTACTTTATTTTTAAACATTCAAAATAAAATTTTTTAAAAAATCCGGTTATAAAAATTAAAGACATTTAAACACAAAATAAATGCTAATTCGATGATTTGTCACATTACTATTTTTAGTGTATAATTAGCAATTATCATGGTTTACACAATATTGGCAACATCTAATATTAATAATTATGATTACCATTTCATTAATAACCTTTAAACACAAAACTATTAATCATATTTAAATATAAATAGATTTATAAACAAAGTTAAATTTGAATTTTTTTCATCATAATTAATACGCATATTTTCATTTGATTAACTTTATTTTCAAACATTCAAAATCAAAATTTAGAAAAATTCGGTTTTTAAAATTAAATACATTTAAACACAAAATAAATGTTTAATTCTTTGATTTTTCACATTACTATTGTTAGCGTATAATTAACATTTATCATGATTTACACAATATTGGAAACATCTAATGTTAATAATTATGATTACCATTTCAATAATAACCTTTAAACATAAAATTATATAAATACATTTATAAATTTATTTTTAAACATTCAAAATCAAAATTTAAAAAAAAATCCGATTTTTAAAATTAAAGACATTTAAACACAAAATAAATGCTTAATTATTTGATTTGTCACATTACTATTTTTAACGTATAATTATCATTTATTATGATTTACACAATATTGGAAACATCTACTGTTAATAATTATGATTATGATTTCATTAATAACCTTTAAACACAAAATTATTAATCATATATAAATACATTTATAAACAAATTAAATTTGAATTTTTTCATCATAATTAATACGCCTATTTTTATTTGAATTACTTTATTTTTAAATATTCAAAATCAAAATTAAAAAAATCCAATTTTTAAAATTAAAGACATTTAAACACAAAATAAATGCCTAATTTCTTTGATTTGTCACATTACTATTTTTAGCGTATATGTAGCATTTATCATGATTTACAAAATATTGGAAACATCTAATGTTAATAATTATGATTACCATTTAATTAACAACCTCTAAACACGAAATTATTAATCATATATAAATACATTTATAAACAAAGTTAAATTTGAATTTTTTTCATCACAATTAATACGTCTGTTTTACCTTTTATATAATCAATTATGTATACTTATTTTCGGTAATAAAGTTTTTTACCTATTCATTTTTTCATTTATTTTTTACACAACTTATTGTTACATCATCTCTGACTTAATTTCATTGGTTACTTTTAATTATTAAACATGGCTCCTATAATTTATAAGGCCTTAAAAGTCAAACGAGACTGTTTTCATTTTAACTTCTCATTTTTTTTATAAAAAAAATTAGCTATTATTTTGAAAATTTGTGCATTTGATCTTGAAGTCTAATTTCGCAATGACCATCAATAAAATCCAAGGACAGTCTCTATCGAAAGTTGGATTGTATTTAAGAGACCCTGTATTCTCACATGGCCAGCTTTATGTCGCACTGTCAAGAGTTAAAAGTAGGGCATGTGTGAAGTTACTTATACTTGATGCTGATGAGAAGGTGAAGACTAAAACAAAAAATGTGGTGTATAAAGAAATATTTAAATAAAATGTGTGTTGGTTTCTTTTAAATTTTAATAAAATATTTCTACTATATTTTTTACGTCTTACCGCTCAAAATAATTGTACGTTGGTGAGCCGCGTGTAACGCGGGCAAAGATCTAGTAAAGTAATATACATGCTTTTTGATGAATCCTGTAACGGTGACGGGTGGTCACATCATCACTAAACTTATTTTATCACACTTGATGGGATTGGGTACCGAATACACTGTTCCACATACCCAAACCCGGAATAACATTGCCACGCGGAGAAAGCCTATGCGCAGGGAGCGGTCAAAGCACAATAATGACCAGTCAATGGTTAGATCCTGGTCAAAGGCGGATTTTATGCATGGTCAATTGCCATGCATAAATCACGTAAGCTCAGTAATAAAGGCGGTATTATGTTCCACTATTCCCATTAATTTAGCTTTCCATATATCACCATACTAACATAATTAAGGGTGATGGAGACAACCTAACCACGGTTAGGATAGGGCTGTACACGAGCCGAGCCGAGCCGAGCCAGGTTGAGCTCGAGCTCGAGCTCGAAACTAAACGAGCCACCTCGGCTCGGCTCATTTTTCTGGTCGAGCTGAAAAGTCGAGCTCGAGCTCGGCTCGTAAATGTTCGAGCCGAGCTCAAGCTGGCTCGTAAATGTTCGAGCCGAGCTCGAGCTGGCTCAAGCCAGCTCGTCATTTTTTTTATTTTTTTACAAAGTTTTATAAAATAAAAAAACAAAAAAATAAAATAAAATTACACATATACATGTATATTTTGCTTTTTATTTTTCTAAGTTAGGGTTTATTGAATTATGAAAGGGTGAGGTAGATAGATAGTATGAGTGGAACTTTCAATATTTGAATTTTAGAATTGGGTTTGGAGCCAAAATATAATAATTTCATCTATATATTAATTACATATACACAAGCCTGAGTCGAGCTATCGAGCCGAGCCACGAGTCGAGCCATCGAGCCAAGCTACGAGCCGAACCATGAGCTGAACACCCCTGGCGCGAGCTCGGCTCGATTACAAAACGAGCCAGCTTGGCTCGGCTCAAAAACAAAACGAGCCTTTTCGAGCGAGCTTTTTTCGAGCTTTTTTCGAGCGAGCCTCGAGCCGCGAGCTTTTTGTACACCCATAGGTTAGGACTTGGGTAATGGTGGCATACGGACTCTCCTATAAAAGGGATCACATCTCCAGTAGGAGAGGACACTTTCTGCTAACACGGAGAGCTATCACTACAAGATAGTATCCCCATTCACCCCGTTTTTGTCATAAACTACTACCTCGTGTAGTCGTCTCCACATCCACAATCAACTCTTGTTTGCAGGTCCCTCAATCCGTAGCTGCTAGTGAAGGATCAACCCTGTAGTAAACTCATAATCTTATCATCCCTAACCCTCGTGTAGTCGTCTCCACATCCACAATCACCCTTTACAACCTCAACTTTTTATATTTGATCACATCCATCACTAACATCACTAAATCATTCACCACTTATCCTGAAAAAATAAAAAAAATAACAACCAACCAATATTACACCTCATTCCCAAAACAAATCACCCACCCTAAATCATTCTTTCACGGTTGCGATATACATCAAGTGCCATGATGACTTTGTCAATCACGTATGAGGCGGAGTGGTGTTAGTGAACATCACAACCATCACAGCCGTGTATCACTGCCACATGTTTCCTAAACCTACCCATTTATATATAGAAGAAACGCACATATCATTAAACATGAACTTAGTGATGCTTGACATTCACATATGCCTGTGAGGAAATTTGACATTCATATACTTATGAAATGTAATGCAATTGGATAAGTTTTTACTCATATTAACAATTTTGTTAAAATTATTATAGGAAAAAACTCATATTTTAAACCCAGCTCAATTTGATTAAACATATCAAAAGATTTCAGCAGTAAAACGTTTTTTTTTATCTAAAATGTGTTAAATCATAAAAGAAGTTAACTTTTGCTTTTCCTGATAACAAGGGAATATGTACGTGGGTCAAGTTGATCATATGAAACTATTTTGGTCAACTAGTGCTTAAAATGCTCCAACGCTATGAATAAGATATTACTTTTTATTTATGTCCTAAATGTGGAAAGAAGTTGTAAGTTCTAAGTTTACATTTTAGTTGTTATGATATTTAAAAATATCTCTCTAGGATTAGATTACTTTGAATAAGTTGGAAGAACTTGACAACTCATCTTAAATTTTATTAATCCATCTTAGGGGCTGTTTGGTTAATTAAGTGCTGAATTATTAAGATGGTCTGAATGGTTAAGAGGCTCTGAATGGGTAAGAGCTGAATCTGTTGGGTTATATTAAGACCACAGTTACCAGATCATAGACTTTTGATAGCTTGTTGAGTAGTTTGTAATTAGAAGGGTTGTTTATGTAATTATGACATAGTTTGTGTACAAAACCCTAGGCTGCGCACTTAATGGACGGGCCCTGCGCACTTAGCTTAAGTGCGCAGGCCCATCTGACCTGTTAGGGTTTTGGATATTATCTTGGTAGCACAAGTTAAAGGGTGCGTACTTACTCTGTGTAATCCATGGTTCTTTGATGTTAATCAGTAATGGAAAGCTTGAATCTCTTTATCTTGTGTGTCGGTTTTGTTAGTATTATCTAGTATCTTTGTTTTTCAAGATTGATCACTTAAAACACCTAACAAATAGGTGTTTCTAAGTGATAACAATCTCTTGCACTTAACAAGATCTAGTATTTGGGACTTACAGAATCATTCAGCATCCCTTATTAGCTTAATGGTTCAGCACTTAATCATTCCATTCAGATGCTGAAACAAACAGCCTGAATGCTGAATGATTCAGACCTGAATGGTTAAGAGGCTGATTAAGAGGCTACCAAACAGCCCCTTAATCATTATTAGGGAAGGGTAGTTATGGTAATTTAGCATTAAGTATTATTAATCCATCTTAATCATGATTAAAATAATATAATTGAAAGGACAATTTTTTGTTAGTATATTTGTGATCCCCATATTATATAATATCCTTTTATTCTCTCTCTCCTCTTTCTCTCATTTTGAAATCAGATTCACACACACACACACATACTCTCTTTCTCTCTCTCTCTCTAATAATCAAACAAACGATGTTGGTGGTGTGGCTGAAGTAGGCGGTGATGGTGGGGTTCAGGACAAGAACGTGGTGGGGGGTTTTTGGGCTGGTGGTTTTTTGGCGAACGGTTGGGTGGTGGTGCTGGGTTTAAAGGCGGTGCAAGGAGACGGTGGTAGTAAAGGGGATGGTGGTAGAGAGAGATGGTAGTGGTGGTTTTGGGTGTTAGGTTATTTTTTTTCTTTTAAAAAGAGTTGGGTCGCCGGAGTTTTTGAAGCTTAGTGGAATTTTTTTAAAGAAAGAGATGGGATCGAGCCCCAGTAAATCTATTGATCCTGTGGAGGATCATTTTTACAAAACAAGTTTAGTTGATCGTACAAGTCTACTAATCTAGGTGCGGAATCCCTAGATCAGTTACAAAATGATAGTAATCGAATCAAAACACGCAATTCACCTTTTCAATATCCATTTCATTCATAAACAATGTTATAATCTTTACAAAGAGTGTTTACAATGAAATAAACAAGTTTCAGACACTTCTTAATAACCTAGAGAGAAATCAGATCGAACCAGACACAAAAATGACCAAAAAGTTAAACACAAAACAAAATTTCAGCTATATATAGATCTGCACATTCGCCCCCCGATAGGGTCGAATGTGGAGGTTCGACCCTGCAATGGTTCGAACAAACACAAATAAGTCTGTCTTCCACATTCGCCCTGATTCTCTCTACCTTCGACCTATAATATCCACCTTCGACCTTCGAAATTCCACGTTCGACCCCAAGTAATCATCTAACCAACATATATTATACAATCCAAAAGCATTAGTCGCAAAATGTGCATCAACAAACTCCCCCTCGACTATTGCTTGGATTGCCTTCTCGCTTCATCCATCTGTTTGTTCATCAGCTTGATACGTAATAACGTCTTCTGCTCTTTAGTCATAACTGGCTCGAAAGTTGGTTTAGACTTCTTCTTTTCTTTCGAAATCTTCACAAACTTTCCTAGTTTCTTATCATAGTCACATCCCGCATTGACATCCCAAGCGAAACACAAGCATACCACGCGTTGGTATTTCAGCGCTTGTTCGCTATCCTTCTCTTCATAGTAAATTGGGTTATAATACAGCATTATGATATCCTCATGAGAACAGTTGATCAACCACATCGGATAAAAAATATGAATCTTCTTAAACTCATCTCTTTTATCCTTCAGCAAGATAACAGCTTCTGCGGTCTTCCAATCATAGTACCACCACATGAATTCTTTTGAGAAATGTTGTGGAATCGGCATCAAAGGAATATGTTTCAATACGGTCGGTGGTTTATACTTTAACGTCACCTTGTTCATCCCAGTAATCAGATCAATCTTTTTGTGAACTGTCCTTTTAGGATACTGCGGAGTGAACACATCCCATCTCGTTCTGCTCTCTCTTGCCATACGATATGCGAAATAGCCAACTGCATCATTGTTCACAGTTGCACCAGTCATAGTGTGTCGGCAGATATCGCGAAATAGCCAACTGCATCATTGTTCACAGTTCCAATCATAGTGCCACCACATGAACACATCCCATCTCGTTCTACTAACTTTAGGAATTTTCTTTCCTGCAAGTAAAATCTCAACCTCTTTTGCATGTCTTTTCTTTGGATTCTCTTTCTCCTCTTTCTTTGACATCGTCTTATATTTGGGCTTTTTCTGTTTCTCACCAACCATAGGAGATCCACTGAAATCTTGTTCATCAATACCAAGACCCAGATCTATCTCATCAACAGCAATTGGGCTCTTATGTCTTTGCTCTTCTATGGTTTTGTTTAGACTTTCCGACTCACCAGCCACAGTGGCCTTGGGCTTGGTTTGTTTGACAGTCTCTTCACTTAAATCCCATCTTTCATCTTCTTGAGTCTCCTCAGAATCGGCAAACTCTTCATCAACCAACATAGTTCCCTTTCTAGCCATGCTTTTCTTTCTCCTCATAGTCTTCTTTGGTGGTTCAACATCATCTTCCTTTGCTTTACCCTTCCCTTTGCCACTTTTAGCACCTACATTCACAACCTGTCATTTTCTCTTTGCTTCTGGATTAACATGAAACAAAGGATCATCATTGTCTGAGTTACTGCCAGCATTTCTAGCTTTGTCCTCATCCGGATCCTCATAACCTGGATTAATCAAGTGTCCAAACAGGTTCTTATGAGGTGGTCTTTCATTCTCAGGAACCCCTTTGTAACCTTTCATCCTGATCAGTGTATTCAGATTTATGTGATCTTGAGCTAAAATCTGAGTAGGATCTTTCTTCAGAGTAGTATACTTCAAATCGAAGATCATATGTAAGAATCTGGGGTATAGCAAGAACTTCTTCATCTTCAAACCTCTAAGAGGTTCAAGCATATGATCAAAGATCATTCTCGAAACATTAAACGACTTGTTCAATGTCAAAGCAACCATCAACGAACTGATGCTCTTTCTCATCACATCATAACCACCACTACCAGATCCAAAACAATGTATCATAACATGAGCTAGATACTTAAACTGTGGACACAACTTTCCTTTGTGCAAGGCTCCATTAGTTATAGGTCCGTTGTACTTCATACGAAGAAAACACTTTCTCTGTTCTATCCAAGATAAACACCTAGGATCTGTCAGTTCATCTTGCAATCTCAAAGCTTCCCGAATATCATTTCTTTAAAAATAGCAAGTTGTCCCTGAATGTTGCTTACTATTGCTGTTCGGTTTTCCCAGAAATCAATCTTCGCATTCTTCCAGAAGTCCACTTGATGATCTTTGTAAATGATTGCTGGTGTAGCTAATGCATCAACGACTCTGTTCCTTCTCAGAAAATCAACAATTCCAGAGAATTCTGTGAGTTTCTTGACCTCTCCAAGGAATGCACAGCAGTTATGAGCTTCCTTGAATGGCAATTCCTCTTCTTTCTTCTTACCAGTGGCTTTTCCAAACGATCCAGCTGGTATATCAATGTTCTGTGGTTCTGCCATTTAGAATTTTGCAAAAACAAAACATGAAAATTCATTAGAAACGGACAAAAATTTGAAATTTGAATTTTGATTTAGAAAATCCCACATTCGACCCATCGGGGGTACGAATGAGAAAATTCTAAGGTACGAATGTGGAAAACTGAGCTCGAATGTGGAAAATATTAAACAAAACTTCACATTCGACCATTTGATCCACATTCGCCCCTATGAACAAATCAAATTCGACCAAAAGAGTCTCATTCGATCTTTTGAGCCACATTCGACCCTTCATATTTGGTCGAACCTGACTGTTCATCTGACCAAAGCTTCAAAATTCAATTCAGTTCATTTTAACATCTGATTTTCATTTGTTTAGCACCTATTATGGCCGATTAAACATTGTATACCATCAATTGTTTATAATCATCCAGTTTTAGATAGTTTTCAAATACAATCTAGGTCTAATCAGTTTTAAACATAAAAAACACACAATTAGACTGTAATTAACCTAGATTGTTGTTTATTCTCCCCCTAAAACTATCTAGAACTAAAACCTAAGCATCAATTGTCCCTAAAACAGTCTAGAAATGTCCATCATTCACGGTCAAGGGTTCGAGAATATAAACAAGCAATATGTCTTCATTAATGGACCAATACCTGTAAAAGTGGTATTAAAATGATCAGAAATGAGTAGGGAATCAAAAGCAATGATCAAAGAAACAGGGGCAACAAGGGTGGGTAATCTCAGAAATTTGAAAAAAAAATCTGGAATGGGGGTTCGAATGTGCAGGATGGTATATATAGGCTCCCACATTCGACCATTTGAATGGGGCGAATGAGAAGCTATGTCCATATTCGACCCTACTGAAAGGCTCGAATGTAGAAATAGGGTTCGAATGTACAATATAACACTTGAACACTCCCATTCGACCAATTTTAAAGGCTCGAATGTAAGAAAAATTCCACATCGTCCCACCGAAGGGGCGAATGAAGATTGGAATTTTTTGAATATTTTACCGAATCTCAAAATCGAATCCCGTTCAATCTTTTTCACACATTTTAAGCTTCAAACATTCATCATTCATCATTTCACATTTGATAGATACAAAACTCAAATTGGTTCATCAAGTTTCAGAAAATGACCATCAATCACCATCAGTTATAAAAAATAACGCAGAAATGTAAAATCTTTTTGGTTTTTCTGAAATTTATGCTAAAACACACATAAAATCTTTTTGAGTTTTTGTATATTTTGAACAAATGTAAAATGCAGAAATGTCAACATAAAACAGTAAACAATTTGTGATTTCCGGTAAGAGGATCATATCAGTTTTTGAGAAATCTGATCACACCGTTGATCTTTAGTGTTTATTATCATTAAAGACAATGTGTGATCCAGCAACTGCTGATATTGTTATCCACATAAGCTTTCATGCAGACTGTTATGCAGTGTTTGATACGGCTATTTATATTATAAACACCATTGTCTGTGGTTCCCACTCACACGACATACTCCCGTATCAAGGAATAGTTGCACAAAGACTCATTGTAACGCGTGATTATGCTTTCGTTATCTGTAATTTACAAGGTATTGAGGCACAGAGGTGTACAGGTCAGCAAATTAATGCTAAAAAGTAACTTGTGCACTCTACCAGGTTGAGGGCTTATATCAATCACGATTTGCATCAATGATTAGATACGATGCATTAGATAATATTTGATTATCGTCATACATGGAAAGTTCCTCAATTTGGTAACTTTAGGTTTTGGCACTAAAGCTCTTTTATAAAGATACCCTGTGTGATATAGGTCCGTAAAACCTTACGATAGAAGATCAGATAGACTATCCCCAGATAACTAATGACATAACGACCCGAAACTTCCGAATTTTGTACAAAAACCCTATCAAACGAAATTACGGTACTAAGACCATATGCCCATGACGTGTTCATCCACATAACAATTCGTTTGATATGTATGTATCCAACACGCAGTAATAGGTCTACGAAGCCTATCAGCACATCACATAGATTCAACACACGACTTATATAACATTTCAAATCTTTAGCATGTGTCAGATCCCCACTGATCTACTATCATCTCCTCTTTTAATCCTGGAAAATCATTTTGGGTTTTTTCTAATTTTTATGGATTTTTGGATTTTTCAATGTTTTTGAATTTACTGAATAAAGACTCCCCCTAAACTGTAAAACATATTTTTGGGTTTTTGAAATTTTTCTGAAAAACAGTAAAACTAAAACTAAAGGTGATAAACCGAGGTGATGATCAATCTTGTTTTTCTTTTTATACCATTAGCTTTTAATAAAAATTCGAATCGAGATCTATCGAAAGCTTTGGTAAAAAATCAGCAGTTGGTAATCAAAGTGGATTTTGACCATATCAATCAACTCTTTGGCATAGCAATCACGGATAAAATGATACTTAATCCGGATATGATTAGCTTTTGAGTGATTGACCGTGTCTTTAGTTAATGCAATTGCGGCTTCATTGTCACAATGAATAGGGGTTTTAGAAATTGCAAACCGTAATCAACCATCTGCTGCTGAATCCACAAAACCTGTGAGCAACAACTCGAGGCTGCCACATATTCTGCTTCACAAGTAGATAGTGCGAATGCTGTCTACTTCTTACATTGCCAGGTCACGAGCCTGCTCCCCAAGAATTGACATCCAGCTGTTGTGGATTTACTATCTTTGTCACAATCTCCCCAATCTGCATCACTAAAAGCAATAAAGTCAAAATTATCATCATTAGGGTACCATAATCCTCTCGACGGACAACCCTTCAGATATCGTAGAATCCGTTTGACAGCTGCAAGATGACTTTGTTTCGGCTTCGACTGTAATCGTGCTCAGAGACATTTAGCGAACATTATGTCTGGTCTAGATGCTGTGAGATACATTAGAGATCCGACGATTGCTCTGTATGTGAAAGGATCTGTCAGCTCCCCCTTAGCGTCAACTCCAATCCCGTGATTAGGTTGGATCGAGGTATCCATCGGCTTCGAATATTCCATCTGGAACCGGCTCAAGACTTCAGATACGTATTTGGTTTGGTGAATAAAGATGCCCGTTGGTCTTTGTTCCACCTGCAAGCCGAGGAAAAACTGCATTTCTCCCATCGCACTCATCTCGAATTTTTCCTGCATTACTTTTTCAAATTCTCTACACAAAAGTTCGTTAGTAGACCCAAAAATAATTCGCCAACATATATCTGTACGAGAAGCAAGTCATCCTTTGTTCTTATGGTGAACAAAGTACAGTCTACCAAACCGCGTTTAAATCCTTTGGATAGTAGGTACGTGCTAAGCTCCTCATACCATTGGCGTGGAGCTTGGTGCAACCTATAGAGTGATTTGTTGAGAACATAGACCTTATCCCGGTGGATAGGATCTTCAAAGCCTGAAGTTGACCGACGTATACCTCTTCCTTGACCACACCGTATAGAAACACACTCTTGACATCCATTTGGTACACCTTGAATTTCTTGTACGAGGCAAACGCTAGAAACATATGAATAGCTTCTAAACGTGCCACAGGTGCATAGATCTCATTGTAGTCAATTCCTTAAACTTGATGAAAACCTTGAACTACCAATCGAGCTTTGTTTCTCACGATTACGCCTCTATCATCCTTTTTACATTTGAAAACCCATTTGGTTCCTATCTTCTTCCTTCCTGGCGGTAAATCTGTATGTGTCCAAACACCCAGTTTCTGAAACTGCAACAACTCTTCTTGCATCGCCTCAACCCAAGCATCATCCAGTAAAGCGTCTTTGTATGTCCACGGTTCCACCTGTGAAACATAACAAGCAAAGGACCAGTCATTCTGACAACCAGATTTTTGATTTTTTGCATATAAAGCTAAAGCGCCAAGATTTTCAGGTGAGTTTGCACTACGAAGTTGTCCTCTAGTCATAACAGTGCTTCCAGGATCACCAATTACTTGCTCGAGCGGGTGAATACGATGAATCTGAGATTCCGGATGATTAGGTACTTGAACTCCCGTTTGAGTAGTCAAATTTCTGAATCCAGATCATTACCCATGTTAGACGATGAAGCAACATCTGGATTTGGGTTCACTGGTGGTGTCTCTGTTGCATGATCTAGAATAGCTTCACTTGTGACATCATCATCATCTTCTGATTCTGATGAATTTAAAGTAGTGGAAGCTTCCTGGAAAACCTCTTCTTCAGCTGCAGGAACATTGGTATCATTAGAAGCTGCTGGTGGATTTACGGTGATCGGACGCACCAACGGTGAAGTCATTGCGTTTTCACACTCGTAATAAAGTCTTAATACAGCCTCTTCAACCAAGTTATCTAGATTGAGTGATTCAAAGAAGTCTTTGTAATCAAACATCCAATCTAGATCGATACCCTGTACGTTATGAGTATATCGTTGAACTTCAACATTAGTCCACTCCTCAACCTGACGAGTTCATTTGTTGAAAACCCGTTTAAGCGGGGTTGCATATCCAACAAAGAATCACTCTTCAGCTTTTGGTGCAAACTTCTCAGTCGGATTTAGCATAGTACAAGGTGCTCCAAACGGTTTTAGATACTCCAAATTCGGCTTTCGTCTGTTCAACAGTTCATAAGAAGTTTTGCCAAACTTCTTCACTTTTAACACATGATTTAATGTGTAACAAGCTACGTATATAGCTTCATTCCAGAACATTACTCGGAGGTTAGAATCCGCAAGCATTGTTCTCGTCGTCTCAATTTGAGTCCTGTTTTTCTTTTTGTGACACCATTTTGTTGCGGGGTATACGGAGCACTGTATTCATGATGAATTCCTTTATCTTCACAAAGAGCATCCATCTGTGCATTTTTGAACTCCGTCCCGTTATCACTCCGAATTCTTTTGATTTTCAATCCATAAACATTCTCCAAACGAGTGAACACAACTTTCAAATTGTTAAATGTGTAGCTTTTGTATTGCAAGCACATTACCCAAGAAAATCTGGAGTAATCATCAGTAACCACAAGACAGTACAATTCTCCAGCATGACTCTTACGCTTGACAGGTCCGAAAGGGTCCATATGCAAACGCTCGAGTGGCATATCTACAGAATTCACTTTCTTCGGTTTGTGGGATTTTTTGTGCTGCTTCCCCTTTTTTCAACTCATACACTTGTCATTGAGATGAAAATGTTTGACAATAACGCCTTCAACAAGTTCATTTTTCACCAGATGATTCATCTTTCTGAGGTGAATGTGTCCCATCGTCCTATGCCTCATAATCGATTCTTTTTCTGTAGCCTTTGATAGGAAACACGTAACTTGGCCCTGAGTTGTCATCGCCTTTGACATATCAAGAATGTACAGATTGTTCACTCTTGGTGCTTTCACCATGATCCACTCCTTTGGAATCACAAAGACCGGTTTGAGGATATAACAAGATTTGTCATCGAAGTGCACAGAAAACTGCTTGTCACATATTTGGCTCACACTTAACAGATTATAGTCAATCTGTTTCACATACGAAATCTTTTCAAAACTAACAATCCCGTTACTCACACTTCCCTCCATCGTGATATAACCTCCTTTATTTCCAGCAAATGCTACATATCCTCCATTGATGTTCTTTATATCGAATAGCAGCGTCAAATCACCTGTCATGTGACTAGAAGCTCCACTGTCGACAATCCAGAGATTGCTAACAGGGCCAGCTGGAGCTCCCTGCACATATCAAGAAAAACATTAGTTCT
Source organism: Ambrosia trifida (assembly GCA_028751855.1). Lineage (NCBI taxonomy): Eukaryota > Viridiplantae > Streptophyta > Magnoliopsida > Asterales > Asteraceae > Ambrosia > Ambrosia trifida. The sequence goes on along the minus strand of CM054123.1, from coordinate 98,724,965 downwards.
TTCGGGGGACCCAATCCTGTTTGGTCTTGGGTCTTTGAACATTAGGTTTCAAAGATTCATTCACACAAACATTTGAATTTGAATCGACCTTTTTCTGATCTATCAAATTTTTCTCACTTTGAGGTTTTTCATTAACCTTTAAGGTAGAAGCACCCGGAGAAGCCACCGGTGACCAAGATTGTTTCGAACATTTTAGAATCCTGATCTGAGATTTTGAAGTCTCAGTCGGTTTCTTTGTATCGTTCTTGAATGAAACCTTTTTAGTTACCTTCTCTGACTTAACAGAGACAGGTCCAACTGATGATCTAACAGCAGGTTTTGGTGGGACCTTTTGTTTATCAACAGTTGAGCTCACCACTGGTTTCTTCTAAGGTTTTTCCATAGCAATCCGGTTTCGACGATTATAAGTAAATTGACGATTATCCCTCCTTTGGAAATAACGACTTTGATTGTAAAATGGTGCTGGTTGAGGGACAAGACGTCTTTGAGGATAACAATGATTGTCGATTGGACTTCTATATGTTTGCTTCATCTTAACTTCGTGCCTTTTATGTCTCATGTACGGGCAGTGAGCAAGTAAATGTCCTCTCTCCCCGCACTTGAAACATGCACGATATTCCTCAAATACATTCTTGGCATTCAACTTAGCGTAGGTATTGATTGGATATTGATCATCCACACATCTTTGTCTCAAACTTTCAGGAGCTGGGTCCTTTGAGTAAGTCGGCTCAAGAAAACCATTAGTCTTATTTTTCGGCTTGATGAACTCAGTGACATGAACCTTAGGTTCTTTTGGAGCATCAAGATATATTTTCATTAAAATTTCTTGAGGTACATCATTGGTCCTTTCATGTTTAGGAAACCAAATAGTACTCGCTTGCCAGATTTTCTCAATTTTTGAATAATTAGCAAATTTTATCGGATACTCCTCGTCAGAAATAATCTTATCGGATCCTTCCATCCGATAAAATACTTTGACGGGTTTGCAACTGATTCATTTTTCTCAACTTTCTTTACTGATTGATTCACTCGATGAGCATTCGCCATCGGATGTGAAATCTGAGAAGGTGATATTGGTTCATTTGTGATAATGTGATTTTCCATAGGAATATCACTCACCTTTTTAGGTTTCTCATCATCTGAGTCTGAATCACCAGTCACAACTGTCACTCCCTTATCATTCAATCCTAAAATCGGTCTCACATCGGAATGTGGATCTCCAATACTAGAAGTGTTAGATTCATTATCCGATGCAGAGTTAGATTTGATTGAACTCTCTGGTGTTATTGAGTGTAAATTGCGATTCTCAAATAACACTGGGAATGGAACAGCCTTGTAGTTTGCACTACTAGGTTGTGAGGTATCACATACTCAAATTTTCACTGCGGGGTTTATACCGCGAAGCGCATGACATACCAGGATCCCATTGCCATAAGTCATAAGAATGACTCTAAATGCCTAAACCATTTAGTTCGTTATTGAAAATCAAGTTCAGCGTTTACCAAAAAGTTTAGTTAAGTTGCGGAAGCGTAAATCAAACATAATTGTTTAAGTTCATGCGCAAAACCACGCGCCCAAAATAAAATCATTTAATGTAAAGCAAAGTATAAGTTAAGTAATGTTCACAACCCATGACACAATGATGCATGTCCTATCGTGCTCCGAACCTAGAGACCTGCAAAAGCATGCTAGCGTGTGTCAACATAAAGTCGGTGAGTTCACAAAGTAAGGTAAGTAAAAGTGTAGGTTTCCCAAATCAAGAAACAGTAGTTAGGTTTTCCAAACCCAAAAGTAGTAATCAACAACCAAAACCAAGAACCAAGTACCACTAGTTCAGCGTATGCCAAGGGTAGCTAACCTATTCATGATAACTAAACAAGGATATACCGAATTGCTATTTGAACGATGCACTCGCCCCGCGAGCTGGTTTTTGCCTCCCATCATTTCCTATCAACAATGATAAAGTCTAAGGTCGTAGTTCACGCCCGGCTCCCAGCACGGTGTGAGGTTTGTCAAACCTAATAGCGCTATCAACTAGTAACCCGCTTGCCATAACCCGGCAACTCATTCGGTAAATACTGAAGGACTTTCGTGATAGAAAGCAGTTTAGTTCATCAAGGACAAAAGATGTGAAACTAGTAAAATGGGATTCCTCCCAGGAATCAGTGTATCTCAACCCGAGATAGAATAAGCAAAACCCAATTCCTCCCCGGAATCAATCCATCCCAAAACCCGGGACAAAACAGTAGTCCAAACCTGGACTAGAAAAGCTAAGTAAGTTGTCTCCCCGAGACGTATGCTTTTGAGAAAAAGTAGTGAAACTCACCTTAGTGTGCAAGAAAGTAAATCCAAACTTCCAAAGTAAGGTGTGCTACCGACTCCCTATTACATGTGTCACTAAGTGAGTATATGTGTATTATCATTACACCATATAACCCGTTTGTCCAAGACGTTTAAAAGTTCAAAACCGTGTAAGTGACACCCACTTATTCTACATGCATAAGTAAACCCTACGGACCCGTTGGTGAATCATGTTGATTATCATTCGTTTTACACTTCATATACCTCTCATATAAGTATTTATTCAAGTTCATGTCAAATACATACCATATAAGACTCCAAATAGTCACATAAACGTACATTGCACAATCTGCGTTTTCAGGACAGATTATGCGATGTGAAAACTAATTTATTAAAAATACTTATCCACTGAGTTAGACTCCCAAAATTTTACTAAATATTCCAGGGGGTCTACTGGACAAATCCATATTTTTAGTTTGTGATAAAACCTTGCACACAAATTATGAAAAATCACGCAACACAGCTATGTCCAGAAAATACATACAACAGATCAAATTAGTAGAAAATTCCCAAAAATCTTGTATTCATACAAATGGGATGCAACCACTTGGAAAAGCCAAGTTATTTCAATGTTGACCTACTGTTCAAATTTCATAACTTAATTCTTTGTAAAACTCGAGTTATGATTGTTTAAAGTTGACCCAGTTTATTAATCCGAAAATCTGATATGACCATTAATCAAAGAAAATTCCAAACACTTATCAAACGACGTCCAAATCAGACGATTTTGCCCATTATGAAAATCTAAGACCATTTATAATACAACCATGCAAAGAAATCATCAAAACTAATATGTTTAAGTCATGTAACAGACCCTACAAGTTGACCCAAACATTCTGTCCAGATTTTAATCATGCATAAACTCTTATTTAAACTACTCACGTATGCATATAATCGATCAACGATAATCAAAAACCATCATAAAACACTCATAGGACCTAACATGATCAGAACTTTACATAATACATGCAAAACCACAAACCCTAAAGGTCTACAACATCGTAAACATGCATATCATGCAACCTATCAACTACTAATCCCATAAGATTATGTTTAACCCATTCAATCTTTATAAACCTCAAGTTTTAATCTTTATGAAAACGTTTCAGACCTAGACAAACTTAGTTATGATGTTTAAAAACATATTAAAGAAGATTAAAACCCAAGAGATTTAATATTATACCGCAAGCACTTAAAAACTATCAACCGATTGCTCTCCAAGCTTCCCGATCAATGTTCTTGAGCCTTAGCAGGTGTTTGGGTTTAATATTTTTGTAACTAGGCAGTAGGGGGCGATTAGGGTTGAGTTTAGGGGATACATGAGGCATAAGATTGTTTAAATAGGGTTTAAGTTGGTTTAGTTGCGTCAGGATCCTGTGCGCGGCCGCTCGGGGAGAGTGAGCGGCCGCTCACTCCTCCCCGGCCCACTCCGGGTGGCCTGCTTTGTTGTACAGCGTGTTTTCTTCGATGTTTTCGCTATTTTGGACCATAACAAGTGTAACCCCATGTGTTAAGACCCCAACCATCCTAATGGTCCACCCATTACGATTTTTATTAACGCTTTCGGTTTACATTCACGTAATCACATACAGTTTGCACATAGTTTTACAGAGTTTCATAGAAGCACGTAATTGCAATCAATCTCAATCAATTAATTCACCATTATCTAATTTCACCGTTCACCAACGTCCGAGGTTCACTACTCATGTATATAGTCTGGTAATGTCAGACCCTCAAATTTCCACTGCGGGGTTTATACCACGAGGCGCATGACACACCAGGATCCCATAGCCATAAGTCATATGAATGAACTCTAAATGCCCAAACCATTTAGTTCATTTTCAAAAACCAAGATTAGTTAAGCTACGGAAGAGTAAACCAAATTTAAACCTTTTAAAACCATGCGCAAAACAACGCGCCCGAATTAAAACCATATGAAGGAAAACGTAAAAGCATAATATGTAATTTAGGTGTATGCCTAAGACCCCAAATGCAGTGAAGTGTGCAGTGCTTTCTAATCGTGGCACCAGAAGCTAACTACCTGCAAAAGCATGTATATCGTGGGTCAACAAACAATGTTGGTGAGTTCACAAAGTAAAGAAGGTGAGTAAGTAAATGCGCTGGTTTCCAAAACCACGTAACCAAGTAAAAGCGTAAGTAATTAAGTTGGTTCCAAAAACCGTGTAACCACTAGTTCATCGCATGCCAAGGGTAGCTAACCCATTCATGATAACTAACACCAATATACCGAACTGCTAATGTACGTGTTGTCACAAATGTGAGCAGTTTGCCTTGCATCATTGCCTATCAACAATGATAATTTTTTAAGTTATAGTTCACTCCCGCACTCCCCCGAGCGGGTGTGAGGTTTGTCAGACCTAATAGCGCTATCAACTAATAACCCGCTTGCCATAACCCGACAACTCATTCGGTATGTGAAGGAATTACAGTGATAGTGTTCGTTTAGTTCATCAAGGACAAAGTTTGCGAACTAGCAAAACCCTGATCCACACAAGGAGTCAAAACCCGACCCACACAAGGAGTCAAAGCACCCCAAACCCGGGATGTGAAAGTAGTCCCAAACCGGACTAGAAAAAGTTATTTAAGTTGTCTCAAACCCGAGACGCATGCTTTTGAGAAAAGAGTAGCGAAACTCACCTTAGGTTGCACGTGAATAATCCAAATTCCTCAAACAGTAATGAGCTACCGACTCCCTATTACAAATGTCACTAGGTGAGTATATGTGCATAACCATCGCACCATACAACACGTTTGTCCAAGACTTTTAAAGTTCAAACCGTGTAGTGACACCTAATGACTCTAACTGCACAAGTAAGTCCTACGTATCCCGTTGGTGATCATATTGATTATTATCCGTTTTATACCTCATACACATCTTATATAAGTATCCATATAATTTCATGTCAAATACATACCATATAAGACTCCAAATAGTCACGTAAACATTCCTTACACAATCTGCGTTTTAGGGCAGATTCTGCGCTGTGAAAAACGAATTATTTGAAATACTTAACGAACGAATTAAACTCCCAAATTTTTACTGAATATTCATTCGGATTCAGTTGATAATCCATAGTTTGTTTTTGTCTCAAAACCAAACACAAAAATTATTAAAATTCGTACAACACAGCTATGTCCAAAATATTTCCACAGCATGTCAGTTTAGTATAAAAATTCCCCAAAAATGTGTATTCACCCAAAAGAGGTGAATCTACTTGTAAAAGCCAAGTTTTTCCAATGTTGACCTACTGTCCAAATTTCATAACTTAACCCTTTGTAAAACTCGAGTTATGACCGTTTAAAATTGACCCAATTTATAACTCCGAAAATCTGATATGACCTTTAATCAAATAAAATTCCAAAAGCATATCAAACGACATCCAAATCAGATGATTTTTCTCATTATAAAAGGCTAAGACCATGTACAATCCATTCATGCAAAGAATCAATCAAAACAATCAATTTAACATTGCAATACAGACCCTACAAAACACTCTAACGAATCTGTCAGAAAACTGAAACTTGCACCCCAAGTTATTCATAAACCCTAATAATCCATAATCACCTATTCCATGAAATCCTCCTATATAATCAAGTTAAAATCTGTATTTTTCACATTCCTAAACCCTAATTATAATCACATACATTAATTCTCATAAACCTCAATGCAAAACATTTAAGAATTTACACAAACACATACACATGCGATTCATACTCATAGAGTTTTTGGAGTTTTTAAAAGCTTTTCAAAACATTAACAATTATCATAAAACTTATAAAAATTATACCTTTAATTGCAAGAAATCCTCAAGGTTTAGAGATACCACCCAACACCACTTGGATTAATCAAGAGGATTTGTTGTTTGATTGAAATTGAGAGAGAGTGGGGGTGGGGGTGTTTACGGCGCAAGGGGTAGGGGGTTAGGGTTTCTTATTTTTTTTAATCAATATTTATAAGAGGATTTGGCTTGTTGCCCAAGTAATTGGGTTTTAGGGCTTTTTAGTTTGCTAACCGGACTTGTTTATCATATTTTAGCCCAATACTGGACCCGATAATATTAACCACCACAACCTACATAAAAACTATTATTTTTATTATCTCAATACATATTAATCATAGAGTGCACATAATTTGCATAGTTTACGTACTAACTTTCAGTTAGTGGTAATTCACATAAACATGTAATCCACATAAACATGTTACTTCACGTTCATCATAATTCCATTGTGCACATTATCATGTATGCTAGATAATTCACCAACGTTCGGGATACAGGACTCGTGTATGCATTGTGATGATAACTTTACTTATTATAATGCAACATATGTTATTATCACATAACATATGTTTTTACCCTATAACATATAGGAAGACCTTCCTAACTAACCCTAGTCAAGTGTTTAGTCACGTATGAACATGCAAGTTAACTCGAGTTCAGTTAAAGTAGGTACATGAAAATGCGGGGTGTCACAGGTAATTCCCCGAATTACCACTTCATGCAGTTATTAACCTATAACTGTGCGACGTGTGACTTGACTAGCTATCCCTAGTTAAGTAGAATGCATAGGATGTACCTAGAGTTCAGTTAAAGTGAGAACATGAAATTGCGGGGTATCACATGAGGGTTCTTCAATGATATGGTCAACCACATAAGCAATGTGTTTGTAACTTTCAAGCTTTTTGTTGACCTTTTCAGCAAAGCATTTGATGGTTGCCATTTCTAATTTTGTTTCTTCAAGTTCATTTATATAACTGTTTATGGCAAGTTGTTTTAAAGAAAGAGTTTTCTTTAGATCATAAATGTCCTTTTTATAACCATCAAGCACTTTGTTGAACTCATGTGCTTCTTTGCGATAAGATTGACAGTTGATTCTCGCACTCTCAAGTTGAACCTTGAGTTGCTTGTTTTCCTCTCTCAATCTATCACAAGTTCCACAATACTTATCACTGTTCATATCAATAGTGGATTCAGAACTTACCTGTTTCGGAGGATCAGTCATAGCCATCAAAGCAAAATGCGCTTCCTTTCCAGCAAAGAACTTTGAGTAATCAATCCTTGTGAAAGCGTCATCAACAATGCATGACTTCCGAGTCATTAGAAAATCATCTTCGGCTAGGAGTTGATCAATATCATCATCTAATGAATTGCCACTAGCTTCCGAATCTGTTTCACTCTCCGAATCAGAATACGCCGAATCACGCTCATCAAGAATATCGGGGACAGAATCAATGATCATTCCCGAAGTCTTCTCAACTTGTGATTCTTCAACAGAAAGATCAGCTTCATCTACCATCTCCTCAATCTTTACTTCAGAAACCTTCTCAGTCTCCAAAACTTCTCCAACTATCACCGACTCATCTAAGTCAATCTTCTGAGCAACACAGGCTACATTCCTAGCAGTAATTTCTTCAACACCCAGTTGTATCCCCGTCCAGTCAAAACCTTCATCCTTTTATATCACCAAAGCCTGATTTTGGTTTTCGGTTTGTTGTTGGCTATTTGGTGTTGATATTAGAATAATCGTTTTGGTTGCGTTATGTGGTGTTTGAGTTTGAGTCTGATTAGGTGTAGTTGTTTGTCTAGCAGAGTTATTCTGTGAGGTGTTCTGTCGGTTTTGGTAATTGTTTTGTGGTTGATAGTTATTGTTTTTTTGGCTTTGATAGGTTACTTGGTCTTGAGATTGACGGTTTTAGTAATTTGAGTTAAAAGAATTTCTATTACCTTGTTGAGCTGGCTGAGTGCACTCCCTCTTGAAATGACCATTACCACCACAATTAAAACAAGTAACTTTGGCTTTGTTGAAGCCATATGTGGTGTTAGGTGATGTTGCCAAATCAGTCCTACCAGTCTTCTCAATAAACTCGGTCGCCCTTCTCATCACACTGGCAAACGCCCACTGAATATCAATAATCTCCATCTCCTCCTTATCAATCTGTGCATAATCTTCATTAGTCAAACAGTTATTTCCAATCTGACTCGCCACCAGTCCATTATAAGATGCAACCATGGCTGAAACCAATGCAATGTGTTGCTGAGCAACTTCAACAGTTACATTATCCATGTTGGAAGTTTCCAACACAATAGGACTTTGGCTAGAAGAAGCTTGTGATGTGTTAGGAACATAAGGTTGTTGTTGAGGTGTATTGGATGAATAACATGCGGTGGATATTTGAGGTTGTGGTGGAATGTATGAATTTGTGGTGTAGTTTGATGGATAAGCTGATGTTTGTACAGGATTGTTAATTGGTTATCAGGGTGGTTCAATAACACTCGACACACAAGCTATATGTGGCGCAACATTACCTGCCACACTTGAACTATTCACTAAAGTAGATGAAGAGGCATGATACAATTCCGGATTTTGTGGGAATTGTGATCGCCTAGCTTTCCTCTTCTCCTCCAACTCCTTGTTCTCTAACTTCTAAATCAACTCATTTATAGTCCAGTATTGATAAGCATCTTTCTCTTTCAATACTTCAATGTGTTGGTTCCAATATGGTGGTAATGCATCAGCAAACTTATCGACCAATTTGGACATAGGAATCGTAATGTCATAATTTGACAATTCAGTCAAAAGATGGCAATATCTAGGAATCAATTCCTTCAAAGTCTCATTTGCCACATAGATGAAATTCTCAAATTCTTTCCTCAATTCTTCCATTCTTAACTTTCTGGTTTTCTCATTACCAACATGATGATTCTTCAACATATCCCAAAGCTATTTGGAAGTAGTACATGATCCAAACTGATGTAGAAGATCAGTATTAATAGCTGTTGATGCACTATTATGTGGACGTCACTGTCGAATAGACTAGGGTTGAGTCTTGTATTGTATTACATGTGATTGTGGTGATCCATAAGGGCATTTTATGGATCTGATGCATTTGTAAATATAGACCATAATCATAAGCTATATTCGACCTTTCAAAAGGGTCGAATGTGGAAAAGTTCCACATTCGACCTCCTTAAATGGGCGAAGGTGGCTTATGATTTTGGACTATAAATAGCAATCTCATGTGTTGGTTTTCATTTGTAGATTTGAGTTTGTGCTCTGAATGCTCTCAAGGGGGAGGTCATGCCCGACCTCCCCCGGCCCCGAGATAGATGTTTATCCTACTGATGACAGTGTCTGTAACCGTTTCTGAATTAATATGAATCTGTGATGATTTTGTTATCGTATATTTCTGTCTCGTCTCGAATCTCCCGTCTGAAACCGAGTTGTTTTCGCTTAATCGATCCGTGGATTCGGTTTCTAACCGGATTCTCAACTGGTATCAGAGCATAGGCTCGATTTCACGATTGCAAATTGATCTGAATTGATGAAAACAGATTAGAATTCTGGTTTAAAGATCAAAACCCAAGAAATTTTGAAGCTTTTCATAAAAACATGGTTTTTGATTAAATTGGAGTTGAATTTGATGTTATTTTCACAAATTCTTTCACAAATGTTTGTCTAAATTCAATTCCGAACAAAACCTATCAAATTTCATTACATTTGGTGAAAATTTTGTCAAAAACCGATCAGATTCGTGTTCTTGAGGTTGAAGATGATGAACAGACCTGGAACGGTCGAATGTGAGATTCAAACGGTCGAACGTAGCCTTATTTGGTCGAACGTGGAGTGTTAGTTGGTCGAACCTAGAAAGTATTAGTGTGATTTTGTTCATTCGACCATCAGTTGTACATTCGACCAATCGAGTGGTCGAACGAGGGTTTAAACGGTCGAAAGTGAACTGAGTTTGTTATTTTCTACATTCGAACTTTATCAAACGGTCGAACGTGGACTAATTTTCACATTCGACCACACGACATTTGAAAAGGGTCGAACGTAGAATCTGATTTTCAACGATTTTCATTTTTAAGGTCGAACCAAGACTGAGACGCATTCGACCCTTGTAAAAGGTCGAATAAGACAGGTTACTTCTACATTCGAACCTACGAATTTTTGGATAATATTTTTCAAATTTTAAGGTGTAAAAAATTTTTGAAATAATTTTTGTTGAAAAATGATGAATTACTTGGCTATGTCAAGAACTGATGATCAGATAAAAGCTGCAATGCAACAAAAGCTAACATGAGAATAAGTTGTTGCATCTAAGATTCAACAATCTGTTACACGACCAGCTGTGCAACCAACTGATAAAATGGTTAATGTGAATGAGTGTGTTAACAGAGAAAGTGTTAAAAGTAATGTTGTGTGTCTTGTCAAACAAGTGGGGAATGATGATTCAAGTGAATTGTTAGAGAGTGATTTGAGTTCTGATACGAGTTCAGAAAAGAGTGAATCAAGAGGAAGTGATACATCAAATGTTGATGGCAATTCTGAAAATGGTAATAATGCAGATGATGAGGTAACTTTAAAATCTGAATGTGCTAACTGTTCTGAGTGTGTCAAATTGAAAAATGAAGTGCTGAAACTTCTTGAGGACAAACAGAACTTAATAAATAAACTTGAAAGATTTCAAATTGAAAATAAAATTTTGGCAAATAATGAAGGACATTTTTTGAATAAAATTGAATCTTTTAAGAAAGAGATTTCAGAACTTCATAACATCATTTCAAAGAATAATTCCACATCAGAGTTGGAAATCACAACATCTTGTGTTGTTGATCCTAATTCTGAGGTGAAATCAAAACTTGAAGTGAAAAATGAAAATGTGGTAGCAAATTCAGAACTTGAATCTGAAGAGATACCCATATTCAAGTTTCCTGAAGGAGTTGAAGGATCCTATATGTTGGTAGGACAAGACAAATTGATTTTCAACAAAGATTTTCTAATTGATAATATCGAACAATCTTTACTTAAATGTATCTATGTTGATAATATTGATTTGTTAAATCAATTTAAAAATCAATTTGATCATCTGTCGTTTGAACTCAATCCTAACCAAGATAAGGATCAAAAGAAAAACACTGAAAATAAAAAGATTGAAAACAGGAAGAGTCCTAAGGAAAAGGGACCAAAACCAAACAAATCGAAAGGTCATGATCAGATGAAAAATTCTCATCAAAAGAATTCAAGAAAATTTTCATCTAGATCATATGACTCTTATGATTATTCATATACCTCTCGATTTGATGGTTATTGGAGAAACAACTCACCACAGTATTCTCATGGTTATGTTGAATGGAGAAGCTGTTTTGAATGTGGTGAAGTTGGTCATATTGCTGCTCATTGTCCCTACTGGTATTGGGATGAAGGGTATGTATGTGATTTTGTGGAATATAGGTCTTGTTATAACTGCGGAGAGTGTGGGCATTTAGTTGCTGCTTGTCCGTATGCTAAATAGAAAAAGACCGAAGTGAAATTTGCTAAAAATTCAGGCAATGTCAAAAAGTATGTATCCCCAAAATCAATCAAGAAACAAAAGGGGAAACAGGTTGTGTATGACAATCGTAACAAGATTGCCTTGAACAAAAATGTAGATAGTGAACGGGTTGCTAAGGTAAGGGGGAGTTCTAAGGCTAAGCCTAAGAATAACTCTAAACCTGGGTCTTTGTCAGTTAAGTCTGAGAAGATTCCAAACAAAGTTCAGAAGCAGGTTTTAGATAAGAAATCTAAAAAGTCAACAATCAAAACGATTTCAACAAAGTCTAAAATCACTTTCTAAATCAATAGCAATTTCTACTTCAAATCAGTCCGTTGAAAAACCAATTCATTTTTCAATAGGAGAATGGATTAATGTTCCGAGGATTGATGACCTTGGACGACCCATCATTGTGAAGGGATGGGTGCCTCTCTCCTACTAATTGTTTAACAAGTGTGCAGGTGGTTCCAGACAGGCCTATTAGCTATCTTTGATAGTTGATAGTGGAGCATTTGTATACAAGCTATTTATTGGAGAGGTGAAGGTCAAGGAAAAGATTTTGAGAAAGAAAGAATGATGTCAACAGAGAGGAGAGTGTTTGTCGTCTGTTTCCTACCTGTGAAGTCGGAAAACGTTGCAATCTCATGCAATTGCTCTCAGGTTTTGGATTTCTACAACAGATGCGACATTACGGTTTATTCTAAATTCTCTTATCTTTGTCAATGGTTTTACTATTTGAAAGAACAAAGTGAGGCAAGTAATCTGAGTGAGAAAATTGGTTTTGAAATTCAATGAGTAAACCACATCGGATATCATTTTATTTTGTTTTTCTTCAAAAGTTGAAAAATCCAAAAATATGCTTATTTTTAGATTTTTAGGGGGAGAAAATTTTAGAAAAATCAAAATTAAAAAAAATATATATCTTATGAGTTTTCCTGGAGAAAAAGAGGAGATGATAGTACATCAGTGGATTGTCAGACTACTCTGAAAACAAAATGAATTGATAAACATTGAGTAGCCACTACAATTATATATTGGTAGGCTTGAAATCAAAGGTTTAAGTTCAGCATGGTGATATAAACCTAAAACATTAACTGATAATCATGTGGATCAACGTCTCGTTGACATATGGTCTTAGTACCGAAATTTCATTTGATAGATTGCCAAAATCAGAGGTTTCGGGTCGTTATATTGAAAGTTATCTGGGGATAGCCTAACTGATCTTTTGTTGTATTGATTTACGGACCTAGATCAGTCAGGGTATCTTAACAAAAGATCTTTAATGACAAATCCTTAAGTTACCGAATGAGGAACTTAACATGTGTGATGATAATCAAAGATTATCTAATGCATCGTATCAATACTATGATGAAAGTCATGTTGATATTAGTCCTCACCCTGGTTGAGTGCATAAGTCGCTTTGAAGCATTAATTTGCTGACTTGTCACCGCTGTGCCTCATACCTTGTAACTTACAGATAACTACAGTATAATCACGCGTTACGATGAAACTTTGTGCAATTCTTGATACGGGAATGTGTCGCGTGTGCGGGGACCATAGATTTTTCAGTATCTAATATTACCATAATGTATCTGAAGTGCTGAACAATGAATAATGATTTTGAGTTTAAGTGGACAAACATACTGGTAATGGTTGTAGGATGCTCAATGTCAAAAATAGAAAATTGATCAAAAAGAGTTTTGACTGACTGTTTCAATACTGATATGATCCTCTTACCGGAAAATTCACAAAAATATGTTCAGTTTATTTTTATGCAATTCCACTTGAAAATTCAAAAAGATTTTTAGTGTGTTTTAGCATAAACTTTGAAAAATCAAAATGTTTTGTTTCAACTTTGTTTTTGATAACCGATGATGGGATACTTAATGTGAATACTCAGATACTTAAAAGTTGAAAAAGACTACAGATATTCAAGTTTCTGGTGCATATTAAAAATGTTTTATAGTTCAGGGGGAGAACTATTGAGGGTCAAAAGGAATTTGAAGAGTACTTCCGAGATTTTTGCCGTGTCTAATGTTGGTTGTAGTTTGTGCAGTTTTTAGTAAACTTTTCTGCAGAATCAAACACAACAGGTGCACTACTCAAGATTCATCGTAAAAGTGTGTAACTGAACAAGACCCAAACCTGAACATCAAGATCAACAGAATAACATAAACTAGTAAGAGATTGTTAAAGAAATGACTGAAGATCGAAGAATTCCAAGATAGATTTCTGTCTTCATCTCTGGACCAACAAATGATAAAGCCAAGATTTCTTGAGTTTGTCTAAGATCTCGAAGCTAACTACAGAGATAGACAAGAACTTCGACACAAACGTGCAAGAAAATGGAAAGTTTTCAAGTCGTTCAAGACGATAAGATCAAGACTTGAAGACTTGATAACCTTTTGATTTGGTACATCACTAGCTAGGTCCAAGGGGGAGATTGTAAGTGCATTATTCATGTATGTCCCTAGCTAGTGATCCAGTACTGAATGTCGGAGATTCAGATAATCAGAAAACGACCAAGACTTTAACTAGAAGATATATTCGACCGGATGAAAGATCGAATGTAGGTTGTCTTGGGTCGAATGTGGGTTAGTTGATAGGAGAAGGCTTCATTCGTCCATATGAAAGGGGCGAATGTGGAAACATCCACATTCGACCTCACGCTTAGGGCGAATGTGAAAAGCCTATATATATAGGGAAAGTTAGTTATTTTGGATAGTTAGTTATCATTTGAGTCTTTTCCATAGAGTGTGTATGTGTGTTTTTCTCTGTATTAGGTCTAAGATTTCATTTGTAAACATCTTGATTTGATCTAATACAAAGATTAAAGTTATGGAAATTGCTCGGTGATTTGTTATCTGTTTTCATCACGATCTTTATCGTTTATTTCTGAATATAATTTTGCACGATCGTTGGGGATTCGTACCCTACGGTTGATATTCGTGAGATCACGTTTCTTGATTACGATCCTAAAACGATTTCTCAACTGGTATCAGAGCTATGGTACCGATTTGAACGATCTAACAGTCGTTTGAATCAATCACAGCTCGTTTTCATGATTTCAGACGTTAAAATTCAGTTCTTGATTGAAAGGTTGAAACCCTAGAAACCTTAGATTCTTAATTGAACCCAAAATCATGTGATTTCACCATGTTTTTGTGAATTCGAGGGTTAGGTTTTCATTTCCGCACCTTTCTGTACAAGTTTCATCATCAAATTCGAACAATCAGAGTGTTTATGGGCTGATTTGCAGAAAATATTGAAAAAGAACACGTTTTCTGCAAACGGTCGAATGTGCAACAGATTAGAACTTACGAGTGGTCGAACGTGGCTTGTAAACGGTCGAACGTAGGTTTTGAAGGTCGAATCTACTAATTTGAATTGATAAGAACGGTCGAACCTGGAAGTTTTCCACATTCGACCTCACGACTGGTCGAATGTGGAATCTTAATTTTAGTCAGGTTTACATGAACTTGGTTCGACCCAATCATGATACATTCGACCATACACAGGGGTCGAATGTAGTTTTATTTCCACTTTCGCCCCTTCGACATAGAGAATGAAAAATTGGTATTTTAAGGGGTAAAAAAAATTCCGATGGCAATTTTTGAAGATTTTTGGGAGAATGATGATGATGTCTACATAAATTGTTGAAGAAATGATGATGATGAAACGTTTTATTGTGGGGTAGTCATGAGAATCAACAGTATGATAATCAGATTCAAATGACTATTATGGGCCAGAAAATAGACAGATTTTATTCCGCAAGATGAAGAACAGTCAACCCAGTTCCAGTGTGATTGAAGGAACTTGTTCAAACAAAATTGTTATGTACAAGCATATCAAGACTGAGATCTCAATGTTCCGAAAGTAATGAGGGATCCCAGTAGAAGTCATGTGGCACGTAGATTCAACGAAAGTTTCAAGGTTACAGTCCTAAAGAATTTCAAGAGCTGTTGGTGGTTATTGTTGGCCCTATAGAAAACTTCAGTTTCTGAAGCATTTCAAGTCCACAATTGTACCGGTAGTTCCTGCTGAAAACTTCTGATTGCTTGATTCACTCGTCTACGGCTAGTATTCTGTCGAACAGATGAAGTTACTCAAGAACATTTAAAGAGGAGAATGTGTTAATGCAATCACAGTCAGCACAGATGAAGAATTTCATAGAAGTACAAGTGTCCGAGTGGATTGTTTTGCACATAGTCACATTTGAGATGTTTAATTGGGTACTAACAGTTAGACTTTTCCAGTTGGTGTGAAGGGTGATGCAAAGGTTAAGTGCAGATATGAGATGTGATGCTACGTGTTACGTTGAATATCTGATCGGTCAGTATGGAATCCTTCTAGCAGGGGTCTTATTAGGCTAGTTGGATTGCGCGTGATGTACTTGGTCAAGATGACATTCCTGGGTACTGATGCTACGAGACTGCAGTGCATTACATTGTCAACTTCACATTGGCGTAACTAGGTGATCTGATTGTAATTCAGCGGCTCGCTGATTTCGCAAATGATATACGTGGTCTAGCTGACTTCATGCGTATTGATGCTGAGGGTCCGTAGTGCATTACTTGGTCGGTTCACGAAGGATATTGTAATTCTAACTCAATGCAATGATGCATGTATTGAGGGGGAGACCTGTGATTTTGATTGTTGACGTGCAAAAGATTTGTGAATTCGCCAGCAACGTCCAAGGGGGAGATTGTTGATGCACTATTATGTGGACGTCACTGTCGAATAGACTAGGGTTGAGTCTTGTATTGTATTACATGTGATTGTGGTGATCCATAAGGGCATTTTATGGATCTGATGCATTTGTAAATATAGACCATAATCATAAGCTATATTCGACCTTTCAAAAGGGTCGAATGTGGAAAAGTTCCACATTCGACCTCCTTAAATGGGCGAATGTGGCTTATGATTTTGGACTATAAATAGCAATCTCATGTGTTGGTTTTCATTTGTAGATTTGAGTTTGTGCTCTGAATGCTCTCAAGGGGGAGGTCATGCCCGACCTCCCCTGGCCCCGAGATAGATGTTTATCCTACTGATGACAGTGTCTGTAACCGTTTCTGATTTAATACGAATCTGTGATGATTTTGTTATCGTATATTTCTGTCTCGTCTCGAATCTCCCGTCTGAAACCGAGTTGTTTTCGCTTAATCGATCCGTGGATTCGGTTTCTAACCGGATTCTCAACATCACTCACGCTTCTCCTATTGTGGAAAGTATAGATAGATATAGATTATAGATGTCAATATACATAAAAAAAAAAAAAAAAACGTATACCATAACCTTGTATCAAGATTTTTGTCGAACGCTATATGTTAAAAAGTTAAAAGAAATAGAAATAAAATGTCAAGTGAGAGAGAAACAGTTGAAGTTGAATGTTATTTTTTTATTGTCAAGAGAATGTGCCACTGCCTATAATATATAATGGACTTTTATATAGTCTAAAAGCCAGCAAATGCCATAAGATTTCAATCCACACCTTCACCACCCACACCAACCCCCACCATCGCCCTTTTGGAAAAGGAAGAATGGTTGTATGGAGCTATGTGATCCCTGTGTTGTTGGTGCTTGTGATATATGTGGTAAAATCTTTAGATTTGAAAAGAAGCAATGGTAAGTTGCCCTTGGGAGGAAGAGGGTGGCCAATAGTCGGGGATAGCATACGTTGGTATAACGCGGTTGCAAGCTCTAATCCTACCACTTTTGTTCAACAACAAGTTTTAAGGTACGTGAAAGCCAACCTAAATTACCTGATTGTGTAGAGATAGATTCATCTCGAATCGTAGCTTAGAGTCTATGTCAAGCACTGATTTCATGTTAAACCAATTTTTCAATAGCAATCAAAATAATAGGCCAAGAGTGTTGGCTTGGCAGGCACACCGTTTTTTCATATTTTTATAATTTGTAAGTTGTGAATGTATTAAATTTAATTCGAAAAACGTATTGATGTAATAATACTCTAATATTAAAGTAAAACAGCTTGAGAGATAATTAGCAAGGGAATACATATGAGATGACTTCTTAGTTTCATTTTAAGAAAACTTTTTAGGGTTCTTTTTCTGTTATTAATAAACTAATTATAGATTGATATTAATAATACATAATTTAGAATATTAATGATTTTAATATATATATATATATATATCTTTCAAATTTATAAAAAAAAAAGTTCAAACTTATATGAGGAGCGGTGGGTTGGGGAATGATGGATATAGAAATAAATTCTCTCCGTCCGCATCCTCAGGCAATGGAAGGGGAACCGGATCACAATACAGTTGTTCATGTTTTTTAAGTTTAATGTTGACATTTGCTTATAATAATAAGGGAATATTTCATAGAATAGTAACCAAGTTTTAAAAGTGTTCCAATTAGGTCACTCATCCTTTTTTTGGCCCAATTAAATGACTAAACATTCAAATTGAGTCTTGTAAAATTTTGTATGTGTCAAGAATGACATGGAGGAGAAGATGTTGGGGTCAGGATTTTAAATATATGTAATGTATTAAAAAAAGAAAATAACATGTTAATTATATTAAAAAATTAAAAAAAATATGATAAATCCACATCATCACTTAACGTCGGCATTAATAGATAGGAAAAAAATAAACAAAAAGCCACATTACCATAGTTACATACAAAATAGATGAAAAAACCTCTAATTTACATACTAAATGAATGTTGAGTGACCTAATTGAGACAAAAAAAATATTGAGTGATCTAATTGGAACACTTTTGAAAGTTTGTTACTATTTTACAAAGTTACCCCTAATAATAATAATAATCATAACAACAGTTCTTTTTATTCATGGTTTCTTCTAATTTGCATGTGGCTAGTTTGTTACCCTTATCCTGCTGCAAAATTTATTCTTCATATGTTTTTTTTTTTTAAAATTATACAAATTTAAATAGGAAGTATTAGTTATATAAACATAATATGTCGTGTTTGTTTAAAATCATTACTTTTCAACAAATAATAAACAAAAACCACTAATACTCTTTATTCTTTTCATTGATTTAAAGCTATTTTCACACATTTAAAGCTCTTTTTTTAGGATTATTTCTACTTCAAGGGGAGGGGTTTGTGTTTAGTAGGTTGTGGCATCACAGCTTGTTATCCGCCTACCTGTTATTCAATAGAATTTGACAATCATGAAATGAAAAGTCCGTTTTCTATCTCAATATTTATCACCATATTGAATTTAACTTAGTGTAAAACATATAAAAAACACGTTTGTGTAAGATTTTTTTTAAACATCATTTCCACTATATTTGTTATTCTTATTAACTTCGAATTTAAATAAAAAGGATGTTCTAATCAGATATTTAACTAAAGAGCTAGAGATCTTTGAATACATACTCGATGGAGAACTAACAGTATACATACAAATTTATGTATACTGCTTTAAATTTGTTATATATGATGGTTTTTCATTCAACTTTCTCTACCTATATAAGTATGAATTATTATATATCTTGCAAGTCCTTTGTGCAAGTGAACCGTGTTGCATTTATTTTCAAAGTGGTTCTTTATTGAACGTGCTTACGTGCCCCTTTTGATTATTAAACATATAAATATATGATATTCTTATATTACATTCGTTTGCTCTTAAAATGACATATATATTTTTTAAATAAAAAATAAATGATTATAACTTGGTTTGTAGGTATGGAAAGATTTTCTCATGCAACATATTTGGGAGAATGGCAGTAGTATCTGTTGATCCTATTTTCAATAGATTTGTAATGCACAACGAAGGAAAGCTATTCAAATCGAGTTATCCCAAATCCTTTCGTGACTTGGTTGGGACGAATGGTGTCATTACTGCCCAAGGAGATCAACACCGCAAGCTTCATACAATTGCATCAAATATGATGCGTTCTGACACTCTCAAGACTCGTTTCTTGATGGATATCCAACAAGTGTTGAGCCAAACATTCGCAGACTTGCACCATAATCAGACGATATTGCTTCAAGATGTGTGTAGAAAGGTTAGTTTTTTTTATTCATTCTAACTCTAAATGAACAATTTTTATGGGTATGTTTGTGTGATGAATGAGACATAACTAGTGGTGTGATATTGGTTTTTAGTTGGCTATAAACTTAATGGTAAATCAACTCCTAGGAGTATCAAACGACAGTGAAGTGGGTGAAATGGCACAACTATTCTCAGACTTCGTAGATGGGTGTTTATCTGTTCCTATCAATTTACCTGGATTTGCTTATCACACCGCCATGAATGTAAGCTTTTTGCTATCAGATTTTAAATTCAGCAAAATTCAATAACATATTTTTAACCTATAGGTACCCTTAATATATATAATAAATATTTCTAATATTTGTTTGTATCATAATTTTTCTAACCTCGGGTTGTTTATAGATACAATTATCTTAAAAATGGATTTCTTGCAACATCATACAGTTAAAGGATAAAGATGCTTGTTTTAGAAAGAAAACTTAAACAAAATTCAATTTTCATATATAAAAGAAAGTTAATAGCATGATTGGTCTAGGTGCTTTGCAAATCTTGCACCTTATACCCTTTGTTTAGTAATTACGTACAAATTTGATCTTGATGGGGTACAATTTTTATTACTCTTAAGATTCTTGGTGTGGATGGTCGCTACAATTTTTATGAGAGATACAAGTAAATTGGCTATATTACCTTTTCTATTAATGTACAAAAATAAATAAAACATCTTAATTTAATTAAATTTTAATTTTAATTATGATTATTGAATAAATATAATAGGACCCACCTTTATCTTCTTCCCCACTTTACTTTCCTCCTACCCCCTCCTTCCCCTTCTCTATCTCCAACTCTCTCCCTCTATCCCTCTTTGCCCCCCCCCCCCCCCCCCCCCCCACTCTCTCTCTCTCCCTCCCCTCCCCTTCTCTCTTGCTCTCTTGAAAATCCTACACGTAACCTGCAACCATCTCCGTCTCTCTACATCTCTTACATATACGAGGTAAACAAGCACCAACCACATCCACCTATAGAACCGAGCTAATCAAGAAACATCACGCCGACCACCGTCACTATCCTCTTGAGAATCGCCACCATCTAGCCACACCTAGGTCCATCTTTACTCTGACACTTCAAAACCGCACTAGACGAACGCACCAAATCAATCGACTTTCTGTCTGAAAAAAAATAAAAGAACCAAGGTGGATGAAATATGTGGAATCCCCAAATTTTGTGTTTTTTTCGTCATATTTTTACCCTTTTCATGTCAACGATTTAGTTTGGTGGATACTCGCCAAAAAGCTAGCGAAAGTTCAATTCTTCATAGTTTTGGAACAGTTTGGCGGGTGTAGTGGTGGCCCACTTATATACGTGTATATCAATACACATACACATACATACATACATACATACACACACACACACATATAGAAAGATCCACTTTTAATGAGAGAAGAGAAACAAGAAATGAGATGATGGTAAAATATTAAATATTTTATCTCTTTTCACATTGATTATACACATGTCAAAATGTATCCTACACATCAAAATTATCATAAGTATCCTACATATCTAGAAATTCTTCATACTGTTATTCTATGTACATACCGAATTTTATTCTTCACGGAAAATTATGATTGTTTTGAAAGAATATATTTTAAAAATGAATTATGAGATTCATTTATTTAACTGATCGATGTCGAAGGGTCACTCAAAAATAAGATTAAAATCAGTTCCTTCTTACCTTATTAGATAGGGCAAGTCAGGTGTCAAATCAGGAGGAGTAATGTGAAAAGTGTTTGGTTTACTTAATTTATTACTAATTTAATAGTTGCAAGAAAAGTAAAATTCAGTTGTTTGAGTGTGATTGTGAAAACAAAAAAAAATTAAGATGTAAACAATTGGAGAAAAGGTGATTCCTTCAGGTTTTAGATTCAAAGTGGCTTAAAGTAATTAGATTTTGTTGAGAAAATCACATAGACATGATTAAGATAATTAATTAGTTAATTGTGATAAACGAGGACTAAGTACTTTGATTGCAAAATAACGAAAGGTTATCACATGGTTATCAATTAAAGATTACGAAACCCATTCCTTGTCTAATACATCCCAATTACTAGAACTCTCGGGAATTGAACGAATCAAACTAGGTTTTAAATAAAAATCAACTATTTACAATCAAACTAATAAATCACTAAGCAAAAACCATAGAATGCTTAGATTTCTAATCTCAAATACAAAGAAAAACTAAATACAATCATCCACTTACAAGAATCCTCCACCCGGACGAAACCACGAAAAGATTAGCCGCTCATGTTCTTGATTCGATCTTCAATCTCGGTTAGGAATTGCATGTTTGATGATGTGGATGAATTAGATTCTTTGGAACAATGGAAAAAGCCTGAAGATTGCCCCTTGATCACCTAGAGTCGCCTCCTTTTGAGTAGAATGGAATAATCTCTTTAAAACCCTAATTTTTGTGACTTTTAAAGAATTCCCGTAACAGGCCCAGCGTAGGCTACTCTCCCATCGTAGCCTACTCTGACAGCTTCTATTGATGTTGCTGTTATCTAGCGTAGCCTACTCTGACATAATTCTAACAAAACTTGTTTTTGTCCTAACTTTTGCACTCCAACTCCGTTTTTTTCACCGTTTGCGGCAATGTCTTCGTATTTCGACCCTCTATCATGTTATCCATCGTAATATTAAATTCCAATTCATGTATTCTCTCCAAAACACGTACAATCTCCGTATTTAACAAGCAAATCCATGAACTAGCGTAGTTATCTTAATCAAACAATATAATCATCCAAAATACAATAAACTGAAGAAATAAATAGTCTAACCTCCTGGTAGGGATGATGAGACTATTCTATTCCATAGAGATAATCCTTCACTAGTGGTTTATGGATTGGACTGACCTACAAACACAACTAGAATTCAGGTCGGGAGACGACTACAGTTGGTAGTAGTTTATAAAAAAAACGTGGGTGAATGGGGATACTATCAAGTGATAGCTCTTTGGGTTAGCAAAAAGTGTCCTCTTCATTAGGGATGTGATCCCTTATATAGAGGTGGACGTATGCCACCATTACCCTAAACCCTAATCGTAGTGGGCCAAGGCCCGATTAGGGTTGTCTCCACTACCCTTAGCTATATTAGTAATGTAGTTAAGGGGAGCTATATATAAGGAAAGGATGGAACGGTTACCACCTTTACCGCCATGCGCGCTGATTCTTCTCCTTGATTAGTGCATGGCCGTTGACCATGCGTGACATGCATGTGCCACTGTCCGCACATGGCTTCCTTCTGCGTAGTTTCTAAGACCGGGTTTTGGTATGACCATTTGTCGGTTTAGTACCCAATCCCATCAAGTCCTCCCAGCCTAGTGTGTCTTCTATCTCTGAATTTGTAAGGAGAGAGGAAGGATGCTAGACTTAAAAATAATGAAGTCCGGATGATAGCTCATCCGTTGTTGGGTGTGAAGACGGGTTGGTGATGTGTATTATGCCTTGCGGGTGTCTTGATGCGGAGTGTGGAAGAATGGTCTTGCATGGATGCGTGATGCGGAGAACGGGTTTGATGAATTTACATCAACTTCCGCACCCATGTGACACGTCAGTCATCCGCGGTGGATAGTTGTCACTTCCCCACGAATGTGAAAAGGCGGGGGTGTGCTGGCAAACCATCTCAAAACATGACTCACCTCATTAACAACCACCTCCAATTCCTCTACCTGTTAATTATCCAAGGTCCCCAATCATACCCGTCCCATAGACTGACACAATCAAGATTGACAAACTAACGAGCAAGTGTTGCACATTTTTTAAAATTCAAGACTTGCCTAACAAAACCTAACATGCTTATTATCATAAACATACGCTATACACCCCTCACAATGTTCGCTCCTCTAGGTTTATGCCTGGACAAGCATGTATTGTGCTATTATATATTGCTCAAAAACCAAGAATGTAACTCTGTTATCATAGGTTTGTATAACAATCACACATAAGCTGTAAACTATGCACACATCGAAAGGTCTTACGGATTTTGGGCTTAGCGACAAAGTAGGAATGATTTGGCTAACAAGTGGCTCAAAATAAACTGTTTCAACACAATTGAATGACTGTCCTTATTCATGAATCACAATAACACACAAACTTGGGCATATTTGACCCATAATAATCACATCTATTTTTGTAATTTTCTTTAGTTTTTTCATTTATATATATATATATATATATATATATATATATTTTCTTTTTCGACATTTAATATAACTCAAACACATAACACAAACATAAAACACAATGAATGTCATCAATTTTCTTAACAATGGTTAACGGGTCGATTTGGGTAATGTTTTAGATTTAACAAATGAAAGGGTATAGGCTCAACACGGGCTACTAAGAGTGATTTTAGGTAAACGGATTAACAGAAACACAAATAATATGGTATCAACAGAAAACTGGGGTTCCTAATTTGCCTTTTTCATCTATGTGCACGTTTCACCTACAGCTTTAGCATGTATCAAATCACACAAATTTTGCAACAAAGAAACATTTAACCTACTCTTAACAAATGAAAATATATGCATTCATATCACTAGCATCTAGTAGGCTCAAGATCTCACAACGCAGGGAACTAGGTTGCCGACATGTAGCATATGCAATTCCTAAAAGCATGTTACCCCTAGGTAGGCATCTCTTTTTAATTTTCACTAAAAACACTCATCAGAAACACTCTCATGAAACTTAAAGGGACAACCATGATTAAGGATCTTGGGTTTTCATACTCGGCAAAAGACTCTTTGGTGACTGAAAATTTGGCTTTTATGCTTGTTCAAGTAAAAAGGATGACAATTCGCAAGAAAATTCTCATTAAATTTTCAAAATTTCCTAATTTTCCTGCAAAGTAAGCATTTCCACCCTAACTTTTCCTAGGGTCACCCCAATGTATAGTGCTTTTAACGTTTTCCTAATCCTTCTAACCACCAATCTCAATATACGCGCCTATCATTTTTTTTATTTTTTTTACAAACTACCACCCGCAATGATTAGTTACTTCAACAAAATAAAAGAACAAAAACACAACAAATAAGCAAATAAAAGAAACACAAACAAAACAATATAAGTAAAATTCGGGGCTGCCTCCCGGTAACGCTAAGTTTATGAGTCCTCAGCCTGACTTTACCTGGTTTTCTTAATCATGGTGGACGAGTAGGATGTTTGCATCCCTCGGCTACTAAACATGCATCCTCCCAGTTCTATGGAAAAATATCAGAGACACCACACTTAAGCTCAGGAACTACAATCCTTGTATTTTCATGATTAGATTTTGGTGGTTTCTTGACCTTCTTGTTCTTCTTCTTCTTACCCACCTTTCTTCTAGCTCTTTCAACCTTGTCAACCATAAAACACTCCTACTTGGCATTTGGTCAGTTAAACGTGAAAACACATTCAAACTATGTGTTCTTTCCCTAAACCTCATATTTACCATCCCGTTAGCACAATTAATCACTGCGTGTGCAGTTGCTAAGAACGGTCTACCTAATATAACCATGGGGTGTGTCTCTTTTTTTTATTAGAAACACAATCCATTACCAAAAACTCCACTGGGTAAAAACAATCATCCACCTTGACTATAAGATCCGTTAGCATTCCCAAGGACGTATCGGTTTTTGGTTTGTCAACACCATAGTGATGTCGACCTTTTTCAGCGGACCAAAATCGTATTGGTCATACATACACCCTAGAAGAATGCTAACACACACTTCTGTATGCGTATAGGATCGGCTAATCAACAAAGAATATGATCAAACAAGTTCAATTCAGGTGCGGAATCCCGGAATTGATCACAAAATGATAATAAAACTAGCAAAACACACAAATCATCATAAACACATTCATTTCATTCAATAACATAATCAATTACACTTTGAAAGCTTGTTTATAAAGATATTAATCAATTACAGACTTATCAAAAACCCTAGGGAGTAACACACTCTGGGAGGGAAAACAAATGACCAAAAGTTAAACATTCAAAATTGAGTTTGCCTTATATAGACCTGCACATTCGCCCAAAATAGCTTGGTCGAATGTGCAGGTTCAACCGTTCATATAGGGCGAACTTGGACACATATATATACCGATTTACTCTCGACCTCCCAGAATCTACCTTCGACCGTCTGTTTCTACCTTCGACCATAACTTTCCACCTTCGACCACTCAAAATCAGCTATACATCTTGAAATTCACAATTCAATAGCACTAGTCGCACTTTCGTGTATCTACAACTTCAAGATCCAACAATGCCCTATCAATTTTAAGTTCTCCAACCTTTATTGGAATTAAGGGCATTCCCGGGTCTTGGAGTGTCGATGGACATGTACCCACTAACACAACACGGACATGCACCAATAAATCAAACTGCTGCGACAGCTTGTTGGGTCGATTTTGGGTACTCATTTCCTTCAAACTCTCAACATGAGCATCCTCTTTCAAAACATTAAGCAATGGTTGATTGATTTTTATTTTTTCAAATTCTTCCCACTTTTTATTCGTTGGTGGGTTTTCTTTCAAAACTGATGTTTTATTTTGTTCCACTGCAGCTAGAGGGAATGGAGCAAGTTTAACTTCCCCACACTTATCCTCAGCCATAGTGGGATTTTCACTTAAAAAAATTTCGCAAAACAATTTTTTTAAAATTTTTATGTGTCGTTTGTGAAATCAGATCATGTTCACCCTCACAATCTAGACAGAAAACTTACCGCATTGATCCTCATATTCCGCATATTTGATGATGATTGATGTGCCGGATTAACCTGAGTATCACTCGGTAGCTTCCCATTCGCCTTCTTCATCTCTGCCACGTCTCCAGCTAACTGCCCAACGACCCCAACCTGCATAGTTAAAGCTTGAACACTTTTATCACATACCTCACTTTTCTGCTTGATGACCTGCAAATCCTGTTGAATCAACTTCAACATCTCCATCACCTCACTATTCCCACTACTTGACAACCCCAATGAC
This sequence comes from Ambrosia trifida, assembly GCA_028751855.1. Taxonomy (NCBI): domain Eukaryota; kingdom Viridiplantae; phylum Streptophyta; class Magnoliopsida; order Asterales; family Asteraceae; genus Ambrosia; species Ambrosia trifida. Next base: position 98,698,263 of record CM054123.1, on the reverse strand, counting down.
TGACCACCCTTTTGGTAACCCCCACAAATACCCCCGTAGCTAAAATTTGGGTGATTCCTAAGACTTGGGTGATAAGTTTTTGAGTTCATGTTCGACCAATTCCTATTTGCCCCTGTACCTGGTTCACCTCTTCCATCTCACCAACTATACAAGGACAACTATCAGCTATGTGCCCTACATCCCCGCAGTGCCCACACATAGGCTGACCACTAACTCCTAGGTTAGCTATCTAATATTCTAACCTAGCTATCCTCTCAGCATCACCTGCACTACCCCCACTTGCAGCTTTCACAGTTGCTTGCCTTGATCTTCTCGAAGACTGTGCTTTCCTCTTCATTGTTTCAGCTCTTCTCTCGAGGTATTCCCAATCAACTTGTTCATCGTTAGTGCCAAATGTACCATTTGAAATAGAGTCTAATGCACCTTGGTCCTCATAAAGTCCCTCATAAAAAGGAGTTGATAAACTCCCACAGTTGGATGTCATGATGTGTGGAATTATTGATCATCTTGAAGCGGGTGAGCGCTTCGTGAAATAACTCACCTGGCTGTTGAGAAAAGTTCCTGATGTTCTTTCTTGCATCATTGGTTCGTTGACTTGTGTAAAACTCATCAAGAAATTTTTGTTTCATTTCTAACCAAGCGTGGATAGAAGCCGAAGGTAATGATTGGAACCATTGTTGTGCGTTATCCTCTAAAGTGAATTGAAACAATACCAGTTTCACCTCATCTTGTGTAAATCCTTGTCCCCCAATCATATTGCACCTCGCATCATAAGCCCCGAGATGCATGTACGCCTCCTCAGTCACTATCCCGTGATATTTAGGCAAACTCGGAATTGCATGTGACCTCACTTCAAATGACATGCCATGCAGTTGTGGAATGATCACTGCTGATGAATTGTGGACTATAGCATGCTTGAAGTGACTTTCGATTCCTCTAATTGGTCCTCTCTCAAATCTCAAAGGAATACCTGCTTGATTATTAGCTGGAGGCATCACATTCTTCATATTTGGTCTCAAAGGTCTATTTACAGCTTGTTGCTGTCGAGGGGCATGGTGAACTGGAGCTTCGGGGAACACTTGATTCCCTTGATACCCTTGATTACCTTGATTGGCTTGAAAGAACTGTGGGTACCCTTGACCATTCAGAGTTTGTGGCATTGCCAACTGATATCGCCTGATAAGCCAGTCGTCACAGGTCATACAAAACCTAAATAACCTAGGTAGCTAGGATAAGTAGGGTATCGAATCCAAGGAGCATGTGGTTAGCGTTGCACTAGTTGTTTGTCAAAGTCACTTATGAAGATATAGTTTTGTTATGAAGCTTGCTAGTTTATATTTTTCTTGATTTTTTAGGAATAGTTGAATGAGAACAATAATATTTAAACTAAGAACAATAATGAAGATAACAATCACTCCCGGGTTCGGATATGTAAGTACTAGATTTCTAAAGTGAATATGACAGGTTTTTACTGCAAGAAATGCTAGGACAGAGAATCAAGACTTAGGCATCAACAAATAGCAACAAGGCCCTAAGTATGCTTCTTTATCTAGTTCACCAAATCCTATATTTCAAGTTAAGGCATAAATGATAGAATTCATCTCTATGGTTTACGCATACAAGAACATACATAAGATCCAACCCAACATCAAAATTTAATTGACGGAATTCATTCCTATGGCTCAAACACAACATAAACATCCACAAAGTTCAACCCAATATCAAGACAATTAACATAAAAATTATCTCTTACAGTAAATGTCACGAACACAATCATAATAACAACATACAAATCTAGAAACTTACAGCCTTCACCCGGAAGTGAAGGGAAACTTAACCAAACATGGTTGTAGGGGCTTGAATCTCTTCTCAAAATGATGATTTGGATGGCTTGATTTTTTTGGTGAATCGCCAATGATAATAATAATATGGCGTGTGATTATTTTTTTTGCTTTTTAAGTCATGACAATCAATCCCTCTCTTAATTCCCTCCTTAATTTCTTGTGCATGACTTTTCTCTAATCATACCTTTATTTGCATGACCTCACACTCCATTAAATCTTCCAAATCTCCCCAAAAAACTTGTTGTCCAAGAAAACCTCCCTTAAATAAAAAATGTCGTCCAAAAAAAAATAACATTTCCAAAATAACAATTCTCATTCTTTGTATGGCATAGATTATTATTATTATTATTATTATTATTATTATTATTATAAATGGTATTATGACCCCGTGCTCTCGACTCGGGTGTTCGAGTCTCGAATATAAGTTGTACCGTTTTAGCCCCGCTCCATGCGATCACCTTCCAAAAATATAAATTAATAGTAAAAACAACCAAAACGTAATAAAATATATACAATACTAAAATAATAGAGTACATACATAAAACTAATAAAAATACTATCTAATCGACTCAAAAATATACAAAAGTGACAAATAAATGTGATGCATTTAGCAACACATCATCGCCCTTGATCTCCTTCATCCCCATCTAAATCTCCATCATCATACTCATAATTACCCTGATTAGTCCTCTAAATGAAGCTGAATGATAGTGGTTGAAACGATGGATATTGGGTTGCAGAAGTAGGGGGAAATTGTGTATCAGTTTGGTTCGGTGTGTTATCATCAGAAGTCACTCACACATAGGGTGAAGAGTGACTGGTCAAAGGTTTTTGGGTAAAAGCTGGGTCTTGTGTTGAGGACTGGCCTTGTTGTGGGTTAAATTTCTCAAAGGTTGGGAGGGAGGTTATTGGATAAGTGTGAGTTGTGGTTGGATTTGGTAAAGGTGATGTTTGTGAAAGTGGTGGTGGGAGATTGTCAAATCTTGGGAATTGTGTCATTTGTGGTGCTTGGATACTGGATTGTGGTAAGGGTTCAGAAGTGGAAAATATATTGGGTGATGGATGGCTAGGGTGGGTGAAAAAAGAGGTTGTGACATTGGTTCAGTAGTGAGGTTTAAGTTCTCCATAGGTCAGAAATGTGAAACTGGAGAATGCAAAACCTTCTTCTCTCGGTGGAATACTCGGTTCTGCCGAGCTGTTTTCTCAACCTCTGGATCAAACACTACTGGAGATGAAATACCTGAAGGTCTTGTATGATGCATGCAACTGAAGAGTTACCTGCACAAAACAAAAAAGAAAAACTAAGCGTAATTCCGAACAATAAACTAAACAAACAAAAAGTAAATATTTTTGGATTTTTGGGTTTTATTAATTAAACAAAGAAAAATAAACACTTTGCGCACGATTCCCTGGCGAAGGTTCCAAAATTTGATCGATGTCGAAGGGTTAGTCAAAAATAAGATTAAAATCAGTGCTTATTACCTTATTAGATAGGGTAAGTCAGGTGTCGAACCACGACGAGTACTATGAAAAGTGTTTGGTTTACTTAATTTATTACCAATTAACTAGTTACAATAAAAGTAAAATTTGGATGTATGAGAGTGATTGTGAAAACAAAATAAAAATTAAGATGTAAACAATTTGAGAAAAGGTGATTCCTCCAGGTTTTAGATTCAAAGTGGCTTCAAGTAATTAGTTTTTGTTGAGAAAATCACATAGACATGATCAAGATAATTAATTAGTTGATTGTGATAAACGAGGACTAAGTACTTTGATTGCAAAACAACAAAAGGTTATCACACGGTTATCAATTGAAGATTACCAAAGCCAATCCCTATCTAATATATCCCAATTACTAGAACTCTCGGGAATTTAAAGAATCAAAACTAGGTTTTAGATAAAAATCAACTGTTTACAATCAAACTAATAAATCACTAAGCAAAAAGCATGGAATGCTTAGATTGCTAATCTCAAATACAAAGAAAAACTAAAAACAATCATCCACTTACAAGAATCCTCCACCCGTATTAAACCACGAAGAGATTAGCCACTCATATTCTTGATTCGATCTTCAATCTTGGTTAGGAATTACATGTTTGATGATTGTGGATGAAATATATGCTTTGGAATGGTGGAAAAAGCCTGAAGATTGCCCCTTGATCACCTAGAGTCTCCTTCTTTTGAGTAGAATGGAATAATCCCTTTAAAACCCTTATTTTTGTGATTTTTGAAGAATTCCCATAACAGGCCTAGGGGAGGCTACTCTCCCAGCGTAGCCTACTTTGACAGCTTCTATTGATGTTGCTGTTATCTAGCGTAGCCTACTCCTCAGGCGTAGGCTACTCAGGCAGATTTCTAACAAGACTTGTTTTTGTCCTAACTTTTGCATCCCAACTCTGTTTTCTTCACCGTTTGCGGTCACGTCTTCTTCTTTCGACCCTCTATCATGTCATCCATCATAATATTAAATTCCAATTCATGTATTCTCTCCAAAACACGTACAATCTTTGTATTTAACCTGCAAATCCACAAATTCGCGTAGTTATCTTATTCAAACTATATATATATATATATATATAGATAAGCATGATGCCCGCATGATTTGGCGGGTAACACAAACACTTCTAAGGGTGTACATGGTTCGATCGATTCGGTTTAGTTCAATTATTAGTCTCAGCCGAACCCAAAATCGGTTAATCGATCTTTTTCACTATTCGGTTAATTGGTTCGTTTTATTTTGTATGATTTTCGATTATTATTTCTTTTCAATTAATTTTTGTTAATAACCAAAACCAATCTTTGGCTAATTTTTTTGCTTAGAAGAACATTAAAGGGGGGGGGGGTATAAATACATTAAACGGATCGAGGTATAAATGCTAAGAATATATGAATATAGGAATTATTAAGGTTTCAGTTTGGTTAATTTCTAAGGATACAAAAAAATTGAAAACTGATTTTAAGTTAATTCGAGTTTTTTTTTAATTCAGTTTTCAATTGATTTGATTTGGTTTGGTTTTGTCATTTCTATTGTCATGTATTTTTCAGTTATTGCTCAATCCTAAGTATTGTTAATCACGAAACACATTAATTTTTTAAACTAAAAAATAGTTGCAATACTATACTCATATTACAGAAAATAAAATTTTCGTTTTTGTGATGTATTTTTTTTCTTTTAGTAAAGTATTACCCTATGAAAAAATGTGCCCGTCTAAAAATCTTGGGGTAGTTGGCTTAAAATAAGGAGAAAAGGTGTAACTTTTTTTTTTTTTTTTTTAACAATGAACTTCATTAAAAAAAGACGTGCCCTCAAAGCGAAGACCATCGAAAGAGAACTACAACATATACAAGGGGGACATAACCCATTCTTCCATTGAAGAGACTTAAACCTAGACCGACTTTGTAACCACAAAAACTACAAAGATTTAATGTTTGCCACAACGTCGACCACCCTAGGAGAACCTCCATTAAAAATCTTTTTGTTTCGTTCCGTCCATATTGCCCAAAAAGAAATCATCACTATACCTCTAATGATATTTTCGCCCATTTAGATCCAGCAACAGACTTGTGTAATACCAAAAGATCTAGGATATCAAACAAGAAAATAGGGCTCAATTTGCACCGGCCGTTAACTAATGTTCGTACCTCAAAGGCGGAACCGCAGGTCACGAAAATGTGGTTCGAGCTTTCAGATCCAATACCACATAATGCACAGGAAGGGTTTTCAATCGGGACATGTTTTCTGATCAAATCCATGTGGGTCGGGAGGTGATCCATCTCCAATCGCCACACCAAGATGTTAACCTTAAGAGGACGCCAAGATTCCCACCTCTTTAAATGCTCTCGGTGATCATGCCTATCCAACCTCAGAAGATGTTTAACCTGTGTGACAGAAAATGAAACGGAGCAGCCGTCAACCCACTTCTGAAGGTTCGCGTCTGTTGAGAGCTTCACACGGGATTACAAATATAATAAATCTTGGCCTTCCGATAATTTTGTGACTGTTCTCACAGTTTTGGACCAGCACGGAAAGAAAAAAGTCCCTCTATTACGGGTCAACATGCGATTCTTCACTGTACAGTTCTTGTTCATTTCTAGCTTTAAAAGAGACGACCACCGATCTTGAAGAGTGATAGCACCATACCACAAATCCGACCAAAATCTAATATTCTCGCCATTAGCAACTTGAACCTACAAAAAAGAATGAATATTTTTGTTTTGAATTTGCGTCTTCTAAAAAACGAGGCTCCGGACTTCCAACAACTTGTTAAAACTTGTTTAATAGGCAGAAAGGTCCATCTTTTTCGCCCTCCATGAATGGCTTCAATGACTCTCCTTCATAAATTATCCTTCATATTTATTTATTTTTTAATATCGATGGTAGTTTAGTAATTTTACACATACTTAACAAAACATTTAAGAGATTAGTTGTTAAAAGACCACCATAATTACAAAATTTATACCATAAGAATTATCGGAGTAATAAGTTTAGAGCCAATAGGATCATATGTATAATTGCTAAACAAGGGGAGCAAATGTACAATATTCGCAAAGCACATGGACCAAGCATTCTATTAACTCTTTATAATCATTTTGCTTCTTTATCTTATGAGATTACTTTCAAATCCTAACACATTTTTGGTATATGTGAATTTTTTTAGATATTAAATCAAATTTAGATTTTTAGGGATAAATATACTCATAACATGCATACTTTAGTTTAACTCCCACCCTTCCGATTGAAGAGCACACCAACTTTTCTTAGTATTTAAATTTAAAGGAACTCAAACATGTGTCTCTATTCAAATGGTATACTAAGGAGTATCAATACTAGATGAATAAACTAATTTCCCGATATTCTTATGACTTTTATTCATATTCATTGTACCCAAGTGTATAAAAATATACCGTTTATGTACAACTTAAATTTGTAACAATATTTCTTAACCTTAACTATTAAACAAAGCCGAATATGTTATTTCTAAAAAACATGGCAATAATACTAATGACAAATAATATTTTTTCAGGCAAGAAACAATATAATAAGAAAGATCAACAAGATAATAACCTATACAAGGCAGGGCGAAGGTACTGACGGTGGTTTCGTCGGGAGACTCGTGGTGGATGGAAGTCTACCCGATGAAGCAATTGCCGACTTCATCATCAACCTCTTATTTGCCGGAAATGAGACAACAGCTAAATCTATGCTTTTCGCCGTATATTTCTTGACTCATTCACCAATAGCAGCTAATGATCTCTTGGTAAGTTTTTTTATAAATGAAAGATATAAAGACCACCAAATTTAACATCTAACAATCATAGTGATTTTGATGGTAAATTTGATGTTAACTATATACTCCATACGTCTCTATAACACTTCCTGTCTCGATGCTAATTTCCATGTTACTTCTTTTGATTTTACCAAATAGCTACTACAAAAGGTATAATTGTAGTATAATAGTTTTTAACTTAGTGTCTTCTATAAGAATAAAATTAAAAATATAATAATAAAAAATGTTTGTCTTAAATTAAACCTTTTTATATATCATATGCAAATACTTAAAGTGTGTAATTGCAATTATATTGTATTGATTATGTGTAAAAAGGGTTTCAGGAGAGGTGCATATATAAAAACCATATTTACATAGACTACCATCTAACTTTACTAAATACAATTTTGATCTGGTATTTCCTCGCAAGCTAAATGCGGGAGAGACCAATAAATTGAAACGTAAGAAGATAAGTATCTGAGATGGCAGTTGCTTTTTGAAGATGTTGGTAACTTGATCATCGATTGATATAAATGGACTTTGAGTTTTCCTTATGCCACTTTCTCACGAATATAGTGGAAGCAGAGTTCAACATGCATTGTTCGGGGATGAAATATTAGATTGGTTGTAAGTTAGGTTGTCACACCAGAAGTGGGAGAACATTTTGTTTTTAACCCAATTTCTTGAAGAAGGGCGTCTAGTCAGGTTAATTCCATGACTATGTCTTCTAGAGCTTTATACTCCTATTCAGTATATGATCATGAGACAATTCTCTTTTTGCGAGTGATCCAAGATATAAGGTTAGTTCTCAAGTAGATAGCAGAAAATCTCCTTGTGGACCGACATCATCCTAGCACCCAACCTAATTAGAAACGGAAAAGGCATGAATAGGAGAATTTCCTTGAAAAAGAATTGCAATGAAGGCTTGAATAGGAGAATTTCCTTGAAACAAGAGTTATGTTAAATGTTCAAGCCACGACTAAAGGTTCCTTGAAGTAGCGGATAAAGAGTTTAATAGCGGACAATGATTTTCAGAAAGAACATGCATGTATTGAAAGAATTTGTCACTCTAAATGCAAAACCTAGCTTAGATAGAGTGATGTATTGAAGTGCACCAACGAGTTAGCGATAATTTGCAACAAAGGATTATCTCCAAAAGGGAGTAATTGAAACGTACTAATGGGAGTTAAAATGGGGTTTGAGTCTAAAAACTCTGAGCGTTGAAGAAGTTTTGTAATGTACTTACAATGAGACAAGATGATGTCATGATCTTTGCGAACAATTTCAACTCCCAAAAAGTAATCAAGGTCACCTAATACTTTGAGAGCAAATGCATGGCCTAGTTGCTAGATTCGATTACCAACCACTTTGGCATTGTTTCCTGTGATGATAATGTCATCTATATAAACAATAATGAACATAGTAGTTTTTCCTGACTTATATGTAAATGGGGAATAATCTATTTTGGATCCCTAAAATCCTAGCTTGAAAAGAGTTTGAGATAGGTGATCACACCATTCACGAGGAGTCTATTTTAATCCAAAAAAGGATTTTATGTAATAAGCAAACATGTTTTGGATGCCAAGGATTAACAAATCCATGTGGTTAGACGGAATGTTTCCTTGATATTGCCATTTAAAAAGGCATTCTAAATATCCAGGTAACCACGAGGCCATAGTTTTGTAAAGGCAAGAGAAAGAACCACTCCGATAGTAGTTGGTATAACGATTGGGCTAAATGTTTCTTGGAAATCAATGCTTGGTTTTTTTTCGAAAGTCCTTTCCACAAGATGAGCTTTGTAGCAAGTGATCGCGTCATCTTTGTATGTCTTTAAATTACACACACACTTTGACTCCATAACATTGGTTTTAGAGGTATAGGCAACTAATGACCAAGTGCCATTTTTAGCCAAAACTGAAAATTCATCAGCGTGGTTTAACGTAACTCCAGATGTTGGCTAGTGATAATAAGGATGTTGGCTTAGATGTAGAAATATAGGAAGTAAATGCACGCTTTGCAAATGGACTATAATGAGTACAGGGTTTAGCAGTGGAGGTGGATGGGGAATACTAGATTATGGTTAAATGAGTGGGATGACGGAATGGATGTTGCAGGAGATTGTGGTATAGTTTATTGAGAAGTAGTGGAAGGTGGAGTTTGTTCAAAGAATGTGGGAGATGATGGTGTAGGACTATCAAAGGGGAAAGATGTGAAATCAGAAAGGAGGGGTAAGTGTTATGTATGGAATAGAATAAGAGACGTTAGTTGTGTTCGTTGACGGGTCAAAACACCGATAACAATGAAGTGAGGGACTGTACCCCAAAAATACACAAGGAGTGGATCATGAATCCATATTATGTCGATGGTAATCTTGGAGATGAGAAAAACATTGAAATCCTATAACACAAAGGAATGAAAAAGCTAGAAAGCGATTGACCATCTGTTCAGAGGGGTGAGACTTTAGAAGTCGTTTGGATGACATGCGACTTATTAGATAACAATAGTGTCAAATGCAATATCTTGGAATCGTTGAAGAACAAAGGACTATGCAGGCCATTCTCGACAACATGACGGTTGCAACCTTCAACTATGCCATTTTGTTCACTTGTATGAGGGCACAATAGCTAGTGAACAATGCCATGAGATATAAAGAATGATGTTAGAAGACAGAATTTCCGATTCTTTTCTGTTTGAAGATGTTTGACTTTTATGTTAAATTGTCGTTCAACCCTTGTGAAAAAGTTTTTAAAGGTGGGAAAAAATATCTGATTTGTGTTCCAATGGAAAAATTGACATATGGCGAGAGTAAAAATCAACACACATCATGAAGTAATGATGTCCATCAAAAGTAAAAAAACATGACGGTCTCCATACATCACAATATATCAAGTCAAGAAAGTTGGATAATTGAAAAGTAGCATCAGGTAAAGATTGTTTGGAAGATTTGTCAGTGCAAGAGTCAAGTGAATTATTTGAAGTGATAATAGACATTGATGAGGATGACCAAGGCATCGGGGCCAAACATTAGAGGACGCCTGAGTAGTAGAAGAGACAGTCTTCTATATGGCTTCGATTGTGGAAGCCAAAGAGAGTTAAGACCTTGTTCACTAGGATTGGTAAGAAGTGTTGTACTTGTACATGTCGACTCGTACATAACAAAAAGAAATAGGGAGAGTGAAATTTAAAGAATGCATTATTATTTATGTAAACTTGTTGAATCGGAAGCAGATTCCTTTTGATTTTAGGGAGGTGGAGAATTTTAGATATAGAAAGGGTCTTGTTTGGAGAATTGAATAATAAAGAACCGATATGAAGGATTGGAAGTTCCCTACCATCACCAATATGGAGCGAGTCATTACCCTAGTAGGCCTCTGGATTGTAAAGATTGGTTATGTTCGACATCACATGATTTGTTGCTCCGGTATCGAGGAAGTAGGTGCTACTTGCAGCAGACCGGGTATTTCCAGAAGTCGCCCACGAATCTACAAAATTTGCTATAAGGTTAGCTAGAAATGTGGATGGATTATGATGAGGGCAATTGGTTACCATATGTTCAATTTGAAAATGTGCACATGATATTCATCCTAACATGAGCATCATTTAGAGTTGTCATGTTCGTGAACCAAAGACAGTTAATGTTAACTAATTTAGTGGTAGCCTCTTGATATAATAATTTAGAGGCTAACTCACAGCTCCTAAGTGGCACTTAGACATCTAAGATTGTTGTTAAAACTGAAAATGGAAAGAGCGGTGTTGTTGGAACACCCTAAATATTAGGACTCACCCTCCTGGTTAGGACTCACTCTCCTGTACACATTTGTATATATAATAAAGAGGGCTCAAAATCCTAAATCACATAACTATTTCCAGTTATTATATAGAGTTGTTTTAAGTTTATGCATGCTTGTTGTCTTACACGTGTCTTATTTTCAATTTATGTTATAATATGCATGACAAAACAATGGACGAGTTCGAGTGTATTTTATATCTCACATTGCATCCATTTAATGATCATTCGATTATGGTAATTGACAATTTATATAAAAGTGTTCTCTAACAGTTAAATGCACATTTGCATACGGTACATGTCTGTATATATCTAACAATGAAATGCACATGTGCATCAGACATGTAGTAATACAAGCAATTTTTTTATTTTCTTATTCTTTTTCAAAAGAATAACACTAGATAAAAATTTAGTGTTTTACTTTTTTTTTTATTTATTTGGTTATATATATATATATATTAATTTTTTGGTGGAGGAATTTTTGTGTTCACACTTGGTTCCCGAGTTCTTTCCTTATTTGGTGGTTCTCAAATAGACCGAACGAACACAAATAAAGGCATGCTCATGTTTGATCATTTAACTTTAACCGAACACGAACATGAACACATGATCGAAAACATTTTTGTGTTCGTGTTCGTTCATTAAGAAATTTGTCGTGTTCATGTTCATTTGTTTAAAACCTAAACGAACATAAACGGACGTTCACGAACATAATAAATGTAAATGGTTTTGTATTACTAAAAAACCCAATTACTAATTTGTTATATTTATATAAGTAGCTAAAACCCAATTTATGTTTATACTTATATACATACATACTAGTATGGTGCCCGCGCGATGCAACGGGGAAAACAGACACTTCTAAGGGTGTGTATGGTTCGGTTTAGTTCGATTATTAGCCTTAACCGAAACTAAAACCAAAGTCACTAGTTAATTGATCTATTAAACAATCGGTTACTTAGTTTGATTTATATGATTAGATTATCGGTTTTTTAGTCTGGTTTACTTAATTTTGGTTAATAACAAAAACCAAACATTGGCTATTTTTTTTTCTTTTTGCCTAGAAATACATGAAATGGATGCATAAATACATGAAATAGGGCTATAAAACCTAAAAATATATGAATATATGAATAGTTTTATTTTGTTGATTTTGGTGAACTTAGTGTACAAAAAACAATAACTGATTTTAAGTTAATTCGGTTCTTGGTTAATTCATTTTTCGATTGCTTTTTGGTTCACTTCTTCTGTTTTTTGGTTCGGTTTTGGTTAAATGTTTAATTATTGCTCACCTTTTGATATCTATGCTATATATAATATATTTGACATGAGCATTTTAAGATACTCAAAAGTTACGAGTTAACTTTTATTTATTTAAATAATAGTTGCACATTTTTCTCTTATTTTAAACCAACTGGCAACTACCCCTACGAATTGTAAACGGCCATAATTTTTTCATACGTTAATATTTAAAAAAAACTATATCATTAAAAACGGACATTTTATTGTCTATAATTTGAGTATAATATAAGAATTCTTTTAATTTAAAATACTGATATGTTATGTGATTAACAATATCTAGGAGTGAAAAATAACAAAACCTTTAACCAAAATTGACCAAAAATGGGTATGTTATGTGATTAACAATATCCGTTGCTGAAAATTAACCAAAAACCTAGTTAATCTAATATCAGTGTTTCATACCCTAAGTCAACCAAAATTAACAAACTAAAATTGAATTTATATCTTTTATACATCTATTTCATGTATTTATATCTCCATTTCATGTACTTCTAAGCAAATTTTTTAACCAAAGTTTGTTTCGGTTGAGACTAATAACCGAACTGAATCGAACCCAACCATACACCATTAGAAGTGTCTGTACGTTCCCTACTACATCGTGCGGGAATGTTGTTATGAATATATGAATGCTTCCATTTCAGTTTGACTGATGTCGGTTAACTAACTGTACAAAAAGGAAATGATAACCGATTTTAAGTTGAATCAGATGTTAGTTAATTCATTTTTCAATTGATTTTGATTCAATTTTGTATGTTTTTTTGTTTGGCTTCGATGAACGGTTTAGCTATTTGCTCACTCCTAGATATTGTTAATCACATAGCATATAAAAAATTTAATTAAAAAAAATAAACAAATGCTATAAACAAGTTAAAGATAATAAAATGCTCATTATTATGATGTAATTTTTGTTTTTTATAAAAGTATTAACGTATGAAAAAAATATAACTATTTAAAAATAATGTGGGATAGTTTGCTTAAAATAATGAAAAAAAGTTTAATTATAATTTAAATAATCAAAAGTTGACTAAAGTTTAAGGGATTAAAGAGTAATTAAGATGAGGTATCGAAATGTAAAAGTGTTTGAGTGACTATTTTACCCCTATTTTAAGGTTGTTAATGAAAATAAAGTTCCTAGCTTTTCGGTATCTTAAACTACCATTTCCTCATACATTATCTATACTATATTATAATGCATGAGGGATGTGTAGTTTAAGATACCTAAAAGTTAATAACTTATTTTTCATTAAATACCCTGAAATGAGGGTAAAATAGTCATTCATATATTATTTATATTTTAATACTCTATTTTAGTTATACTTTAATCCCTTAAACTTTACTTAACTTTTGTTTATGTAAATTATAGTTAAACTTATTTTCCTTATTTTAAGCAAACCACCCCCATATTTTTTAAATAGTCATATTTTTTTGCATACATTTATACTTTTATATAAAAAAAAACTGCATCATAATAATGAGCATTTTATTATCTTTAATTTGAGTATAGTATTGCTATTTTTTTATTATAAAAGTCTTTATGTACTACGTGATTAACGATATCTAAGAATGGGCAATAATTAAGCCGTTCACCGAAGCCAAACCAAAAAATAGACAAAACTGAACCAAAATCTATTAAAAACTAAAACCATCCTATTTAACTTAAAATTGGTTATTGTTTTCTTTTTATACCCTTAGTTAACCGAAATTTGTTAGACTAAAACATACTCATTCATATATTCATAACAGCGTGCCCGCACGATGTGGTAGGGAACACAGACACTTCTAATGGTTCATGGTTGGGTTAGGTTCAGTTTGGTTATAAGCCTCAACAGAAACAAAAATCGACATTAGCGGTTTATCGATCTTGTTAACCAAACGGTTAATCGGTTAAGTCCATTTGATTAGATTGTCGTTTTTAGTTCGGTTTAGTTAATTTTGGTTAATAACCAAAACAATCTTTGGTTAAAATTTTGCTAAGAAGTACATGAAATAAAGGTATAAATACATGTAATGGATCTATAAAAGATATAAATGTATGAATGGTTCATTTCGGTTTCTTAATTTTAGTTAACTTAGGGTACAAAAAACTGATATTAAATTAACTCGGTTTTGTATGTTTTTGTTTGATCTCGGTTGAGGGTTCAATTATTGTTCACCCCTAAATATTGTTAATCACGTAAAAAATCAAATTTTTAATTAAAAGTATATAGCAAATTATACTCTAATATGGTTTGAAGTTGAGTAGATAGGTTTTTGAATCGTAGTGGCGGTATAAATAGAAGGGGTTTTGAAATTTTTAGCTTTTATACCTAGGCTTGTAAATGAACCGAACGAACATAAACGGACGTTCACGAACATAATAAATGTGAATGAATTTGTATTACTGAAAAAACCCAATTACTAATTGGTTATATATTCATACAAGTAGCTAAAGCCCAATTTATGTTTATATTTATGTAAATATAACTACGTATGTAATTAATAAACTTAAACGCACATAAATAAAAAACATAAACGGACGTTCACAAACATAAATAAACAAACACAACGTTTGTTCATGTTCGTTCATTTATTAAATAAATGACATAACGAACTTCCCATCGAACAAGTTCACGAACAGCTCATGTTCATTCGGTTCGTTTATAGGCGTATTTTACCTCTATTTCATGTATTTATACCTCTATTTCATGTACTTCTAGGCAAAAAATTAGCCAAAGTTTGTTTTTGTTACTCACCAAAATTAACTAAACTGGACTAAAAACCGATAATCTAACAATACTAACTGAACAAAGGAACCAATTGTATAATAAGATTAATTAATTGATGATTTTTTATTTTAGTTTTGGATAAGGCTAATAATCGAACTTAATCAAACCATACACACTCTTAGAATTGTTTGTGTTCCCCGCTGCATCGCGCGGGCACTCTACTAGTAATATAGTATAGATAACTACTTATGTAATTAATAGACTTAAACGAACATAAACAAACATAAATGAACAATTATAAAAGGATGTTCACGAACATAAATGAACGAACACATATGTGTTCATGATCGTTCATATAACTAAACGAACAATTTTTTTTGTTCGTGTTTGCTCGTTTATTAAAGAAACGAACATAAAGAACTTCCAGCCGAATAAGTTCACGAACAATTTATGAACGTTCAGTTCGTTTACAAGCCGATTTTCAAATGATCCTCCCCCTATATATATATATATATATATATATATATATATATATATATATATATATATATATAGTGGAGAGATCAAATGAGAAGAAAATTTTTGTAAGAAGAAAAAGAACAAGTATTAACCAATATTAATTTTTTATATAATAATTGTATTTAATGTTAAATAAATCATTAAGTATTTGTAACCCCTACTTAAACTAGTTAAATAAACAAAACTCATAATTAATTTTAAAGTTGTATACTTTCGAAGCAAATCTAACTAAAGTAAAGGATAATTTCGATATGTGTAGGATATGCGTATGATGAACTTTTATATGTACGTATGATAAACTTGATATGTGTAAGTTAAACATATGATAATTTTTTATATATGTAGGATGAATTGTTATTAATGTAAGACAAATTTTGACAATGTGTAGGATAAAGTTTTACCATTATGTCATTTGTTTCTTTTTTTCTAACATTATGTTTCTTCTCATTTGATCCCCCAATATTTATATATATATATGGAGCACGAGTAGGGCATGCATCATGTAGTGTCATGGGAAAATGAACACTTAAACTGCTTTTGAATATTTAACTATTTACTTATGGTTTTGGGCGCGCTGTTTTGCGCATACTTTAACTTAACTGTTTTACTATTTCGCTTCCGCTATTACTTAATTGGTTCGGTTAAAACTTTTAAACTTGGTTTTACAATAACGAACTAAATGGTTTGGGCATTTAGAGTTCGTTCATATGACTTATGGCTATGGGATCCTGGTTTGTCATGCGCCTCGCGGTATAAACCCCGCAAGTGGAAATTTGAGTGTGTGACAGATTATATATATATATATATATATATATATATATATATATATATATATATATAGGGGAGGGTTGTCTTGAGAACACCAAATATCGCGAGAACCGTGAGAACAAATAAGAAAACCAATCAAAATCATTTTTTTTCATGACAAACCTAATTATAATTAAAATATAACATTAAAAAATAAATTTTCTTTCCAAATAATTCATCTTTTCTTACAAAAACATTTTAAAATTAACTTTTTACACATGTGTAAATGAAACAGTTTATACATGTATAAACAATAAATTTACAAATGTGTAAAAACAATGTATTTTCGTATACGTTTAAATTTTTACTATAAATTGTGTTTTGGAGATTGTATTTTAATAATAAATACAAGTGTAAAAAGAAATTTTGAATTTGAATGGTTTTAGATAGCGTTCTCGCGGTTCGCACGAAATATATGTGTTCTCAAATATATATATAGGTACCGGTTCAAATAGAAAGTCTCCAAAACGTGCGAAGTACATGATAATTTCGCAATATTTTTGTCTGTTCATGAAAGCATTACGTAATTATGTATTTTTCATTACGTAATTAGGAAGAACATATTACGTAATTTATGTCATTCAAAATATATGTCTTTATCATTGATTACGTAATTAATTTTATATATACTTGTATCATACATTACGTAATTATCCATTACGTAATTATCATTACGTAATTATGATTTATTTTGCACGCTTTTGTTACTTTTTACGATAACCGGCTCCTATATATGTATATACACACTCTATGGGGTTTTTTTCATTTCTAACTCCAAAGTATATTACGGTACACCAAAACCCTGAATGTATAAGCTTTATGCGGGCCTACAGAACAATGTAGTTTGTATTTACATTTTGAAAAGGTTTTTGAGTCTATGTTTATAATGTGACAAAAAAAAAGTAGCGTGGGTCATGTTTTGTAGGAGGAGCACCAAAAAATAAGAAATAAAAGACTTAGTTTGGGTGGTGAAGTTGCTATGTTATCATGGGAAGACTACAAATCGATGTCATTTACTCAACACGTAAGTCCTGTTTCTCATTTTCACCATCTACTATTTATATATAGGATTATGCCTTGTTACATGCAATGATTATGTTTTGGCTCCACCTTAACACCTACATGCACAAAACACCTCCAGTCTGGGTGTTTACGAGGGCACGAAGGGGGGGGGGGGGGGGGGGGGGCGTCGGTTTTTGTGGTAACGGACATTGGGGGGAAGAGCACACGGGGTTTGTTAACTTTGAACCAATCATGCACACACACTTCATTTTTATTTTGTTTTTATTTAATTTACATTTGAAATCATTACACACTTTTGAAGAAAAAAGTGAGAGGCCCTCTTCCTAGCTAGAAGGCAGTGAGGTGGCGGTCATTATTTTAGATTTTGGTTAAACCACTTCACATATTATAACTATCTAGAAAAGTTCATCCTATTGTAACTTTACGCAGGTGATTGATGAAACTCTTCGTTTAGGTGGAATCGCTATTTGGTTAATGAGAGAAGCAAAACAAGATGTCGAATACCAAGGTACATTTCTACGGTTTCAAGTTATACATATCTAATATAAAAAAGATGAACTAACCTACAATTGTCAAACATGCTGCTCAATAATTCAAATTCAAAATTTTATTTTTACATGTGTTACTTTTTGAAAATTTTCTTACATTCAATTGTTAGATACATAGAAAATTATATAAACATGCAAAAGCTTGAAACTTACCGAAAATACACATAGAAAATATGACACCTGCATGTATATCCTACTTGGTTACTAACATGTCTTATGCACGCAATATAAAACATTAATGTAGATTACACTATCCCGAAAGGAAGTTTTGTGGTTCCATTTCTTTCAGCGGTTCACCAGGACGAAAGCTCTTATGAAGGAGCGACTAATTTTAATCCTTATAGATGGATGGATCCAAAGAACCAAGTGAGCCTTATTTGTGTTGTACGTACGTATCACCATTCTCTGAAACTTACTATATTCTTTCTTGATTTAAGGACAAGAGAAATTGGAGGAATAGTCCATATTATTCACCATTTGGAGGAGGATCTCGCTTGTGTCCTGGTGCCGAGTTGGCCCGA
Organism: Ambrosia trifida; assembly: GCA_028751855.1. NCBI lineage: Eukaryota > Viridiplantae > Streptophyta > Magnoliopsida > Asterales > Asteraceae > Ambrosia > Ambrosia trifida. The sequence continues at coordinate 98,679,940 of CM054123.1, read as the reverse complement.
CTTCAAATCGCGCTATTTTTACATTACTTTGTAACGTCTTACAGGTGTGATTTCACTTTGTGCGCTTTAATTTTAGTAATTTCTATTTGTAAATTTCATAAATATGCACACAAATATCTATATGCATGTATGTGTATTTAATAATCACAGGAAAGTTCTTGTATAAATGGATTTTATTCTACATATAACCCTTAACGTGAGAAGTGAAGGAGAGAATTTATTTTATTTTATTTTTTTGAAATTTCTTTTGCATATTGTTAAACATGTATTTTAGTACTGAAATCTAAAAATTTTTTTTATTGTAGAGTAATTACGTAATTACTCTAGTGTAAATTACTCTCTAATGAGATAATTAGGCCAATTTTTTTTTAACTTTTTTATATTGTCCATCTAGAAAACATATTTAAGCAGATTGAAAATAAAAGTAAAAAAAAAATCTCCCTTCACTTATCATATTTAGTAGGTTAAGCCTAGTTGTATTTGATCTTTACTCATTTAATTAATATGACAAAATCGGTTACATGTTACAGGTGGAGAGAAGTTAAGGAGGATAGAATGTCTTTCTTCCCGTCGGCTAGGTTGGTTAATGGATTTCCAATCCAACTATCTAAAATAACATGATATATTGACTATATGTATGCATGTATGTGTATATATTTATATATGATATGTGTGGATATTTAAAAATAACTTTAGACTAGACGTGGAGTTGTGTTTATATTTTACGAACCGTTTTTCAAATAATGAGTTCTTGCGACTTGGGAAAGAATGTATAATATGTTAAACTAGCTCATTACCCCGGGAGTGTCCTGTGGTTAAAAAATCTAATATGACTTAATAAAAAAGGATAAAAGAAATAAACAGTCTCAACCACTTTTAATGCTAAAGAAAGTTGTTCTAATGTTTATACTATGAAAAGGGGCTCGCAGCAGATTAAAAAAATCTCAACCTCTTTTAATACTAAGCATATCGTTATAGCACATGAACATGGGCAATTCATATATGTAATAGTAGGTTTAAAAACATATATACTATTATATGATTAATAAATCACCTAAACACATGTGTTTTTTTTTCTGCATGAACAAAAAACTCACAAAAAACATTTTTTTTTTGTATAGCACTATGGTACTCGTTGGAAAGATAATAAAGTGATCGTTAATTTGGTGTAAATTTTTTTTGTTTCAAAAAAAATGTCATACATAAAAGTTACTAACGTTTAAAAATTGTGAGTGGAAAATAAGGAAAAAATAAAGATAAAAATATTAATTAAAATATTTGAATTTTTAAAATAATAATTAACATTTAAAAATGTGAAAGAAAAATAAGGAAAAGATATTAATCAACAAATTTGAAATTTTAAGATAATATAGATATAGATTTTATTTAAAAAAAGAAAATAAAATTTTAAAAAATTTATCTTTTATTTAAAATAATAAATTCAATACTGTCACCTCAAAGTGCCACATGGCACATTCCATTGAATGACACCTTATAGAAATTCAATTCTTTTATTCTAAGTTATTATAGATTATAGATTGGTTGGCACCACTCAATAAGACACGTGTTAATATGAAATAAGTGCATTTGTAGTGGGCGTTTTGCATCTTCATAGCGTCGGGAACACCACCGCCCCCTTACCTATATATATATATATATATACTAATATATAATAGGTTCTGGATGGGCAAGACAGTAATTTTCATTAACTTTCAAGACACATAAAAACATTATTTTTGCATTTGGTACAAGTGTTAATGCATAAATAATTTCTCATTTACAATATTGTCCATCTACATTTTAGCATTTAATAATGTAGTGTTATTACATCTAGCATTTATATTTATAATGCAATAGTATTTTATAAAAGCTTGTAAAAAACTTATTAACTTATATATTTTATAAAAGCTTGTAAAAAACTTATTAACTTATACTAAATAATACATAAAAATTTGACTAGCATATTCAAACTCAAATAAAAGAAATACGCATCGTCCCATTCGTGACTCACTAGGTCATTAGGAAAACCAAAATAATTGTCAAACAAGAATACATGATGACTTTTAGTTTAAAAGTACGACAATTAAATAATTTATACTAAAAATAATACATAAAAATTTGAATAACATATTTAAACTCAAATAAAAGAGATAGACATCATCCCATTCATGACTGACTCGGTCATTAGCAAAACCAAAATAATCCTCAAACAAGAATACATGATGACTTTTAATTTAAAAGTTATTTTGTATGTAATAAAAGTTTACGGTCAAAAATTACAATTAGGCAAATGTTTTGTTATTGTGTTAATCAAGAGCAACCTCATGGTTTCTTTGATCAAATGTCATGGTTTCTTTGATCCATGCATACAACACAAACTTCTCCTTTACACCTATGGGTGTCTCATTAGACGAAACAATCGCCAACATGAAAATTGGCATATATACGTTCGGAGCATATTCGGGAATATACCACAAAATCGATTAGTTAGTATTACGAGATGGCAAACCCATCCCATACACCATTCTTTATTTTTTATGGCTTCATTCAGAGTATTTAGCTACTTTTTCTTTTCAGAGACTGAAATCTTGTCTTCTGATTCAAGTTTTCAGTATTCCCCCGCATCAATTTTTATTTTTTATTCATGTTTGAAAGGGAACGGTCAACAAATGGAACCCCCCTTACCTATATATATATATATATATATATATATATATATATATATACAATAAGGGGGATGATCATTTGAGAAAGAATTTTAGTTTGAGAAGAAAAAGAAGAGAACATTAAATACTTTAACTCATTTTACATTAATTATTCAATTAAATTACTTTTAAATATGTTATCTTATACACATCAAAACTTGTCCTACACATATCAAAATTTATCCTACACACATCGAAATTATCATACTTTTATCCTACACATATCGAAATTTTCATTAGGTTTATCCTACACATGTAGAAATTTATCTTACACATACCAAAATTTATCCTACACTATAAATTATCTTTGCTTTAAAAATATATATTTGAAAAAGAATTATGATTTCATTTATTAAACTAGTTTATGGGAGTTACAAAAACTTAAAAATTTATTTAACATTAATTACAAGTATTAAATGGAAGATTTCTATTGATTTAAATTTCTTGTTTTTTTTCTTACAAGAAAATTTCTTCTCATTTGAACTCTCCACATCACAAATATTTAACACAAACATAAATATTTAACACAAACACAAGCACATATCATTCAATGGCACCGTGGACTAATAACGAGCAGATCGCGTCGGTGACAGCCTGGATCAATGTCAAAGGGAATCCGCCAAGCAATAGGTCGTATTTTTGGCACAATGTGTCAGAGGAATTCAATCGATAAGCTAAAAAAACAACCACAACATTGATTAGATCACTTGTAAGTGGCGGGATGTATGCTTAAAATGTACGAGATGGAACATCCTCTTTCAAGCGACGATGGAGGCGGACCCTGGCATTAGCACACAAATGGGAATCCAACTCAAACAAGACATCTATCGGTATCAGTACGGAACCAACTTTGCCATCACCCATCTTCTATCATGGCAATTGATCCGTTATTTTAATGTTTAGTGTTTAATTATCAATGTTTAGTGTTTTGTTTATTATTTAATGTTTAATATTTAGTTTTAATGTTTAATGTCTAGTTTTAATGTTTTTTTTTTTGAGAGTAGTATAAATTCCAAAGGCTTAAAAGGTGTCTTAAAAATAACCTGAAATATGTACGAAAATAGTATAGATCAATACAAAAATGTATTGGTGAGGATACCTTGTTTTGAATACATATAGTAGAAAAATGTTTCGCAATTCATGTGTTGTATACTGTTTGCAATTATGTAATAAGTAATATCCGTTCAAAATCAACCCTAAGAATCAAGTATCAAGAATCAAGAATCAAGAATCAAGAATAAGACAACCACTTTGAAAACCATTTTTTTAGTATAATGAATCACAAGACAATGACCAAGGTTTCTCAACAGAGTCACAAGGGGTATATACCATAGTACTATTCATTGAAATGTCAGGCCCTCAAACGTTAATGATTTTGACATTTATGATGTCTAGTCTAAATTTGGGGGTTTTAAGTTTAATATATGGATGATGCGCCAAAACAATAAAGTAGTTTATAAGGATCAAAATACAGGAATCCATGAGCTAAATAGAAAGTATAACTTAGGTTCATATTATGAAATATAAACTAAGTTATATAATAAAAGTCATGATGAAAGAAATAAATTTAATAATCTTAAATTATAATGATTTATATTTATTATATTAAATATAACTAATTATATTGATTATTAATGAGGTGTGAAAAAAATAAAGAATAACTTGAGTTTACAAACTAAATATTTTATATAAACGTCATAAAATTGAAATAAATTATAAAATGGTTTTAAAAATAAGGTTTTCTATGAAAACTTTATCTACTGACCTAAAAGGTCTCAAAATAATTTTTATAGAAATTTAAGTTTATATGTTTAAATGTTAATTTACTCCATAAAAATGAGATATCATATAAAGACATTATAAAACAGAGGAAAACTAATGTGAACATGATTCTAACATGATGAAATATTTTTACACAAATTTTCATATTAAAATCATTAAATTTCGATTTGATATAATTCAAATATGATTAAAACCACATGAATTCAAAATAAAATACAAAACACTCTTAAAGGTAAAAGTTTCTATGAAAACTCAATCTACTTACTTAAAAAGGCTCACAATAAATTTTATAGAGTTTTTTTGTGACAAAAACCTATTTAGCATGAATATTATTTTTTAAAAACTAATTTAAAAAATAAAATGAGATAACATATATAACCGTATCAAAATAGAGAGAAAATGACATGAAAACTATTCTAACATAATGAAATATGTTTCTACCAATTTTTGTGTTAAAATACATTTAATACGATTTTATATGAATTAAACATGATTAAAGCATCATAAAAATAATTAAAAATACTAAACAGCGTCAATAAATTCCAAAATAATTTTTAAAACTTCTAATCATCTTCAATGAGCTTGTGGACTGTTTTAGGTGACCGTTGAGGCTGTTTCAACTAATATGGACGTTGGGATAACAGTTTCCTCATTTTTCGCCTAGCATTCAACACTTGACGGTTACTCTTTGACCTATTCTTTAGGTTTGCTTCACGCGTATAACTCTTGCATCCTTTGCTTGTTTGAAATAGTAAAAGCATATAGTCGTTGGAGAAGAGTTACAAGTCTTTATCATTGATTGATTGTACCTGCAATAATATTAGAACAAGATAATTCGTTAGTCTATCATCAGGATGCACATAGGTCAGAATGTTGTTATATCCTGAAGTCTGCTTAGTCCTTCACTATCCTGAGGATGTCACATAGGATATTTGAGGTAAATCCATCATGAGGATTTCACCACCAACAATCATCACCATAATGGTTTTGTGATTACATTATATATTGCTAACCATTTTGTTCGCAGGATATTGATAGATGGAGGGAGTTCAGTCAACATAATACAACTAGAGGCCCTAAAAAGGATGAACATCCCTGAAACCGAGATAGTTGTTAGATCATCTGTCTTAATTTGTTTCAGTGGAGAAACCAAAAGTACAACTGGTGATATTAAACTACATGTATATGTCGAGGGGGTAAACTCTATTCAAAGATTTTGTGTAATAGACTCTTTATCCTGTTACAATGTTATCCTATGAAGACCTTGGATATACGACATGAAAGCAGTACCATCAACATATCACCAATGTGTAAAACTACCAACTCCATGGGGAGTCGTTAAATTCAACAGTGATTAGCAGGAAGCAAAGGATTGCTACACAACATTAATGAAGACTTCATCCCAGTCGAAACAAGCATAGCAATTAAAGCAGGATGCACAGTGTTATCATCAGGATGGGAAAGCACATCCTGATCAACATGTCAAAGCAGTCTGCCTGGATGAAAACAATAAGGATGTCACTGTGCAGATCGGTAAGAACATTCCTAATGATATTGAACAATCTCTAATTTTGTTTTTGAGATGCAGGACTGTTTTGGTAAAAAATTACTTGCTAGAAATAATTTGTTTTCCAAATTAGTAAAAGTGAGGTAGAGTGCTAGTATGATAAAAACTTAGTGTTATTTTCAGGATAGTGACTTATAAGTGTAAATGAAAAATAATATGACAACTATGCTCAGGATGATTAAGGTAAAGCTGAGGATGGACAGTTGTATCATGAGGATGCAACTGTATGGTAAATCGAATAAATAGCTAATTTAAGCACAAGTACACAAAGAACACCACACGATGTACGAGGAAAGCCCTTGATTAGTTGTGGATCGCCGGCATAAAACCTCGGGAGGAGTCTAGGGGCCTTGTTTGTTAATATTAAAAGTGGGTAAAAAAGGTTACAACTTTGGATGAATATTGGACGAGTGTACTAAGATTACAATGATTTGTGCTAAGTATGTGTAAGTTCTTCTATAAGTAGCAGAGTACTCGTGTAGTTCAGGTGAATGGGTTGTGTATCAAGTGTCCTATACTCGTCAATCATTCCCATATTTATAGTACATGAAAGTAAGCAAAAGATCCCGTATGATCCGTTAATTAGTTAAGTTCGTTGAAGGCTATAAGTGACCGTTGTGGTTGTTTCATCTCAGGTAGACGTTGCAGCAACGGTTTCCATCTTCTTCGCCCGTTTTAATGCTTGTCGGTTATAACTTTGACTCCTTCTTCGAGTTTGGACCTTGGCTTTCAAACGTAACTCCTTTGACCGAGTATTATAATATAGACGTTGGAGAACAGTTATAAGTCCATATTATAACTTAGTTGTACCTGTAATCATGTCATTAAATGATAATTTGTTAGTCCATCCTCAAGATGTGCACATGCTGAAATATAGTTACATCCTGAAGTCTGTCGGGTCCTTCAGCATCCCGAAGATGCTACACTAAGGATATGAGGTAAAATCATCCTAAGGATTTTCACCACTAACAATTGTCCCCAAAAATATGTTACCGTTAATATCTCAACGGTAGAAATATTTTTCTTAATCGAAGAGTTTCTTGGATAAGCATGCTTTGACTTTCTTCAAGGTTTCAACGGCTATTTTTTAGGCTGAATCCTCGTGATGACTGCTACACCTCATCATATCCTATCGCCTATATCTAGCTTTTTCTTCCTTCTTTATAATCTAACAAGATTATTAAAAAAGATAATCATTTTCTCTTTGTTCTTGCTTTCTTCTTTTCTTTGATCCCGTAATGTTTTCCTAAAACAAATATTTTAAGAATGAGTACGAAGCTAACAAGAGCGTCTGGTAGTGTTAGAATCCCTAAGGATTTGACACCTCAGAACTTGCTCAAAGAACCTGATCAAGAGGTCTGCACTTTTAATGATAGGGATATTCAAGCCTTTAAGAACTCTGGGGCCTTCCCTAGTTCGGCTATTTTCCGTCCCTATGATTCGAGTGTGAAATCTGATTTTAACCTCTTCTGCTTGGGTTTTCTTCTTCTATCTTCCCTTCCAACTTGGTCTCAGGTATCCATTCCCAGAGTTCATCAAGGAATTCTTTGATACAACAAGAATGGCTTTTGCCCAGGCCATGCCTGAGATCTGGAGGATATTAATGGTCTGCAACAAGATCATTAAAAATCACGGCATTCAACTAGAGATTGGGGACCTGTCATATATTTATAAGTTGAAAACACATCGGTCAAGCCGTTATGCTCTTCAGCTTATCAATAAGCAACCTCCTCTCCTGTATAATGTCATAAAAATTGTGAGCGATAACAGTACGCAATTTGCGGACCAGCATTTACAAGAATGGCTCGCATCCATGAAGGCAGATATTCACTTCGGTCGCGCACCCTCAAGGCAATGGTCAAGTAGAACGCGCTAACCGAAGTATTGTCGATTGCATCAAGGATCATCTAGGAACAAAGTTCAGTGGTTGGGTCGATGAGCTCCCCCATGTTTTATGGGCCCATCGTACTTTATCCAAAACAAGCAATGGGGAAACACCATTCAGCTTGACATATGGAACTGAGGTAGTAATACCCGCAGAAGTTACATGTCCATCCCCAAGGGTACTATTTGCACAAAACACTGACAACAACAAAGGGCTACGGATGAACCTGGACTTATTAGAAGAACGTCGAGACATGGCTTCTGTACGCGAAGCCTCCTACAAGCGACAGCTAGAAAAATATTACAATGCACGCGTCAAAGAGCATCTCTTTCGCGTAGGAGATTATGTATTACGCAGCAATGAAGCATCAAACGCTGAAAAACGTGGTAAGCTTACTCCAAACTGGGAAGGACCTTATAAAATCCAGGAGGTACTGGGAAAGGGCGCGTACGCCTTAGAACGTCTGGATGGTACGCCCATCCCACGCACTTGGAATGCAGCGTGATGTGCTCTCCCCCAATAATAATGTGCGTCCCCAATTATATTTATCTGCTGCTCCTCCCAATTTAATATTCGCAGCTCTCTTCCACATGATTTTTTTTAAACCTACTTCGTAGGTCATTTTTTTTCCTCAAGGCCCTAGGCCCAAATTATTATTATCATTTTTATTATTATTATTATTATTATTATTATTATTATTATTATTATTATTATTATTATTATTATTATTATACTGTTTACTTCAACCCCCCCCCCCCCCAATTTAATGTGCGTCCCCAATTAAACTGTTTACTTCAACCCCCCCCCCCCCCCACCCACCCACACACACACACACAATCTGATACATTCTTAGAAAATCTCAAACTATTAATTTGAGATCCAGTGTTAGAAGATCCATCCAAAGGGTCGAAAACAACACAATACCTGCATAATTTTCGCACAATTTTTTTATGATATTCATTATTTGCCATTTGCAGCTACATTCGATTCAATTAACGGTCACCACCACTACCGGTCACCGGAATTTCTCCACTGTTCTTCAATTAAACTTCGACCCACAAGGTTTCGTCTTCCTCCGATCTAATCGCACTCTCCCTTTCTTTCTCTCTCCTCCTCCGCCGTCTTCCGCCTCCCTGCTCCGCTTCCTCCGATCTTTACCCATCTGTCCGCCTACTCCACCACCACCATCGGTTTCCTCCTCAAACCACCTTCAACCGACGTCGCCCTCAACCTGCAAACGGTCATCTGTTTTCAAATCCCAATCGCCCTCTCCCGCTACTCGCCCTTTCCCGCGCTACTCGCCCCCTCCCCAGCTACTCGCCCTCACCAGCTACTCGCTCACTCCCTCTCCAGCTACTCGCCCCTTTCTGCAAGTCCAGTGTGCGAACCGTAGTGCTACTCGCACCTCCCTGAGCCTACTCGCTCCTTTTGCAATTTGGAGCCTACTCGACCTGGTGGTGATAAACAATAAAAGAATTCTTAAAGCTTAAAGTCACAAGTGGAGTTCTAGATTTGCTTATTGCTGACCGTACTAATAATAATAATAATAATAATAATAATAATAATAATAATAATAATGGCTTAACTCCCCCTCTCATAGCGGTTTCTGGGGGCGTGAGCAACTATAGGTTGCTTTTGCTCCTCTCTCGTCCTTTTGGGTGGGGTGTGGTACCTTGTCTCCTTCTCATCTCGAGACGGGGGACACATTTTTCTTGTATGGTCTCTTCTAAGGTTGCTTGTGGGGACACCTCTGGGGAGAGGCTTGCTTCTACCTCGTTTAATGGAGTGTGGCTATGCCCCTTAGGAATTTCCATGAGTGTAAAGATGGCAAACCTGGGTCTTCTGGGTATAACAGGTTAATCTCACATTTACAGCAGTTCCATTTTAAAGATGATCGAAAGGATTTCTTTAGAAGCGCGTTTTCCAGCGATTTAGAGTTGTTTACGAATGTGGGGGAAACCCTGCGGGTTTTTGGATATTGGTTGTGTGGGAGGTGCATGAAGACACATGCCCTTAGCAGGGGGTGCCACCACCCGGATGGTGTCTCCACCTTCTCTGTAAACACTGGCTCAGATGGGGATTTTATTGTGGGGATCCTAAGGCCTCGGGTTCCTGGGGTGAGCTGTGATCTTAGGTCCCAACAAGGAGTAGTGGGGGATGTCACTCTCCTCGATCAGGTTTTCTCCATCCCGGTGCGGAAAGTTAAAAGTATTCCCCCAAGTTGTCGTTTAGCATTTGCCCAGGCTCTGACGGGCGCCATTCGTAAAGTAGTGGCCTCCCCTGGGTCTGTTGAAAACTGGGTCAAACTTTTACTCTTACCACGATGTACTCTTAAGGTGGTCGTTCCGTCTTCTAGGCAGGAACGGAGGTCTGGTAACAGGAAGTCCTTACAATTTGATAGTATTATGCGGGCCTTAGCAACATGGAAGGACGGCTCTGGTTTTGAGGACTTGGTTACGTCGCTCCTCCCGACGGAGGAAGAGGTCTCGCATGGTGGGGGAGCGCAACGGACAGGGGAAAAGGACGAGGAAGTTGACCCCAATATCAAGCAATGCCTCAGGAAAGTCAGAGATGGGCACTTCACCGCCGCTGTTAAGGTGTTGTGCTCCCGTGGGGTAGCGCCACCCGGGGAATCTACCATGCAAGCCCTTATCGACAAGCATCCCATTGTTTCGCCGCCAACCCTACCGTCCAACCCTCTACCCCACCCTGCATTATCGGTGGAAGAAGACTGCGTTTACAAGTGTGTGAAGTCTTTCCCCAAAGGGACATCCTGTGGTCGAGACGGCTTACGGGCTCAACACCTGTTGGATGCCCTTAGCGGGGAGGGGTCAGTGACTGCTTCAGGTCTGCTTTCTGCTATCACCGATGTGGTCAATCTGTGGTTAGGGGGTTATGTCCTGGGGTGCTTGCTGAATTTATTGCTTCAGCCCCCTGACCCCATTGTTGAAACCTGATAATGGGATTCGCCCCATTGCTGTGGGGGCTATATGGAGAAGGTTTGTCTCTAAAGTAGCCATGAAGAAAGTGGTTAAAGAAGTTATTAAGTACTTGGGAGACTACCAATTCGGGGTGGGGATCCCCAATGGGGCAGAGGCCGTGTTGCACAGCGCTAACAGGTTCCTCAGTTCCTTTCATGCAGACGGCTCTCTGGCCATGCTCACGGTTGATTTTTCTAACGCCTTCAACGTAGTTGACCGATCTGTTTTGTTACGGGAAGTCCATCGCCATTGCCCCTCCATTTTTCCGTGGGTCAAATTTTTGTATGCCCAGCCAGCTAGGTTATATGTTGGGGATGAACGCATTGGAGCCTTTACGGGGGTTCAACAAGGGGACCCCTTGGGACCTTTGCTTTTTTCCCTTGCCTTACACCCCCTAGTGCGCCAAGTGCAGCAAAACTGCAACCTCCCCTTCCACGCTTGGTACTTAGATGATGGGACGATCATTGGGGACGCTGTGCAGGTTGCTAAGGCCCTGGAAATTATCAGTTCAGAAGGACCATCATTGGGACTCAACCTTAATATCAAGAAAACAGAGATTTTTTGGCCAACCTGCGATGGGGTGAAGACTAGGCCAGGGCTATTCCCTAGTGATATTGGACGGCCTGAGAGAGGTGTCAAACTGCTAGGAGGGGCAGTCAGTCGCGATGCTAGCTTCATATGTGATTTGTCTACTAAAAGGGCGTCACGGGCTGTGGATCTTATGGGGCTCCTCCCTCGTCTGCGGGATCCGCAAAGCGAGCTCCTCCTGCTCAGATCCTGTATGGGAGTCGCAAAGTTGCTTTTCGGTTTACGAACATGCCAGCCCCCCTTTGTAGGCAGCGCTGTCTCATGTTTTAATAAAGGCCTCCGGGAGGCAATTGAAGATATTGTAGTTTGTGGGGGGCATATTTTGGGGACCTCCAGTGGCGGGTCGCAACCTTACCGATGCGGCATGGTGGGTTGGGCCTTCTCTCGGCCCGGGATGTTGCCACTTATGCCTTTGTGGCGTCCAGATCTCAATCCTGGGGGTTGCAAGACCATATTTTACGTAACAGCGGGGTCGATAACACGGATCCGAATTATGTTTGCGCTTTGGAACGCATGCATGAAAATCTCCCTGACTTTGATCTTGGCGGTTTCTCCAATAAAGACACCGCCCCCAAAGAGCCACAAAAAACGTTGGCGAATGCTCTTTATTGTCAAATCGCACGAAGTCTGAGGGAAGATTTTTGCTTGACCCCACGCCAGAAAGCCGTCATGGAATGCTTACAGAGGCCCCACGCCCAAGACTTCCTAACAGTTATCCCTAACGAAGGGCTGGGGCAACGAATGTCAGCCGTGGAATATAGAGCAATCCTTAAATATCGTTTGATGATTCCCATTTTTCCCGATGACGAAACATGTCCGGTCTGCCGTAAAGCGTGTTTGGATAAATATGGGGAGCATGCCCTTCATTGTAGAGAGTTACCGGGGTTTAAGTACAGGCACGATTTCGTTCGGGACGTTTTAATGGATATTCTTAGACGAGCAGGGATCTCGGCCAAGAAAGAAGCCCCAGTTAACTTTCTAACAGACCCGGCAGAAGGGAGGTCCACTTTACGTCCGGCTGACCTGCTAGTGTTTGGCTGGGAAGGTGGGAAACACGCATGCGTGGACCTTACGGGTGTGTCTCCTTTAGCGGGATTCAGGGAGAGTGGGTTCGTGGCGGGGCAAGCGGTAATTAGAGCAGAGTCGAACAAGGTGGCAAAGCATGCTAAAGCGTGTGAGGATAACCAACATGCTTTTGTCCCTTTAGCCTTTGACACTTTTGGCTCATTGGCCCCGGAAGGGATCAGATTTCTGACGAGAGTCCAGCGGGTGGTCCACAGCAACTTCTCGACTCCCCAGGGGCGAGGATTTGTTTTCTCTAGATTAGGGTTCTCTATCCAGAAGGGGGTGACGGCGCAGCTTGTTGCCCGTCTACCTGCTATTCTTATGTAATTTGCCTCTTTTGTTGAAATGGAAATTATGTTGATTTAAAAAAAAATTTGTAATTATTATAATTATAACTTCGTGTTCTAGACTCGGGTGTTCTTGACTTGACCAAAGTTGCTCGTTTACGCTCCAACGTCCATTAACACCTACACAATATAAAATAAAATAGATAAACACTAAAAAAGACCCAAAACTAATAAAAATCTATAAAAACCTATACTAACCTATACTAAATAAAATAGACCGGTACAAGCCTAAAACTAATAAAAACTATCTAAACGACTCGAAAACTATACAAACTTTACACAGGAAATAGATGTATTTTACAATACATCAAATATCCCCACACTTATCTTTTTTCGTCTCTGAAAAAGAATTATGCTATGGAATCACAATCAAATAATCTAGCCTCAAAACATAGGTTACTTTAATTTAAAAATCTAATCACGTGCAAACTGCGATTGCAGGAATACTTATCCTCTTAAACCCAACCACCGGTTTCTAAGCCCCTTATCATGTTAGTTTAATTTTAAGTTCCTTAGTCTTCCTAGGGTCTCACACTAAAGAAGCCACAGTTTCACCTAATCCCGCCTCAAGCTTATGAAACAAAAAGAACAACCAATTGACTATTCCTAACCATTTTATGTAGAAAACTGAGAGAAATTAAAATCATTTTTTTTCATTTTCATCTCAGCATACTTAACTCAGAGGGTGTGACCAATCCAAGTCGCTATCTCAGTGGCCAGGCACCTTAACCTTCAGCATTTTCGCTTTGATTTATAATTAATTCATGAGCATTTTTAGATATTTATTTTCAGACAATCCAAGAGGGAGTCGAGTCCGAAGTCACTATCCCTAGAAACGACACCATTGGCATTGCCCTTATTTTATATCCAACTCTTTTTTCTTTAACTTTTGATTAGAAATTCTAACCGTTTTAAACTTATAACGGCATTCCTTATACTATTATTGGCGGTTTCAACTTCCCCATTTTTTCCTAGATGAGAACCCACAAGGTATCCTAATATATTTAGGTGTATTAGCTCAAAGGAAACTTTTCTACCGGATGGGCCTACCCACACATCCCAAGTCAACACGCTTTTGATTATTTATTCTTCTAGTACATATAATATTTGAAAACCAGACACTTGATTTTATCTATCATTTCCCATATTTTATAATGCAAACTTCAGAATCAGAGACTTTTTTTTCAGTTTTTTTTATTTTTATTATTTTTTTTTAACTCAAAATGACTCTATATACAGACTAAACAACAGTTTCCCATCACCACACTTAAACTATACATTGCCCTCAATGTAGGAATAGAAAACAACTCAAAACTAAAAATAAAGTCCGAATACAAAAAATAAAAAAAAATACAAAACTAAAAAGAAAAGGGCAAATTGGAAACGACTTAGCTGGTTAATTAACGCGTAAGCTCCAAAAAAATCTAGTCCAATCAAGCTCGATGGTATAGCATTTCATTTACAATCGGCTCTGACATAATGGTAAACTCTAGGCTTGCCTTGACAAATGATAAACAGCTCTGGAATCACCCGAATGGAGATTGAGTACGGGTGGTGCAATCCAAACCTGCGCAAAACGAAACAAACAAAACCCGAGAATAATACCGAACCACACAAAAATAAAAAGACTCAAACTACTAACTTAGACTCATAATATAATAACAAACAAGAAGACGTACCTGCTTTGCAAATGGCGGTGAATGGTGGGAGAACCAAATGGGTAAAAAGGAAAAAAAAAACTGGATCTCGCTCAACGTGAAGGACATTGGTGATCACAACACGTGTTGCAAGCGGAAAAAAATAACTTTCCGGGGTAATAGCTGGTCGCATGAGGCGAACAGGTCAGCCCAGACTCCTCTCATTATGTCAAAAGTCTTTTTTCACATAAAGTTAATACCATTATTGTGACTAATAAAATTACATCAAGATAGCAGGCAGGCGGGCAACAAGCTGCGCCGCCACCCTTTTCTGAATAGCAAATCCTAATCTACTAAAAACGTAACCCTGCCCACCCAGAGCCGGAAAGCAGAGGCAAAGAAGGTAGAAAAACATGCTAAAGCCTGCGAGGAGAACCAACACGTTTTTGTACCCTTGGCCTTTGATACCTTTGGCTCATTGGCACTGGAGGCTACCCGTTTCCTGACCAGGGTCCAACGGGTTATTCATAGTAGTGTCTCGGCTCCGGGTGTGCAGGGTTACGTTCTTAGTAGATTAGAAAGTTAATTAATTTTTGTTTAGAAAAATTCTCTTTTATTACCCAAACCTTTACCAAAACTCCCACTCATAAAATATATATAAAGATAATACATGGAATCCGCTCATGGTGAAATTTCCTAAGCAAACACGCAAACCTACAAACAGACTCAAAGACACAAAAACAAAGATAAAATAGGAAGATAAAAACCTATGAACCACTACCGAAGGACGGACCAATCGCAACTAATACAAACTCTACAGAGCCTCCCCACACTTAAACTTAATCAGGAGGCTTATCTTTTATATGGACCCGATCTAACCCATTCAATTCCACCCGGTTCTCATTAACAATTGAAATTTTATTATTGTAATTGAAAAATAATTTAACCATTCTTAACGGGTCAAACCACCAAAATTTAAACTTACCTGGATTGAACCGGATGCGTGACATGTAGCAAGAAGACTGGTCGTGCTTGACTTCCACTGCCTTCCTCTTCTCCAACTCGTGCCGGCCATTGATCCTCTTCTAGTTCCGATCTTTTTTTTTCCTCTTCTTTGCCATCTCTCGTGGTGCTGTTGATTTTGAAATTCCATCTAGCACTAATACCACGGGCCAACTATGATGTGCTTCTTATACAACCATTTCCACAGGAGGATCCCCACATTTAGTTCTTTCATCTGGTGCACGTCCAGTCATGTCTGTCAGTTCACCTTCGAGTAACGCATCCAGGTATGCAATATCCCCATTGTGATCAAACTCCCCTACTTCTTAATAAGCAAGTAAACCCTCTAACTCCAGATCTAAAAACTCATCCTCTTTAGACAATGACTTCTCACCCATCTCATTGTCTTCCTCTGAACCAAACATCATATCAACGGAATCTCCCAATTCCACTTCTTCTTCAATCCCTTCTTTCTTCACTAACGACTTCTGATACGCCGTCCATTCTTCTTCGTCATCCTCTTCATCCGAGTCAGTCCCAAAATCATATATAGTAACATGTGGCACCGGGGGTGGGACTTCAATGTCCATTTTCGTTTCCGTGATTGGGATGATCTCTTTATCTGACTCATCTGCGTATTCCATGATCGGCTCTTTCCCTTCTTCTGGAAATGTTGGGAACAACTCCCCTCGAGCGTTCATGTACCCGAGGTAGTTGCCCTCCTCATCATATGTATAACCGACTTTCGGCAGATGCTCTTGTTGAACCTTTTCTTTTTCTTCTTTTTCCTTTAACCTTCTAGCAATGTCTTCTAATCTTCGTTGAAGATCTAAAAGAGCAGCCTGTCAGTCTTTTATGAGGATGTCGCGGTTTTTTAGGAGGGTGTCCTTCTCTGCTAACATGTTCTGGGTATTGGCATCCTTAGCAACTAGTAATGTCAACAGACTCTTGATTTCACTCCAATCATTGCCACTATCCTCACGAGAATTGCTTCCAGAAAATTGATCAGGATATTGATTAAAATGTGACTGTTGATACAAGTCATCATAATAATATGTAGGACAGCCCTGTGAATAATATGGCTGAGGCTGCACAAAGGAATTAGCACAATAATGTGCAGAGGGCCCCTCATATTGTGGACATAAAATGGTAAAACAGGGTCCTCCACAAATCTCACACATATTTACAGACTCAAAAGAAATAAAAGACACATAAAATTAGACTCCTACGACTCATTTTACAAAAAGACAGACTCAAAACAAAACCCAAGTAGCACAGATATGGCAGATAAGTGTAATCAAAGCTAGTAAACGCAATTGCCAAGAGTCCCCGACAACGACGCCAAAACCTTGATGTGCTCTCCCCCAATAATAATGTGCGCCCCCAATTATATATATCTGCTGCTCCTCCCAATTTAATATTCGCAGCTCTTTCCATATGATTCTTTTTTTTTAAACCTACTTCTTAGGTCATTTTTTTTCCTCAAGGCCCTAGGCCCAAATTAAAATTATTATTATTATTATTATTATTATTATTATTATTATTATTATTATTATTATTATTATTATTATAACTTCGTGTTCTAGACTCGGGTGTTCTTGACTTGACCCTGCACTGTTAGATGCCATATAATAATATCGTTTTCCCGAACAGTGTGCTCTTGACCATTTATCAAAACCGGTACTCAAGAGAGTATTCCTAATCCGTGGAACGGCTGCACAAAATGCGTTAAAACTTTGTTCAAAATCAGATACCCGGTAAGCTTTACAAGTCTTCCACCACAACGTCAGTAAATCCTTCTTTTTGCTTGATGGTAAGTTTTAAGTTTAATATCAAATGGCGACAACACAACCCGTGAAAGACATTAGGTAAAACCATCCTAATTGCCAAATCTATTGAATTGGCTCTGTCATATATGATCGCCAAATCCGGATGCTCACCGATACACTCTTTAAGTTTCGATAGGAACCACATCCAACTATCACTGTCCTTGGATTTGCCGATACCATATCCAACAGGTAAAATTTGGTTGTTACCATCCATGCCAACAGTAAGGAACAACTTCCTTTAAACTCACCTTTTAAGTGTGCCGCGTCTATATAATGACCGGTCCTAAAGACTGAAGAAAACTCCTAATCTATATAATAAAATGACACAAAAGGTTATTTTTTGAAAACCTAAAAAAACAGTAATAAAAATAGGGTATAAAAATATTTTACTGACCGCTGCACCAGTGGCAATAAAAAACATTTCAAACCGATTGTCTTCATCAGTCCTAATCTCAGTAACAGTCTCCGGATTTTCCTTTCGCAAATTACAGCAGTAGAATGGAAGCTCAGAAAACGATTGTTTGCTATTTCCTTGCAAAACTTCAAGTGCTTGACACTTCCCACGCCATGCTTGAGAATATGTTATGTTCACCTTAAATCTTTGCAGAAAATCTTGTACTATTTCGTTTCCATGATATACACGTCTGGTATCTCGCAATTGGTGCTTTAGTATGCTACCAATTACTTGTGGGTTAGCCTGACGAAGATGCGAATGTGTTTGAGTTTTAGAACATGTGTGATTATTATTTAAAAATGTAACATAAAACGTGCTTGAAGTTGGGAGAGAACATGCCCTAAATTTCCACTCACAATCGTCAACTACACAAGAAATTTCGTACCGGGTTTTAGATGATCTATCTACTTTATAAGAATAACGTTCTGACAAACACAAATTTCCTAACTGCAGTTTCATTTCATCTTTGTTAAGAAATATATAACCTTCTGAAAAAACTGTCGATGAAGTGTTTTTTGTTATCTTTGGAAACCTTTTAGGACTTGAATTACCATAAAATTCTTCATTATGTGATTTATTATCATCAAAATTTTCAAAAGACTCGTGTGGATTATAATGTTCAGAATTTTCTAAAGACACATTTAAACCAGGGAGTTTATAATCATTTAAATGAGCATGACTAGATGAACCGACACCAGATTCATCAATAACATATAACTTCAATACTTCCTCGGGACTTTGCTGAGCAACTTTAAAAAGAAAAAATACATCACGATCATTAAAAATGTCGATTGCATCATCGAAAGCTGACATTTTATAAGATAAGCGTGCAATGTGTGGAATGTCACACACATCCGAAACTACATTTAAGAAACTAAAATACGAGATATTTGCTTCTATTTCTAAACCCCGTCTTTTACAGCTAGAATCAACAACGTATTCTATTCGCTTGTTGACAACTTCCCACTTGCCACCACTATAGATTATAAATATAACCATTTTTTGAAACACAAATGTAAACACTTTAGAACAAAATAAAGAAAAAATGATTAAAACACAAATGTAAACACTTTAGAAAATTTACAAAATTTATAACACCACGATGCTACAAGTTGTCACATCACCGGAGACGTCTCTGGCAGTGTACGACGTCCGTCACCGGAGACGGTGCAAAACCTACAAAAGACGCCACCAGAGACGTCTTTTTGCAGGCCGGAGACGTCACCGGAAACGTTTCATAGCCTGCAAAAGACGCCACCGGAGACATCTCTTGCAGGTCTGAGACGTCACCGGAAACGTCTCCGGTGGGTCGGCTGTGTTGATTAACTGGTAAGCCGAGCCAAAGACGAGCCGTCAGTGAGACGTCTCAAGGACCCACCGGAGACGACTTGGTGGCTCTGACACGTCTCCGGTGACGCATGACAGTACTCGGGATAAAAAACGCCACGTGGTGGTCTTTTATTGGTTGGAAACCAAAGGCTCTCGGGAAACGCTTCAAACTCGTTAGAAACCGTAAACCGTCTCTCAAAAAAGTCAGAAGAGGGCTATTCTCGTAAATTAGACGGTTAAAGGGCTATTTTGTGATTTTCCATTTTGGTTTGGTTTTCTTGTGGGTCAAAGACTCAAGATTTTCTCAATTATTAGTATTACCTACGAAGCAACCTGACCCAGGTTTGTTATAACTATACGTGTCATCCTCCACATATCCCAGATCACAAACTAGTCACCAACTCACCATCACTTTAATCTAGCCATCTGTAACAACCTTTACCTTCCTTCCTTATTCAACCCTTCTCTCTCACAATCTTTACCAACTCCTAAACCATAAACAAAGAATCTACACTCACCATCCTTTATCCTTATACCTTCATCACACGACAAGCATCCAACATCCATCTGTTATATATATATAAAAAAAACCTAAACCTGCAAATAACCAATCCCATCTCCTTAAAACTTCACCACACATCAAACCAATGCCAACACTACAGATGTTATTAACCCGTCAGCTACCTCCTAACGATGAGTTTATGGGTTGCATGGGAAGGAATGATGATTGCATGGAGAATGTGAAGGATAATGGCAAAAGAAAAAAGTTGAAGGAGTTGTTTGTGTCTTCGTTTACTTCGCCGTCGCCTCCACTTGAAGAAACAAGTGGAGGCGACGGCGGAGTGGTGGATGATTGTGATGGTTCGAGGGGTTTTAGGCGATTTACGGGTACGTTAAGGCAGCGGTTGGGTAGACGGGTGTGGAGGCCGGCATTGGTGACGATTCATGAGTGAGTTTGAAAAGAATTGGATTTAATGATTCATTAATTTTGAGCATGATATGGAAAGTTTAGAGTTGAAACCTTGTAATGTATATATTTTGTTAAATAAAATTGGATTGATTTGGATAAAGGATTTAGTGAATCCATTTCATGTTCCGCCTCTTTGTGTTATAGTTTGACATAGGGTGTAAACACCTCGGGCAAAGCTCGAGCTTGTTTAATTTATGAGGGATCGATCAAAAATTGTGCCACTTAGCCTTAGCTTTAGGCCTTAACGAAATAAATAATGTAAACTATTTTTTAAGCTGCAATTAAGGTGATATCAAATTCATTGATCAAATTTTATTTTTCACTTAAGTTGTAGTCTAAGGGTAGAGGGAACAAACCCTCTCAAGGAAGGTTGGGAGTTTGAATCCCATAAATAGTGAAAATATAAATGGGTGAAAGTTTGACAATTAAAAAAAAATGTTTCATAACAAAAATAAAAGTTAAAAAGAAAGTCAAAATTAACCGGTAAAAAACAAAAACAAATAAGTGTGAGCCCTCTTTATTTTATCTTATTCGCCCTCTCTAGTCCTACACTCATTAATAAACCTGCAAATTTTGTTCTCAAATCATTTCATTTTCTTCTTTAATTCTTAACATCTCTCAACATTTCTTTACTTTATGTTTTATATAAACTACCCTTCACATGGATTAATACCTGATTAACAATTTTGAGGCTCGAACATAAAAAATCCATCGAATAAATGACATCACTGTTAATAAAACTTGGATATCTGAAGGGTCAATGTGCCGCCGAGAAATTGTGCCCAGGCCAGGACCCCCCCCCCCCCCCCTTAAGGGTCGAGTTTGGTTCGGGCTTGGCTTGATTTGATTTTTGGTTCTAAAAGCTCGAGTTTGGTTCATAAGTACTTCTCAAGCTTCACTTGGCCCGGCTCGTTTATTATTTACTATAATTTAGTTATTTTATTATTAGATTTAGGTTCGTACGTACAAATGTCATATTTTGTGAAAAGTGTGAGAATTGTTAAGAAATGACATGTAGACATCATGTTTTGGATTTAGAAATGATGTATTAGGTTGTTTTGGCTTGAAAAACACCAAACAGAACAATTTAAAACATAATGCAATGTATTAGAGCCATGAAATTTAAAGCATAGCTAAAACACACTGCTTAATAGTTAACACTTAAAACATACTGCTTAACGTTTTTAGCATGGTATTTTAAGTTTTAAGCCTATAATTCATTGCTTTGGGTTTTTAATTGTCATGTCTGTGTTTTTTAGGCAAAACAATCCAAAACATCATGACTAAGTCCAAAAAATGATGCTTACGTATTAATTTAAAATCATTCTCAAACTTCTTACGAAATATGACCTTTATACGGGAACCTCACCCTATTATTATTGTATAAATCAATATTATCATATATATATATATATATATATATATTGTAGTAAATAAAAATTGTTAAATAGCAGCTTCGTTTGGGCGCGCAAGAAAGATCAAATTCGACAAGTGACACTCCGGCTTAGCTTATTGTAATGCCTCAAACACAGTATACCACACACATTTGATTAGTGATGAGCATTCAAGCCCGAATACCGATCCCGTCCCGTCCCGATCCCGATACCATACCGAACCGATACCGAACCGAGGGGTTTCGGGATCGGTATCGGTATCCATATTTATGGATTTTCGGTTTCGGTATTATCGGTATCGGTACGGGATCGGTACGGTATCGGTATTTTAAGGTAAAATACCGATACCATACCGGTACCGTACCGATACCGAACCGATACCGTACCGTACCGTATGTGTTCGGAATCGGGATCGGTATTGGGTTTTTAGACTTTTCGGTATCGGTATTGTCGGGATCGGTATCGGTTCGGTACCGATCCCGTCCCGAGCTCATCCCTACATTTAATTTACTCATGAACATACAGTTCTTAAAAGCTAAATTTAACCATAACATGTGCATTGGAAATTAAAAATATCCAATTACGAAATTTGTCTTAAAACATCCACAGAAATTAAGTAAATTGTGTTCAAAACATGGATGCCAGTTCATAGCTGAGCGCCTTCCAGTCCCAACAAGGCAACAAGTTTCCACATCCGCCATGTACCTACAATAGTCAAATGTGCATTCAAAAGTCGGCTACACATAGTGAATTCTAGTTTTATTTATAAAAACAAAACCTTAAACAAAACACAATCACATCATCATGATAGAAACTGTTTTAAAACAAAAGCCTTTACTTCACATCTTTCATCAAGGTAACTTCTCATTTTCTTCTAAATCAACATACATCGATATTTGTTATACTCCTCGCTCATTCCCAAATGGAATTGTGCGTGACAGCTGGCACCCATCTTACTCGTCACCATGGTCTTTACTCGGCTCCTGAAGGTACCCAAGCGATGCGGGGGGGGGGGGGGGGGGGGGGGGGACAAAACCACATCTACGTGTATGCGTGGTTCCGTTCAGTTTAGTTTAGTTATTAGTTTCAACCACTTGTGGAATTATGGTTTGATTGTAATTAATAATTTTAACACTTATACTATTGATTAAATTGGTTAGTGAAGAAGGTGAGCATGTCTGCAAACTTTGGTATGAGGAAACTTAATGGAAGGTACTGGTTTCCAACGTTTGTGGCATGCATGTATACTAGTTAAGTTGGTGCTACTCCTCATTACATATAGTTTTTTGTTGTACTCACTTTAAATCATGTTATGTTATAATTGCAGCTAGGGATTTATAAGTATCAAAACGTATTCTTTTCATTTCGGGTTACATAAGCATATTGTCATAGGCATTGTTATGGGTCGGGTTAGGAGGACCGGTATTTTGGTTAATTTGTTTTAGGCTTGCTAAGTTTAGGTAGTCATAAGTTTTTCTTTGTGTTTTTTTATAACCCAAATTATAACAAAACAACTTTCTTTCTATGCTTAACGACCCATCATAGAGTGGATTTTGATACATACCCTAAGAAGGCTTCATTGTGATGAATGTATGATTTTTATTTGTTATATTAACTTTTGACAAATTTTTGTTTAGATGAATTTTGCAGTTTTAAAGATGATGGAATAATTTTGAAAGCTTCACAATCTTAATATAAACAAGATTGGCAAATTGTGCTAAACATAAGGTAAATAACTGATTTTTTACGTAACTATATGAAGAAAAAACTGCCATGTTATTTTCCGTGTTGTGAGTTTGAACAACTAAAATTTCCTTAAAAATGGTTAACTTGAGTGTGAAAAATCAGAATCAAAAGACTGCATGTTTGAATTACCGTGTTTTAAAAAGTTGTAACATGAGCAGCCTTGATCACTATATTAGATGTTGATCACATTTTTATAACTAAAAATATAGACTGAATATTGTGGATTAGCAAAATAACTAATCAAATAAATTACCTTGGCAGATTCTTAATCCAGTTTCATCAAGATCTGATATTACTACTTATAACAAACATTATTTGATTTTGCAAACATTTATATTATCGAAAACGTTGACTAGTAACATAAATAATTGAATAATTTACCTTGGCAAGGTTCATGATCTGGTTTATATGGATCTACTGCTACTCCGTGTAAGAAACATAATTCAATTTCACTAACATTCGTATTATTGAAAATGTTGACCAAATAAAGTAGTAACATAATTACCTATATATTTATAGATGTGTTATTTGAATAGTAACATGGCATCTTTGTAATTGCAATGGTTGCTAGGGGTAAATTGGTCTTCTTATATGCAACACATATGAAGGTGATTATCTTATCACCTCTTATCACCTCTCCATTTGGAGGAACCGGCTCCCATCACCGCCACCGCCACGCTACAGTCGTCATCCGCACTACCATTCCGATCAAGATGCATGTCCCTTTTTCGAGTAGATCGATCTGACAAAGATTCCGATCAATATGACAAACCTAAGGTCAGATTTCGTCATCGCCGGTGGCTATCTCTGGCCGCCTTTGGTGGCGTCTATGTTGTGGCCGTGTTTGGCTGCCTGTGTGGTAGTTCGATATTTTTATCCTCTTTTATATCCACCTTTCTTTCTTCTTTTACAAGCACATAAACATGCAAAGGTAAACTATTCAACTTATTATGTTACTGTTATAAGAAGTATATCGTGCCCCAACCAGCGCAGCCCCCACCGCCACCGCCACAAGTGTACTACGCCCCGGTGGCGCCAGTGATGGGTGTTCCACATTATGCACCTCATCCAAGACAGACAAGTGTCACGAATACTATTGTTGGAAATGCGGTTCAACATGATTCAATTTTGCTAACATTTATATTACTGAATGTTGACTAAATATAGTAGATTGGTACCATAAGTAATCCAATAATTTACCTTCGCATGTTTGTGTGGTGGTTTCATCGACATTTGTTGGTGCTCCATGCAAAATGTCTCTACTTACCAAAACACAAATAAAGCAACTCACACATTGAAGATACACGCCATAGAATAGGTAATAATTCATTTCACCATTTTTTGGGGAGCTTACAACAACTGCTGAACATCTGCACTTTCAATTTGAATTGTGCTTTAAAATAAGAGAAAACGGTTGAGAAAAAACTGCATTTAGGGGGTTAGATTTGTTTTTGTTTATACTGTTTTCATTTTTTTCAAGTTTAAGTATGCTTTAAACTATTTAATAAAAACCTTTTAATTCAATATCATCGTGCATATATGTTTTATTTAAAAAGATTATCTAATTATTTAAACATTTGGTTACAATCAGTATGTTTATTAGTTTTTTTTAATTTATTTTAACTGTGATTAGCAACTCATCACAGTACGAGGATTAGAAATAGTGAAATTAATTAGCATTATAGATCATGCAAATCTATAGTTTGTTTTTGTTTATAATCATTCGTATATTTTATAAAATTGTATATATTTATAGGATAAACTTTAGTAGTGAGTCAGTTAAAGTTAAAATTTCAAAATTGTTTCACATTTTGTTAACTATAAGATTTCTCATTTCTTTAAATTAGGAAGTTTGTTTTGTTCATAGACTGATTAAATACTATTGAATTCTTTTTTTACTAACCTGATTAAGTTAACTAAGGATTTTATGATTATCTATACAAGCTTACAACTCCTGGAAAATTGCTACAAAATCTCATATCTAGTGAGAGCGTTTATCATTTTAAACTTTCAAGGAATTTTAAAATATAGTACTTATTCATAAAAGTTCAAATTTTATGAATTTCGTTTTTTTATAAAAAAAAAATAATAATTTGGTAAGTGTTACTTAAGTTTGTATTACACTTGTTTCAAAATACAAAAAAAAAATACTTTTTTTACGGTCACAAAGCATTAGTTTTGATTATTTTTTTAATATATTATAGCATTCATCAAAATGGAACCACGGTTCACAAGATATGAAGATATTAATAAGGAGTATCTATTTTTCTTTTGAGAACTTGTTCATGTGTCCAAAATTGGCTATAGTTGTTTGTGTCTTATGTTCAGCCAAGTTTTGGTTTGGCTTTCATGAGGAGCAATAACATTAGTGTTTGTGATGCTCATAATGGTATTTTTTTTTTTTCTTATTAGTTTCATAAATGCAATAATCACTTGTACATAAGGTATTACTTGCTTGTACATTTTAATCGACACATCGATATTAACCAAGAAAAAAATCGTCAACAAAAAATGAGCAGGTCGTCACGGTATTTTTGAGTATTTTAAAAACATAGTAGTTTAAAAGTTATGATAAGATTAAATAAAAGAATTATAATTTTGTAGGAGATGGGAGAAAAGTGCAAATATTAACTAAATATGAAGGAATTAATCTATAACTAAGATGAGGTATTAAAGTGTAAAAATGTTTGAAGGACTATTTTACCCCCATTTCAAGGTTAAACATGCAATGCAATAATCACTTGTGCATAACGCATTTCTTTCTTGTACATTTCAATCTACACGTTAATATTGACTAAGAACATCAAAATGTCAACAAAAATGAGCAGGTCATCAAGGTATTTTCGAATGTTTTTAAAACATAATAGTTTAAAAGTTATGATAGGATTAAATAAAAGAATTATAATTTTGTAGGGGGGTATAAGTACTAACTAAAAATGATGAATTAAAGTAATTAAAGTAAGGTAATAAAGTGTAAAATTGTTTGAATGACTACTTTACCCTCATTTTAAGGTTGTTAATTTAAATAAAGTTCTTAACTTTTGGGTATCTTAAACTACCCAAAACTAGAGGTGGAAAGGTAGCCGCTAATGGAAACTGAGTTACGCGAACTGTCTGTTTGCAAACAGCTAGCTCAGACCGTGCAGTTTTCTGATGTGAACGACGTTTGGAAGGGGTGGCTGAGCTCAGATGGATGCTTCTTGGTTGCTACTGTCCGAAACATGCTTTCTTCTTTTTTGACCCTGTATTATCCCATTCGGGGTGCCAAAAAAATTAAATATTTTAGCCTGGAGGGCAGAGCAAGGGAAAATACCAACATTGGACGGACTAGTGCGCAGAAACATCCTCCATACTTCAAAAGATTGTCCCCTCTGTGGTGATTATCTTGAGTCAGTAGATCACCTATTCATCAGATGTTACATAACGGCAAATGTGTGGAACAAAGTAAGTGAATGGTGCAAAATTCCACAAATCTTCGCCTTTTCGGTAAGGGAGCTACTGGAAATACACAGAAAATTGGACCAAGTGGTAGAAAGAAAAAGATGGTGCTTTCGGTAGTTCTTACAACATGTCGGGTGATATGGAAAGGGCGTATTGACAGAGTATTTTTGGGAAAAGGGTAGTACTGTAACAAATGTTGTGCGAGATCATGACTACATCCTTCATGTGGGTCAAAAACCGGGCGAACCAAGAGGTTGGCTGGAATAGGTGGTGTACTAAGTTGTTAAAACTTAGCACAGCAGGGTAGTATTGTAATTTCTGTCCACTGTTAAAATACCCAAAAAATGACTTATGTCCAATTATTCACAACAAACTGAAAACCAACTCTCTATGCAGAAACAAGAGAAACATGGTTCTTGATCATACATTTCACCCAACAACTAAACAAATCAGAAGAAAAAAAAATTCATGAAAATACAGAGACAGACCCGGTCCAGACAGACACTTAGAAATCTTACATCTCTACTGATCTGATCAGTTCAGTTGAATCTAAAACTTCTACTCTGAGGGGAAGGAAACGTCCGCAAACCTCTTCTATTCTCCCCCTAACAGCATCAAACAATTCAACCGCCACGGTCATTTACAAACAAAATAGAGTCACGGAGGAAGCCAACATAAAGAATGATTGTTATTGTCATATATCCTTGGCCTCCTCTTCCAAAGGATCACGCAGGGTGCCAAACATCCAGTCCATCCAAACGGTATAATGACCATAGTTATGACGGTATGTGGTGTGATGAATTGTGTGGTATCCTGCACCCATTACTGGCCATAACTTCCCGTGAATGCAGTCGTGAATGTTTGCTGTCCAGATAGCTTCCATGAATAATAACGCGATGTGTGTCGTGAAATGTGTTGGGACAAGAAACAGAGCAATTACATGTGGCACCGCCTGCAGTATCCCGTCTATAGGGTGGAACGCCAACCCTGATTAAAATAAAAGAAAGCATAACCAATGATTAATATATCTAAATCTTGAAGCTTCCGTGTTATTTTACAAATAACGAAAGAAAAGAAAAAAACGGGTACTAACCAGCAAATGGAGAAAGGGTATTTTGTTTATTATAGATATGATGTGTTGCATGGAGCCATTTGTAAAGAGGTTTGATATCATGCAACTCTCTGTGCATCCAATAGATGCCAAACTCGACAAATATTAAGTAAAGACCCAAGTACCAAATGTATGAAGCCCATCCAACATCGCTTATCCTTGAAAAACATCTCGTCCATCCATTTTCAACCATGTATTCGGAGAATGAAGGAAGAGCACAGTACCATGGCATGGCCTTCATTGCAACATATATTTGCAAATACATTGCTTTTCTGGTAGGGATGGCATCTGCAAGAATGCATGCAAGCAAGCCCATAAAGATTTAATACAACACCGTCAGATTTTACAGAAACGTGTATTTATGTATGACCAAACTAACCTAGGTAGTCAAAGGTTTAAGGCGTAGATAAGCGCAATAAATTAATAATAATAAATATGTATAACAGGTATAAAATTATTATTGTTTTCCGATATAACTAAAAATTTAAAACTATCGCCATTATCAAAAATATTGAAAACATTTTAAATTAATTGAATTATACAAAATCTAATACAGCTAGCTGTATCATCTATTCTAGGTATAGAAAATCAAAAAGCTTTTAAAATCATTGTACACCTTACCATTCCTACCCAATTAATTTAAAAAAAGCTAGAAAAGCCCAAAACTAAAAAACGCCTGAGTTTATAGGGCATCTCTCTTGTAAAAGAGAAGGAAAAACAGCTGCTGGGAAGAAAGAAGATAAGAGAAGCGGAAACCGTTCAGTTGATCGCCTCTTGAGCCTTTGACGGTTTGACTACATAGCTAGCAAGTTAGCAACTAACTAAAACAGATATAAGGGCCTAAAATATGTCACAGGGAAAAGCACATGTATGATGATGCTAAACTAATACATTAGTTCTAACAGATGGAACCACATCACTAAATTCTCAGCCTATGTTCAATAAAAATCATTTCATAAATTTGTAACTTTTGTAGTCATTCTTGATATGAACTACAGCATCATTACTAATCCGTTAAGTCAATAACAGTGCTTCAGAAAATTCCTAACAACCGTCGATGAGCATCTTTCAAACCTTATAATCACTCTTGACTGGAAACACTACCGTAATCTGTAGACCAGGCCTCTTATTCTAACCAATATTGTCACCTTTACCCATTCAGAGCTCAAGAATTTGTTTATTTGGTTTGTCAGGAGGTCTCTCATCTCATCCTGTTACTACTCTCACTTGAGCAAGTTTAACTATGGAGTTCTCCTCTCATCCACAGTCATTGCGCCAAATCGCGTTGGTGATATTTGAGGGGTTTTATGAACCCAACATCTCTCATGTCCACAGCCGATGTGGAATTTCTCCTATATAGTTATCATTCACCCTCTTTACTATTTCAGAAACACCTATATTACATGATGCCAAAAAAAAATCAAGTACGGATTGTCTAAAAAATAAATCTATTGGTTCATTTTCAGGTATGAACCAAAGCACCATGTAATCTGCTTCCATCAGCAATCCTCCCTATTTCAACTTCCTTGCTTATTATAGTAGCAACAACAGTCATGTTCCCTCTTCTAACTTCACAAAATTACCCAAAACAAATGAAATCAGATCCCAAAAATCTATAATCCTAAATCACTAATCACTCTCATAACCTAAAGATCCAATCCAATCCAAACCACCAAAGATCAGTACAATCATCAACAAATCTAGATATATGATCCAGATCACACCACCCCTTAATAATACCAAAATCAAAAAAACATAAATCAAGAAAATAAACCAATCATTTCATCAAACAAATGGCCTGCAACCTACATACATCTACTGTTTAAACTTAAAACACTTACTACAAGAACAGAAAACACAAAGAAACAAAACCCATTTCATTTAAATCTCACACTAATCAACCCAAAAACACATCATTTCACAACTAACTTCCGAGATTTGTAAAAAAACTGAAAACATTTCATCAAACACATGGTGTGCAACCTGCATGCCCACTACCTTTTAATCTTAATATCACTTACTTCAAGAATAAAACACCCCCACTTGAATCTTAAACAAATCAACCCAAAAACACATCTTTGAACAAAAAAAAAAACTCAAGACATTTCATCGAACAGATGGTGTGCAACCTACGTTTTAATCTTAAACCCACTTAATTTAATAACAAACAAATACCCAGAAACCAAATCCCCTCCAAGACTCTTTTCCCAACAAATTTTAAAAATTCAACCTTTAGGAACATAAACATTATGCTTCAAGTGGTAGATGTACAAGCACCAAAGGAAGCCAGAGATGAGGTAAACAAGGGATCCAGCAATGTAGTTACGCAACCAGGCTTGAACCGGGTGTGGTAACCCGGTCCATAACTTGTCTGGTAGTAAAGTACCGAGGACTATTTGGTTGTAGAAAGTGGTTTCGTTTACAAAGAGAGATAAGTAATTAGTGTCCATGGGTTAGTGATGAAGTTTGTGAAGATGTGAGGGTGAGATTGAGGAGACTGAAAAGAGACAAATTGTGGAGATGGGAAGACAATGGGAAGTGGGTTGGTGGTGACAGAAGATAAAGATGGCGATGTATATTAGACAGGGACTTGGAAGTGTTTCGTACAAATGATTGTGCACCAAGTACAACCCTAGATTAAGAATTTTATAGTATGTGTTGGGGCTAATGTGAGGAAGGCTTTATTCTATTAAAAAAAAAAAAAATTAGTCGTGTTGACGTGTCACTGCTTAAAATATCAATCCTATTCGTTTGACTCTGTTGTGCCTCACCTTGAGCGATAGTTTTATCCAAATCATATTTTTAATGAATTAATTATGAATTAAAAAAGAAAATATATTAAATATATTTAAAAACATATCTTTCAAAAGTAAAAATACAAATAATGAAATTTAGGATGTAAATAAGCTTCTGTAAAATTTGTAGAATTTTTAGAGTTGTAAATGTATTTTAAATAATTATTAGAACCATTAAATGAATAATATATAATTAAAGATAACCATGATATTGGATGTGGTTAGAGAAGATAATCAAAATATTAGATGAGTTAGTATAAAGGACTTATGATGTACAAATGTTTCAAATAAAAAACTAACAGTGTAAATTTTAAATATAAAAAACACGCAATACAATTTAAGGTAAACAAATCAGCATTCATCAAAGCTTTTTTTTGCTTAAATAGATGATATGTGCTCAAGGGAGATTCCATGTACATGCAAATTTTCATGCAAGCAACCCCATGTGCATGTCACATGTTCTTTAATTTCCTTGTTTTGTTATTTCTTGTTTTTCAATTTGTTTAGTAGAGTAGTGGATGACCCATGGTCTAAAATAAAGGAGTAGTAGGTGGTCCGTGATCCTCTTATTTAATGCTTGAATTAATTATTGTATACTTTTTTAGTTAATTTTGTTTTGGCCCTTTGGTTGAATTAAAAACAATTCAGAAAAATTAATCTAAAGACTATTTCTAAATCTCTCAAGTTTCCTTAATTTGATGGGAAGAGATAACGTACAAAGCTTTTTAACGTGAGAAGCGTAAGAAGCATTCTCAGTCATTATATTAAAACGGTGGCATGATGGTAATTAACAACCCTAATCATGGTCAGCATAATCTAACCAGAGGTAAATTAGGATGTTCAAAACTTTTTCAAATCGAAACAACAGACTTAATTCGAAACATGATTTTTCATCATTTCAATTCGATTAAACGTTCTGAGTGATTACACAATCAAAATAACAAAAAAACATTCGATTACAATGAACGAAACGTAAGATCAACATTTGAATATAAAAATTAGGAAAACAGAGAATAATACTGGGATGATTAATCATAAAAAAACATACGATTATGAATAAAACGCTCGTATTAGTTGTCAAATACTTTCGATTTTGTTTCAATAAGTATGATTAAACATAAAAATTAGGTTAAAAATAAGTTGCAGACGAAGAAGACGAAGTTGGTGATAACAGAGGCTTTTAAACGCACATTACTTTTGTGTTCGATAGGTAACGTGCGTTTAAACTTCATTTGGTGAGACAAACAAACGCACATTCATGTTTTCAAACGCACAGTGTAAATTTTAGACGCACTTCATGTAGAATTCAAACGCACTTGAAATTATCCCTCTGTTAATAAAAACACACATTGATCAATTCATGCGTTTGTTTTGATAAAGTTTTGATCAATACGTGCGTTTATTTTATCTTCCTAAGGCATCAGCTTGAAAAAATTCAAACCAGCTCCAATCGACTCGAAATCATCGACCAAACTGGAACTTTGAAGGATACGAGCATTAACAAAGCTATTCCAAATAAACAATCAAACAAAAACATCGTCGTCAAACAGCAAGTGGCCATCCTTTGTTTGCAAGATAAAACAAAGACACAAATTGGAAAAGAAATTTGATAAACTAAAAGAAACGCATGTTTGGAAAAAGGTGTGATGTCTTATTATTATTATTTACTACCTAGGTAACTGATCTTCTATTGTTGTTGTTTAGTCGGTGCAGTCATCTAACAAACAATGTTTAATACTTTAATTGGAATTAGCATTTTTTGAAAAGGTGTCGAATATACACTACTACACAAGTGTTTTGTTGGTGCTGCATATTAGTTTTTAATGGTGCAGTTATACATTCTACCGCACCTTTCATTCAATGTTGATTTAATGGTGATTTAATGGTTCGTAAGCTTTAATTTGATGGTGCTGTTAGGATATATACATGCCATTTAATGGTTCTTTATGTTTTTTTAATGGTGTTGTTCAAATTCAAAATAATGATAAATAAATTCAAAATAATAATAAATCAGAAATCTAACGGTAGGATTTTTTGATGGGGATGTTCATTATGTTTTTTTAATGGTGTTGTTCACAATAATAATATATTCACACAAGTTCTTTTATTCTCTTCTTCACCTGCAAATCAAATCAAATCCAATTCAATTTCAAGTTATTTGATTTGCACTTTCATCAAATTTAAGGTGGCACTGGCATCCGATCTTCTCTAGTGACTTCTATGTTTTAAGGTTTGTAAATCGATTAATGTTATCGTTCTTCCCAGTTGCGTATTGACTCTCATCTATTGTCCTTCTTTTGCCTTTTGATGTAGCTTAGGAACTGTTATTTAGCCATCGGTTTTCACGCGTATACAGGTGATCGAGTTGTTCGCACACGTAAATGGATTCCTTAAACGATTTCTTTTTTTGTTACTTTTGTTAGTAAAAAAATAAGAAAAATGAAGTGTTTAGCTTTTAGTAGCCTTTAAATTATTATATATCATAACTGGAAACTAATTGCATCTTTAAGTAGGCTTCCATTAAGTTGAGTATTTAAAAAGTGACACATTTGAACCACAAAATAGAAGTCAATTGGAAAGTCAAATAGATATATGGAAAGTCAACCTGTAAAAGTCAAAGTATGTGTTCGGGTCAATATCACTGGTCAATAGGTATTATTTTACTCACCATATAATTGTCATTGTACAGTTAAATAACTGTCAATAACAATGGATATAAATAACGGTGTAAGTGCCAATTGTATAGCAATGTTATGTATGTGTTTTTTGGTCCATTTTTTCCAATCAAGCATTCTAGGCGTAGTTACTGGTTAGCATATATATGGATGTTCATATCTTTACACATTCAATAGAAAAGAATTTGAACCTTAAATGAAGTATTATACAATAGGCATATAAAATGAATGATTTGTATAATGTTTAGGTTAGTATCTTCTATTAAAAGTTGAGCTTTGTATTTGTAGTTTGCTTTTCATTTTTGAATTTGAGTTTCAATATGACAGTATGTTTCAATTTGAGGTGTACCTTTTCTTTTATTCTTTTTTTTGAAGACATCTATGTTAATCGAATGCATTTTGTTTTACGCAGGTAAATTACTCAAGTTTTTTTTCAGATTTAAGTCACCAACTAAAGGTGTGTTGATTTTAATTTTATTAAATATATTGTTGGCTTTTTTTAATATAAATATGGTTAAATGTTATATACATATATCTTTATGTGAAGTTTTATTTGTCGGTATGATATGTGTGTGCGTAAGTATATTTGAATTCATATAGAGTTAAGATAACCCTTTAGAGTATACCCGTCCAAGATTTATCTAATAGAGATAAATTTTGGATTGTCCCCTTTTGGGACTGCTTTTTAAATATTCTATCTCATTAGGACGTGTATACATTTTAACGTGTTAACTATTTAAGAAAAAATCGACAGCTGTTTCTCCTACTCCTCCGGGTTTGCGTTATACGCATACTTGGGGAGTTAAGGGGAAATGCTGCCGATTTTTTCTTAAATAGTTAACACGTTAAAATGTATGCATATGAGATAGAATATTCAAAAGGTGGGTTAGGATCCATCACCTTTTACTACCGGTTTACATACATTTACATCACTTGTTTGTTTATTTTAAATTTCAGATGGATCGTGACTATTGGATGTACAAAACTTCACATGCATCGAAAATTTATATTGAGGGTGTTCAAAGTTTTATTACGGCTGCTAGAGCAAATTGCGTGAATAAAGGAAATACGTGGATTTGTTGTCCTTGTAACAAGTGTAAAAACTTTCAAAGATTTAATGGTACCGAAGACATAGAGTTTCATTTATTGAAAATTGAGTTTATGCCTAGATACACTTGTTGGTCAAGACATGGAGAATCACTACTTGATTCTAGCACGTCGTCGACCAATTTACACGTTAATGATAGTACATACAACAACGATTCACATCTTGATGATGATGGTGATCATTTAAATGAATCAAATGACAATTTAAATGAGATGTTACATGACATTGAGGCAAATGTGGGTGATGATGAACACGAAAAATTACAACACATGTTTGAAGATGCAGAAAAACCATTATATGCAGGTTCTAAATTTAATAAACTTGATGCTGTGTTGAAGTTGATTAACCTAAAGTCGAAAAACGGATGGAGTGATAAAAGTTTCACATGTCTATTAGTTCTTTTGAATAAGATGCTTCCAGAAGACAATGAACTACTGATTTCGACATACCGGGCAAAAAAATTGATAAGTCCGATGGGATTGGAAGTTGAGAGAATACATGCATGTCCAAATGATTGTATGTTGTATAGAAATGAGTTCGCGAATGAACATAGCTGTGTTGTTTGCAAAACATCTAGGTATAAAAGGAAAAAAGAATCGGATGAAGTTGACGATGATGTGACAAAGAATGGCCCAACAGCTAAAGTGTTGTGGTATCTCCCTATTATACCGAGATTGAAAAGGTTATTTTCAGACAAAAAAGAAGCAAAACTGTTACGTTGGCATTCAGAAAAACGTGTCACTGACGGAAAACTAAGACATTTTGCGGATTCACCTCAGTGGAGAAACATTGATAGCAAGTACCCAGAATTTGGAAAAGAGATGAGAAATATACGATTTGGGCTTAGTTCAGACGGAATCAATCCTTTTGCGAACATGAGCAGTCATCATAGTACATGGCCGGTTCTTTTATGCATCTACAATCTTCCGTCGTGGCTATGCATGAAACGAAAATACATTATGATGTCTTTGTTGATTCAAGGTCCAAGACAGCCTGGTAATGATATTGATGTGTATCTGTCTCCGTTGATTGATGACTTAAAAACTCTTTGGAGTTCGGGTGTAGACGTATATGATGCTTATAAAGAAGAACACTTTCAGTTGCGCGCCATGATTATGTGTACTATAAATGATTTTCCAGCATATGGTAACTTGTCAGGATACAGTACAAAGGGCAAGAAAGCTTGTCCTGTCTGTGAAGATGAGACAAGATCGATATGGTTAAAACATTGCAAAAAACATGTATACATGGGACATCGAAGATTCCTTCCTGTGGGTCACCATTTTAGGAAGAAAAGTGTTGAGTTTGATGGAACTATCGAAAAGGGAACAATGAGGACACGATACGATGCATATTCACGAGTTGAAAATCTAAATGTTGTGTTGGGGAAAAGAAAACGAACTCGTGCTGAAAATGGAGCCATTTGGAAAGAAAAAAAAGTCAATATTTTGGGATTTACCTTACTGGAGACATTTAAATGTTAGGCATATGTTATGCATATAGAAAAAAATGTATGCGACAGCTTGATAGGCTTATTATTAGATAGTCCGGGTAAAACTAAAGATGGGATTAATGTTTGAAAAGACATGGTACTTATGGGAATACGTAAAGATCTTGCCCCGGAACAAAGAGCCAATCGTATTTAGTTGCCACCTGCTTGTTATAATACATCAAAAGAAGAGAAAAAAAAGTTTTGTGAATGTTTACATGGTATTAAGGTTCCATCAACTTATTCTGCAAACATTAAAAGATTTGTGTCGATGAAAGACTGTAAATTGCTTGGAATGAAGTCTCATGATTGTCATGTTTTGATGACACATATGATTCCAATCGCAATTCGTGGATTGTTGCCAAATAACGTCCGACACACAATCATAAAGCTTTGTTTGTTTTGGGAAACGACAAGAAAAACCGGCCAGGTCAGGTGAGCTGGCCGGATTGATGGTTTAACAGGTCAGTTTAGGCTGACAAATTATTATTTTATTTCAAAATCAGTATTTGTATGAAAAACTCTAAAATGACGAAGATGGTTTAGGATTATGATACATATATATAACTACATATTCCTAAAACATGTAAACAATAAAAAAAAATAAACGGCCAGTTTCAAACTTTGAAAACTGAACTGTGAGCCGAACTGTTCGGATCTCAAATTGGCCGACGCAGTTCTGGAAAGATATAGTGTGGCTGAGTGTGTCGAATTCTGTAGTAGTTTTGCCCAGCGGTAATGGGGTTCAATTAAAGACCCATCCATGGATGACCAATGGGCACAGGATTATGATACATATATATAACTACATATTCCTAAAACATATAACTAATTGTGAACGTAATGCAGTGCAAGCAACAAGAAGGCGACTGGGAGTGTGGGTATATGGTGATCAAACACATGGAAGAGTTTGTCGACCATATTCAATATGATATTTTTAAACAAGTAAGCTTTTGTATATATTTATATACTTTGTTTATTGCGCTAAATTATATGCATTAAGAGTCTAAGGGGCTGTTTGGTTGATTAAGTGCTGAATCATTAAGAGCTTTGAATGGTTAAGAGGTCTGAATGGTTAAGTGCTGAATCATTAAGTTGGACCTCTTAATGGTTAGTTTTCTTGTCCCACATTGGTATGAGAGTTTCATTAAGGTTCAGCCTAGTTCAGTGCTTAGTGATTCAGTGCTTAATGGTTCAGCAACATCTCAAGTCTTAATGATTCAGCCTTAACCATTCCATTCAGAGGCTGAAACAAACGCACTGAATGCTGAATCATTCAGCACTGAATGGTTAAGAGCCTCATTAAGAGGCTACCAAACAGCCCCTAAGATTTTTATTTGTTTGTTTTTAGCTATGGAAAGAAGATGAGGAGTATCCACAATCAAAAATTGAAGAACTAGTCTTAAGATTGATGCCGGAATTGATTTCCAAGGCGTTTAATGGTCCGGAATGAAAGCGTCAAAAGCGTAACAAGGTTAGCCCAAGATTTACATTCTAATAGTTAATTTATCTGTAACGGGTCAAATAAAAACTCGTTTAGATATGTGGATGTGGTATAAATATATTTAGATATCTATTAATACAGTTTGCTCATGGTTGTTTTTCTTTGAACGGGTCATGTTTAAAATAGACTAACTAAAGAGGTGAAAAAAGTCAAATGTGTCCTGAATTCAGCCAAATTGTAGTAATCAGATTTGACCCGTTATGCTTTGCTGATGGTTACCATTTTGCTGTTTGTATTTGCTCATAGTGTTGTGTTTACTGTTTTTTATTGAATTCGTGTTCTTAAGACGATTGTATGTTTCTTGCTAGTTATGTTTGCTGGTTATATATGCTGAATTAAATTATGCTTTAGATTGTATTTTGCTGGTTATATATGTTGAATGGTTATGCTTTAGATTGTATTTTGCTGGTTATATATGTTGAATGGTTATGCTTTAGATTGTATGTTTCTTGAATTCGTGTTCTTAAAACGCGCAATGCGCGTCGCTGAAATACTCTAGTTTTGTTAATGTGACATTATTTTTTTGTTAGGTGGTTTCCACGGATCCGTTACAAAGGTTTGAAGATTTCGGTGGCTATTAAGTGTATGAAGTGGACGGGTCAACAATTTTTGGGCTGCAAACTTTTTGTGTTTCATTAGGAAAACATGTAATGTGTACGTTTGTGTTTCATTCAGAAAACGCGTATGTTTTTTATACGTTAATTAATATTAGTTGGCCCTTTTTGCTATAAATAATTGTGTGTTGCTAGAAATATATATAAATAATTGTGTGTTGCTAGTAAACTGGAAAGGAAAACTAATTGTGTTCTTTGGTGATCGGGTCCAGGTGTCATCATTTTTTATATGTATTTGTTGGTGCAGGCTATGTTTGTTGGTGCAGTCGTTTTGTTGGTGCAGGCTTTCTGTTTGTTGGTGCAGGCCTTCTGTTGGTGCAGTCCTTTTCTTTGTTGGTGCTGTCATTTTGTAATAGCTTTATATGTAATTGTTGGTGCTGTTGAGAACTTAAAGAGGGTGTCTCAATTCAGCCGCATCATACAAGAACCATTTTGTTGATGCTCTATGATTTGATGCTGTTCAAATATAGCATCTTCAAATCATTTCCACAGCACCTTATAATCAATTATGTACTAGTGATAATTTCCTGCAATTTTTTTATCAAGGTTGTTTTCTTGAGATTTGGTTAAACGCGCCTATGTTTTGAGAAGTTAATATATAAACGCATCTATTGTTTGGATAAGATTCATAATTAAACGCACTTATGTTTTGGATAAAGAAACATATTTGGATAAGGTGCGTTTAAAACAAACACACATTATTTTTATCATATCCATAGATGCGTTTGTTTTAAACGCACATTATTTTATGCATGTGTTTGAACCGAATGTGTTTGATTTATTTGGTATTTACGTGCATTTGATTTTTTCAGTATCATGCTCTGTTTTTTGTTTTAAGAAAACAAAGCATGTTTCAACAGAGAAGAAAGAATGGTGATGATCGATGATCGTTGGTAGTCATAGAAGGAAAAGGGTTCGCCGGTCACTGATGTTAAGAGAATCATAACAGAATATAGAAACGTGATTTACGTAAAACAGTTATAGGATTGTATTTGAATCGTAATGTGTATGATCGACTGGTGTTGTATTATTCAAATTCGGATTTGAAAAGTAATTACGAGAATCGTAACCGAATATAGAAACGTGCTTTACGTAAAACAGTTATAGGTATAATGTATGATTTGCCCATTGATTTGACTGTAATTGAGTTTATTTGACTGTAATTGAGTTTAATTGGGTTAACCATTGTTGACAGGTGGCAACCTCTCATGGCTTCTTATCCTTCTCACGTTAAGGATACTTTGTATTCTATACTTTCTCTCATTTGATTACCTATCAGAACCACATCAAGTTCAATACTTGTGGTTGATAAAAATAAGTATAGTTTAGTAGTAAAATTTAAGATTGAGTGAGTTAAGGTTCTCATTTGATTACCTATCAGAACCACATCAAGTTCAATACTTGTGGTTGATAAAAATAAGTATAGTTTAGTAGTAAAATTTAAGATTAAGTGAGTTAGGGTTCTTTAGAAAAACACACTAGTCATCATTTAATCTAAAGCTAAACATGAATGAATCAAATTACCAATTACCAAATTACTAAAGTTCAAATATTCAATCCAAATGACTAGCAGTCAAAAAATCTAACATTCAAATATCAATTGATATTCAAGAAAAATTTAGACAAAAAGTCCAAAAACTTGCCTAAGATTGGGTTGTTTGGGCTACTCAATGAGACTCGGGAAGGCTATTTCGAGGGGAGCGGTGTTCGTTGACTGCAAAGAGACAGGAGGGTTGGTGTTTAAGAAAGTTATCAAATTGGGAATTCGGGTTGGCTTAGAGTACTCACACCTAGCTTCTTTTCCCAAACTTATAATTTAACTAAAAATCACCATTCTATATTTCCATGCATCTATCATTATTAAAAAAAACAAAACAAAACAAAAAAACTCTCCCCATTTCCTAATGCAAATTCATATCCCTTTTATCCATTTACAAACTATTTTGTTTTATTATATTTTTCTTCTAAAACTGATTTCCAATAATTCTTTTTATAAAAACTTGACGCGTTAACATGATATTATTTTTATATGGTGTTTGAAAGTATCATTTTTTTCAAGTTTTTTTCATTTAAAAAGCGAGTAAATAACCAAAACCGTCCTTGTGGTTTGGCCCAATTTGCCACTCCAGCCCAATCTTTTAAAAAGTGCATGAACACTCCTTGAGCTTTAAAAAAAATATGCCAAAACAGTCCAACGACTTAACCCAGTTAACTTTTCTTCGTTAAGTCATGGGCATTTTCGTCCAGTCACTTATAATTTTAAAACCAGGTAACCCTTGTCCCCCTTTATAAACCTTTTAACCCTAATTATTCGTTTTTATCGTCATAATCCTCCCTCTGCTTTTCATCTCCATCCAAAATTCACGTTCCTCTGCAATTCTTGATCTCCCCTGTTGTCACATTGATCATGGAAGACGACGAAAGATAGCGTTTGAGGAAAGACGGTGAAGAATTTGATCCTGACTCCAAATATGGTCAGTACAACAGTTTTAGTCTTTGTTGTCTTAGTAACTCAAACTATTGATAATGTGCACTCTGATTAAGCTTCAGTAACCTCTGTTTCTATGATTATACAAGTTCAAGAAAAGAGAAGTTTTCGATTAAGCTTTATCATGCTGGTGAGTTTAGTGACCCTGAAGTAGCTATGATGTATCTAAACGCCAAGGTTAACTACATTGATCATGTGCACTCTGATTGGTTTGCTGGGGTAACTTTGTATGACTTTTTGTCTGAACTAGGGTACTTAGAGAGTGATGAAGTTAGTTTTTTTTATAGGCAGCCAGGAGAAAGCCTAGATACTGGATTAAGACCAATCTTATTTGATAAACAAGTCTTAGAACTACCCAAACTAGCTGAGACTGAGAAGCTAATAGAGGTATTTGTTGAACATATAGTCCCATAATATGAAACTTTAAAAGACATAAAGGTTTGTGAAGATGTCAATAAGTCTAAGTCTGATGAGGAAGAATTCTCATATCAGACAAATTTGGATTTGTGGGAATGTACTGATAGTGAAGATAGTGGTTATAAGCCTGATATGGATGAGGACAATCAGTCATCTAATAGAGAGGATAGTGCTGATGCAAACACTAGGAAGAAAAACAAAAACAAGGAGACTGTAGAGTATGATGATGATGAGGACTCTGACTTTATTGTAGATGAGGACAATTTAGTAGAGGATTATGTGACAACAGTCAACGATCCAGGTCAACATCCGTACGCATTTCATGTATTACTGTCATTATATGTGCATATTTAGACATTTTTGCACACACAATACCCCCTAGTCTAGTGAAGCATTAGTTATTCAGAAAACTCAACAAAGAACACCTGTTTAGTCACACAACACCCGGACAAATCATCAGAAAGCATTTCATGAGGTTACCACACCCTAACATACGGTAACTCATCTCTAACACATGTAAGCAATCACAAAGACTGTCATGTGTTAACATCTAATAAACATGAATTTAATACCCCATGAGAATAATACATGTTGATATCGCCATCTAACCTAATAACATGATGGATCAATATACCCTTAATGACGTGAGTTACAATCCAATGAATACTAGTCCCTCAATACTATAAGCCGATCACATTTCATTCAATTGCCTATGTCCATGAACTATTGATCATTATGTCCATAGGATTTATCCAATTCCAAAACAATAACATCTTAGACAATCTACAACTATACCTCCAATATATATATACATACACACACGGCATCACAAGTACACGGCCACATGAATCTATAACCGACTACACTCACACATACATTGATGAGTCTTTTACCTACAACTCCTAATCCTTTTCCTTTGTTTCTGCCGAATGCTCACCTTACATTCACAAGGTTTTGTGTCTAACACTTATGCAAGAAAGGAAACCACACATGGAACATGGAGCTTCCCAAGACAAGCCACCTTTCCCTTTTGAACACATCCATATCGGCCAAAGAGATCACCCCACTACCATTACTTTCAATCCATGTACATGTATGCATATGATTAGTCCAAACTAGAGACAAACCTAGGAACTATGACTAGTCACTATCACCCTTTCATTCCCAATAATCTTAGCCGAAACCTACACACATGTGGTCCAAAACATGGAACACAAACTCACCTTGAGACTTGTCACTATCCACCTTTTCTTTCCTTTCCCTAATCGGCTAGCCACATACACACAAGCAATTGGACACTTTGTTTAACATTCCTAATTTGGGTGTGAAGCTACTAATCGACCAAAGCAAGGAGAAGTCAAGGAACATGTATAGTTGTCAAACACTTTCACTAAAATGGATAGAAGCCAAACAAGAACTCAACCTCCTATGCAAAGTCAACTTCCTCTTTTGTTTTGATCCTTCCCAAAGTTGGCTCATGCCTAGAACAAGCATGTCATCTTGTTTGCATTCATCTTACACAAGACCTTACACCAAAACATGATTAAAGTTTCTAAACATTACACTATCCTAGAGTAGATTACTTGCCTTTTCTTTTGTTTATCATCAAGCCATTCGACCACTATATAAGGAGCCATGGTGAATCACTTTATTTCACACCTCAAAAACTTCCTAAACCTCTATACCCATCGGCCGAACCCCTTCCGTTATATCAAAGCCATCCTCTTAATCCAAGTGTTCGGAGCACAAGACTAGGAGCTCGAAGGAAGGATAGAAGGCCTCAACATTCGGTGATCATCTATACTAGGTAAGTTATCATTTACAAGCTCGATTTCCATCCACCTATTACCTTTCGACCTAATGATCCACCCGACCCCAAGACCTTTCTGATCCTATCTTACTCGGCCTAACACATCAATGTAGCGATCATGTCACAAAACTAAACCTTTGCTTCTAAAATCCATCAGATAAATGGCATGGTTACATACACAAAGT
Source organism: Ambrosia trifida (assembly GCA_028751855.1). Taxonomy (NCBI): domain Eukaryota; kingdom Viridiplantae; phylum Streptophyta; class Magnoliopsida; order Asterales; family Asteraceae; genus Ambrosia; species Ambrosia trifida. The sequence continues at coordinate 98,637,022 of CM054123.1, read as the reverse complement.
TTTAGAAACATAGTTCATTTGTAATTGACAAGTTTACATTTCTTTATAATAACAATCGGCTAGATAGAAATATCCATAACTCGAGCAAGGTTTTAACATCAAAACACGATTTGATTAACCACACTAAGAACCGGTTTTAATAAACAAACTCATGGTTTTGAACACTTGAAACTAAGGTGTATTTGAATGAGAGCTACAATCGGTTTTCATCAAACATACACTTAGACACATTGTGAGGCTTCGGTGATACCTTGTTAAGACAAGATCAATCGATTTTGATCCTTTAAATGATCAACTCTTGAAGCCATGACATGAGTTAGTCTCGGCTACTAGATATTAACATATGTTAATAAGAATCAAACACATGTTAGCATTTAATTGTATGTTATAATGGTTTAAACATACGTTAAAGCACTTGTTTTCTCACGAATCAACCACGCATGATGGATTGGGAACCATTTGGACACATGACAACATAAAAAGGCCTAGTTTGGTTACAATCAATGCCAATTTATAAACCATTGAGTTTTCCAGAACGAAACACTTTGTGTATATATATATATATATATATATATATATATAGGTAGAGGATCCGGTAGGAAAATTGTTTTGTGTAGGAAGTGTAGGAAGTATTTTCAACCATTAGATCAAATCAGATTAAATCTTTAGATGAAGGGCATTGTAGACTTTTTCTCCACTTTTTATTTACTACAAACCCACTAAATTAGCAACTAACATCTAGATATTTATGAAGATTAATCATCCTAAATTGACTAATTATTCATTATTTTTCATAAGAATCATAAGATATTCATATCAAATAATTTGATCAATACCCAAAAACGTGTTCGATTCTTCAAACATATAACCCATCTCTATCACTTTTTCGATTATTCAAGTCATGGCAAAAGGTTAACATCAGGAGTGTTTTATAATAACGTCAAGAGTGTTTTATAATGAAAGAGAAACTAGTATGCATTAATAAGGAGTGTTTTATAATATCATCGGGAGTGTTTTATAATAACATCAATAGTGTTTTATATTGGAACTAAACATAGTAGAAGTGTTTTAAAACAGTAGAAGTGTTTTAACAGATACGAATCATGTTTAGTAAAAAAAACACTATTATTCAGTTAGATTAGCAAAAAAAAAGAAAAAAGAAAACACTATTACTTTAAACCCACTATTATAGAAGATGAATAATAACCGATGCAAGAAGGTTTTGTGGTTCTATTTGTTTTTTCTTTCTAGAAGATGAACAAGTTTGAATGTATGAGAAAGATTATAATCACTAATAATATTTAACATTGAAATTAAGATGAGAGAGAGAGGGGGCATGATTTAAGGGTGAGAGTCAAATGGTTTTTATATCAAAATACAAGAAATGACATTTCTACCCTCATTTAAAACACATATTGGACCATCCTACCCTTAATTATTAAAATATAATTAGTAGAATCTTAACAAACCCAAACTTTTAATCTCAATCATCCATTTCTAGATCCAATGGTTGAAAACACTTCCTACACAAATCAATTTTCCTACAGGAACCATACCACACACACACACACATATATATATATATATATTGGAGGTATAGTTGTAGATTGTCTAAGATGTTATTGTTTTGGAATTGGATAAATCCTATGGACATAATGATCAATAGTTCATGGACATTGGCGATTGAATGAAATGTGATCTGCTTATAGTATTGAGGGACTAGTATTCATTGGATTGTAACTCACGTCATTAAGGGTATATTGATCCATCATGTTATTAGGTTAGATGACGATATCAACATGTATTATTCCCATGGGGTATTAAATTCATGAACACATGTTTATTAGATATTAACACATGGCAGTCGTTGTGATTGCTTACATGTGTTAGAGATGAGTTACCGTATGTTAGGGTGTGGTAACCTCATGAAATGCTTTCTGATGATTTGTCCGGGTGTTGTGTGATTAAACAGGTGTTCTTTGTTGAGTTTTCTGAATAACTGATGCTTCACTAGACTAGGGGGTATTGTGTGTGCAAAAATGTCTAAATATGCACATATAATGACAATAATAAATGAAATGCATACGGATGTTGACCTGGATCGTTGACTGTTGTCACATTCTCCTCTTGTTTTTGGAATTTCGTCCGCGAAATCGAGTTTTCCTACTAGTTTCAGCAGTCTTAGGAAAAAGAGCTGGGTACTTGTGTCTCGTTTGGTTTTCGTGTTCCCGTGTAAATTCGGGACCACGCTTTGCATTCCATCTGACTTTGACAAGTTTAGTGTGGCTCCTTCTCAATTTCTGGACTTTCAAATCAGTCACCTCGATTGGCTCCTCAACGAAGTGGAGTTGATTATCGATATGAATCTCTTCGGGAGGAATAATGAAAGATTCGTCGGACAAACACTTCTTCAGATTGGATATGTGGAAAGTGTCATGAGCACCACTGAGCTCTTCTGGTAACTTGAGCTTGTATGCCACGGGACCAACCCTAGAAAGTATTTCGAACAGGCCTATGTATCGGGGATTAAGCTTTCCCACGTTTGCCAAACCGTGGTACATCCTTCCAGGGCGAGACTTTCAATAGCACCTTATCACCAACCTGAAATTCAAGTGGTTTGCAACGACGATCTGCATAGCTCTTTTGACGATCTCGAGCGGCTTTCAAGTGATCACGGATCTGAAAGATCTTATCGGTTGTTTCTTGAATAAGCTCGGGGCCAGTCAAATATTTGCCTCCAACTTCCGCCCAACACAAAGGAGATCTACTCTTGCGTCCATACAAGGCTTCAAATGGGGCAGTCTTGATACTGGTGTGGTAACTGTTATTGTAAGAGAACTCAACCAATGGTGAATGAGAATCCCAGTTTCCACCGAAATCGATTACACATGCCCGGAGCATGTCTTCCAATTTTTGGATCGTACGTTCGCTCTAGCCATTAGTTTGTGGGTGATAGGATGTGCTCATGTCTAAGAGAGAGCCTAATGCATCCATTAGTGTCTGCCAGAATCGGGAAGTAAATTGACTATCTCGGTCGGAAATGATTTAAACAGGCACACCATGCCTAGTTACAATCTCTTTAATGTACAGCATGGCGAGTTTCTCTAGCTTGTCGGTTTCCTTGATCAGCAAGAAATGCGTGGACTTAGTCAACCTGTCAACAATTACCCAAACCGGCTCAAGGCATCAGCCACAACATTGGCCTATCCCGGATGGTATTTAATCTCGCAATCATAATCGTTTAGTAACTTAACCCATCTACGTTGTCGCATGTTCAAATCCTTATGATTGAAGATGTGTTGTAAGCTCTTGTGATCGGTGAATATCGTGCACTTAGTACCGTAAAGGTAGTGCCTCCAAATCTTGAGGGCAAAGATCACTGCACCTAACTCTAGATCATGAGTGGTATAGTTCTTCTCATGGACTTTGAGTTGTTGAGATGCATAGGCAATGACCTTATTCCTTTTCATGAGTACACATCCAAGACATTGATGAGAAGCATCACAATAAACCACAAAATCATCGGTACCTTCAGGAAGAAAAAGAATCGGAGCACTGCACAAACGATTCTTCAAGGCCTGAAACGCTTCCTCTTGCTTGATTCCCCAATCGAACTTCTTGTCTTTCTGTGTTAAGACAGTCAGTGGCTGGGCAATCTTAGAAAAATTTTCAATGAACCGTCGGTAATAACCAGCTAATCCCAGAAATTATCGCACTTCAGAAGGGGTTTTGGGTGCCTCCCAATCCTTAATGGCTTCAATTTTTTGGGGTCAACTTGAATTCCCTTCTCATTTACGACGTGACCAAGGAAATGAACCTCTCAAATCCAGAACTCGCATTTTGAGAATTTGGCGAACAACTTCTCGTTTTTGAGCAACTCCAAAATAAAGTGAAGATGATGTTCGTGCTCTTCCTTGGTTTGCGAGCAGATCAAGATGTTATCAATGAATACAATTACGAACTTGTCTAAATAGGGTTTGCAGACTCGATTAATAAGATCCATAAAGACAGCACGAGCATTTGTCAAGCCAAAAGGCATAACCAAAAATTCATAGTGTCCATAACGAGTTCGAAATGCCATCTTTGGTATGTCGTCCTACTGAATCCGCAATCGGTGGTATCCCGAACGCATATCGATCTTCGAGTAGTAGCTGGAACCCTGCAGCTGGTCGAACAAATCGTCAATCCTTGGTAGTGGGTACTTGTTCTTGATCGTCAGCTTGTGCAACTCACGATAGTCAATGCACGTATGAAAACTCCCGTCTTTCTTCTTCACGAACAGCCCAGGCACTCCCCACGGAGAAAAGCTCGGACGAATGAAACCTTTGTCCAACAACTCCTGAAGTTGGTTAGAAAATTCCTGCATTTCGGATGGTGCCAAACGATACGGAGTGCGAGCTACTGGAGCAGCTCCTGGGATAAGGTCAATGCGAAACTCAACTTGCCGTGGCGGTGGAAACCCTGGTAAATCTTCTGGAAAGACTTCAGGATAGTTTCGCACAACTTCCTAGAAATGTGACACAACCTTTCCTCAAACATATTTGTGCCTTGATGCAGGATATGATTCGAAGAGTAGATCCACCACGATCTCCTCGAATCGAGAGGGTTTCACCATTTGGACAAGGGGATACGAACCAATTTCTCGTGACAGACAATCTATGCACGATGCTTGGATAACCAATCCATGCCAATGACAACATCGAAACTACCCAATCAAATAGGCATCAAATCGATACAGAAAACATGGTCACCAAGTTTCAAGACACAATCCCTAACAACTTCTTCAGACAAAATTAAGTTACCATTGGCCAACTCTATGGTATAGTGCGTTTCCAACTTACTAGATTCTAATCCAAGGGATTTCTTAAAGTTGGCGGACACAAAGCTAAAATGAGCGCATGAATCAAATAGTACCGATGCAAAATGGCTGTTAAGGAGAAACGTACCCGTAACTGTATTTGGATCATCACATGCTTTGTTGGCTCCCAGCACGAACGCTCTACCACGAGCTTGATCCTTGGCCTTGGGATAGTCCTTGCGGAAATGTCCAGTTGCACCACATTCGAAACACTCGTTTTTGGCAGGGGGAGTGTTTGTGGCTTTGGCCTTGCAGTTAGCGGTTGAATGACCATGCTGGTTGCAGTTCTTGCACAAGATGCTTTCACAGGTGCCCACATAGTGGTAGTTTTATTTGCTGCAATAAGGGTGGGGCCCGTTGTATTTGCGTTTGGGCTTCTCAGCAGCAGTGGCATCAAAAACCTTCACGGCATCTTGGCGTTTGTGAGGGGAGTTCCTACCCTTCCTAGAGCCAGAACGTTTGTGTTTGTATCCCGAACTCTCACTAGCAACTGCAACCTTTTGGTTCAACAAACCCATGCGAACAGCGTCGTCAGTCAAACTGTGAGCTTGAGTAACGACAGCTTGGATAGTGGCGGGTGCCGATGCAGTGACCATGCTCCAGATCTTGGGAGATAGACCCCAGATATACCGCTCGACTCTCTTGTATTCGAGCGTGACCATGTGAGAGACAAGTTGAGAGAGTTCGTGAAAACGAGTAGTATATGCAGTCCCGTTGGCATCCACCTTGGAGAGATTCCTGAATTATGCCTCCATCTTTTGTAGCTCACTCCTCAGGCAGTACTTTTCCATGAGCAGAGTTTTGAGATTGGCCCAAGCAAGGTTGCATGCCGCATCTCTGCCCAGAGTCTGTACTTGTAGATTCCACCAGGTAAGGGCTTCATCCTGGAAGGTACAAGTGGATTACTTCACCTTTTGATCCTCGGAGCAACCACTAATGTCTAGGATCGACTCGGTCTTCTCTATCCAACAGACAATTTCTACAGCACCTTCAGTACCACGAAAATTCCATGGCTTACAGGCCATAAAATTTTTGTACGAACATCCTCGTACAGGGTTTTCAACTTCTGTGTATACAATAGTGGATATTATTATTAACACAAAGGTTTGCGTAGGAATATTAAGTAGAGAATTTAGACCAAAACTTCCTACCGTTATCAATATCGCTTCCCCGTCGACGACCAGTACCTCCGGAACCTCTGCTAGAATCAGCTCGAGCAGCGTCATGTCGATCAATTGCCTCAGGAATTACTTTAGCTAGCTCAGAGGGAGTGGCGGGTAGTGGTTCGCCATCATTGGCTCGTGTTGATTGTCGAGTGTGCATGATGTCCTTCTGATATGACACATATCAAAAGTGTGAGACTTTTGAGAATAATAACTCGATAAATGCTTGCTTAAAACGTTGGAAAACGATCGAATTGGATTAATTATGAAGAAGAAACGTTTAGGAATGATTATAAGTCAAGGCTAAGCATTAAAACTGCATTTAAACATTCGCCGAAAAATCTGCCGGATTCGAAGGTTGCCGGTCAACCTCTGACCAAGGCTGGTCAAAGATGAAGGGTGGGGTGGACTCGTATATCTGGTGGGCTGAGCACCTGGGCTGCGTGGATTGGACTAGAGGAAGGTTCCTCACATTGAGTTGAGATATATATAGGTTTTGGTTTGTAGCTGTTGGCATGTTGTTGTGTCGAGGTCCACCAAGAACAAAACTAAATTGAAAAGTAGTTGATTTTTGTATAGCTTTTGACAATTTGTTGTTGTCATCAATGGCAACAAACCAATTCAAGGAATAATATTTGTTTTCAATTATTTATTATACTCATTGACCTATATATTAATGTTCGGATGGAATGAATAGTAGCTACAGTGGACTTCTTATCATTTAGTTCACAGTGTCTTTTTATATGTTTTAATCCGTTTTTTATCAAGTTGGATTAGTGGTTCAGTGGTTATGTGGCTGTGTTGTTTCAATCTTAACTAGTTAAGTTTTTTGTATAAATCAAATCTTAACTATGTTTTTTTTGTATAAATATGTTTTTTGTATAAATATGTATAACTAATTAATTTTTTTGTATAAAGCAAATCTTAACTATGTTTTTATACTCATTACTATAAAAAAAATATATACATGTTTTTTTTTTGTATAAATCAAATCTTAACTAGTTAAGTTTCTTGTTTTAACCAAATTTAATACGTCTTGCTAATAAGATATTGGTTTGTAAATGAAAACGAGGTGCGTGAGTATAAAACGCGAAAATGTCCAACATAAGATTAGTCATTTTTTTTAAATACGAGGGTTTGAAGGTGATTTTTTTTTTTTTTTTGAAATAGTTGAGGGCCAAGTATGTATATTTATGGAAAGTGAAGGGTGCCGGTTGTCACAGTCTCCCCTACTTTAGAAAATTTTGTCTCAAAATTGCTTTCAAGTGAAGGTTTCTATGAAACATAAGGCATTGTAAAAATTAAGTAGGTTTTAAAATCGCATCAGTTATGATTTGACAAAATTTAAAGTAGTTATATCAAATTAAAAATTTTAAAATGTTTGACGTTTGACCCGAGGTTAGAAAGTTGAGAGTCTACAATGAGAAAATGTTTGAGAAAGTATGTAACTGGTGAGGGCAGGGAGTTGATATAGTAGTATCCCCTACTTTAGAAAGGTTTCTGACCGATCTTTATTAAGGACATGAAATGAGATTTCGAATAACAGAGAGTGTAAGAGTACACAAGGTTTGAGTTTTCTGTATGGGGGAGGTTCTTGGTCAGACTCCTAGTCCGCTTCCGCAGTATCGTTAGTGCTTATTTATAGGGTGTACCGCAGCTAACCCACCACACTACCATTATATTGGATTCATACTGATTGTCTACCAATAGCTTAAGTAGAATCACACACCACCCCCGTGTACCTGTAAACCCATGATTGCGTTCCAGACCGTAATCACCGATTTACCTTACACTTGGGTGTTATGCTTTTCCACAACACTAACACAATTAATACAAGAAACAATGCGTGCAACCAATATGTGTTAAATAATAGATACTGCAATGAAATAATATTCAAGCATGACATGGTAAGAAGTCCTTCACCTTTCGGGTTCACCCTTAACCGATAAATTTCTGTTCACAACGTTGGGCTCTAAACACCCATATTGATAAACTCTGAGGATTACACCATTCCCCTCGGGTTAGAGGAATACTCTGAACCGAGTCGTACGTGGGCACCGGCTTAGATCTCATACGAGTTATCAACTAGTATCTTTATTGACCATGGTGTTGAACAAAATAATGATAAAGTATAACAGGGTCTTGCTCAAAACAAAAAAAAAATAAGCATACAAAATATGCGTATATAAGTATAGCATAAAATTTTGATTGAAAGAATAATATAACATAAATCGAGTAAATCACGATTACGCAAAATAAGAGTAAATGAGTTGAACCAAAGTTCAAAATCAGTGATGTAAGAATAATTTCTAATAAATAGTGCGAGAGTAACCGCAAATAAGGCGTAAGAATAACCGCCAATAAAAAGGATAACGCGAGAATAACCATAAATATTAGTAATTTTGCACTAAATGGTAGCATGCATTTAGCAACAATCCGATGGAGTTATGCCCAACTATTTTGTTAAACCCAACAGTTTTATAATTTTTTTTAAATACAAGTGTAAAAGGATAATTTTTTGTTTATAAGACATAGATTTCTCGATCTTTGCGATATAGTTAAAAGAATAGTAGTAATGCAGTATGAGAATAACTATTTAAAGATCAAAGAATGTTTTAGAAAACAAGTTCACATAAAAGGATTTCGTAGGTACACATTTTCATGTGTTTACGAGAAGTCGAGCTGAAAATCGTTATAAGGCATACTAATAGTCGCAAGTTTCCTCATTTTCTTTTTCCCAAAAACATGCATTGGATCTGTTATATGAAAATAAAAAGGTTTACCTTTGACTTGTAAATATGCAAAACAAGTTATAAAACGCATAGGAAACAATTTCATGAAGTATGAATCAAATGTGCTTTCAAAAGACCACTAATTTAGAAATGACGTGAATGATAAAAGCCAACGTATAAGACATGAATAAATTCCCAAATATTTAAGAAAGTTTGAGACTTTGAAATAACGTGGAAGTGAAAAAACTTTTATATATATATATATATATATAATTTCTGAAAATAGACTTTTAGTTTTAAAAGGATGATCAAGTCACAGCAAAGGAAATGCTAAGGGTTGTGAATAATGTATAGGGTTCGTGCTTCAACTATCAGCTGGTAACCTAGCTTCCAAAACCCAAATCAACGTTGAAAGTCCACATCGCACAATTTCTCGTTCTGCGTTGTTTGAGTGAATCAGCTCGGTATTTTTATAATATGGTATAAGTTTATGAGTTTCTTGAAGACAATGGACAGTCTGGTTTAGGTTGATTATCCTTGAAAATGTTTGAAAGGTGTGGACAGAACAGGTATGAGGTTGTGAATGATCCCAAATGCCTTGACGAATTTTGGAAAATAGGATTTTAAACATTTCTTTAACTTGTAAGTTAAATTTCATTAAAGTTGAAAATTAAATTTTTTTTAATGAAATGTTTGAGAAAAGTCAAATGTTACTTGAAACCTTGAAAGTTTTACGAAATCTATACGCTGAAAACCAGTTTGCTTGTAAGAGTCGTTAAGGAATCTATTTGGGATCATAGCGTGCTATTTATTTCAGGACATAAGGTGTATATAGGGTGTATTAATATAGTGAATAGGTTTCTCCGAGACTGGGTACTTGGGTTTTGTGCTTTTATGAAATGATAACACATGGTAAGTTGCTAAGTTAATCACTTTAGAGGGTAGTGTACTGGTGTATATTCGGTAGATAGGCATTTATGATGTTATGAGTATTGTGGAAACACAAGGGAATACTAAAGATCATAGTTTAATGATATACTGTGACATTGATCAAGTGTATTGTAAACATGACGATATAAAACAAGTTGATTAATAAGTTTTGAAACCACATTCATGTTTAACTGTGTGTGAAGACGCAACGTTCCAAAAATTAGGATGTGATCGAAGTTAAACATAAAGTTTAAAATTTTGAGTCATGGGAAAAATGTTTTAGCAAAAGAGAAGTGATGCTTTATAGTCTAAAATTCACAAAGCATAAGTGAAATAGTGTAAGTTTTAATGCGATAATATAGCGGACAAAAGTTTTAACAATGATGATGAAAAATCCAGAAGCGAATGATCAATGAATAATAGCATATGAAACATTAAGCGATAAAATTTTGTCTTCAAAACATAAATATCAATAACATAAAACATTGAGATTGTTTCCATAGGATCTTTGACTAACCCAAGTATTTGAAATTTCCTAGTAACTTGTGGGGGTGTACTTTAGCCTATAAGTGAATGCTCATCCCAAGAATTCCCAGGTAGGTATACAGGTCCCTCGTCTGATTAGGATTTATACAAAATACCAAGCCTAGACAGAAAACTCAGGATACTGGCGCTCACCCTTCCGGATTGCACGTGCCCCATCACTAGTGAATTCCAAAACTTTAGCGAGATTGAAAACGAGATGCAGAAATAGATCCTTGAGATATGGATTTCACTCCTAACTCGAAGACGTATATCAAAATTGAAAACTACAGTGGGGTGAAACCGGCCACTAAGTTAAGGATATCACTCCAGCTTAGTGATTAAGTTTCTTTTTTGGAGGAAATAATCTTTGAGGTGTGGATGTCACTCCTATCTCAAAGATATATTCCAAAGAGGTATAACATATAGAGGAGTGAAACTAATCACCAAGGTATGGATGCCACTCCTAACTTGGTGATATCGTTTCGTTTTTGAAATACGAGTGTCTTCTTCTCTAAGCAAAATACCGAAAGAATAACGAGAAAGAATCATAGCGAAAATATCTTCAAATAAAATATAAGAATAAAGAGAAATATACACGAGGGGACTCGTGAATGTAGGCTTAGTTATAGACTACGCTAAAAGGCATTCTAATAATCTAATTCCCTATAACCATGGCTCTGATACCAATCTGTAACACCCCAACCGATGGCAGAATCATCGAGGTGCCACGTAGTGACGATTATTCTATAGCTCATGGACTAAAAGTGTAAATATTGATCTATTGATTAAGTAGTTTATTATATTGAAAGAAAAATACAAGATACAATAATTCTAAAGTGACAACTAAAATACAATGAATCCAAAATCTAAGTAAAATTTCCAAAAGCTTAAAAGTCATCTCATAAATAACCTAAAACATGTACGAAAATAGTATATGTCAATAAAAAAATGTATTGGTGAGCATACCCTGTTTTGAATACATATAGTAGAAAAATATTTCGCAATTCATGTGTTGTACACCATTTGCAATTATGTATTTGAGTAGTATCAGTCAAAATCAACCCTATGAAAGTGAAATGAAATTTATATATAGTATGCGCTATTGACAGTGGTAATGAAACACATAGCAATGACCAAGGTCTCTCAACAGAGTCACAAGGGGTATATACCATAGAGGCCGCAACGGTTAATGATTTTGACAAGTCATAGATACACAAAGTAACACAAAGCAAACACACACGAGAATTGCACTTAGTGAAAAGGAATAGTAATTTGAAATAATGTACATGAGTAGCTCCAAACAGTAAAATGAAAACGGGGAAATATATACTCACAGTTTTGCTAAGCGCAATAAATCCAAACAAAACTCGTCACAAGATAAACTTGGGAATTACAAAAAATTCAACCTATACGTATAAGAATACTAATGAGTGAAAATGACTTAAAATAAGATATTTTCTAGAAAATAAAAATGTGATAATTTTATTTATGGTGTCAAGACACTACACCTAAATTTTTATAATTTTTGGATCAAAAATGAATTTATTATGTATTTTTATGTTTTAATCATATTATATGAATTCTGAAATAATTAACACAAAAATAATAAAAAAAATCAGAAAAAATATGATGTCTTGTGTGGGGATCGACCCTGCACCTTTTGTATCTACACTTACACATATTGCCACTACACACACATTTCCTTTTGTTGATTTTTGATGAAAGGTTAAATATTTATATAAAAACCTAACCTCATCTTCTTCCCCAAATAACCTTACATAAACCCTAACCTTAGATTCAACTACAATAGAACACTATTGCTTCTGTATGACTTACGAAATCATGGGGCTTTTGATATATGAATAAAACCGAGTAACATGATGTAAAATAATCGACTTACTTGATCATGAATGGAGCGAATCGAATGAACACAACCAAACAAAATAAGAACACGCAAACAGAGAGTTTAAATTGTGACTATTAAGAACTGATAATGTGTTTAGTGGTCGAAACAGCCTTATAAACTCGAAACTTTTATCAATTTATAATAATCAGTTCATTTTGAAACTGATTTCGCCTGATTGGTCTTTAAACAAGTCGGTTACAGTTTTGGGAATAATAAATCGATAAATGCTTGCTTAAAACGTTGGAAAACGATCGAATTGGATCAATTATGAAGAAGAAACGTTTAGGAATGAATATAAGTCAAGGTTAAGCATTAAAACTGCGTTTAAACATTTGCCGAAAAATCTGCTAGATTCGAAGGTCGCCGGTCAACCTCTGACCAAGGCTGGTCAAAGATGAAGGGTGGGGTGGACTGATATGTCTGGTGGGATGAGGTGCTGGGCTGCGTGGATTGGACTAGAGGAGGGTTCCTCACATTGAGTTGGGATATATATATATATATATATATATATATATATATATATATATGGTTTTGGTTTGTAGATGTTGGCATGTTGCCGTGTCGAGGTCCACCAACAACAAAACTAAATTAAAAAGTAGTTGATTTTTGTATAGCTTTTGACAATTTGTTGTTGTCATCGATGGCAACAAACAAATTCAAGGAATAATATTTTTTTTTCAATTATTTATTATACTCATTACTATAAAAAAATATATGTTTTATTTTTTGTATAAATCAAATCTTAACTAGTTAAGTTTCTTGTTTTAACCAAATTCAATACGTCTTGCTATTAAGATATTGGTTTGTAAATGAAAATGAGGTGCGTGAGTATAAAACGCGAAAATGTCCGACATAAGATTAGTCATTTTTTTTAAATACGAGGGTTTGAAGGTGCTTTTTTTTAAATAGATGAGAGCCAAGTATGCATATTTATGGAAAGTGAAGGGTGTCGGTTGTCACACATATTCTGTAAATATTGTCGTTCATACTGTCGTAACAATCAAATATAACCACGCATAGCAAAACAATCACAACCACAAAACAAAAGAACACGCAACATGGAATAACCATAAATAACATATCGTCGGTAAAAACCATCATGAATCCAAATACATAACAGTTAGTACAAAAGATAGGCGGATGAACCGCAATAGTTTAAGTTACAGAAATTAAACATGGCTGTACAACATAGCAGTTATAATGTAACATCAAACAACATAAAGTATCGTCATAATACAAGCACAGAATAAACTAAGAAGAAGATGAAGATGGAAATGCAGCAGCCAATGCAGCAATCGCATCTCGCATACCCTGCGTCATCTCGGTCATCCTCCTCTCCAAAGCCTCGATGCGTCTCTGCTATCCCCAAAGCAACCGACAATCTCCCCCTCCCAGCCTCCTCTGCACGAGCCTCCAACTCTCGAACACGTAACCCCATCTCAACAAGCTGCACATCGTGGGACAAGATAACGTCGCGCTCCATGTAGAGTGGCCTCCCATATGATCATCCCAACATCATGGCCTCATGGTCATCCTCATCGTCCCTGATGGGCTAGGTCACCTATGAGGCTGGGAAGGTAAGGCCTGTGAGCGCCTCCTCAGTCTAGGCGATGGCTCGACCACCGGTACAGGTGCCTCCGTGGTATGTGACTCAGGTACAGGAAAAACGGGCAAAACAGGCTCGCCGGTAAGGACAGGGTCAGCAGGTTGGGTAATAACCGGAGTACGAGCAGGGAGGGCTATGACCACAGTTCGTCGCACCCTCTTACGGGAAGTGTACCGCTGGAGGTTACTACCCGTATAGTCGATGCGAAAAGACGGGGCCAGGCTCGAGGCAGTAGGGGTGGTGGAAGGAATCACCGGATGGTGGATGTCCGGATCAGCAAGTGGAACGTCATCATCGGTGTCATCGTCTAAGGTACGCCTAACTAGGGGTGTCGGGTCTATGTTCATCTCAGAATCCGAGATCCAACCTCCTCCGTGATGGGGAAGTCAGGAGTCTCGTAAGGGAAAGGAGCAGGCTGGGTGAGTGGGAGATCATCCTCGGGTGTGTCATCAACCAAATAGTCAGGCTCAAAGTCGGACAGAATGGTGAGGTCAACAGTAATGGACATGATCCTGTCATACGCACGCATATATATGTAAATAAACATGTGTGTAAGCAAAATAAACTACCATACAAGTATATCATCGTGGAGCAGGTTGAGATTTGAGAGGTTCATGGCAAGACAGTGTAGTACTTTGTGAAAACATTTCGAAAATAGTTTTAGGTTATAGTTGACTCGAAAGAATCTTAGTTTGCGATAAACTTATGCTCTGATACCAATCTGTCACACATCGCCAAGGCGGAAACACGGGGATGCGACCTCGAAAGGTTTTCAAGCACAAGGTACAAGCAACACACATAAATTTATTAAAAGATACCATCAACGGATGGTTATTGCCATAAAACTTATTTAAAGTAGAGTAACATTGTCTAAAAACGAGTGAATTGTCTGAACAACCATGAAATTACAAAACTACGGGATAGACAAAACCCAATCCATGATGATACCACCCAGAGCATGCTTGGACTCCTCTCTCAAACCCCCGCTGCTCTCCATCAGTTACCTGAAAAACATGCATGAAAGATTTGTCAACAATAATGTTGGTGAGTTCACAGGTTTGAGTGTAACAAGTAAAACAATTGTGTAATTCGTGTATGACCTATCTTAGGCTAGCTAAGCGAATGATTTATGTGCAAACCATGAGTCCCGTAACCAAACCTCTTGACTATGGTGCCTTGCGCATTGTACACTAAAGACAATGTATATATAGTAGAATACTAACACTCTTTTGTATGTAACCGGTTAGAGCGACTAACCAAGAGTGGGGGTGTCAACCCAATAGATCTATTAAAGTGTTCCATAGCTTTTGATAGCTTGTAACACCCCAACCGATGGCGGAAACATCGGGGTGCTACGTAGTGACGATTGTTCATAAGCTCATGGCACTATTAAAGTTGAAATATTATTTAATACTGAATTAAAGTTTCATACAAGATTTCCAAACAATACACGAATCTGATTTAATTAACTAAGTTCAAAGCCTTAAGTGGTCATCAAGCAAGCTTCTCCTGAAACATGCATGAAAATAATTTTGTCAGCAATATTGTTGTTGAGCGTTACCTAGGTTTGTATATATAGTATAAGTTTGAAAAGAGATACAAGTCATGTGTCATGTTATATCGATGAGTTATGTAAACATGTAAGTAACAAATAAGATTTTAAGAATATAGTTCACAAAAGTATATCGAGCACCTCAACACGTGTAAAGTCTAATAGAGCACTATGACTGAAGTCATGTCTGATAGAGCACCATGACCGAAGTCATGTCTGATAGAGCACCATAACCAAAGTTATGTCTTATAGAGCACCATAACCGAAGTTATGTCTTATAGAGCACCATAACCAAATTTATGTCTGAGTTTAAGTATAAGCATGTAAGTTACTTTCACATTCAAACACAAGCATGCAGATAAACAAGACACGTATATAAATTGTAATTAATCAAAAGTATGTACAAGTTTATATAAGTGTACAAGAATCACCTCAAAAATGTAAAAATGAAAAGGGGGATAAGTAATACTCACCTGATACTGCGCTAGAAGTATTCCACGCAGATGCACAAAAGTACTAAATATGTGCCTTACACGGTAGTTCTAAGTTTAGCGTAGCAAAGCAGCACCAAAATCAAGTTGTCTTCAAATACCCAAGAACCTATGATCCCGTGATGTCCAAAATCAGTTTTATGATAAATTTGTTATTTTGGACCGTTTTCGCTACTAAGTTTCCGGATACAACATCCAAAACCTTAATAATTAAACCCTTCTTAATAATCCTCTTCTATTTTAGCGTTTAAATCTAGATAGAAAGATTTCAAAACTTACATATTAATCATGGACATAATCCTGATAAAACTTTTGATCTAAAATTTATTTTTATTGAACGACGCTCTAAATTATATTAGATTGCAAATTGTTTAAAATCTAAACACTAAACTACAAGAAATATATATTAATCAATTCCATTAGGTAATCAAATATGTAGAAAATCAAGAGTCACCCATTTAAAAAAATGTTTATCACATACCCATTTAAATAAAAATGCAAATGCAGCTTGGTTTATGTAAAGCATACATACATATCCATGCACGTATATATCGAGCCAAGTAAAAAAAACATTGATCATCCAAAACTCAATTCAAACCCATATGTGCAAGGTTTTAAATGTGGTTATATAGTTTGTTCAATAGAAGAACAATTAAGCTAATGCGGATCTTGGTCGCCAAATCGACCGAGGCGAAACCAGAATTCGTATATCAATATATTTGAATCAGAAAAGGGTTCGATTTGGTACCTAATTATTTAGTCGAACCAAAAAAATTATGAGAGTGAGAAAAGAGCCGCAACACGAATGCGAGTGGCATGGTGGTGGTTAGGAACGTACCTCAACATGTGTAAAGTCTAATAGAGCACCATGACCAAAGTCATGTCTGATAGAGCACCATGACCGAAGTCATGTCTGATAAAGCACCATAACCAAAGTTATGTCTTATAGACCACCATAACCGAAGTTATGTATTATAGAGCACCATAAACAAAGTTATGTCTAAGTTTAAGTATAAGCATGTAAGTTAGGTTCACATTCAAACACAAGCATGAAGATAAACAAGACACGTATATGAATTGTAATTAATCAAAAGTATGTGTATATGAATGTACAAGTTTATATAAGTGTGCAAGAATCACCCCAAAAATGTAAAAACGAAAAAAGGGATAAGTAATACTCACCTGATACTGCGCTAGAAGTATCCCACGCAGATGCACAATAGTACTAAATGTGTGCCTTACGCGGTAGTTCTAAGTTTAGCATAGCAAAGCAACACCAAAATCAAGTTGTCTTCAAATACCCAAGAACCTATCATCCCGTTATGTCCCAAATCAGTTTTATGATAAATTTGTTATTTTGGACCGTTTTCGCTACGAAGTTTCCGGATACAACATCCAAAATCTTAATAATTAAACCCTTCTTAATAATCCTCTTCTATTTTAACGCTTAAATCTAGAAAGAAAGATTTCAAAACTTACATATTAATTATGGACATAATCCTGGTAAAACTTTTGATCTAAAATTTATTTTTATTGAACGACGCTCTAAATTATATTAGATTGCAAATTGTTTAAAATCTAAACACTAAACTACAAGAAATATATATTAATCAATTTCATTAGGTACTCAAATATGTAGAAAATCAAGAGTCACCTATTTAAAAAAAATGTTTATTACATACCCATTTAAATAAAAATGCAGCTTGCATTGGTCATACACGAATTACACAATTGTTTTACTTGTTACAATCAAACCTGTGAACTCACCAACATTATTGTTGACAAATCTTTCATGCATGTTTTTTAGGTAACTGATGGAGAGCAGCGGGGGTTTAAGAGAGGGGTCCAAGCATGCACTGGGTGGTATCATCATGGATTGGGTTTTGTTTATCCCGTAGTTTTGTAATTTCATGGTTGTTCAGACAATTCACTCGTTTTCAGACAATGTTGCTCTACTTTAAATAAGTTTTATGGCAATAACCATCCGTTGATGGTATATTTTAATAAATTTATGTGTGTTGCTTGTACCTTGTGCTTGACAACCTTTCGAGGCCACATCCCCGTGTTTCCGCCTTGGCGGGTGTGACAGATTATAAGGTTGATATGGAAAACTATAAGGCTGCATAAACCCAGATGGTAGTGAATGTGAGGAATCAGAGGATGAAATGGAAGATGAGGTTGAAGTGGATTTAGATGACTTTGATAGTTTGAGTGATGAGGATGAGCCTAAGTTGCATAAGTCACTTAGGAGGAACAGGAAACAGAAGAGGAGAAGTAGATCAAAGAATGATGAATGTCCATTTTATCTTACTCACACATTTACTTCTAGAGTTGTTATGAAGAAGATGTTGAAGGACTATGCTGTGGAAACCAGGAGACAACTGAGAATAATGCAGATAAGTCAAAGTTGGGGGGCATTTCTGTAAACCCACCCAAAATAGTTAAAAAAAAAAAGGAGAGGCAAAACCCTCCACCTCAAAACCTAAGAAACCTAGAAAGAAATAGCCCCCACCCACCTGTCCTTTTTCTCTTCTCATCTCCTATAGTTATGTACTTGGGGCTTGGGTTATGAAGCACTTAATCACAAATCATTCTTGTCTTCAGTGTCGGGGTGTTAGATTATGCACAGTTTCTTGGTTGGCTCAGGAGATAGAGCATATTGTCCAGGCAAGTCCAAACATAACGGTAGCTGCTTTAGTTGATATTGTTCAGAAGAATAGACAGGTTCATGTGACCAGAAACCAGATGTTTAGGGCCAAAGTGAAAGCAACTGAAAAAAATGGTAGGTTATTATACTAATCAGTATGAGAAGCTTAGGGATTATTGTGAGGAGTTGATGAGATCTATCCCTGGAACATCAATCAAAATTGATGTAGAGAGAGCATACCATCCAGATAGCCCTACAAGGCAGTTTAGAAGAATTTACATTTGTCTAGGTGGTCTGAAAGAAGGGTGGAGGTTATGTGGTAGGGAAATCCTGGGTTTGGATGGTTGTTTCATGAAGGGACCATTTCCTGGACAGATTTTAACTGCTGTGGGTATGGATGGTAACAATGGAATTTATCCGGTGGCTTATGCATTGATGGAAGCAGAAACAACAGAGACTTGGAGTTGGTTCTTGGTGAACCTGTGAGATGATTTGGATATTTGTCCCAATTCAGATTTCACTTTTATAAGTGACAGGCAGAAGGTAACTTTCATTCTTGTTTCCTAATTATCTTGTTTATGCTAACTGATTCAATGATGATTTGCCATATGTATTTATGCAGGGTATCATACCAGCTATCTCTAGGCTATTCCCAAAGGCAGAACATAGGTTCTGTCTTAGGCATATCCATGAGAGCATGAAAAGCAAATGGAGGGGACAAGTGTTCAAGGAGTTGCTATGGAGTTGTTCAAGTGTGACCACATCAATAGGCTAGGAGAAGGCTATGAATGCAGTAGCCAAAACTGATAAACCATTGCATGATTGGCTAAAACAGATCCCACCAAAACATTGGTCAAGATCTCACTTTAATGGTATGACTCATCTTATTTATGTTTCATGTGCTTAGAATGTATGTTAGGAAAACTGAAATATAGTATGTCTTTGAATAATAATGCATGCAGGAAGGCCAAAGTGTGATATGATGTTGAATAATATATGTGAAGTATTCAATAGGCATATCATTGGTGGTAGGGACAAACCAATCATAACTTGCCTTGAGTACATAAGGGAATACCTTATGAAGAAGATTGTGGTTGTTAAGAAGTTGATTGCAAAGACTGATGGGCCTTTAACACCTGCTACAACCAAGACTTTTGAGAAGATAAAAACTAAGGCATCACAATACAATGTGATCTGGACAGGTATGTTTCCTATACTCATTTGATATTATCTTAAATGCTGCTAGAAACCATTTTGACTATTCGTGTTCAATACAGGTGGATCCAGGTACCAAGTTACATGCTACGCTACACAAGACCAGAGGGCTGTTAACCTTGATGAAAAGAGTTGCTCTTGTAGGAAGTGGGACCTAACTGTTATGCCATGCAAGTATGCAGTGGCCGCCATATGGTGTTATGCAAAGCATGGAGGTGATGGCATAGCTGAGAGGTGGATTGATGAGGTTTACTGGTTGGAAACATGGAAGAGAGTGTATGAATGTACCATTGTCCCTATCAGGATTTATGGCCAGAATCAAGATGCCCAAACACCCTAACCCCACCAAAACATCACAGGCAACCAAGAAGGCCAAAAAAGGCAAGAAAGAGATCTGCAAAAGAAATGGCAGAGTCAAGTCAAGCTAGCCAGGTTGATAATGCTTCTAAGTCTACAGGGCCAACCATTCCAGACAAGGGTAAACTGCCAAGAAAAGGTCAGACAGTGACTTGTCTTCTCTGCAAGTAGAAGGGGCATAAAAGGAGGTCATGCAAGCTGAAGAAGACTTCCCAGGTTGGTAGTGGCAGTGATGGTGGTGGAAATGTTGGTGGCACTCAGGATAGTGGATCACAAGTGGTTGATTAGTAGGCTATGTTGGTTGTGTCATGAAATTTGAACAATATTATGTTTATGTTTATGTATTTTGGTTGTGACTTGACTTTGGATGTGTGTTGACTTTAGGAACTTATGGGTCTTGGTTGACTTATTTATGACCATTATGCTCAAATTTTGAATGGTATGAATGTGTTATGTTGTTTTTTGTTGTTGCCACTAAATGTATCTTGTTCAGTAGATTTAGAATAAGATGTTAACTTTTACAGTTGACCCATGACCCATTTGGAAAACTTGACAACTGCTGCACATTTCATGACCCATTTGAACAATACTACATATTTCAAAACTGTATGACCCATTTCAAACCTGCATGACCCATTTGAATTGCACATTTCATGACCCATATGACCAATACTACACATTTACAACAGGTACCAAATGTTTGTAAAACTGCACATTTCATGACCCATTTGAAGAATACTACAAACCCGCATGACCCATTTTTTCAACTTCATAGGCTGCATTATAATGTTTAACTGATACATGAAACCGATACATAACAAATAGATAAAAACAATTGCATTGAAATAACAAACATTCATTCATTAATTCATTCATGAAACTGATACATGAGAATTTCAAAAGAAATATAATCATAACTGCATACTATTTGACCCACTTGACTTGTCTGACCCAAATAACACACAATACAACATGATTAACACCCAAGTTCCACCCAATACATCTTCAATCTTCTGTTGGACTGTGTCAATCTTGCATTTTCGACAGACAAGTTTGAAAGGGCCACCTCATACACAAAGTGATGATCCACCCAAGCAACAAAGCCACAACCACCTCCCTATCAACACATATTGGTCAGAAATTAAAAAAGTAACAACTTTAAGTTTTCAATTGGAAAACTTACCTTTCGATTACAACAATAGAACTGTCGTCTGGGGTTTACTGATATCCACGAAGTCTTGATAACAGTTCCAGCACCACATGAGCAAACAACTATCTTGATTACAGATCGAATTGGGAGGGAATAAGGATTTGGATCGTTGGTTTTGAACAATTAGTGTTTAAAATGATTTAGGGAAAAACGAGGGTTTATAAAGGGGGACAAGATTTACCTGGGTTAACTTGTTTTTAAAATTATAAGTGACTGGACGAAAATGCCCCTAACTTAACGAAGAAAAGTTAACTGGGTTAAGTAGTTGGACTGTTTTGGCATTTTTTTTTTAAAGATCAAGGAGTGTTCATGCACTTTTTAAAAGATTGGGCTGGAGTGGCAAATTTGGCCAAACTACGGGGACGGTTTTGATAATTTACTCTTAAAAAGCTAAAGGACGCTTATAATAAAAAAAATATAAAAAAAAAGTGGCAGCTAAGTGTTCAACAAGCCAACCCTATTTTAGATAACAAAACCGAACCTACTAAAAATAAAGCTTTTGGTTTAAGGGGTAAAAATATTTATTATGCACAACCTGTTGAACCCTATTTAGAAAACCAAATGTATCAAAAGCAAAAAGTTAAACACATGTTTGTTTTCTAAGCTTCTCGTGATTAGCAACTTTGTCTGGTATCGTTTTCACGCAGCTTGACCCGCATCAAACTCCATTGTCCCTAAGTATTAACAAGAGGGGACACTCCTATAAGGTCCACACAAGTGTGTTTTGTTTTGAACAGTGTGCCCCCGGTAACGACATTCAAAAACACTGCTACCAAAGTACAATCAGCGTTCGTTTCACTAAATGAAAATAGAATTCAAATTCAAACCTTGTGTTGTTCATTTCAACAAAATAAAGAATTGGAATCTCAACATGGGTATGTTACTAACACGAGCCGTTTCGAGCCGCCCTCGCCCATTAACGACCCAAATCATTTCTACTAGAACGGCCAGTTAATGACACATACAAACTCGACCTGGTCGGGGCCCGTTAACCACTCAGACCGTTTCGACCCGAACAGCCCATTAACGACCCGAGTCGTTTCGACCTTTTCGGGCCCATTAACGACCCGAACCGTTTTGACCTGGGCAGGTCCGTTAATGACCCAAACTGTTTCGACTCAATCAGGCCCATTAACGATCAAAGCCATTTCAACCCGAACGGGCCCGTTAAAGACCCGAGCCATTTCGACCCGAACAGGATCATCAACGACGCGAGCCGTTTTCAACCCGCCTGGGCCCATTAAAGACCTAGACCGTTTCAACTCAAAGCGGATCGCTAACGACCTGAGCAACGTTGACCTGACCGAGCCCATTAACAACCGGGGCCTTTTCGACCTGACCGGGGCCGATTAAGGACACAGACTGTTTTGACTCGAACTGGCCTGTTAACGACCTAGAAATTATTTTCCCTGTTGTACTAAAGGTAAATCGCAATGTCTTATCTACCCCACCTAATAAAGGAGTAGCTCGGGCTCCACATGGCATTTTTCTAGAGCTTCCACATAGGCTCCACCTATCTTAACCCATCTATTGTTATAACCCGATATCAGTATTTCCTAACCCTAATTCTCACATCACTCTTCCTTAGAGCATTCACAGCCCGTTCCCCATTCCTGACCATATAATTTAAGGAAAATCATAGTTTTCTAAATTTGTCTCTTACGTTTTCAAATTCTCTCACATCCCATTCCTCATTCTTATCCCCTATAAGTTTTTTTATTATTGTTGTATTTCTTTACATCCAACATTAATCCACTCCACCTTCCATTTATATTATTTTATTACTAGTAGGTTAGCCCGCGCGATGCGGCGGGTGTCGCATAGTCTCTTTAAGAAAGTGTTTTCTAACTTAATATGTCTTAAACACTAATCATATTTGGGTACCACCACTATCACCACTACTATATCTAAATAAGATGATACTAAATTTAAATAATAATTGCTTATAAAATATTAATATTATCATAGACAACCATTTAATATTACTAATGGATCAATTATACAAGACTAATGTAAAGTCTTTGATATTACTATGGTTCATTAACTATAATGTTGATGTAATTAAAGACAAGTTTAAAAGATAAATTTGCCCCCTAAAAAGTAGTTAAGATGTCCATTATGTATTGTATGATAAGCAAATATACTTGTACTTCTTATTTTTTAAGAAGTCTTTAGAAAATGCGTCATAATATAGTATAGGTAAAGGTATGGGATTGAGAATTAAAAGGAGGGAATGAAAGTGATTTGTAGTATTGAATTGGGTCTTTAAAATAAGGGTTACATATTTAAAGGGGTAGAAATTGTGTATAAGACAATTATACTATTGGCATTAAAGGTTGTACACAAGGGTATAAAATGGAAGAAATGAGTAAAAATTTAGAGATTACACTTGAGACTTTTGGAATGTCATCTTAACTTTGCCAAGTTGGACATCCTTGCCCATTGATCCTTCTTTATAATGTAGTAGAGATTATTAAATGATATGGGGGAAGGATGGAAGACCCCATATATGGGGCTCAACATAGGTTTTTTGTAAATTTTAGAAATGGGGTATGGGGAAAGGGGTTGGGATGGAGTGAGTTTTTGTAGGATTTTCTTAAGAGGGTGTTTGGGATTGAGTTTGGAGATGCAAAAGTGTTTTTGGTCAAAAGTGCTTATTGGCTTATGACTTTTTGAAAGGGAGTTTTAAAAAAAGTGTTTGGGTTAGCTTTTGGGATGAGAAACGTCAAAAAGTCAATAAATTGTTTGTTTTTTTAAGTGTTTCACTTAACTTATTGTGAATATTGGTTGTATGGGTGGTATATTTGTAATTTTTTTCCAAAAGCCAAAATCCAAGATTTCTAACTTTTCAAAACAGCTTTTACACTCTTAAAAGCCAAAAGCCAAAAGTCAAAACATAAAGTGCTTTTGGGTTACACTAACAGCTTATTGACTTATAGGCTTTTTAGAAAAGCCAATAAGTCAATAAGTTGTTTTCATAAATTTGATTGTTGATTTATGGTATGCACTCGATTTGGATGAGCATCCATTTTTTCATTGTTCTTCTCTTAATTTTTTACACTCGATTTGATGAACAAATCTGGCCAGTAAGTTTCCCTATTCCATCTAATCATCAATATTAAATAACTACTACAAACTTTTAATTTCATTCTTCTCACCATCTTTAATATGAAATTGTGTTAGTTCTTTTTCTGGTGCAAATATGCATTATTACATCATGGTGATGATGAATTGGCTGGCAATCTTTTAAATCAAAACATGATGTATTAGTTTCCGGAAGACAATCACCACAAAAGTTCAAAATGTTTTGATCTTTATTTCTTTATTTTTTTCAAGATTTTAAATTTGGTTATGTTATTAAGTGGTTTATTGTTGATTTGTGGGGATTAAATTATAGCAGTTGTTATTTTATAATTTGGTTTTTTTTATTTTATATTTAAGATCAAGCAATATTAAGAGCTTAAGTGTAAAAAAGTAAGATCGTCATAAATGTAATTAATATTTTTTGCCTATGTTTTGAATTTGGGTGTGGCTAACCTTTCAAATTTAGTGATTTTCGTTTTATCAAATTGTAGGAGGGTGTCATCCTTTTGTTTTTTGTTTTTTGTTTTTTTTTTTTTTTTTTTTGATATTATAGATTAAGAAATATTAGTAGTTTAATTTAGAAGTTTAGGTTTTATTGCTTGATAATTTAGGGATGTTTATAACCGATCGACTGAGCCATCGAATTTGAAGCAAATCGGCCATTTACATGCTTTGCGGTTTGGATTTGGCGGATTTAAATTTCAACTGGTAGTTCTAAACTTTGGGACCTATTGTTTAAAATAAAGCATGCATATCATTCATGGTTTTAAAAAACGCCAGAAACGTACGCCTCGAGGCGGTTCGGAGGGATTTCGAGTATGAGGCGGCGATTCAGGTGGCTTTATAGGTACGTACGCTTCGGTATGGTGAGGCGGTATAATATCAATTAACTTATATGCGTAGCAATATTTGACCGAATTCCTATTGCATATCTATATAACACAGGCGAGGTGATGGCGATTTTATTAAACTAGACTTCAAAATTCCATCAGCTGAATTCCCTATAGGTTGCAGGTTGCAAGATACTTCCGAATGTGGAGAGTTGTTGAAAGAAGAGTATGCGCATAAGGATGCGCGATGACAGACCATGATTTTGCTAAAAGCAATTATCTGGTTCAACTCGGTTTTGTGCGAAAATGAAGAACTTAAGGTATTGTTTTCTTATCCAGAATATACTCAGGCTAATCATTTTAGATTACTTATGAGTTTTTATAACATAATTATGGTTCATTTGTATGATTTAAACACTTTCTTATGTTCCGCCATTGTACAAAGGAAACTCATTACTTGTGTATACCTTTTGTTATGTTTAATTTTAAATGTTTAAATATTAATAGTATATAGTTCTAACAAGTATGAACATTTGAATGTTCTAAGACACAAGAAGCAAAAGAAAATAAAATTTGTTCATGGATCATTTAGTTGCATTTTTTTCATTTTGCATAATGATTGCACAGGAAGTTCTTATCACGACCTTCAAAATTATTTAATTTTCTAATTATGTTTCTTTATATCTCATAAGTACTATTATATGTTAACTTGCAGATTCTCTGCATGATGGACCGGTATTTTTGGGTTGAGTAATAACCTTGTCACTTTCTATATTGAATACTAGATTATACGACGCCCCGGGAGCGTCTCAGGTTATATGATACATCAATTTTACATATAAAATAGACTGATGTATAACTCTAATATTAATATCTAACCTAAAACAAATTAACATTGTACAACTCCAATGCTAACACCTAACCTAAAAGAATGTAGAACTTTAATGTAACTCTATATCAACACCTATCCTAAAGACTAAACAAATGTACAACTCTAACATACTAATATTGATATCTAACTTAAAACAACGTATAACTTTATTAACCTATTCGGCTCTGGTTGAAAAAAATTCATATTTACTGATTTAAACATAATTAGTGACTTGTCTATACATGATTAATGATTTACCTGATCACTTTGTGTGTTTTTTTTTTCTGTATGAACAAAACCCCACAAAAAAATTTCTCTGTTTTTTATATAGCACTATGGTACTCCGTTGGAAAGATAATAAAAACGCTTGTTAATTTGGTGTAATTTTTTTCTTTAAAAAATCTCGTATATTAAAGATATTAACGTTTAAAAATTATGGGATGAAACATGAGGGTGAAAATCTAATTTTGTATTTAATTATTTTTTTCCTAAAACATCTCAATGCCACATGGATGACACATGGCACACTCAAAGAAGAGAATGCTTCTTTGAGTGCCATGTCATTAAAATGGCTTTGGTTTATTATAGTATAGATTTTATCATGTGGACTAATCGGTCGTTTAAAAAAGCATTTGGGTTCGGGTCAGATCGGGTTTTGTCAATAGTGGGTATGGGTTGAAACACTATTTTTTAAAAAAAATGGTCAATTTGTTTTGGTTAGACCCGTTTTTTGTTTTATTACTTTTCAAATATGCTCATTACGAACCCTTAGAAATAATATACAACCTAAAAACACCCTACAACCTTAGAGAGAGTGTGTGTGTGGGGGGGGGGGGGGGGGGGGGGAGTGGCGTGAAATGGGTTTCACCCCACCCAAAGGTGAAAAGGGCGTGAGCCCCATGGGGGAGAAATTCTTCCTGGTCGTGGGCATGGAGTTGGGCCTTTCTGATTAGGTTTTTTTTTTTTCGGCCACACCAATCACCGTTTGAGTTTTTTGGCCATTAATTTTTTTTGGTGTCCATAAGCCCAACATAGATCTTCCGGTATGCTAATGGGTAGAAAAAATCTGTGACCCAAAGTGCTATTCAAGGCTTGGTAGTTTTTGTTATGTTGGGTGAGTGAGGTGGTTTGTCAAAGGGTGTGGCATCAAGAAAAGTTGGTACCTTTCAAATGGTCCAAAGTGACATCTTATGGTTATGTTGTTTTATAATGTTGTAGATGCCATTCATATGTATTCATAATGATTTTATTATGTTGTAATTAGATAACAATCATATCTATTTATCAATCATATGTTGTGATTTGATACCAATTATATTTATGCATTTTCTCTCTTTTCATTTTATGTTTTGTTCAACCGTAAAGTTTACGGGTCTCTAACCTAGTTGGTGATATACTACTACAGTTCACCAATACGCGCAATCCCAAAGACTTAATTTCCAAAACCGTCGTCGCAGAACTGTTAGGATCAAGTGCGCAAGCCTTTATTTAGATATCGGACACTTTAAGATACCCAAATAATATACATTTAAACAGAAGAAAATCACCGCTATAACCAGAGATTACAAGTGACTATGATCTCTTTAATGTTACTGAAGTTTGTGATCTGATTACTGTGACCCATATTTTGTTATATTTTCACCAAAATGGACCGCACACGAGACGAAAGATCAAAGATCGAAAACAGAATAAAAAAAAAATACTGAAAACCCGAGTCTCCTTTGTCAAAAAGAAAATACCCAAGAATTTACAATGCGGGTTGGGTTGGTTTCTAGATCACGAACAAGAAAATGAAACGAGTTGAAAGGTAGAACAATAGCCTGCCTGCATCAAGATTAATGAGCTGCAAAAGCTATACCTTATTATTATTCCCACCATAATCAACCCCTAAAATGTGATCGTCTTCAGGTAGCCGGGCTAAGTTCACGCTCAATATCCTCCAATGATCGGCCCTTTGTTTCAACCACATTACCGCCTATGTACAGAACAGCAAGAAGACAGATGGATGCGAATCCCAGGTACACTTTGCTTATGCCAAATTTAGTTACAACGCTCAAGAAGTACAAGCCGATTACGAAGTTTGATATCTGCTCAACCACAATGTAAGTGAGATGTTTAAAAACCAAGCTTGGTACATATTAATTTTGTGCACTGATATGAGAAAAATCAAAAAATGAATTACCCAATGCATTCCAAGTGACAAGGCAACTGCCTTTGCTCTGATTCGGGAAGCGAAAATCTCGGGTAGTAAAAGAGCAGGGACAGGGCCCGCACCAAGAGAGAATGACAGCACGTACCTATATAATTAATGTCAGTGAAATTGAAGAATACTGATGAATAATGTTTGTCATTAGCTAAAAAGTTGTTGATTGAACATACAAAACAGTTCCGATGACAGCAAGTGGTCCAGAATACGGTGCCAAAACTTTCCAAGTGAAGGACAACGAGAGCAGCAACATTGAAAGAGCCTTGAAAACAAAAATAGAGGTAGCCATGATTTCAAGATGCACTCAAGTAGTATAAATTTTGGGAGATAAGTGCATACCATTCCAGAAAAGCTTGTGATCAGAAGACTTTTCCGTCCTTGTTTGTCCATCAAAGAAGACGCGATCATTGTGCCTGCAAATGCAATGAAATCAAGATATCAGTGTATCATGTGTCAGTTACCGGTTATAACTGTCGATTAAAATGACCATAAAGGAGAAGTCACTCACCGAAAACATTTGCAGCCCCAACAAGAGCACTGGCTGCCACATCAGATGCAACTCCTGCTGTGCGGAACACGGAGGTTGAATAGTACACAACCGCATTTATTCCAGCCAACTGCTGGAACAAGAAAAGGGCTGCACCAACACTCACAACTGCCATACCACATGCATGTCAAGTTGTCAACATTGCATGATTAGATAATCCATAACAAATGATGTAATAAAATAAATGTTGTGGTATCTTACTGTCTTAGACCATGTGTAGTGGGGAAGGGAAAAACATAAGGCCCCTGTTATCTGATTGGTCCACGTGGGCAGCAGCTGAGTCAGCATGGGGCTTGAAATGAAAATGGGGTGTAGTGGTGGGGAAAAATTAATCCCTAAATAAAATTTTTATTATATCTTTTAAATTAAAAAAATAATAAAATAATATGAAAATGGGAGATGATCTTAGGTGGCAAGTTCTGATTGGGTGATTGTTTTTGTGCACCAGCGTTATATTTATAGCGCTATCCCCTCTTTTTTGCACATAGCCCCCCCCCCCCCCCCCCCCCCCCCCCCCCCCCCCTAGTGGTGTTGGGGGCGCTATGTTACTTTTCACGCCCTGAATCACGCTCCACTACACATGGTCTTATATATGTAGTTATGTACTGATTTTACCTTTGAAATACCGGGAACTGAAAAGATCAAACCAACCAGCATCTTGCTCTTCTGAACCTTGACCAGATGCGCTTAAGTCCGCCATAACCTCTACAACTTTTCCATCACCGTATAATGTTTTTATCGCTTTCTTAGCTTGGTCAATTTTCTTTTGCTGCAAGTATATACACCCCAATTTACTAATCAGTTTTTCACATTTACTAATTTATACAAAAGTGGTCCCACGACAAATTAGTTTTATGCAAGACCTGAACAAGCCAACGAGGAGATTCTGGAGAGATTGCCATTCCTAATGCCAATAGAACAGACGGGACAGCTGAGATCGCAAACATCGTTCTCCACCTAGAAAATGAACAGGATATAAAATTAAATACAGATATTTACCACAATATACTTATAAAACATGGGGAAAATCACCATAAGGGGTTGGCAGCTAAGGGTAATCCAGCCACCAAAGCTGCGAGGATTCCATGCAAATAAACAGTTGGTTGATAGATCCAAGCGTGCCACGGATTTCAGTTGGTGATATCTAAAAAGAAAGGCGTCAGGTGAGAAATGTAAAATTGTTGAGTAACATAAAGGCTAAAGCCTAAAGCTATAAAAGAGTTGACAAGATTACCTCAGATATGTATAGAGGGACGATAGCAGATGATATGCCAATTCCAATGCCAGCAAGCAAGCGGCCAATTATCATGGTCTGTACATTTGTAGCCGTTGCACTGGATAATAAAGTTATATCGCACACATCAGTTATCATCTAAATTCTAAACAAACCATAATAATAAAAGTTGTATAAATAGCGAACCAGAGAAATGCTCCAACTGTAAGAGGAATCGCATCTAGTAGAAAAGTTTTTGTTCTTCCAAATTGGTCAGCAAGAGACCCTCCTGTAAAGGAACCAACAGTCGCACCAGCAAGAAGTGTGCTAACAATCCATCCTGCACTAAAACCACCAATGAAAAACAATCGTATAACATATGTAAATCAGTTATAATTTGCCAAATCTTGCCTTGTAGAACTGCATTATCAGCAATACCAAGATCTTTCGCAAGATACTCGAGTGCACCATTGACCACCCTGAAACAGATAAACCGCTCGGAAATTAGAACTGTGAAACTCTAACGACATGTAGGAATCACAAGATATAAAGTAAGGTACCCTAGATGATATCCAAACAATATGGCTCCCAGACTAGCAACACCAACATAAGGTAAAACCGATCCAGAAGAGCTTGATTGGCTCTTGACAGGAGTAACATCTCCGTCTACATTATCATTAGCCGTGCAGCTTGTTAGAAAATAAAGACAGTACCAAAGCTTTACCACATCAATTTTCTACCAATCAACTGTTTTATGCAAAATCATGGTCAACCATAACCAAAAACTCAATAAAAGTCTTCAGTTCTAAATATTTTGCTTTTAATACACACTATTCCCCTAAAACACTTAGCTTAACCCCTACAAGTTCTCCAATTACACTCAACTGTTGTAAACAACAACCTAAGACAACGAATTCAGTACTTTGCATCCATGGTCCCAATTTTTAACAAAACAAACCGAAGGCTTTAGCGTTAACTAATCTGTACTTTGCATCAGTAGGAATGAGCAAATGGTACCTGGTACCGAACCCGAACCGGTACCAAGCCATATTCAACACCAATTCAGCACCCACATAGTTTCAAAAGACGGTTGAGGCACGCGCCTCGAGGCACCCAAAAAACGAGTATGAAGCGGCGCCTCAGCCCTCAGGTAATTCTTTTGAATGTGCGCCTCATAGGGCAGAGGTGCTAGAAAACCCGTGCCTCCGGGAATTTTAATGTTTTTAGACTTTTTTGTGTCAATTTTAAAAATCCCATGTCTTTTTAATGTGTTTTTGATGTTTTTAATGAATTTGATGATGAAATTTTGTATAAGATATTTATATTTATTTTTTAATTCCGCCTCAGGCAAAGGAAAACGCCTCGAGTCTCAATTCCGTACTTTTAAACCTTGAATACCAACTTCAATTCATTTTCGGGATCGGTACTTTCGGTACAATGGACCGGAACACACTTTCGGCGCACGACACCAGTACCAGACCGAATTCGCAATCCGAAACTAATATCCCTACAGGTTTTGTGACAGTCTCTAAAACCTAATGTTATATTATGATGAAAACCAATGGTAATAATAATGTAACAATAAACCCTAACTAATATATTCTCTCCTTAGTAACATCACACTCAACAGTAATAACATTAGGTCAAACCGTCTAATTGTGCACAAAACAGGATTAAATAATAGTAATAATAATAATAATAATAATAATAATGTAAGTAGAGGACATAAATCCAACAAAACAAACCAGAGGCCTGAGCTATGACTGATCTGGAGTTGACAGACGACCAAAACACACTTCCAGCACCAACGGAACCCCGGTCCAAGCCCACACGAGTGGACCGGAGTCGCAATCCGAAATTATTATCCCTCCCGGTCCCGATCACGGAAGGCGAACCGGTTTTGCTCTTAACCTGACTCGAAGGGCTACGGTTTAGAATAAAACCGTTGGCACCGAGGTTTATTGCTTGCATCTTCAATGACAATAAACGATTGGATTTAAAAATAATAATAATAATAATATTGGTTATAAGAGAGAGAGAGAGAGATTAAGTGGTGGATGAGTGAATTAAGGGGGGAGGGTCGAAAATGTGAGTGAGGTGGGGACGAAGTGTTGTTGTTGTTTCCGTTTTTGCTTTGGTGGCAACGATGGAGTTGTAGTTTCAGGGAGTTTGTTGTCGTTTTTTGTATGTCAAGTTTGAAAAGGAGATGGGATTTTGATTGGGTTTGGATCGGATAAACAGGAAATTTGGTGATCCCATGTGATGTGTTTACACATTGGATTGGAGTATTATTTTTTTCACTTATCTCCTTCTCTAATCTCTATCCATCTAATTTTAGCCATTTTTAGTTAACAATTAAGAAAAGAACAAGTTTATACTTAGATTTTTCTCTCTTTTTTTTTTTTTTTTTTTTTTAAGTAAAGATCAAATACAGAGTGTTTTTTTGGTAAAAACTGTGATAATCAAAGGGGTAAAAAAAATTTATTTTATTTTTTTAAATTTTTTTCCCATGTGCTTAAACATACTTTCTTAATGAATAATATAAAAAAAAATTTAAATTTTTTTTAGTGTAATTACGTTATTAAAGTAAATACATTAGTTTACACTAGAGTAATTATGTAATTACTCTACACCATTTTTTTTTTAGTTTTCAATACTATAATACATGTTTAACAGTATGGGGAAAAAATATTTCGAAAAAAAAAATTAAAAAAAAATACTCTCCTTTGATTCTCACAGTTCTTACCAAAAAACACTTTGTACAGGATCTTTCCCCCTCTTTTAAAACTTATGACACTCATTCTTTCTATTTATCTTTATTAGACTAAAAAATTTCTTCTGCCTTTTTTGCTAATTACTTTTTTTTACCTTCCTATTTTAGGTAATGGTTTGGGTCGAATCATGTTGGCCACATAATACATGAACGATACAATAATAAAGCAATATCATCATATAATTTTATAGACACATAATATAACTATGATGATCTTTATGAATTTAAAAACTAACTATAGTTGTTTCCTACGAGTTTTCATCTTTTGAAAACATTGCATTTACATCTTTGAGTTTCATTTGTTGAGATTCCTTCAATCCCTCAAGGCACAACCAGTCAATTGGCCTTGCGAATCGTTGATCAATCTCTTAGTGGAATTGCGTGAAACAGAATGCGAGTTGTGAACTTACATACCCTGACGTGAGATGTCGATCAAAATTTCAAGGGGTAGGTAAGGGTAGGAGTGTAAATGGTTCTTGCCGGAACTGGTTGTTTATTAAATCGGATGTCGTGAAGGTTTTGTTCGAAACCGGGTTAAACGATTATCGTGTAAATGGTTCTTGCCGGAACTGGTTGTTTATTAAATCTTAAAATTAACAATTAAATAAAAGACAACTAAGTAAACTTAAGTTGTGTTGTCGTAGTTATAATAAGAACATATGATACATGACTCGACTAATCAACCAAGGTTGTATGTATGATAGCTATGACTAGACTAAATTATATGCAGGTCTTACATTCAATTAACATATTTTATAAGTGCTCAATACTAACGGCATATACACAATGATTGGTAATTTTGACACTACGAATAATATATCTCATCCATTACTAATGTCACATGTTACATTACATCAGTGTCCGATGCACATTATAAGCCAGCTCGTGCACCTCATAAATGACTTATAAGCGTTGGTTCTCAGTTTAAGCTATTTTTTTCTCATTATTATACTTTATATGTTTTATATAAGTTACATAATTTGAATGGACCCATGACCTCTTGGTCTAGTGGTATGGTGTCCCCCTTTACAAATGTAAGGTTGTGAGTTCAAATCCTTGCAAATGCAAGGTTAGGTGGAATAAAGGTGTAATAAAAATTTGCCGTTAAAAAAAACATAATTTGAATGGAACTCATAACTCAACAAGTTTGTTAGATGTTATATAGTTAACATGACTTGGACATTATTCTTTATAAAGATTAAACCGAGAAACTGAGAATGTGGATGGTCGGCTTACATGCTACTTGGTGAAGATGACCCAACACTTCTTATCAGTGCAGATCATAGCGCCAATGATGGTAATTTTGGAGGTTGGTCTCCGGATTGAACCAAAACCGGTTTAGAAGGTGCAACAAGTGGTGTTCGTTTTAGTGCCACGTCAATGGTACTTGTTGTAGAGATCGGCAATGATGGAGGGATTAACACACCAAATGTTGGTGTGGTTTTTGGTGGTGCTAACGAAGCTGGAGTTGGTGAAGACGACCCCCTTTACGAACTGGTTTTAATGCTGACGATGAGCTTTGTTTCCGTGACGGTGGTGTGACTGGTGGAGGTGGTGTGGCGGAAACGGGTGTCGGTGTAGATGGTAGTTGTTGGTGGTGGTGAAGTGGCAGCGAGTGATGGGGCAGATGGTGGTAACTGAGATCGATTCTTGAGAAAATTAATCATCTCAACAATCATTGACTCAATTTGATCCAACATCTTGTTTTATTTTTGAGTGTCCATATAAGTAGATCAAACGCTCTGATACTAATTGTTATGTACCAATAAAGATAAAAAGAATACCAAAGAGAATTTAGAGATTTTTGGAGATTGATTTTATCGTTTTTCATTCTTATCCTCTTCCACCAATTGAAAAGACCTTATATAAAATTACAAAGAACATGCATTTAACAATACATAGAGATCGTGGGACACACCCCCTCTCTTCCATCCTTGATAGAAGGGAATATGAAGACTACTAACCATGCAACAAGCATTAACAAATCATGCAAAGTTACAAACAACTAACCACGCAACTAGGAAATCACGAAACGTGTGATAAAATGCAAGATAGATACAGTGGTCTATAATATGGCATGAGGGTCCACATCAGATGTCGTGAAGGGAGGCAGTATTGTGGTAGTGTTTGTTGGAAATGTTGGCTAAAGTCTCAATTAGAAGTTAGGGGACTAATAATGATAATATGTGATAGTTACAAGTATTGGGGCGAGAGTGTTAAGAGTAAAAGTTGAAGGCTATTCTTTCTTAGAATCTGGAGGACTGATTTTGTCAAGATGAAAGTTTGTTTGTTAATAACGGTTGATAGAACTATAAAGAGGGCTAATCACCTGATTAGGGTTTCATTCAATTCAATTACTTTCAATTCTGTCATAATTCCTTTGTATTCTTTCAATTCATTTGTGTTAGCTCATTGTTCAATCATAATAAAGTTCGATCGTGTTTGATTCTTTGATCAGTTTTTGTAACAATTGGTACCAGAGCCTCGTTGCTCGATTTCAAAGAATTGTTTCAATTTATTTATCAGTAATTGATGGCCAAGGTTGATTACTGATTCATGGGTTCTACGTCGAATTTGTGGTTGAAAATTTTGATGGGAAGAATGACTTTAGTCTGTGGAAAGTTAAGATGCTTGCACTGTTGGTTCACAATGGTATGGTAGATGCATTGAGGGGAGAAGACAATCTTCCTGTTGGGATGACAAACAAGGAGAAGAAAGAAGTGATGGAGAAGGCTCACAGTGAGATTGCATTGAGTCTTGGAGATAGAGAGTTGAGAGAAGTGTCTAAAGAAACATCAGCAGCAAGGATCTAGGCCAAATTAGAGAATCTGTACATGACAAAATCATTAGCCAACAGACTGTATTTGAAGAAAAGAATGTATACCTTTCATATGACACTTGGTAAGTCCCTGGAAGACCATGTTGATGAGTTTAACAAATTAATTCTTGATTTGGAGAATATTGAGATTATATTGGATGATGAAGATCAAGAAATAATATTATTGACTTCATTACTAGTATCTTATGAACATTTTGTTGAAACTCTAATGTATGGGAGAGAAACTTTATCCATGAAAGATGTTCTTGATGCTCTGAATTCAAAGGAGTTGAAAAGGAAGTCAGATGTGCAAGAAGAAGATGGAGAGGGACTTTATGTCAGGAGAACTGATCAGAGGTTTTCAAGATCAAAGAAGGGTGCAAGATCTAAATCCAGATTCAAAAGAAAGTGTTTTATCTGCAATTCAGATAAACATCTTAAAAGAGAGTGCCCTGAAAGAAACAAGAAGAGGAAACCAGAATACAATGGTGGGCAAATGAAGAATCATGGTGGTGGTTCATCTTCTGATGGGTCACAACTCACAAAAGGGTTATAACAGTGCAGATGTTTTGACTGTCACAGATGATACAGTGAACATAAATGGTGTTGTGTTGTGTTGAATGTATCAATGGTGAGTTTGATATGGAATTGGATGATGGATTCAGGTTGTTCATATCACATGACCCCTCATAAAGAACTCTTCAAAGTGTTACACTATGAAGATCTTGGTAAGGTAAAGTTAGGGGATGACAGGCCATGTGTGATTAAAGGATATGGAACTGTTGTGTTGAAAATGGACAATGGTACTGAGTCTGAGTTAACCAATGTTAGGTACATTCGTGGTCTCACTAGAAACCTGATTTCCTTAGGTACTTTTGAAAGTAGTGGTTATTCTGTAAGTTTGAAGAATGGTAAGGCAAGGGTAACTAAGGGATCAATGGTTGTCATAACTGGTACAAGAAGAAACAATAACATTTATGTTCTTGATGGCCGTGCTGATCAAGGACAAGTGTTGGTTGCTGATAGTGAAAATAAGTTGAACAATGCCCTGTTGTGGCACAAAAGATCGGGCCACATGAATAGTCAAGGTTTGAATGAGTTAAAAAAACAGAGTGTTATTAAAGGGTTAACAAGTTGTGAGTATGGTTTCTGTGAAAATTATGTTATGGGAAAGGCTCATAGGGTAAAATTTTCTAAGGGTATTCACAGGACTGGAGGGACTCTTGATTACATTCATGCTGATCTTTGGGGGCCTGCCAAGAATGTTTCACTTGGTGACGCTCATTATTTCTTATCTATCATTGATGACTACTCAAGAAGGGTTTGGGTGTATCCACTCAAACATAAGCATGAAGCTTTTGGGTGGATTAAAGTGTGGAAAGTCTTGGTGGAAAACCAAACTGAAAAGAAGGTAAAGAAACTCAGAACTGATAATGA
Organism: Ambrosia trifida; assembly: GCA_028751855.1. Lineage (NCBI taxonomy): Eukaryota > Viridiplantae > Streptophyta > Magnoliopsida > Asterales > Asteraceae > Ambrosia > Ambrosia trifida. Next base: position 98,600,051 of record CM054123.1, on the reverse strand, counting down.
TCTTGAGTTTTGTAGTGGAGAGTTTAATGAATATTATAAAAAGTATGGGATAACAAGACATAGGATTATTCCAGGTACACCTCAACAGAATGGGCTTGTTGAGAGAATGAAGATGACATTGTTGGAAATAGTGAGGTGTATGCTGCATCAATCTGGATTGCCAAAGAGTTTGCGTCGGATATTTTGGAGGGTTGCGTGGCTGGTTAGGGCGGGGATCTCCCTCATGCGTCGGATATTTTGGAGGGGTTTCGCTTTTATTTCCCATAGTGTTGGGATATATTTGAGAAACCTCCGCTATTGTATTAAGACTACGTGATTTGATGATGTGTAAACTTAAAACTTGTTTTGACGTAATAAATAAATGATCCCTTTTCTTAATTACTTGTAGTTTGTGTTAATCTTGACTTTATGCCCTTCGAACCGTCGCGCCACGTGTTTCCGCCATTGGCGTGGTGTGACATAACATAACATGAAGGATCATTAACATATGTTAATACATAAGAAAACTCATGTTTTATGATGAGGTTTTGTTTAGAAAGGTTTTAGAAATGTTATTATTCATAAAAGTCATCTTAGATCAGATCTGGAACTTTGGGGTTTTATAAAAACGAATTAAAATTGCTCAAAAAGGATTTAGAATGAAAAACACACCTTAGATCTTCACTTGTAATGATTTAGAGAGTTAGATTATGAAAAACAAGCTCAAAAACTCATTCCCCAATGATAAAAGTCAAAAGAGAGTGTTTAGAGGCGTTTAGGGCTTGTGAAATGATGAAAAATGACTAAGGATTGTATTTATAGCATGGCCAGGTTCGACCCCTACGTGAGGTCGAACGAGGAACATTATGGTCAAATGAAGAGCTTACCAAACTGATAGCTAGGTTCGACCCTTTACATGGGTCGAATGGGATTTTTAACAGGTTAATTGCCTAGTTCGACCCCCCGAAAGGTCGAACCAGAGTTGGTCTTTTCCAGCTTTTCCAGTTTGTCGTGTTTAACGCATTTTAACACATCCTAACACATGAACATGAAATCTTAACCTATGTTTAACATATATAAGCATGGATAATCATATAAACACCATTTAAACACGTATTTGTATATAATTCACCACGTAAGAATCAATCTACGCATAACACTTGATCTAGTTTATGTAATTCACCAACAACGGGACTCAAGACTGGTGTGTACATAAAAGACTCTAATGATCCTCCAGATCATTGAACCCTGGACAATACATTAGGAAATCCCGACTCAACTAACCCAGTTAAGTATGTAAGTAAAATGTTTCCCGCTAAGGTAGACTTTATAAGTTTAAAATGTCAAGTCAAATATGCCGAGTGTCACACAATGTGTGTGCCTATGTGTTTTAGTCGATCCAAAAGCTAACCGTGGTCAGGTGGAATGGACAAGATAGGAGTTTAGAAGCTTGGAAACCTTACCAAGTGATGATGGATGTCGAGTAGCTCCTTAGCTCCTTCCAATGGCTTGCAAGGCTTCGGCTAGGGAGGTGGTGTCACCCGAAAGTTTTAGAGATAGAAAGGATAGTTTGGTGTGGCATTTGGAAGTGAAAGAACACCTCCTTTTATAGGTGACCGGCCAAGAAGGGGACAAAACAAAGGAGGAAGGTTTAGTTATCTTGGATGAAGTAGTGTTTAAGCTATAGGTTATGGTGTTTGTGAAAGAAAACGACTTGTGATCATGCCCTTGGCCGATTTAGGATGGGTATGGACATAAGAGGTGTGTTAACTCATCAAGGAATGGTTTTAGAAGTTTTGATGCTTTCCAATTTTAGTGTATGACAATTGTAAAAGCTTATTCCCTTGTTTTCTTTTCGGCCGAGAGATAGGCCAAAGAGGAGAGTCAAAAGCTTAGGTGAAAGTGATGTTTCCTCCTTGATTTCCTCATGTAATTCGATTGGTTGCTTGTTCCCAAGGTAGTGTCCTAGAATGTTTGGTGAAAGTGACAAGTCCTTGGACTTCTTCCTTGTTGTTTCGGTTAGGTGAAGACAAAGAAGATCAAGTGTGTAGGGTGATGAGTCATGTCTTGGAGTTAGCTTATGATAGTGACTAGTGAGTGTATGTATGTGACTCATGTTGGCCGATTGTTCCTTAGCCATAATATGAAATTTTGTCATGCATGATCTAATATTTAAAGATTAATGTTTTGTATCTATTTTAGTGAAAGATCCTAGTTCCATCCATGCTTCTTGTTAGTGTAGGTAGCCGAAATTTGTAGAAGTTTAGGTGTTTATAGGCATGTGTTGATAATTAAGTCTATGTTTGCAATTCCTTGTCTCTTGTGCTTAACTTTTCGGCCCAAACAAAGAGAAACAAACAAGAGTTTATTTGTGGAAAGGTCTTGAGATGAAGTTTAGTGTGTAAGGATTCTAGTTTAGTGTAAGTGTGGATCATTGTCATATGGTTTAGGGTGGGATTGGCCGAATCATTTCATGTAGTAGAGGTGATAGGTGACTAGTCTATGGACAATATGGTTATCATGTGTGTATAGGTTAGAGGGTATGTGTCCATGGATGTATGTGCGTGCGTATATATGTATAAACATATGTTTATGCACAAGTGTTCATGCATCTATTTCCAAGACATGTTTATGTAGTTTATTAAGTCATGTAACCCTTGCCTTGATCATGGTGTTAGTAGGTGTTTGTGTCCTCATATGTAACGACCAAACGAAATAAAATTATTAAAATAATATTGGGCCACCTTAAGGTGTAGCCCAATATACTTACCCGGATATAACACCTAAAGCCCACTTAGCCCAATTAGGGCCCAACTAATATCCGGCTCGTTAATAAACCCGATGTAATGGGCCGAAGGTTTGGGCTTAAATATTGATCTTGTCAAACTAGTTAGTGGGCCGATATAATAGCTTTAAGTGGGCCGATATAGTGAACCAATTAGTTGTTATTATTGGGCCGATATTATAGATAGGATTTAATAGTTTGTTTATACCTTAAGCCCACCAATTGTATTGTGGAAGCCGGCCCATCTACTAGATGAAAGAGTGCCGCCACTCTTTGATAGAAATCCACCTAAGCACTCCAAGTTACTTACACCTTAACACCTTTCTACCCTATAAACCTAGATCATCATTGCATGCATGGGTTAATGTAACCCACCTCCTCAAAACCAGCCAAACCAATCGGCCTTTGATCTTTTCACCAAAACCACTTACCTCTCCTCTCCCAACATGCAAACCACTTACCTTTCTCTCTATACCTCCACCGTAACCCTTCTCAAGTAACACTATTATCTTCTTTAAACCTTTTACTTTCATAGAACACTAAGCTTCATCCATATAAAATAGGCTACGGTTGGAAGTATAGATAACCGGCCTATTATAGAGATTAAATCCGGGTAAGTTCTAATCCTTAACTTGTAGAAATCACGAGCGCCAAGCTGTAATGGCCAGCTTACCTACGTATTTATATACCTAAGCTGTAATGGTCAGCTAACTAACATATATGTGTGTGTTTGTAATCGTGTTTATATGATAAACAGGTAGTCCGCATAATTTCCGAGCAAGTCATCAATCTTAGAAATCAAGTGGAGGAACAACAAGTGAGTGTTTGCACCCCATAATAACTTTTAAATGATTTGGGGTAGATGTATGTTTGTTTGTCTTTGAAAATCATTGCTTGATCATGATCCAATAGAAATAATAGAAACCGGTCGGATAGAAACTACGTAGAGTGGATCCATTCGGTATCAAAGAGTATAGACCCGGGCCGATTAGAGGCTACGGGACCATGCATAATCGATATATACTCGAAAATAGAATGACCGGACGATTACATGCATGTGTCTAAAAGATTGTTAAAGTCTTGGCATCACTCACTAGTTTCGACTAACGTATTTTAAACATACATTTCAGGAGATTATCATGGAACCCGAGCTCAGTTATGGTGTTAGTGAACTTGTTGAATGAAGTTTGATGTTTATAAATAAAGTAGAATCGTGTTGTAGTGTGACGTTTTCAAAACTAAAGGTTGTAAGGCTTCGGCCGAACATGGTGTGGAAATTATGGTTTTTAATGTATAATATAATGATGTTTTGAGTTAAAAATATTGGTTGTGAAACGAGTACAAGAAACCGGCTTTAAAAAGTGGTAGTTAAAACTATAAAACTAGTTAGGAAACTAACTACCAATCGGTAACGACTCGGTAAAAATCGGGTCGTTACAGGTTGGTATCAGAGCTCGGGTTCGGGAAGTAGTGGAATTTTTATAGAACTAACTTGAAATTTGATTGATATGATTATGTGTAATAGAATGTCGAGCACCGGAGAACAAGCCGAAGTGGAAATGGAAAGTGAAGAAGGGGAGATACCCAACCAAGAGGAAGTGATGGATAACGAGTCACAAGAATTTCCGAGTACTCAAGACTTGTTAGCCGAGATACCGGGTTTGAGGTGGACGGGTAACGGGTGGGATTTTAATTTGGAAAACATAGGGGTAGTCGGCCCTTTACCCGAGCCCGTGTTCACACCATCCGAAACCATCCACTCCTACCCTCAAGTTGATCCAATACCCCACTACTATTATCCGAACCCATCTCCTAGTGAATGTTTTGGTACTTCTAGCAATATCTCAATAGAAGAATCTAGTTATAATCCATTTACTACGGCTTATCCGATCCCTCCAACCATACCACCCATGACCCCGGCGATTGACCCATATCTTGAAGCTACTTTGATTAACCGGGCAAATGGAGCGCTATCACAATCGGAGTATGTGAGCCGGAAAGATTACTTGGAGTTGGTAGAAAGTTATTATCAAATGAAAACCCAACGTAATCAAGCTCGCAACATGGTGGAGGAGCTAAGGAAGTTGGTGAGGAGGTTCGCGTATCAATCAAGACAAGTCCTTGAGGAGTCCAAGTATCCTCTAATGTTGTAGGGTGGTGGTGTATGAAAGCCAAGATGATGGGAAGGTTGAAGTGAAGGTAGAAGGCTAGTATTAAATAAAAGGTGGTGAAGTAGTAGTTAAAATGTTATGTGTTGTAAAAACTTATGTGGTAGTATTTTGTGGTAGTATGTTAACTTATGTGATTAGTAGTAATTGTGTATTAAACATCTAGAAATTTTCCTATGATATAAATATATCTAGATGTTTTGTTAACAAATTAGACTAAAGTAAAAAGGTTATTAAATAAATTATTACTAACCCAAAATGAAAATTTTTAAATATAGAAAATGCCGAGACGATATGAGAGAAATACGGGAAAAGAACCAGAAATAGAACAAACCAAGAAAAATAAAGCTTCTTCCTCGAAACCAACTGAAACAGTTGAAGAACCCATGAATGAAGAAACCCCTGTAGAAGAAGACATTCCTGTAACAAATGATATGAGCGAACTAGAAGAGAAAATGAGGAAGTTAGTTTTAGATAGTCTTCAAGACTCGATACCAACTATTATGACAATGTTGGAAAAACCATCAGGTTCCAAAAGTGTAGAGAAAAATCAAGACGAGGTCATAGTTAACTTAGAAGATAACACTATAAGATCTCGATACTGTGACTACAAAACCTTTATGGCCTGTAGACCTGAATCCTTTGATGGTAGTACGGGTGCAGCTGGGGCTACCCGTTGGTTAGAAGAGATGGAATCTATACTGGAAATAAGCAATTGTGCCCATAGTGACTAGGTGAAATTTGTAACCCACTCGTTAAAAGCAGAAGCTTTAAACTGGTGGAATATGATAAGACAGGTAAGAGGTAGGGAAGTGGTAGCTACTATGACTTGGTTAGAGTTTCGAACACTTATTACTGAGAAATACTGCCCCATGAATGAGATTGAAAAGATAGAAATGGAATTCCTAGGAATGGAAATGAAGGGCCTAGACTGTATAGGCTATATAAACTGATTCAATCAACTTGCCCGTTTAGTGCCTCATCAAGTAAACCCTGAACCTAAAAGAATTAGAAGGTTTATCTGGGGATTAAACCCCTAAATTCAGGGAAAAGTTAGAGGGGCAAAACCAGCAAAATTTGATACTACTTGTGAATTAGCCTTAAGCTTAACTGATGACATAATAAGGCATAAGGAACGGGAGAGAATATCGGTAGGTAGCAAAAGAGGGTGGAATGAAACCTTTAGAACCATAAATTTCAGTACGTCTGGTAAAAGTCAAGAAAACCCAGGAGATCAGGGAAACCCTGAAAAGCGACCCTACCGTGGAAATAGCCCTTTCTGTTCAAAATGTAAATATTACCACACTGGTGAATGTCGAAGAAAATGTGATCGATGCGGCCGATTTCATTTCGGCAATTGCAAGGGACCCCATTGCCAGAATTGTAAGAAAGTAGGACATGTGGCAAGAGATTGCAGATTTGACCCAGACCGTCCCAGAACATGTTATGAATGCAACGAACCTGGTCATTACAAAGCCGACTGTCCTAAGCTGAGAAATTCGTCTAAAGGAGAACAAGGAAGAGGAAGGGCATTTGTGATCAATGCGGAAGAAGCCCGAGATGAGCCCGATTTAGTCACGGGTATGTTCTATATTAACCAATTACCCGCTTATGTCTTATTTGATACTGGAGCTAATCTTAGCTTCATTTCAAAAACCTTTATAGAAAAGATAAACATACTCCCAGAACCCATGAATAAAATATACGAAATCGAGATAGCCGATGGAAAAAAAATTAAAAGCTACCGAAGTTTTTAAAAATTTGACATTGACTATTGAAAATCAAGAATTCCTGATAGATCTTATTCCTATGAGCTTAGGAGAATTCGACGTTATAGTAGGAATGGATTGGTTAGCATCAAATCAAGTTGAAATAGTTTGCAAAGAAAAGATAATAAAGATACCTCTTCTAACACAGGAGACTTTAATCGTATATGGGGAGAAACCAAAAGGAACCCTAAATTTAGTTTCCAGCTTAAAAATGATGAAATACTAGAGAAAGGGACACCAACTCTTTTTGATACACCTAAATTCAGAGAAAGAAAACAAAGAAGAAATAGATACAATTAAAATAGTATCTGAATTCAAAGACGTTTTCCCAGAAGAATTACCAGGATTACCCCCACCTCGCCAAGTAGAATTTTCAATTGACCTAATTCCTGGAGCTGCACCAGTTGCTAGAGCTCCATATAGGTTAGCTACAAATGAAATGAGAGAACTTACGAAGCAATTAGAAGAACTCATAAATCGAGGATTCATTAGACCAAGTACCTCCCCTTGGGGAGCACCGGTACTTTTTGTTAAGAAAAAGGATGGAACCATGAGAATGTGCATAGATTATAGGGAGCTTAATAAGCTAACTATTAAGAACAAATACCCATTACCTAGGATCGATGATCTTTTTGATCAATTACAGGGTGCCAAATATTTTTCCAAAATTGATCTTAGGTCAGGTTATCATCAGATAAGAATAAAAGATGAAGATGTTTTAAAAACTGCTTTTAGAACCAGATATGGCCACTATGAATTCTTAGTCATGCCATTTGGGCTAACCAATGCCCCTGCAGTATTTATGGATCTGATGAATAGAATTTGTAGACCTTACTTAGATAAGTTTGTGATCGTCTTTTTAGATGACATTTTAATTTATTCTAAGAATGAAGAAGATCATCAACAACATTTAAGAGAAATTCTGGAAACCCTTAGAAAAGAAAAGCTATATGCAAAACTTACTAAGTGTGAATTCTGGGTGAAGGAAATTAAATTCTTAGGACATGTGATCAATGAAGAAGGAATACAAGTAGATCCTATTAAAATATAAGCCATTCAAAAATGGGAACAGCCTAAGAATCCTACAGAAATTAGGCAATTTTTAGGGCTAGCAGGTTATTACAGAAGATTTATTAGAAACTTTGCTAAATTAGCCCTACCCCTTACCACTCTAACTAAGAAAACTTCTAAGTTTGAATGGAAGGAGAAACAAGAACAAGCCTTTCAGAGTTTAAAGAATAAATTATGTGAAGCCCCAGTATTAACCCTACCAGAAGAAGGAAAAACATTCATAGTATACTGTGATGCTTCTCAACAAGGCTTAGGATGTGTTCTAATGCAAGAACATCAAGTAATAGCTTATGCCTCAAGACAATTGAAGAAACACGAACAGAATTATGTTACACACGATTTAGAACTTGGAGCCATCATATTTGCTTTAAAAATATGGAGGCATTATTTATATGGAACAAAGTGTACCATCTACACTGATCATAAAGGCCTTCAACATATTTTTGACCAAAAACTTTTAAACATGCGACAAAGAAGATGGATAGAAATCCTAAGCGATTACGAGTGTGATATAAGATACCATCCAGGAAAAGCAAATATTGTGGCCGATGCCTTAAGTCGGAAAGAAAAACCTCTAGGAGCTAAAGCTTTTAAGATTACTCTAGTAAATGAATTCTTAAGTCATTTGAGGAATTATCAAAGAAGAGCTTTAGAACCTACCTTAATAGAACAAGAAGATCTTAATAGAGAGGAAGAAAGATTAATAGAAGGTGCAGACGGAATTTTAAGACACGATGCAAGAATATGGATACCTCGATATGGTGATCAAAGAGAAGTTATTTTAAAAGAAATTCATCATTCGAAATACTCCATCCATCCTGGTAATCATAAGATGTACAAAGATCTTAGAAAGAACTTTTGGTGGCCAAGTATGAAAAGAAGTATTGGAGAATTTGTTGCAAAATGTATAACCTGTACTAAGGTGAAAGCCGAGCACCAAAAACCTAGCGGGTTATTGATACAACCCGAAATTCCTCTTTGGAAATGGGATCAACTTACCATGGATTTGGTAACTAAATTACCAAGATCTACAAGTGGTAATGATGCCATTTGGGTGATAGTAGATAGGCTAACCAAATCAACCCATTTTCTACCCATACAAGAAAATTTTGGAGTAGAAAAATTAGCAAAAATATACATACGGGAGATAGTAACAAGGCATGGAATCCCCCTCTCAATTATCTCAGATCGTGATGGCCGTTTCACTTCTAGATTTTGGGGAAAGTTCCAAGATGCCTTAGGATCTCAAATCAGGCTTAGCACTGCATATCACCCACAAACAGATGGACAAAGTGAAAGAACCATTCGAACACTAGAAGATATGTTACGAGCTTGTGTTTTGGAATTTAGGGGAAGTTGGGACACTCATCTACCATTAGTAGAATTCTCATACAATAATAGTTATCACGCTTCTATACAAGCTGCGCCCTTTGAAGCACTATATGGTAGAAAGTGTAGATCTCCAATTTGTTGGAATGAAATTGGAGAAAACCAACTTACCGGTCCACAAATTATTCAAGAAACCACAGACAAGATAGTTCAAATCAAGAAGAAACTAGAGGAAGCTAGGAGTCGCCAGAAAAGCTATGCAGATAATCGGAGAAAACCGTTAGAATTCCAGATAGGAGACTACGTCCTATTAAGAGTATCCCCATGGAAAGGTGTCATACGATTTCAAAAACGGGGAAAGCTTAACCCACGATATATAGGACCGTATCAAATAAAGGAAAGAATTGGACAGGTAGCCTATCGTCTAGAGTTACCTCCAGAATTAGACGGGATCCATGATGTTTTTCATATCTCCAACCTCCGAAAATGTGTAGTGGATACACAAGCCATCATTCCTTTAGATGATATTCAAGTAAATCCCCAATTACGATTTACAGAGGAACCTATAGAAATTGTATCACAACAAGAAAGAAGACTAAGAAGGGGAAAGATACCAATAGTACAAGTTAAGTGGAATGCTAGACGAGGTCCCGAATTCACATTTGAACGTGAGGATATGATGAGAGCAAAATACCCCCACCTATTTATGAATCAGGTACAATATAAAAACAATTTCGGGGACGAAATTTTCTAAGGGGGGAAGAATGTAACGACCAAACGAAATAAAATTATTAAAATAATATTGGGCCACCTTAAGGTGTAGCCCAATATACTTACCCGGATATAACACCTAAAGCCCACTTAGCCCAATTAGGGCCCAACTAATATCCGACTCGTTAATAAACCCGATGTAATGGGCCGAAGGTTTGGGCTTAAATATTGATCTTGTCAAACTAGTTAGTGGGCCGATATAATAGCTTTAAGTGGGCCGATATAGTGAACCAATTAGTTGTTATTATTGGGCCGATATTATAGATAGGATTTAATAGTTTGTTTATACCTTAAGCCCACCAATTGTATTGTGGAAGCCGACCCATCTACTAGATGAAAGAGTGCCGCCACTCTTTGATAGAAATCCACCTAAGCACTCCAAGTTACTTACACCTTAACACCTTTCTACCCTATAAACCTAGATCATCATTGCATGCATGGGTTAATGTAACCCACCTCCTCAAAACCAGCCAAACCAATCGGCCTTTGATCTTCTCACCAAAACCACTTACCTCTCCTTTCTCAACATGCAAACCACTTACCTTTCTCTCTATACCTCCACCGTAACCCTTCTCAAGTAACACTATTATCTTCTTTAAACCTTTTACTTTCATAGAACACTAAGCTTCATCCATATAAAATAGGCTACGGTTGGAAGTATAGATAACCGGCCAATTATAGAGATTAAATCCGGGTAAGTTCTAATCTTTAACTTGTAGAAATCACGAGCGCCAAGCTGTAATGGCCAGCTTACCTACGTATTTATATACCTAAGCTGTAATGGTCAGCTAACTAACATATATGTGTGTGTTTGTAATCGTGTTTATATGATAAACAGGTAGTCCGCATAATTTCCGAGCAAGTCATCAATCTTAGAAATCAAGTGGAGGAACAACAAGTGAGTGTTTGCACCCCATAATAGCTTTTAAATGATTTGGGGTAGATGTATGTTTGTTTGTCTTTGAAAATCATTGCTTGATCATGATCCAATAGAAATAATAGAAACCGGTCGGATAGAAACTACGTAGAGTGGATCCATTCGGTATCAAAGAGTATAGACCCGGGCCGATTAGAGGCTACGGGACCATGCATAATCGATCTATACTCGAAAATAGAATGACCGGACGATTACATGCATGTGTCTAAAAGATTGTTAAAGTCTTGGCATCACTCACTAGTTTCGACTAACGTATTTTAAACATACATTTCAGGAGATTATCATGGAACCCGAGCTCAGTTATGGTGTTAGTGAACTTGTCGAATGAAGTTTGATGTTTATAAATAAAGTAGAATCGTGTTGTAGTGTGACGTTTTCAAAACTAAAGGTTGTAAGGCTTCGGCCGAACATGGTGTGGAAATTATGGTTTTTAATGTATAATATAATGATGTTTTGAGTTAAAAATATTGGTTGTGAAACGAGTACAAGAAACCGGCTTTAAAAAGTGGTAGTTAAAACTATAAAACTAGTTAGGAAACTAACTACCAATCGGTAACGACTCGGTAAAAATCGGGTCGTTACATCATATACTTTAGTTATTCTAGATGTAGGGACATCCAAGTACGTGATCATGAGTCGGGTATTGATGATGACATTAACATGTATTAGTGTTCACTAATTGTGATCATGTATTGTTAGAGTGTGATAACCTCACAATGGTTTGTTTATCGTGTTGTCCGGGTGTTGTAAGCATACCATGTAGAGTTTTCTGATTAACTCTTGCTTCACTAGACTTGGGGGGGGGGGGTATAATGTATGCAGAAAGGTGTAATGATGCACATTAAATGATAACAGGAATTAAAAATGTACAGATGTTGACCTGGTTTGTTGACTGTTGTCACATTCATGATAGGACAAAACACATAAAGGCAAAGTTCCATTTCATGAGAGATGTTGTAAAGAAGAAGGAAGTTGAAGTGGAGGAAGTTGACACTTTGAAGAATGAAGCAGACATGCTGACTAAAGTGTTACCAGTTGAAAAATTTAAGTTTAGTTTGGAGTTATTGGATGTTGGATATACTTTATCCAAAGGTGGAGATTGTTGGAAATGTTGGTTAAAGTCTTAATTAGAAGTTGAGGGACTAATAATGATGTGATAATTACAAGTATCGGGGCAGAAGTGTTAAGAGTAAAAGTTGAAGGCTATTCTTTCTTAGAAGCTGGAGGACTTATATTGTCAAGATGAAAGTTTGTTTGTTAATGACGGTTAACAAAGCTATAAAGAGGGCTAATCACCTGATTAGTGTTTCATTCAATTCAATTACTTTCAATTCTATCATAATTCCTTTGTATTCTTTCAATTAATTTGTGTTAGTTCATTGTTCAATCATAATAAAGTTCGATCGTGTTTGATTCTTTGATTCTTTGGTCTGTTTTTATAAAAGTGTTGAAGGAAGAAGAAAACGAAGGTAGGTTGTATTTCGATGGAGAAACGATGAAGAATGGTAGGAGGCTAGACGGAGTCGATGGTGGTCTTGGTTGAGGACTTACATTTGTTTTCTTTAATATTAAGAGTGAAATGGCATAGTTATCTAATAGATTTTTCACAATGTCCACCAACAACAAAGATTATATGCGTGACATATGAGTAAACAATTATAGGTAATTTCTCAAAAGTGGAAACCAAAATTGAAATTTAACAACAAAAAAAAACTATAAAGGGGAATATTAATGTCACTAGAGTTCGAATTTGACTATGATAAACACTAAAACATAATATAAATACAATTAAAAAGAAAACTATTATACAACATGTAGTCTTTTAAATAAATATTTTACCAAATAGGTAAGGTTTTTGTTGTATTTTAAATAAAATCCATGTCAAACACAAACGAGAAGAATCGTCACAAATAAGCTAAAGAAAATGAGATAAGAACTATAAGTCTATAACTTTTAAGTTTTAAGAAGAAAATCTAAATGTTTTTTTTAAGAAAAACATTTGAAACTTTATACCTACTTTAATATATCCTCATAAATGAAAATTCTCACATGGGATCTCCTTATAAAATCACTTTTAAAACACATGTAATGGTAAAGGAATTTGGGCACCACCACCTCCGAGGGCGTTATTCTTCAGAAATGGGTTTGAGCGTTTTATTTGTAACGCTGAAATTGAGCGCGGAAATGGTGAAGCGATCAAACTCTCCAAATGAAGAGGGGCGTTAAAATGGGGATGACACTATGGGTGGTTTTGGTATAAACATTGAGTTTGTTTTAGTTTATAATGCATGTATGTATTTAAAAGCTTTACAATAAATTTTAGCTTTGTTCAAGTGATATTCAAGCTCAATAATAAAAAATATATAAACATCACCTATCCTTAAATTGACGTGTTTTGTATCCCCAACTGTTGGTTGCTCTATTAACGATTTGAAAGTAAAAAATGGAGTTTCCATCGACCATGGTCCTTATGTTGGCTTTATTATTTTAAATTTCATTAGACCTATAAGCATAGGTTTTAAGATCATACCGTATGTCATCCTTGTGCCTTTTTTCTTATAATTTAAACTTTGTGTTTTCGAGTTAATCAATCTTTATATGTTGTTCAAGCTAACATAAAGGTTGTCTAAGCTGACAAGTCTTAGCATGATTTGTTTAAGCTAATCGAAATGTTGTTTAAGCTAACAAGCCTTAGCTTGATTGATCCACGATTGAGCAATGTATTGATTATGTTTCTCGTATCCAATAATTCTTATTTGATTTGCTTAATCTCTTTGATGTTTAATAAGTCATATTTAACATTCCTATCACATACTTGTATTTTTGTTTTCACGAACATAACGGGTCCATTTTACAATGGATTGAGATGTGGGTTAGAAGGAAGACGATAACTCAAAATTAACCGTATTAGTTCTATTGAGTCATTGACCCAAAGAGAGCACATAGCCATATTACAATAACACCAAATTCCACATTGATAAATAAAGCTAGAAGTAATTACCTTTTATACAAATTGGGCTCAATATGATAAGTGTCCCATATCTTTTAAAACTAGCGTGTCCTAGATATGCAAGAATCACCCTGTCCGGTTGTCCCCTTACTATTATTAATACTTGCATTTTATGCGAGGTACATGTTTTTTTTTCTCGCTTTCTTATGTATTTTTTATTTTGGTTGTCTTGTCTGGTTAGTAACCGATAAACAACCCTAAATTCATCACTACCCGTAACATTTTGGGCTTATAAAAAAGATTGTATTTAGAGAAAGAACATATTTTCTGATCAAAACCAAAATAAACGTGTTTTGAAGGGTACAGATTTAATAAAAACATAATACTTTTACTGTCCAATAGGAAACAATATATAGATTGAAGCAATTAGGCAATGCAAGCATGTGATTGTTTAAAAACTAAAAGTTAATGAAGAGATTGACGGCCCCATCACGAATGTAGTGATGACTGTTCTTGCACGTGGTAGGGTTTTGACTTTTGATTTGTTGAAATTTCTAAAATACCATCAAAATTCAAACAAATGCCAAACTACATGACCCTTTGAGCAAAATCAGGTCTTTATAAAAAGTTTGTGAGGAATATGATAATAAGATAGTAGGCAAAGATTAAGCGAACTTAAAATAAAATACTAAGACAAACGAAAAAAGAGATTAATTTGAATAGTTGTAGCCTTGTAGGAATTACATAAACTTAACATAAGTTAATGATGACGTGCGTAGCTAAGCTCAATAAATTGATAAGTATGCAAAGTAGCTTTAAAGATTAAAGGGTACAAATGTTAGAAATTCACAAAGCTATCTTAGACAGCAAAAATCACAAATTAAGTGATCAGTCACATCACACTTTACGTGTGATATCTCCCGCCTAGTAGCAGCCCATGCATGTGGTGGAGATCAATCTATTATCCGTAGGTTAAAAGCCTCCCCTTAACCATAAAGGGCAAATCCTCGCTGCAACCATGGATCAAAGGTCAAGGCTTCCTTATATAGAAGATGCTTCTCCTATATAAACGGCCACTTGACAACTAGTTGAGACGTTCCTGATTATCTGATCTTCTTTTCTCTCTATAAGATATTGCTTCTTGTTTTATCTTTTCTTCACTTTAATAATAATAATAATAATAATAATACAAAACCTTGAATGCCATTCCGATTTGAACACCTGTTCAAATTAGAATAAAAAAATAATAGCAAACAACTAGATCCAACTCACGTGCTGCAAACGTGGGGGGACCCACGACCTGCGTTAGACAAACTGATACCTTTAACCCTTTTACCCTAGAGATCCTATAACCATCATTGGTCCATTATTTGTTGTAAGAACAGTTAACATAAGAATGTGTGAATGATCATTACTGAATGAATGAAGTACTGGTATTGTATGAAATGAAGTTTTTTTGGCTAACAATTAGCATTCATTCACATATCATCATTTTTTTTACTGAATTCAAACTATTATGAAATTGACTCAAGTCCGGGTGTACACATCGAAATAAAAGTTTAGTCATACCTCACTTTTGTTTAAAACTTCACATATGCATTGTGTTGGCATGTTCCAATTTAAGTAATTATAAAACCGGACTAAAATGCCAATAAAGGTCAAAGCTAAGGCTAAAACCACAAATGTTGGACTTGTTGAGACAAGCTACTAATCTCTTAGGTAGGGCGGAGTCGGTCGGTGAAACGTGGAGGTGGAGGGGGAAACATCTTTCTCTGGGGATTCATCACGTTTTGGAGGGGAAACCAAAGATGGAAAAAAAGAACATGCCCATGTTGGGGAAACTATATTTGTCTGGGGAGCTTGAACGACTCAGTGCCTTAAATATCTATCCCACAAAGTGTATTCTAAGCTCAAAATATGTACTTTAGTCTCTTATTTTTCAGAAATAGATATTCAATCATGATCACAACAATAGATACATGGGTTACACAATAATGTTACTACTTCTCTAGTGTGTTTTAGTGAATCACTATCACGGCTTGTTTCACCATCAACAAGAATCCGGAATTTGGCTAACAGTATTGAATGAAGTGTACTAGAAACCCTAGCATTTTTGTGCACATTTAACCAATCCAACGTTAAGGCTAGTTCTTCTTCTCTAGTCCACGATATCGATATGGTATTGATTATAAAATGGTAAAAGTTTGGTTTTAGATTGCCGTGTGGTGGTAAAAGTGTTGTTTAAAAGAGAGGTTGGGAGTTCAAGCCTCACAAGAGACCAAAATGAGTGCATTTAAAGGGGAGAAATTAGCCGTTCAAAAAAAAAAGTGTAATATAGGGCAATAAAACTAGAAGATGTATTATATATACAGGGGTAAAATTTAATGGTTTTGAAGTGTTTAAAAAAGAACCATCAGGGGACAATGGTAACTTTTTTCAGCAATCAAAACGCTCCACGTCACCTTTCGTTGTTGCCGCACGCCGGTGACCGAAAGAGGGAATACATCTAGTTTCAGATATATTTATTTTGTAATGGGCTGAGCCCAAACCTTTTACAAAACAGGCCCAACGATTACTAACAAGATCTAAGCCCAAATAAAATAAACAGAGGTGGAGTAGAGTGTCTGTCGTCTTCGTCTTCGTCTTCATCTTATTGCTTACGAGATTCAACTCCTTTTATAAAATCCTACAATGGTTTCTTCTTCTGGTCGTTCATAGACGTAACACATCGTTTCAACTCTCTCTAGAACCTTCTAATTTCACTGTATACACAATGATGTCCCCAAACCACACTCCTGATGATCGAGCCTCATCTCATACCACTAATTTTAGGTATACTCGTTTTATTATTTCGTATCAGTAATCTAGTCATTCATTTTTAGATAAATTGTGGATTATTATTGAGTATTTGGAAGAAATGTGCCTAAAAAGTGAATGATATTGTTTATATGACCTAGGTTTTGTTGATTAAGGTTTTGTTAATTAAGGTTTCGTTATGTAATATATATAAAGAATTAGTGAAATAGTGATTTACTTTTACCTTGTGTTGACCTATTTGTTATGTTGATGTTGATTTAGCTGTTATTATTATTATCATCACCATTCACAGAGGTTTATTGTTTATTGTTTAATGTTTAATGTTTAATGTTTAATGTTCTGGTCTTCTTACATAGTGTTAGGGCTATGTTATTAGCAATAGTTAGTGCGGTAAGAAATCGGATATCGGTCAAGGACCGATATTTGAGATATAGGTTGTTAGCAATTTAACACTAACAATTTAATATACTCTATACTCTCCTACCGTTGACAAATTAAACTTTTGCAGTTTTGCAACTTCCAAAATACTAACAGTTGTAGCAAGTAGGAACTTACTAGTATGTAAAACTAGGGATGAGCATACACCACCGAATACCGGACCGATACCGATCCCAAACCGATACCGTACCGATTCCATACCAAACCAAGGGTGTTCGGTATCAGTATCGGTACTCACATTTAGAGGTTTCGGTATTTTCGGTATCGGTACGGGATCGGTATGGTATCGGTATTTTAAGGTAAAATACCGATACCATACCGGTACCGAACAAATACCGTACCGTACCATATGTTTTCGGTATCGGTATTGGGTTTTGAGAGTTTTCGGGATCGGTATCGGTTGGTACCGATACCGTCCCGAGCTCATCCCTATGTAAGTTTAACAATTAACAATTAAGACTCAAAACACTAATAGCAGCAATAAGAAGAAAGACAAATGAAGAAGTAAGAAGAAAGGTTCCGATATCGGGAATATCAATGATATATCGGTCGTCAAGTATCTGCCAATATCGCAATATTGGTACCAATATTATGACTGATAACCGATATATCGGTGCCAAGTTAACCACATAACTAGCAATGTTTTCAGGACCAGATTGGACGTAAAACTGGTCTCCTTAACCGGATGACGTCGTAAATATTATAAAAATAAATAGGGTAAAATTTGAATAATTTAATCAATTTCCGGTTCAACCGACCGGTTTTCAGCTCCAACTTCTGCTTCGTATTAAACCGGTTCAACACCTTAACCTGGGTAGGTTAAGGCTCCGGTTCCTAGTCCTGGTCCTGGTTTCAAAACGTTGGTAATTATTTGAATGTTTCACATGAGAAAGTAAATGGAGGTTTGGAATTGGTTGAATAAATGATCACACATCCGATGTTACTGGAGTGTTATGATTTCAGTCTCAGTTGAAGGATTCTGTAAGAATTTTGGTTTCTAGGGCTTGCTTGCAAATCTAACTTGTGGTTTTTTGGTACCTTAAGCGTTGTTTAGTCTGGTGTTCGACTGTTCGTTTTGTGTTATGAAAGTCCTATGCTAAATGGCTGCTTTGATTGACTATCGCGTATAACAGGCATACTCCCTTGCAAATAATCCATGTGATTGGGAGCTTCTTGAGGATATGGTCAGTGTACTCCATGTACATATATTTGTCTCAGACAGGTGCTTCGGTTGTAATTTTTATATTCAGTTGTGTTGCTCCATCGGCAATTATCTTTTTAGTTCTACAAAAGCCGTGGAAGGGAAGACCACTATCAAATACACAGGTAAAATGAGTTTATTTTTTATAATGAGATAACCTCTCAGGATCTTAAGGCATAATCCTAGTGTAGACATTTATTTTTTATATGCTTTTAAAACGGTCTTATGTAAGAGGCACAACCCATACTTGCAGGTTGTACCTTCGGTTATTAATGGTGGGATTACAGCTTTATACTATATCTTGTGGGGAATAGGCCTCAAATCATGTGGCCCTGTTAGGTAGGTTTTTCTTCTTGATGATAATAGGCCTCAACCCATACTTGCAGGTTTTCCTCATTGATTTCCTTGGGTTTCTTCATGGGTGCAATAGCGGCTTTGTGTTGAATGTGTGTATGATTGTTTGTTTTGGTAGATACAGATGTAACTTAACATCACACTCATATGATTCATACATCTTTTGGGAAATGGATTGGGATCCTCTCAAGTTGAGATCAACAAGACCAACATGACTATTCATGTTGTCTCACAAGAAAATGAGTGCGTCCCTTTCTTTAAAACAAAATGGGTCCCTTCGAAGGCCCTCAAGCTCTTGTGAACATGACTATTAATCTATTATTATTAAATCCCAACTTGAGAGGATTATAATCCATTGGGAAATCCATGCTTATAAGAATGGATAAGAGTATAGGACTTACCCTATGATTTTTTTTTGCATGGAATCTTTATAGTGATGCTTACATTTGGCCAGCAGTGGCTTACTTCTTGTATAATCAAACTGTCAACTGTTTTCTACATTTTTTGAGTCCAAAGTGTAATTTCAGGGCTATTTTGGCGGAATATTCAGGTGCTGTTCTTGGAGTTCTTTCTGCAGCGTTGTATGGGAGGAGAGGGCATGTCTGGAAAAAGGTAGATATTATATGTTAATTTCGACTACCATTAGTTGGTGTTTGTAAACTCTTTTATTTCTTATAGCTTTGTAAGACCTTTTTGTTCCAAATTTTGTTGGTGATAAAAATTGGTACAGTACTTTTATATCTGATCTGTTTGCTATGCAGGTCGGTGGCCTTTTTGCAATGCTGGCTTCGTTCTACTTCTTGTCTCAAGGATGGGCCATGGCCACATATTCTCCATTCTATATCCTCTCACTTATTGAACTTTGATATTATTTGCAAATTTGTATGATGTAAAGGGGCGGGCAACTGTGTTAAATAATTCCACACCGTCTCCTCAGTATACATAAATAAACGAAAGACACTTCTATGCTTGATGGTAGACTTAACTAGAAAATACCATTTAATGATAGCAATGTCAGCGAGGGCCAGACAGAGCAATTACTGGATATGAAGAGCATGGTAGCTCCTATCCTTGCTGGAATCTTATCAGCATTGAGAAGGGTAATCTCAAGACGTATCTCACTCAAGGTATCTACCTGATTACAAACTTTTTTTGTGTAACTTCTAACCGCCAAACACTGTAATGGAGTTTCAACTTTTTTTTTTTTGTTTTTTTTTTTTTTAAATTTTAGAATCAGCTGAAAAGGAGACTTCATGCTATAACAATTGCATCTGCAACTTGCTTTCTCTTTCCTGTGGCCATGTGGGACATGATTGTCGTAAGTCTACACATATTTTGCTACTTTTATGGTTTTACTAGATATAATGACATACATACAACTCTCTTTTACCACTTGAAATAATCACTTCTTTATCATCTCCATGCAACATACAGGGCTCACCCAAAGTGGAATTACCATTTTCTCCTTGGGCTTTTTCAAGCACCATTCTCTTTGGCATAATCTTAATATTTTATGTGGACAGCATTGCTGAGGAAAGGTATCCTCTAGCACTATGCGTTTTATGTTCATTTGCCTGTCTAAGATATTTTTATAATATTAGTAGGGCTGCTTGCTTAACGAGGGAGCTGAGCTGAACCAGTTTCAGCTTAAGCTCAGCTCAAAGTTAAACGAGCCCGCTTGGATTTGCTTGTTTGTTCTTGAAGAGCTAAAGTTTGAGCTTGAGCTTGGCTCGGGAAAGCGCTTATATATTCTTGAAATTCTGAAGATTTTGTATTGTTGCACACAATGTTGTAGAAATTGCTAGCCGCTAATTGGACGATGGGGTACAATAAAAATAGTTATCTTGTACCTATGAATATCGATATAGCAACTGTGGGTGGTTTTCTTTTTCTTGTAAAAGTTGGGCTTCTTAAATGGCCTACTTAACTTGAGTGAGCCAACGAGCGAGCTCACCTCTGCTCATGGTCTAAATGAGCTAGCTTAGCTCAACTCGTTCTGTTTCGAGCGAGCCACAGGCTATTTGAACAAATCTAAATATTAATGAATTGTCTAGGCTGCATATGGTTTTTTCCTCTCCAAGACATATAATGGTTGCCGGAGGATGCTTGATTGTCATGGAAATCTTCTACAAAATGGACTTCTCCTTACCAGGCTTTTTGATTTGCTGCACTCTATTGGGATTTGGTATGTACAAGGACATCCGTTTCTTAGTAAATAATATTCAATGGCTAAGATTTCAGAATATCGTTGTTGTCACTGTTTTAATCGTTTTTACTTTGCTTTTATAGGAATATATGAAGCAACATCGTTGGATCGTGGGAAAAAAGATAATGTGCATAGCACCGATATTACAAATGGGATTTTTGAGGACCAAAATGAGAAGTCTCCTCTTCCAACATGAAGTATCCAAGACTCACAGGTTTGTTAGTAGATATGTTTTTAAGAAATAAACGGGTTGTAATTGGGTTTGCAGGTTGACCTTGTAAAATGTATATAATTTTTTCATTCCAATATGTTGAATGTGTTAAACCTGTTCGACCCAAACATGACATTTGTTAAACAGGTTAGAAATGACAACCCAAAATCTAACTATTTTCGTGTCATATTTCCACGTCATTATGCAAATTGTTATATTTCTGTTGCAGAATACATCACAAGAGAATATCGAAAGCAAGTGTTGTAGAACCAATGATTTATTTATTCTTAAAGAGTAGGTACAATGGATGTAGTCCGCAGGGCACAAGTCAATCGTTCTTATAGAGATGGTACGTCCGCTTACAGTTTCAACTTTCTCCAGTTTTATGACGAAAATTAAATTCATATTCTTGGAGAAAAAGTTCATGTACAAACAATTGCTGCTGAAATGAATTTTTCATTCTGTAATTCTACAATTTGCATATGTATTCAGTTTGCTTCATATTAGGCTTGTTCACAACCTTAGCAGAGTCAGCTTGAGCATTTCTTTTATTCGAGTATTATATTGCTATATCAAAAGAACATTTAAAAGCTTTTAAACTAGTGCGTTCTAATGCTAGGGTCATTTTACTTGGTGCCTGTAACTGGTTTTGAAAAAAATAAATAAATAATAATTTGCGCACCTCTAGCCACTATCACGGAAAAAGTTACATTTGGTCAAACATGAAAGTCAAGAGCGTCTATCCAGGCGTCAAGGCTGTTACATTATCATGGTGATGATGGTTACACATTCTTGTCATATCATATGGTAAGTCAAGAACGCCTACATATTGCTCGACTGTACTGTTTTCCGGAGGACCAACACCATAAAAATCAGCATATGTTCTCATTTTGCATGAAAATGCCCTGATTCTAGTTGTGAAATAAGGTTTCTCACCATCTTTTTCAAAATGCATTGTGAAAGTCTAAAATGATGACTTGTTACCTCTTAAACATGTCTAGATGTGAGGAAGTGACATTACAACTATTCAAAAATGATAACGTGGATAATTATTTGATGTAATTTTCTTTGTCCGGTAATGAAAATCATTTTATTTAAAAAAAATTACTTTATTATATTAGAATATATCATAATGAAGAAACCAAGCAACTTTCGGTTCGCACGCTGGCTAGGTTAGACAGTTATGACAACAGTTACGTTGACCATGTTGGTAACAGTAACACATTCTCGTCGGAGGCAAGTCAAGAATGCAAGCCTGGTCTTAGTGTTGAATGATTCAACCACCTAACACAACTCATACATCATCAAAATCGACATGCCCTGACTTATTCGTTATCCTAAGTGTGAGTGTGTGTGTGCGTATGAGATGTATCATGCATCCATATTCAAACCGTTTGAGATTGGTAGGACATGGATAAATAAGTGCAATGTGTCTTACAATATGATGATAGTTCAACCATTACAGTACCAACTACTATGAATCTTAACACAAAAAATGACTACCCAACGCGTCTTAATATGATGATAGTTCATAAAGACACACTTGTCAGTTGTCACTGTTTGGATAACCGGACCGACTAGTTAACTTTGGAACTGGACTCTCTGCAGTCCAATATGCATCTATTGAACCGATAAAACCGGAATCTTAGAGAAGGTTTTCATAAGTGTTTTTTTTTTTTTTTTTTTTTTTTTTTTTTTTTTTTTTTTTTTTTTAAGAGGGTGTTTGTGATTGAGTTTGGAAATGACTTATTATTGGCTTTTTCAAAAAGCCAATAAGCTAAAAAAGGTGTTTGGCATTATTAAAAGTGCTTCTCGTTTTGGCCTTTTGTAAAGGGTTAAAAAGCTGTTTTTTAAAAGCCATAAAAACCTGGCTTTTCAAATAGCTTTTGGCTTTTCAAACATAAAATTACTAGTCCACCCCCTTCCTTTACCCAAAAATTACTCAAAAAATATAAGATTAAATCAATTTTCGTTCACGACATCACCACCGTCTTCCTTCGTCACTGTAACTAGTAATCTTAATTTCGTTCGTTTATCGAAGTTTGATATTTTGGGTTCCATTTCCGGCAAATTAAACCAATGTGGAGAAGAAGATAAAACTAAACATTAGGATATAGTTGAACTTTTATTAAATTACCATTACCGATCATTTTGTAACTCTAAATAAACTAGCATTATTATAAGATCAGGTTATTTATATACTCTAAATAAACTAGCATTATTATAAGATCAGGTTATTTATATATTTTTATTATATTAAATTAAATGTGTCCACAAATTATAAACTATGACGAGAATTAATAATCTTTATATTTTTACGTGTTTCAATGTAAATGTAAGTTACATATAAAGAAAACCATTGTTATAGGATTTATTATAAAGAAATATTTAGAGTAATATTATTATTGTCTAATAAAAAAATTATAAATTTGTAAAAAAAATAATTATATTTTTGTCTTTTTTAAATAATATTTTTGTCCAAAAAATTGTTAATTATATAAAATATCTTATGTAAAGTTAATAAATGGTTTTACATATATCATAATGTCCTTTTTAGTCATTTTACAATAATAAGCTAAGCCAAACATTTTTTGAAAAACAACTTATTAACTTATTGACTTTTCTCACCACAAACGCTAATCCAAACACTTTTTTGAAAACTCCTTTTAAAAAAAGTCATAAGTCAATAAGCACTTTTAACAAAAAGCACTTTTGAAGTTAAATAAGCAATCCCAAACACCCTCTAAGTTGCTTTCAAAACCTTAAAAGTGGTCTTTGATTTGCTTTCTTTTCTATCCGTTATTCTTTAGCTGTCTTATATTAATAGTACTTTTATGTATTCTATCTTAATTTTTTTTTATTATAACACCATCAAGTTTTACCAGTTTGACCAATAATGTGGTAGAGCGGCCAGCTCGGTGAGAGGTCGACTTTTAAAACCGATCACCCACTCGCATGAGCGGTTGATCCAAGTTCCAAACATCATGGACCAATCATAATCAACAATTCATCTACCGATTTGTAACATCAATATTGTTCTAATCACAATCACTTCCATATCTAGTTCACCACTCTCATAAACCAACCTTAAATGACTTCAAATAACTTAGTTTTGTTGTTGCCATACAATAGTGACAAACATATATAATAATAAATAAAATACACACATTTTAGATACATTCCAAGGGATGAGTATGCTATACATAACAAAGAATATTAGTTAATATTAAAAAAAAAAAAAAGAAACACTTGACAAGTTAAAAAAAAAAAAAAAAAAAAAAACCACTTGAGAAGTTTTGGTACATCAACTGTAACAAAAAAGTGTGTCCATTATGTTTTATGTTGTAAATTACAGGACAGATTAATAGACCAATCACTTTGCAGCACTATGCTCATCAAGCCATGAAATAATATCATGAAAAACACTAAGAATGATGTCATCAGTTTCACCTTCTAGAAGGGCATGGCAACAACCTTCATATAAGTTAAGTTTCTTATCTGAACTCCTTGCTTTCTCATATAAGGTTTTACTGACAGAAGGATCTGTCACTATATCAGCTTTTCCATGTAGAATCAACATTGGCAATGTAATCTACCACACCATATAAACACAAAACATATAGTATACATATAAAATTAGGAGCGTAAATGAGCCAAATCGCTTGTAAGCTACTTGAGATCGGCTTGCTAAAAGCTCAAATCAAGTTGAATGTCAATGAGCTCGAGCCTAATAATAGATTAACTGGATCCAGAGCTTGAAATTAAATAAGCTTGTTAATAAACAAGCCTGAGCTTCGTTTATCAGGCTCAAGTAGGTTTGTGAGCCTATACAAGCCGACTATTTATTTAAATTTTAAATATATATTTATATGAAATTATGATAAAATAACCAATCCCAACTCAAGCATAGGTGAGCCAAGGCTCGGCTTGGCTCGTTTACATCCTTGGTCGTGATTACATGTGGTGGTTGAAACTGATAATCTAATCATCAGCTCGTACCAACTGCAACAAAACTCGTTTTGTAATACTAATTTTTACGAGGGGAGGGGTGGCAATTAATGAACGGTTTGGGTTGGCGGGTTGACCTGTTTACCATCACCCCAACCCAAACATGATCAGTTTGTTAAACAAGTTACGTGTCAACCCACTTACAACCCGAACCCATTTAGACCCGAGGATAACCAGTTCATTTTACTATCAAGTTTATGTCTTTACAGCATTCCCACCCCTATTTTCTAGCCAGTTTTATTGCAACTGATTATCTATTTAATATTACCTTCTCAAGTTGATTTTCGATATCTTGGGTCGTGTTTAAGAGCTCCACAGCAGTTCCTAAACGCGGTCTATCCTTGTACGAGATAACATTATAGCTCGTCTGCATGCAGTAAACAGTTGTTAAAGTTTTCACTAACTTATCGCGCAGCTTTAAACAGAAAACTATAAACAAACCAGAGGCTTCTTTTTTGGGTCTCTGAATGCCATATCGCCTAAATCCTTTTGCGGAACAAGCTTATACTTTGGGAGGACTTTCGCAATACCTATGAGAAATGTCTTTACTGGCCATGGTGGGACAACATCATCTGCAATCTACAATACCCTTGATTAGTTATATGCTGTATGTATCACTATACTACATATGATTATATGAAGGCAATGGCAAAATAGTACTTTGCACATAGGCGCAACAAGGACTGCACCGTTCCAGAACTCAGGTTGCTTTAAGTGCATCTTTATAGCCACGGCTCCACCCATCGACTGCCCCATCAAAAATCGTGGAAGATCA
Organism: Ambrosia trifida; assembly: GCA_028751855.1. NCBI lineage: Eukaryota > Viridiplantae > Streptophyta > Magnoliopsida > Asterales > Asteraceae > Ambrosia > Ambrosia trifida. Next base: position 98,574,282 of record CM054123.1, on the reverse strand, counting down.
CACAACTCTGGATTTTCTAGCACCCAAACATAACATGGACTCGCGGTGATTATAAAATCTATTTCAAAAACGCACGTGTGAACACCTAATATCTTCAAAGATTTGACATGTACCTTTGATTTTAGAATAATGTTCGATAACATCGTCTACTAGACCATCAAAGCTTGGAATGTAGCCATGAAGACCTTCCGAAAGACCAAATCCTGGAAAGTCCATGGCCGAAACTGCATATCCAGACGACGCAAACTTTCTAGCAATTCCTGTAAGCATCACTATACTTAATTACAATCTAAATCTTGAACGCCACCTGGCCAGTTTAAGTTGCGGTTTACTTGGTCGCGCCAGTTAGCAGGGTATTAGTGGGGCTGTGAATTTTCCGTAACAGGTTGTAACCCCCCCCCCCCCCCCCCCCCCCCCCCCCCCCCAAAAAAAAAAAAAAAAAAAAAAAAAACAACAAATAATTTGGAAGACCACCTGCTCAGTGTAAGTTGCGCTTTACTTGATCCCACTAGGTAGCAGGTTATTGATGACTAGTGAGGCGCGTGAGTTTTTTCCCAAACGGGTTCTCATGATCACCAAAGTACAAAGATGTTATAAAATGTTACCTTCAAAGAAGAACGTGCACGTGTCTCCATAGCCATGGCAGAAACAAATCACTGCTTTCGGAGAACCAGTCTCCGGAAGCCAACTTTTTGTGAAAATTTCCACCCCTTTAGAGTTCACCTCATATGACTAGAACAAAAACAGGGCAACATTGTTTAAGTTGTTGGATCCAGTAGTTGAATAATAACATAATGTTCCAATGTTATTACCTCTTTGGTCTTTAATCCATCATATTTTGTCTGTAAAACATTCAAAATTAAGCTGTAAGTCTTATTTGAAGGACATGTGGCTCTTTAACTATTCAACATCAAACACATGAAACTTTAACCCAAAAATCCAAACTTTTTCTAGATATAATTTTAGGGATGGTAAAAAAACCTGAACCCGACTGAAAATCCCTAAACCCGAAACATTTGGGACGTGTATTTGGGTACGGGACTCTGCATAAGATTAGCTATAACAAACACCTTTCGCGGGTCTGGGGTCATATGGTTTATCGATTTTCCCTTAGTCCTTTGCAGAAACTAAATGCAGCAATTTATACACAACCACATGCCAATTCACACATAAAAACAGTCAAAATCCCAATTTTAATTTCCTAAAATCAGTGATGCAATTTGGGCACAACATTAAATCTTTAACCCAAAAATCCAAACTTTTTTTCAGTACGGTTATAATTAAAAAAAAAAAAAAAAAACCCAAAACCTGAAACATATGAGACAGAACAGCAGGTATTCAACTATATTTTTAGTACCCCACATGCATTATCTACTGTTCTTACTTTTGCATCAAATCATTAAATGCATTCGACAACAAACCACCAACCAAATAATATCACACATAACTCATGACACCCATCACGAATACCAATAAACCAAACCAAACCAAAATAAAACATAAAAAACATATAGAGAGAGATACCTTAAACAGAACATGATCAATATTAAGCTGAATATCCTTAAAGAGTTGACGAGCTTTACGCCTCTGTTTCACATCATCCATATTAGCATTAAGTAATTCTTGTAATTCAGGTCTTAATTCTTTAACCTTCAACATCTTAACACCTCCGAATCTTCTTCTTCTTATTCTTTGTTTATTTGTTGAATCAACCTTAGAATCTAAAAGGGTCCAAAAGGGTTGGTTTAAAAAAAGAATTTGAGTTGTGAAAGTTAAGAAGATGATGATGAGGTTTGTTGTGATGATGATTACCGTTGTTAACCCATGTTGTAAAGTTTGCAATATTCAATGGCAATGCCATTTTTTTGTTGATTAAATATATTATTATATTAATAATAATAATAATAATATTCTATCCTTTTGGCTGTAGTTGTTCTAGAAACCAAATCTGATTCTTTCTTGATTGATTGATTCAAAATCGACGAGTTGTTTTTGGAATTTGGAACTGTAAATTACAAGATGTCAAAATTGGTGGTCGTACTATGGTTGAACTTGCAACCTTGTTATTAGACTTTTATATTGAGATTTTTAGTCCCTAGTAAATTTGATTTTAGGGTGTCTACGCAATTCTCTACGGGGAAGTGTAAAAACATTGAATCACACGCGTACGTTGAGGCGTATTAACTCGTAAAAACTTAAAGTGAAACGTAATACGAATGATTTGTAAAAGATGAAAAGTATATGAGACCAAAATTGAAAGTGAAAAAACATTGAGATTAGAGCATTCGCAGTAGCTTCTGCAAATTTTCTTCATAATTACTCTAAAAACACTACTTTTCTCGCTTCTTTTAATTATATAATATATACTCTATACTTTTATCATTACATTTTCTCTCTCCTCTACTCACAACCACTTTAAAAAATATTAAAAAAATTATGGAGGATGAACAGTTCCATATCAAATATAATGCATGTTTGGCTCTCCATTTCCACACCTCCTTTTAACTTATTGACTTATTCAATAAGTCATAAGTTAAATAAAAGTGTTTGGATGGTTTTTTAAAAAGTAACTTATGGAGGGGTTTTGTGCTTTGAAAAGGAGATTTTGAGAGAAAAGTCATAAGTCACAAATTGTGACTTATGAGATTAAGTAGCTTTTGAATGAGGAAAAGTTATAAGGAGAAATGAAAAAGGAGAGCCAAACATGCCCATAGAGATGAAAAGTAACTTCTCTATATCATTCACTCACAATCATTTACTACCACATATCAAAATATAGAGGTTTCTCTCACATAAATATGCATAACCTACTGTGAATGCTCTTAGATTGTAAAATATGTTAAAGTATTGGAGTTAAAAGTGAATAAATTAAAAAAAATGGGTACAACCCGCAAAACATAAGAGTACAACTATTTATGTACAAAAACATCTACTAAGCATAACCTATAACACAAATATGTAAAACATCTTGTAAATTAATACTATATAAATTTTACGAACTTAGTTAAACAGAAAAATGATTATTCACATAATCAGATTAAATTTATAATAAAATTTTATTAATTGAAAGAATTCAAATTTCACATAAAACGACGAAATGTTTTATAGTTAAAACTTTAAAAGATATAATTAATATTGTTATAAGGTACATTTCATTAGGGATGGACATTTTTTCCCGAGTATCTATACCCGTACTCATACCGTACCCCTACCGATTTTGGGTACTCAGTATAGCTATCGGTACCCACTTTTATTGATTTCGGTATTTGGTACTTTCGGTATCGGTACGGGTAAAAATGGTACTGGTACCGAATTCTATATACTAATGAATTTGATAAGACCATATGTAATGGCTCGTTAAAGGGGCGTGAATGCTTCATTTTGGCGCCCAATTCGCATATGAACACCCCCCTGTGTGAAAGGGGCGCTAAAGGCCGTCAAGCGAAAATTTTCGCGTGGGTTAAATTTTGTTTCATCCAATCAATGATTGCCAAGTGTAAAGGTTGTTTGAAAAAAAAAAAAAAAAAACAACGTTCAAAATAATGCTCCATTTCACTCATCAAATTTCACCCATCATTACACCTCTTTTTGCTTTCAAGCCTCTTTCACCCACCAAAGTGGCCCCACATGTCAAGTGTCAAAAAATGCCCCTTTCACCCACCATTACACACGGTCTAATATGTTTTACTTCATATTATGGTATTCGTATCAATTTTACCTATTTGGTACATGTACCATATTGGTACTCGTACCAATTTTATAAATTTGGTACCCGTATAGTGTTGATACTTGTAATGGTTTATCTACTTGGTATCCATATAAGTGCTCAAAAATGAAAAATAATAAAATGGTACTAAAACAGGTACCGTACCGAAATACCGGTATGATAATGTTGTTAAATATTATGGTTAATACAACACAAGTCTAGGCTCTTAGAATGCTTTATCATATTTGCTACAAATAGCTTCAGTTGTAGTACCCTATCTATCTATTCTAATAAAAGAAAACACATGAGGGACACATGGCACTCCCTCATGAATTCTCTCATTTCACTATTTAATACAATAAATAAATTCAAATATAATTAAATTAAATTAAATATTAAATGATTTGCAAAATCATAATATAAATAATCGTAGTTGTAACAGAAATCATTATAAACGGATTTAGTTGTAACAGAAATCATTATAAACGGATTTAATGATTTCTCTTATTAATATAAATATATTCTCATTCAATCTATTTCTAATGATTCATGTTACAATTATAATTATAATTATTAATATAACTACTAAAATTCAAATTTAATATATTTATATTATGTTTTCCCGGTTAATATTACTAGATTTTAATAAAAAATCAGAAATGAATTATTAGACATTCTTTAAAAAGATTTATTAACTAACTGACTTAAACATTATTGAAACATTAGTGATTCTTTTTTATATAACTTATTTATATTATTTGTTGTTAACTTTAAATTTAAATCACGTACCTTAAATAAACTCATTTATAAAAATTTGATCTTTTATTCTAAGTTTAAAACTATGTTTATTATGATGTTTGACAAATGATTATTAAGTTTTATTACTTTTGTCATTGTTTTAGATGTTAAATATGTTTAACAAATACATATTAATTTTAGATGTTTAAAATAGTACAACAGTCAAATAAGCAAATTAATAATATCACAATGTAATTAGCTAAGTGTTTTAGTGAGACTTTCATATTGTTCTGAATAAATAAATAAAGTAAACCAATCAATATTAATCTATTGCTATCTATACTAATAAAAGACAACATATGGAGTATATATAACTCCCCTATAAAGCCTCCCATCTTCTTATTTAAAACAATACATTTATTTTAATTTGTTTATTTATTTAATTATTATTATCTATTCAGTTTTTATTGGCTACAACTATAATTATTAATATAGTTATCGAAATTTAGTTATATATATATATATATACACACACACATATAGGTATAGGTTCCTGTATATATTCATTTTTTATTGGATACAACTATAATTATTAATATAGTTATCGAAATTTAGTTATATATATACATATACACATACACACATATATATAAATATATATATATATATATATTCTATGTTTTTGTAAATCAATTAATATAATTATATTTTAATACAAAATTATAAACAAATTATTAGACATGATTTGAAAATGTTTATTAGCTAATAATAGAAAATTCTTTATTAAAAATTATTCATTTTTTAAAGATAGCGTATTTATATGTTATTAAATTTAAATTTGAATCGTGTACTTTAAATTAACATATTTTTAATATGTGGTCTTTTACTCTAAGTTTAAAACTATATTTCTTAGAATGTTCTGAACAAAAAAAAAATCAATCCACATTAATTAAATAGTTGATTTAATACAAACTAAATATGCTTAGCTATTTCCGTATTATAATAGCTTGATATATAGAATACATTTTATATATGAAAAACCAGTGTTTGAAATCTTCATTGACTTTGTTTTTTCAAGCTACTTTAACAGAGAAATGCAATATCTAAGTAAGTGGCCAAAGTCTTTTCATTACTAATTCGTATCATCTTCATTTTCATGCTTTTAATTCACACAATCTTTTTTCTTACAGTCATATTGAACCAATAAATGTCATTATGTTTAAGAACATTTATGTTATATAAAAATGATAATACATTCAAGGTTAGAAATACTTTTGCTTTTGGAAGAAACTTGATGTCAAATTTCAAATGAAAGATACTCGATTGGGATGGTTTAACAGATGAGGATATATTTTTAAATTAATTTTATTTTTTTACATCTTAGCCTAATCAAATTTACTCTTATTACTTTTGATTTTTTTTACCTGCATTCTACAAGGTTATAGCCATAGTATGGAAGATATATTTTAGAAAGTTTGGAAATAGTTTTATGTGAATATGAATATCTTCTACAAGAAATTATTTAGAGGCTGATAAATATTAAATATTTCCCGGTTGTAAAGGCAATTTTATTTAAATATAATATATATAATTTAAATTGTTCAACCCGTGTATCACACGGGTACATAACCTAGTTTAAATAATCAACACTAGCCGTATGTGCATATGTGTATGTATATGGGTATGCATGCATATATTAATAAGTATACACATAAACATAATTAACTAAAACAAATCTCATTAAACTTTTAAATATACATAATCAACTAAATATATAAAACTTTAAAATAATTAAGTTTAGAAGATGTAAAGATATCATATTAAATATTAATTGTAGGTAAATTTCTTTTAACCTCGGCTGTATTAATTCAGCAGAAAACACTTGATGCATATTATATATCCATGTTATGTTAATGACAACAAAACTCCCTAATTTGAAGGGGGTTTTTTAACAGGTTTGAAAAAGAAGACGATAAAAGCACTCAATTTGGTACTCACAAAATACATTAGAATTTTTTTTACCCTTTAGTCAAAGATAAACAAATTTCCTAATTTAAAGGTGTGGGAAAATCATGAGTTTTAAAATTTAAACCATATACTAACATACTAAAGTTTATCTTATAAATACATAGCATTGCACAATTATTTCACTTGCTAAAATATTTAGGCATGGATCTAAATTTGAATTCAAAGGTTGAAGCTTCTAAGATTGGTTCTTTGTTAGTTTATGGTTTTCATTCGTCCAATTTTACTAATTATACCTTTTATACATATTTTAATCGTGTAAATGTTGGCCTCTTAGTTTTGCAAATTCATTTATATGAAAATATACGAAAATGAACAAACCAATAACCATACAAGCATCTAAGGTTTTATTTATTAATGTTTACTTTTTAGTATTAAGGTGGTTGTTATTTTATGTGGTATATTGTATGTTTTTATTCAGGATAATTGTGATAATATGTTGAGATTATTTGCTATGGTGCAATGTTTAGTCCCCACAGATCTAATCTTCAACGTGAATTTAGTGAAGAGATAATATAAATATTTATTTCATCTTTCTATTAACTTGTGTATTAAATATTTTTAATTCTTTTTAAGGATCGGATGCATGAAACTAATAGGAAGAGATCCAAGAGATTCTTTGAATGGAAATAGAGTCAAGTTATTAATCTTGACAGTTCTGATGAAAATGACAAAGAATACGTATTTGATGATATTGCAGATTCAAACATTAAACTGCAAACTCCATTTTAGATACTCAGGGTGTCAAATCAGAAGCGCAACAGATTTTATGCGGTTTAATATTATATGTTTCTTTATATGTTTTGTTATTTTTAGTATCGTATTTTATTTGTTCGTTCCAGTAACTTTTCATTTAATTTAGTCAGTTATGATATAATTTTTCTTCATTTTAATTATCATTTTGACTTTGCAAATCAACAACAAGAAAATAAAAATATATGTGTCCGGTAAAATGTAAAGATGGATTAGAAGCAAGAATTTGTTATAAATTTTGATTATTGAAATAAATCTCATCCTCCAAAACATGTAAGAATCAAACATGAAAATATACAAGAAATTTCAGGGATCGCTCTTGATGACGAATGGTAGGCAGACAATATAGATGAGATCATGTAGTCTTGGAAGGCGTATGACTAAATTGATCTCATGATTCAAGTAGTTCACACTTGAGATTTTAGTTTACAACTTTTATATTTATTACTACTTATTTTTCCTTTCGTATGTTACTTTGTTTTATCAAATGTTTCTTCAAGTACTTTATAATTTAAATGTTAAATATTTTTAGTTACTAGACATGTGTAAAGTTTATGACGTATATCCACCGCAATGATGCTACAACAAATATTATACGAATTTGAAATAAGTACCACATTACAAAGTGTCGCTCCCGCCGCATCGCCCTAGTTTCATACTAGCAGATAGCCAATGAGCTAGTGGTGGAGTGGTTGGGGAAATACTTGGTGTTCCTTGTGACCCAGGTTCGATTCCTACTCTCCTCATTATTTTCTATGGCATCCGGGCAATGATGGTGACAAACGCACTGAGGAGCGTTCAATCCTGATCCGCACCCTGGTTTTCACCCGGCTATTACTCCAGCGAGAAAACTCGTGTGGAGGTAGTACGGTTTCCAGGGGAACGTCGTAACCAAGTTTGATACACCAGCGCGAGCCCGATTAAGACAACGTAGTCTGGGGCAGACCTTGGCTAAGGCTGCCGATTAGGCAGTGTGACATTAGGTCACTCATATGAAAGTCACCGTTCAAAAAAATGAATAATAAATAATGTCGTTCCCTTAAACTCTTAAAAGTTAATATAAAAAGATAATCTCATCATTTAATACATTATAGTATAGTATATTTTTTTTAACATCGAATTTCATGCTCCTTATGAGACTTGAATTCAAGACCTCACATTTAAATCTATTAAAAGGTTTTGCCTTGTCACTAGACCACTAACCCTAATAGCATGTAGTATAATTATAACATAATACATTCGTCATTGAAGAGTATGGAAACTTCTTGAATCTTAATACAATCATTTATAATACAATAAAGGCATACAATAGGATGGTGTGCAACCTCAAAATACTCTAGGTTCTACTAATCACACATTGCTAACTCAGTTTATCCTGGATTACCTCAAAACAACACTATTCTAAACATAGGTCCTACAATTTTACACACACTTCTGATCACTTCCTCTCTGTATTTCTCACCTTCATTGTCTACACACACTACCAACAATCAGGTAGTATCACCCTTATGCAAAGACAGCGCCGGTATTACCATACAAGTAGGATTAGGGTTTCAAACAAACCAAATGTTCAGCGAACAGTTCGTGAAATGTTTGGTTGGAAATTTGTTTATGTTTGTTCGTTTAATAAATGAACGAACATAAACAAGAAATTCTGTTCGTTTAGTCAAACAAACGAACATGACAGATGTCGCGTTCGTTCATTTATGTTCGTGAATGTTTCGTAACGTTTTCGTTTATGTTTGTTTTGTTCGATAGTTCATTAGGGTTTTTGAATTTTTTTTTAATTTAAGTACTTCAAATTTCCAAGTGGTAAATTATTTAATATATATATATATATATATATATATATATATATACTATATTTTAAAGCATTTGACAAGGACTTCTTAAAATTTAAGAGGTACAAGTTAATTTGCTTATGATACAACATACAATGCACATAATAACTACATTTTAAGGGCAAATTAGTCTTTAAAGTATCATATTTAATAATCTAAATGAAATCAAGAGTCATGTTTATAATAGGTCATGACATTTATTTTTACAAAACATTTTAAATACAAAACATGTAAAATTTTTTTTTCATAATGCTACATGTTTTATTATAATCTTTTATATACAATTAGTTACTTTATAAAAGTTAGTTAATCTATTATTATTCATAACAATGTTACTAAACTTTTAGGTATTTGAGCGTTTAGGAAATATATACTGCATGAATAACTTGGCATATTGAGAGCAAAATCGAGCTTACCCTACTAAACAACGTAAAGTTTATCTTGTGTTAGAAGAAAGTGAAAGGAGAAGTTCCTTTATTGGTGCTATTTTTATATACGTTTCAATGTAAACTTCGTTTAAAACAAAATTGCGTGTGATAATGTACAAGTCATCTAAGCAGAGGCGGACAAGTCTTTAAAGTGTTTTTTTAGTTTTTTATTTCTCTTTTTATGTGAATTTGTTACGGTTTCGACTTAGTAGCTTTTTCTATGATGAGTTTTAACTTTTTATATTTTTAATATGGCAAGTTAACTCGCCGCCATGCATGTGCGTGATTTAACGTTTTTTCATTTATTTTTAGTTTAGTTTAACTGTCCCGCCGCAACGCGCAGGTTTCTCACTAGTATATATTAGTGTATCACATATTAGTATTACTTTAACTATTTTGATTAGCTATTATTTTGGGTAGATTGAACGAGAATTTCAAGTATCATATGATAATTTTGTGTTTTTATAAGATATTATGCGATCAAGATCATGTCAAGTATATTTGGGTAATTGGTCGGGTTAGTATATTTTGGGCGGACAATGTTAGTGATGAAATTTTCGGAGTTTAATGTGTTAGTTTGTGCTCGGTTTTTTCATTAATGCATGTTTGTGTTCATTTACATTCATTGGTGTTTCTTTATGTTCACTTCTATCTGACACCTAAATTTAACAAATAAAGACAAATGAGTACGAGCATGTTCATTTCACTAACAAACGAACATGAACAAAAACCTCGTTCGGCAATTGTTCATGAACACCTTATTCATTAACAACCAAACAGGAACAAAAATCGTGTTCGGTAAGTGTTCATGAACAGTTAGTGAACACATTATTTCTTTAATAAACGAACACGAACAAACATGCATATGTTTAATGAACAAATGAACACAAACATGCATTAATGAACAGTTAGTGAACACATTATTTCTTTAACAAACGAACACGAACAAAACCCTTTCGTATTCGTTCGATTCATTTACGGCGCTAAGGACACCTGTCTCCCATACCGTACTCCCTATTCCTTAAGGAATGCATTCAAGTGTAAACGAGGATCTTTCAGCATTAAATGTTCACAAATATCCAGAACAAGCTAGTCAATTATATACGCAATATTTTTTTTGATAACCTTTTTATAATGATGTCATTATTTTAGACATTCTAATTTTATAGAATCGGGCATAAATATTTTTGGGTGGATCGATTTGACGGTTCGGGTCAAGTAAGGTTGATCACATAATAAAATTATTATACAATAATAAAAAAACATCGTCATTAAAAATTAAAAAAAAGACACATAATATAAATTCGATGGTCTTATAAGCCCCCTGAGCCCCTACGGGGTTGGCGTTGCAAGGATTGGTCGTTTTGTGCGTCTTTAACGCATACGACCAGAGCCATTTCTTCATTTACAGTCCAACGAGTCATTTTGAAGGTGTGAGCTTTGTTGACGTTGAACTGTGTTTTCACCACTGTGGTATAATGGTTTATATACAAAAAAATCTCAACCGTATTGCATGTGAAATTCAATATTTCTGACGGTTAGATGAAACTGATTTTAATGCACATAATTATTTTTGACCGTGTTGGTAGGACGGTTTATGAGAAATCTGACCGTTTAGTGGTAAAACCGTGTGAATTAAAAAAAAAACAAAGATTAAGATTTGAATTTAAATAAAAATAAATAAAAGAATCAGTGAAGTGTTGCCTCCAAAAAAGTGTATCAGTGAAGTGATGTGGCAGTGTATGATTGGTTGAAATCAGTTAAGTGAAAAGTGAATCCTATAAGCACCCCTTCCCCCCTAATGGGCTAAATAGTGGAGTGGCCTTGTAAAATGTTATATTTTTATCTACTTAAAAATTAGAGTTGAGCTCATTTAACTGGTTGGGTTGAGTCTAATGTAGTCACCGTAAAAAAACATTGATGTCACTCGAAAAACTATATATACATGTATATATACAACTGAAAAAAGACTGTTGTCCCGGGACTACGTCCTAAACAAGATACCTCCGCCCCTGCATGTGTTTGGATGTTCCTTCATCTAGAAGAAAATATCACACGATAGCTAAAATTGCTGCATAGACCTAAAACACAACATATGTTTATGTTCTTCATCTTTAAACATACCAAAATAGAGTTTTTTTCCACAACATATTCACCAAAATATTTCAATCTCTAAATGCAATATGATTTACCAAAGTTGCTTATCAAAGTTACTATAAGAACGTAAAAGGTGCGAATAGATTATTTTAATTTTATTTTGTTTTTTAACAATTTATTTTTTAATTCTTGGAAGTTATATATGAGTTTTAGGTATCGAAAAGATAATGGAATAGATAACTCCACATATAATGGTTCTTGTAGATGTTAATAAATCCATCACACCTCTACTATTTGTCATTCTATCAAGAGTTGTTTTTCACTCTCTTCTCTTTAAAATTCACTTGCAGCAATCAATCTTACAACGTTTCACTAAAATGGTATTGATCATCACAACCTCTCTATTGTGAGGCATAGATCACTTTTGCATCTCCCTTATTACAAATTGGAAGAAATCACCAATAATCAGCTCACTCTCCGTGGAGAGGTCATCTCTTTGCTTTCTCACTAATTGGACAATGATCATCGGACGCTTACAAATATAAAGTTGATAATAGTCTATGCTTACAATGAAAGTCACAACAACTTGTTTTGTTAAACCTTGAAGAAAAGTAGGCATCTTTATTTTTAAGTTCTCAAAAGGTTGGATCAAGGCGTGGAATGTAACGTCGTTAAAATACCAAAGTAAGGAGAACATGAAAATGAGTTAGTGGTAGGCGATCAACGCCATATTTTAACCATGCATCTCATCTGTGAATAGTGGCGGATCTAGAAGATAAGTTGAGAGGTAGCGCGAACTAAAAAAATTATGTTCAAGCGCAGCCGATACATAAAAAGAAGAAGAAAGCAATTTGCACTTAAAATGTATTTCGCCAAAAAAGTTTAGAGGTAGCCCGGGCTTCCCCTCAACCCCTATATTCGCCCTGCCTGTAAGTCTTCTGAGCTCATTTTCCACTTATATATTGTTTTGTTACAATGTATAAAAAACTGATTTTAATATTCTGGTAAGATGCTAAACGTTGAAGAAATCAATTGTAATTGGATGGGATTTAGAGTAATCAGGCAATAGACCAAAATTTGTTCAGACAAGCATATTCGCTTATAAGATGTTGATTATATCCCAATTGGCTTTGTACCTTTCTCATTTTAGTTGATTGACAAAAATGTAAGGTATGGATGCATATATTAGGCCCCAAGTTGGCCCAACACCCTTGGACCTTGTGTATGATGGAGTCATACACTAGGTTCGCCCTTTACTATTAAATTTGACCTATTTTAATTTGAAAATTATTACATTTATAAAAGGACAAAGATATGTGGAAGGAGTTTTCTAAAAAAAATAATAATTTGAAAATTATTATTTTTTTAGAAAAATTATTATTTGAAAATTATTTATAATAACTAGTCATGAGGGGCATAATGTAAGGATGACTTTGACTATAATAATAAGGTCTACTTTGACTAGAATTATTACTTTGACTAGTCAAATAGTCATAATCTCTAATATATAAAACATTATTTTCTTTCAACTGGGTATTAACTTCGATTTTTTTAGATACCAGTATTTTTTTATTATTTACATATTGTAGACAAACTTACACGTTGTATCATTTATGTATTACAGAAAATATGAAGCGTGTCCTTTAAAATTATTTTTTTCATTTTATGTCAAATTTGTCTTTTTTTTCTTGTATATTATGTCCTTTTTCACTAACTGGGTTAATATGAGGGGTAAAATTATCCATTCACTATCCTTTCCCCCTTATATCCCACCTGCAATTATTTCCCAACCCTAATCGACTACCAAGTAAGATAAATGGATGCCATTGGAACATTTATTAGTTTTTTTTTTTCAAAAGATAACTGTTTTAGAATTGAAAACACTAAAATATTTATGATCTAATAGGCAAAGCCGAAAGGATTAAACGTTGTAAAGGTCGAGTTTTTGCATTGCAAGATGAACCCCAGGTATCAAGAGTTTGGTTACCATCTAATGATGCATCAGGGTTAGCATTGGAATGAGCATTTGGACATTTTTGTTTGAAGGAATATGGAGTTATATCGGTTCCTGAATTTTCTCACATGGTCCTCACTGATATAGATAAGTTCATTGTTTTCGCGTCAGACGGGGTACGTTTAATAAGCTTTCATCCGAATCTAAATAGCTAATCATGCTTATGTGTTTAAGGAATTATTAGACTAAATCCAGTGACAGTAGTTGCAGATTTGGGATGTTTTAAGCAATGAGGATGTTATTGACATAGTGTCATCAGCTTCAACTCGGTCATAAACAACAAGAAACATATTGTATCTTTACTATACAATCACTATCAACCACATAAAATATTTGATTTTTTTTTTAGAAATCACTCATAAAAGAAATTATATACATTGTTCTTGGTTTTTTTTTTTTTTTTAATATTTTAACCATCATAATTTTAAAATTTGGAAGCTTAAAATGTTATAAAAAATAAGTTTATTTCATAAACTAATAATTAATTTTATTATTAAATTCATTTGATTAATTATATAATAAGTGATAAAAATAAGTATATATTAATATCAATATCAATATGAATACTACTATAAAAACATTTAAAAAGAATAATAATGTAATTTAACATCATTTTAAGACAATTAGAAAAATTTTCATGCATTTGATACAAGTATTAATGCAAAAATAAGTGGTCATTTACCATTTGTCCCCGCCTCACGCCTTATGGTGTGATGGTAAAGGTATTGAGGTTTCAAATGAGAGGTTGGGAGTTCAAGCCTCGTAAGAGGCAAAAAAAAGGTGTATTTATGTCACACCCTCAAATTCCACGTGCGGGGTTTTACCGCGAGGCGCGCGACAAACCACGATCTAAGTCAACGGTCAAAATAAACGACACTACATGATACGTAAAAACGACATAAGCAAACCATTAAGTTTTCATAAATAATCCATCGCTGCGGAAGCGTAAAACTTTATTACAACTCAAAAGCAAAACATGAAAGTCTGATAATACTCATAATGAAATGCAAATGGATCCTAGACGCCGTGAGACTCCGTGCGCCTATACAATACTGCTACCTCAACGACCTGAGACAAACATGCTAAAAACGTCAGCAAATAATGACGGTGAGTTCACAGGTTTTTAAGTAAAACGACTCTAAAAGTTTCAAAGAATACCCTTTGCCAAACCAGGCCACATGTATACCAACCAGATGAATACCTGTCACTACTACGATTGGAAAACCATTACTGGACACGAATACATGAATACACATGCCCGAATACACGAATACAAGAATACAATAATACCGCAAGAGACAACATGCACTCGTCCGACCTCCAGTCGACGAGTGGGGCCGGTCACGCCCAAATAGATCTATCCATATTTCCCCCGTTGTGCAACCACCGCACATTCATGGCTTTCCCCGGGACTTTAACAAATCGTATAGCAACCCAAAAGAATACCCCAACACATAAAGGATTCAAGAATACCAGTACGTAATACCATATAGTAACCAACGACTACCTTGTAAGCTTTACCAATACGATTACTTAGAAAATCATAGGTTTTATGAATACCAAAACGTGATATGACACACCTTTTATGAATACGAAAACGTAAGTTGACACACCTTTTATGAATACGAAAACATAAGTTGACACACGTTTAATGAATACAAGTACCCAGCATGTTTTCTCCCCCGAAAGCAAAACCAGTAAAAAGTGGGGCCGTGAACTCACCTTAGAGTACGTCCTCAGTAATATAGAAATCTGATACGTGTGTGATAGTCCCTACTAGTGGCGACCTATCAATGAGTTTACATAAGTGTGATGACTACTAACCCGAAGGCTAATCAGTCCCCAAATTGTCCAGACCGTGACTGTGTATGTTGAAAACATGTTTAAACGTTAAACCGACCAAACCAGACAAAACCCGACATCCCATTGGTGACCCGACATCCCACATGTTAGCCACATACAAGATATCATGCACATATGCAATTAAACACTTAGCATGCGCAAACATTCACCCTATCTAGCATAACACCCAATTAACGCATAAACAAGTCCGAACACGTGTTACCAAGTTATTAGACATGTCACGGGGTTCCTAACATGTTCCTAGGTGTCAAACCGTGTTTCGGGATGTTAAAATATACATACAGCAGCATTACACAAGATTAGGAATCAAACATGCAATTAGGAAAAGTCAACTGGTGATTAGGAGAGTTAAACTGGCGAGTAGAATTGTAATTGCCAGACAAAATGGCGATTAGGCTCCCAATCGCCTATAGTTCATGCGATTGGGGGCCAATCGCCTTTAATACAGGCGATTAGAAACCCCTATTCGCCCCTTCTGTTCTGTTCCGCCTTTTTGCGCGTTTAACCCTCCAAATCATATCCGAAACATGTGGAAACACTCAATATCAAACCCAAAACATTAATCCAACTATTTCAAGCAAAAACCCCTAATTTATCATCACCCTAGCCGTCCCGAATGCATGTGTTTTCCCAAAATAGCATAATTATCATGTAAACATCACATCCTCATGCAAAACTTACCCTAAATAGCATATATCCAGATTTCATCACATAATGACGTTTTCCGACAATATCCTACTGTTCTAGCATCATCCTAGAGTAAACCCTAACCTCAAACAATCAACGAAACACAACATATCATCATAAATCCTCCATAATCATTCAAACGGGTCAAAACGCCTAATATCAATACTACACATCTATGAACCTTCAAACTCCTAGGTTAACATCATATTAACTCATTTAGATCAGAAACATAATAATAATACAAGAACAATCATGTTTAAACGATAAAAATCCTATCTTGCATGAATACATCACATATAACAAGTATAGAGGTTTGGGTTTGTTTAGAAACTGATTTTGATGAGTTTTCAAAGACACAAATGTTTAGAAACTAGGTCTGGACCTTTAGGGATCAAAACAATATCATTACAAAGGTTTGGGATGAAGTACACACCTTGAAATTGTGAGATTATGAGGTGTAAAGCTTGGAAATGTGATTTCTTGCTCAAAAATGTGTTGTAGGGGTTGGATAAGGTGTGGGGTGGCTTTGGGGTGTATTAGGGTTTCACAAATGATGTTTTAAAACATAAGGGTGGTATTTATAGGCGTTTTTAGTCGTCACATGCAGAACAGGCGAGTACACAGCAGCTATAGGCGATTAGGATCCTAATCGCCTATACTATTGGCGATTAGGATTCTAATCGCCTATACTATTGGCGATTAGGATTCTAATCGCCTATACTATTGGCGATTAGGATTCTAATTGCCTATACTATTGGTGATTACAATCCTAATTGCCTAATCACCCCTTACTTACATGCAATTACGCGTAATCACCTATAATGTCATGCAATTACGCGTAATTACTATTTTAACACATATAAACACGTATTCACATACCAACAAGTCACATAATGATTACAACCATATAATGCACGATAACTAACACGTTTACGTCCGTTCACCAATTCTCGGGACTCGAGACTTGCGTGTGTGCGTTAAACCCGGCGATTCTACAAATCACTAATCCGTGTTCACATGGTTTCGGACCGACTCCCGATGATTCCCGGAAACATCATAACGACTCAACTGACCTAGTTAAGTATGTTTGAAAACGTTTTTCGCTAAGGTAGACTTATGTGTTTTATAAAATGTTAACCTAAACGTGCCGGGTGTCACAATTTAAAAAAGTGTAAAAAAATGGGAAGGAAATTAGTTGTTCAATTTTTAATTTTTTTTCTTTTACTATTTGTCCCTCTTATGTAATACATCATATAAATAATATATGAAGTGTAATCAACAGTAATAAGTAGTACAACATAACAAAAATAATAAGTATAATCAACAACAATACACAAATAAAAATTCTAATAATACATCATTAAAAAAACATTACAATAGTAAACAATAAAATGACTGCATAACTTATAAGAATCCCAATAATACAACATCACTGAAAACATAGAAACAATAGACACTAATATAAAGAATACTGAAAATAATAGTACTTTACAAACAAATATTAAGAATCATAACAGTAACAACAATAACAAATAATATTAAAGGAAAAAAAATTAAAAATAGCATGGACGTAATAAACAAACTATTTACAAAAATGAAAACTAGCTTAAAACAACAAAGTTTATAAAAGCTTATAGTCAATCAAATGTAAAAATTGTTGATGTGCTTTTTTTAATATGATAACAAAAAAATATAATCATATGATTTTGAGGTCATTGTTTAAGTAATTAACACATTTATTTGTTAATCATAAAGTTACATTATTAGAATATTAATGGTCACTTGATAGGTCAAACGGGTTAAGTGACCCTATTCTTTCTATCATTTTACATGTATATTTAGGTGCTGTTTGTTTTTTCTGCAGGAAAAGGTCTGCAGTCTGCGGACCACATCTGCAGACATCTGCAGGAGAAGAGGTGGACCAAAGGTCTGCAGTCTGCAAGAAGAAGACTGTTTGTTTGTTAACGTCTGCAGGCTACTGAAATAAACTTAAATTTAAATAAACTGAGTTTTTACAGCAGTCTGGTGGTAGACGGTGGTGGTGGTGGGTGGACCGTGGTGGTGGTGGACCATGGTGGTTGTGGTGTTGGGTGGTGGTGGACGGTGGTGGGTGGTGGTGGACGGTGGTGGGTGGTGGTAGTGGTGGTGGGTGGACGGTGGTAGGTGGACCGTGGTGGGTGGTGGTGGTAGTGGTGGTGGACCGTGGTGGGTGGTGGTGGACCGTGGTGGGTGATGGTGGTGGGTGGTGGGTGGTGGGTGGTGGTGGTGGGTGGTGGTTGTGGTGGACCGTGGTGGTTGTGGTGGACCGTGGTGGTGGTGGGTGATGGTGATGGTGGTGGTGGGTGGTGGTGGTGGACTGTGGTGGGTGGTGGTGGACCGTAGTGGTGATGGGCGGTGGTGGTGGTGGTGAACGGTGGTGGTGGATGATGCTAGGTGGTGGTGGTGGGTGGGTGATGATGGTGGACGGTGGTGGTGGTGGTGGGTGGTGGATGGTGGTGGCTAGTGGTGGTGGGTGGACGGTGGTGGTGATGGACGGTGGTGGGTGGTGGACGGTGGTGGGTGGTGGTGGACCGTGGTGGTGATGGACCGTGGTGGTGGTGAACGGTGGTGGTGGACGATGCTAGGTGGTGGTGGTGGTGGGTGACGGTGGTGGTGGTGTTGGTGGTGGGTGAGGAGAAGAGAAGAGGAGAAGACCTTTGAAGACCTTAGAAGACTTTGGTCCAAGTCTGCACCAAGAAGAGGTCAGGAAGAGCTTTTGGAGTGAAATGTCTTCCGAAAAACAAACAGTCTGCCCGCCCCAAACGTCTGCCCGCGTCTGCGCGGTGCAGACAAAAGAGGTCAGAAGTGCTTCTGGGAGAAAAACAAACACCACCTTAGTATGATATGTTTTATTGAATGGGTTAAATGGGGGTTTTCATGACACCTGATTAGTTTACGCATTTGTTGATTAAATTGTGATTGGCGCATCAACATGCTAAGGATATGACTTATATTTGATAGAGTACAACAAATTTGATAGGTAATTTTTATAGCACTTGATTAGTTTACACATTTATTAATTGAATTACGATTAGTGTATCCAACATGTTAAGGATAAAGTGGTGTACGTTTGTAGTATAGTTGGTGAAAATTATATGACGTCATCCCCCTGCATGGTGCGGGTGGAGTTCTTGAAGGATATGATCCAGAACATACTAATAATAATAATACCACAATATAATTAGTGTAATGAAGTTCGGGTTAGATCTCCAAAACAACCTCGGTGTCACCCGCCGCATCGCACGGGTCAACTCGCTAGTAATCAAGTAGGAAAGAGACATGAAAAAAATAGATGATTCCAATGAATGACACGTGTTCCCCATACTTTTTTTTATTATATAGCGTAGATATAAATATAGATTACAAAACTGTCCATTCGTGTTTGTTGTGTTAATAGATAAGAGAATTTGATTAAGTCATACATTTATAAATTATGCCATTGCATTACCCACCTTATGGTGGAGTGTTATGGATGCTCAGTGATAGAATACAAGTGGTGTAACACCCCGCCCCTCTCATCACCAATATTGTCCGCTTTGCCCATCCAGAGCTCACGGATTTGTTTTTGGTTGCCCAAGTGGAGACTTCCCAGGAGGTCACCCATCCTGAAATTTCTCCCACCTGAGCACGCTTAACTGTGGAGTTCTCCTCTCATCCACTAACATTAAGCCCCAAAACGCGTTGGTGATTTAAGAGGCAAGACATTACTTATGAACCAATGATCTCTCCTAGCCACGGCCGATGTGGGATTTTCCTGGGGTGTCACAAGTGGCTGAAAGGTCTTGAGTTCGATTCTTGAGAGCATTGGGTTTTACCGAGTATTCCATTTTTGTGCCTTCAAGCAGGTGGATAGTCAGGTTTTCCGTGGAACTGGTGGATGATGCGCCAGCTAGGGCTCATTTAGCTATTAAGAGCCGCGCACGGAGTACCCGACTTCTACTTAATTGTACGCTAAAAAAATAAATTATGCCATTAATTATTCAAAGTTGTGATGCCCTCGATTCAAGGCAATTGTATCGAAAGACATCATCTTTGGGAGGATTTCTAAAAGTTGTGAAGTTCTAGTTTCAAGGCTTATAAATTGTATCGAAAGATAGGACTTCAAAAACAATTTAAATTTCGTATATTCATATTTACGTGTATTTATGTGAGTGGGTTCTCTATATTGTATCACACAATATACAATTTGTATAGAGTTGTTGTGAGTGGGGAAGATAAAACATATTATTGTTAATTAATAAACTTAGTAAGAGATAAAACATATTATTGTTCATTAATAAACTTAGTAAGACACTGCTCACCCTTTATATTTTTTAATATTTTTTGAAAATATTTGTGAGTAGAGGATAAAGAAAAGAAGTAATGATAAAAGTATTAAAAATATTATTCAATTAAAAATAAGAGAAATGATAGTGATTTTTAGTTTAATTAGACACAAATTATTGTTTCATTTTACCCGCTTTTCTTAGATCACCATTTCGTATCTATTTACATTATATTATTTTTTCATTAACATTTTATCTTTTATTCGATAGTGTAACACGAGTCTTTTAACCTAATTAACCATATAAAAATGATTAACGGATAAATAAAAATGATAACTGATAGATAAGTTATTGTAGATATTATTGAAACAACTTTGAAATTATTAAAAAAGGGGAAATGGAATTAAATAATCTCAAATTTGGAGGGTTGGAAGGGGATAATTCAAACTTGAAACTTCTAAGATAACGGTCTCAACTTTTCAATGTTTTTATTTTGTTGGTCCCAAACTAACCCCAGTTAACTTTTTCTATTAACTGCCTACGTGGCATCACACGTGGCATCTGAGGTCTCTCAATATGTCCAGTTGTCAAAAATAAAACAGGGCCCACATATGACTTGTCATTTTGAATTAAAAAAATCTTTTAATTATTAAAAAAAATCTTTTAATAATAATAAAAAAGAATTTTATATATATACATACATACATACCTCTCATACATCTTCATCATCTTCACCACCACCACAACCACCTGCCACCACCATCTCCGACGACACCCACCACCACTCTACACCACCACCACAAAACACTATCTCTCTGCTTCTCTTTCTCACTCTCTCTCCTCTGTTTTCCTTCACCGACGACACCCACCTGCCACCACCATAACCGTTTTCACCACCCGCTTCTCCATAGCAACCCAAACAACTAAAACCCAGGAGACTCATTCAAACACCATAACGATTTAGGGTTTCGATTTAGGGAGATGGAATGATGGTGGTGGGGAAGAAGCCCTAATTGTTTGCTTCATGTTTAGAGTTTTGAGTGAGATGGAACGATGGTGAAAGCTTGGTGGGGATGAATGGTGGTGGTCAGACGAGTAGTTGGTTGTGGTGGCAGGTGGTTGGTGGTGGTGGCTGAAAAATAAGGTTCTTGGGGATGAAGACGAGCTCATGTTTAGTGTCGATCTTAAATATTTTGCTGTGGATTACACCTATTGTTTAGGGCTGAAAATTACGGTTCATCATTTAGGGTTCTTGGGAGGGTTGGGCTTACATTTGATGAATGCAGATATGTTTGATCTTGGAAGAGATATAAGATATGTTTGTGGGTTCCATTTTTTTAAAACATTAATAAAACATTTATTTTATTTACATTTAAACATGTGGATATGGTGGGCCATACTTTTTTTTGACAGCTTAGCACTTTAGGCCACGTAGGATGCCACGTGTGATGCTACGTAGGCATTTAACAGAAAAAGTTAACTGTGGTTAGTTTGGGATCAACAAAATAAAAACATTGACAAGTTGAGACTGTTATCTTATAAGTTTTAAATTAGGATTATTCCCTTCCAACCCTCAAAATTGAGATTTTAAAATTCCATTTCTCCTTAAAAAATCATTACATATGTTAGCGAGTTCGGGGTTTATAATATTAGTGTGACAATACTATTTTAAGTGTCATTGACATATTTTGCTATCAGTTTATAATTTAATTATATTTGAAAAAGGGCTAATTAAAAACTGTCTTATAAGAAATTTTATATTTGGGGGGGTCGGTACAGAAGAATGGGAAGTTGATAATATGATGGAAGTCTTGGGGTGTAAAAGGGGTATCATGCCGTTCGACTATTTGGGGATTAAAGTGGGAGCGAACATGAATCGAATTAATAATTGGTCCCCGGTTGTAGACGTTATTAAATCTAGGCTTACATCATGGAAAGCTAAGAGCTTATCTATGGCTGGTAGACTTATTCTTATTAAATCGGTCCTTGAAAACCTTCCGATTTATTATTTTTCGCTATATAAAGCTCCCTTGGCGGTGCTCGAGCAAATTGAAGGGGTGATGAGAAGATTTTTATGGGCGGGCTCCAATGTTGGTCACAAGATTTGTTGGGTGGCGTGGGATGATATCACCCGGTCTAAAAAACAAGGAGGTTTGGGTCTTCATAAACTTTTACACATTAATGATGCCCTTCTTATTAAATGGGTTTGGCGGTTTAAACGAGAAGATAGAAGTCTGTGGAAAAAAGTAGTGATTGGGTGTAACGGATCTTCTCGTAAGTGGTCCTTATTGCCATGTTCACAGAATGCTAGTTCGTGCTGGAAAAACATAGTTAAGATGGGTGAAAAAAAATACAGTATGGTAGCCCGATTAGTCGTATGTTTGTTGCGACTGTTGGTGATGGGTCTAACGTGAATTTCTGGACGGATATCTGGTTACATACGATCCCCTTAATGGAAAAATATCCCAATTTGTTTTGTCTTGAGAAGAATAAATGGGTCTCTATAGCAAAGCGAGTGGTCATAAGCAATAATGAAAGGAAAATGATATGGGAATGGCGTACTAATCCCTCCAGTGCTGAGGAAGTGTCCGAGATGCTTGCTCTTCTGCAGGATATTTATGAGTACAAATGGGGTGAAGGCAAAGACCGGTGGGAATGGAAAGGTCATGCCGATGGTCTTTACGAGGTTGGGAAAGCAAAGAAATTGTTCGATACTTGCAGGAATAATACGGTTGAGGTGCATGTTAACTGGAAAGCGTGGACTCCTCTCAAATGTAAGCTGATGATTTGGAGAGCTGATTTAAATCGTCTTCCAACAAAGGATCAGTTGCAGCGTAGAGGGATAACTGTTGCCGACCCATTCTGTCCGTTTTGTAACACAGCCATTGAATCGGTCTTACATCTGTTTACAGGCTGTATATTTTCTGCAGAGGTGTGGTTTCGCATTCAAGCATGGTGCAGGTTGCCGAGTTTAGTTATCTTTGATGTTAGAGACTTGTTGATGCTTCCAGATAATGTTTTTTTGGCTGCTGAGCAGAAGAAGTTACTTAGGGGGATTATATATGTCTCTATGTGGTGCATATGGAACGAGCGGAACGCCAAAGTCTTTTCTAATAAGTGCCGAAGAGCTATCGAAGTCGTCGAATACATAAAGTCGATTTCTTTCTTTTGGGTTAAGCATAGATCGAAAATGAAAGTTAAATGTTGGTTAGATTGGTGTATTTATCCTCTAGACTTGATGTAATTTCGTTTTTTATCGCTCTTGGGTCTTCTCTTTGAAGTCTCTTGTGGCGTTTTTTGGTTAATGAAATTTAATTTCCAAAAAAAAAAAAGAAATTTTATATTTAATGATGTCATTGACTTTGCACACAAAATAAAATATAACTATTAGATATGGCTGCAAATGAACCGAACTTTCAGCGAATAGTTCATGAACTGTTCGGCGGGAAGTTCGTTTGTGTTCGTTCGTTTAATAAATGAACTAACATGAACAAAAAATTCCGTTCGTTTAGTTAAACGAACGAACATGAACAGAGGCCTCGTTCGTTCGTTTATGTTCGTGAACGTTCGGTAATGTGTTCGTTTGTGTTTGATAGTTTAATAGAATTTTTAATTTTTATATTTTTCTATATTCTTTTACTAGCTTTTATCCCGGGATCGTCCCGGGTTGAAAAATATAACCATTCTAATAATACTAATGTAATAATACTAATACTAATAGTAATAATTATTACTCTTGTAATTAAATAAATAAAAAATAACATTGCTATAAGGTGACACCATGTGTTGCAGTGTTGCGTGATTCTTTCTCCTAGCTTCTCTTGATGAAGTATACATATCCATCTTTAGAAAAGTAAAATTCCAATGATAGCATGAACATTGGGCTGAATTTCAACATCGTAGATAAGAACATGGTTTAAAAGAAAAAACATGATTAATGAATAACCTGAACACTTTGTGTTTTTTTTCCTTTATGAACGAAACCCCACAAAAAATAGTCGTTTTTTCTCCGTTTTTATATAACACTATGGTACTCGTTGGATAGATAATAAAACGCTCGTTAATTTGGTGTAATTTTTTTCTTTAAAAAATCCCGTATATAAAAAATATTAACGTTTAAAAATTATGAGAGAAAACATAAGAGAGAAAAATTTAAATTTGTTTTTAAATTTTTTTTCCTAAAATAACTCAATTTAATTTTAGAAGATTAGGTTTATATTATTATTTGCTTTTTTTTAAATGGTGTATAGGTGCCACCTCACATCCTACATGGCATCTCTTAAAGGAGAGATTGCATCAATAGATGACATGTAGGATTTTCCCCTTTGCAATATATATATATGCTAGCTGATTACCCCGGAAAGATCCCGGAACTGAAAAATCTAATATGACTTAATGAAAAAATGATAAAAGAAGAAAACATACCAAATGTATTGAAAAAAATGAATAATTCATTATGTTTTGCAAAAGCTCCAATACAATTATATTATACACCGGGAGCGTCTTAGGTTGACAAATAGAAGTAGAACAAAGATAGAGTGAATATATCTAATATCATAACATAATTAATGATTTGCCAATACATGATTAACGAATAATAATAATAATAATAATAATAATAATAATAATAATAATAATAATATTATTATTTATTTTGAACAAATCTCTGCTATAAGTTATCATATTCAAATAAAAAAAAAGAATCTTTGCCTATGAAGCTATGTTTATCGTTTCTTATTCAAATATAAAAAACCCTAAGTAGTGATTTATTAGTCGAGTAAAATATATTTGAAAACAAAACGTCACAAAAATAGTCGTTTTTTATCCGTTTTTATATAGCACTATGGTACTCGTTGGAAAGATGATAAAACGCTCGTTAATTTGGTGTAATTTTTTTTCTTTAAAAAATCTCGTATATAAAATGTATTAACGTTTAAAAGTTATGGAAGGAAACATGAGAGGGAAAATTTAATTTTGTTTTTAAATATTTTTTTCCTAAAATAATTATCTATAACTATATATATATATATATATATATTTATTAAAAAAACTCAAAAATTAAAAAATCCCACATAATGTCACGTGGCACATTCAAGGAGAGGTTGAGGCCTCCATTGAATGCCACATCATCATAGTTCAATTCTTTTATTAATAACTAGATTATACCCCGGGAACCTCCCGGGGTTGAGAAATCTAATATGACATATTAATCTTACATATAAAAAAGAATGATGCGCTTTACAGTTACATGCAGGAAAGCTTCGGGTAGCACCTAACCTAAAACAATTAAAAATGTATCTCCAATGTTAACGCCTAACCTTGAACAATGTATAACTCTAATATTAATATCTAACCTAAAACAATGTATAACTCCAATGCTAACGCATGTTAGAAAATAGAATTCATATTTACCGAAACATAATTAGTGACTTGTCTCTACATGATTAATGATTTACCTGAACACTTTGTGTTTTTTTCCCTGTATGAACAAAACCCTACAAAAAAAGTCGTTTTTTTCTCCGTTTTTTATATAACACTATGGTACTCGTTTGAAAGATAATAAAACGCTCGTTAATTTGGCGTAATTTTTTTCTTTAAAAAATGTCGTATATAAAAGATATTAACGTTTAAAAATTGTGGGAGGAAACATAAGAGATAAGAGATAAAAATCAAATTTTGTTTTTAAATTTTTTTTCCTAAAATATCTCAATGCCACATGGGATGACACATGACACATTCAAAGAAGAGAATGCCTCTTTAAATGTCATGTCATTAAAATGGCTTTGATTTATTATATGTATAGATTATTGACTAACTTATAAACCAATTAATAAGATGCATTAGTGGTAATTCAACCAAGTATTATGTTTCATTGTTTTGTCTTGGTAATGCCAAGTTAATAAGATGCATTAGTGGTAATTCAACCAAACGAATATGATTCTAGATCGTTTGTGTTATGAGTGTATTGACTAATTTGATTATGGATCATTAGTGGTAAAAAGGTTTGGCGTATATTTCACTAGATTATACCCCCGGGAGCGTCCCGGGTTGAGAAATTTAATATGATACATCAATTTTACATATGAAATAGACTGATGTATAACTCTAATATTAATATCTAACCTAAAACAAATTAACAATGTACAACTCCAATGCTAACACCTAACCTAAAAGAATGTAGAACTTTAATGTAACTCTAATATTAACACTTATCCTAAAGGATAAACAAATGTTCAACTCTAACATACTAATATTGATACATAACTTAAAACAACGTATAACTCTATTAACCTATTCGGCTCTGGTTGAAAAAAATTCATATTTACTGATTTAAACATAAATAGTGACTTGTCAATACATGATTAATGGTTTACCTGAACACTTTGTGTTTTTTTTCCTGTATGAACAAAACCCCACAAAAAAATTTCTCTGTTTTTTATATAGCACTATGGTACTCGTTGGAAAGATAATAAAACGCTCGTTAATTTGGTGTAATTTTTTTCTTTAAAAAATCTCGTCTATTAAAGATATTAATGTTTAAAAATTATGGGAGGAAACATGAGGGTTAAAAATCCAAATTTTTTTAAATTATTTTTTCCTAAAATATCTCAATGCCACATGGGATGACACATGGCACACTCAAAGAAGAGAATGTCTCTTTGAGTGACATGTCATTAAAATGGTTTTGGTTTATTATATGTATAGATTATAGATATAGATTATAGATTATAGATATATATATATATATATATTTATTTCTTTTACCCAAATAAATACTTTATGTGAGGTAAATATATGGGTATATATGAGATGAATAAACCATGCTTTTAGTATAATCATTAAATAAATCATTAATGAAGAGTTCAAGATTAAATAAATAAATAATGAAGACTTCAAGTTAAAGATGCGAGCTTAGTTTAGTTTATACACTACTTAATTATGTTTAAGAATATTATGTTAAGTACTAAGTATGTTTGTATAATTAGGTTATATTGTGTGGATCTAGTTAATTTCTTAATATATGTGAATTCGATCTTATTCGAAAGTTAATATGCGTCTCTTTGTATTTGTTTCCATTCATGAACACGTGTTTGCGTTCATGAACAAAATTAACAAACGAACACGAACAAAAAATCTCGTTCGGTAAGTGTTTATGAACTGTTCGTGAACACATAATTTTCTTAACAAACGAACACGAACAAAGACTTGTTCCTGTTCGTTCGGTTCGTTTACAGCCCTACCATCAGATATTCACAATGAACAATGACATTACTAAAAAAACACTAAAGTGTAAAACATTGTTGTAGAACCGGTTCCACAAGTTGAAATGGTGTCACGGCCACGGGTACCTCGTGACCATTAAATGGTCATCTGGTTCGCATGACCATTAAATGATTCAGTATCACCAAGTCGATACCGATACCATTTGCTCATTCCTACTTCAAAAGCCTATGCATCGTTCCATGTCTTTTCTTTTTCATGCAATTTCTTATATCATCATCATCATACTCAGTTAATCTCACTTATAGCAAAGCTAAGGTAGGGTCTGAGGAGGGTAAGATGTAGACAGCCTTACCTCTACCCCTAAGAATAAAAAGGCTGCTTCCTATGAGACCCCCGGCTCGATGTGGTTTGGTATCAAGCCTTGGACATAAGGCACAGAACACTTAGCGATCGGGACAAACTCGATCAGTGCATGTACCCCTTTGTCTTTTGGCTATCCACGCCACCACATGATGCATGATTAACCGTCCGTCGTTTTTAACGTTATTTTCACGAAATTAGTAAAATAACATTAAAACTAGTGCAACTTTATTTTTGCCCCCCAAGGGCTACACATATATACATTATATGCGCGCACCGTAAGTGGGGCGTTATGCAATTTCTTATATATTGTAACGACCCTGGCTGACGTGGCCGGGCCGTCGGGTCGGGTGATCGGAGCTACGCAGCGGAATTCGGGTAATAACAGTCTTTAGTCTTTGTAGGATCCACGTCATCATATCTGTTGGGTTACCTGAACACATGTCAAAAATAGTTTCTGTCAACATAAAGTTGGTGAGGTCGTGTATTTTATAAATTGAATGGCTAATTCGTTTATTGACAATTCTTTTTATATAAAAACATTCTTTTATAAAGATTCTTTTATAAACATTCTTTTATAAACATTCTTTTATAAACATTCTTTTATAAACATGCTTTACATTTATAATTCTGGAGGGGAATTCTATATAACCACTCTATTATACATCCATTCAATCATCACCCGATTTTTCTATTATGTGCCATTCCTAATAATGGTACCACTCTGATTGTGATTTCCCGTCGGGTTTATTACGGGATGGGTCCTATACTTTGGACAATGGTTCTTGCCCTCTAGTTGGTGCAAGAAAGGAAATGGCGGATACCGTCCAGTACTGTCCTCGTTGTTTCTATATATCCCCGTTTCTATTATATTTCTTTATAAATTCTATTAATAATCGTTTATTGTAAAGCAATTCTGGTTTTAATAAATGACATGTATTCCCCCAAAAACACTTAATAAAACAGTAAAAGTGGGGAGTTCACGATACTCACTGATTTGCTTATAATCTTCTGCAAATCTTCTTATTACAATTATATGTTCTATATATATGGATACGTTTTACGCGTAAGACTTGTTAGATTGTAATACTTAGGATATATATCATATATATAATTTATATATATATAGAATCTGATATATATTAGATAGTCCTAAACTCGGGGTTTGGTCTTCCTAGGCAAAGAGAAATAAAGCTGGCCATTACAGCTTGGCACGCGAACCTAAAAGAACTCTAGACACTTCTAAACCCGAGCTTAGTATATCGTTTTATATATCGAATCTTGTATATATAAACATATATATTTTATATATGTTTATTATTCTCTTATTATTATTATCAAGTCCGTACGTTATTCGTATTATATATATATTTCTTATAATTATAATAATCCTCGTCTAGTCCTTGGAACCGTGTTTTACTCCGGTGTTGACCGAGTCACTGAGTCGACTCGGCAACGACTCTAATTTCTCGATACAGTTAACGGTACCTCGCAATCACGCAAAATCCTTATATTAGTTACTGGATTATTAGATTATAACCAATCAACTATTCGGATATAATAGTAACCGAATCTTACCGTTTTTATTACGGAACATGACCGGAATTTATATAGCACCGGGTAACGAACCCGTTCCATATTTGATACCTAATCACCAAACATAAGACGTGTTAATAATCAATCGACTATATAACTCAATAATCAAATGATAACTAGACACTTCACGCCAATTATTACACATACCATCGGGTGTGTGTATAATTATAAGCAATTGAGCAAAGCTTGAAGCAAGGTTTAATAAGAACAACAAGAGCCGAAGGTTATTAAGACCAAACCAAATCTGATCGGAAATATTATCGGGGCTCGTTATGATTATGTCTAGCATAATATTATCACTTACTCATAAATACCACACCACACACACATACATCGATGTATGCGTGTATCAGTAATACTATGAAGATAAGTTCGGTAATCTGGAAACACGTCGGCTTGACCCGAGACCAATTCTGATCTGTTAACAGGGGTTGCACGGACTCACGACAGTCACCAAATAAACCGGTGACTGTCCGGTCAAGCCACAAAGACACAACAGAGGGATAGTCAAGAGCCGAAGATAATCTGTTAGGCTATAAAGGTCTGGTTCATACAATCCCCGATAACAATATCAACTGGGTTACTAATCAGATCAGAGGAAGGAAGGGATTGCTTACCGGAGAAGAAGAGTAGCGGCCGGAAAAGTGACCGGAGAAGGAGAAGAAGACGCGGCAAGGACCGGAGCAGCACGGAGGCGGCAACAGCCGCCATGGCTGTCCGATCAGCAGTGGTGCCCGGAAACAGAGGCGGCAGAAGCCAGCCATGGATTCCGGTCATGTTGGTGGTCCGGCGAGAAGTTCAGGCGGCCGGAGAGGAGGGGTCCGGTTGGGTTTTCTTAATCAGGAGATAGTATACTTATGTGTGTGTGTGTATATCGAGCAGAGTGAGAGAGCAGCGAGAGGTGAGAGAAGAGGGTGGTTTATATAGATAAATAAAATAGAGGGGTGTTTGGTCACGGGGATAATATCTGAAACACGGGTACTTAGCAACGAGTATAAAAACGTCTGACGGCGTTTTGATTAGCAGGAAAAGAGCGTTTAACCGGGATAATAATAGTCCAATAATTATTATTTTTATATCCGGTTGAAACGGTTAGCCGCGAGATTCGAACTTGACTATTTTATTCCATAAACGGGTGGTTGGGTCCGACCCGACCCGTTTAGGAGATCCGTAACACGTCGGGGTGTTACAATTCTCCCCCCCTTAGGAAATTTCGTCCCCGAAATTTGAGTGATCTTGTCCTTTATACCCTTAATCTCTAAGGATGTTATAATTAGAACCAAGATACTTATCAATGGGACATGATCAGTTTTCGTGGGTTGTGGTTAACTCGATTTTATATCAATCCAAGATTATAACTTATTAGAAACGTCAATCCGTAAGACTACATCTTGACCAGATTTCTAATTACGTTTTAACCTTTTTTGCTATAGTCATTTTAATACAGATATATGAATTATCTGTACTGTTTCGATATGACTATTAAAGGTTCTCGGTATGGATTAATATTTTCTGTATAAAGACTTTGAGATTCTAATCGTTTTTTCTTCTGAAAGATTTATAAACTTTCAGTAAACATTTCTAGAGTCTCAAATTGTTATGATATTCCTCTCGTTTAATATTCGGTTTCAATTACAATGATGGATTCTATTTAGTTCTCAGGAGATAGATACGGAAGTCCCATCATTATAATGACTTGAATGGGATCCGAGCTACTACTGCCCTTATTCGAACGTTAGAATTTATCATCATTGTAATTCCGATTTTTAAAGAGTAGGAATATTTTCTGGTAATTCTCTGATTATTAAACGTATCTTATCCGATTTTTAAAGGTACCGGAAAAGACTAATTCATTGATGATTGAGATTTCTCTCAAATCATCTATAATAATCTTTCTGACTATTTCATTGATGATTAACTGCATTGTATCTATTATATATTATTTGACTTTTCTCATTGTATTATCGTGAAAGAGATCTTTCACAATTCTATAGTCAATATATGTAACTTTATCTTTATAATCTCGGAATCTACTGGTAACAGTCGTTGTTACGATTCTTTGATTTAAGATTCATGTGGCAATGCATCAATGGTTCTTTCTCAAAAACATGATTATCATTCAGGTTTACTACATGAATACTTATTGCGTTAAGTATTTCTGCAGTTATTTCTTCTTGATATCATTTCGAGATTCGTTGACACTCTCGATTAAATATTCTATATTTTCTTCTTATATAAAAATATTCTTTATAAATTCTAGTCGTTCTTCTTACGACTTATATTCTTTTCTGTTAATTTCTTTCTATATATATATATTTATTAATTTCTGTTGGCATATCGGATGCCTTCTGATCATAATTGGCATTTCGCTTGCCTTCTTGTGTTATCTGACATTTCCAATGCCTTATTTATTATTGTCCAGACATATCGAATGTCTGTTCAAATTATAATTCTTTTCATTTCTTGATTTATATTCTTTTATCTCCAAGCTAATACTGATAATCATTTATAGTAGACACTATAAATATATCATTTCTATAATATATATGTGCTTGGAATAATTCTTTCTTATGTATAAATTCGATTAAAGTCTATATTATTGGTGTCTGGAAACACGTTCCGATAGACTTATATATAGGCAATATATCATATCTTCTTAATTCCACTTATCATAAGCAAAGCTTATTTCATCGGAATAATCATATAAATAATTCTTGCCAAAACAGTGATATCTTAAATTATCTCTCACGACCTTTAATTCGGAACAGGAAATTCGTCATTCCTTGGCCGGAGAGTTTCACTGGAAAAATGAGCATAACTCTATTCATTTTTCGTTTTCATGTCGATCACACCTTGCGAATCTCTACGTGATTCCGCTTGGTATTATTTCTTGATATATTTGATAATTTGGTGGATTCTACCGTCCCGGTTTCTGAATCCATATAAATTTTATATCCATTATATTTTAAGGATTTAACAAATCTTTCGTCACTTCTTATTTATAAATTTCGACTTGGTAACACTTAACCGTTTTACCAATTCAATCGTACAATAACTCACGCGAGTTTTATACAGAAGTGACTTAGAAGATTCTTTCATAGTGTCAATATTCTTACAAAGAATTCCTGTGACTTGGCGGCAAATGTCCGGATATACCTTCTGTAAGGGTCCAGATATCATTTGCCCCGGGAATTGCACAGGGAACATACACTATCTTTGGTTGGCAATCAAAGTCAGTAAACTAATTCATAGAATTTAACCAATCGATGGTTTATATTCTGCAATTATTTTCTTAGTTGTATTCACGAAGGAATTTCAACTAGATTGCCAGTTTTGTGGTCGTATTCTCCACATACGATATGCTGATAATTCAGATTCATATTTCTTATCTTTATTATTTCTTTTAATATGTTCGTTACACAGACAAACCGTGATTTTGATAAATTCCTACTCGAATGTTCCTGTGCCTGTGACATTCATAATTATGTCATGATCATAATTACTATTTCACCTCACCTAACATTCCAGTATTCATTTATTTTAATCACAATAGGTATGTGTCCTTCACACATTATTCTGATATTCTGTTCTTTATTTTCTCTTAGATTATATATTCTGGAAAGAAACATATTGATATAAATCTAACGAAGTAGACTATTAATCATTCAAGAATTTGACCGTGTCATAATATATTCAACATAACCATCCAATCTTGCTTAATATCCTTGACTTATTCGAGTCGTAGGATTAAGATGGTAGTTATATTTCTGGATAGTCGAGCGAATAGGAATTCGATTTCTTCCGATAATTTCAAATTATTTTTGTGGCGTGAATCCGAGATAACAATATTTCCGTTCGAAATATTATTTAACTTTGAGACGAATCGATGACAATACTTATCGGAAATTTTTATCTATACACGAAGATAGATTTATATTATTAATCGTAATATATAATAATCGTGGTCATATCGAGATAAAATATCAAGAGATTATATAATCAAATATAATTATAAAATTGTGTCGAAAATGCTTTTAACTTATATACGGATATAGATTTGATTAAAGATTTTCACAAAAATGATACAAACTACCGAGTGAAACAGGTTCGGCAAAATATTACAGCCGTGAGTTTTCAAATAAAATCCTTAGGAAAATTTAATAATAATAATACTGGTTCGGGTTTCGTAATGATATTTATTTTCTTGAAAATAATGACTATCTGAAAAGAATTACGATAAAAGTTTTTCATAGTATCGAAATCTTTTTAAAATTTTAATAAACATGTTTCTTGTTATAAATATAATTATAAATTTTTCCAAAACGTTTAAAACGAAATTCTTAATATTTAACGAGTTATACTGAATTTATTTGTAATAAATTTTGGAATATAAAAATATCAACACTTACAAAATAAAATTGGAATATTGAAAAATTTTTTTTTTTTTTCAATCTTGCCGATTGAATAAATCATTTATTCGAAATTAAAGTGAAGGAGTTTCTATATATTTTACTTACAATTGAAATACTTGGTTCTATATACAATATAAATGATTAAGTATAAAATTAATAATTTCTTAATTATACTGAAAAGGTTTAAAATATTTTAAATAATCGCGGAATATATTTAATCTTAAATAATCAAAGAAAATTCTTTAAAAACACGATATTTATATGTTTCTAGTATATCAAACTTTATAAAAATTTTTCGGAATTTACGGGGTAAAAATAATATTTCTGGAAACTCGAGCATGGGAATGTTCAAGTTGTAGTATAATAATTATGTTCTGTTTATCGTAATAACCGTGAGGTTAACGTTCTGGAATGATTCAATAAGCTTATGTGAAGTTTCTTGAATCATGATGAATAATTTATGTTTAATGATCTATATATTTTTCTATATAAACATATATACTTTTTATAGCTTCGTCATTTCTCGTTTTATTTTCTGATTTCTATTCATATATCTGGTTTCTGTTCTGTATATATTCTCATTTCTTATAGCCTTAATATCCTGTAAGATTTCCCAGAAATTAAATGTGCATATAAATTCACAACTGTGTACAGAATTGTCAATTTATCCCACATAATCATTCTAGTAATATCCTGTAGTGGATTCGTTCTGATTTCTAGGATACGGTTATGGTTCTCACCAACTTTATAATGGTTTGACATTTAGGTACCCAAAAGTTTAATAACCAGATATTTTCTTTACTAATCCTACATCCTAAATATTTCTCTAGGCGACATTTCTTTTTAGAAGAATATTCTGGTAGATCCCGGATGACTAAAGACTTCAAAACTGTTATTAGCGCGGCTCTGATACCACCTGTAACGACCCTGGCTGACGTGGCCGGGCCGTCGGGTCGGGTGATCGGAGCTACGCAGCGGAATTCGGGTAATAACAGTCTTTAGTCTTTGTAGGATCCACGTCATCATATCTGTTGGGTTACCTGAACACATGTCAAAAATAGTTTCTGTCAACATAAAGTTGGTGAGGTCGTGTATTTTATAAATTGAATGGCTAATTCGTTTATTGACAATTCTTTTTATATAAAAACATTCTTTTATAAAGATTCTTTTATAAACATTCTTTTATAAACATTCTTTTATAAACATTCTTTTATAAACATTCTTTTATAAACATGCTTTACATTTATAATTCTGGAGGGGAATTCTATATAACCACTCTATTATACATCCATTCAATCATCACCCGATTTTTCTATTATGTGCCATTCCTAATAATGGTACCACTCTGATTGTGATTTCCCGTCGGGTTTATTACGGGATGGGTCCTATACTTTGGACAATGGTTCTTGCCCTCTAGTTGGTGCAAGAAAGGAAATGGCGGATACCGTCCAGTACTGTCCTCGTTGTTTCTATATATCCCCGTTTCTATTATATTTCTTTATAAATTCTATTAATAATCGTTTATTGTAAAGCAATTCTGGTTTTAATAAATGACATGTATTCCCCCTAAAACACTTAATAAAACAGTAAAAGTGGGGAGTTCACGATACTCACTGATTTGCTTATAATCTTCTGCAAATCTTCTTATTACAATTATATGTTCTATATATATGGATACGTTTTACGCGTAAGACTTGTTAGATTGTAATACTTAGGATATATATCATATATATAATTTATATATATATAGAATCTGATATATATTAGATAGTCCTAAACTCGGGGTTTGGTCTTCCTAGGCAAAGAGAAATAAAGCTGGCCATTACAGCTTGGCACGCGAACCTAAAAGAACTCTAGACACTTCTAAACCCGAGCTTAGTATATCGTTTTATATATCGAATCTTGTATATATAAACATATATATTTTATATATGTTTATTATTCTCTTATTATTATTATCAAGTCCGTACGTTATTCGTATTATATATATATTTCTTATAATTATAATAATCCTCGTCTAGTCCTTGGAACCGTGTTTTACTCCGGTGTTGACCGAGTCACTGAGTCGACTCGGCAACGACTCTAATTTCTCGATACAGTTAACGGTACCTCGCAATCACGCAAAATCCTTATATTAGTTACTGGATTATTAGATTATAACCAATCAACTATTCGGATATAATAGTAACCGAATCTTACCGTTTTTATTACGGAACATGACCGGAATTTATATAGCACCGGGTAACGAACCCGTTCCATATTTGATACCTAATCACCAAACATAAGACGTGTTAATAATCAATCGACTATATAACTCAATAATCAAATGATAACTAGACACTTCACGCCAATTATTACACATACCATCGGGTGTGTGTATAATTATAAGCAATTGAGCAAAGCTTGAAGCAAGGTTTAATAAGAACAACAAGAGCCGAAGGTTATTAAGACCAAACCAAATCTGATCGGAAATATTATCGGGGCTCGTTATGATTATGTCTAGCATAATATTATCACTTACTCATAAATACCACACCACACACACATACATCGATGTATGCGTGTATCAGTAATACTATGAAGATAAGTTCGGTAATCTGGAAACACGTCGGCTTGACCCGAGACCAATTCTGATCTGTTAACAGGGGTTGCACGGACTCACGACAGTCACCAAATAAACCGGTGACTGTCCGGTCAAGCCACAAAGACACAACAGAGGGATAGTCAAGAGCCGAAGATAATCTGTTAGGCTATAAAGGTCTGGTTCATACAATCCCCGATAACAATATCAACTGGGTTACTAATCAGATCAGAGGAAGGAAGGGATTGCTTACCGGAGAAGAAGAGTAGCGGCCGGAAAAGTGACCGGAGAAGGAGAAGAAGACGCGGCAAGGACCGGAGCAGCACGGAGGCGGCAACAGCCGCCATGGCTGTCCGATCAGCAGTGGTGCCCGGAAACAGAGGCGGCAGAAGCCAGCCATGGATTCCGGTCATGTTGGTGGTCCGGCGAGAAGTTCAGGCGGCCGGAGAGGAGGGGTCCGGTTGGGTTTTCTTAATCAGGAGATAGTATACTTATGTGTGTGTGTGTATATCGAGCAGAGTGAGAGAGCAGCGAGAGGTGAGAGAAGAGGGTGGTTTATATAGATAAATAAAATAGAGGGGTGTTTGGTCACGGGGATAATATCTGAAACACGGGTACTTAGCAACGAGTATAAAAACGTCTGACGGCGTTTTGATTAGCAGGAAAAGAGCGTTTAACCGGGATAATAATAGTCCAATAATTATTATTTTTATATCCGGTTGAAACGGTTAGCCGCGAGATTCGAACTTGACTATTTTATTCCATAAACGGGTGGTTGGGTCCGACCCGACCCGTTTAGGAGATCCGTAACACGTCGGGGTGTTACATATATATATATATATATATATATATATATATTTTTGTTTGAAGATCAATTCTTTCTGGATATTCTAGAAAAAATACACAAATACAAGCACCATGCATTTGAACTCCTACCTTTTTTATTGTTTTTGTTTTGTTTTGTTTTTTTTTTTTAATGATTTCAGCTATTAAGTACTAATATGTTTTTCATTGTTTAACTTCCATGCTTTTTTTATGATTTCAGCTAGTTTGTTTGTTTTCCCTAAAACGTGGGATCATGGCCTTGTAGTGACCAAGTACACAAGCTATTTGCTACGAAACTGGACAATTTTTTTTTTTTTTTTTTTTTTTTTTTCACTTTTAGAATGAACTATTATCCAAATGCTAGATTGCTAGTTCAGTCATGGGCGATTAAACAGTTGAACTTTGGACCTAGATTCGACCAAGTGGTACAGCTGTATCTTGGTTGAATTTAGACTCCCCTACGAGGTCGGCTTGAGCGGTGGAAGTGTATCCCAAGCTCTTCATAGAACTATCAATTACCCCCTGATCGGGTGTCGTATGATGGAATAATATCAAATTTGACATCTGTTTAAATACACACGTGTGTGTAGGGAGGTTCATTTTAGAATAGAATTTTATTCACTGTTTAAAAACTGGTTCAAATTTGTTTTTATTAATGTTTCATATATGATATTTGCTTTTTTGAAAAGTCTATGAATATTTTTTTAATTTAATTTTTTTTTGTTAAAAATGCTTGAATATGTGTATATTACGTTCCTAAATTTAATTTTTTTTTAAATCATATGGTTTTCCAGGATTTTTACAACTCTTGCTAGATCATCCTATCCACACTAGTTCAAACCAAGACTTGACTAGGGGGATGAGGCGTTACCAGAAATGGTCACGGGTATCCCACTACCAACATGGTAACACCGTCGTCATCAGTGCTGGTAGGGGTCTCGTGAACCGTTTCCTGGTTCTTTTTAACGGGCGGGTAAAGTGTTTTTTTTTTTTCTATTTTGATTTAAAATAATAATTTTAACCGTTTGTTTATTGTTTTATTAATGTTAACCGTTTGTTTTAACATTATCTTATTTTAACCGTTGTTTTAATATTGTATAAATTTTACCGTTTGTTTTAATATTGTACAAATTTAATTAAAGCATAAAACATAAAAACATAATTTCATTAATATTTAAAAATAAAATAAAAATACATTAAAACAAAGAAAAATAAACTTAAGGTTGGCGCAACAATTGCATGCTCGACATGGTCGAAAATGCTGCCTTATCGAGTCTAATAGTCCACATGAGTGAACTCGGTAGCCAACTCGTGATCGAGGTCCGGATCCTCCCTCATCGTGCGCTCGTAGAGGGTGGTCCACCTCTCAGTGATCGTGGTCCACACTTAATGTTGAGATCGGCCCATTTTCAGCTGGATGTTTGCGAGGGTCCTGTGGTTGGTGCCAACATGTTGGTTGAAGTCGCTCAACACGCGGGCCCAGAACCCCTCGGGGGGTAGGTCGAGCCCGAGGCCCTCGGGAGTTGTTGTACAGTCGGGTCGTTTGTGGCGTCTTTGTAGCACACCACTAACGCCATCTCTTGTTCCTCGGTACAGGGATTCATCTTTGTGGGTGTTTATTTTTTTAAACCATGGTAAAGTGTAAGTTTTAACCCCACGGTTTGATCTATTTATATATAAAATTTGGAACCGTTGCACTGTTAAAATTAAATTTTACTGACCGTTTTTAGGTGAATTCAATTCAATCGAAACTTTTAGAGGTGTTTCGGGTATGGAATCAGTTCCGGGTAGTGTCAGGTATTACTTCGACCGGGTATTGGAAAAACCGGTTCCAGTTCCGGTTCCTAGCATAAAAAACTATACCCGGTATACCGGTTCCGGTTTTTCAATACCCGGTTCCGGTTCTTTCAATACCCGGTTTCGGGTATGGAACCGGTTCCGGGTATACCGTGTATTGAGAAAAAAAAAAACGGGTACACTGGGTATTGAAAAAACCCGGCTATGCTGGATATTGAATTCTTTTTATACAATCACGTTGAAGGGTAGTGTGACTTAGATGATTATAACGCGGTTATAGAATTCGTTGGATGAGACGGGTCAATCTTGGGTTGTCGAAGTGGTCAAATGGTAACCCTTCTTGAATCACGAAGTGACCCATTCCTTCCCGAACCGCCTCAACATCAAAAGGTCAAATAGTCCCATCGCTTGACATATATTTTTTTTTGGGTCATGAACCAGGTATTAGGAAAACCCGGTTCCAGGTACAACCCGGTTCCGGGTATTTAAAAAACTGGGTACAACTGGGTACAAACCGGGTCCGGTTCCGGGTACAGTTTTTTACATCGAAATCTATACCCTATGCGTACCCCACGGGTAGGGTCAGTTCCGGTTTTTTTAATACCCGATTCCAGGTTTTTTTTCCGGTTCCGGTTTTTTTGTGCACCTCTACTTTTTATAGCATTTACAATGCAAACAAAGCAAAGTCCAATCTTTCAAACTCATCATCATCATCATCATCATACTCAGTTAATCCCACCTATAACAAAGCTAAGGTAGGGTCCGAGGAGGGCAAGATGTAGACAACCTTACCTCTAACCCTAAGAATAGAGAGGCTGCTTCCATGGAGACCCCCGGCTCGATGTGGTTTGGTATCAAGCCTTGGACATAAGGCACAGAACACTTAGCAATCGGGCCAATCTTTCAAACTAAACTGTCATATTATTAGCGCACACATCATTTTAAACCTTAACCATTTTAAATCCACCTTTTTCTATAATCATAAGCTATTTCAAACCTTCATCCATTATATACTTTTCACAATATATAACCCAATGCCAATAAAAAAAAGGGCCCACCATATGACAGCTAGACCCGCCCGGTATTCCAAACCCAACCCAAGCAAACCTCCTCCTCTAAAGCACTCTTGTCCGGTTTGGTTTGATCGATTGAAGCGGACTCATCGGTTTGTGGATGCTCTTAGAACAATAAAGAAGGTTTACCTTTATGACTTTATAAATGATAAAAACCTTGATCAATATGTTTGTTATACTATTCATGGAGAGGAGGTACAAATACGGCTGATGCTTGTGATATGTCGAATATTAAAGCCACAAAGTGATACACGGACAAATTCTCGAAAGAAAAGACAATAGGTATTAAAATTTAATTTGAATTGTCTTGCTTTATTATGGTTTGAACATTGGCTTGACTAGATAGGGTCGTTGATTCTCTCTCTATATATAAATGGTGACGGACGTAAGAATTTCCTTCAACTGGCCGGTTTTTATATGTGCTTAGAGCATTCACATTTGGAGAACCAAATTTATGTGAGTGTATCCACCAAATTATATGGAGTCGGTGTAAGTGGTTGTAAGTGAAGGAAAGAGAAAATATTTGGTGGAAGCACTGTTCACCCCTATATTTGAAAAACTACTGTTCACCCCTAAATATATTTTTATATTTTTGAAAGTGGTTCTGGGTGGGGAGAGAGAAAATATAAGACCCACCGTAGTGGTGGCGTTTTTAGGCGTGATGGGCAAAAATAGTGCCCCCCACACCATTACAGGGGGGCGTTATTTTTTAAAAACTGGTTTCGCGTTATTTGTATAACGCTAGTGGGGGGTTTGACCGGCCAATCAGGAGGTGCCACATGGCAAGGTGAATAAATCAACATTCAAAAATTCGACCGTTTAATTTGAACGGTAATATTATCTATTTTTACTATATATATATATATATATATACACACACACTTCACAAACATTTAAAAAACACACTACACAACCAACATAAACACACTACAATTTTATAAAAACTACACTACAAACCAGCTATGGGTGGCGGCTTTCCAAATGACCTTGCCGAGCCGTCGAATCTCCTGCGAAACGCTCGCCGGAGACGTCGTGCACTCCTCAACAAGTGTTTTCTCCTCCTCCTCCTCCTCCTCAACAACTGTTTTTTTCTCCTCTTCCTCCATGTGTCTCCAACCCCGTCCCCTCCATTCCTCCACTCCCTGGCTACACTCCCACACACCCTGATGCTGATTTCACTGCAGAGGAGATTGTGTGGTGCGTAGATTATGTTATGGCTGAGAGAGGATTGGGGCGTCTACAGTTTGTGGGTAAGTAATTTAGGATTATCTAGTGTTTAAATAAGTAATTTAGGAATATGTAATGTTTAAATTAATATTAGTTGTAACTTTTTTTTTAATATTAGTTGTAATTTTTTATATTTATTTGTCTTTTATTTTAATTATTTTGAGTTAAAAGATTAAAAAAAATAATAAAATAAACAGCCAATCAGAAAAGGGGCATTATAAATAACCCCCTACCACTATACCCTGTTTTCACTTTATCTCTCCATGCTGACTTAGCTGTCACGTGGACCAATCAGAAAGGGAGGCGTTATAAATAACCCCTTCATTACACATGGTCTAAAGGAGAGAGAAAATTTTAAGGTAAAATAGTAATTTTTAACGTAATTTGATGGAGGAAATTTAGTGGAAAAGAATAGGAGATGTGAATGCCCTTAGATGTCTACAAATTTGATATCAGAAATTTTAAATGGGATCTGGTCACGTAATAAAAGACAGTGTCACCAAAATACTAAGAGGTTAATAAAAACTTGTAATACGTTACATATAAATGTGTTATTCCTTTTGTATACACAAAT
This sequence comes from Ambrosia trifida, assembly GCA_028751855.1. Taxonomy (NCBI): domain Eukaryota; kingdom Viridiplantae; phylum Streptophyta; class Magnoliopsida; order Asterales; family Asteraceae; genus Ambrosia; species Ambrosia trifida. The sequence goes on along the minus strand of CM054123.1, from coordinate 98,532,157 downwards.
TTACTAACTCTTTCTTTTAGGGAGCAACAATGGTTGCTTCAATGATTTTAACCAATTATGTATTGTTACATTACTTTACTGAAATATTTTATTGGAGGCAACACGTTACTGATTCTTTTTTTTTTTTTAATTTAAATACAAATATAACTTTTTTTAAAAAAAATTCACACGGTTTTAACACCAAACCGTCAGCACGAGTTAATTTCAACCATATCCATCCAACACGGTCAAAAATATTTATTTCCATTAATATCGGTCTAATCTAACCGTCAGATTATATTTAATTTTACATTCAATACGGTTGGATTTTTTACTATAAAAACCACCATATGATGGTGGTGAAAACACAATTCAAATCAACACAATATCAAGAACATCCCCACCACACAACATCAGCATGACCTGTTGGACAGGGAACGAAGAAATCGCCTTGGTTGTGTGCGTCATAGACGCATAAAACGACCCATCCTTGCAGCGCCAACGCCGCCCATGGTCGGGTTCTAGGGACACATGGTTCTGGGACCGTGTTTTGGGTGACTTCAATCAACAGGTCGGCCCAAGTGACCGCACAATCGAGAGTCTACAAAGAAAATGGGCCGATCTAAAGGTTAAGTGTGATCGGTGGACGACATTGTACGAGCGCACAATGAGCCGCCACCCGCGGCACGTTTGACCATATCCAGGCGTGGCACCTCATGCATGAGCTTTAAGTGTTATTTTTTATATTTTTATGTATTTTGATTAATGTTTAAATATTTAATGAATTATGTTTATGTTTTTTTGTTATTTAATTTTGTTTTAATTTATTTTTTGTTAATTTTTAAAACACACGGTTATAATATACAATAACAAAAAAAGAATACACACGGCTATAGTAAAAAATTGATTTAATTTAATTAAAAAAAAATTAAAACACGGTTACCAGCACGGTAGATACAACCAGCAAAACGGTCAACGGGACCACTACGAGCATGGATGACGGCGGTGTTACCGTGCTGGTAGTGGGTACCTGTGACCAATCCCCTTATTCCCATGAGAACCCGTTATTAGAAACTAAAATACTCAAAGAGCCACAGAACCCTATCAACTTGAGAGTTCGTGCTGTAAAGCTTGCGTTGAAGTGACTTCTGATAAGACACCTTGGAATCCTAACCAATATGATAAAGATAAAACACAACTTGCGCCATAGAGCTTGCGTTGAAGTGACTTGTGTGGCAACAAAATATGGTTTTCATAGCCTTAAACCAGTTTGGCTAAGTCTCTATCATAAGATTAAGAACCTAAACAACAAGTTGAAAAATGATGTTTTGCTTGCCCTCCATGTAAAGTGCCCCACTATTTAAAGATAGATTCCATTGTGTGTAGTCAAAATGCCTTCTAGCCACCAAAGATTCTCTTCAAAGTTCAAAAATAGAAATAAAACTTTTCATTTCATTTTCCTTCCAAAACTAGAACATACATTAAATCATTAGCATATGCATGTATATTACAGTTTTATAAAGAACCAAAGAGTACTATGCTAGATTTTACAATCTAAGAGACGTAAAAACACTAGTTACTAGTTAATGAAAGCCCTAAGATGAGTCACCATCTCATGGGTTCGGGTCCGAGCCATTTGGTAATTATGCAAAACTTGGAACGCGTGTCCAACGTCTTTGTATACTATAGATTGCACCGGTGCACCCATCCTGGCTAGGGCAGACGTGAATTCTAAGTTTCTATCTTTCAATATGTCCAACTCAGCCACACAAACTAATGTCTTGAAAAGCCGCATGTCACACAATCTTGGTGCACCCCTGGCAAGAGGGTTGCACCATGGGTGGTCTCGTGTAAACCCTACTGGGAGTGCGAGCCGCCAATATGTATCAGAAGTCGATAGTGTCAGCGCTGAGTTAGCATGTTGTGTAGAATGCTTCTCAGACATAGTTCTTGCCTCTCCCCCAAAAAAAGGTTGGATAAGAATAATCCCCTTTGGTGACAAGACCGGCCTAGACACTAGTCGTGACGCGACATGGTACGCAATATTCGCACCAGCACTATCACCGGCTAGATATACTTTTGAATAATCACACCCTTTAAGCTCGCTAACCGTTCCATTCAAACCCTCTTGTTTTAGCCACATCATGACATTGAACCCATCATCATAGGCCGTTGGGAGCCGGTTCTCAGGGGCTAACCGATAATTAACTGATACAACCACACAACACGCCTCCCTGGCAAGATTTATCAAAAAGTCATGGTAACAAGCCCATGAAGCTGATCCGACACAAAACCCGCCTCCATGAAAGTAAACCACCACAGGCCTTTTAGATGGAAACTGTTTGTAATTGCTCGGGGCATACACCCGAGCCCACAAGTTACTAAACTTATCAACCGTTACATCCGTGGCCGTAACATCGAGCCCCAAGGGAACCATGCAAGACACATGAGCTACAACCGGAGGCCTCTCAACATAGCCACCTTTGTGAACCCGAATCAACCCACCTATCTCCTCAACCACCGAACCATTTGTTGGATGGTGGAAAGACGTTGACCTTTGACTTAACGATATCGTAGCCATTTTGACTAGTAAGAATTGAACTTGTTTGGAGTTGGTCTTATGAAAATGGGATCTAGTACCCTATATATATACCACTTGAAGATCCAAAAAATGTTCGGTACATTATTTCATCACGTTTTAAAATCATTGACTTTTGGTCAACGGTTCATTGTGAATCAAGATCATGTAATCTTATCGGATATGAGCCCCCACCCCACCTATATTGGTCAACTGGTCCAACTTCCACTTCTACACGATATCTTGTTGGATCTTAATAAAAGTGACTGTCTCCAAAATAAATGCTACCCCAACATTTCGTTATGAGGGGAGGGGTCGCTATTAGAATTGGTCATGGGCATTTCACTACTAGCACGGTAACACTGTCGCCGGTGGTGCTGATAGTAGATCCGTGAACCATTTCCTGATTGTAGTTAACGGACCATGAAGTGAAGTTGACTTATTATTACTCTTTATAATTCTCTCTCTTTTCTTTTAATATCTTCTCTCTCTCTCTCTCTCTCTATATATATATATATATATATATATATATATATATATTCTTTTAGTTGCAGGTTTTTTATATTTTTTTATATCTGTGAAAAAGTATGAAGATAGAGATAGATATAAATTGTGTATGTAAACTATAAAACGCATCAATCCATTTCATATGTAAAATTGATATGTCATATTAGATTTCTCAACTTCGGAACGCCCCGGGGTATAAATCTAGGCCAAAGCGAGGCGCTTGGCTTCCTTTTTAATGATGTTAGTACGAGGTCAGAAAAGCTGAAAAAGTAAGACCAAAGCACTTCGCTATGGCTAAAACGAGACGCTTTGGATCAGGAGGTGATTTTGTTTTTTTTTTTCGAGTTTTTTTATGAAAATTTTAGGACATGTAATATACATGATTTACATGCCCTAAAATTTTCATAAAAAAAGCTCGGGAAGTCAGAGTTTTCAGAGTTTTCATTATAAGAGTGGATTTTCAAAATATCCATCCCCTATATATATATATATATAGGGTAGGGTTCGTGTAAAAAGTCTATTTTTCCTAAAAAGTGTAAAAAGTATATGTATGCATTATGTTTTAAATCTTATGATAAATGTTTTATAGTTTTTTGGTATTGTATTATATATAGAAAAACAACAAAAGTGAAAAATTAAAACACAATAAAATGAATTTTATGCATTAAATTGTAAAACACACTAATTATCTTTAGAAAACACTGATTATATTTTTTTCGCAAGGTGTTATAGCTTTAATGCTTAGAATATAAAAGAATTGTTAATTTTATTATTTTTAATATAACACAATACCAAGAGAATATAAAACATTTATTCTAAAATTTAAAACACAATGCCTACATAGATTTCTTACACTTCTTAGAAAAAATGAATTTTTTAGTCAGCTCCTTACCTATATATATATATATATATATATATATATATATATATATATATATATATATATATATATATATATATATATAGGGGGCGGTTATTCTACAAAGTAAAAGAAACGTGCGAATGATGCGAAAGAACTTTGTACATGATAATTACGCAATGATAATTATATAATGTTTTTTATGTTCATGAAAGCATTATGTAATTATCATTACGTAATTATCATGCACTTTGTACATGATAATTACGTAATGTTTTTGTATGTTCATGAAGACATTACGTAATTATCATTACGTAATTATAATGTACAAAGTGATCCTTCGCATCCTTCGCACGTTTGTATTACCATGTGTCATTATGTTTTTTTTAAACAAATAAATTAAATTTATAAAAAAAAGACACTTATATTTTATTAAATTTATAAAGGAGAATGACAATTCTATTAAAAATAAAAAAAAATACATCAAATAAAAATGAAACTAATACATCTTATATTTTTAGTTATCGTCATCGACTTAGGTGTTATATCTCGGAACCCTCCAAATATGTTCAATCAAATCCGCTCGAAGGTTGTGATGTGTTTGGCTATTCTTGATTTCATATGTGTTTAATGTTCTTTTTTCATCAGTAATGCCTTTGTTATTTGGTTGCGTCTCCTCACCAAAGTACTCGCATATTGCACGTCATTCGTCTTCTAAAATCATGTTGTGTAAAATAACGCACGCGTACTCACATTTCTTATTTTTTTCCATTATCGACAAGTCATGGATAAAATGTGCCATCATTTTTGCAAAACACCAAAAGCTCGCTCGATATCTTTATGTGCCACCATTTGAGCTTTGTTAAACTTTCATCTATTTTCGTCTAACGTAGTATTCCCTGTAAAAGATTTTATGAACACAACATACTCATGGTAAATTCCATATGTTAGATAATACTCGTACTTATATTCAACCCCGTTTGTAAAAAAAAGTTCATTTTGATGCAACACCATTTATATGATCGTTGAAAATTGGTGATTGATTAAGAATATTTAAATCGTTCCATGAACCGGGCACACCAAATAATGCATGCTAAAACCAAAGATCTTGTGATGTAACCGCTTCAAATATCATGTACAGTTTTCGATGATATCCACTCGTGCGTTGGCCTTGTCATGCGGTTGGACACAGTTCCCACTTCCATTTCATACAATTTAAACCACCGATCATCTCGGGGAAACCATGTATTTCTTCACGAAACTGCAAAATTTGTTGTATGTCACTGAATGTAGGTTTTCTCACATATTTTTGTAAACACAGTTCAATGACATACTCACAAAAATTGTGAAGACTTTCCCTAGCTGTTCGTGCCGACATCGTTAGATAGTCGTCTATTATGTTGGAACTTTGTCCATAAGCCAAATGTCTAAGCGCGGCTGTGACCTTTTGTAACGGGCTGAATCCCATACTACCACACGCATTGGGTTTTTGTTAGAAATATTCATGGTCATTTTCTAAGTCGTTTGATATTCTTAAAAATAAATTACGACTCATATGAAAACGCCACCCAAACTTACATACATCATATGTTGGTTCAGGTGAGAAGTAATAATGTACTAATAAATCATGTGCAGCTTGCCCTTCGCGAATTATATATTTTCTCTGTTTGGGTTCAGAACCCCCTTTATCTTCATGCTATACAATAGCTTCAACCACATTTTGAACACTTGATATTATCATTTTCGCGCTGTCGTCGGATGAGGATTCCAAAACAAATAGGTCGTACGAATTGGACGAACTTGAAGATTACATTTTGCGAGAATATTTTTATAAAATTAGAGTGTGTGTGGGTTGAGTATAGGTGGGTTGAGTATAGATTGATTTATATAGAAAATAATTTAACTTTAAAAAAAAACTAGCCGTTGCTTTGCAACGGTCATTTTGTTTTTCAAACCTCAAACCAAACCGAGCACTAAAAATCCACCACATCACCCCCCACACCCTACATGCCCGGCCAAAATACCAAGCCCCTTGGGTAACGCTGTGTAACACCACAACCGATGGCGGAAACATCGGGATGTCACGTATTGATGATTGTTCAGTAGCTCATGGTAAATAATAAATTTCAATAATTGATTAAATAAAGTACATACAATTGTTCTAAAAGAATTTGTACATCACATCAGTGGCGGAGGTATGCTTATAGTGACGTAGTCTCGGGACAACAGTCATTTTTCAGTTGTATATATACATGTATACATAGTTTTTTCGAGTGACATCAATATTTTTTCGATAGTGACTACATTAGACCCAACCCAATTCCAGTTAAATGAGCTTAACTCTAATTTCTAAGTATATACAAATATAACATTTTACAAATCCACTCTACTATTGAGCCATTTACTAATTAAAAACCCAAAACAAAAAAAGTGATAATAACATACATGTGCGGTTGTGGCGTTGTGCCTCAAACCGAACCGACTGACGCTTCAATTCTTTCAAACCCTACATCATGAACGATTCTTGCATTTGTTACATTGAAAAAGAGTTCTTCCAACAAGTTTCGGTCGAAGATGTAATGCAACGATTTCAAAAGATGAAAACTCGTAGGGAATTGTTTTTTTTTTTTAATTCATAAGACCATCGAATTTATATTATGCGTTTTTTTTTAATTTTTAATGTCGATATTTTTTTATTATTGTATCATATTTTATTATGTGATCAACCTTACCTGGTCCGAACCATCAAACCGACCCACCCGAAAATGTTTATGTCCGGTTCTACAAAATTAGAATGTCTAAAATAGTGACATCATTGGATAAAATTTCTGGATCCGCCACTGCATCACATGAGAAATACTAAATATACATCTTCAAGCATTAACTCTAATCTTCAAGCAAAGCTATAACCTGAAACATGTTAAGTTTGAAAATATTTTGGGTCAACAAAAGTTGGTGAGAATTACATAGCTTTGAATATTGAATAAAAACTTGTACAATTCGAGTGTCATGGCAAATCTAGTCCATATGTGAAAACAATACTACCCGGTAAATCGTGTGCATAATCAAACCTTGTGACTAGAATATTGTGGTCCATTCCATACGCATATGGTTCACTCGTTTTTGTTGCGATAAAAATCACCCACGCTACCCATACTGGAGGTAACGTATCCGGGTGAGGTTGTCAGTCCAATAGATCTATCATTGTGTATCGTTGGCTTGTACGGAGTTAATGATTATGCTAGTCTAATTGTGCTTACCATTGTAATGCTTAAGACATAATGCAACATAGAATAACACATAGACACTTATGTTGAATTGTAAATTGAAAATGTAACATGTTTCACCTCAAAATAGTGAAAAAGGGCTATGTAAACTCACCTTAGGTGCTTAATGAGTTCGTGCGTTTTCTTGAGCGTGCAAACACTTAGTAATAATGACCTAAAGTAATAAGAAGTGTTGTTTTAGGGTCATATTAAGGGTCTAGAGTTCTTATACGGTTAAGATAATCGAAAGAATAATAGGTGGAGTGTTAGTTAGGTTAGATTTGTTAAAATCACGGTTTGGACATATTGCAGCTAATGTTTTAATTTACAATTTAAAAATACCAAACGACCTTGAAAAATTCTGAAAATTCAAAGTAAACTAAATCAAAGCATTTTGATTAACTTTTGTTTAAAAAATATTTTCGTTTGAGCCCTACAAATAGGTTGAAAACGTAAGACAAAACAGCTCGTCCAGATTAGAACCCCTGTTTTGTTTGGGCTCGTTAAAGGTCAAAACGGATTAGTTTTTCGACAAATAATATACCATCGGAACCGGAATTCGAAGATCTTGATCATAGCATCTGAGTTTACTTTAAAAAGTTTTGTAAAAATAGAGTTATGGTGGTTTTAAGTTCGGTTTTGCTTGATGTCCAAATCAAGGGTTGCACTTATATGGACCTTTGAATATTTTAAAAATTGTTTTTAGCTAAAATATGATAAAATAAGTTTATGAACATCTTACTACAGGTTAAGAAGCATTACAGATCTAGTTTTAAGAGGGAATAAGTAATGGAATAATAAAACGTTAAGGGAACGATATTGAATGAATTATGATACTTACTTGGAAAACTCGGAACTAGCTAGAGGAGATAATGATGGATGAAAACTTTAGTATATGGGAGATGGGATAATGTTTTTTTTATTGAATGGTATAAAGAGTTGAATGGTAGGTTATTGTATTTATAGTGTAGAAATTGGAGTTGTAATTAGGGACTAATTTGACTAGGCTAGAATTTAGGAACAATTTTGACTTGACTAGGAGACCATGTTTACTAACACTTTGACTTGACTTGACTTGACTTGACTTGACTAGAAGACTACGTTTCACTTTTCAGGTTTGACTAAGGGACCTTGAAAGGGTTTAAGTTTAATTGGTTTTAATTAACATCACAAAACACCAAATGATGTAGTGGTTTGTGTGGTGTGGTTAAGGTTTAGCCCACCAGGGACTCGGGTTCGAATCCTGGCTCAGGCAAACATTTTTTTAACGTTTTTAAATCAGAATTTTTAATAAAATCCAATTTAATATTGATTATAAGTCATTATTTAAACTAAAAATTAACAAAATGGATGGGAAAGATACTGTAAACATGAATCGGATGAATAAATGAGGGAGTTATATATATATATATATATATATATATATATATATAAATTTGTGTGATGTTACACGCTGCCTCCCACACCACCACTCCCTTCACTCTTAAATGCACCAGGGGGAACAAAATTGTGAATGATGAGTTGTTTATGCATCAACACTTATACCATATGCAACAACATTGTTCTTAAGTGTGTTCAAAATTTAATTATTTTGGAATGACAAAGGTTACACAAAACCTCCCACTAAGAGGTAAGAGATCTCTTAGAGCACACGAGGCAGTGTGTGATAAAGCAATGTGATGACTGTGATACATCGTCCCATGTGTTTAGTTATGGGCAAAAATTATCACGTTTGTGATGTACATCGCGACCGTGACAAAGATGAGTAAGGTGGGTGATTTGTTTGTTTGGAGATGTAGTGTAATGTGGTGATTGGTTTTTTTTTTTTTGCATTAATAGGGAATGATTTAGTGATGTTAGTGATGGTGTGATACACCGCGCTTGTGTTTAGTGTGACATGTCAGCCTGTTTCGGGTTGGGATGTGACAGGGGTCATGAAAGCGATCGCTGGAGGTGGCACTGAGTTTAGCATTAGTGTCAACCGGAGTAGCTACGGGGTTACATGACTACATAGTTGCACGTGCAATGATGTGACATCGGTCACCCTCGCCTTTTAGTTAATTGTCAAATCAAGTCCTCATACTTTCCATCGTTTAATCATCATATATTTATTATTGTTTTTCATATTTTAACGTTTAAAGAATAAAATTTTTTTTTTTACGAGACCTTGAGATTTCTAGATAAAAAAAAACTTTCGTAATACAAACTTACTTAATGATTTGATAGATTAGGACAAGAGGTTTAAGTTTTATGAAATTATAAAAACATTTTGGTTAATTGATATTAATATGGTTAAGTTTTATAAAGGAATAACTAACCTAGTTAGATAATAAAGTGAAACTAGTTATAAACTTGAGGGACCAAATATGAAACTTTTAAAATTCTGAAATTTTTTTGCTTTCACATCTGCTTCACACGGTTTTCCGGTGACCGGAAATAGTCACCGGCGTTCCATTCCGGCGAGAATGGGTTAGGTGGTTTAACGCGTTTTTTTCTTCGATTCAATGCTTGGAAAACGTTTCTCCAACTATTCTAAACCGTTTCCTAGCCTTTAATCGTACATTTAATAGGTGTTAATCATGTTTTAATCGCAATCTAGGTGTAACCGTCGCTTCATTATAACCCAATCAAGATCTGTGCAAAACGATTATAAATTAATGATAGGATTGCTTTCAGACATCATTTTCGAACCTAAACCCTATGTTATCACATCTTTATCACACTGAAAAATCCATGAACCGATACCAAGAATGTGCGCAGCCGTGTACCCATCGAATTCCTGCAAGACAACTTTGTAAGTTCGATTTGTTTGTGCCAATCGTCTCGTTTTGTCTTTATCTTTGAAAGCCCCATGAATGCGTGGCTTAATCTTGTCAGATTCAGGTTTATTAGTTTTAGTCTAGGGTTAGGGTTCTTAGAGTAATTTGGGGAAGAAGATGATGGTATATGTTGTTTTGTTAAATATTTTACAACTCTAAATAAATCAACATATTGGCTTGTAGTGGAGTGGTTGGTTGTGTGTGTGTAGAACAGGGACGGCCAGGTTCGAGTCTTACCAGACGCGCCCCTTTGCCATTTTTTTTATTATAATTATTATTTATATATTAATATACAAAAACACTATTCTTATAATATTTATAGTTATTTCAATTGTTATCCAAAAATTATGAAAATTTAGGTGTAGCTTCTTGACACCTCATAGAAAATTGTCATAATTTTTATTTCTGGAAAATATTTTATTTTCGTAATTTTTATTATTTAATTTGTTTTAATCATATTTAATTCATTAAAAATTTATTCTTAATGGTTTTTATCTCAAAATTTGTCATAAATTATTTCTAAACATCATGAACTAAAATAAAAATTATTGGTTCAGAAAACACTTATTTTTATTAATTTTCCTATTTTTAATCATTTAAACATGATTTAATCCTATTAAAACAGTTTTAAATATAAATAAGTTTATAAAAATTATGAGAAAATTATGCTAATTCGTTTACATCAGAAATCATCCATTTTCTATAAAACTAGTATTTTTGGATCATGTATGGTATTATTAGTCTTATTTACGTTTAATTAGATATAATAAAAACATTTATTTATTTATACAATTTAAACATCTATTTTATAAATATTTTTCTTATACAATAGAAATACTTTTATGGGTTAAAGTCTTTATTATCATTGTTGAATCTTTGAGTAACTCATAACTATTTATTTCAATATTTATGATTATTGTATTTATTTACAATAATTAGTTAAGGTAAATGACTAAATTAATTTGTCTTAATTATTTAAACATATTTTTATCTAAATATTTCATTGGTAATAATTATATTACCTAAGTCATATTTATAAATTTTGGTATATTATTTTGACATATATTAATGCGATTTATCATAAAAACTCTAATTCCCCAAATCGACTTAGCAAACCCTAATGCCTTAGACCCTAGTTACCTTAGACTTTTTAGACACTTTCTTATTAGTATTCTTACACATTATAGGTTGAATTCCTCGGAATTCCCATTACTTAGCTCACGACCGTTTAAGTTGGATTTTGCTCTCTTTCGCAAACTGTGAGTATATCTTTCCCCTTTTTACTGTTTTACTACTTTGGGGTGACTCATGTACCTATATATTAATCAAGTTTCAATTTCTTTTACTAAATGCAATTCTCATGTGTGTTTGCTTTATGTTAATTGGTGTGTCTATGACTTGTCAAAATCATTAACCGCTGGGCGGCCTAGCTTTTCAATGAATAGTACTATGGTATACCCCCTTGAGACTCTGTTGAGAATCTTGGTCATTGTCTTGTTAATTCATTATTCAGTTGGTTAGTCATGTGTTAGTCATTATTCTCAGGTTTGGTTTTGAACGGATATTACTTATTACATAATTGCAAATGGTACCGCACATGAATTGCTAAACACCTTTCTACTATATATATTTAAACAGGGTATGCTCACCAATACAATTTTTGTATTGACCAAATTATTTTGTACATGTTTCAGGTTATTTGAGATGCATACTTTAAGCTTTCGGATTTATATTTAGATTTTGATTCATTGTAATTCAGATTAGTTAGCATTTAGAATCGTTGTATTTCATTTCATTGTAATAAACTATTTAATCAATGTATCAAAATTTACACTTTTAGTCCATGAGCTATTGAACAATCGTCACTACGTGACACCTCGATGTTTCCGCCATCGGTTGGGGTGTTACAAATGATGTCCTTTACATAAGGCTGCTGAGAGACATACATGGTGTTGGCAGTTCTGGAAACATAGATGCCCAAGAAATAGCTGAGTGGGCCGAGGTATTTCATTGCAAACTCAGTAGCTAGATTTTCCAGAAGACGATGACGAAGCAGTTCAGAAGATGTGAAAAGTATAATATCATCTACATATAATAATAGCTAAGCTGTATCTCGGCCCTGGTGTAGTGTGAAAAGAGAAGCATCACACCGACTATGTTGGAAACCCATAGTGAGTACGTGGTTTATGAATCTTTGGTACCATGCCCGAGGTGCATGTTTGAGCCCGTAAAGTGACTTGCGCAAGAGGCAAACATGATCAGGGAAGTTTTTATCCCTAAACCCCATAGGTTGATGCATGCGGACAGTTTTGTTTAAATTTCCATGTAAGAAAGCATTGGTAACATCTAATTGATGTACCGCCCAACCCTTAGATAAAGCAAGAGATAGAACCGTCCGAATGGTGGCCGGTTTGACCACCGGACTAAATGTCTCACCACAATCTATCCCAACCTGTTTGTGATCGACCATCACAGACCAATCTAGCTTTGTACCGCTCCAAAGTACCATCCGACCTGAATTTATGTTTGAATAACCACATGCATCTAATAATATTCATATTGGGTGAGCGTGGTATTAACTCCCATGTACTGTTTCTAATTAAAGCATTGTACTTAGTGGTCATGGCGGAGTGCCAAACCAGATCTCGTAAGGCATCGGTTGCGCTTTTTGGAATGGGTTGGACAGTAGGTAGATTGGTTGTGGTGTGTAGGTTGAATTGTTGTTTAGGTTTAAAGATACTATTCATAGACCTTGTGTGGATGGTACGGTGTGGTGGTTGGTTCGGCTGGTGGGTGGTGAGGGGGAATTGGGTCAGCGGGTGGCGGAGTGGGTGTGGGAAGGTCTGGTCCAAGATTGGTGGAGGGAGGTTATGGGCCGGTGGTGGGATGAGTTGGGCCTAGGGAGTGGGATTGTTTGGGCGGTATTGTTTGGTTGCAAGCTTATGGGAGAACGGGTTGAGGGGTTATTGGGGTTATGGGCCAAGGGCTGATTGTGAGTGGGGGGCATGGGTTGTTTGATGTGAGGGCAAAGGTGATGAGGGAAATTGTCGGTCAAGAATTCGTAGGTGGGGTTTGGGCCGATTGATTGCTTAAAGGGAAAGGTGGTTTCATCAAAAGCTACGTGACGGGAGATGAAGATTTATTTTGTAGAAATATCAAGGCAACGATAGCCTTGATGTGAGGGTAGGTAACCGAGAAACACACATGGGTAGGAACGGTGTTTAAGTTTGTGAATGGTGATAGAGGGAGTGAGAGGGCAACAAAGGCATCCAAAAACACGTAAATGGTCATAGGTGGGTATGGTGTGGTATAGAATTTCAGTTGGGGTTTTGTTTTGTGTTTACTTAGAGGGTAAAATGTTTAATAGGTATGTGGCAGTAACAAGGGCAAAATGCCAAAGGTAGGTGGGTAGGTTGGCGTGAGCGAGTAGAGTCCGAATCATATTGTTGATGGTCCGGATTTTTCGTTCAGCTTTGCCATTTTTGAGGATGTGTATGGGCAAGAAAGGCGATAGAGGATGCCAATTGTTGTGAAAAATTTTTGGAATGCATTGTTAACATATTCACCCCTGTTGTCACAATGAAAGGTTTTTATGGTTGTTTCATATTGGTTTTTAATTATTGAAGCAAAATTGGTGAAAGATGGGAAGACATGCGATTTGTTTGTGATAGGGTAAGTCCACAAAAAATTTGTGTGATCATCAAAAAACAATACATAATATTTATGGCCCGAGGAGCTGATGATTGGTGAAGTCCAAACAACGCTGTGAAAAATATCAAAAGGTTTAATAGTAACATTAGTAGAAGGAAAAAAAATGGTAAACGTACACTTTTACCAAAAACACATGACTGACATACATTATTCAATGGTTTATAAAAAACAATAGAACTAGATGATTTTAATTTATTCAATGAAGGCCGTCCTGGGTGGCCAAGACGGTGATGCCAGATGTGAGAGGAAATAGCAGCAAAAGCAGTGGGTTGAGTGGAAGAGGACCCGAGCACCAAAGGGTAAAGATCACCGTTAATGTTGCACCGAAGAAGCGGGGTCTTGGTCTTGTAATCCTTCACAAGAAAACCAAAGGGGTCAAATTCCACAGAGACAAAATTGTCCGTAGTAAATCTACGGACAGAGCTAAGGCTTTTAACTAGGCAATGAGAGTAAAGGATGTTTTTAAGGATGAATGGTGGAAATGGTTTGGGTAGGTATTTTTTGCCTTGACCGAGAACCAGTATGGAGTCGCCATTACCTACAATAATATTATGAGAAATGCAAGAATTACAAAAGGTATGAAAGTCACCTTGCTCATGAGGCATAGTGGAAGATGCTCCAGTATCCATGTATTGAGTAGGATCGGGCTGTTGCAGAGACATTGTGTAGAGGGCATGCTCGATGTCAGTTGGGCTGTATGTAGTGTGGGGTTGATGAGGTTTTGGGACTAATAGGCCAGGTTGTGGGGCGGAGGGCTACTGATTATGGTTGGGCCGGTTGGTCGAAGGATATGGGCAAGGAGGGATGGGCCAGAAGGGTTGTTGTTGGGCCGGGGAATAAGGAGAAGGTTGGGCCGAGGGTTGGTAAGGATAGTTGGTGGGCCAATAGGGGGTCCAAGGGTTGTATTGTGGTGATGGGTAGTAGTTGTTGTAGGTTGACCGACCCCTACCGTAGCCACCACGGCCACGGCCACGGCCACGCCTGCCGCCGCGGTCGCGGCCACGACCACGGGAGGAGGTTTGGTCGGGTCGGTAGTAGTCAGGAGGGTTGGTTGGGTTGTTTCGGTAGGTTTGGGCGGTCAGGGCGGTGGATGAGGTTTTAGATTGTAATAGGGCTTGTTCAGCTTTGCGGGTTTCCACCTGAATAAGTTGTGATCTAGCATTGTAAAATGTAGGTAGTGGTTTTTGTTGTAGGAGAATCATAGCTATGCCCCCATATTGCTCATTCAAACCTGCAATCAATTGTAAAACAAGATGATCATTATCAACAGGGCGTCAACATTAGCCAATTGGTCGGCTAGGGTTTTCACCGCCTGACAGTATGCAGAGATACTAGAAAAACCATCCAAACGAGTGTTGGAGAATTTTTTCATGAGATATATGGCACAAGCAGCCTTGTTATCTTGAAACAAGTTCTCAATAGCCATCCATGCATCGTGGGCAGTGGAGGTTTTGTCAATGATAGCATGGAGAAGATCGTTGGAGATCGTGCTATAGAACCATTGTAGAACGATGGCATCTATCCGATTCCATTCGACCAAGGCAGAAGATGATTCGGGTGTATCAATGGAGGGTTCAGGTTTTGGTTTAAGGTGGTCATCAACCATATAGGCACGACAGTGAATGGTGAACAAGGTTTCCCACGATGAGTATTGTCTTGATTCGATTTCCAGGAGTATTGGGATGAAGTTTTTGATGTTTGTGACGGTTGTAGCCAGATGAATTTTGGATTCAATAGTGATTGGAGAGGCATTGGAAGTATTCAGATGGGGTTGATCGTCAACAGCCATGGCAGAAAGAAAGAAGCGGCAGTCGATAAGGGGAAGGAAGAGGACGGCACGATTAGCGTTAGAGGAGGAGAGGTTCCCGGTCTCGTGATACCAAAAAGGAATTGGTTCTGTGTCTTTCTCATCGATTTCTGACTAAATATATAGTACAAGGATATATTGTAAATATGGACAGATAATAAATACAATTAACACTATACAATATTTTCTAATATCCGATTGCTATTACTTATGGTTAGTGGTGAGCACTGGCGCGATCAAAGGTCATTTATTCCCGTTAAGCCACGCGACCACTATCGCTTGTGTTCATGACGGGGTTGTTCGAGTGGGGATGTTGTGGCTTGGGGTGAGCACCAGCGCTGAAACCTTATTCGCGCCGTGCTGCTCGCGCGTCCACAACGGGTAGTCTTAAATAGTATAACAAAATACTTGTTGGATATTCTCATCCCATTTTAATTACGTTTTAGAAGCATAAAAGCTTTTATTTACACCTGCTATTTTATAAAATGTGGTTCGTTTAAAGTTGGTAAGGGCGGACGGAGTGGTCTGTGATTGGCTAGCCGTGATGGCCGTAACCATCACGAACACCGCCTCCCCTAAAATATCACGGTCACGATTCATTAATTGCTTGATGAACATCACGCTCGCTACCAGCTCACTAGCCGTGGGTTAACGGTCAAAAACCAAATAAATAAAATAAAAATAATTACCACATGCATATAAATACACATATTTACCCCCTTTTTTACACACATTCAAAAAATTATTCTACTACACAAAAAAAATAATAATAATAAAAAATCATACAACTCTTCTCATCATCCTCATTCACATCTTACAAATATCAGAAAAATTACACAATGGTTATTTGGACCGAAGAGGAGGAAATTGCGCTCGTGATCGCGCACGACAACGTACACAACGATAGCGCATCAACGAGCAGTGGTCATCGTTGTAGCCGTGGCCGGATCGCTCCAGGCTGGAAAAAAGTGTTAGCCGAGTTTAGTGCACTTGTCGAGGAAATACAACGTACTTGTGATTCAATCTCTCACAAGTACGGGGACCTCGAATCGAAGTGTCAAAACATTGAAAAAAAATTAAGTGAATGGTGCTAAACTTCCCCGATGAAATAAAAGATGTGCAGGAAGGCTTCGCTCACATCGACTATGCTGCTGAGGTCAATGTGGATTTTTCGCATGTTTCGGCGTGACGAATGTGACGCCAAAAATTTAATTAGGTTTTATATTTTCTAGTAGGGTTGGGTTATTCTACAAAAGCTACAAAAAATGAGAAGGGTGAGAAGCCACTAGAAAATGACATGTGTCCAAAGGATTACACAAGTGGGAGTGGTAATTTTGTCAAAAACATATGCACATGCAAGTCACATGCCATTTTCTCATTCATTTTTAAATGACCGTAACTTTTTTATACGTCATATTTTTTTAAAAAAAATTATACCATAAAATTGAGCGTCTTTTTATCTTTAATATGAGTACCATATTGTTATACTTTTGAAAAAAAAATTCAAAACCCACTTGCGTAAGACACAATGGAGTGTAAAACACAATGAGCACCCATTAAATATAGGGTACAAAACATAATCAAGAGTCTAGTAAAATACAATGGACGACATACTAAAGGCACAATGAATAGAAGACTAAAACACAATGAATACTTTTGAAAAAAAAAGTTGAAAACCCAGTTGCGTAAGACACAATGGATGACATACTAAAGACAGAATGAACAGAAGACTAAAACATAATGAATACTTTTGAAAAAAAAGTTTAAAACCCAATTGTGTAAAATACAATGGACGACATAATAAGGACACAATGAACAGAAGATTAAAACATAATGAATACTTTTGGAGAAAAAGTTGAAAACCCAGTTGCGTAAGACATAATGGAGATAACGTAAAACACAATGAGTACCAATTAAATATGCAATGAACAATAGGGTATAAAACACAATGAACAGTCTAATAAAACACAATGGATGACATATTAAAGACACAATGAACAGAAGACTAAAACACAATGAATAATAGACATAAACACAATGAACAACATAATAAAACACAATGTACACCTAAATACAAAACTCATTTGCGTAAAACACAATGAAAAACATACTAAAAACACAATGGACAAAGCTAAATCATGTGTAGACTTAAAAAACATAAATAACATATTTATAAGCACACATGCATACTATAACACAATGAACGAGCAGAAACACAATGGAGAAGAAAACCCATTTAGCCCGATTTTTTTTTCAATTAATGTAGCAATGTGGTACTCATATTAAAGATAAAAAAATGCTCGTTAATATGGTGAAATTTTTTTGAAAAAAAATGTTGTATGAAAAAATTATAGACGTTTTAAAATGATGGGGGGAATCCACATGTGCATTGCATGTGGAGAGAGAAAGTCAACAAATGTGGTTTTCCTTTTATGCCCCTCCTCTAATTTATTATTTATTTTTTTCAAACAAACTAATCTCAACCCTTTAAATATATGAACAATGGATTACAATCCTTCTCACCCTTCCTAGAAAAAGTGTCTTGTGTATTTGATCCTAACCCTTTTCTAGTAATGTTTTATTTAATTACTAGTATTTTTTTATTTAATGTAAGTTTTTTTTTATTTTACTTAATGTAATTTTTTTATGTAATATTATTATTTTATTTAATGTAATTTTTTTTATTTAATGTAATTATTTTATTTTTATTTTAAAAAAATGAGTGTGATAGGTATTATTCCACCCGATGATTTTAATGATGAATATGATAGTATGATGAAACGTTGAGAATTAACACCAAAAACACTTTTTTACACCATCATTCACACTCAGAAAGATTTGAGTATTAATATACATCTTTACTTATACTGAAATCTTAACTTTTAAATTCCCGATCCTATACTAGACAACTCACTTTCATCCACCACGGGTATTTTCTCACTTTCATCTTATTAGCAATGCTAAGGGAGAATACACATCACTACTAAGAATTTTTTTTTAGCAAAGTCACTACTACAAAAACAGGCATTTCCTACGGCCAAATCCATAGTAAATCCATAGCAAACACCCATATTGCTACGGATTTGCTACGAATTTGGTCCGTGGCTACAAGTCTCGTCGCTAATTTATTTGCTACGAACTTTAGCTACGGAAGTTATATTTGCGACAGGATCAGCTACGAAAAAGGACGTCGCTATTTTAGCAACGGATTTACTACGAAAAAGGTTGCTACGGAAATTTACTATGTATTTTTAGCTATGAAGATTTATTGCTATGGAAGTTTGCTACTGTTTTTTTAGCTACGAAGTAGCTTTTGCTATGAATGTTAGCTATGACAACTTGCTATATTTTTGCTACCAGTTTTGCAATGAAATTCAACTATGAATTCTCTATGGTTTTTGCCTACGGAAAATTGCTACCTTTAATAGTTTTTTGCTACCATTTCTGCTACAGAATTTAACTACTGATTTCACTTGATTTTTGCTACGAGTATAGCTTTGAATTTTGAAGGTTTTTGCAACAGATTTATGTATTTATGTACGCATTTTGTCTGAAATTATTCAAAAATTTTCCTTATTTATATTGTTTCCTACTTTTTCCCTGTAAACATTATATACATATCTCAATAAATATAAAAAAACTAATACCTAAGATAGATAATCCAACCAAATAGCATAATAATTCAAACATAACCAAATGTAACACGGTAAAGATCCAAATTATCCAAAAGAAATACAAGAAATTTCAACATATCTTAAGTTGGTGGCGGGTTCTGTGACAAGAATTGAATTTTTTTTTCATTCATTTCGGCATACAACCTCGCACAGTCTTCAATTTTCTCAATCATAGCACGTTTCTCTATTTTATCTTGTTCTATTTCTGCTATTTTTCCTTCAACCGTTGCACCTATAACACCAAACAAAAATGATCAGTTAAAATCCATCATGACACCTTCTAACAAGTTATGACACATTATGACAAGTTATTACCAATAGTTAATATAAGTCATTACACCCATAAATATGGGATGTTATAACACATTACGAACCTAACTCAATATAACCCGATTCATTTAAATAACCCACATGAAAATATAGACTATTTGTTTACTAAAAGAGAATACGAACCTCATCACTATCATTTCTCTCTTAGGGATATGAACCATGGGTACTCGTCATTGACGGTGCACCCGCCATCATGACAAACGGGTCAGCGATGTTGCCAGTTCCATACATTCTACCCCTTTTTTGCCACTAGCAGTTTGCGACCATAGTTCCATGTCAATTTCCGGGTGTAAGCTAGTATCCTCTCCGTATACTTATTATATGTGCTCTGTGATGAGAGAAAAAAAAAATAGTACTTCAGCATAACATAATTATATAAGAAAGTAGTAAAAATGTACATTTACAAAGTAACAAGACTTACATAAGCTTCACTCGCCCTCGTTTCAACCCAAGTCACGTTATGCTCTATCGACCTGCTGCACCCCGGCAATCAAAAAGTTTAACTTTCAAAGCATGTAGTCCTCTGTTCAACAATAATTGAAAATAACTAGACTACTATATTTGAAAATTTCCAACAAAAAATTAATAAAAGGTAAATATTTGTATTTTAGAATACGTTAGTTTGCTAAGTGCAGGACCATATTCAACATATATAAAAAGTCCAACATCATAAGAGACATGATCTCCTATGTACTTTTGATCTTCATCGTTTCATCTTGTGTGACTCCACTTTCTGATGGACGCTAACTGTTCCGTTGACGTAAAACGGGTGGAGTATGTTTAGCTAGGCGCTGTTTGTAGGTTTGTGATATGGTATTACTGATGTTTTGGTACCATATCCCTTCAACAATAATATTAAATTATTTATTACATAGTTTTTTCTTGTTATTGTAAAGAATTTTGCTATGAACGTTGCTACAGATTTTGCAACGTTAGTATAAGTTTTTTTTTCAAGATTTTGCTACCAAATTTACTACGAAGTTTTTTTAAGTGTTTGTTTTCTCAACGTTGCTACCGATTTTGCTACATATTTTTTAATACTTCTTTTAGTTAGTTTTTGACATTTATTTTCATGACGTAACTACGGATTTTGCTACCAATTTTACCAAATTATTTTTATTATACCTTACTCCCTCAAATTTGCTACGGATTTTGCTATGAATTTTGTTTAACTTTTCTAGTTAATTTGTAAAAAACTTATTTTCATGGTTTTGCTACGGATTTTGCTACCGATTTTTGGCAAATTATTTTTTTATATCCATTTCGCCAATTTTGCTATGGATTTGCTATGGATTTTGTTACGGATATCATTTGCTACGTAATATCCGTAGCTAACTTGTAGCAAAATGCATTCGTAGCTAATCCGTAGCTAATTCGTAGCAAAATTTGCAACCGATTTGTTTGGTAGCAAAATTTCCTAGCAAATGCCTCTTTTTGTAGTAGTGAGTGATCACGACTACTAAAGTGAAACGAAGGGAGGGACACCTACCCCTCAATTCAGTTTTGGCATAAATTCGACGCAATCCTGGCATATGACATAATACATAAGCTATGAGGGTTTCCACATACACCTAACGTATGCAACTATGCATATGCCCATCGGCACATACACGCCACCTACAATCAGTGGCGGATACCCCCTTAGGAAAGGGTGGGCATGTGCCCACCGTGGAGTCGACACCTTATATGTAATTATATGGGCTTGCCGCCTGGGAACAAGAATTATAATTATAATAGTAGAATATATAAGCGCCGCTAAAAAGGTCGCCGCTAAAGGCCTGTGTACGATGAAAGCAGAGCTGTTGATCTCCTGACCAATCAACGGTCAAGATTCATTTTTGATAAATTGTTGATTAAAACACAATGAATACTTTTGGAGAAAAAGTTGAAAACCCAGTTACGTAAGACACAATGGAGATAACGTAAAACACAATGAGTACCAATTAAATATGCAATGAACAATAGGGTATAAAACACAATGAACAGTCTAATAAAACACAATGGACGACATATTAAAGACACAATGAACAGAAGACAAAAACACAATGAACAACATAATAAAACACAATGTACACCTAAATACAAAACTCATTTGCGTAAAACACAATGAAAAACATACTAAAAACACAATGGACAAAGTTAAATCATGTGTAGACTTGAAAAACATAAATAACATATTTATAAAGCACACATGCATACTATAACACAATGAACGAACAGAAACACAACGGAGAAGAAAACCCATTTAGCACGATTTTTTTTTTCAATTTTAATGTAGCAATGTGGTACTCATATTAAAGATAAAAAACGCTCGTTAATATGGTGATTTTTTTTTGAAAAAAAAATGTTGTATGCAAAAGTTATAGACGTTTTAAAATGATGGGGGGAATCCACATGTGCATTGCATGTGGAGAGAGAAAGTCAACAAAGGTGGTTTTCCTTTTATGCCCTTCCTCTAATTTATTATTATTTTTTTCAAACAAACTAATCTCAACCGTTTAAATATAGGATCAATGGATCACAATCTTTCTCACCCTTCCTAGAAAAAGTGTCTTGTGTATTTGATGCTAACCTTTTTCTAGTAATGTTTTATTTAATTTCTAGTACTTTTTTATTTAATGTAAGCTTTTTTTTTTTTTTTTATTTTACTTAATGTAATTTTTTTTTATTTTTTTATGTAATATTATTATTTTATTTAATGTAAATTTTTTTATTTAATGTAATGTTTTTATTTTTATTTTAAAAAAATGAGTGTGATAGGTATTATTCCACCCGATGATTTTAGTGATGAATGTGATAGTGTAATGGAACGTTTACAATCAACACCAAAAACACTTTTTTACACCATCATTCACACTCAGAAAGATTTGAGTATTAATATACATCTTTACTTATACTGAAATCTTAACTTTTAAATTCCCGATCCTATACTAGACAACTCACTTTCATCCACCACGAGTATTTTCTCACTTTCATCTTATTAGCAATGCTAAGTGAGAATACACATCACTACTAAGAATTTTTGTTAGCAAAGTGTGATCACGACTGCTAAAGTGAAACGAAGGGAGGGACACCTACCCCTCAATTCAGTTTTGGCATAAATTCGACGCAATCCTGGCATATGACATAATACATAAGCTATGAGGGTTTCCACATACACCTAACGTATGCAACTATGCATATGCCCATCGGCGCATACACACCACCTACAATCAGTGGCGGATACCCCCTTAGGAAAGGGTGGGCATGTGCCCACCGTGGAGTCGACACCTTATATATGTAATTATATGGGCTTGCCGCCTGGGAACATGAATTATAATTATAATAGTAGAATATATAAGCGCCGCTAAAAAGGTCGCCGCTAAAGGCCTGTGTACGATGAAAGCAGAGCTGTTGATCTCCTGACCAATCAACGGTCAAGATTCATTTTTTATGAGGTAGGTGGGATGAAGACCTTTAGCGGCGACACCTAAGCGGGTCGCCGCTAAAGGTGTCGCCGCTAATAGTTTAATTTCTTGTAGTGTGTGTGCATATTCACCAAGTACATAGGCTGATACTTTTGGCCCATACACATTACACAACTACACAGTCTTATAAATACCTTTTCAAATTGGTTAACAAGTTTTCCCCTAAACATTTTAGAAAAAGAATAAAAAAACAGATATTCATTCATCCCTTTGACGGTCAGCAGCAACCATAGAGTGGCTGTGCCGGAGAGCAGCGATCTCCGGTAATTGTGCCACCTGTCGCCTTTTCATTGGTTTATTCCCTTCGGTGACCTTAAAAACTTGCTTTGGCAATTCATTTTGCATGTAATTTGTTACTTTCGATTGGTTTTAGGTTTTGTTAACAATGATTTCATGTGAATTTGTTAAGTTTTTGTTTACTCATTTGGTGATTTTAGTATCACTGGTGTGATTATTTATGTTGATCTAATACAAGCTAGTAAAACTTGTATATAAGGCGAGTTTGATGAATGCGGAGTTGGAATGCAGTGGGAAACGGTTACAACTTTCGAATAACCATATGTAACTTCCAAAAACTGTTATTGTCAATTGCATTTGTTGCTTTAGATAATTTGTACAACTTTATAAGAATAGTGGTTTGTAGCGGCTAGCCATTGTAGAATGGCCAGCTACAGAGGCGGATGGGTTGATCTGATTAAGGTTTTAATGCAAGCAGGTGATCATACAGTCAGGCCACCCCTGGCCCTCACAATGCTTCGTCCCTGCATACAGTCCCTTGGAAACATGGTACAGACCAATCCAAACCAAACCAAACATATATAAACTATGTATACAGATTATCTCCTGTTTTTGTCGTTTAATTCGTATATGATATTTAAATACTACTAGTCCAAAGAGGTGCTGGGCGGAGGCTGAGATTGGGTGGGTACACGGTGGATAATGATGTTATCCCGGTGGCTGAGATAATCTGGTCCGTACTTGCGGCTGAATACTCCAGCGTGCAGAAGCATTAGATACAGGAGCTGGCTGAATGTCGATATTGTTATGAATAATTCCAGTGTTTGCTGCAATTATAAGACCATTCTTAGTAAAAGGACATGCATGCTTGTCATAGATAGAAATAGAATCATCAAAATAGACATTTTAGACAACTTCTTATTAAAATTGTAATTGCCACAAACCCCCCCCCCCCCCCCCCCCCCCCCAAAAAAAAAAAAAAAAAACAAAAAAAAAAACAAAACAAAGAAAAAAGAAAAGAAAATACAAGTGGATAACCAAGTGAAAAAACAAGGACTTGGCATGAAAGGGCGACTCTAGAAAAAAAAAAGTACTTTCCCGTTCATGCGAACATGACAAGTTTTTTGCCTGTGTCTATTTTATTGTGCGCAAGATGGAACGTAAGTTACGCTCACTTGTCCTCATTACACAATTCTAATGTTTAAAATCTAATGTTTTTCGATGTTTATTTTGATAAATTGTTGATTAAAATTTGAAATTGTCTGTTTCGGTGATTTTACCACTTAGTTTTTAAAAAATAAGTTAAATTACCAAGCGTTTTCCTCTTCGTCCTCCCATTTTGATCTCCTTCCAAACGAAACTATGTTCACAAAATTGTTAGTTGAAAAAATTTACTAGCTAGTTACATAAATCTAGAGAAAAAATTTAGGATTTTCTTCATGTACCCGAAGGCAACAACATTGATAGCCCAGGAGATGAATGCCGAAAAAGAAGCACTAGCCAAACTCGCGCTACGCCATGCTCGATAGTGCATGAACCCGATCACAAGTGAGCATAATCCAGTTGCACCTCCAAGTAATCCAAATTCTAACATGTATGTTGTCGATGGGTTCCCTCCCAAGTCTACATAACAATTATGTTACACGGATATGTGTTAGGTCTCATTTTTATTAGCCCTCATGTCATAAAGCGTTTGTCACATCAGTGCCACGTAGAGATAAGTTCTCACTTACATTTTTTCACCTTTTTCATATGTCTCATTACCCTATTAAAATAATATATAAATCTAATAAATAAAAAATAAAAAAATAAACGAAACATTTGATTAGTCTTGTGCCACTCATAACCCCCTTTAACCATGTAAGTTGTAGGTTAAAGGGGCTATAAAGCCAAACAACTTTTAGGCCCATCACGGAGGGCCGAGATGGTGTCTAATGCTGGATCGTTGGGATTGATATGTTAATATATGGTTTAATCACTTTTCTTACTCATATAGACATGTTAAATGTATTTGGTTTACAGACAAAAACACGTTAGAGCGTCCACAATGCTCCGTCCGTTTTTGAGGTTTGGAATTCCAACCCAACTATCATCATAGGAGGTGGTCCAAAACTTGAAAATGTGAGTTTGGTCCGGAATACCAAACCGTCCGGATTGAGTACTATCGTGGGGCCACACACTCACATATAAGATTTTATTATTTGTTTGTTGGTGTAAAAGTTGGGTGTGAGATGGAGATTTAAAATGATTTATGGTTATAGGAAAAAAGTAGGTTTGGAACGATTATGGTTTGAAATGATATGACAGAGGTTGTGATTTGGAATTTTGGACGTCACGTAGCATCGTGGATACTCTTAATGAGATAGTTTTATAGAGTAATAGGTAATAGAGTGAATTGGATCGAATGTACTTTTCTCATTATTCACAGAAGATTATATAGTGGCTACAACATTAATACAATGACTTGATTCTAGGAAGACTATTGACTAGACTATTGACTAAGAATATTGACTATGACTAAATAATTACAAAGTCTTTGACTATGACTATTGACTGTTGACTGTTGACTATTGATTTGTGTTAATACGCCCTCACAAGATGGAGGATCCATTGGATACGCCAATCTTGGAGCGAAAGGAAAGAAACAGTGATCTTGGAAGTGGTTTGGTGAGGACATCATCCAGTTGATCCTTTGAGCTAATGTGAAAGACCTTTAAGTGACCGGCATTGACTTGTTCACGAACAAAGTGGTAGTCGAGGGAAACATGTTTCATGCGAGAATGGTACACCGGGTTGGCACAAAGGTAGGTGGCGCCGGTGTTGTCACAGAAAAGAGATGGTGTACGTGTCGTGCGAAGACCGAGTTCTTGGAGAAGATTTTTAACCCATGAGATTTCAGCTGCGGCGTTTGCTAGTGCGTTGTATTCTGCTTCAGTGGATGAGCGTGAGACCGTTTTTTTGTCTTGATGAACGCCAGGAGATGATGTTGGATCCAAGATATAATATATAACCTGTAGTAGATCTTCCTCCGTCATGTATACCTCCCTAATCAGAATCTAAGAAAGCATTTAAATCAAGTGACGACTGTTTATTTAACAATAACCCATGGTGCAATGTTCCTTTCAAATAGCGGAGAACCCATTTGAGAGCTTGCCTGTGTGACTGTTTTGGGTGGTGCATAAACTGGGAGAGTTTGTTGACAGCGAAAGAGATATCAGGGCGGGTGAAGGCAAGGTATTGAAGTGTGCCAACAAGTTTGCGATAAGGAGTTGGGTCAACGGGTGGAGAGGCCTCCGAAGGGATAAGCGGTTCAGAGACGCTTAGAGGAGTGAGGACCTCTTTGGCACCATCAATTTTGAAAGTGGTTAAGATGTCCTGAATGTGCCTGTGTTGAGAGAGGAATAGACCATGAGGAGTTGGAATGACTTCGATTCCTAGGAAGTGATGTAGAGGGCCTAAGTCTTTGATCGATTTTTTTTTTCTTAGGGCTTGAACAAAGATGTCCATGAATGGATTATTGTTTCCAGTGAGGACAATGTCGTCAACGTAGACGAGTAGGTGGCAAGTGTTACCATTTGTGTTGTAGACAAAAAGAGACGCATCAGAGAGACATTTTTTAAAACCGAAGCTAATGAAGAAGGCGGTTAATTCATTGTACCAAGCCCGCGGGGCTTGTTTAAGGCCGTAGAGAGATTTCTTGAGTTTTCAAATGTAATTAGGAAACGCCGAATTTGCAAATTCGGGTGGTTGAATCATGTACACATCCTCATGTAAGGTGCCATGAAGAAATGCATTATTGACGTCTAGTTGGCGTAACGACCACC
The DNA here is from genome assembly GCA_028751855.1 of Ambrosia trifida. NCBI lineage: Eukaryota > Viridiplantae > Streptophyta > Magnoliopsida > Asterales > Asteraceae > Ambrosia > Ambrosia trifida. The sequence continues at coordinate 98,505,099 of CM054123.1, read as the reverse complement.
CTCGAGAGAGTGCGATGGAAAGAACAGTACGAATGGTGACAAGTTTCGTTACCGGACTAAAGGTATCAAAATAGTCCTTACCGTACTGTTGATGAAACCCTTGTGCGACTAGGCGCGCTTTAAATTTATCAATAGTTCCATCGGGTTTTCGTTTGGTTCGGAATACCCATTTGCATCCGATTGGATTTTGGGTAGTATGAGGGACAAACTCCCACGTATGATTTTGAAGAAGAGCGTTGTATTCAAGATCTATTGCTTGTCGCCACTGTGGATCTTTTATCGCTTGGATGTGAGTAGAGGGCTCAATGGATGTAGGAAGTGGGTGAAGTGTGGTGGAGTTGATGAAGTTGGAATTGTAATATTTTGTGTTAGGATTGCGAGACCGTTGTGGGCGAGTAGAGGTGGTAGGAGAGGGGTTAGTTGAAGGAGTTTGAGATGAGGAGGTGGTAGAGTCATTGGAAGGCTGTGTAGGTGAATTAGGCTGTGTAGGAGTGGAGGATTGTGGAGATGAGGACTGTGTATGGACAGTGGAGGACTGTGTAGAGGACAAGAGTTGTGTAGGGTTAGGGGAATGTTGTGTAGGTGTAGTAGAAGGTTGTGTATGGTTAGATGAGTGTTGTGTAGTATCAGGCAACTGTTGTGTAGGTGCAGCAGAAGGTTGTGTAGGGTCAGGAGAGGGGTGTGTAGGTGGTATGGGTTGGGGTGTGGGATCGATGGGAGGTTGTGTAGGGTGTGAAGGCTTTGTAGGATTTGGTATGTTGTGAAGAAATGATTCATAGGTGACAGTGGGAGATGCGGAGTTATTGGTGTGGGATGGGAATATGTGTGGTATGAATTCAACATGGCGAGAGTGATATAGTTTGTTGGTGGCTGGATCAAAGCATTTGTATGCTGATCTGGAAGAGGAGTATCCAAGAAAGATACATGATGCGGAGCGAGATTGTAACTTGGAGGTGTTGTATGGGCGGAGCCAAGGATAGCAAAGACATTGTAACACCCCAACCGATGGCGGAAACATCGAGGTGTCACGTAGTGACGATTGCTCAATAGCTCATGGTACTAAAGTGTAAATTTGAATACATTGAATTAAATAGTTTATTACATTGAAAGGAAAAAAAAATACAAAGTACAATGATTCTAAAGCGTCAAGTCTAACTAGATTACAATGAAATCAAAGCTTAAATATAAATCCAAAAGCTTAAAAGAAACGTCTCAATAATAACCTGAAACATGTACGAAAATAGTATATGTCAATACAAAAATTGTATTGGTGAGCATACCCTGTTTGAATAAATATAGTAGGAAAAGTGTTTAGCAATTCATGTGCGGTACCATTTGCAATTATGTAATAAGTAATATCCGTTCAAAACCAAACCTGAGAAGAATGACTAACACATGACTAACCAACTGAATAATGAATTAACAAGACAATGACCAAGATTCTCTCAACAGAGTCTCAAGGGGGTATACCATAGTACTATTCATTGAAAAGCTAGGCCGCCCAGCGGTTAATGATTTTGACAAGCCATAGACACACCAATTAACATAAAGCAAACACACATGAGAATTGCATTAAGTATAAGAAATTGAAACTTGATTAATATATAGGTACATGAGTCACCCCAAAGTAGTAAAACAGTAAAAAGGGGAAAGATATACTCACTTTGATCGTGACGATGAATTTGTATGGAATTGACAAGGATCAAAGAATTTTGTTTGAACCTAAATAGTTCAAGAATTATGATTTAATATTCACTAATGTTATTTTAATTATAGTATTCATGCAAAATATGTATATGTGTAGGATTTGTTACTTAGTAAAATAAAATATATAAGTTTATTTGATTTTGCAAAACAAATATGAGACACTAATTATCCTAATATCCTCGCATGCTATTAGAGCATCAACAAAAAAAAAATAGTTTGTATACATATCATTGAGTTCAATAGCATGTATATGGGCTAAGAAAATACAATAATCAAAAGTTGTATTACCTTAGATAGAGAAATGAATATCAATATGAACCATATAACTGGCAGTGGCGGTTACGGGGCCGCGACAACACAAGCAAAAACCATGAATGTACGACGTCCCGAATACAATAGACGAGATGTCGTAGCAACACATTAATGAATAGGTGGTGGTTTGGGTGGTTTAGAGTAGCTTGAAACCAGTGACGGAATATGGAGAAAACAAACGATGTTTGGTTAAGGTAGTACGAAGACGAATGGTGGTGTCGCGGTCAGATGTGATGATCGGCATGCGTAGGAAATGGCGGCGTTTGTTCGGCCTCATGATGGCAAGGCAATGCGGAAAAGTTGGTGTTCTCGTGTGGTTGTGGTCGGTGGCGGTTCGATAGGAAATCCTTAACGTGGTTGCATAAGAGTGAAAACTACTTGTAATATACTAGCTTTAATATTAAATGACTAGATGTCTCTTGATGGCAACAGTTACGAGATCGACTATTATGATCTCATTATGGGTTGATCACCTCGAAACGGATGATGGGTTACGAAATAATGGTCATTTATTATTATTTGTAACTCATTAGAGTTTAAAGATGATATTAAAGACCTTGAATTTGGTCGATGGCGAAACAGTAGTGTTCCTTGTCCGTTTTCTTTTGACAAAATGAATTGAAGATGATGAAGCATTAAATGCTTTTGTCCCATGTTGCCAAGACTCATGAGAATGAGCAAGTTTGTTTTCTAGAATTTACAACTTTAAATTTGATGTTTTTTTCTAAAACTTTTGTTTAAGATTTAAACGTTTAAATAAGGTTTTTTTTTTATATATCGACATATACGTATTAAATTAAAAAGTAAGTACTTCATAACTCTGCGTAATGGTTTAAAGAGATTCAAAACTTTATTATTATATTTGAAAAGATTAAAAGTACAAGGGCTAAAAATGTAAATAAAATAAAGTTTAGGAAACATGCAAATGTTACAGACATCCAAACGGTTTTAGTTTGGAGTAGGTGGGAGCAACATTGAATAACATGTCATAAGGTGATTTGTTGTTTAAGATGGTGGTGGGTAAACGATTGATGAGATAAGTTGCGGCTTGAAAGGCATGTGACCAAAATTGTGATGGGAGTTGAGCATAGTGGAGGAGGGCAAGGCCCGTTTCAACAACGTGTCGATAACGATGTTCGGCCACCCCGTTTTGTTCGGGTGTATGAGGGGGTGTGGTGTAGTGAGAAATTCCATGAGTTGTGAGAAATAGTTTAAGACCAATGTATTCACCACCATTGTCGGTAAATAGAGAGATAAGAGGTGTTTGAAATTTTTTTTCCACTAGTGATTTGAATTGTGGAAAAAGGACGGAGACGTCGGATTTTCTTTTTATCGGATATAACCAAATGTATTTAGAAAAATAATCGACAAATATGACATAGTACTTGAAGCCGTCAATGGATGTTTGGACTGGACCCCATACATCTGAGTAAACGAGTTGCAATGGTTTCTTTGCAACAAATGAGTTTTTACCAAAAGAAATTTTATGGCTTTTATTTAACAAACAAGATTTGCAATGAAAAGACTCGGGTGACACTTTATTACCATTAAGTCATAATTTAGAAATTAAGGACTTGAAGACTTGAAACGAAGGATGTCCAAGGATATGGTGCCACGCAAGTAGAGATCTTGTTGTTGTTGCATTGATTTGAGGTGAGCGTGTGGTTGGTCCGTAGTAAACGTCATTGACGTTCACGCCTCGCATGAGATGCGCCCCCCGTGCGTAGATCCTTAACCACGAAATGATATGGAAAAAAATCAACAGAAACTTGATTAGTACGACTAAGTTTTGCAACAGAAATAAGATTATTACGAAGAGATGGAACGATTAAGACATCGTTTAAGAAAAGCGGTCGTGAGTTGGTGTGAAGGGTTGTTTGACCAATGTGTGTGATAGGGAGGGTTTTACCGTCACCTAAAACAATCTCATCCGGGCCACCATATTCGAAAAGAACATGCATTTGGTTGTTGTTGTTGTTGTTAGTGTGATTGGAAGCGCCTGTATCCCACATCCATGGAGTGTTTGGAACCGTAGTGTGAGAAGATGTATTGTTCACAATCGGGTATGAGTAGGAATCATGAGTAGAGACTTGATGGTCGCGTAGGAAGTGACGAAGTTTGCGACAATCTTTCGTTACATGACCGGGTATGCTGCAAAAATAACAAAAAATGTTAGTTTGGCTGTTGTGGGTCGGGTTGTTTTGAGTTTGGGTTGCGGATTTGTTTGACCACAAGGAGGGTCGGTTTTGTAATGATGGGTTTGAGGCTGAGGAACAAGGGTTCCGATTGTAGTTTTGGTTTGATTAATGAGCAAAAAATGGAGCCATTGAGGCTGCAAATCAGAAAAAAAGATGAAAGGGTTGTGTGGGTTGCGAACAAAAGGCTGTCGAAAGCTGTGATGGATCGGTTGGATCAAGGGAGCTTTAGGCTCTTGATACCATATAGAGTAATAGGTAATAGAGTGAATTAGATCGAATGTACTTTTCTCATTATTCACAGAAAATTATATAGTGGCTACAACATTAATACAATGACTTGATTCTAGGAAGACTATTGACTAGACTATTGACTAAGAATATTGACTATGACTAAATAATTACAAAGGTATAAAGATAGCTCTTTGACTATGACTATTGACTGTTGATTTGTGTTAATAAGTTTCATGTTATCGGTCACGTAACATATATCACTATACCTGTCCCAAACCTCCAAAATTTTATATTTTAAATTTTAATAAACCCGTTTACATAATAAGAGTAAACAATCGGTAACATCGGATAGGTACCATCTATCACTAAACCCGTCCCAAATCTCTAAAAAAATTGTTTAACTATTCCCATAGTCACGTCCTAAATAGTATTCCACACCCGTCCCAAATATTTCAGGTTTTCGTTTACACATAGGGTCGGGGAATTAACCGGCCAACCGTATAAAAACAAACCGTTTTAAAAAGACAAAGAGAGAGCTTACGCGGATGGTTCTGTTCACCATCGATATACTTGTCGATAGACCACGCAGCGAGTCCGACCACGATTACATACACTACAAAGTTGGCTAACAACATAGGCACCATTAAACCTCTTCCAATCTTCCCAACCTCCATTGTTTAACTCACGTGACCTTCACACACACACACACACCTTGGTGTCAAAGGCTTTGATCACACCCAAACTATGTGAGATTAGATAAATAAGCACTCAACGCCTGGCCCAAATGTTTGTTGAACGAGTATAAGCAATGTATTAGGTGGTTGAAGTACAACTCTATAATGCATAGAGCACAAGTGATCCACGTGGGTCAAGACATATTTAGAATTCGGTAGAAGAGAACAAAAGAGATTACCGGCTTTATTCGGATATGACACCATTAACCACAGGCTTTTGTCGGTTTGGACCCATTTTGTACACGTGGACTGCATGCAGCATGTCCACCTAAGCATACCACAAGAACTGCGGTTAGTTGGAGCGAAAGTGGATGAAACAAAACTTATGCGGCCCGGTTAAAGAGGTTAAGCCCAATTCCATGTTTACTTTGAAAATAAAATCTTCGTATTTTCAATTTTTTTAATAGCATATTATTAAGAAGGTTGATAAATGTAACTAGTTGTATTACAACTGGCTACGCTGTACGACGGAAATGTGGTCGTGTTGCTTCGTGTTATTATAAGCTCAAGAGAATATTGTCAGGATACGTTTATGGTGTCGGCATTCATATAGCATACAATACCAAAAGAAACACTCATTTAGTCACTCAACTTTCAATATAAGAGTTCCGATCTTTTATAAAAAAACATCATAAATGTCAAAAAAATATATAATCAACTGAGTCAAATGAATTGACATCCACCTATTCCGACAAACAAAACCAGCACAAATATCTTGAATAAAATATGGGGAAAAAATAAATAAAAAATTAAACTAGATGTGCGATCATTATCATCATTACAAAAGAAAGAGACTCAGACGTCGCTACGGATTATAGTATTATACAAACTGTTATTAATTTTATTGATAACAATTAATCTATCAAAGTGTAAGTCGCTACAATGATAAAAGATAAATGTGACTCCAACTCATGATATGTGTTATGTGTTTTGTTATAATTGATCTCCACGTTTTTAGCTCTTTCTATTTTAGTATTAAGAATGGTTTAATGGTTTTCTAGTACATGGTTTTACAAATACCATAATCTCTCTCTCTCTCTCTCATCTCTCTCCCTTTGTCCATATCCATTCTCTTGTTTCTCTCTCTATATTATTTTCTTTTTCTTGACTCCATCACCACCATCAAACACCAAGTCCAAAACCACCACCACCACCATTGCCAACTACCGCAACTGACACACCCACCATCCGACACCACCACTGCGACAATTAAGCCGCCACTTCACAACTACCACCACCGACAGCTAACCCCAATCAGGAAACCAATGAACAACACCATATTTGATAGTGTAGTTGATGGCTGACAAAGTGGAGAGGAAAAGAAGAGAATGGAGAATAGAACGATGCTGGTGTTCGTACCTGTTGATAGTGATGATGACGGTGGTGGTGACCAGAACTAAGTCCACCCAGAGACACAAACCTACACCACGGAGAGAATCCGACGAGGCTCCGGTTTTGAATCCTCAATTTTTTGTATTTGTTGCTTCAGTATACGCGTTGTTGTGCGTTTTTTGTTCTACCTTTGTTGAACAATATTGTTTAGTCTCTGTGTCGCCGGAATTATAGTCGTGATTGAGCATGTTTGGCTCTCCTTCTCCTTTTTTCCTTATGACTTTTCTTACCTCAAAAGCTCCTTAATCCCATAAGCCACAAATTGCGACTTATGACTTTTCCCCATTTTTCTCATTTTCAAAGCATAAATTCTTTCAAAAGTTTCTTTTCAAACAATTACCCAAACACTTTGTTTTTAACTTTTGACTTATTGAATAAGTCATAAGTTAAAAGGAGGGGGAGAAATGGAGAGCCAAACACCCTCATTGTACATAACTAAAAAGAGGTTCTATTGAAAGAGGTGCAGTCACATTAGGTAGTAAATACATGTGGTCACTGGTCTGTAGATGTGGTCCAATAATAGCTTGCCATGTGGCAGCACATGTTAGCACAAAACTGCTATTCAATTCATTCACATTTAAACATATTTGAATTGAATGTTGTATAATTAGTTTTATAGAAAAGTTTGGTTTAAAAAATATATTCATTGTATAGTTGATTAAATCAATGTATTGTACTAACAAAATAAAATTTAATGTTATTTGTTAACATATATAGAAATGAACAATAACATGACAGTTTATATTTTGTTAAATTAATTTTTAAAACATTATTTCTTTCAATTGGGCATTAACTTTTTTTTAATGCTACCCATCTTTTTTTCTTTAATATTTAACATATTGTATTTTTACTATTGTATTTTTTCTCACCTTTCTTTAGCCACTTCTTTATCCTGTTTTAGATTTTTTTCCCCAAAATTAGCCTGAAGTTTTCTTCTTTCCTCAAGCTTTTGTTGTTCAATGTCAATGAACGTACCAAAACGTCCATTTAGGTCGGATAAATGTTCGCTATAAATGACACCCCCACTAAATAATTTTGATGCCCTCTTCTTTGATTTGTCTCTACCGGGTGATCGGGTTGCTTCAACCTCGAGATCATTGTTCCTTAGATTATTCTCTTTACGAGCATTGCTTGCAAGTGAACGAGAAGATGAACTTGTTTTCATCCGTTTAGAAGAATCGCTCGCAAGTGGTACGTTCGCCCATTTTAGTTGTGTCGCACAACTTTTCAAGATTGCATAAATTTGAAAGCGTGGTTGTGTTTATTTTGAAACCAAATAAGCGCCCTCCACATGTAGTCGGCTCCAGTTAACCACTTTTGGTGAATTCTTGATATCGTTGTAGTGACCATTATAGGCCATCGTGTCTTGATTTATTTCACACCACTTTGACGAGAGACTATCATTTGCCCGATAAGTCTCTCATGTCTTCTTTTGGTGAAAAGTAACGTTTATTCTATTCGAAAAGTCAATTTTGCGTTGATTTTTACCTATTTAAGAAAAGTAATTAGAAAAATATATATAATTATAAGAAAACAATAGGAAAAAAAAGTACCAATCTCCGGGTTCTCGGATACGAATATCTAAGCTTTCACTATAGTGATTTCTTCCTCATCAATCGATTTTTGAGAGTTCTTCTCTTCCTCGATTTTCTTCGTCTGACTTCTATTTTATTATTATTTTTTTTTACCTTTTTACACGAGGTTTCACAAACAAATTGTAGTTGGGTTTCCGGTATGAACTCGGGTTTAGAAACGAGAATTTGGGGAACTTGTTGCGGGATGTTTTGAAGTGGATATTAAGACGGGTGGATGGTTAGTTGTTGAAATCGAGGTGTGTAAAACATACCGTCGGCTAGAAGATGCAAGTATGACGCTATGTTGGGTGCATTACCAGGAATTTGTAGGTTTACTTTTAAGGCGGACTAGGATTCGGAGATTCGCTTCGGTCGAATTGGTGGTTTGGGTTATAATCTCGGTTATGGAGATTCATTTTGCTTGAAAATTCATTTATAAAATCTGAAGAGGGAAAGAGGAGATTTGTGAAAATAATGGTTCGGTCGAATTGGTGGTTTGGGTTATAATCTCGGTTATGGAGATTCATTTTGCTTGAAAATTCATTTATAAAATCTGAAGCGGGAAAGAGGAGATTTGTGAAAATAATGGTAGAAATGCTTGCATTTATATTTTATATATAGTTATATGTTTTAAATCAAAACATCCAACCGCACGCCGCTACGTCATCCTCCTCATTTGCCTCACGCCGGTGAAGAATTCAAGAGGATTGTTCGTGTGAACACACGGCTCAACACATATTAATACTTTGAAGGTTTAAATTTCTTTAATTGAAAATAACAATAAGCATGCATAATAGTAACTTAAATATATATATGGGAATAATAAAAGATTAACAGTTTGATGTAATTAAAACAAGAAATGCAAATTAAGTAATCATAGGTATGTAGGTACTTAGATTCTTAACAACAACACGTATGATGATATATGATTCAATATTAAACCAAAACGTATGATGATAGTGTGTTCAAATTGACTAAGGGGTTGTTTGGTTGATTAAGGGGCTGTTTGGTAGCCTCTTAATTAGCCTCTTAATCATTCAGGTCTGAATCATTCAGCATTCAGACTGTTTGTTTCAGCATCTGAATGGAATGATTAAGTGCTGAATGATTAAGCTAATAAGAGATGCTGAATGATTCAGCTCTTAACCATTCAGAGCCTCTTAACCATTCAGACCATCTTAATGATTCAGCACTTAATCAACCAAACAGCCCCTAAGTGTTGAATCATTAAGTGGTTTGAATGGTTAAGAGGTCTGAATGGTTAAGTGCTGATTCATTAAGTTGGACCTCTTAATGGTTAGTTTTCTTGTCCCACATTGATAGAAGTGCCTTATTAAGGTTCAGTCTAGTAAGTGCTTAATGGTTAAGCTACATCCCAAGTCTTAATGATTCAGCCTTAACCATTTCATTCAGAAGCAGAAACAAACGCGCTGAATGCTGAATCATTCAGCACTAATTAGTTCAAAGCCTCATTAAGAGGCTACCAAGCAGCCCCTAACTATATTATAATAGACCCGAGGTTTATAAATGTGAAAACTTTAACATGACATTCACTTTATTATAGTTGAGTGTTTGAGAATCCATCATGATAAAGACAACATATTATATTTTTTCCTTATTCGTGATTTCATTTGTTTGTACATTTTTCGATCAAGACTTTCTAGGTAATTGATTTTCATTGCCAGGAATTTCATTTTTTTTTCTTATCTTTCTTTAGCCGCTTCTTTATCCTATTTTAGATTTTTTTTTTCCAAAAATAGCGCGAAGTTTTCTTCTTTCCTCGAGCTTTAGTTGTTCACTGTCAATGAACGTACCAAAACGTTCATTTAGGTCCGATAAATGTTCGATATAATCGACACCCCCACTAAATAATTTTGATGCCCTCTTATTTGATTTGTCTCTACCGGGTGGGCGGGTTGCTTCAACCTCGAGATCATTGTTGCTTACATTATTCTCTTTATGAGCATTGCTTGCAAGCGAATGAGAAGATGAACTTGTTTTCATCCGTTTAGAAGAATCACTCGCAAGTGGTACGTTCGCCCATTTTGGTTGTGTCGCGCGACTTTTCATGAATGCATAAAGTTGAAAGCGTGGTTGTGTTTATTTTGAAACGCAATAAGCGCCCTCCACATGTAGTCGGCTTCGGTTTCACCATTTTTTGGTGAATTCTTGATGTCGTTGTAGTGACCATTATAGGCCATCATGTCTTGATTTATTTCACACCACTTTGATGGCAGACTATCATTTTCCTGATAAGTCTCTCATGTCTTCTTTTGGTGAAAAGTAACATTTATTCTATTCAAAAAGTCGTTTTGCGTTGATTTTTACCTATTAAAAAAAGTAATTAGAAAAATATATATAATTATAAGAAAACAATAGGAACAAAGTATCAATCTCCGGGTTCTCGGATACGAATATCCAAGCTTTCACTAAAGTGATTTCTTTCTCATCAATCAATTTTTGATAGGCCCGTTCGACGCCTTTCTTCTCTTCCTCGGTTTTCTTTGTATGACTTCTTTATTTATTTATTTATTTTACCTTTTTACACACGGGTTTACAAACAAATTGCAGTTGGGTTTCCAGTATGAACTCGGGTTTAGAAACGGGAATTTGGGGAACTTGTTGCAGGATATTTTCAAGTGGATATTAAGACGGGTGGATGGTTAGTTGTTGAAATCAAGGTGTGTAAAACATACCGTCGGCTAGAAGATGCAAGAATGACACTATGTTGGGTGCATTATTAGGAATTTGTATGTTTCACTTTTAAGGCGGACTAGGATTCGGAGATTCGCTTCGGCCGAATGGGTGGTTTGGGTTATAATCTCGGTTATGGAGATTCATTTTGCTTGAAAATTCATTTATAATATTTGAAGTGGGAAAGAGGAAATTTGTGAAAAAAAAATGGTAGAAATGGTTGCATTTATATTTTATATATAGTTATATAATTATATATTTTAAATCAAAACATCCAACTGCACGTTGCTACGCCATCCTCCATCCTCCTCAGTTGCCTCACGCCGGTGAAGAATCCAAGAGGATTGCCCCACGCTGAACCCAGGATGGTGTGGGTGACGTGAAGGGGATTCACAAACCACCCATCTGTTGGATATTTTAGTGTAATTGGATTGACTGTTTGACCAATATGTTCATAATAAGACATCATATAGGTATGGTGGTGCGGAGTGCACGCCTATTTGAATTTATTATGAACTTAGGGGCGAAGCCACTAAGGAACGGGGGTCCGGGGGCAGCGCCCCTGGGAGCAGGGTCCAAGGGGCAGAGCCCTTGGCTGGGGTCGAGCTATGGTAAAAATGTCTATGGTAAAAATTGCTATGGTAAAAATGTCTCAGAAAATTAATTTTCGGAAATAGAGGGACAAATCTTGGCAAAGTCGAAAGAATTGGAAAACTGCCTAAAAGGCAGTTTCTGGCCCCAATTTTCATTACGAATTCTTCTCCTTTTTGGTCAATCTCTCTGGTTCTCATAATCTCAATCACAACATACAGAAATTTCTCAATCTCTAATTGTATCCGGTTGAATATTCGATAGAACCGTCGAATTGATTCAATCTGAAAGCGATCACGTGCCTTCAGAGATTTCTGTTATTCGGTTTTATTCGTTTGTTACGGTTATTCCCCAACACCACCCCCATACATACTTGTGGCTTATACTGCAAATGTAGGGGTGTTCAAAACCGGATATCCGAAAATTCGGATATCCGAATTTCGGATATCCGAAATTTTCGGATAGTTGATTTTACTATCCGAATCCGTATCCGAAATTTCGGATATCCGAAATTTCGGATATCCGATCGGATAGTGAATCGGATATCCGAATATCCGATTTTATTATAATATATTTTATTTTATATGTTTTATATATAAATTTTCGGATATTTTGGATAGTTTCGGATATTTTTCGGATACTTCGGATATTTTCGGATATATTTTCGGATATTTTTTGGATATTTTTCGGATATTTTCGGATATTTCGGATATTTTCGGATAATTTTCGGATATTTTCGGATATTTGGATATTTCGGATATCCGATAAATTTTTTTTATAAATTTTCGGATATTTTCGGATATCCGAATATCCGAAAATTTTCAAAATCACTATCCGAATCCGAAAATTCGGATATCCGAATTTCGGATATCCGAAATTTCGGATATCTGGTTTTTCGGGTAGTTTCGGATTCGGATATCGGATATTTCGGATCGGATTTTCGGATTCGGATATTTTTGAACACCCCTATGCAAATGTACCATCTTGTTTTTAAAGATGCTAAAAATAAAACACCTATGACACTTGTTATGGCTGAATTTAGTTTAATGCTGAAATAAATGCAAAAAGCATCTATGATACTTGATGATGGCTGAGTTTTTTTATGATGGTGATTTTCCAATATGTAAAATTCTCACTTATGCTTAAAAAAACCCCTCATGTATTTTTTATTTTTATTCGCATTATAGTTTATGTTACAATAGAAAGTACCAACTGTTTAAAGCATAGAAACTTTGAGGGTTGTAGATGCTGCAACAGAAAACAAAAAAGTAGGTATTGATCTGATCGAAAGAACAGCTGCTAAACAATGATTTAGTTAGTTAGAAACTTAAGTTTTAGGCAAATTAAATGATATGGATCATATTTTATTATGTTATGCGACCCGGTCTGACCGACAAGACCCGACCCAAAAGTTCTGCGTCTAGTTGTGAGAAATCGAACCACCGAAGAAAAGTGAATGCATAGAAAATTTTTTTGAATCCACCGCTAGTTCCAAGTTAGAGAAATAATGTGTAGATTGAAGATGGTGGATGAAGCGAATAGTGTGAGAATTATTGGTTTAAGAGTATCCGGAGTGGGGGAAGAGGGGCGGGAAAGAAGCCTTCAAGCCCCAAACACCGCCCCGGTTGGGCGTGGAGGGGGGGGGGGGGGAAGGCCATGTGGAGGATTTTTATTGGGTGGACTTTTTGACTGTTGGGGGTTTAAAAAAAATTTAAAATTTTAAAAATAGGAACCTTTGGGTTTAAAAAAAAATCATAATAAAGTAACCGTTGGGTAAAAAAATAAAAAAATAAAATTAAATAAAAACATTACATAATTTACCTCAAGAAACACAAGAGGTAAATTCAAATTGTTCCCACATGTTAGGTTGTTAGTCTTGGAGGTGTATGGGATTTGTTGTATAACTTTGTTGTTTTGGCGGCCTATGGGTATAATTGAGCCAAGTCGACAGCTTCAATCTAGGCTCAAAAATCGAGTCTCAATCGATTCATTTATTTTCATGCTCGATCTTGATTATATAATTGTTAATTTTGAAACCGGATTGACATTGTAGAAATAGTGACCAAGGTTTATAGAAATCAACTAGGGGTGAGAGGTTCCTACACAACACAAATTTATAGAAAAATACATGGGCTTGGGTTTCAATCAAGGTTTAGCAAACTTTGTTCATGTGAGTCAACCCATGAAGACTCTAATTGTGTTCGGATTTGTTGATGGACAATTTGGGTTTAGGATTCATGTTTTCAATTTTGCAACTTATGATCTAGAAACCCGACATAAATCAACATATTAAATCCTTCATGCTATTGTTCCATTTCACTGTGTGTCCTCATCAATTTCTTTGCTTTTGATTTAGGGGAGCACACGGCAGAGATGACATATGCAAAAGGATTAGTTTGCTCCAAGATGACATATGCAAAAGGATTAGTTTGCTCCAACATATTTTATTATTGCAGCAACAACAAGTGTCTTTGAGGGCATCTTACATGACAAGGTATTTTGTAACAACATGAGGGGCTCTTAATTAAAAGGTACACACTTCCTCAATTTAGAGGGTGTTTGGGATTGCGTTTTGAATCTGATTATTAGATTACTGCGTTTTGAAAACGCAGATAAACAGTTTTTAGTGTTTGGATTGCGTTTTGAAAACGTAGATAATCAGTTTTTTAGGCTAACAAAACGCAATAATCTATAAGCAGTTCCACCCCTGCTTTTCCAAAACGCATAATCTGTTTTGAATAATCAATCCCAAACACCCCCTTAGTTAAAAAAAAATAGAGAAAATTACACAGATTGTCCTTTAGTTTTACCCAAAATGGCATCCTATGTCCTTTTTTGAATTTTTGACTCTTTATGTCCTTTGTTTTATACACTTGTTACACCGTTTGTCCTTTAAGCCAAACCCCGTTAAAAAAGTCTGTTAAGTCGATCACGTGCCCCTCATGTGAGGGGCAATCCTGTTTTTTCACCCTCAAAAGGACAATCTGTGCAATTTCATGTATAACTAAAGGACAATCTGTGTAATTCTCTCTAATAATAATAATAATAATAATAATAGGAAAATTAATAAAAATAAATGTTTTATGAACCAAAAACTTTTATTTAGGTTCATGATCCTTAAAAATAATTTTCCAGAAAATTTGGGATTTAAATCATTAAAAATGAATTTGTAATCAATTACTATTTAAATTAATAAAAGTATGAAAATAATTTATTTTCCAGAAAATTTTTATGTGATAATTTTATTTATGGTTTCAAGATGTTACTCTTAAATTTTTATAATTTTTGGGCAAAAGATGGATTTATTATAAATATCAAGTATTTATATATAAATATTATATATAAACAAACTAAAAAAAATATATAAAAATGATCAAACCCGCCCCAAAGGGGGTTCGAACCTGTGTCCTCTCAGCAGTAACACAACCCTGTGACCACTACTCCACAACTATATTTGTGTTTCTATTTGAAAGATTAAATATTTATCTAAAAAGCTACTTTCATCTTCTTCCCCAAATATAAAATAAACCCTAATCCCCAAATCCAATAACCCGATTAAGGCTCGATAAATGTCCTATAATAGAGGGGTTTTAATCTATGAAGGCCGAAATACATGATGCAAATAACAATTTGAACTTACAACTCGTTTTGGACTCGAAAATGATAATGCAAAAGCCGAAACTTGTAGGTTCGATTAGAGGCCTTTCTGTTCGTTCAATACGTGATTTTTTTTGTGGGTTTGTGATGTGTAACAGGGAAACAAATGTTCGAAGTACCAGATTATATAGTTGTTAAGTGAAACATGGCCACGAATTAAACCCATCTCGACGGTTACACCATGAGTCTTAAAGATCGATTTTATAGCATAATTAACCGGTTTTAATGCACCATAAAGGTCACGAAATAATTAAGAGTGATGGAGAAACGGACTAGTAGCATTAAATCGAGTTAGATGATTATAATAAGCGAGATTGGGTTTGCCGGATTTTAATTCCGGTGACCGGAATTCCGGTCGGAAATCAGGAAGGAGGGAAGGAAAACACGTTTTTTTTTTAAACTTTGACATCTTGGCAAGAATGTTCCCTCTAGTTTATACTTGATATATTATGCACAGATTGTCCTTTTGAGGGTGAAAAGACAGGATTGCCCCTCACATGAGGGGCACATGACCAACTTAACTGAGTTATTTAACTGGGTTTGGCTTAAAGGACAAACGGTGTAACAAGTGTATAAAACAAAGGACATAAGGAGTCAAAAATTCGAAAAAAGGACATAGGATGCAATTTTAGGTATAACTAAAGGACAATCTGTGTAATTTTCTCAAAAAAATAAGTCAACTTGAAACATAAAGCATGATGAATATATAGATTTAAATGACAACCGAGTGAGTCAGAGAGATATTAGGGCTTCTTTAGACGCTGAATAATAAATCCAGGCAACAAGTAAAATGTGATAACTCCTAACTAAACTGTGCGCGCATAAAATGCAGGGACAACAAGGAAAAAAGAGCTGCAACTATCAATTGACGTGATTTGCACGCGTTATAAAATGCAAATGTTGTTAAAAAGTTAGATTACAGTTTAGTGTACGATAAACTTGTGTAGGTAGCGTACATGGTTGTCGAATAGCATGTTCATAGGAAGGAATTGATTTTTACACATGGTGCTTGATAATTGAATAATTCCTCCTTGATTTCTCTAGATTGATTGAGGGTATAAATATACAAAGATGCTATCTCCTATTTTTTGGAGGAGATTAATGTTGATTACAATTTATACAAAAGTCAAACTATTACTATATATTATTATCTATTACACCCCCGCAGTCGAAGCGGGAGGTGACCGAATGTTGAGACTGGCTCGAAAGTCTTCAAAGAGAACCCATGGGAGACCTTTGGTGAAAATGTCTGCTATTTGGTACCTAGACGGAACATGGAGGATGCGGACCTGACCTTTCGGAACCTGTTCACGAACGAAATGTAAGTCGAGTTCAATATGCTTGGTGCGTTGATGTTGAACAGGGTTTCCTGACAGATAGATGGCGCTCACATTATCACAGTAGACCTTGGTTTAAAAACGCGCGAGGCGCTCCGAGGCGTTTTGGGTCCAAAATCCGAAGCGCGGGGCTTAAAGCGCGAGGCGAGAGCTTCACGTATAGCATTAAAAAAATTATAACAAAATATTTATATATGTCAATATGACATTTTCTACATGTTAATCAATCATGAGCACAAAAACATGATTATAAAACACACTTGAACACTTAAAAAGCATATTCAAAACATAAAAACGACGAGGCACTACTGTAGCGGGCCAAATAAAGCACTTTAAAAGGTTTTTTTGGCTGAGGCGCTACTGTAGCGCTACTGTAGCGCGCGCCTCAAGCGCCCGAGGCGGCGCTTCATGTAGTTCAGCGCTTTTTGGCAAAAAAAGCGTTTTTCTTGGAGCCTCGCGCCTCAAACGCTTAAAGCGCGCCTGAGGCGCGCTTTTTTAAACCAAGCAGTAGACAAGAGTGGCACGAGTGAGTGGTGTGTGAAGCTCAAGCAGTAAGTTTCGTAACCAGCAAATTTCTGCAACTACATTGGAAACCCCTCTATATTCTGCTTCGGCACTTGAACGAGAGACTGTAGACTGGCGTTTAGATGACCAGGATATTAAGTTATCTCGAAAGTAGACACAATAACCACTGGTAGACCGTCGTGTGTCAGGGCATCCTGCCCAGTCGGCATCAGTATAAGCAATGAGAGTGGGAGCCGATGCGCGAGAGGGAGAAAGGCCAAGATCGGGTGTGCCTTTAATGTAACGCAGAATGCGCTTTAGTGCATTCAAGTGATCATCTGTTGGGGCGTGCATATGCATACAAATCTGTTGTACAGAATATGAGATGTCAGGTCGCGTAAAGGTGAGATATTGAAGTGCACCTGCCAAGCTCCGAAAGAGGGTAGGATCATGAAAGGGAGATCGGTGCGAAGTGAGCTTCAGGTTGGTGTCGACGGGTGTTGCCACGGAGTTACTTGATTGCATATCCGCACGAGCCAAAATTTCCATAGCATAAGACTGTTGAGAAAGAAACATGGAGTCTTTCATTCGTTGTACCGAAATCCCTAGGAAGTAACTTAGAGAACCAAGATCTTTCATGGCAAATTCATTAGCTAGGTGAGCCATGAGTTGATGTCGAAGCTTGTCTGAGGACGTGACAAGAAGAATATCATCAACATTGAGGAGGAGGTAGGCCGTGTCATGAGCACGGCGAAGAATAAAGAGAGATGCATCACATTTACTTTGAGTGAACCCTAAGGTCAAAACATAGTCCGTGAATCTTTGATACCAAGCTCGTGGAGCTTGTTTGAGGCCATACAGAGATTTCTTTAACAAACACACATTATCGGGAAAGTTCTTGTCCCGAAAGCCCATTGGTTGATACATATATACTGTTTCATTGAGATGCCCATGTAAAAACGCGTTGGTGACGTCCAATTGGTGCACAGACCATGAGTTGGATAAAGCAATAGATAAAACAGTTCTTATTGTTGCCGGTTTAACCACTGGACTAAATGTCTCACCACAGTCAATACCCACCTGTTGTAGTCTCCCATCACACACAAGTCTAGCTTTATACCGTTCTAGGGACCCATCTGATTTAAATTTGTGTTTAAACAACCACATGCTACGTATAATATGCATTTCTGGGAGACGAGGAACTAACTCCCATGTCCCGTTTTTAATAAGAGCATGATATTCATTGGCCATGGCGGCAAACCATTCGGGTGTGGTAAAGGCAATGGAGGGATATTTCGGGATGGGAGATATAGGTGTGGTGGTGGAAGTGTGTAGGTTAAACGGTGTTTTGGGTTTGTGAATCCCGCTCATTGAGCGAGTGTGGATGGTTCGGGTTGGTGGTTGTGGGGCGTGGGGTGGGTCTGGATGTGTGGTGTTTGTGTGAGGTTGTTGTTGTGTTGGGCTAGGAGTGGGTACTGGTTGATTTGGGCCTGGTTGGGTGGAGTGGTCGTTTGGAGGGATGGGAAATGAGGAGTGTGGAGGCGGGCTGTGATTGGATGGTGGGCTGTGAGGTGATGGTGGGCTGTTGGGCGCTGGAGAGGCAACAGGTGAGGTGGGGCCTGTATTATGGGGTTCGGTTTGGACGTGAGGCCACAAGCTGGGCGGTAATGGGGTATCAAATATGGCGTAGGAGGGAGGTGGAGAGATAGCGTGTTTGAAAGAAAAGGTTGCCTCGTCGAATGTGACGTGACGAGAGATGATGAATTGTTTAGTTTCGAGGTTAAAGCATCTATACCCACGGTGAGTAGGTGGGTAACCGAGGAAAACACAAGGTTGTGATCTGTTTTCAAGTTTGTGAATGGTGGTGGGTGGAGAGAGGGGGTAATATAAGCAACCGAACACGCGAAGGTGTTCGTATGAAGGGGTGGTTTGGTAGAGGAGTTCGGTGGGTGTTTTCTCATGGGTGGATTTTGTGGGTAAGATGTTAAGAAGGTAAATGTTGGTTTCGAGGGCATAGGGCCAGAAGTAGATGGGAAGGGAAGCATGGGATAATAAGGTGCGGAGCATGTTGTTTATTGTGCGTATTTTACGCTCGGCTTTCCCATTTTGGGAGGAGGTGTGTGGACAAGATAAGCGGAAAAGCATGTCGTTAGTATGAAAATAATTTTGGAAGGCATGGTTGACATATTCTTTCCCGTTATCGCATTAGAAGGTTTTTATGGTGTGTTAAAATTGAGTTTTAATGACGTTGGCAAAGTGACAAAAGGTGGTGAAGGTTTCGGATTTTTTGGTTAACGGGTATGTCCACAAAAAATTAGTAAGATCATCTAAAAATAAAATATAATAATGATGACCACTTGAACTAATAACAGGGGAGGTCCACAAATCACTGTGAATTATGTCAAAAGGTTGAATAGAAACAGAAGTTGAAGCATGAAAAGGAAGTCTAATGCTTTTTGCCAAACACACAAGATTGACAAAAATTGTCTTTACATTTATTAAAATCAATAAAAGTAGACTGTTTTAAAGACTGTAAAGAAAATTGTCCCGGGTGGCCGAGACGTTGGTGCCATAGGTTGGAGGAGATAGCCGCAAAAGTGGAGTGTTGTGAAGTGCCCGGTCCAAA
Source organism: Ambrosia trifida (assembly GCA_028751855.1). NCBI lineage: Eukaryota > Viridiplantae > Streptophyta > Magnoliopsida > Asterales > Asteraceae > Ambrosia > Ambrosia trifida. Next base: position 98,485,542 of record CM054123.1, on the reverse strand, counting down.
AACAAGAGGGTATAAGTCACCACTGCTGTTGCACCGGAGCAGTGGGGCCCGGGTCTTGTAATCCTTCACAAGAAAACCAAAAGGGTCAAATTCGACACTAACAGAATTATCGGTTGTAAACCGACGAACAGAAATAAGGTTTTTGAGATGTTTTGGGGGCATAAAGGCAGTTTGTAAGGACAAATGTTGGGAAAGGTTTTGGTAGGTATTTTGTGCCATAACCAAGTACCGGGATGGTTTGCCCATTGCCAACAATTATATTTTTATGCATGCTATTATTAAAAAAGAGTATGGTAGTCACCTTGCTCGTTACCCATAGTGCTAGTAGCTCCTGTATCCATGTAAAGAGTGGGATCTGGCTGGTGCAGCGACATGGTATACATAGTCTGTTCAATATCTGTGGGGGCATAAGCATTATGGGCCTGTGAGGGTTTTGGGCCTAAAAGGCCGGGTGCATGATTCTGTCCAGCGGGCTACGGGTTAGTGGTGGGATAGGGGCATGGGGGAGTGGGCCAATGGTTAGGATATTGAGAGGAGTTTTGGGCCTGTTGTTGTGGGGAGGAGAACTGGGCCGACGATTGGTATGGGGTCATGAGCCAAGGCCACATGGCTGTGTTGGGCCAATAGTATGGTGATGGAACAAAGGGGTTACGGCCTCTGCCAGAATTGCCGCGACCGCGGCCACGGCCGCGGGTACGACCGCGTCCACAGTAGGTGGTGGCGTCTTTGCGAGAGTCGGGTGGGTTGGTTTGGGGTGGGTGGTGGAGGTGTGTAGGGCGGTGCCGGATTGCTTGGAGTTGTATAGGGCTTGTTCGGCCTTTCGGGATTCGACTTCAACAATTTTGGCACGGGCCTTATAGAAGTTGGGTAGGGGTTCTTGGGAGGTGATGATGGTGCCAATGCCCTCATATTGTTCGTTTAGTCCCGCAATTAATTGAAGGACTAAGCGATCGTTAAAGACCGGGGCATCGACGTTGGCTAACTGATCGGCAAGGACTTTAAGTTCTTGACAGTAAGAAGTGACATTAGGAAAGTTGTCGAGGCGGGTGTTGGAGAATTTATGCATGAGGTGGATAGCCCGAGCACTTTTATTATCTTGAAACAAGTCCTCGATGGCTTTCCATACCTCATAGGCAGTTTTGGTTTTGTCTATGATGGTGTGCATAAGGTCATTGGATACGGTGCTATATATCCATTGTAACACAATGGCGTCTAAGCGTTCCCACTCAGATAGAGGTTGAGTAGGATCCGTGGAAGTTTTGGGTTCGATTGGGTTTTGTGGTGGTAGGAGATGGTGTACAAGGAAAGCCTTGCAGTGGATGGTGAAAAGAGTGGCCCATGAACCGTATTGGTTGGATTGAATTTCAAGGGTGATTGGAATGAAATTCTTGATGTTGGAAATGGTGGTTGCAGGGTGGAGTTTGGAATCGGTGGAAGGTGATTTCGATGGTTGGTCAGACATAGTGGTTTGGGCGGTGAGGATAAGTGAAAGAAGAAGGGGATTGGTGAGAGAATAGTGAGTGGCAGGAGGATAAAAGATGGACAGAATGGTGGCAGGCGAATCACAGGGCGGCGGAGGAGTAGAAAGGGCCGCTGGAGGATCGTATAGTTTGGTTTGATACCATGATAATTGAATAATTCCTCCTTGATTTCTCTAAATTGATTGAGGGTATAAATATACAAAGATGTCATCTCCTATTTTTGGGAGGAGATTAATGTTGATTACAATTTATACAAAAATCAAACTATTACTATATATTATTATCTATTAGTGCTCATTTGTGGTTATGGAGGATTTTGCATTGAACAAGAAGCGAAGAGAGCAATGTAGTCTTCTATTGTTTTGTTTCTTATTGCAAAATCCACGGAAAACTAATTGATTTAAAATCATGTTTTTAAGTTTTTAACATATTTAAAAGAAGTGAAGGGAGCCACTTATGGAAGCTGAATTACGCGATCTGGCTGCGTGCAAACATCTAATTCAGAACGTGCAGATTTCTGATATGGACGACGTTTGGAAGTGGAGATTGAGCTCAGACGGCTGCTTCTGTTTGTAACTTGTTATCGTCTTCTTTGACGCCGTATTACCCCTACGAATGGACCAATTGGGTGCCAAAAAGAGTAAACTTATTAGCCTGGAGGGCAGAACAAGAGAGAATATCAACATTAGACGGGCTAATGCGCAGAAACATCCTTCATACCTCAACAGATTGTCCACTCTGTGGTGATTATCCGGAGTCAGATGATCATTTATTCATCACATGTTATATAGCTGCAAATCTGTGGAACAAAGTGAGTGAATGGTGCAATATCCCACAGATCTTCGCCTTCTCGGTAAGTGAACTACTAGAAACACACAGGAAATTGGGTCTACGAGGTAGAAAGAAAAAGATGGCGTTGTCGGTGGTTCTCACAACATGTTGGGTGATTTGGAAAGGGCGTAATGACCGAGTTTTCGCAGGGAAAGGGGTAATACTGGAACAAATGCTATGCGAGATCAGGACCACATCTTTCATGTGGATCAAAAATCGGGCGAATCAAGAGGTTGACTGGAACGGGTGGTGTAGTTTTAACTTTTAACTTGTGTAATTGGTTAAAAACTAGCACAGCAGGAGTGTACTGTAAATCTCAGTTCTATTTAGTAGCTTGTTGATAGAACTTTGTACTCTTTGGTTGGTTTTGAAATGCAATTTGTTGTCCACAAAAATTCTTTTCACTGTAAAGAGCTGCCCGGATTTAAATACAGACATGATCTGGTCAGGGATGTTTTATGGGACATCTTACGAAGGGCAGGGATTTCGGCTAGGAAAGAAGCCCTAGTTAACTTTTTGACGGACCCCTTGGAAGGGCGGTCTACCCTAAGGCCAGCAGATGTCCTCGTGTTCGGGTGGGCACAAGGCAAACATGTGTGCGTTGATCTCATAGAGGTGTCTCCGTTGGTGGGGCTTCGAGATTCGGGGTTTGTGGCAGGGCAAGCAGCCTTGAGAGCAGAATCCCAGAAAGTTTCCAAACATGAAGCTGCCTGTCTGGAGAACCAACATGTCTTTGTGCCATTTGCTTTTGACACATTTGGAGGTCTAGCCCCCGAAGCAATCCGGTTCTTAAAAAGAGTTCAAAAGGTGGTGCAGAGTAACTCCCCAGCGACGAAGGACCTAAGTTTTATTTTTGATACAAAACCACTATTGAGCCGGGGGTCTCACTAGAAGCACTCTCTCTATTCCCCGGGGTAAAGGTAAGACTGTCTACATCTTACCCTCCTCAGACCCTATCTTAGCTTTTACTATTGACGGGATTAACTGAGTATGATAATGATGAGTAGTAATCACAATCTTTCCTTTGAAGCTATGGCCAATGTCAGATGTATGTTTCCAGATGGGGAGTTTGACAAGGATCTCATAGCTCATCCCCAATAGCATGACCATATTCATGATATGGGACCCAACAAAGTGTTTGTGTATCCATGCATATTGGGAACAGGTGTGATCTGTTGTATGGACGTTCAAGTGACGTTGTATGATATTCAATTGACGTAAGTTCAAATCCCGTCCCTTGCGAGTTTCTAAACACTAAAAATAAGTCTACGTCTTGGTATTATTTTTTTCCCGTACAAACTTGCGTTTATTAAACAAAGACGGATTCGGTTAGCGCGCCGCAACTCCCGCGGGTATGAAAATAGTTTCAACACGAGTACACCTTTGTTAAAGATGGAGAAAGGAACGTGTGCTTTTTTTTATTCGTTTCTGCCTTCCTCTTGCTTCCAACAAAATGCCATTGGATTCCATTACATATTCCATACTTCTAAGTGTTGGAATTGGAGGTATCTCCTCATGCTTATCAAACAATGAAAGTAATGTTTATGATCACACTTCCATTCGAATATATTCTCCTCCATTAGAAAATGATAATGATACCAACTTAAAGTAACGTGGCGAATTCCCGGTGCGTTCACCGGTCGAATACCACTAGTTATTATTATTATTATTATTATTATTATTATTATTATTATTATTATTATTATTATTATTACAAGACCCGCTTACGACTGTGCGCATATAATGTATATATGTGTGACCCCAGGGAGCAAAAGTAAAGTTACACTAATTTTAACGTTATTTTACCAAATTTATGAAAATAACGTTAAAAATGACTGACGGTTAATCATGCATCAGGTGGTGGCGTTGATAACCAAAAGACAAGGGGGTACATGCACCAGTCGGCTTTGTCCCGATTGCTAAGTGTTATGTGCCTTATGTCTAAGGCTTGATACAAAACCACTATTGAGTCGGGGGTCTCACTGGAAGCAACCTCTCTATTTCCACATGGTAGAGGTAAGGTTGTCTACATCATACCCTCATCAGACCCTACCTTAGCTTTTGCTATTAGTAAGATTAACTGAGTATGATGATGATGATTATTATTATTACCCCACCTACCCCATCCCCTTCACACACAAAGACATCACATCTTCATCAACATCATCATCAACACTTCCACCACTGTCTTCAACCATCACAGCCATCACCGTCACAACTATGTCACAACCACCACAGTCACAGCCATCACAGCCACCACCGTCTTCATCATCAACATCTTCATCATCATAATATTCCTCATCAACATCTTCATCATTCATGTTCATCGTTATCTTCATAACAAAAATAACTAGCAGGGTTCTCGCGCGCGTTGCCGCGCGTTCGCTGTCATTATTGTTTTGGTGTATTAGGGTACCAATGCGACAATGTGGAATCACAAAGCCTCTTGTGTTTTAGAGTGAAATCAATTATATTTAATATGAAATAATATTGTGGAAATTACTATTTTCCTCATAATGTGTGGAAACTAAAATTAAAATTAAATGCCCCAGAGAAGTTTTGAACCCATGACTGCTCAATAAAGGAATGTAACTCATACCACCACACCACAAAGCCAACTTGTGTTTTAATGTGAAATCAATTATATTTAATATGAAATAATGTTGTAGAAATTACTATTCACCTCATTCTAAATTAATAATAATAATAATAATAATAATAATAATAATAATAATAATAATAATAATAATAATGGTGGTAGTGATAGTGGTAGTAGTAATCATCATCATCATCTTCATATCCCAACGGTCAAAATCAACAACCCCAAGGTATAGCGCTCGTTATAGTGGTGAAGCTTCAGCCCAAAACACCTCCATAGCACCAGCGGGGGCGGTGTTCCCGACGCTATGGAGGTGCAAAACGTCCCCTAAAATGCCCACAACACATACATTAAAGCATAAGAAAAAAATGATCGTTAAAATATTCTATATATACACAACTTCAAATGGGTGAACAGTTCTAATTACTCATTGGTTGGTTTTCTAGATATGCCACATTTCATTTGGTGGTGGTTCCTTTTTTTCTTCGGCTGGCCAACATTTTCCCTGCATATTAAATTTTATTTTTAGGGAGGGAAATGCATAGGTTTTGGCGTCCTATTGCTTGCGCTTGCTGCTACCTTTATAAGGCTATAGGGTGTGGGGACATCAAAAATGTTAGGGGGAAGGGGTGCTACTAGACTTTGTTTTTTCTTTCACTAATTTTAACCAATCCTGCACTGCCACATCACTTCACTGATTTATCTCACTGAATCATTTTTTGAGGCAGCACTTAACTGATTCACTTCACTGAAATCTTTATTTTTTTTAGTTTTCCCTTTTTTTAATTACCTTTTTTTTTTAAAAAAAAATTTGACCGTTTGAAGTTATAGAACCGTTTTTAAAACTTAAAAAAATAAACCCTTCCATTAAAATTAAACTTACAATATTAAAAGTAAATAAAACAGAGAAATGCAAACACACTAAATAAAAGAAAAACTATTCGGAGTCGGAAGTGTTCGCTTTGAGGTGCGGTAGATCAAGTGCGTCTAGATGTTCCACGAGATCATTTCGATGTCGGAAATGCGTATCGGAGTCTGTCAACTCCGCAAGGGCTTGTTCGTCGAAGAACGGTTGGATAGGGAGATCGCGTATGTGGACCGGTGATATCGCACGCCCCTCGTCTTTAATGATCATGTTGTGCAATATCATGCACGTATAGACGATGACGCTACACCCAGCAACGGTCGTCGACCTCAAGGGTCGTGCGGTAATTCCCCATTTCCCCTTTAATGCTCCGAACGTTCGCTCAACATCCTTCCTTGCCGCCTCTTGTGCCTTAACAAATTTCTTTTCCTTAGGGTTAGTTGGATATCGAAACGCTTTCACAAACGTTGACCAGGTTGGGTAGATGCCATCGGTAAGATAATATCCACATTTATATAAGTGGCCATTTAAAGTAAATGAACACTGCGGCGCCGTTACGTTTCGTTGGGTAAGAAAAACCGAGGATTGTTGGAGGACATCTATGTCGTTGAGCGAACCTGGGTGACCAAAAAAATCCATGCCAAAACCACATATCTTGTGAAGCAACCGCTTCTAGCATGATCGTAGGGTATTGGTGATCGCCTCGCATATATGTCCTCGTAATTCCCTAGGATATGCTCGCCATACTAAATGCGTGCAATCAATGCTACTGATCATGCCGGGATGGTGATGTCTTTCTTCGTGTGCTTCGTACAAACATGCAAAGTTGTGACTTGTTAGACGTCGTAAATACTGAGCCCCGTATAACATAATGACAACATTACAAAAAAATTTGTAAGCGTTCGCGCGACGTCCTCTCAGACATACATAAATACTCATCGTATTCGTCTGGAGGATTACCTGTTGCGAGTCGTTTCACTGCTGAAGATACTTTTTGCATGGGCGTAAAACTCTTTCTAAACCGACCGTCCATTCTCTCTTTGAACCATTCGAAGTTTGCTTCAATATCTGCTACAATTTTTAGAAATAGACATCTTGACATGCGATACCTTAGTTTAAACTGTGCGTCGGTGTATTTTGGTACTTCAGCAAAATAATCGGTTATTAACCGAGCATGGCATCCCTCGCATGGGAATGATAACTTGATCATCTACTATGTTAACTTGATCATCTACTATGTTAACTTCACTCATTTTTTCAAAATTATGGATATAAAATTCTATGTTTTTATGCTAAACCGTGGGACTGAAATGTGTTTATATAAACATTTGTGATAAAACGGTCACATAAAATATGACCGTTTAAAAGTCAAAAAGTGCAAAAACCCACATATAATCGGTCAAACTGGAATTAATTATATAAAATTTTGACCGTTGCATTTTATTTCCCACACTAACAACCCATTAGATAGAACCAGAAAACGGTTCACGGGACCTCTACCAGCACGGGTGGCGGCGGTGTTACCGTGTTGGTAGTATGGTACCTGTGCCTAAATCTGGTAGCGCCTCGTCCCCCCTTATGTTTCAGTGCTACATAGGATGCCACCTCACCATGTGGATGTCTCAAACATTTTGAGACATGAATGTTCAAATTCAAAAAAAAAAGGGGGGGGGGGGGGGAAGAAATGCAACTATTGGTCGTTGTAAACCTTCAAATTCAAAAACAAAAATAAAAAATAAATAAATAAATAAAGAAGAAGAAATGCAACTATTGGTCCGTCTCTAATGTTTCCATGGGACGGGGCAAGGAGGGTGGTGTGCTAGTCCGGGACGGGGCAAAAATGGGTGGGACGGGGGATTGGTGTGTCTGTACACCGGATAGCCTAAGCTTTATGTGTTTCGAGTGTTGAATGAGGTTGAGCTGTGTAGACTTTTTCTATTTGTAACAAACGCTAATTTTAATTTATACTATTTCCTTATCTTTAATATACTTTTCTGTTTAATACTTTTAATGTATATTTAGATAAACACAAATTTATAGCATTCTCCAAGAATGTTTAATAAACTATAATATAGCATAATTTCTTAAATAAATTTCTTATGAACTTTTTTTCTTTTGAAAACTTTACGCGTCACGACATTGTAAAATTCTTTTTAGTCAATTTCCTCTTGTGTTTTGGTTGCTATATCAAGTTTAGGTGTCATACACAATCGAATCGATACCGCGATACCGATAACCCCGTTGTGTAGTGCGGGCATTTTTACTAGTTATTATACATATATAATTGATATAAAACTAAAGAATAACTTTATTTTCGTACGTTTAAATTTAACCGTAAAATTATTGTTTAATTTATATTATATTTTTATAAGAATGATAATGATAATTGTAAAAAATAATTAATTAATTTGAATGACGTGTTCTCACAAATATACGAGTTCTTGTTATATATGTATTCACACTATGATCATACACGCATAGATATATTTATAAATCGACTTAATTCATATTTTGCAATATAGTGGATACAATTTTTTTAATACCGAACTTGAGACCAACAATCCTCAATAAACTTACAAACCGATATGTAAGATGAACCATTTTTACTTATTGCCTTATTTGCACCTTCTTTCAATCCGTTAACATTCATTTTCATTGATTTTCCTTCTTCGCCATCCATCAAATCTATCACCATCCTCGCAACCTCATCCCTCCTCACAACTTTCTTCGTTGGTAACAACGTCGGCCTCATCGCCACCTTTAGCTCTTCCGTTAAAAATGTTGCATTCATATTTTGTTCTGCGTACAACGGCCATGCAATCATAGGCACTCCACTTGTAACACTCTCTAACGTAGAATTCCATCCACAATGTGTCAAAAACCCTGCAACAGACACATGATTCAAAATCTCCACTTGTGGGGCCCATGATGACACCACAAACCCAACCTTTTTGGTTCGCATCAAAAACCCTTCTGGAAAATAATCACATGTAGTGTCTAATTGACCATCTTTAAAAAAAGGCCCATCCGACACGTGTCCCGTCGGTGGTCGCACCACCCAAACGAATCTTTTCTGGCTCAGCTCCAAACCCCAAGCTAACTCTTTTATTTGCTCGGATGATATCGTCCCTCCGCTTCCAAACGACACGTATATAACCGACCGATTCGGTTGTTTATCAAGCCACTCGATAACCTCACCCTTTAACACAACTGATTTCGGATCGTAGCTTTTGTAAACCGGTCCAACCGTGTAAACCGGTTTGCACTTCACCACGGACCGTAAAATCTCATTGGTTCTAAGTGCATCAAGAGATTGAGGCTCAAGATCTTCCCACGTGTTAATCAACATTCCATCAGCCAATGTTACATCAACCGCGTGGTCTAGGTACACGCCATAAATTTCATCGTCCCGGTTCAGCATGGCGTCCACGACATCTTCCGGTTGGACCGGTTTGCAACCGGGTATATCCAACGGCTCTTTGTGGTCAACATATTGACCCACCACTTGCTTATCTAGGACCGGAGAGTAAGCGAATAGTGCGGTAAACCATGCATTGCAAGTTACAAACACGTACTTTGGTATCCCAAGCTCGTCCGCGATGGCCCACGACTTGCTAGCGAAAATATCGCTAACAAGTACATGTGGACAAAAGTCCATCGCGGATATAGTAGTGCGGATTGCGGGAACTGTTTCCCGCATCATGACGCAAAGTTGCAAGGCAACTTTGTCGTTTGGTAGAGCGACCGCAGAGATGTCGGCAGCCGGGATTTGAATGTAGGAAAAGTTGGCGTGGGTGGTTAAGGAGGTAATGAGTTGGGATATAGATTGCGGGGTTGTGTCGGTGATGGTTACGGCGAGGACGGTGACACGAAGGTTGTGGTGGGTGACAAGACGGTGGCCGAGTAATAATGCCGGGACTAGGTGGCCAACACCAGGACTTGCTATCATTGCTAAGTGAAGTTGTTTGGGGGCCATTGTTAGTGTTGCGTAAAAGATGAAAAAGTTTTGTGGTTGAGTTTTTGTTCTACATGTTGTACTCTCTATATATAATTTCTAAGGAAAGAAAAATGTGTAACGAAAATTTAAAAATATTGATTTTAACTTCTATTTAATAAGAAAATGCGATTGACAGTTAATCATGCATTATGTGGTGCCGTTGATACCTGAAAGACATAGGGGTACATGCACCAATCGGCCTGTCCCGATTGTTGAGTATTATGCCTCATCTCCAAGGTTTAATGCAAAACTACTATCGATTCGGAGTCTCACTAGAAGCAACCTCTCTATTCTTAACAAGTAAAGGTAAGATTGTGTACATGTTACCCTCCTTAGACCCTACCTTAGCTTTGTTATTGATAGCATTTACTGAGTATGATGATAATAAGTTGTTAAGTCGTCAGGTTCAACCTTTTCTTGATTGATTTACACAATTGATTAAGGGGTTAACTAAATGCACCATTCTTTTACTTCTCACAATCCGCTTTTTAAAAATTTAGTTTTAAAGTTGTCAAATTTCACCTTGATAAAAATCCTTGTAATAGTTCCAAAAAAAATTACACCTTTTCCTTTCATATATATCCCTCTTTTTTTTTAAACTTTATCAACAAATACTTTAAGGGTATGTTTGGTATGGGGTAATAGAATGGATGAGAGAATGGAATGGATGAGGTAATGGAATGGACAAAGTAATGGAATGGATAATTACCATTCCATGTCTTGTTTGGTTGCCATGCGGGAATGAAACAAAACATTACTTTGTGTTGTTGGATATGCAAGAAAGGACGAAGGAATAAAATCGGTGGTTAGTGGCGGTGGTGTGTGGTGGTTATTGGAGGTGATGGTGGGTGGTGATTTTTGGCAGTAGCGGCGGTGGTGGGTGGGTAACGACGACGGTGGTGGGTGGGTGACGAAGACGGTGGTGGGTGGTGGCGACGGCAGTGGGTGGAGGTGGATCGCGGTGATGTTAGGTGGGTGACGATGGTGAGTAGTGGCGGTGGTGGGTGGAGGCAGCGACGGTGGTGGGTGGCGGCGGTAGTGGTGGGTAAAGGAAATTGTGGTGAGTGACGGTGGCAGGTGGTAGAGGTGGCAGTGGGTCGGTGTTGGTGGTGGGTGGAGGCGGCGACAGTGGTGGGTGGTAGCGGTAGTGGTAGGTAAAGGAAATCGTGGTGAGTGACGGTGGCAGGTGGTAGAGGCGGCAATGGGTGGGTGTTGGCGGTGGGTAGTGTTGGATGGTGGCGGTGGTGGGTGGGTGACGGTGGTTGGTGACGACGGTGGTGGGTGGGTGAAGCTAGTGGGTGGCGGTGGTCGGTGGCGGCGACGGCGGTGGTGGGTGGTGGCAGCAGCAGTTGTGGGCGACAGTGGTGGGTGGTGACGGTGGTGGTGGGTGGTGGCGATGGTAGTGGGTTATGGTGTTGTTAGTAAAGGGTGAATGAGGGATGTAATAAAAAAAAAACATGGGGTGGATGGAATGATTTTGAGGGAATGGAATGCCTTGTGGAATGAGTGATTCTAATCCTTTAACCAACCAAACACATTATTTTTTATTACTTCGTAATGGCTCATTCCATTCCATCATACCAAACGCTACCTAAGTTCTTTAGATCATTTTTATAAATTTATAATATTTAGTACATATCATTATCCTATATATTTATTTTCCTAGCTTCATGAATAATGCCCACGAATAATGCCCACAAACCCTTTGAAAATGTTACTTATATTCGTATTTTTGAATACGTGAATAATAAACGTTGTAGTACAGATGGTGGTGGTGTTGTTTTGCTTGCTGCTCTCTTTGGGTTCGAGTATTGAAGAAGGCCCAAATTGTCGTTTTTATTTTTTTTATTTTTATTTTTTTAACAAAACAACGGTCAACACCGTACTCTTCATTTTTTTTCCAAGACAAAGAAAATTACATTAAGATAGCGGGCAGGCGGGCAACAAGCTGCGCCGCCACCCCTTTCTGAATAGCAAATCCTAATCTACTAAAAATATAACCCTGTCCACCCGGAGCCGAGACACTACTATGAATAACCCGCTGGACCCTGGTCAGGAAACGGGTAGCCTCCGGTGCCAATGAGCCAAAGGTATCAAAAGCCAAAGGTACAAAAACGTGTTGGTTCTCCTCGCAGGCTTTAGCATGTTTTTCTACCTTCTTTGCCTCTGCTTTCCGAACCGCTTGCCCTGCTACAAAGCCACTATCCCTCAACCCAACTAGGGGAGATACACCCGTCAGGTCAACACAAGCATGCTTCCCCCACGGCCCACCCAAAGACAATGACATCTGCTGGTCGTAAGGTGGATCTCCCTTCTGCTGGATCCGAGAGGAAGTTTACAGGGGCCTCCTTCTTGACTGAGATCCCAGCCCGTCTTAAAATGTCCCACAGGATGTCTCGAACCCAATCATGCCGATATTTGAAACCGGGCAACTCCTTACAATGAACCGCATGTTCCCCGTATTCATCCAGGCAGGCCTTACGGCAAATCGGACATATTTCATCCTCCTGGTACATTGGGATCATCAGACGATATTTAAGAATGGCCCTGTATTCAATAGCGGACATGCTTTGGCCTAAACCTTCAATTGGGATAACAGTTAGGAAATCTTGGGTGTGGGGCATTTGCAAGCAATCAATAACTACCCTCTGACGGGGAGACAGACCAAAAACTTCACCCAGGTTCTGAGCGATTTTGCCATAAAGGGCATTCGCCAAAGTTTTCTGAGGCTTTAGGGGGGTGTCCTTGTTAGAAAAACCGCCAATATCAAAACCTGGGAGATAGTCATTTAGCTTTTCGAGGGTCTGCACGTGGTCCAAGTCTACGCCGAAAACCCCGCTATTTCGTAGGATGTGGTCTTGAAGGTTCCAGGACTGAGCTCGTGACGCCACAAACGCATACATGCCGACATCCTTCGCAGAGAGGAGCCCTAATCCTCCCACACGTATCGGCAAAGACGCCATCCGCCATTGTAGGTCACAAAAGAAAGGCCCCCCACACACCACTATGTCTTCAATGGCTTCCCTTAAACCCTTGTCAAAACATGACACTGCGTCATCCATCATTGAGGGTTGGCAGGTCCGTAACCCAAAAAGCAACTTAGCAACCCCCATACAGGACCTGAGCAGGAGGAGTTCACTTTGGGGATCCCTAAGGCAGGGCAAGAGTTTCATAAGTTCAACAGCGCGCGATGCCCTCCGCCTTGCCAATTCGCGGATAAAATAAGAGTCACGGCTAACAGCCCCTCCGAGGAGCTTCACCCCTTTTTCTAGCCTACCAATCCCGCTTGGAAAAAGCCCGTCCTAAAGTTTCACCCCATTACAAGACGGCCAAAAACCTCTGTTTTCTTAATATTAAGCTGAAGCCCTAAAGATGGCCCCTCTAGCCGGATAATGTATAAGGCTTTAGCAACTTCGGTAGCCTCACCAATAATCGTCCCATCGTCCAGGTACCACGCATGAAATGGGAGTTTACAAATTTCTTGTACCCGGAGAACTATAGGGTGTAAAGCAAGGGCGAAAAGGAGGGGACCTAAAGGGTCCCCCTGCTGAACCCCCGTAGTAGCCCCTATACAATCATTACCAACATACAACCTAGCTGGCTGGGCATATAAGAACTAGACCCATGAATAGATAGACGGGCAACGTTGATGGACCTCTCGAAGAAGGGCAGTGCGGTCGATCATATTAAACGCATTCGAAAAATCCACCATGAGCATAGCCAAAGACCCGTCCGCATGGAAGGAGCTTAAGAACCTGTTTGCGCTGTGAAGCACCGCCTCCGCCCCATTGGAAGTTCCCACCCCAAATTGAAAGTCCCCAAGGTACTTAGCCATTTCCTTCCCAACCTTCCTCATAGCCACTTTAGAAACTAATATGCGCCAAATGGCCCCTACGGCAATGGGTCGAATCCCGTTATCAGGTTTCAATAAAGGGGTTAGGGGGGCCGAAGAAATGAATTCAGCTAGAACCCTTGGGCACAAACCCCCTAGCCAAAGGTTGACAACTTCAGTAATAGCTGAGAGCAACCCCGTGAAAGTCACTGACCCTTCTCCAGTAAGAGCGTCTAGCAAATGTTGGGCCCTCAGACCGTCCCTCCCACAGGAAGTCCCTTTAGGGAAAGACCGTAGACATCCAAGCACACAATCCATATCCACAATAAGGGCGGGCATGATGTCAGAGTTGGCGGGCAAGGACGGAGGAGGCATCACCGGATGTTTGTCAATAAGGGCTTTCATGGTAGAGTCCCCAAAAGGAGCAACCCCACTAGAACACAACACCTTGACGACAGCTGTGAAGTGACTGTCCCTAACTTTTCTTAGGCATTGTTTGACATTGGGGCTCTCTTCAGAAGACTCAATCCCCCTTACACCCTGAGTAAAGAAAACACCCTTCCCCGCACTATCAAAAAGGGAAGAAACCAAATCTGAAAACCCAGAACCGTCTTTCCACAAGGAAAGCGCTTGCAGGATGCTACTACACTGCAAGGATTTCCTATTCCCAGACCTCCGCTCCTGCCTAGTGGACGGTTTGACCACCCGCAAGGTACACCTCGGCAATAAAAGCAATTTGACCCAACTTTCTACAGACCCTGGAGAGGCCACCACCTTTCGTAAGGCACCTGTCAAAACTTGGGCGAACGCCAATCGACAGCTTAGGGGAATGCTTTTGACAGTTTGAATGGGTAGAGAGAAAACCTTTTCAAGGAAGGGATAAGTCCCCGAAAACCCCTCCTGAAGGACCTGGTTCCATATCAATAGCCGCACGACGAGGTTTCTGAATTCCCACAATGAAATCTTCCACATCCCCTGTATTCACAGAAAATGAGAAGACATCATCAGTGCCGTGGTTACACCTTTTGCTAAGAGCATGCATCACCATGCACCTCCCACATAGCCATTTGGCCCCATCTTGAAGGGCGCCCCCAACATCCATAAAAAGATCCAAATCTTGAGACATGGCATCTCGCAATGACGTCTTCCGATTTTCTATCTTGAAATGCAGACTCTGCATGTGCTCGAGAAGGCGGAAAAACCCCGAAAACCCTGGTTTACCATCTTTACACTCATGGAAATGCTTGAAGGGGCATGATCTAAGTCCACTGCTTGAGCCAGGGCCCGAACCTCCCGGCTTACCAATCCGATCCCTTTTTTTAGGAGCCATAAACACATCCAAACCAACCCAAATAAAAAGCAAGAAAAACCTAAAGGACCCCTACTCGAGACGAGGTGGGACAATAAACCAATGAAAACAAGGACTTAAAAACTTCAGATAGACAACAGGAAAGTAGAGGGGGAGCAACCAACAATTGCTCACCTTCTACCCGTTAACCGCAACACCCCTGTTTTATACCATCATACTATATTATTATTATAATTATTATTATTATTATTATTATATCACCCCATGGATTAAAAATTTAGGACATGGTATACATCTGTTCCCAGGAAATAAAGTTTGTTTTTATTGAAAAAAAAATTGTTTTTTGTAATTGCAATTATGATGGTCACTAAGACATTAGTTGCATAAAAAATGCAAAAGAATTAAAAACAAAAAGAAATGCAATAAAGTTATTTTCTATACCTAAATTCCAGCCTTAGTGGAAGGTGCATAGTAGTGGAAGGTGCACTCATGTCTGCGCCGTGTAGACGCGGGCAGACATTTGAAGCGGGCAGCTCGTTTGATTTTTAGAAGACATAAGACACCTTAGCTCTTTTTCGTGCAGACATTACCCATTCTCTTCACACCTCTTCTCAAAAACTTTACACAAAAATCCCTTTATACCTCTCCTCCTCCACAAAACCCCAGCAGCCCCAATTCCTTCTCCACGATCTGCACCTCCTCTAACCCTCCCTCCGGCCTCTCTCCTCCCTCCTCCTCTCTCTCCTGGTGAACACCTCCTCCAGCAACCGCCGCCGCCGCACCCAAACTGCGGTACAGTATGTTTTTTTTTTTTAAATCCTTGTTGTATAGTATCTTTTTAGTTCAGTTTTTTTAGTTCTTGTACAGCCATGTTTTTAGCTCGAATTTTTTTTTTTGTGTTGTTCATGATATAGATGATTTTTCTTTTTCTTGTTATAGATCTGTTTGGTTCAGTTTTTTCTTGTTCATGTTTTTAGTTCAGATCTGTTAATTGTTTCTGTGTAGTATCTTGCTAATAGGAACAATTTAAAAATTGGGGTTTGAATGTCATGATTGTACAGCCATGTTTTCTTTTTCTTGTTCATGTTTTTAGTTCAGTTTTTTTACTTTCTTTTTCTTATGAGTTTTTTTTTTACTTTCAGATATGTAGTTTGATGTTGTACATATATGGTTTTAAAGATTGTAAAAAAGATTGTGTTTTTATGTTAAATGGGTTGAAGAATTTGTTAATGTTGATGTTTATGTGTAGTTTGTTAATTGTTTTGGCAAGTTCGTATCAACCCAATGTGTCGTTAGGAAATAGTCATGTGCATGTTGATGCTGCTGAAGACAAGGTTGAAGTACATGGTACTGCATCGGATCGGGAATATATGACTCAGTTACGAGATGAAATTGCCGAGCAGTTAATGCAAAATGTGGAATAAATTAGTTGAAACATTGTTATTTGCGGTTTTATGAATATTATTTCAGTGTTGTATAAGTATTATTTAAATTTCAATGTTGAAAAAATATTGTTTGCTTTAAAAAATCAGTTTTTTTTTTTAATTTTAGCAGGCTGTAGACGTTAACAAACAAACAGTCTTCTTCTTGCAGACTGCAGACCTTTGGTCCACCTCTTCTCCTGCAGATGTTTGCAGATGTGGTCTGCAAACTGCAAACCTTTTACCTCTTCAAAAACAAACATCACCTTGTTTTATTTTTATACTTTCGCATGAAGACATCATCCCGTCTCGATATGTTCTTTCTCTCTCTAACAATCCATCTACCATCTTCTTAGACCATGTATTATGGGGTTTTAGTGAGAAAAAAAGTGTTGCCACGTAAGCGACATATAAGCACACTTTTTTTCACTATAAAAACCCAAAAAAAGTGTAATGGTAGGGGCTTGGTTGGAGGTTTGGTTGATGATTAAGTAATCATTTTTAATCATTAATATTTATTTATGTTAATTTATATTTTAACAAATATAATTAAAAGACATTATAAAATAAAACGTTAAAGTTTCATAAAACTTAAAAAGGAAATAACAACTAAAATAGAAAGAAAATGAGAAACCATAATTTGAAAAAAAAAAAAAAAAAAAACAACCAAGATATATAAAACGGAACATAACTAAGTCAACTCGTCCTTTGAGTCCATACCCAACTCATTAGAATGATAACACCAAACATGCTCCACCAAATCTGCACGAAGGGCGTCATGAACGTATTTCAGCACGATTTCCAAGCCTCACCTCATTGCTTATCGTACAAGGAGGTCGTAGAACGTGGGTTGATAATCCCAACCGCCAGGCCCGTATTGTTCGTATGAGTCAAACTCGAACGTGGTTGATAATCACCTCTTTGATATATAATTTAAAAAAAAAAGTGAAGAATACATAATTAACTCATCCATCCCATTGGGTATTTATAATAAAATATAGATGTAGTACAAAAATAAACTTTAAAAACCTTCCTTCCTCACCTACCACATTTTTCATTGCAGACCTTCTTCCTTTCCAACAATCAACCACCACCTACCTCCTAACCTCTTCTCTATTGGTTAATTTGGTCAAAAATATTTAAACCTCACCTCTCAACACCTACCCAACGCCCTTGATTGCATCCAGGGCTTTGCTAACACCTAGCCTTAGGGCATGTGTAGGGGGCTTCATGGAGCTCCATGGGAGTTTATTAGGAATAAAATATTATAAAGTAATAGAAGGGGCTCCATGAAGCTTTATGAGAAAAGAGGGGTGTAGTGGGAAGGGGCTTTATGGGACTTTATAAATGATTGGGTAATCATTGCTTAATTATTGTTTTCTATATTAAATAATATATCAAATACCAAATAATATTTCATTAAATAAATAATAAAAATGTAACACCCCGGTCCTATGGCCCAAAAAAAAATTTCGCGACTAAAAGTATTATAACAAATAAACCAATAGTAAAATAATTATGTAGAATCAAATACGAAGCCAAACCGATGAACTAATTAGTTATTTTGACGAGGGGAATAATATTATACGCGACGCGAGACAAAGCCTATACGCGTTAACGAACCCGAACCCGCCCCATCTAAGGTGATTAGTCACCATGGGACACATGGCACCTTAGCCATGTGCCCCATGGCATATTGTTAAACAAGACACGGATACATATTTGTATTATAAAAACCCATATCCTTATCTCTTTGAAGCACACCACATACTAAACACAACATCCAGGAAGTTAGTGAGAGAAAGAAAGGAACCGATCAAGAGGGCTCACAGTCTCCACCAACGGTGGAGCTCCCGGTGGCGTAGCCATCTCTGTCACAATCTACCTACACCCACCTTCCTTAATATAACACACACCCGGTTACCACAAGTGAGATACGGAGAGGGAACGGAAAACGCAGCAGCGCTAAAGGAGGAGCACGTGGTGGATCTGGATTGTGGTTAGGGTTCTGATAAAGGTTTCAAGCAAGGATTAAGGTAATAACTTTGATGTTTAATCTTAATAAAGTAGAGAGTGTTAGAGGTTGTTGATGATGGATGGTAACTGTTAGCGGCTCTCACAATAATGAATGGTGATCTCAACCACTGATAATTAGGTAGATTGTTGATGGGTTACTGTAGCAACAGTAGTTATTACGGTTGACGATGTTCCAGGGATGGAGTCTTGACGGAGGGGTTATGGTTGGAGTTACCGACTCACGACAGCGGCGGCGGCGGTTCAGGAACGTCGATAGAGGTTTGATCAATAAGCTATGTAAAGATTAGAAGATGGAAGGGAGATAAGGTCAAGACCCGAGTCAGCTCAGTTGACTCGGTCAATATAGATCAATAACGGGCCAGAACCCGGTTCCGTATATATACAGGTGCAAAGGTATAAACCGCACAACTAGGTCATCCGGATACTTAAACTATGAACCATTTCGCGTATGAGCACGTGTGGGATTAAGCGAGCTTAAATAGACGGGACCCGATTTTATAAAACTAAATTAAGGAGTCTATATATAATTTATAAACTAAGTGATGATGATAGTAATTGAAATATAGGAAGGAATAATGGACCTTTGCAATTATAATTAGGAAGTCTGACGATATGAAAATATATGTATATCATTGACGAATTCACAATAGGGATTAAGATATGTATGTATTTCGATGACTTCACTTCATATAAATAATATGATTTCAATCAGTGGCGGATACAGAAAATTTTTGTACGGGGGGCACAATACGGGTTGGTTTAAAATGGGTAAAAAAGACGATAAATAACGTAGTTTATTGAAAATTTTAATGTAATAACGACATACCTCGATTACAATTGTCCTCAACGTGTCTTCTTCTTTTGGAAGCGCTTAATTACATCTTCAATAGTAATTGAGAAGTTCATGAACTTCTACAACACATATGACATAAGCATTCAACAAATTATCATTAATACTATTGCACAAACATAAATCACAATTCATAACTTGCAAGAGATTTAACGAAAATCATAAATATTATCTAATCTCTATTATCAATTTACGCATTTACTCCCACATAATAATAATAATAACAGTAATAATAATTGTTAAGAACTAAAACATATAAAACGTTGCAAAATAACAATTATTGAAAACGTTGCAAAATAACAATCATTGAGGACTCCAACATATAAAACCTTACATAAAGAAACAGGTAAAACCTATTTTAATAACACTTATGACTAGTTTAAACATAACTAAGCAATAGAAATCATAAATAAAAACATAGGCTAATAAAAATAAATAATTAATTATATAGGCTAATAAAAACTAGTAAAGTACTACAAACCTACAATTAATTAAATTCAATGTATACATACATACATACTACTGTCGTTCACTAGTTCCCTAATCCCCATACCCCACCAACCCCACCATTTCTTCATCATTACCCACTTTCTCACAAACTTATAATTACTTAAATTCAATGTATACTACTGTGAGTCACAACTTCCTTCACCATCAACCACCAAAAACAACCACCATCCACCACCTTTCGTTCCCTTCTTGCCACCACAGCATAACCACCTAGCCGCCGCCACCACAACACAACAGGGCACAACCACCAAACGGCTAGGGAGCTACCTGCTCGCCGCCTCGCTGCCACCACCGAGCAGGGCACTAGGCTTTTCAACTGTGGGCACCGGCCTTTCAAATGGGTGGGCACCGGGCTTTTCAGGTAGAAAACATAAAGGAAACATGGATCTTACGGTGGGCACCGGCCCACCGTAGAATGTGGGTGGCTCCGCCACTGATTTCAATGAGTGGATCATAAGGAGTTAGCAATGATACATGGTCTACAGATTAGACACATGAACAAATGACGTTAGACAAGTAGCATAACGATGGCCTTGGATAGACTAGTGTCATAGACGACCTTATAATAATATGACAATGGACGAATATGTGACCTTTAAGCTCTAAGTATAGATTTTAGACGATTACAATCGGGTAACAATAACCAAGGGTCCTAGCTCGTCCACACGTGTAATCGCGGCATTCGGTTACACGTACTTATGTTTGCAATATTAGTAGGACCTTGCAAGTGACTTGATAAGTGGACTCTCGACTTGGGATGCGAACGACCATGTGATATGCATGATATGAAACGTTATTAAGGTGAGTTCCGTGTACCATTTCCCCTTTTTTCTGTTTTACTGTTTTGGGGTGAATGCATGCTTCCTTTTTATAACTGTTGTGATGTGACAAGATACTAGCTGCCGGATAACACCGACACTCATTAACTCAGAGGTGAGCCGCTTAATATATGGGTAGTACTACTTGGGGAAACCCCCACGCACAGTGGACCTGGGACGTTGGGCCCGGGAAACCCTCCACTGAGGCCTGCGGACCGTTGCGGCATATATTATGCCTTGTAGATCTATAATGGCAGTAGATAGATCTAGTGTTAGGGTTGAGGGGTCGCTTGTACATCACGTGTGTTAAAGTATTTGAACTGTGTAAACTTGTTTATGAAATGATAAACTGTTTTGGATCCACTCAATACTTACACGGACTCACCAGCATAATTGCTGACCCAAAAACTCTTTTAAGAATGTGTTCAGGTACTGCAAATGGATGGATGGCAACCGCGAGGTATATGCTTGCTAGTAGCGGATTAGAGGTTATTTTGTTAGAAGATTCGGCTACATGTGTTGCGGTTAGAGCATCTAAAGATAAGCGGGATAGATATCGGATCGGCTAGTGGACTACGCCTCAGTAACTGCTTCGACGACCGCCGCGTCTCGTCCCTGCATAGTTATTAGTTTATTTATTTAAGTTGTGTAATTATATTTTTGGATTAGAAATTGTATAAACAAATGAACATTAGTTATCGTTGCTTCCGTTGTGCAAGTCTGTTACCAAACTGTAGTAACGTCCAGCCCCCTTCTGGTCGGGTTGTTACAAAAAAAATACAAATACTAAAAAAATTTACAAATACTAAAAAAAGTTACAAATACTAAAATAAAAATTACAAATACTAAAAATATAAATTACTACTCGTCGCCGTCTTCTTCATTTTCTTTTTCTTCTCCTCCTCATCCTTATTCTTGTTCTTCTTGTTCTTCTTCTTCTTCTCCTTCGTTGTTTTGAATCGGGCGAATCGCCTATGCTTCCTCAACCAAATCCGCCTTCTACGCGTTATGTATATCCTTGGAACGCAACATGATACGTTTTTGCATTCTCTGCTGCATTGTCGCTTGCGTCCCTTGAACAACATCTTCCAAAAAATAGTTTTGGCATATTGTTTTTCCTTTGTCTTCAAGTATCATATTATGCATTATGATACAGGCATACATCACCATTCTATTTCTTTCTTTTTCTCACACACGACAAGGATTTCTAACAAAATGTCATCGTTGTTGAAGAACGCCCAAACACCTCTCGATGTCCTTTCTTGCGGACTCATGAAGTGTCTAAAAATATTTTCTTTTTTGATCGAGTGTTTGAGTAAACGTTTTGACGAGCATTGAATACTCCGGATATATACCATCCGCCAAGTAGTATCCATGCTCATAGTAATTATTATTTGCATAAAACCCAGCTTTCAGTCTTGTTCCGCCAATGTAAGACTAGCAATGGAGAAAACGAAAAAGTATTTATGTCGTTCATACACCCGGCGAGATTAAAGAAGGCCGACCAAACCCACAGGTCTTGTGAGGCAACTTCTTGTAAAACCAACGTTGGTCCCTTTTGGTCACCGTGTGTATGTTGACCTCGCCATGCGGTTGGACAACTATACCACCCCATTGACGACAGTCTATACTACCAATCATGCCGGATAAGCCATGTTTTTGTAAATGCGCTTCGTATAGTTGTTGAAGGTTGTTCCATATCGGGTTTCTCAAGTATCGTTTTCCATATAATTGGCATATACCTAAAAATTAAAATATATATATATATATATATATATATATATATATATAATGTAACTACTAATTATAAATATATGTAAATTTGTAAATATACCATATCAGAAATAAAATATATATAAAATGTAACTACTAATTATAAATATATACCATAGCAGAAATACTCCAAGGTATCGCGTGTGCTTTTCTCCGTCATCTTCAAATACTCGTCATTGATATTGTATGTGTTCTCGTAGGCGAGTACACGTAATGTGGAAATGACCTTTTGAATTGGGGTGAATCCTAAACACCCTATAGCGTCGGGTTTTTGCTTAAAGTAGTCATATGCTGATTCTAAATCTTTGGTAATGCGCAAAAATAACCTTTTACTCATCCGAAATCTTCGCCTAAACATATCAGGGCCGTAAACCGGATTAGCATTGAAATAATCATTCATTAAACGCTCATTGGCAGATACATGGTCTCGCTATATATATTCCCTACACATTTTCGGACGTGGGGGGGATTATTTATATGATGCATGGCGCTCAACGCTAGCATAACCACACTCGTATTGGCTTCTTCCTCTTCCGCGCCGTCGTCGTGAAAAAACCTTTGATAAAAATCGGTAAACGAGTCTTCGGATGGAGGACACGACATTGTGGTGATTTGTGTGTATATTTGTTTCTGGTTGAATTGTATGTGTGTGTATATTTGTTTGTGTGTTGAATTGTATATGTATATGGCTATGTTTATAGTGTAATATATATAGTGGTGAGTTTTTTTTTAATGTGACCGTTGGTAAACGGTCTAGTCAACGCCCCAACGTTCAAGTCAACAGCCACAACGCCAGTTATCTCCATGACCTTCACCCCCATAGCGCCGGTGGGGGCGGTGCGCCGGGTGCTATGGGGTGCCATAAAGCCCAAAACGCCCTCTCATGGAGCTCCACTACACACACTTAGTGTATTCTACTTTCTGTATAAAACATCATAAACCACCACCATGACTGGCGATCTCCACCGCCTAGCCCTCACCTGACGGTGGTCGGTGCCGACGATGGTTGTGGTTTCGGTATCACATGTTGTATTTTCTACGACTGGTGACGATGGCGCGGCAGGGATGGTCGATGGCAGCTCCAAATTTACAACCCACCTTGTAGCCATGGTTTGGAAAACTCTGAATCAAGTGTTACTCTTATTGTTATTCTCTATGTTTCCTATGTTTATATTACTAGAGTTAGGGCTATGCTTAGAAAAATCCTTTGTCTACATAAATAGTTTGTTTTTTGGATCTTGGGATGTATTTTAGAAAGAAAAAAATTATTCATATTACTTACCATAGTCTGTGACTGTGTAATATACTTCTTATCAATCTTTGCTGGGCAGAATTATGGTCATTTACTATTTTTGTAGTTCGGATTCTTTCAGTACACTTTTAGATTGTTGTTTCCTTAGATATTTAGGCAAAGACTGGTGATGTATTTGTGTTTAATTTACCGGATCTAAAGAAGAGCCTTAGTTTAAAGCTAACCAATGATGATAATTTGAGAATACTGAGGTGTACTCATGAAACCAAATGGTATGCCTGAGGTAATAAATTTGGATGTTTACTACCTAAATTTCCATCTCAGGTTATGGCTATATTATCATTTGGGATGAAGATATTCATGCAAATCACTTCAATGGGGACATGTTTTTCTTTTCCCTTTTTTCATTTATTATGAACTTTACATTATAACAGTCTCTAGGTGTTTTATTTGATGATGCTTCAGGTTTATAAAGGTAGTTACGAAACATGGTTTCTGGATTTCTCAACATGACCTCGAACCGGATAATGGATTAAAGATAGGTGGTATGAATTTTCAACCTAATTAGCTTAAGAGTACATGACGTGAGGGATTGATTAGTTATGCGTAGATTAAAAAGTACTACGTACGCATTCATGTGAAATGTGATATTAAGCTGAGGTGGCTTTATGATTGAAGATCCAAAAGCTAGCACGTACCTCGCAAAGGAGGTTGAAGGCGACTAACTTGATAAGATCTTGTTACTGTACCTGCAAAACTTAACAAACCGTTAGGCTCGTCACAGGGGAGCAGGGAGGGCCTCTCTGTGACCACCCTCCGGTGTGAGGATAAGTATTTATTGGTGAAAGAAAGAGAATAGAGAGAGAGAGAGAGAGAGAGAGAGAGGGAGGTTCGGATTCTGTCAGATCGTGGCTTACTTGTACTTTTTAGGGGGTATTTATACTAGTCAGAATAGTTGTACTTTCGTGCGTTCAGGTGTACTATCCTTCGGAGCTTTTGAACTCCGGTCATGATTTTAGTGTGTTTCAGGATTTGTGTCGTAATGGGTCGCGTCTTCTCAGGAGCTGCCGCGTCTCTAGGGGTTGTAGTGCGGAAGCGAGGTTTTATACCTCTTCATGTCCCCTTAAGTCCATTAGTTAGTTTATAACTTAGTGGAGTTAGTCGCTCCTCATTACTGCTTTCCAGCTGTTTCCATGGTCGCGACACATGGAAACGTCCCAAGCCATGTCTTTTGGATGGGACGTGGCGGTTATCCCAAGACGCTTCCAACCGTCAGATCATTTTTAGATTGTGGGGATTTCGACACTTGTCCTGACGTTAGGGTTTCTCTTTCTTGGTTATAAAAGGCGGTTTCTTTTACTTTTTTCTTTTTCAATTTTTACTTTCCTCAGAAATCCTTTCACCTTCCCCTTTGTCTACTGCCGTTTTGTTTTCTTCAACTGATCTCAGTCTCATCCATCCTATGCAGGTTCGTTCCTTCCCTTTTTCTTTTTCAAGATTCTTCTTTTTTCTATTGGAGTTGTAATGGGGAAAGATAACCTGAGTATTAGTTTCTCCACCCTATCACAAAACAAACTTGATAAGTTTTTGAGTGAGTATAGGATTCCTCTAGATCTGCACCCTGAACTCTCGGCCCCTGATTGTGCCATCTACCCTCACCTTGCTGGCAATTTTGCTTTTTACACACGCATGTGTGATTTTGCTAACTGCCGAGTCCCTATGACAAAGTTTTTGTTTAAGGTTCTCTTGTTTCATGGGGTTCATTTTTCTCTGATGAGCCCTTTTAGTTTGGGGATGGTTTGTCATTTTGAGTTAAAATGTAGGGCCTTGAAGTCGAAGGCAGATGTTGATGTGTTTAGGGCTTTTTACAAGCTGAACCAGGCGGGCGATTGGTTTACCTTCGAGAAGAGGAGAAAGAAGCCGGAGTGTCATGGGAAGGACACTTCTAGCTTAAAGAACTGGAAGATGCAGTTCTTTTGGCTAGATGATAGATGCCTTCCCAAGGAGATGATCCCCATGTGGAGGAAGGACTTTGAGTCCTCCAAATGGGAGCTCCCGGGTGATTTTGTGTATCATACCGTTCTGTATAAGAAGCTTGTCGCTCATAAATCAAACATTAAGAAGTATCCGGAACACATTCTGGTGTTAGGAGGGGTTAGTAGGATATGGGATGAACCGGACCGGTGGCCTATTATTTTGTGTAAAAATAAGGGTGAGCATCGCTCTTTGACCTTCGGCCTATTTTATTGATTATAAATCTTAACTCTTATTTTTTGTTTCTACAGAGATGTCGTTGCTCGCGGCACTGAAGTTTGAAGATTATGATGATGAGGATCTTACATTCACTAGCGAACCGGTGGGCACGAGTAAACCTATTCTGGAACAGGTTGAGAAGCTTTAGTTCCCAATTCGTCCCGAAGGTGCTGATGGCGAAGGTGTGGAGAAGGTTGCTGGCGAAGGTCCAAACAAGGTTGAGGGTGAAGGTGGTAGTGGTAAGGGAGGTGAGCCTGGTGGTGGAGTTGGCGAAGGTGATGTCACGGTTGGTCACGTTTTTTCCAATCCGGCTCCTTTACAGACTGTGAGTTCTTCCAGTGTCCCTACTACGGACGACGATGTTGCTGAAGACACTTCTTTAGATTTAAATGTTCATGCTCGGAAGAGGAAGAGCGAGCCATCTAGGGCCAGGAAGAGCCCTAAGAAAGTGAAATTCGCTCCGTCCAGCACGCTTCCTGTTTCTGAGTCATCGAAAGGTAACATTCTAGACGAATTTGATTTGCATATTACCGGTGGAAAATCTTCCCGAGATAGTGAACCTATTTATATGGATGTCCCGGAGAGTGGATCAGGTGATGATGGCGAGAAGGAAGGTGATGACGTGTTTCGTGACATAGCCAATAGCCCGATCCGGACTTTGGCAACTGAAGATACGGGTGGTTTTTTAGTGTCTTCTCCTGGTAAGTTTACTGGTCGTATTTCTACCTTTCGTGCTATTGAGGAAAATGAATATGGCGCGTCTTATTCTCCTTTTTGGTTCGAGACAGAGACATTGATTATGTTTAATCTTGTAGATCCGTTGGATGATGCCATGGAAGTAGATCCTGCCACGGCTGAGGATGTTTTTTTTTTCCCCCGACTGGGATTTAAAGAATGGATCTAGGGTGGTTGATGCTCTGTCATCAAAGATGATGTTGTTTAATCTGCATACCCCGGCCGACCACGCTCACTACCATAGGTTAAAAGACAATGATTTGGGAGATGCCTTGATGGTGAATCAGGATTAGTCTAACTTCTTAGTGTCGGAGATGTACCGGAGGTGGGTGGATTCTGAATTCCAGCAGGGTAAGTTGATGAGGAGAGGTAATGTTTGTAGCCATGGTAATGTGCTGGAGTCTTTGAAGACCAGCCAAGATCAGCTCCGATCTACTCAGGCCACTCTTGCCGTTGCTGGGGAGGACCGGGATAAACTTCAAGGTGAGGTGGACGGTCTGAAGAAGAAGCTGCAATCCTCTGAGCAAGCTCATGAGGCTTCTAAGAAGAAGTATGTCCATTCTATTGAGGAGCTTGAAAAATTGATGGCTAAGACCAGAGAAGCTGCAGACATACTTGTGAAACGTTCGTGCCTTTCTTAACACTTCTTTATTCTTCCGTCTTGTCTTGATACTTAGTGTTTTTTCCTTTATTCTATTTGCAGAAAATGATGAGGCCTTAATTCGGGAGAAAGATGCCTTGAAGCTTGTTGCAGATTTGAAGGCGGAAGTCGAGAAGCGAGAGTTGGAGAAGCTTGATCTGCTGGATGGGTTGTTTGGTTTTAAGCAGTTTGTGTTGACTGAGGGAGTGGAGTTGGTGTCTTTCTATGTACGAAACTGCCCTCCCATGAAAGCTGCGGTAGCCGGGGTGAACAATGCTATGAATGGTTTAGGCTACAATGCTAGGGCACGAGCAGGTCATGCTGCGGCCCTTAGTGGAGTGCCTCGAATGCCACCCCAAGCTGGTACCGAATGCCAAACAACTGCTACTTGAAGCTGTTAAGTGCTATGATGAAGTCTCTCTTCCTTCAATCTCCAAGCTGCAAGACCTTGCCTCCGAGCCTTTGGACGTTGTGATCAAGGCTTTTAAAGACCTATCTGTGATCGATGACGCGTCCCAGGGCTTGGTGAAGTAGTTAGTTCTCTCCTGTTCCTCCACATAGGTTCGGTGACTTTTAATCTTTTAGTGAACCTTGTTTAACACTTTGTACCACCCGTTCCTCCACGTAGGTTCGGTGTTCTCTTAGTTACTTCATGAAGCTCTTTATAACCGGTCGAATGTGACCGTAGCTGCACATGGATGCGCCTTATTTCTTAGGCTTTTTTTGTAAATGATGTTCGTTTTAAGGTGCGAACACACATTTTGTAACCCTTTTGGGTTTTTAAATAAATGGCAATATTTTAGTTTTTGTTGAACATCCTGTAAGTGCATTATTCTTGTATGTCCCTAGCTAGTGATCCAGTACTGAATGTCGAAGGTTCAGATTATTAGGAAACGACCAAAATGTAGAAGAGTTTGATGATATACATGTTCATTTGAACAGTCGAGTGGTAGAATGAAATCTACAAGGGTCGAATGAAATGATAAGAGTTTTATGTTGTAGGTTCGAGCTCTCGAAGGGTCGAACCAAGCCCTTCAACTTGTGCAAGGGGTCGAATGGGAAGGCTATATAAAGGGAAAAGTTAGTTATTTTGTAGAGAGAGTTATCATTTGGAGCTTTTCCCAGTTTGTGTGTGTGATATTCTCTGTATTAGGTCTAGGATTTCATCTGTAATTGTTGACATTTGATCTAATACATGAGTAAAGTTATGAAAATTGCTCGGTGATTCGTTATCTGTTTTCATCACAATCGTTTACGTTTAATTCTGAATCATTTTGCACAATCGGAGGGGATTCCGCACCCTACGGTTGGTATTCGTGAGATCACGGTTCGTGATTACGATCCTAAAACGAATTCTCAATTGGTATCAGAGCTTAGGCTCGATTTCACGATTGCAAATTGATTGGAATTGGTGAAAACAGATTAAAATTTTGGTTTAAAGATCAAAACCATAGAAATTTTGAAGCTTTTCATAAAAACATGGTTTTTGATTGAATTGGAGTTGAATTTGATATTATTTTTATAAATTCTTTCACAAAAGATGGTCTAAATTCAATTCCGAACATAACCTGAGATGAATCATGGTAGTGGGTGGCGACGGCGATGGTGGGTGATGGCAACGACGGTGGTAGGTGGTGACGACGATGGCGATAGGTGGAGGTGGATGGAGGTGATGGTGGGTGGGTGACGATAGTGAGTAGTGGCGGTGATGGATGGTGGTGGGTGGCGGCGGTAGTGGTAGGTAAAGGAAATTATGGTGAGTGTCGGTGGTAGGTGGTGGAGGCGGCGGTGGCCGGCGATGGGTGGCGGCGATGGGTGGCGGCGGTGGTGGGTGGTAGCGGGTGGTGGTGGTGGTTGGTGGCGACGGCAGGGGTGGAGGGCGAAAGTGGTGGGTGGTGGTGGCGGTGGTTGGTGGAGGCGGCAGCAGTGGTGGGCGTTGTTAGTAAAGGGTGAATGAGGGGTGGAATGGAAAAAAACATGGGGGTGGATGGAATGGTTTTGAGGGAATGGAATGCCTTATGGAATGAGTGATTCCATTCCTTTAACCAACCAAACACACTATTTTTTATTACCTCGTAATGGTCCATTTCATTCCCCTTTCCATTCCATCATACCAAACACTACCTAATTGTTTAGTAGTTTTACCAAGGACTAAAAGAAATATCCATATGAGTTGTCAACCTGCATATTATCATCCTTTTGAGTAACCTTTGCTTTCTGTGTTTTCTTGCTCAACTAGACAAAATTCACTAAGTGACAACAGCTTATGGCCATAGGCCAATCATATCACCATGTTAACCAATGCGTGTCGTTTATCTTTTAGCTATTTGGTATTATTACACGGTTAAAATCCGTGTATTACACATGTTAAATAAAATAGATATTAAATAACTAGTAATTAAAATTTAGAAATTATAAAACAACGTTTTGATATAAGATATATTTACAAAAATAAGATATATATATATAGGGAAAGTATAAATTGAAAACCCACTCGAGTTAAGAAAGCTCTGAAAACCCGTCAAAAAACCATCTAAAAAAGTTTTTTTTTTTTTTGAAAAAAATACACAAGGTGACATACATGTTTTTAAGCGTTTTGGGCCAAAAAATAAAAAAAAAAACGCCGAACGAATATTTTAAAAAAAAATAAACAACGCAAACTTTGTTACAACGATGTTAACATATGTTAAAAAGCAGAAACATATGTTAACAGCGCTGTAACATATGTAAAAAGGCAGAAAACATATGTTAACAGCGCTGTTACAAAGTTTGCATTGTTTATTTTTTTAAAAAATATTCGTTCGGCGCTTTTTTTATTTTTTTGGCCCAAAACGCTTAAAAACATGTATGTTACCTTGTGTATTTTTTTCAAAAAAAAAAAAAAAAAACTTTTTTAGATAGTTTTTTGACGGGTTTTCAGAGTTTTCTTAACTCGAGTGGGTTTTCAAAATATTCACCCCTATATATATATATATATATATATATATATATATATATATATATATATATGGAAGGTGCAATAAGATAATCGGTAAAGTCACTGGAGACTCTAGTAACTTCTATCTAATACTTGGGTTGGTGGCCCAGCGTCAATGGTAATAGGTAGGGCCATCCATAAAAATCTCTAAAAATCTACGTATTCTATCTGAGCGGTTAAAAAATAGGCTTTAGGCCCAAGTTTAAGTGTTAAATAAGTTATATAAAAAAATAATTACATATATATAGGAATTTTTTTTAAATAAACCCCCAAAATTTATGGACCATGTCCAGTTGGCCTCCTCGGACCACCCTAAAGACGCCTCTGGTAACAGGCGTTATCATGGACAAGTGTAATATATAAAGGATGGTTTAGGAGTAGGGGTAGGATCACGGGCGGATATATAGTACCATCGGGGGGACCTATTTTACCCCTCGATTATCCTGGCGAAGTGGAAATTTTTTTTGTTTTTAAGGTAATTTTATAAAATGTTACTCTTAAAAAAATGTTTTGTTACCCCTTAAAATATTTTTTATAAAATGTTACCCCCTTGTTTTATTTTCTAGATCCGCCACTGACTTGAACGATGAGGAAGGTATCATCAAGAGTTTTTTAAAAAGCGTAATTTAACCTAACCTGCCTTTTGGGTAGTATTATTGTTGTTGTTATGTAAATATTTAACAATTATATACTTAAATATTTAAATAAGATAATAATGTGCGATGTGACAGAAGTATAATTTATTAAAATGCATAAATATACCCTAAAATGCTTTATAATGTAATACAAATAATTTCTCCGGAGCAGTCAGCTTTTTTGAGTGGTAGGAATATTACGGATGGTCCGTTAATGCTTAATGAATTTATTGGGTGGATGAAGAAAGCTCGGAAACGAGGTATGATGTTTAAGGTGGACATTGACAAAGCCTATGATTCGTTGAGTTGGGATTTCCTAGAATCTATTATGATCCAAATGAATTTTCCGGATAGATGGTGTAAATGGATTATGGAGATTGTTCGATCCGCGAGAGATTCGGTGTTGGTGAATGGTTCTCCTACTCATGAATTTGGTTGTAGTCGAGGGTTAAGGCAAGGTGATCCACTTTCGCCTTTTCTGTTTGTGATTGCAATGGAAGCGCTTTCGACCGTTATGAGAAGATCTTTGGAGGTGGGTTTATTTCGGGGACTTATGTGCGGATCGGATGGGTTGGTACTCTCTCACTTGTTGTATGCCGACGATGTCATTTTCCTTGGTGAGTGGTCTGTGGATAATGCCAGGAATATCAAACGTGTTCTTAGATGCTTCTATTTAGTCTCGGGGCTTAGAATTAACTTGTGGAAGTGCGGCGTTTATGGTGTTGGGGTGCCGGAAAATGAAGTACAACAGTTGGCTGATGTATTATTGTGCAGACCTGGTACTTTCCCATTTACGTACCTCGGGTTGCAGGTCGGCGCGAACATGAATCTTAGGAAGAATTGGAAGCCGGTGGTGGACGCTTTTAGGAATAAATTGTCGATTTGGAAGGCGAAGACTTTGTCATTTGGTGGGAGAGTGACACTTATAAAATCGGTCCTAAACGCATTGCCCACATATTACTTCTCCCTGTTTAAAGCACCGGGGGTTGTTATCGATGAGCTAGATAAAATCAGGCGGGTATTTTTTTGGGGTGGGTCGGAGGAAAAGGCGAAAACGAATTGGGTTGCGTGGCAAAGGGTTAGTGCCCCGGTTGATTTTGGTGGTCTCGGTTTCGGTTCGCTTAATGACGCTAATCTCTCTCTAATGGCAAAATGGTGGTGGCGGTTCAAGTTCGATCCTAACGCCCTTTGGCGGAAGGTGGTTTGGACTATTCATAGTTCGAACCGGGATCGGAACCCCATTCCGTCTAAATTATCTATTCTAGGTCCTTGGAAGAAAGTGTTTTCGGCTATGCAATCGGTCAAAAGGTGTGGGTTGGATGTGGGTTGGGCTATTAAAGGGGTGGTTGGGAACGGGTTGGGTATCGCTTTTTGGTTGGACAGCTGGGCCATGGACACTCCGTTGGCTGTGGCGTTTCGAGCCTTGTTCGCTATTGAAAGAGATAAAAGGGTGTCGGTCGCTGATCGGGTTTCACGGCTGGGGTTGGGTTGGGATTGAGATTGGTCTCTGCAGCTCTGTTTCGCTTCCTGCCCTATCGGGTTCAACAGATTCTTGGGGCTGGGTTTCGGATTTAGGATCTATGTTTACGGCTGCTGATGTAAGGAGAAGACTGCAACATTGCAGATTTGTTCAGGCAGAATTTATTCTGCAAAGGAACTCTTGGGTCCCTTTGAAGACGTGGATACTTGCTTGGCGTGCGGACCTTGACAGACTTCCTACAAGGCTTAATCTACTTAGAAGGAACATTAATATTGGATCAGATTTATGCCCGATTTGTGGTGAGGTTGCTGAGTCCATGGAGCATCTGTTTGTTTCGTGTGGTTTCGCGTAGATCATTTGGCAGCTTGTGGCACAATAGTGTAAGATCGGTTCGCTTTACCTATTCCATTTTAGAGATATCTTGAAACTGCATCAACACATGGGAGGCTCGAAGAGTAAGAAGAAGATGTTTTATGCTATTTGCCTAACTACCATTTGGTGCTTATGGAAACACAGGAACGAGGTGGTCTTTAGCAACATTCAGGTTCAGCTTTCAAAGGTTTTTGGTGATATTAAGGCGACAAGCTTTTTCTGGGTTAAGGCGAGGGCTAAAAAATCGGGGTTGGATTGGAACGTTTGGTGTAATTTTGATTTTTCTAGAATAGATTGGTGACTAAGGTAAACCTTGGTGTAATCATGTTTGTACGGTGTATTGCTAGTATCCCACTAGCATTGGGTGAATAAATTTATTTTGTTGATCGTTCAAAAAAAATACAAATAATTATTTATTACTGAATTTTAGATCAACGGTCTTAAAAACTTTATATAAAATGATTTATCATGTATTATATATAAATATTTATTACTGAATTTTAGATCAACGGTCTTGAAAACTTAACCCTCTTTATTGTTGCTAATTAATATCATTTACCATAAGTACATGTGTAGTGAGGGGCTTTATGGAGCTCTGTAGGGCTTTATGGAAAAAGAAAGGGGTAGTGAAAATGGGCTTCATAAGGCTTCATAAATGATTGGATAATCTTTGTTTTTTATTTTTTTTATTATTTTTTTTGTTTTTATTATTATTATTATTATTATTATTATTATTATTATTATTACCCCACCTACCCTATCCCCTATACACACAAAGACATACATCATCATCATCAACACTTCCAACAGCGTCTTCAACCATCATAGCCACCACTGTCACAACCATCACAGCCACCACCGTCGCCACTCTATCACAACCAGCATCATCACAACCATCACAGCCACCACCGTCTTCATCATCAACATCTTCGTCATCATAATCTTCAACATCAACATCTTCGTTATTCATGTTCATCATTATAATAATAATAATAATAATAATAATAATAATAATAATAATAATAATAAAAATGTCTTGTGTTTTTTTTTTATCATAACCCATATTTATAAATCGACTTAACTCATATTTTGCAATATAGTGGATACAATTTTTTTACCACTGAACTTGAGACCAACAATCCTCAATAAACTTACAAACCGATATGTAAGATGAACCATTTTTACTTATTGCCTTCTTTGCACCTTCTTTCAATCCGTTAACATTCATTTTCATTGATTTTCCATCTTCGCCATCCATCAAATCTATTACCATCCTCGCAACCTCATCCCTCCTCACAACTTTCTTCGTTGGCAGCAACGCCGGCCTCATTGCCACCTTTAGCTCCTCCGTTAAAAATGTGGCATTCATATTCTGTTCTGCATACAACGGCCATGCAATCATAGGCACTCCATTTGTAACACTCTCTAACGTAGAATTCCATCCACAATGTGTCAAAAACCCTGCAACAGACACATGATTCAAAATCTCCACTTGTGGGGCCCATGATGACACCACAAACCCAACCTTTTTGGTTCGCGTCAAAAACCCTTCTGGAAAATAATCACATGTAGTGTCTAATTGACCATCTTTAAAAAAAGACCCATCCGACACGTGTTCCGTCGGTGGTCGCACCACCCAAACGAATCTTTTCCGGCTCAGCTCCAAACCCCAAGCTAACTCTTTTATTTGCTCGGATGATATCGTCCCTCCGCTTCCAAACGACACGTATATAACCGACCGGTCCGGTTGTTTGTCAAGCCACTCGATAACCTCATCCTTTAACACAACCGATTCCGGTTCGTATCTTTTGTATACCGGTCCAACCGTGTAAACCGGTTTGTACTTCACCACAGACCGTAAAATCTCATTGGTTCTAAGTGCATCAAGAGATTGAGGCTCAAGATCTTCCCACGTGTTAATCAACATTCCATCAGCCAAAGTAACACCAACTGCTAGGTCTATGTAAACCTTATACGTTTCATCATCCCGGTTCAACATGGTATCAATAACCTCATCCGGTCGGACCGGTTTGCAACCGGGTATCTCAAACGGCTCTTTGTGATCAACATATTGACCCACAACTTGCTTATCAAGCACTGGAGAGTAAGTAAAAAGTGTGGTAAACCATGCGTTGCCAGTTATAAATACATACTTTGGTATCCCTAGTTCTTCCGCGATGGCCCACGACTTGCTGGCGAAAATATCGCCAACAAGGACGTGGGGACGGGTTTCCATCGCGGAGATGGCGCTACGGATGGCGGGAATTGTTTCCCGCATCATGACGTAAAGTTGCGTGACAACACTTGCGTCAGGTGGGACGACTGCGGAGATATCCGCAGCCGGGATTTGGATGATGGAAAAGTGGCTGGCGAAGGATGTAATGAGTTGGGATAGGGAGTGTGAGGCGGTGGCGATGACGGCAAAGACGGTGACACGGAGGTTGTGTTGGGTGGCAAGACGGTGGCCGAGTAATAATATTGGTGTTAGATGGCCGATGCCGGGACTGGCGATTATTGTTACATGAAGTTGTTTGGGGGCCATTGTTTGTGAGTGATAAATGGATGAACTAGTTTTGTGGTGGGAATTTTTGGTCTACCTTATGTATTGCATTTTGTTTCTCCTTTATGGAGAGAAAACGTGTTTAATTAAAGGGAGAGAAAATAATTGATTTTACATGAATTTATGAATGTATTTATTAGAAATTTATTGTAATCGTTGAAATACAACTTGATTCATTTAATATTGAGTAAATTGCCAAAATGGCCTTTCAGGTTTGGCCCAAAATGCTTGTTTGGTCACTTATCTTATTTTTGTGTCAAAAGCACCCCTCACAGATTGAAAATTGCCATTTTGGCCCATATTTAATAGAGTTTCTAACGAAGAAGAAAAACTCAGTTAAGTGGGAGGGGCATTTTCGTCCTTTCATGTTCAAACGTTTAAAAACCCCTTTTGTTACACTTATCAGTCATTTTAACCCTAACTATACACCTCGTCTTCCATTTTACCTCGTCTTCCATTTTACCTCGTCTTCCACGTTCTTCGTCTTCATCTTGCTCAATAATGTGGAGGTTTCGAGACAAGGGTGCTGATTTCAATCCTCTGCTTGAATACCGTAAGTTATTGTTGCTTACTGTTGCTTTGTCATGATCACCTCTGCTGAACATGATGAATAATATTTTTCTTTTTTTTCAGGTGAAAATCATCAGTTTTTTTAGTGGAATTGCATTATGGTGGTGAGCTGACTAATTTTCCAGATAGTAGATATGTGGGAGGTAAAATGACATATATTGATTATGTTGATCGTAATGTTTCTACAATGCTGAATGATATGGTATTAGAACTTGGTTATTCAGAAGAGGATATTTTCATTTTTAGGTATTATTTTAAAGTTCCAGGTGAGGATTTAGACTTTGGGTTAAGAACATTGAACGATGAAAATGATTATAATAGAATGTTGAAAGCTGCTGTAAAACATAGGCTGATAGAAATTTATGTTCAACCAATTCTAACCTCTTCCAATTCAAGTAATCAAACACAACCTGATCCTAGTGATTTAGGTGTCATAACCCAGGCAACACAGAGGTGTTAAAGTATGCCTGGAATTATGACAGCCCAGATGAGGATGCTTATTACCATGATCCCTATGAAGGAGAGCATGGAACAGATTCGGACTACTGTTCGGATGATGATTGTCGTTGGAAGTAGGCTTGTTGGTTGTTGTAGGTTATGTTTCCTGACTTAGGCTTATCTACTTCATGTATGCACTAGACTACTTTTAGTATGAACTTTATTTTGTATGTTTCTATTTGGTTATGTACTAACTACTTTAAGTATGAACTTTTCAATCTTTTCATTAAATACATTGTTCTTGGTCATTACAAACCTTATCATTACAATAAGAAACAACATACATTGAGTTTTTATCATTACAAAACGACCTACATTGAACTAAAACATGATAAAATACATGATGATTCCAACCCAAGTCATCCATAGATAAGTTTTCAGCTTCTTATTCTCAGATTTAAGTGTCCCAACTAAGGTCTGCAAGGCTGTGTTCTTGAGTCTCAGTTTTTCAGTCTCTTCACCATCATTGATAGTACTAGGAATCTGACCCAAGGGTAGTTCAGCCCAACAAACGAAACCACAGCTCCTCCCCTTCTTGTTGCAGCAGAAAAACCGTCTACCAGGGTTTGCAGAGGTGGAAGACACATGTATGATAGTAGGAGCTCCACATTTGCAGAATACCATCGTCTAGGTTAGCTAATCGAAACCTGTATGATTTGGAAGACAAACGAAATCCACACTTAGGTATGATTTGGGAATTAGGGTTTGTATGATTTGGGAATTAGGGTATGTATGATTTGGGAATCAGGTTTGAATTGAGAGGAAGAAGAAGAAGAAGGTCTGAAGATGAAGAAGATAGGTTTAAAATGGGCTTTTAAAACGTTATAACATGAAAGGACGAAAGTACCCCTCAGACTTAACTGAGTTTTTCTTCTTCGTTAGAAACTATGTTAAATATGGGCCAAAATGACAATTTTCAATCTGTGAGGGTCCTTTTGGCACAAAAATAAGATAAGTGTAACATTGCAAAATTTTCCCCAAAATTTTAATACATAAAAAGCCCTTATATATATATATATATATATTTTATTACACCTTTATCATTAATATTATACAAATGTGCCTAAGTCTTTATTTATCCTAACTCACAACTTATATACATAAATGTATATAAATAATAATAATAATAATAATAATAATATGATTCTAAATTCTTTTTTTTTTTCACATACAAGATTTTTTTTAAATAAAGCCTTGAGTCAAATAGTCAAAGTCTTAGTCAAACAGTCAAAGTCTTAGTCAAATAGTCAATTCATCATAAAACCTTACTTTATGGTGTTGACCAATTTTAATGGCTAATTGACTCCAAAACTAGTATAAAAACCCACCTATGACCCATTACACTTTGCACCTCTAAATCGATTGTTTCAATTCGATTAAACTCTCCCTCATACCTTTCTTCTAGAGTATATTACTTCTACAATTGAAGCTTTGATTATAAGCTCTTGTAATTGGCAACTTTGGGGCTACACATATTCTATTTCTCGAGACTTAATACTTTGCTAAGGTGAGTTTTACATAGCCCCTTTTCTATTTATCACCATTTTTGGGGTGAAACATGTTACAACAATATTTATGCAATTCAATCATCAATGTGTCTATGTGTATTTCTATGTTGCATTATGTCTTGAACATGACTAGGGTAAGCACAATTCTAGCATAAACATTCATCAGCCAAACGGTATACATTGATAGATCTATTGGACTGACAATCCCACCCGGATACGTGCCTCCTACAAAGGTAGCGTGGGTGTTTGTTACTGCAATATAAACGAGTGAACCATGAGCGTATGGGATGTACCACAATACAACAGTCACAAGGGTTGATTATGCACTCGATTTACTTCTAGTATGTTTTCACATATGGACTAGATTGCCATGACACATGAATTGCACAACAATTTTATTCGATTATCAAAACCTATGTAATTCTCACCAACTTTTGTTGACCCAAAATATTTTCAACTTAACATGTTTCAGGTTCTACTTGCTTGAAGATTTGAATTAATGCTTGAAGATGTGTGCATAGTTTTATTCAATTTGATGTACGAATTCTTGTAGAACAATTGTATGTAATTTATTTAAATCATATAATGAAATTTATTATTTACCATGAGCTACTGAACAATCATCAATACGCGACATCCCAATGTTTCCGCCATCGGTTGGGGTGTTACAGATTGGTATCAGAGCCATGGTTATAGGGAATTAGGTTATTAGAAAAATAATCTAGTCTATAACCATAGGATTATAACCAGTATTTGCTTCTTTTACTTGCCATTCTCTATCTCCCTCCTACTTCTTATCCCTACTTTCATCCTTACAAGAAGGTTGCTCTCCACCATTGGATCTACTCTTAGACTAATAGGACAAAATCCTCAGGTTTAGCCTGAACCACCTTGAGATCTCGTCGAAGTTCTAGATTTTAATAACGAACACTGCAATCTGGAAGGGTGAACGCCTGTATTCTGAGTCTTCTGTCTAGGCTGGCATTGCGCATATATCCCAATCAGACGAGGGACCCGGATGCCTACCTGGGAATTCTCGGGATGAGTGTTCACTTATAGGCTAAAGCATGTCTTCATATGTTATTAAAATTTAGAATCTTTGATAAGTCAACGTTTTCGTTTATTCGTTTTAATTAAATGAATAAATGATTACATTCCTTATATTACCTCATTGTCCTTCATTCAACCCATATCTTATTGAACATTCATTACCCAAATCACTTCCGTAACCGATGCCCTAAACTAAACAGAGATCAAGATCCTCCAGCTACCTAACCGCAAGTCTCACCATTTGACTATTGGTTGCTTTTATTCTATGTATTGACGCTATTTGATTCAAGTAATAAAATATTTGTCTGAGAGTTGTTACATGGTGCATGATTGTTTGAATGTGAACTAATTATATAAATCTATACAACTACAACTCATATACTGTGCTTGTTATACTTGCTTGCATAAACATGTTATCAATTTGCAACCTATGTGTATAATAAATGTTGCACTTAATAGAGGTCATCATGCCTTTTCAACAGTCGGGAGAGGCCCTACAACCTGCTCCACTGGTGGAGGCTATCGAACCTACTCAACGATTGGTAGAGGTCATTATGCCTTTTCAACAGTCGGGAGAGGCCCTACGACCTACTCCACGACTGGTGGAGGCTATCGGACCTGCTTAACAATCGGTGGAGATATAGAAGGACGCAAAACTTTAATGTAAGGTAAATTGGTGATTGCGGTCCGGAACGTAATCATGAATTTACAGGTACGTTAAGGTAGTGTGAAATTCTATCAAGGTTTTCAGTAAATAACCAATTATAAACTCTAGTTACCTGGTAGTTCATTTAGTCTTTCTATAGTCAATCAACTCATGCATTTCTTTTAGGAGTCCTAAAACTTAAGATTCTTATTCTCCTTGCTATTTCAGATGAACCTAATCCAACCCTTAAAACTCACACATATCAAAACTCTTACCCAAATTATTCGAAACAGTTTATTCTGTTACCTATAAATTTATGTCATGCCTTAACTCGAAACTTCCCAAACCACCCTTGTCCTAATTTCTACCCAATCACCTTCAACCCTGTGTTTTCAATAAACTTCGGGACGAAGTTTCCAAAAGTAGGGGAGACTGTAACATTGCAAAATTTTCCCCAAAATTTTAATACATAAAAAGCCCTTATATATATATATATATATATATATATATATATATATATATATATTTTATTACACCTTTATCATTAATATTATACAAATGTGCCTAAGTCTTTATTTATCCTAACTCACAACTTATATACATAAATGTATATAAATAATAATAATAATAATAATAATATGATTCTAAATTCTTTTTTTTTTCACATACAAGATTTTTTTTAAATAAAGCCTTGAGTCAAATAGTCAAAGTCCTAGTCAAAGTCTTAGTCAAACAGTCAAAGTCTTAGTCAAATAGTCAATTCATCATAAAACCTTACTTTATGGTGTTGACCAATTTTAATGGCTAATTGACTCCAAAACTAGTATAAAAACCCACCTATGACCCATTACACTTTGCACCTCTAAATCGATTGTTTCAATTCGATTAAACTCTCCCTCATACCTTTCTTCTAGAGTATATTACTTCTACAATTGAAGCTTTGATTATAAGCTCTTGTAATTGGCAACTTTGGGGCTACACATATTCTATTTCTCGAGACTTAATACTTTGCTAAGGTGAGTTTTACATAGCCCCTTTTCTATTTATCACCATTTTTGGGGTGAAACATGTTACAACAATATTTATGCAATTCAATCATCAATGTGTCTATGTGTATTTCTATGTTGCATTATGTCTTGAACATGACTAGGGTAAGCACAATTCTAGCATAAACATTCATCAGCCAAACGGTATACATTGATAGATCTATTGGACTGACAATCCCACCCGGATACGTGCCTCCTACAAAGGTAGCGTGAGTGTTTGTTACTGCAATATAAACGAGTGAACCATGAGCGTATGGGATGTACCACAATACAACAGTCACAAGGGTTGATTATGCACTCGATTTACTTCTAGTATGTTTTCACATATGGACTAGATTGCCATGACACATGAATTGCACAACAATTTTATTCGATTATCAAAACCTATGTAATTCTCACCAACTTTTGTTGACCCAAAATATTTTCAACTTAACATGTTTCAGGTTCTACTTGCTTGAAGATTTGAATTAATGCTTGAAGATGTGTGCATAGTTTTATTCAATTTGATGTACGAATTCTTGTAGAACAATTGTATGTAATTTATTTAAATCATATAATGAAATTTATTATTTACCATGAGCTACTGAACAATCATCAATACGCGACATCCCAATGTTTCCGCCATCGGTTGGGGTGTTACAATAAGTGACCAAACAAGCATTTTGGGCCAAACCTGAGGGGCCATTTTGGCAATTTACTCTTTAATATTTAACGAAAAAAGTCTTTTTTTTTATGCATAAAAAGAAGGTTCATAATTTTTTTTTTCGGAAATACTTCATATATATATATATAGGGGGTGGTTAAAATAAAAACCCACCTAAAACGAAGAAACCCGGTAAACCCAATCTAGACCATTGATCTAAAGTGATCAATGGTCTAGATTCATTCTACATTATTTTAATTGATTTATTAAGGTAAAGGACAAAAAAAGGGCACAATGGTCAAATGTCATTTTCTGAAAAAGCACATATGACAAGTGGACCCCACACATGTCACATCATCTCTCTCATACTTTTGTGACCATGGTCCTAAATCTGTCAGCACGTCATGTTACATATGTAACATATGCAGTGTTGCGTTCTAGACATGTTGTAATTGCTGTTTGTGTTTCCTTTTGCTGTTTTGCTGTCCCTTTTGATGTTGTTGTATTCCTGTCACCGCCTTGGTGGGCCTTTATATTTATATATAAAGTCGTTGATCGTTCAAAAAAAAAACATATGCAGTGTTGTGTACGTTAAAATTGCACAGACTCTGGTCTCATATTTTTTTTATTAGACCATATTTTTTTTCGTTTTATTGTACCAGCACCAGAATTGTTGCATACGTAACGAGAATTGATATGGTTATAGGCATTTTGTTACTTACAAAGTGCTAAAAACAAACAAAACGGTCATTACAAAGTGCTAAAAACTTTATAGATCAAAAAACATTCAAATGTATACAAGAATTGTTTCTTACAAAGTGCTAAAAACAAACAAAACGGTCATTACAAAATCAACAAATGCTAAAAAAACTATCATAAACAAAAAAAAATTGTCCACACTTCATTCTTGATAATCATCTTCATCTTTAATGCAAAAAATATGCTCACCTGCAAAAATAAAACAAAAATCATCAATTTACATGTAAAAGACCCCCCCCCCCCCTTAACGTATGTTAACCAACTGGATTACAAAAAAACATACGAAACTGATACAAAAAAACATACGAAACTGATACAAAAAAACATTGTTTTATACATTTAGTTATCAAGATTATCAAACATACGAAACTGATAGCAACTTAGTTCTGCTGTTACATACGAAACAGACGCAAACATAGATTTGATCCAATGATTAGTGACTTTTGTTTTAATCAATATATGGTAAAAAAATCAGAAGCTAATTTATACCAACTTAGTTCTACTGTTACATACGAAACAGACGCAACATAGATTTGATCCCACGTGTAACTGATGAAAGTCAAAAAATCAAACCTTTGTATCTGGTAAAAAAAATCAGAAACTAATTTATACCATAGTTTTGTTGTTACATACGAAACATGCGCAAAAATATAGGAAACAGATGCAAACATACATTCCACACATTATAATACTCATACAAACATGCACATACTAGTAAAAAACAAATCAGACATATTGTTGCATATGTTAAGAGACAGTAAAATTCACCAATTTTTATTAAAAAAACATATTAATAATAATATCATATAAAAAAAGGTTTCTTAATATGTAAACCTACGTGTAAACATGATTAGTTATGGTGTTACATACGAAACAGATGCAAAAACATACATTTTCAAAACCATCACAAACACCTTCTTATTACCAAAAACTAATTAGCTCAAAATTCAAACTCTAACCATTAAATGTTTTCTAACCCTATATAATACCATACAAAAAATTAAAAAACTAAACGTATTACACTTAAAACTCTTGAAACTAATCAAAACTAAATGAAATAAAGGAAAAATAATAGCAAACCTTTGAAACTGGTAAAAAAATCAGAAACTAATTTATACCAGCTTAGTTCTGCTGTTACATACGAAACAGACGCAACATGGATTTGATCCCATGTGTAACTCATGAAACCGCCACAACGTATCTAACAAAAAGAGATACCAATGTTACATATGAAACAACACCAGTTTGAGTTCTCAAATTATATAAACATATTATAACAAAAACATATGGTTTTTTCCCAAAAAAAAAAAAAAAAAAAAAAAAAAAAAAAAAAAAAAAAAAAAAAACTCTAATGTAAGTAGCCTATAAAATTCCTAAAAAAATAAAATAAATTAAAAAACCAAATCACATTGGACCTTCAAAAAGTGAAATATACCACAAAAACCTCAAGACAAATTTTAGTATATTTCTAAAAGTGAAAAATACCACAAAACCTCAAAAAATGTAAAATAAATTAAAAAACCAAATCACATTGGACCTTCAATGTAATTTTCCATAATATTTGTAATTTTATGGAAATATACCACAAAACAGATCATGGACAAATCATGTACATAAATGTCAAATCTCTATAATATTCGTAATTTTCCATTGACCTTCTTAATAAAGTTTCCTTATAAGTTAAAAAAATAATAAAAAATAAATAAAATTATTACCTCCATTGACCTTCTTTATCATATTGTTTTCCAAGGCTAGCTCTAACCTTCTTCTTCAAATCAGAAACAGAGAAGTGTGGTGGTCAGGATGGTTTTGGTTGTGGCTTGTACTCGGGTCCGGTCAAGACTCAGTCATCGAGTCAAGGTGTAGGTTAAACTCGATTAACTTCTAAATCAAGTCAACAATTCGGGTTTTGGTTTGTTTTGCAGGTTGCGTTCAACTTAGTTTTGCATGTTGTGTTCACATCTATACAACCAGTCATCAACTTCTGTCCCATCAAACTTTGGAAAGTCAATCTTCCCAATTCTGTGTAACCTTTCATTTCTTGGAACCATAGCATTGGTTACACCTGGGCCATTATTCACATCTCCATTGCTAGTAGTAGTATTATTCATTTTCAACAAGAGAGCCTGAACGATTGCATTTAGGCTTGCAATTGTGGATTCAGACTTCTGCATGAAGGCATCAATCTTCAATAAAGACACCGAATGATCATCAACTGTCTTTTCAAGTGAAGATTTCTCTGCATCAGATCTACTGCGAGTAGTCATGATTGCACACAAAAGAATCAAGAAAATTGGATACAATTGGGGAAAAACAAGAATTTGAAATGAAGAATGGACAAACCACGAATTGGTCGATCCACAAGAACTGATTGATCACTAATTGATCAATGCAATGGAGTATATTGATCACAAATTGATCAATACAAGCTTGTTAGTGAAAAGAAACCGGTGGAATGATTGAATGAAAAGAAGAGCAAAAAAAAATTGATCGGAGAATTGAACGGAATCTAACCGGAAAAGATGAAGAAGATGATTGGAACAATCGGAAAAAAACTGGTACTGATGTTTTGATACGTGTATGATGATTAATGATGGTGTTTGATGGTGGTAGGTTATGGTGGTGAGAAGTAGTTGTGGTGGTTAGTTAGGGTGGTTGGTGACGGTTATGGTGATCAAAGAGCCGAGGACAGCTGGCTCTGATACCAATGATAAGGATCGAACAATCTAGACAGAGAACAGAAGAGAATTTGGCCAAAATGATCGATGATTATTATTATGACCAATACAGCTATATAACAACCATACAAACAATCAACCTGTAACTAC
This sequence comes from Ambrosia trifida, assembly GCA_028751855.1. NCBI lineage: Eukaryota > Viridiplantae > Streptophyta > Magnoliopsida > Asterales > Asteraceae > Ambrosia > Ambrosia trifida. Next base: position 98,440,767 of record CM054123.1, on the reverse strand, counting down.
CTTTCCCACCCAATTCAAACTATCACATATTCCCAAAACTACCCTTATACTTCTAACTATTACAACTTTGGTCCCTGAGCTTATTTCAACATATCAAAATCTTTGTTTAGGTTAGGTCGGGCTTTGGTTCCCAAGGGGTTTTTTTATTGAGTCCGCACCCTAATTTAATTTTCTTTAAAACTTTCACAAATCTGTCACTACCATTACACCTGAAGATGTGTATGTGATGTGAACCTATGGTATGTATAAACCATGGTGTTTATGGGTGGTAATAGGAAAAAAAAACTCAATTCACACATGAGAATTCTTTTAAAAAATAATATTTATTTGTAGTGTTAAAAACTCTTATATTAAATAAATAAAATACTCGTCGTGGGCATATTACATTTGCATTTATTAGGTTTTCTTTTTCGTTATCTAAATTTAACGAGATAACATTTCAGAGCGTACTTAAATGATTCAACGCTTTACCTGTTTGGTTTACCACTCCAATCATTTATTTAGGGGCTGTTTGTTAGTCTTTTAATGAGGCTATAAACCATTCAGCGCTAAATGATTTAGTATTCAGCGCGTTTGTTTCAGCTTCTAAATGGAATGGTTAAGGCTGAATCATTAAGATTTGGGATGTTGCTGAACCATTAAGCACTTAACGAAACTGAACGTTAATGAGACTCTTCTACTAATGTGGGACAAGGAAATTAACCATTAAAAGGTCAAACTTAATAATTTAGCACTTAACCATTCAGATATTTTAATGATTCAACACTTAATCAATCAAACAGCCTCTTACTTTTATTTACGTATCGAACTCGCCGCGATGGATGATAACCCCTAGTCAAAGAAAAATTACAATCTCTAATACTACTTTAAGATACTAGTAGTAAACCCGCGCGTTGCTGCGGGACGGTTAAGATAAATATATTTTTTTAATAATGCACAAGTGTAGACGTGTTAGCCCACCAAGCCATAGGAAAAATGTAAAAACGTAATTGTCTTTGAATGTGAAACGATGTATATGAGATTAATCCATTTCTTTTCATTGTTTAAACTTTAAAAAAAAAACTATATTTTTTTATATCTAACATATACGTTCTTATAACTTTTCATGCCATACTATGTAAATTGTCCAATCATATGTCCTTAACTTCCAACATCTAAGAGATGATGTGTACACAGGACACCCAGATATAAAAAAAGATTTCACTATATATGAAAATGAACTTCTTTGACTATCAAAATTCAGTCATCAGCACTGTTCTCAAAACCAAATATGAGCATAGATAATTGTCACACCCTCAAAATCCACTTGCGGAGTTTTACCGCGAGGCGCATGACAAACCAGGATCCAAACCAACGATCACAATAAACAAGTCTAAATGTAATTAATGCAATACCAAAACATAGTTTTAAAATCCCGTTTACAGCGGAAGCTTATTCAAAATAAAGTTCAACATAGGTAACCAAAGTTCAATGTTTATGAAATCATGCAACACTATCTAGACGCCGTGCAGACGCGTGCGCCCTAGTTCCATGTGCTACCTTAGCGACCTGAGAAAACATGTAAAAGTTTACGTCAGCACAAAAATGCTGGTGAGTTTACAGGTTTGCAGTACAAGTACCAAGTCCACCTGTCCATACTATAACAAATAGAAAACCAGTATACGCTAGCTAGGCGTACGTTTTGTTACTACCACGATTGGAAAACCATTACTAACTCGAATACCAGTTTTGTGCCCGAATAGTTCCAAATGTTCCTGTTGTTCCTGTTTGAGACAATATGCACTCGCCCGGCCCTCCAAGCCGACGAGCGGGGTTGGTCACTCCCAATAGCGCTATTCACATTTCCCCGTTGTGCAAACCCGCACATTCATGGTTCCCCCCGGGACTTCCAAAGATCGTGTAGTATACGTTAGAACCCATAGTATGACAGAATTTACCAAACAATCGTTTTAACACATGTTTTCTCCCCCGAAAGTATAAAACCAGTTTAAAAGAGGGGCCGTAAACTCACCTTAAGTTGCTTTACTCCTAATCCCGAGTAAACTCAGCTGCTATGTTAGTCCCGTACAGTGGCGACCTAACATACGACAGTTACAAGTACTTAGACTAATAACCCGCAGGTTAATTAGTCCCTAGATGTCCAGACCATAACCAAGTTCGTTTAAAAATACCGTGACTGTTTAACTGACCCAAAGTACAAGACTCGACATCCCATTGGTGACCCGAGACTCCCCGTGTTATGTTTACGCTCCAAAACATACAATAACGCAAGTACACTTAACACACGTTAACGTTCAACAAGTTATAGCACATAGTTCACGTATCACCGAAATACATCCAAATATATGTTACCAAGTTATTAGACATGTTACGAGGTTCCTAGCAGGTTACTACATGTCAAATCGGGTCTCGGGATGCTAATTTACACTTACAGCAGCAGTGCACGCGATTAGGGAGGCTAATCGCATGAAGTGTCACGCGACTAGGGCTAATCGCCCCTTGAGTCACGCGATTAGGGGCTACTCGCCCCTGTTGTCTGGCGATTGGGCTACTCGCCCCCATGTCACGCGAGTGGGGCCTAATCGCCCTTATGGCACGCGAGTGGGGGTCTACTCGCCCCTGCTACATGCGATTAGCAAGGCTACTCGCCTGTAACCTTGCTGTTCCGGTTTTTCGCGCGTTTAACGTTCCAATTCAGATCCAGAGCGTGTGTAACTACCCAATATCATCCCAAACACTATCCTAAACATGTTTAACCCAAAACCCTTCGTTCATCCTCGTAAAATCAGTCCTGCATGCAACCAAAGCAATCCAAACACATACACATAGCATGCAACATTCAATTAACGCATGTAATCATAACCCTATTATCCAATTACTGAGATTTCTATCATTATAATAACAATATTAATTCTGACCTAGCATGATAACACATCAAAACATCATCAAGATTCATAAAAATCCTATCTTTCTAATCATACATACCCATAACGCATGTTTATTAATTATAATCCGATTAATAACTCTTATTGACGATTTTCAGAAAGCTTTTTCGTTTATGAACAGGTCTGGACCATTAGGGATTGATTAAAAACGTTTACAAAGTATTATGGGTGAGAATCAAACCTTGGAATTGTAAAAGGATGATGGTTAGACCTTGAAATCTTGTGTTTTTGATCAAAATCGCCTTCCAGAGGTTGTTTCAGTGTTTGGGGCGGTTATGGGACGACTAGGGTTTGTCTAATTGAGTTTAGGAGGTTAAGTGTTGTATTTATAGGCGTTTCTAGTCGTCCAGCCCGTTCCATGCGATTGTGCAGGTTTATACGCGAGTAGGGTGCCTAATCGCATGACTGTTCATGCGATTAGCCCTATTCGCCTATAGGGATCCTCCTACTCGCCCCAAAGTCATGCGATTAGGCTATCCCCCAAGCCTAATCGCCTATAACCCCTATGTTGGTGTGTTTTGCGCGTTAAACCCCGTTTTAACATATGTTAATGCATATTCATGTACCGACAAGTCACATAATGATTGTAAACACATAACACAAGTAAATACACATATTTACACTCGTTCACCAATTCCCGGGACTCGAGACTCGTACGTTCCGTATGCCCTGACGATCCTACAAATCGTCACCGTTTGTACACTTGGTTAAGGACTGACATCTACCGAACCTCTAGACCAACATCCAATGATCTTCTAGACTAACCAATAGTTCCCGAACCATAACCCGACTTAACTAACCCAGTTAAGTACAATATACACGTGACTCGCTAAGGTAGACTTTCATCTAGACAACGTTGTTAACCCGAATTTGCCAGGTGTCACAATAATTTTTATTCCCAAATCTTTCTATATAATTTTTCATAAATTTAGACCAAACCACCATATGGATACGTATTGTCAAGCATGAACTCAAAACCAAATATGAGCAAAGAAACCAAAACAGAGTAGATAAACCAAAACATAACCATTCGATATCAGTATAAACAAGTAAACAGAGAAGTAAAGAAGTATCAACAAGATATTTATTTTAATAAACAAATCAAGTTTAACCTGAAAGATGAACTTGCAGATACAATCCATTTTCGGATTGTGTCGACGTTTTGCCAGATTCGTTACAACATGATTACTCTTTTCAGCGTCCTCAGTCGCACCTTGTCGTTCTTATTAAATAATTAAAATAAAAAAACCCTTATCAACAGAAAATCAAAACGTACCGTACTACTTGGTGTTGTGTGTGCGTCACTTCATACCACCATTAACTCTCTGCAAAGATAAAGATAAAATAATTTGTTTTAACAATTCTCATGATGAACGACACTCTATATTTATATAGACATATGCAATTTTAAAGAAAGAAAGAAAATGTAAAATTAATATTTGTTGAATATAATTATTTGAAGCTTGCACATCACATGATATTATATATAACAATTTGAATGGATTTTTGCTAGCAAATATAGAAACTTAATTATCTAGAAAATAAATCTTTATTTATCTTTACTACATAGTACAAGTATCTTAATGCATTGAAGGGTAATTTGGGGAAGATTTATATGACATTTGAGGGTTGAAGCACATAATTTTTTACATCTCATCTTAACTTTACCAAAATTAGACATGTTTGCCCATTATTCACTCTTTTTAATGTAGTTGAGATATTTATTTAATTTACACAAATGATATTAATTTCCAATTTTATACACCCAGCAGCCATGTGTGTCCACATCACCAACCACTCATTCAATCAAAGTTTCCACCTGTTCACATCCAACCGCTCTACATTTGACACCTGGCACCATTTCCACCCTACGTGTCATCTCTTTAACCCAATCCCTTTCCTCACCGGACCACCGTACCACCACCCTCTCACGACCGTCTCCTCCCTCCTTTTTTACAATATTCCGATCACTCTCTCCAATTGTTTCATATCTCTTTCAATATTATAAACCACAATCTGCTGCACAGGTTATTATCTGACCATTTATTTGAGTCTTTCTTTGTTATAAATCTTTTATTACGCACGTGATTATTTTATTCTGATCTAAGTCTGATTTGTTTTTATTTTTTAATAGTTTTATGAAATGAATTGTGTTGTGGTTATGTTTGATTCGGTACCAATACATTTAGGTAAATCGGTGGAAAACTTTGTATTCCTAGTTTCAGCTATTTGATGATTTGATTGTGTTGTGGTTAAGTTTGATATGGTATCAATACCATTTTTACTACCGGTACCGATACCGAAAGTACCGAATCATAAAAATGGTAACGATACATGTAACGAATGGGAAAAATCGGTACGTACACGGGTGCGGGTGTTTGGGAAAAAAAATCCCATCCCTAATTTGAATGATTTGATGAGTTGATTGTGTTGTGGTTAAGTTTGATTTAGTACCAATACTATTTTTATCTAAAAAGTACTGGTACCGATACTGAAAGTATCAAATATTGAAATCCTAAAAACTTGGTACCGATACATATACCGAGTAGGCAAAATCAGTACGGATATGGGCATGTGGGAAAAAAATATTATCCCAATTTTCAGTGATTTGATGAGATGAGTAGAGATCTGTTTGTTTGTTTGTTGATTGATGTTTTGACATGTAGATTTCATGGGAGCTGGTGAAGGGAGCTCACCTGCTAAACAATCTAAACCCTCAGTGACTCAGGTTGTGTCACTATTTCTTTTTCTGCAAGTTATTATTTTTTTTTTTTAAGGAAAAAAAAAAGTGTCACACAAAATAATCTCCAATTGTTACCATATGTTCAGGAAACACATCCACCTACTTATGCTGATTGGTCAGCCTCAATGCAGGTGCATGATAATAATAATAATCATAATCATAATATGATATGATATAATCAATTTGTTTGTAATTCTTTGGTTATGAGTATTGAGATTGGTTCTTATGGAGGTTAACGCGTTTTATGTTAGGCGTATTATGGTGGTGGCGCGCCTCCACCGTTTTATCCCCCAATTGTTGCATCTCCAACTCCTCATCCGTATATGTGGGGAGGCCAGGTTATCATCATCATCATCATCATCATCATCATCATCATCATCATCATCTGTAGTTAGTTAGTTGTTTGTTTGTTAGATGTCGGGATTTATGGATATATTGATGTATGCTTATGTAACTCATTTCAGCATCCTATGATGCCACCATATGGGGCTCCAGTTCCATATCCGACTCTATATTCCCCGCCGGATGTTTATGCTCATCCCGGCACGCCTATGCCAGTCCGCCAGAAGGTAGCATCAAGTTCAGGGAATGATGGTACCACTACCCAAAGGTGTGTTACTGTGTACGCATCGTACATATTCTATAGTGTTTTCATTAGTTTAAATTTAACATGCCGCGTTGTTTATCTCTTTAAATCAGCAAATCTAATTATAAAATTTGATCAATAACAGTGCTGAGAGTGAGAATGATGGTTCTTCGGATGGTAATTGAAACTCTGACTTGTTACTTGGAAATCTTTTAATCCGTGATATAGAATTATAATTTTCGTTTTATGCAGCTAATTTGCAGAATGATAAGTCTGGGAATCCTGTTGTTCATACGCCTGCTACTACTGCTAACAATGTAGTTTTAGAAATGCAATCAAATCCTTTGCTTGCTCCTCAAACAGCGGTGCCACCACCGATAATGGGACAGTGGCCACGGGTATGAATCAACTAAAAACGTATTTTTTTTCTGATTTATATCTGGTTTTTATATCTTATGGATGCAAAATTTAAGTATGTAACGCAACCATCATACAGCAGGATGAACGAGAACTGAAGAGACAGAAGAGAAAACAATCTAATCGAGAGTCGGCTAGGAGATCGAGAATGCGCAAACAGGTAGTTATTGAAGGAATGCAGAAAGTTATGTTGAATATAATATTTTCTTTTAATAACCGTGAGAACCTGTCATCGGAAACTCGCGCACCCCACCACCACCAATACCATGCTAATCATTGGGACCATGAAAACGGAGTTTACACTACCAGGTGGCCGTCAAGGGGTTAAAGGCAAAAACCTGTAGAATCTGGATTCGGAAATGAGTCCCTTACTAGAGGGAACAAGTTGCTTATTGTTTATTTTTAATGGTTACTTATGTGCTCAAAATGCAGATTTGATCTCCGAAATTTAATTGTATTTAAATAATGTATGCGCAGGCTGAGTGTGAAGAGCTACAAGCACGAGTTGAGGTACTAAGCAATGAAAATCACGCGCTCAAAGATGAGCTGCAGAGACTCTCTGAGGAATGCAAGAAACTAACAACTGAAAACGATTCTATGAAGGTTTATGCCAACGCTTAATAATTACACTTATTAATAAAAATGTTTTGTTTCTTTTATTTTGTATTATATCATACCATTGATAGTTAATGACTCAATGTTGCTTGAACAGGGTAAGTTAACTAAGTTTTGCGAACCTGAGGCCGTGCCAAACGTTGATGCTCAGCTTAAATCTCAGGAAAATGAAGGTCAGCAATAAGAATGCGACAGGATCAGACAACTTAGAGCAAAAATATTTGCCCTTATTATAAAAAGGTTACCGTAGGATTGATTTATGAAACTAAAATGTTGTGTATCTCGCGTTATTTATGCCATTGGTCAAACTAATCAACGAAGCGGCAACTGATAGGAAGCCAGAAACAAAAGCCTATATGGGTCTGACTCTTTTATAAAGTAGGCCTATGTAAACATTGGACTATTTCATTATTTGATTTAACTTCACCTATGAATATGATTGTCTTGTGCCCAACCAGCCGGCTAATCTGTCTAAACCAAGTCTTGATGGTTCTTCGCCTTAACGTGTCAAAGGCAGGAACGTTGACACTTTGACAGGTTTACTGACTTATCGTCATCTGTGTTTTTGGGGTTCAATCTTTATGCCCAACTTTGAACAACTGTTATAGTTTATGTCCTTAATATGATAATATTCAGGTTATAGTGATAAAAGCTTGAGGTTTTAATTTTCAGTCGTAACCTATTTGTCTATATCAATATCGAGTGGCGTTACATATATAATTTTATATGTTTTCTTCGTAAATCTGCTACCATTTTTCCTCCCTCCAAAATGACTATTTGTGGTCTGCTGGAAAACCGGTTATATATATGTTATCACATAATTGCTTCAAAGACCATCGAAAGGTATGAAATCCGCTGCTGATTAGGTTGGGAGTTCTTGAGACGTGTATTTATTTGTGCGTATTTGTATCTGAAAGTCAAGTGACACTGTATTATTTCGGATGAAAAAATACTTGAGTGTTGAATCAACACATTGTTTTGTGATGTTACCATCATATGTATAACACTGGTAAAACATGTTTAGTCATCAGCTATATCCTTTAAAACATTTATTTTCTCAGCAACACACTATCTTTTACCTTGGTTTTTACATTTCCGTCTCGTTAACACCTTTCAAAGTTATTTTCATAACTGAATATACATTTGTAGTTACAAAGGTCACTCCAAACCACCAGACAAAACCCCATACTGGGTCGTTTCTGGCAAGGGACAAGGACGGCTCACACGCGTTTCCATATCGTTACCACCTTTTACAGTTATTTCATTAACCAAACTTACATTTGTAACCGGTTACATAGGTGAGCAAAGATCATGCATATGGTTATACGAAATGTCTGTATAATTGTACATAGAGATAAAAGTTAACCTCATTCGCTTAAGCGTTTATAGTTATACATAACTGATTGTACAGCTTTACATCAAAGTATTTCACTAATTATGTGCTTGTACTTGTCTTTAGTTTATTACATCCCCACAATAATATTATCCCCTAAATCCCAAGTTTTAACTTATTTCCACATTCAAAAACAAAACACCCCCCTAGGATAGTATGTCTATATGAATATTATTTTTCCACTACCTTAGCCTCCTAAGCTGCTAAAACCTCCATGCTGACGTGGAAACAAGTGGCCTATCATGCCAACATAGCACCATCTCCGCCTGTCGTTTCGCCACGTGGAACCCCCTCACTTGCACCCGCCGCAACAAACACTCCGCCTGAAACTCAGCAAACCGACTCATCTCAACCGCCCTCACCCCCGCCCTACCAAACACCTCCCGCCACGTAGGCGCCTGCCGCCCCGCCGCCTCCACCGCCGCCGTAATCTTCGGCATCAACACAAACATCTCTATCTTCCTCATCCAATCACTCCCTCCCCCACCACTATTCGCCGCCTCCAACGATTCCAAAACCGTCGAATAGAACTCTAGTCCGTCTATTACCGTCTGACGAAACAACGACGATTCTGTTGCCATTAAACCGTCGTTGTCCACGCAGACGATAACTTGCGGACCAATCTGATGAATATCATTAATAAAACCCGCACCTATACGGTGGAAGATCGCGGAGTTTAGTAAAACCGCGGTCTTCTCACCGTCTATGAACTTAATAGACTTAAATGATAAGTACCCAAAGGTTTGAAACGAGACGAATTCTATATCGAATCGCAGTTTCAAACCGCGAGCGAATTGCCAGAGATTATCTCTGATCAATTTCGACTCGATATCGTATTCATCAGGAACAACGGCGGTTATTCTAACCGCGGGTGAATGAACTTTACGCACATCAGCTTTTTCCGCTACTTCTTTCATAAACGAAGCCAAATGACTCCCTAGACCGATGTCGAAATCGATGACGTGGACGATCATCGCACCGTCCACGGCCTCCAGCATCGCCTGGTTGGCGGTGAAGTCGGAGAACATCGGGATCGGCGAGACGTTGGAGAACGTTCGGTACGCTTTGATAGCTTGAATAATCTCGGAAGTAGAAGACGACTGAGTCGGACGAGTTGGCCCGGTCAGTAGACTCTGAAGCGCCTCTTTGAAATAATAAGCGGCGCGCTGAAGCGGTTTTCCATTAGGCGCTTGGAGCCGCTGGTTTAGCCGGCTCAGTATTACCTGAGCCAGCTGGATAGACCGAGTTTCGAAGCATTCGGCTATCCGGATTAACTCATCCACGTAATCAAAACCGTTATTATTACTATTATTGTTATTATTATTATTATTATCATCATCATCCTGACCCATGAAATCAAGCGCGCTCAGGTTCGGGTTTGGATTCGGGTTCAAGTTCTCGAATTCTGAGTGAAACAACATCGCGGTCGCGGGTATATTCGTTTCCGCGTGAATCGGTGGCAGCTCGGGTAGATCAAGCGGATAACCGGACTTACTAGAGTCATCATGAAGCCCTAGTTCCTTCATAAGAGAGTCCCATTCTTCAAACTGGTGGATCATTCCATGCTCAATAGTATCATCCAACGCTAACCGATCACCTGACGACGAAAACACGACACTGTTATTATTACTGTTACTGTTACTATTACTATTATTGATATGACCAGTAGTTTGAAACTCCAAAGCCTTACTAGTAACCGGACTAGGTGGGCTCCGTCGCAACACGTCAAGTACTGACTTCGGTTCGTATCGGTTCGTTACAATACCAGCACCACTAGCACTACCACCACCACCAGCACCACTAGTGACTTGTTGCTTGATGTTGGAGGAATTAATATTGTTTTGGGATGAAGCAAAGGGTAATTTCATTACTCAAACGTGACACAAGTGTGTGTCTAAAAGTTGATTGAATTTATTGAATATGATGGTGTATGTAAAGAGTGTTTTATGAGGTGATGATTATGGGCTTTTGTAACCAATGAAAGTGGTGGGGTAGGGTATGGACAGCCATGGTTAATGGGGCATGAGGGACAATGAATTGACAACACATCTTTATGAGGGAGTCATAGATTGATTGATTGAGCCATATCATAGAAACTTGTTCATGAAGATCTTCATAAAAATTTGAACCACTTTTACTTTTGGGGATTATCAAATTCTAAAGGCTTAGGTCTTGTACAAGTTGTAATGTATGGAGTACAAGTTGTAATGCACATGGTACAAGTTGATAAAATAGCAATGTTGGGAAAACAATTTATCTTTTGGCTTTTGTTGATTCTCTTGGTTTTCTACTTTTTTAGAGTTAAGTGGGGTTGACCTCCAACACCTCCGATCGACTTTTGGAGAGTTGCAATTTTGTAAGTTGTAACAAAACATGTTTAAATAAGTTAGTATAATCAATTTAAGTTTAGGTTTTATTTTATAAAACCATAATTAGTTTTTAAGCATGTGTTAACTTACCGTTAGACGTTACATATTACATGTGCATGCTTTTTGCTGGTTAAATTGTCGTCGTCATCAACGGAATTCGTAAGGCGTCTCTGAACACCCTCATTCAGGAATTTAACCTAATATGGAGCCGGTTGTGCGTGGATTTAAAATAAGGGAAAATGGCGAATCTAGCCATAGACCGAAGTGATTTGCCAATTTAGCCCCTCAGCCGTCTTTGGAAAGACGGTTCCCAGTTCCCGAGGCGTCTCAGACGTCTTTAGATTCTGAGACACTACGGACCAATTAAATTCCGCCACGTGTCCGACAACCTGCGAGACGACTTAAAGTCGTCTCACTCGTCCCATTTCCCGAGACGACTTTGAGATTCCCTCGGCCCGAGACGACTTAAAGAGGCCTTCCATTTCCCGAGACGACTTTAAGTCGTCTCGCAGGTTGTCGGACACATGGCGGAATTTAATTGGTTCGTAGTAACTCAGAATCTAAAGACGTCTGAGACGCCTCGAGAACTGGGAACCGTCTTTCCAAAGACAGATGAGGGGGCTAGTTTCGCAAATGGTCTCGGTCAATGGCCATTTTCGCCATTTTCCCTTAAAATAATTCAACCTCATAAGTCTTGTATGAAATTGTTAACCCTAATGTTTAACAATAGTTGTTATTAGGATCATGTAGACAACTGATGGAAAAAATCCATTGGTTTTGATACATTCATAAAATCTGATAAATTACTATTTTATTGTAGTGTGAACACATCTCGTTTCTCGTGGAAAGGAACTCTTTTTATAATATGAGGCCTAAATTTTAAAGTGTGATTCTTAAGATTTGATCCCAATATTCGAGTTTATTTTTCTGTTAATCTACCTTAAAAATATTTTACTTGCTTTGCTTCCACTAAGCTTATATTTTGTTAAACTATTCACCAAACTAGTTTAATAAATTTGCAAATAAAGAAAACACAGTTGAACTTTTAAACAAGTATTCAAAAAAAAAAAAAGTCGTCAAATTAACACAACTAGAGATGATATCTAAGGTAGCGTTTGGTATGATAGAATGAAAAAGGGGAATGAAATGGATCATTACGAGGTAATAAAAAATAGTGTGTTTGGTTGGTTAAAGGAATGTAATCACCCATTTCATAAGGCATTCCATTCCCTCAAAACCATTTCATCCACCCCCATGTTTTTTTCCATTACATCCCTCATTTACCATTTACTAACAACCCCATAACCCACGAATCGCCACCACCCACCACCACCGTCATCACCAACCACTATCGCCCACCATCACTGCCGCCACCACCCAACACCGCCGCCACAACCAACCACCGCCACCCACTAGCTTCACCCACCCACCACCGCCGTCGCCCACCACCGTCACCTACCCACCCACTATTGCCGCCACCCACAACCGTCACCCACCCACCGCCGCCACCATCCAACACCACCCAACGCCCCCTACTACCTACCATCGTCGTCTACCGCCTACCACCGTCGCCCACCACCCACCACCGTTGCCCACCACTGTCGTCGCCGCCACCAACCACCACCCACTACCTTCATCCACCCACCACCGTCGCCCACCACTACCACCGCTACCGCCACATATCACCACCCACCATCACCACCACTGACCACCACCCACCATAACCACTCACCATCGATTTTATTCCTTCGTCTTTTCTTGTCTATCCAACAACACAAAGTAATGTGTTGTTTCATTCCCACATGGCAACCAAACAAGACATGGAATGGTAATGATCCATTCAATTACCTTGTCCATTCCATTACCTCGTCCATTCCATTACCCCGTACCAAACAGACCCTAAGTTATCAATAGTTTTATTAGCAATGTTTTAAAAACTGGTAAATATTGATCGATGTTGTTGGGTCGGTCAAAAAAACAATGAAAATAAGCAGTACAGTGGAAGTGAGTCGTCTCCTCAGAGAATTGGTGGAAAGTATAGTTTTGTAGATGAACTGGTAAAATTAAAGTCTAATTGGTTTGTTGTTTGTTTTGGAATTTTAAGAAAATGAATTTAAAAAGTTGTAAACAATAATATTAAAGAAGTAACCCCCTCCAGGTTTTCGGTTCAATGATTCACCCTACCCTTATTTAGATGATTAGATACCACATATACATAGTTTTGTTGAACGGTTTAAGTTAAATGATAATCAAACACAAGTTTTTAATAATAACTCGTACAATTTAATTACCAACCCACGAATAACAACTACCCTCCCGTTAATCAAACTGCTCACGATGCAAGAAAACCGAATGCGAATGACTAAAAGATAAGCAATTGCACAAACGTGACTTTTTTAAATAACTCAAACCACAAATATCTTTCAAACGATTAAAAGACAATCTATAAACCAAATCAAACAAGAGTTAGAGTTTCACAAATAAACCGTACACCCGGAGGTGATTACAACGATGTTTAGCCGCTCATGGTTACAAGAAACATAACAAAAAGTTCAATAACAAACCCGAGCATGTTGATAATAATCGAAGATATGGATGAACAATGATGATTGTTGATGTTTTTAGCTCCAAAATACTCCCAAAGCTTGATAGTTTTTGTTTATCGAGGCTTAGAAGTCGACTAAAGTTGATAAAAATCTTTTTATAATTTAAAAGAACCACTTTCCTAATTTTCCTCTACACCCGCCGTAACCTAAGGCACTTAACCGTAGGCTACAGCTCAATCAAGCGCCCAACAATCTTCTTCCCCCCGTAAGCTACAGTGCAGATCTGTAGCTTACGGAACAAACAATCATCCCAACTCTTTTTTTTTTCTTCATTTAACCACCCGTAAGCTACGGATTGAGCCCGTAGCTTACGTCGATGTTCTCCTTCTTCATTCCAAAGCATTTTCCCTTCAAAACCTTGTATCCAAACACCCTCCAATCTTCACTTCTTCTACATAAACATCATTTAAACATCCAATTCACCTTCCTTGAGCTCCCGAACGCAAGTATAACTCCGAATCCTCAACTTGATCACTACGTTTCACGTTTTTCGGCTCTAATTCCTTCCACTTAGCCATTTATCCTGAAACAATCAAAACTCGCGTAGTCATAACATTCATCACATATAAGCAATACAAACACAACAAAAACACACAAATGGGCATATTATTAACCATTCATTCATCCTATCATCAAATACCGGGATTCCCGTTTTCAGATGGAAATCCGGTACGAAACACTCCGGTAAATACGGGAAACGGTATCGATTTTATACCGCCGGTAAAATCCGGTATACTGGTTTGAACCGCTATACCGGTACCGGCATATGTTAGTTTTTGGGTTATTTTTAGATTATTTTTTTTTATTAAGGAATAACTTTTAAAAAATTAAAAACTTTAGATTATTTTTTGGATTATTTTTTAATTATTGATTAACTTTTTGATAGTATTTTAGTATGTAATTATATAATTTTAGATTATTTTACGTATTAATGTTGTAATTTATGAAATTATATAGCTAACTAATCAACCCGGTTGAACCACCCCGTACAACGCGGTTCAACCGGTTAAACCATTTTTTAGCCATATCCGGTATAATTAAAAAACCATTTTTAAAACATTGTTTATCAGACATCTATTAATTAATATATATATAAGAATTGAACATTGCTGACGTGGCGTGCAATGGTGACTTCATCCTCTCCATGAAACTGCCACGTGGCATCATAATTTAAAAGATTTTAATATTTTTTTGAATTATTTCCTTTTTTAATTAAAAAAAGATAAACATAAAACCCTAAATTTATCTCTCTATCTCTCAATTACTAAAATTAAATTGAGTTATTTTAGGAAAAAAAAATTTAAAAACAAATTTAAATTTTTCTCTCTTATGTTCCTCCCATAATTTTTAAACGTTAATATCTTTTATATTCGAGATTTTTTAAATAAAAAAATTACACCAAATTAACGAGCGTTTTATTATCTTTCCAACGAGTACCATAGTGCTTTATAAAAAAACGGAGAAAAAAATGACTATTTTTTTGTGGGGTTATGTTCATACAGAAAAAAAAACACACAAAGTGTTCAGGTTATTCATTAATCATGTTTTTTCTTTTAAACCAGGTTCTTATCTACGATGTTGAAATTCAGCCCAATCGCCATGCTATCATTGGAATTTTACTATTCTAAAGATGGATAGGTCTACTTCATCAAGAGAAGTTAGTAGAACGAATCACGCAACACTGCAACACAAAACAAATTTAAATTTTTCTCTCTTATGTTCCTCCCATAATTTTTAAACGTTAATATCTTTTATATTCGAGATTTTTTAAATAAAAAAATTACACCAAATTAACGAGCGTTTTATTATCTTTCCAACGAGTACCATAGTGCTTTATAAAAAAACGGAGAAAAAAACGACTATTTTTTTGTGGGGTTATGTTCATACAGAAAAAAAACACACAAAGTGTTCAGGTTATTCATTAATCATGTTTTTTCTTTTAAACCAGGTTCTTATCTACGATGTTGGAATTCAGCCCAATCGCCATGCTATCATTGGAATTTTACTATTCTAAAGATGGATAGGTCTACTTCATCAAGAGAAGTTAGTAGAACGAATCACGCAACACTGCAACACATGGTGTCACCTTATAACAAGGTTATTTTTTTATTTATTTAATTACAAGAGTAATAATTATTACTATTAGTATTAATATTATTAGAAGTGTTATATTTTTCAACCCCATCATGAATTCTACATCTATATAAGTTAAAGTCAAATTGTAACATATTTCAAATTACGTGAAGATGACTATATGTTGAAGGTTATCCTTTTAATACTGTATTATGTTTAATATGGTTTATGCTTTTTATTTTTTTTAACTTTTTAAATAAATGTTTTTTTTAACTAAGATTGATTATGTTTAAGTTATTTACGCTTTTCGTGATTTGAGTTTTCTTCTTTTATCATTTTTTTTATCATTTTTTTATTAAATCATATTAAATTTTTCAACCCCGGGACCTTCCCGGGGTAATCAGCTAGTCTAACCATATTAGAAATGATGACATCTAAATTATCAGCTCATCAAAATATTGTTGGTGAATCGTCAAGCAATGACGAGCTTGGAACAATCTTCGGCTGGTTTGAGGCCGAGAGAACAGGCCGGATAGGGCCTCTTTGGGCTGGTTGGGAAAAAGCTTTAATAATAAAGCTAGAAATGTCTAACACTTGTAATCTAGTTGGTTGAGGGCCTAAAGTTTTCTATGAGAGGTTTGGGTTCAATTCCCACTAACTACATTTGGAGGACATTGGTGGAGGGGAAATGAGGGATGACCCAGGCCATTGGCGTGGGTTTGAGTCCTGATCCCGACCGGTTTTACCGATTATTTCACTGTCGTGCTTTCGGGCGGGTGAGTGGTCGGGTTTTCCTGGGAATTGGTGGCAATTGGTGGCCCGGATACTCTCGAGTACCTGATTCGCCAAAAGGGTGCCCGAGAGTGCTCGGAAATTGATTCGTTGGCGGTTCAAAAAAATAAAGCTAGAAATGTTCACTAGTTCTAGCTATAAAGATTCTGTCACCAGATGGGTCTCTTCATAGTTTTGCTATGATGTTATGACTCGTGTGTTAGGACCACAATGAACATATCACCATTTGTGGTCTCATCGGACTCTCGCTCCACTCATATCGGAGCCCTTTCAGTGGTCCTTAGAGTTTTTCCTTCTATGATCACATTTCAGTCTATAGGAATCTAATTTCTTTCCATTAATACCTTGCCAGTTGACATAGTTCCCAACCCTATGAGAGTCATCCTACCTTTTACATCCATTGTTTCAGGGCCGGCCATGGGGTAGGCGAGCCGCACCCCGGCCGAGGCCCGATTTTTCAGAGGGGGTATTGATTTTTATTTTTTATTTTTTGAAATTATGTCTCCTAAACAAGCATCCGATGCTCAAAAACATCTTTAAAATTTTATATTATTCGTTTGGACCTAGGGTCTTTTTTTCTGGCTCGTACAAGACATCTAAATCTTCATAACCGCCTCTGCATTGTTGTTTTGCCTCCTTACATCCTTCTGATAGGCGCTTTAGCTAGTCCGGCCTTCACAACTCTTCAGATAAAACAAATTAAAGTTGGTGGACGTATGTTTCTTAATGGACATTAAAAGAACTGAAAAGATGTTAGAAATGGAACTTTCGTACTAACAAAAATTACCCCTATGTGAATGTTATAAAATTTAATTAATATTACGATTTCACATCGTTAGATTTCAAACCTCAAATATCATAAATTGTATATGGTGTACCATTGTGATTTGTTTTACTTACAGCCATATTATTTGAGCATTGTTGTTAATTTATTCTACTTATTATTTATAAGTATACTGCCAAGGTGTTAATAACAAAGAAACCTAACAACTTAACAAGCCACATACAGTAAATAAAATGCTGAATAGTCGGCAAGAAAAAGATATAAGTCGGTATGTGGAGGATAGAAGAATATATACTCAAAATCATGATACTAATACTTAGGAATTAAGGTTTCAAAATAAAGAAAAGCATGTGAGATCATAATTTTAAATTAGACGCGAGTTGGTTGAAAAGACGGCGAAATAATGGAGACAAAAAGACGAAGAAATAAGAGACTTGTAGATCACAAAAGTGATATAAAAAGAGGGCTAGTGAGATTCTTCTTGATTTAAATCTTTCACTCTCAATGGCAATAGAGAAAGACATGTCAAAAACACCATTGAGGCAAAACAGAAAGAAAGATAGGGGGAAAGGGAAGGGTGTGGGTGCTTAGACATTTTCTAAAGTATGGTCGTAAGAAATACAATTCAATATACAATTTTTATTTGCATTTTAATAGGAAAAGCAGACTATAAAACATACACTAGTGACAATAAGGTTCTTCATGACCAATAATGTGGATGTGTTTGGTTGGAAAGATGCCTTAAAGTTTCTTTTTGTATGAAGGAAAGAACATATGGGTTTAGACTTTAGAGCCATGCATGATTACCCTTTTTTTGGTTATAATCACTTAGTCATTGGGGATTAGATAAGTCATCACTAGATCTCCTTTAACTATAACACATATATTTGTCGTTTTTAAGTTATATGTACGAATAAACACACAAAAAAAGGAGACTAAGACCATGAAAATGACATTTTTTTTCTTATACATCTACACAAGACTTATAATAACTTTGTATATCTACTTTACTATATTATATCCCGAAAGCTTTTCGGCATAGACAAATCTAATATGAAGTGATAAAATATGTGTTATGATGTAACATATAAATTAATGTACTACAATATAAGAAAACAACAATTTTAATCATGTGAATAAGAATGAAAATGTATATTAAAAAGAAGATGTACGTTTTGACGAGGAGCAGAGCCAGAAGCAACCATTACAGGGCGTGATTGAAATGATGGTTTTGAAGGTAGGGTTTTTTTTAAAGGAGTGGTTTTAACCTATTCTGCTCTGGATGAAAATAAAACTCATATTTATTGGTTTGAACATGATTAGTGACTTGTTTAGACATGATTAATGAATTACCTGAACACATTGTGTTTTTTTAGTGGGTTTTTGTTCATACAAGAAAAAAACACAATGTGTTCAGGTAATTAATTAATGTCTAGGCAAATCACCAATCATGCTAAAACCAGTAAATAGAAATTATATTTTCATCAGAGCAGAATAGATCCACTCCTTTCCAACAAAATCCTTACCTTCAATACTATCGCCTCAATCACGCCCTACAATGGTTGCTTTGTCTCTGTTCCTCATCCAAACGCATACTTTTTTTATATACATTTTCATTCACATGATTAAAATTGCTAAGCCGGTTAGATGCAACTTATAATTCTTAGACACCAGGTAAATCTCCAGCTGATAAGTGATAATTAATCACCTCACCATGCACGCCTCTTAAATCAAGGGGAATTGGATTTTAATAACCTGAACTAATTGAAATTGGCCACTGGCACCCCAAACTAAAAAAATGGCCATATATAACCTAAACTATTAACTTGTTGGAATCTAACACCCAACTAACTGACGCCATTAGTTGGGTTGCTGATGTGGCAAGAATTGCTGACGTGGCATGATGGTGGGGCCCTCATTTAAACCAGTCACATGCTGATGTGTTAATAACCATTAAAACAAAAATCCAAAAATAAAAAAATAAATCCACTTCATCATCATCTTTATAAACACACATCATCATCATCATCTTCATAAACCATATCATCATCATCATCATCATCATCTTCATAAACACACAAAACCAGATCCAGATCATCATCATCTTCATCATAAAAAACATATTTATCCCCTGCTCTCTCTCCCCCCCCTCTCTCTCTCTCTCTCTCTCTCTCTCTCTCTCTACACACACAATCCACACACACACATCTTATTTATCATCATCATAAAAAATAGCGATCCACCTCCAAGAATAATATTTATTGTAACACGATCCAACAACAATCCACATCCAAAAGCCAGATCTGATATTATACCCAGATCATCATCATCATAAAAACACCACGTCCACCTTCATTACAAATCCAAATCCCATCTCCAAAATCTAGATCCAACCCCCATAAAAATATCTGAACTCTCAACCCTAGAATTACTATTATTATTATTATTATTATTATTATTGTTATTATTCAGAAGCTCCATCTTGGAATTAACTGATCGAACTGAAATCAGTTGGTCATCGGTTGAGTTGATTGATTGGGGTTAGTTTAGGGGATTGTTGCTGGGACTATCCAACACGACGTCGTCGTGGATGAGACAGAATTTGGGGCGAGTGTAAATGAGACAAAATTTGGGTATAATATCAGGTTGTTCGGAAAGTTGCAGAATTTGGGGCGTTCCTTTGTTGATACTTTGTCTTCTCTAAAGGTTCACCGAAGAACTTGTAGGTTGTTCGGAAAGTTGCTACGTTTGGGGTTAAAGGTAATGACATTATTTTGGTGGTGGTTGTAGAGAGTGAGAGGTTGAAGAAAGAGAGAGAGGTGTATTGTGAAGGTTGGTTTGTATAGAGATAGAGAGAGAGAGAGGGGGGGGGGTATATTTGTTTTTATGAAGATGATGATGATGATGTGGATTTATGTTTTTTTATTTAGATTTTGAGTTTCAAAGGCTATTAACACATCATCATCTGACTTGTTAAAATGAGTGACAGATCAGCATGCCAACTAAGCAAATCGTGCCACATCAGCAAACCAACTAACGACGTCAGTTAGTTAGGTGTTAGATTCCAACAAGTTAATAGTTCAGGTTATATATGGCCAATTTTTTAGTTTGGGGTGCCAGTGGTCAATTTCAAATAGTTCAGGTTATTAAAATCCAATTCCCCTTAAATCAATCATCATCATGACATATCATTTGATACCAATTTGATTGTTTTTTCCTAGGTTCACATCACAACTTTAGAATGTCTTGAGAAAGTGACAAAGCTGTACAGAGAATTCACTCAAGCAAGATGTGCATATGTAGAATTAGAAGTAGGTTTTATGAGTTATCGAGGGTTGATCCTTTTACGGTACACCTATTTTATCACTTCATATTAAATTTGTTTATCCCAGAAAGTATCCGGGGATAATCTAGTATCTAAGTAAAAGAAAACAAGAATATACAAGTTCGTTTTACCAAGTATGAAAGAAGGGTGCTTATTAACAAAGTTGATTTAACCATTTACAAAAAAGATAAGTTCCTAATTTCTCTTACCATTTTTGCCATTATGTGGTTTTTGTATCTCTTTTGAGCAATGCTATAAAGTTCCTCTACCTAGATACATACGTTAGCAAAACGCTAGGTGAACGTACACGTTTTATAACCTAAATTAAAAATAAGCAAAAAGTAGGACTTGAAAGAAAATGTGATGCTAATGAGCACGATAAGTCTTTCATTCAACTTGGTTCATGTTGAAATTATAATATTTTATACAAGGAGAAATGGATTTAAGTACTCTCAACTTTTACCCATTGGCGGATAATACTCTTAACTTTTACTTTGGCAGATAATACTCTCAACTTTTAACTTAGTTTGTTCCATCACCCCCAAACTAACGGAGGTCCAACCTGATTAGTCTACGTGACAAAAATGTAAAAACCTAAACTTAAGGGACCTTTTTAAAACTTTTTATTATTATTCATCTTCATCCTTCCATCATTATCATCTTCCATCTTCCAAAATTGAGAAAGGGGGAGGGAGGGAGGGGGGAGAGAGAGAAAGCGACGACCATCACCCACACCAACCGCCGATGACACCACCACCATCTTCATCTTCATCGTCAGTGACGCCATTACCACTTGCAACCACCATTATCTTCAACTCTAATTCTTGTTTCCCAACTTATTATTCTTCAAATCTTAACATACCCATCTTCTTTTTTTGCACCTTAAATCTTATAATAATGTGTCACAACATCTGTTTCTTGATATGCAACCGGAATTCCCCAATTCCCTCTAATTTCTCACATCCCATTAATACTTCAGAAGCTGAGGAAGCAAAGTCCAGACAGTCTTTACTCTCTAGATCAATACAAATACTAGAAATCCTTCAAACCAATAATAACCCTAATTTCCTTCATAACCTCATTTGCATTCTCCCGAACACTCACACACGATTTTGCCACCACACACTCTGCCACCGTCACAATCTTCTCCTCCCAAACCCTATAACCCAAAACCAGCACCATCATACACCATTATCATGGGTGACGTTTCAGACAGTAGGCAACGACGATGGCGTGTTTACTTTGTGTTTGCTTATATATGTACAGTGGGGGTGGGTGTGGTGAAGTGTTGTGTGTGTGGGTGAGGAGGTACAACAACGAAGGTGGTGTAGTGGTGGTGGTGAAGGGATGAAGACAAAGAAGAGTAGAGAGAAAGAAGTTTGTGTGTGTTAGAGACTAGAGTGAATGTGTGTGTCTTGATAAAATAGGTAAAAGTTATTATTATAAGATCTGATGATGAAGATGAATAATAATAAAAAGTTTCAAAAAGGTCCCTTAAGTTTAGATTTTTACATTTTTGCCACGTAGACTAACGAGGTTAGACCTCCATTAGTTTGGGGGTGATGGAACAAACTAAGTTGAAAGTTGGGAGTATTATCCACCAAAGTGAAAGTTGGGAGTATTATCTGCCATATGGGTGAAAGTTGGGAGTACTTAAATCCATTTTCCCTTTTTACAATGTTATTTCATTTATCTCAATTTTATTTCCTTTACAAGCATAAGTTTTCGGTTGCAGGTCTGGCCTAGGAGGGATTGAACCCAAGGTGTTGTTGTGCTATGCTTGTTCATATCTTGATGTCCAGGCCCTAGTCTCTTGTACGTTTGGTGTTTGGCCAAGTTAGTAGGCCAGTTATTTAGAGATTAAATCCAGATCTTTCTTTCTATGCCGATCAGTGTGATGCTGATCATGTGGCTTACATTTGCTGAGACTGCGTTTTCTCTCTCGAAGCTTCCACTGGTAGTATATTAGGATTCCATCTCTCATCCTTTCCAACTTTTGCTCACATTATTATTCTCTGTATTCTCTCCAGAATTCTCTCTCACACAATATTAGAGTTTCGTTATTAGATCATCTTGATCTAATAAGCTGGTGTTTCTCTTCGTGTATTTGTGTTTGATTATCTGTTGATAATCATTTAAGGGTTTGAGAGTGCTTGTAGTGAGGTTTGTTTTGTATTTTGTGTCTTGTTAGGGTTTTGTGAACTTTGTGTTTGGTTTTGATTAATAAAGAGTTTAATCTGTGCTGACCACAAAAGTTGACATGGTATCAGAGCTCTAAGTTGAGCTCTGGTCTTGGTTTTGATTCTGCTACTTTGTTATTCTTGGGTTCTTGGATCCGTGTCTCTAGATCTAGGGTTTTTGGTGACCGAAGGAGGCTGTCTGTTGTTCTTGGACGATTAGAAGGGCTTTCTTCTTTGCTCTCTGGTGTTTAACCCTGAGTGAAGGTTAAACACTACGAGTTCTTGGCGAACCCTAACTTAGGCCCTTCTCGGTGAGATCTTTCTGATTTTATTGTTTTTACTTAGAGTCAGTCCTAAGGAGTCTTTTTTACACGGCTTGAGTCCCTGTTTAGCTCTAGGATTAGTCTAGGTCTTAGGAGGCTCCCTCGTGAGGACCTGCGTCGGCACCCTTGAGTGGCGAACCGACGATCTGGATCACCCATTGGGCTTCGTCGTGTTTGTTTGATCATGTTTTGTTTATTTTGTTTGTTTGTTGTCTGATGTGTTCTTTGTCTGTTCTATCCGGATGATCTTCTTGTTGCATATGTGGTTCTTGATTGTTGTTATTGTTTCTATTTTCTCTTGGTTGTTTATTTTATGTCAAGGCTGATGAAGCTAGTGGTCCCAATGGGGGGGTCAAGGACCTGTTGCTAGTCCTGGTCTTGAGGTTGGCCTCCTGGTGAATAATGTGACCTTGGTTAGCAAACTTGATGCTAGTGACCCTTTATACCTTCATGCTAGTGACTCAACCAATCTCACTGTCATTAGTATCAAACTAAAAGGGACTGAAACTTACACGGTTTGGGCAAATGCTATGATATTGGGACTTCAAGTTAAAAATAAGTTAGGTTTCATTAATGGTGATTGTGTGAAACCTACTGATGATCGTGTACTTGTCAATCAATGGGATAGATGTAACAGTGTTGTCTTAACGTGGAAACTTAACTCCATATCTGATGAATTATACATGGGACAGATCTATTCCAAACTTGCTTCTGAAGTTTGGAAAGATCTTAAGGAGACTTATAATAAGATAGATGGTTCAATTGTGTTTGACTTGTATCAAAAAAATTAATTCATTCACTCAAAATGGTATGCATGTGTCTGAATATTATCACAAGTTGAATGTTATGTGGAAACATTTAGATCAAATTTTCTAGTTGCCTACTTGTGTCTGTGATGCTTCTAGAGATTTTAATAATAACTCTAATATGATAAAGTTGATGCAGTTTTTGATGTGGTTGGATAATGTATATCAACATTTTAGGACCACTTTGCTAATTAAAAGTGAACTACCATTTGTTAACGAATCCTTTGCTTTAGTTTCTTGAGAGGAATCTCATAGAAACTCTAGCAATAGTAATAATAGTAAACCAAATCAAGCTATCAATTTCATGTCTAAGGCTAGTCAAGGTGGTGAATCCTCTCTTAATAAAAGGTTTAACAAGGGGCCTAATTAATCTTTAAAATGTACATATTGTAACAAAACTGGCCATCTTTTGGATAAATGTTTTGAACTTATTAGATACCCACCTTGGTCTAGGAACAGAAGCAATCAGAACAAGAAGGTAATTGTTAATAACAATAGTGTCTCTGATAGCTCTAATAATTTTTTGAGTGGTTTGACTAGTGATCAAGTGGCTAAGCTTTTAAGTTTTATATCTGAGAAACCCACTGCTACTACTTCACAATGTTGTAATTTGTTAGGTGGGTTCTATTGTGCCTCTGTTGTTGGGTTTATTGTGTATTGTTTTACTAGTGCTAATGGTACATTAATAGGAATATGTTGGATAGTGGATTCATGTTCTAATGAACACATGGTCAATAATGAACCTGGTTTGTTTGATTACATTGATGTGTCAGATTTCAATATTAAAATTAAGCATCCTAATGGGACATTTGCTTTAGTAACCAAAATTGGTAAATTAATATTGTCTGATGATGTGATATTACAAGATGTGTTAGTAGTGCTTGAATACTCTGTTAACCTCCTATCTGTGCATAAGTTAGCTAGAGACAATAAGTTGTTTGTGGGGTTTGATGAATATAAATGTTATATTTAGGACTTGTCTGCCAAGAAAACCCTAGTGATTGGTAGTCAGATGGATGGATTGTATATGTGTGGGAATTCCACTGTTTCTTCTAAGGTGTGATGTAATTATATCAATGTTGTTAAACTTTGGCATGCTAGATTAGGTCATCATTCAAACCAAGTTTTGAGAGTGCTCAAACTTGGTATGAGTCGTATGTCTAATGATTGGGAATGATCCCTGTGATGTTTGCCAAAAGGCTAAACAACATAGGGAGCCATTTCCTCTTAGTGATAATAAGAGCACTCATGTGGGACATTTAGTTCATATTGATGTATGGGATCCCTATAGAGTTCCTGATAGAGAAGGTCATAGATGTTATTTCACTATTGTTGATGACTTCTCTAGGGCTGTCTGAGTGTGTCTGGTGAAACAAAAGAGTGAAGTGTTTCATAATGTCAAGGATTTTGTTAATTTAATTCAAACTCAATTTCATAAAAATGTAAAAAATTTTAGAAGTGACAATGTATTAGAGTTTGTTAATCACTAAATGAATGACTTTTGTAAAGAAAAAGGTATTATCCATCAGACCACATGTGCTTACACACCATATCAAAATGGTATGGTGGAAAGAAAGCACAGACACATATTAAATGTTGCTAGGGCTTTGATGTTTCGAAGTAACTTACCTATTAAGTTTTGGACTGAATGTGTTCTAACTGCTTCATATTTGATTAATAAGACTCCTGCTTCTGTTCTGAATGGAAAAACTCCTTATGAGTTGATGTCTAATTTTGAACCCCTTCTTGAACACCTTAGAGTTTTTGGATGTCCGTGTTTTGCTACTATTCTAAATGAGTCTAATAAACTTGAAAGTAGGGCTGAAAAATGTGTCCATAGGCTACTCAAATGAAACAAAGGGTTATAAATTGTTTAGTCTTGACACCAAACTGTTTTTTTTATAGAGATGTTAAATTTTTATAGTCTTGCTTTCCATTTAAAGATACAAATATTTTTCAAACATTTGATTTTAATGATAATAAACTTGTGAATTCTTTAATTTTTTTTCACATTTTTCAAGACATAGAACATCAACATGATTCTAAGGTGAATGATCCTAATGATGAATGAGGGTAACGGTAAAAAAAGATCCGGGAAGACATGAGTTCCAGGAGGGAAGTGAGAAAAGTGAAAGGTTATCATCAATATTTATTTACTATTTTACCTAAGACATGAAGAGTCGGGGGTTAGCATTATAAAGGAATAAGATTTTAATGGTTGTGACTATATATTTTGTGATACCCCGCAATTTCAGGTTCTCACTTTAACTAAACTCTAGTTACCTTCCTTGCATTCTACTTAACTAGGGTTAGCTAGATAAGACACACGTTGCACAGTTATAGATTAATAACTGCATGGAGTGGTAATTCGGGGAATTACCAGACTGTATACATGATTAGTGAACCTCGGACGTTGGTGAACAATGAAGTTAAATAATTGTGAATTAATTGATTGAGATTGATTGCAATTACGTGCTTCTATGATACTCTGTGAAACTATGTGCAAACTGTGTGTGATTACGTGAACTTAAACCGAATACGTTAATAAAAACCATAATGGATGGACCATTAGGATGGTTGGGGTCTTAACACATGGGGTTACACTTGTTATGGTCCAAAATAGCGAAAACATCGAAGGAAACAGGCCGGGCAACGAAGCAGGACACCCGGAGCGAGCCAGGGAGCTGTGAGCGGCCGCTCACGGAGACCTGTCGAACCTAAACCACCTTAAACACGTATTTAAGCAACCTTAAGCCTCTTGTATCTCCTAAACTCAAACCCTAATCTCCCCCACTGCCCTATTACGAAATATTAACCCCTAAACACTTGCTAAGGCGCAAGAACATCGATCGGGAAGTTTCAAGAGCATTCGGTTGATTGTTGTGAAGAGCTTGCGGTATAACCTTCAATCTCTTGTGTTTTAATCTTTCTTAATATATTATAAAAACCTTATAACTAAGTTTGTCCAGGTCTGAAACCTTTTCATAAAGATTAAAACTTGAACTTTATAAAGATTGAATGGGTTAAACATAATTCTATGTGATTAGAAATTGATAGGTTGCATGTTGCGCATGTTTGTGATGTTTTGATCTTTAGGGTTTATGATTTTGCATGAGTTATGATAGGCTCTGATCATTCTAGGTCTTATGAATGTTTTGTGATGATTTTTGATTGTTGTTAATTGATTATACGCACACGTGAGTCATCTAAATAAGAGTTTATGCAAGATTAAAATCTGGACAGAATGTTTGGGTCCACTTGTAGGGTCTATTACATGACTTAAACATGATGGTTTTGATTATTTCTTTGCATTATTGTATGATAACTGGTCTTAGCTTTTCATAATGGGTAAAATCATTTGTTTTGGACGTCGTTTGAATAGTTTTTGGAATTTTCTTTGAATAAAGGTCACATCAGATTTTCGGATTAACAAACTGAGTCAACTTTAAACAATCATAACTCAAGTTTTACAAGGAATTAAGTTATGAAATTTGGACAGTAGGTTAACATTGGAATAACTCGGCTTTTCCAAGTGGATTCATCCCGTTTGGATGAATACACGAGTTTTGGTAATTTTTCTACTAAACTGATCTGATGTGTGTATTTTCTGAACGTAGCCGTGTTCCGTGAATTTTCATAATTTTTGTACAAGGTTTTATCATAAACTAAAAATATGGATTTGTCCAGTAGACCCCCTAGAATATTTAGTAAAATATTGGAAGTCTAACTCACTGGATATGTATTTTTAATAAATTAGTTTTCATGGCGCATAATCTGTCCTAAAAACACAGATTGTGTATTTTGGGTTTATGTGACTATTTGGAGTCCTATGTGGTATGTATTTGACATGTACTTGAATGGGCACTTCTATATGATGTATATGAAGTGTAAGACTGATGATAACCAACATATTCACCAACGGGTCCGTAGGGTTTACTTATGCATGTAGAATCACTAGGTGTCACTTACATGGTTTTGAATATTTAAACGTCTTGGACAAACGAGTTATATGGTGTAATGGTATTACACATATACTCACTTAGTGACACATGTACTAGGGAGTCGGTAGCACACCCTAATTTGGAGTTTGGATTTATTTGCTTGCATACTAAGGTGAGTTTCACTACCTTTTCTCAAAAGCACGCGTCTCAGGGTGAGACAACTTTAGCAAACGTTTTTCCTGTCCGGTTTGGGACTATTGTTACATCTCAGGTTGAGATGTTTTGACTCATGTGGTGGGTCGGGTTTTTACGAATCCTCGGGGAGGATTGCGCTTTGGTCAGTTTAAAACTTATTGGTCCTTTGTGAACTAAACACTCTATCACTTGAAAAGTCCTTACATATTATTGGGTTAATCGCTGGGAGTGAACGGGGTATTAGTTGATAGCGCTATTAGGTTGTGCAGCAACCTCATGTTGCGATGCTGGGAGCATGGACATGAACTTTTGACCACATCTTTTTTGCTAGTGTTGATAGACACTAGTTCCTAAGGCAGTTTAACATATTACTGAAGGTGTCCCAATAATCTCCTGTTTAGTTGCAATGAGTGGGTTAGCTACCCCTGACATGATTAAACTGATAACACTTGAACATTTTGGTCTGGGAGACCTATACTTTTACTTGGTTACGTGGTTTGGGAAACCAGCGCATTTACTTACTCACTTTCTTTACTTTGTGAACTCACCGACTTTATGTTGATACACGTTAGCATGCTTTTGCAGGTAACTAGGTATGGAGCACGAATAGGGCATGCATCATGTTATGTCATGGGATTATGAACACATAAACTACTTTTAAATATTTAACTATTTACTTATGGTTTTGGGCGCGGTGTTTTGCGCAGACTTTTTACTTAACTGTTTTACTAATTCGCTTCCGCTATTACTTTATCGGTTTGGCTAAAACTTTTAAACTTGGTTTTACAATAACGAACTAAATGGTTTGGGCATTTAGAGTCATTCATGAGACTTATGGCTATGGGATCCTGGTTTGTCATGCGCCTCGCGGTATAAACCCCGCAGTGGAAATTTGAGGGTGTGACATATTTATTTGAAATTTAATTATACATATAACTTAAAAGGTTTGTACAATGTGCATTATCATTTGTAATGACTTACATTTCATATAACAATTAATATTAATGTAAAATGATTATTCTCTCCATTTCATATAATTTAATACTCATGTAGAAAGATCATTTTGGCCATTTACTAACTTCACAAATTGTTGTACCATAAGCATAAAATGTTGTAATTACTTAATTTTTGTTAGAATCCTTCCCTCATGCTTTATCTATACTATATTATAAAGCATGAGAGTAGGATACCTGACAAATTTAAGTAATTACAAGTGTGATTGCTTAAAGTACAAATAGTTCCTTTTTTTTATGTGGTTATGTTATTGTTTCAACTCACTTAACTTTTTCTATGATAATTTTTTACTTTTTTTTAATATTGCGAGTTAACTCGTCGCCACGCGCGCATGTGTGTGTGATTCAATGTTTTTACCTATTTTTTTGTTCTTTTTAACAATCCCGCCGCAACGCGCGGGGTTCCCACTAGTTTATACAAACTCACTTCCCTTCCCACGTACAAATCAGATCTTACCTTGGTGTAGGATTGTCTTAAAAGTTGATTGAACATTATGAGTATAAAGTACACACTAGTTTGGTACATCCACTTACCATTCCTGCTGCAAAGTTTCAACTTGAGTTTTCGCCTATGCAAGTTTATAAAACCAAAGCTCGTTTTACGCTTCGTTTCACAATGGTTATCGCTTGGTTTCTAATTCTTGTCTCTATCTTGTCATCAGGTTTTGATAACCGAAAACTTGAAGCCGTTTTCTCATTTATCACCAACCTTTGGGTCCCTTTTTTTGGTATTATACCGAAAATTCTGATTCCATACCAGTATCGAACCGGTATATTTGGTATTGGAATTGGTTTCAAAGAGTTTCGGGATCGGTATCTCTTGAGGCTGATTAGACCAATGGACCTTGGTCCTTTTAAGCATACAGTCGACCATGGACTTGAGTTAAGGAAATCAACATTTGAATGTGTAGATACATTGCTTGATACTTGCCTTGATCAGTTAAACCTATTTTCTTACCTCAAGTTATAATTTTAGTGAACATATTAGGTAGGTTTTACTATTATCTTTTTTTAGTCTCTGATGTCCCAAATCGTTAATTACTTTTGGTTCACATTAATTTTTCTATGAAACTGAAAGGATTTAGTTGGCACACGCCAAATATATAAACTTTCGTTGATATGTTGCTACGCTTTGAACACACATAAATGTAAAGGACACAATCGAATCGAATGATGATTTTGATATGTATACTGGGCTGAATCTTTTTGAATTCATCTGATATAATGATCAAACGTAGTTAATATGAGTGAAAAAAGTAGTTGACTCCTTAAAGATTTAAATGCCTTATATTCAATCAAAGTACAAAGCTAATTATACCGGGCTTAAACATTTTGGATGCCTGTGATATAATGTTTTGAGTGATTACATAATAAGTAAAAGGTTATGTGCTTGTTTTAAAAAAGCGTGAGGCGCTCCGAGGTGAGAGCTTCACGTATGTGAGGTAGCGCCTTAGGAAAAAAACGCTTTTCCTGGCGCCCTAGGGTGCGAGGTTATTCAAGCTGCAATTAGAAAGTGAAAGGTAAGAAAGAGACTCAAAATTCCTGAAACTGTCTGGAATTGGGCCTATGAATTTGTTTCTTGGCAGATTTAAAGCTTTTAACTTTCGGCAAGATGCAAGATTAGCTGGTAATGCACCTAAAAAGTTATTACTGCCAAGATCAAGGGAGGTAAGTTTAGTCATCATTGAACATTTAAAATCTACCGAACCATCCAATGAATTTTTTCTCAAGTTAAGAAATCACCAGGTGTGTGGCTGGACACTGTTGGTTATTTTTTTTTATAATAGATGGGGGGTGTGAAATGTGGAGTGAGTTGTAGTGTTATAACCACGTGTGTTTATGCCCAACCCGAACATTAACTGCTTGTTAAATGAGTTAAAAGAAGACCAATAAACAACTCTTTTTACGAAAACCAAAATTGTAATGAAAGCATAAGTCTTCTTAATTTTCATTAACTAAAGTACATGATAAAGGATGTGTGTTTGTATGTGTAATTGTTAAATGTTTAAGTCCTTCATTTTTCTTTAGCAATGTTAATAGTTTTTTCTGTTAATTTTTTTATTTATGTTAATTTGATTGTTTACTTCATGTTGTAAAAACAAAAAAACTTACTAATCTAACTAATTGTTTTCAAAAGCTGAGAATATATAAGGGATCATAATGAATACATATAGTTTGTTGCATTTATTCTTTATTTGATATATCGATTATATAATAAAATTTAGATGAATTTTACGTCCCAATAAATAGATATAGTTTTATGCAATTTTCAGTCCCGCTGCAACGCACGGGTTACCCACTAGTAATATAGTATAGATGTGAAATACTGAATTACCGCATTATTTATTGTAGCTCAAGTTATACAAGAATGTTCATAGGTAACATTTTGCCAAAAATAACACATAAATCTTGCATAACATTGCTAACTTAAGAAACTAATACTTTAATGATAGTAAAATCTTAAAACTAATTTGATTGAAGATTATATTGGTAAGAAACTTCGTTTAGCCAATTTGTCTACTCACCTTAGCATTTTCACTATCAAGTTTCCATTGTTCTTTTTTTTTTAATTGAATTTCATTAAGAACGCCAACCGACTAACCCTGCCACGAGAAGCGAAAGAGCAGCCGACGCAAAATAAAACCAATTACACCATTTCAACCAATCTACATCTTCACATTTATATCTATACTTATACCAAAGAAAACCTATCGACTTCACCTCCGCAATAGTTTCTGCTACTTTTCTTTCTTTAGCTGAGAAGATCCACTCATTCCTAGCTTTCCATATCGTCCAACAAGAAATGGTAACCAAACCTTTAAATACTTCTCCTTTAACCCGCGACAATCCAACGTGTTTATGTATCTCCAACAAATCTTTAACTGAAAAAGGCATGAATTTGAGGAACCTTACACCAGTTAGAAATAGCATACCAAACTCCCAACGCAACCCGACATTCAGTAAATAAATGGTCACTCGTCTCTTCTTGCTCCCCACAAAAGCAACATGACGGGTCCTCCACATTTATGTTTCTCATCCTTAAAGCCGCCCGCGTAGGCAACCTATTCATTTCCGCTCTCCGTATAAAAACATTACACTTACTAGGTAACCACTTACTCCAATTCCATTTTTTCTTGACAACAATTTTAACTTTAGTACGTATACGTATATGAAAATGCTAAGATTACAATTATAGTATTAGATTCATTCTCAGCTTAGTCGATCCATATCCTATCTAGGAGAATCATTATAACTTTCCTTATATATTTTGGCTAGAAGGGACAATCTTGACCCAAAGACATAAGTTTGGGTCATTTTGGGCTTTTTTTAATACTAATATGGGTGGTTTTGGGTAAGTAAATATAAGTCTTAGGTTCAAAACGGGTCAATTCAAAAATACAGGATATATAATCAGGGTCAAGTTGGGTTGAATAAAAAAAATAACGGGTCAAGCGGGTCATCTAGGTTTTTTCTTCTCTGGGTACGGGTCTTCAGTTTGCATTCAACTAGGTTTTCTCTTCTCTGGGGACGCAGGCGCTTCTCTAGGTACGGGTCTTCTAGTTTCATCTCATCTAATCCGAAACTACAAGGTTTTCTCTTCTCTGGGTCATCTAGGTTTTCTCATCATCGTCAATCATCACTGATTTCTAGGAATCAGAGTTCATAATTGCAATCTTGAAGGTTATTTCTCACGATTTTGAAGGTAATTTCTTAATATTAGTGTTTATTAATTGATGATTGGGTTTTTGGTTGTTGATGTTGTGTTTATTATTAAGTTAGGACATCATTGATATGGATTCAGTTGTAATTGTAGCGATGGATTAAGGTAATGTTTTGTTTGATGCACACCAAGTGCTCAATGAAATGCATAAATAAAAATATTATTTTAAATGCTATATTTTTTGGTGTTCGTTTGATTTTTGAGAAGTTAATATCTTTTTAGTCTATTTTGTGTTGTCTATTTTGACTACAAATTACGAGTTAAAGCTTTAAAAGAAGGAACAATATATTACCTGTTTGTGGTGTATTTACTATTAGCACCGTATATTATTATTATTATTATTATTATTATTATTATTATTATTATTATTATTATTATTATTATTATTATTATTTAGATTATTCTAGAATGTTTATATTTATGTTTTAGATATACATTGTAAATTAGGATTGATTATCCTTTCCTAATTAGGTGCTAGATTAGGTTTATGGTTTATCCCTATATAAAAGGCCTCTCATGTATTCTTTTGATTCATTCAGGAATAATAAACCTTTGAAGCTTTTATGGTATCAGAGCTTTGGTTCTGCATACCCTAGTTCTGATCTTCGATCCTCTTTTTCAGTCGATACCTTCACCAAACCAGGCCCTTGCTCCTCATTCACCAGGACCCTGCTCCATTATTAACAAGGTCCTGTTCCATCTTTACTAGGACCCTGCTTCTGATTCATCTCTTGTGCTACTTCCTCTACTTCATCTACTACGCTAATTTTTTCTTTCTACCGGTTGCGCTAATTGCTATATAGCGCATCTGATATATATAGACGGAGTTCTGACTTCTGCTGCAAAATATATAAATAAATAAATAAATAAAAAAAATAAAAAAAACCCTTAGCGCATCATCTGCTATCTAGAGCATCTGAGTTCTAATAGCTCATCTAATAGAGCATTGCATAGCGCATCTCTAAAACCCTGGGAATTTTCTATGACCGCCTATAACAGTGCAGTCCCTACGACCCAATACCCATCAGCACTGTCACACCCCTCCAGCGCACAACGGAAAGCAAGTCATGAGGTAACGGAAGTTGTTACCAATAAGTTTAGCAACACACGGTTGGTACGTATGGTCATCTTGCAACCACCCTGTAGTTTGACATATTTTATTTTTCATGGTCAGTGAAAATTGTTAGCTAACAAGAAAATATGTTTCACCAAGGTGAAGCGTAGATTAAGTGAACATAGTTTTACAAATTAAAGTAAAAGTAGTTCAAACAACATTGTTTTACATATTATTAGAAAACATAGTTATTTAGTAGTTTATGGTCCCAACATCATGTCCATAGTAGTGCCCTGATAAACCCGCTCATCAAACCTTATGCATCAGTACCTGAAAAACATGCTTAAAAACATCAACAAATTGTTGGCGAGTTCACAGGTTTTATGACGCTAAACAAACTAAAAATTTTGTTAAATAAGTATGATCAAGTACAACTCGAATAGAACCAAGTAGACTCGCGAAAATCTAACAAGTATGAAGTAACCTAAGGCCCTTAATCAAGCCACAACAATTAGCCTCTCAAGCTACCACCTAAATTTAATGAGGGAACAACTTTTAAAGGTTATGTTTTACCGTATCAATAAAATTAACCGGATAGTAAGGGTCGTCAACCCGATAGATCTACCAACATAAACTACGGCTCTAGTCCAAGAGTTAGTGATTAAGTCGTGCGGAGAATGTCCGTCCGTAGACGACCTACTTGTACCAATACAAAGTATCTATACAGCGTGCACTACCTAAGGCCATCAAATGTCCTTAATTCTTGTCCTACTAATCATACAACATGTTAATCCCCCGATAAGTAAAAACGTTCAAAAACATTTATAGAAAAAGGGGTCGTGAAACTCACCTTAAGCTTAGCTTCCAATAAGCCTTCTAATTCAATCTCAAAATGCTACTAACAAATCCCTATAATTCATAAGGATATTTTAGTAACCATCCTAAGTCTAATCAAGTCATTCACCATACTTTCTTGACTTAGTTATTCAAAAAGATTTAATATTTCATGAACCCTTACCCAGTCGACTCATTGGTGATCGGTTTAGTTTTTAGACTTCGCGTGCATGCGTTTCAATGTCAAATAAGTTTCCGAATATTATATGTTAACTTATGAACATCTAATAAACTAAATTTCAGACCTTAAGACCAACATATCTATCTATATAATAATTGAGGTCATCTAGGGTTGAATGAAGCCCTTAGAGAGGGTTTGAGGTATCCATATTGTATATGGAGCTCCAACTAACTCACTATAAATACTCTTTTCTAAACATAAATCTACACTACACTTCCATCATACTCTCTAACAAATCTTCCAACCAACATTCATCCTTCTTCTTCTTTTGCATTCTTGATTCTAGGTCATATATTCTATTGAAACATACCATCGCACATCCATAATTTTTTTGCATTATTGATTATGTTCGATATATAAATGGTTAGTGTGTACTGGCCGAATCAATTGAGTGATTTTATGCATTCTTGATTCTGTTCACACATGATAATTTTTTTTATTCATTCTTTAATCTTCCTTTATAAACGGTTGTTTGTCTTCGATTCGACAAGTTTTCCTCCCTGACCTTAAATTAAGGTTTGAAGAACCTTTAATATGTGTTTATTTTGTTTTATTCTATTAGTCGATTTGTTAATCTAATGTTGAGAATCATTTGTAGGTACTCAGGGTAATGTGCTTGGAGAGGGGTCTTTGATCTTTCTGGTGATGTAAACTCGGATATTTATGCAAGAGGAAGCAGAGAGATCTTCAATGTGGTGGCAATTTTCATCAATTTGGGTTTTATTTTATTTCTAATGGGTGAAATAATGAAAATAAAAGATGATGTAAAAGGAAACTGTTGATGTGAATGTTAAACCTGCGAACTCATTTTTGTTCAAACTAATATATTGTTATTGAAATATATCATAAAAATATAAGTTGGTGAGCCTATCTGACCCGACCTATACATAAAGTTTAGGATTTTAAAACCTGAACCCGGTGGCTCATTTTGATACATTGTCACTATCTTTGCAAGAGATCAGAATGCTCATATTGAACATCATGCATTCGTCTTGTGTCCTTGTGTTTTGCAGGTGATAGCAGTAACGACTCGGGCATATATTTTAGACCCGGCACTGATGCGTTCTGGTCGTTTGGATCGTAAAATTGAGTTCCCTCATCCCACTGAAGAAGCAAGGGCCCGGATCATGCAGGTGACAAGTCTTTCTTGATTTCTTGCACATTCAGTTTATTGTTTCGCATATTTAGTAACAAGTTTACCTCTACATTTTTTTTTGTAAAATGGCACTTTTAGATCCACTCTCGGAAGATGAATGTTCACCCAGATGTTCAACAGAAGTGTATGCCGGGATTCAGTGACCAGCCTTAAAGTTTTATGAATATATTGTATATTGCGAAGTTTGAATTGGCGAATAACTATTGTATATTTGTTACACAATGAAAACTATAACTTCAAACCAAAATATTTAGATAATTGATTATGCCATTATAATTATTATTATTAATTATTAATATTGACTAATTATAGTTGACATTGACTTATGCCTTCAATTACCATTGATTATGCCATTATAATTATTATTACTAATTATTAATATTGACTAATTATAGTTGACATTGAATCATGCCTTCAATTACCATTTATTATGCCATTATAATTATTATTACTAATTATTAATATTGACTAATTATAGTTGACATTGACTCATGCCTTCAATTACCATTGATTATGCCATTATAATTATTATTATTACTAATTATTAATATTGACTAATTATAGTTAACATTGACTCATGCCTTCAATTACCATTGATTATGCCATTATAATTATTATTACTAATTATTAATATTGACTAATTATAGTTGACATTGACTCATGCCTTCAATTACCATTGATTATGCCATTATAATTATTATTACTAATTATTAATATTGACTAATTATAGTTGACATTGACTCATGCCTTCAATTACCATTGATTATGCCATTATAATTATTATTACTAATTATTAATATTGACTAATTATAGTTGACATTGACTCATGCCTTCAATTACCATTGATTATGCCATTATAATTATTATTATTGAATCGGATGTCTTGACGATAATGGAAACTTTTGAACCATTTGCAAAATTAAAGTCTGTATCATCGAAGCATTTTAATACTTAAATGTAATAGCCGAGATATATGCCAAGATAAATCTTGGAAGCTTTGACCAAGATTTAATAGCCTTTGAATGAGTTTGAAATAATGCAATCCCTTGATTATTATCATTGATAGACATGCCTATATATAATTACAAAGCTTATCTCTAATAATGGTAAATACAATTACAATTGATTACATATTCAAACTCATTCAAAGGCTATTAAATCAATGGTCAAAGCTTCCTGATTTATCTTGGCATATATCTCGGCTATTAAAATGAGTTACAAGAATCATGTTTTATACGAATTATGAACATATGATGAAACATATGTTTTTACTTATATTTCTTCAATTTTTATTCATTTAAACGTTATAACATATATTTCGTAAACATTTTATCTAGAAACAAATTTCAATAATTAATCTATTTATTTATTATACATATCTATAAACAATACATTAATGTATTTATTCCGATTGAAGCTCTCTTCGGTTAATTTCTTTTAAAAAAAATATATTCGGTTAATTATATATTCTGATTCAATATATATCGTAATATTCAATAATTAATGTATTTATTTATTGTTACGAAGATACACAATAGTACAAATGTAATAAGTTTATTTATTTTGGTTGATCACTATATAAGCAAATATGCGATTATAATTATTATTAAGACAAATAGCTCTAAACACAATAAATCCACCATTGTTATTCTCTCTGTCATCAAGCATTCGAGTTTGATCAAGGTAATTCGATATCCAAGTTTTATACTCACATTTAGTAAAATTATACTCACATTTAGTAATATTATACCTATAATTCGAGTAGTGCTGGTACAGAAAAGTTTTTATAGGCCTTCACTTCGATGGTTAATGGATTATTCCATCTGTAATTAGTTATTAGTTATTGTAATGTAATATAAAAGAGTTGACGTCAAACTTTGTGTCGTTCCAATTGAAATTAAAAATATATATATATATATATCTTTTGATTTCCTTATTACTAAATGCCCTTGTCTTTCCCAAACATTCTTTCGCCTCGATGAGACACGATCATAAGTACCTTACGATTCGGAAAATAATTATAAAACCTGTTTATGATTCTTTTATGATACTTATAAAAGGTTTTAATAATATGCGTTGATTTATTTGTATAGTGAGCAAAGACTTAAATAAAGCTATGTGGTGTGTCTATTGGTGGAAGAGTAGTTCCCTTACAGTCAAGTATTAAAGATTAGATCTACACATAGTAATTGTTTTTCCTCAAAATTTTTAGTTCAAGTTTAAAATTTAGGCTAATATGTCACTATGTCAAAAGGTCAAAATTTGATTTTTTATAGCATATATTCAGTTAGACTGTGGAGTCAACTTTAGGTGACCAGCACAGAGTTTGTGTGAAGAAACTAATGGGTCAAAATCGGATTTTGATGTAACGTAGATTTGTCTTTGACATGGAGAGTACCATCACTTAAAGAAACTGTTTCAATTGTTTGGTTGCAGGAAAGAACTCAACTCCAACGAAAATTGCAGGTATACCGTATATGTGTAGACACTAATTTTATGGAAAGCCTATTGCCTATGTGGTTTCTTTACATGAAATTTTTTTTTAATTGTTAAATGCGGCAAAATAAGTTAGAGCCCCGCGTGTACACGCGGTACATGTCCATGTCAAATGAAAAAAATTCTATAAAGATCGTAGTATGCAAATTTTATTTATTGAAAGTTACGTAATACAATTCGTATGAATTTTGTTTGATTGTAAATTATCATAAAAAAAGTTTAGTGTTACCCAATAACAGATATATGAAACAACAAATGTTTGACTAGACGTGATTTAAAAACAAATAATGCAATGAATAAACATATATTTATTGTAACGACATGCAAATGAAGATTAAATTTAAAGTAAATAAATGTAGTTTAACAAATCATACAACCAAAAAAAAATTATTAAAAAAACAATTTATGCAAAATATGATCGCATACTTATTGTTTCTCCTTCTGATGAGTTGCAACATATTTAGACATCTCCATGGCATACGTATCCCACAATGTTACATAAATGCTCAAACCCCTTCAAAAAGTAATGAATTTTAGTTTAGTATAAAAAAACAATTTTATATTTGATGATTTGCATTTCTTA
The DNA here is from genome assembly GCA_028751855.1 of Ambrosia trifida. Classification (NCBI taxonomy): domain Eukaryota; kingdom Viridiplantae; phylum Streptophyta; class Magnoliopsida; order Asterales; family Asteraceae; genus Ambrosia; species Ambrosia trifida. Next base: position 98,401,576 of record CM054123.1, on the reverse strand, counting down.
TAAATAAAAATCAAAAACAATAATACATACCCGCTATCCTGCATTTCCATTGTTAACCTTTTTTTGTCAGCGATAACCTTTTTATCTTTATCATCATTGTTGAAACATTGTAATAAAAGGCATATCTCCAGGTACTCTTTATTCGGTAATTAATATAAAATATATTCAATCGTAATTCTAAATTACATTAAAATTATTTTATATATATAAATTTTCAATATATATTTTTAGATTACTTGGACCATGGGGATCAAAATGTGACTTGTGAGGATTGCAATGCAAGATTGTGGAGTTGTGAATCTACAAGAGGGCATAAAAGAAGTGGTGGTAAACAAAATTTCTCTCTATGTTGTGGTTAGGGAAAAGTTTTGCTTCCTCCTTTTAAGGAGGCACCGGACAGTTATAAAGAGTATTTTAATGGTGTTGATTCTAAAAGCAAATTCTTTTTAAAGACCATAACATGGTTCAACTCTATGTTTGCATTTACTTCCATGGGTGGAAAAATTGATAAGTCTATAAATCATGGTAATGCTCCTTTCATCTATCGTATAAGTGGTGAGAACTACCATGCTTTGGGAAATCTTTTACCATCACATGGACAAAATCTAGTATTCTCTCAGCTATACATCTATGATACTGAAAATGAAGTTTCGAATAGAATCAATGTCATTGGGTATGTTTTTTTTCTTAATGTCTTTTGTTTCGAACCGTATACATACCCAAATGCTTTTCAATCTAATACATTCATCTTATTTATAGTGATGCAGACGAGGATCACTCACCAGAAAAGGCGCTTGAGTTTCAAATTGTAAAAGAATTGAAAAAAATGTTGGATGACAAAAACTCCTTGGTCAAATCTTATAGAATGGCGAGAGATTGCTTTCAGAAGAATCCTGATGCACAAGTCAAGCTTCGCTTTAACGGAATGAGGAAAGAAGATGGTAGAACGTACAACCTGCCCACAGTTTCTGAAGTTGCTGCATTGATAATTGGTGACCTCAATGAAGAAACAGATAAACGTGATATTATCGTGCAGACCATTGACGGAAAGCTAAAAAGAGATAGTGAGTTACATCCGTCGTATCTTGCTCTTAAGTATCCATTGTTGCTTCCTTATGGTGACGATGGATATAGAATTGACATCCTTCACAGCAATGTTCCCTTACCAAATGAAAGCTCATCTTCAAATTCAAAAAACAAAAAAAATGACCGTCAAAAAAATGTCATCCTATCAGATGGGAGCTCATCTTCAAATACAAAAAACAAAAAACATGAAAGTATACAATGAGGGAGTTTTTTGCTTATAGGATTCAAGATAGGAGTAATGAATTCTCCCTAATTCTTAATGCAAGGAGACTTTTACAGCAATTTTTAGTTGATTCATATACAATGATTGAAATGGAAAGATTAAATTTCATTAAGGGTAAGCAAACCCTTATTAGGAGTGAGAAGTATAATGTCCTAAGCAAACAAAGAGAAGAAGGACAAACAGAGACATCAAGCATGGGTCAACGAGTTATTATTCCATCTTCTTTTACAGGTGGCGCTAGATATATGATGCAAAATTATCTAGACGCAATGGCAATATGCAAGTGGTACGGATACCCTAACTATTTTATTACAATTACTTGTAATCCTAAATGGCCAGAGATGAGAAGATATCTTCAAGATACCACTCTTAGACCAGAAGATAGGCCAGACATTTTATGTAGGTTGTTTAAAATAAAACTTGATTCGATAATTAAAGACCTGAAAGATAAACACTTATTTGGAACTGTTGAAGCTGGTACGAATACATGAAGTTTATTTTATTAGAACATTATTTATTTATTTTTTTAACCTTTATAACTTATTTTATTTTGTTTGCTACCAATACTTTGCAGTTGTATACACGGTTGAGTTTCAAAAACGTGGATTACCGCATGCACACATCTGTTTGTTCATGGCCGCTGGTTATAAGCTTCCAACAGTTGACCATATTGACAACTTCATTTCAGCTGAGATACCAAATAAAGATGAGGAGCCAGAACTGTATGAACTTGTACGTGAATTTATGATTCACGGTCCTTGTGGACCTTTGAACATGCGTTGTCCGTGTATGGTCAATGACAAATGTTCAAAAAACTTCCCAAAGAATTTTCAGCATGAAACCTCTATCGATAATGATGGTTATGCATTGTATAGACGAAGAGATAATGGTTCGTTTGTAGAAAAGTCTGGTGAGCAGTTAGATAACAGATATGTCGTTCCGTATAACAAGACTCTTCTTAAAAGATACCAGGCACATATCAACGTTGAATGGTGTAACCAAGCTGGATCCATTAAGTATTTATTTAAATACATTAACAAGGGTCCAGATAGAGTTACTGTTAATTTTTTGGAAAGCAAGAAAGTACCGGGTGAAGACATAGTGGTTGATGAAGTCAAAGGATTTTATGATTGTCGTTATATTTCTGCGTGTGAGGCTTCATGGAGAATATTCTCATATGATATTCATTACAGGACACCTCCTGTAATGAGATTACCTTTTCATCTACCCGGTGAACAAAGAATTGTTTTCGATGCTACGCAGGACATTGACGACGTTCTCAATAAACCCTCTTGTGCTACATCTATGTTTTTGGGTTGGATGGAACGCAACAAAAATGATTCCAATGCAAGGCAACTAACTTACATCCAATTCCCTTCACAATATGTTTGGAAAGCACAAGAAAGAAAATGGGAGCCTAGGCAAAGAATAAAGTCAATTGGTCGGATTCATTCAGTTCCTGCTTCTGTTGGTGAAGCTTATTTTTTGAGAATTCTTTTGAATAAGGTTAAAGGACCAACATCATTTCAAGATATTCTTAAAGTTGATGGGAAAGTCCAATCCTCTTTTAGGGATGCATGCTACGCTATGGGACTCTTGGATGATGATACAGAATATGTTGAAGCAATAAAGGAAGCGGCTTTTGCAGGTTCTGGCCCTTATCTAAGTAACTTATTTGCAACTCTTTTAGCGTCCAACAGTTTGTCAAGACCTGACATTGTATGGGAGGAAACATGGAATTATTTGTCTGATGACATTTTACGCAAGGGAAGAATAGATTCAAACTGTCCAGGTTTTTAACTTTTCTTAATATATTATTACTTTAACATAGATTTTCTACAATTTTGTGGACATATACTAAACGAAAATCATTCATAATTATTATGAATGTAAATTATACTATTTTTAATGGTTCCACATATTCACTTATTCATTTTATATGTTAATTTTATTCTATATATTTCATTCTAACACATTTTTTTCCCAGATTTGATCCTTTCAGACGACGAAATTAAGAATTTAGCTTTACTTGATATCGAGAAGTTCTTATTGCGTAATAGTTCAAGTCTATGACATTTCGTAGGCATGCCATATCCCGAGAATGAGTTTCTATCGTCATTAGACAATCGTCTTATTTGTGAGGAGTTGGGATATGACACAAACAGTTTGGTTGAAGAATTTGATACTCAGTTCGCTTCTTTAACAGATGAACAGAAAAATATTTATAAATGTGTAATGAAAGCTGTCGATGAGAAGAAAGGAGGAGTTTTTTTTTTTGTTTATGGTTACGGTGGTACTGGTAAAACGTTCCTGTGGAAGACACTAGCTTCATCCATAAGATGTAAACGAAAGATTGTTTTGAATGTTGCTTCGAGTGGTATTGCATCTTTGCTATTGGCAGGTGGTAGGACAGCACATTCCAGGTTTCGTATTCCTATAAACCTAACTGAAGATGCTATGTGTTACATACCACCTAACGGTGATGTTGCACAACTGCTTAAAAAAACCGATTTGATTATCTGGGATGAAGCACCCATGACTCATAAACATGCCTTTGAAGCACTAGATCGAAGCTTAAAAGATGTATTTGCTGTTCATCCTGATGACTCGTCTGATTTGTTATTTGGTGGAAAGGTTGTTGTGTTTGGGGGTGACTTTAGACAAATTCTACCAGTTGTACCAAATGGAACTAGGCATGACATTGTTAATGCCTCTTTAAGTTCATCATACATTTGGCACAGATGCGTTGTTATAGAGTTAACCAAAAATATGAGGTTGCTTTCAGGAACCTCCAAGTCTGATATCGAGGAAACTAAAAACTTTGCATCTTGGCTTCTGGATATAGGAGAAGGAAAGGTGGATACAATAAGTGATGATCAGGATGTTATTGAGATACCTAATGACTTACTTATTTCTCAATCTTCGGATCCTGTCTCTGATTTGATATCCTTTGTGTATCCGTCACTTGTGGATAACATCAACATCCCGGATTATTTTCAAGATCGAGCTATGTTGGCACCGTTGAATGAAGTTGTCCAAGAAATTAATGATAGATTACTTTCTATGTTTCCAGGTGACGAAGTTGAGTATCTTAGTTCAGACAGTGTTTGTCAGTCCGAAGATGTAAATGAACATGTTGATGAAAGATTAGTTTCTCCCGATGTGCTGAATGGTCTTAAGTTTTCTGGAATACCAAACCATCGTCTGGTTTTGAAAGTTGGTGTTCCTGTAATGTTACTAAGAAACATTGATCAGAAAAGCGGTTTGTGTAATGGGACAAGGTTACAAGTTGTGAAAATGAGAAAACGTGTAATTGAAGCCAAAATCATTTCAGGAAGCAACATTGGAATGCGAACGTTTATTCCAAGAATTACTTTATCCCCTTCGGATAAGAAAATTCCTTTTAAATTTAACAGAAGACAGTTTCCACTTGCTGTTTCTTTCGCAATGACAATAAACAAAAGTCATAGACAATCGTTATCGAGAGTTGGGTTGTATTTGAAGGATCCAGTTTTTTCGCACGGCCAGTTGTATGTTGCACTATCAAGGGTCAGAAGTCGAGATGGACTGAAGATAGTTATACTGGATGAAGATGGTGAACTGACGAACAAAACATCCAACGTCGTGTACAAAGAAGTATTTCAAGCTTTATAAATAAGGTCAAAAATTTTGATGCATTTTTTTACTTATCATCTTTGAACTTATGTACATACAACTTCAATAATACAAGTTTTATTTTAATACTTTTGATTTAATATTTAATTTACTACATTAACATTATTTTGATTTTTTTTTTTCATGGTAGTTGATTGTTTGTTTTGGAATTGCATGTTAATATTAGGTTGGATATATTGATTGGTTTTACGGGCACGCAACTTGAATAATACAAGTCTTAGTTTAATATTTTTTTTAATTTACTTTGGTTTGCACCGTGGGTCCCCACGGGGCTCTAACCTAGTACTTCATAAAACAAGTCAAATTTGCTGATTTAAAATAGTCTTAATATTTAGTCGTTAAAGTGTTCAAAAAGTCGTTTTTTAGCGATTCTATCGCATAGTTTTACACTGTAACCTCTCGTTTTCATAGTAAACATATTAGACATCCTAAATATTGATTTTTATACACATTTAGACATCAAATAATCTGTTTTATATCAGACCTGAATTTTAATGTCCTAGACGCGTTATAATTGTCAAAATATGCGTTTTCGCGCACCTTTTGCCAATATACTTAAGTTTTCAACTTATGACTCCTATATAATCCTTAGTATACCTTATTTTACATCATTATAAGTCACAAAATTCTGTTCTAAATCAGTTTTAAAATATCCTTATTAATACTTGTATTTTTGGCGTTTTAAGCCGTAAAACACATTCGGATCGTGCATGCAAGGTCTCCCAAGCATGTAAATCCTATCCAAACTTGTTATAACCTTTATTAAACTTATAAAAACCATATTATTATTGAAATAGTTCAGACCTGTTTTTAAGTTAAAAATCACCCAAAACTTAACAATAATAATGTAAAAACATGACATCAAGATCAAATATACCACATTTCATTAATCCTACTCATATACCCTTTTATTAATCCACCTAAATCATCAAAATACTCTTTTAATTCAGACCTTAAATACTTTTTAAAACCTCTTGCATGTATCAAAAATCAAAAGATCTAATCATCTAAAACTCAAAATAATCATACTCACACACACATACATACATACGGTTATATATACAAACACACACGACACACGACACACATGCATTCGTTTTTATTATTACCATTTCATCTTGTTTCTTTCCCCTTGTTTATTCTTACAAAAACCCCTTTAAAAACCTTTGATTTCTTGGTGAAAACTTGATTATTTTCAGAAAATATAAAGATTTTATGAAAGTTATGATTAAGAAACTCACCTTGTAAGAACTTCTTGTAAAATGGGTTTCTCTCTCTAAAATCTCTAGCTTTCTTGAAGGTTTTTGCTTTCTAATCACCCATAGTGTTATTATCTTCAAGTTTCTTTAAGCATTATCATGGTTGTTTTGATTGAAATAAGAAAATAGTGGTGATGGTTGTGGGTTTCGGCTATAGTGTGTGTAAACTAAGGTGTAATATGAAAGAAGTATGTGTATTGGGATGTGGGTGGAGTCTTAAATAAACAATCATATGTAATAATAATAATAATAATAATAATAATAATAATAATAATAATAATAATAATAATAATAATGTTAATATGGTGGGGGGTTTCGGCCGCTACACATGGGGGGGGGGGGTTTATAGTTTATTTTTTTTACAAACTAATACATAATACCCGTACTCCACAATTTATAAAAACCCGTTTTATATTAAAAAATTAAGGTTTTTACTCAATTTATCCATGATAATATTCCCCACTAAAATTATCCGTTTTAGCTAAATACTCATTTTTAGGGGTCTCCGTCTCATACTGGGTCTTAGTTTGGCGTCAAACTCTAAAGTACACAACTAATAGACCTTAACGATTTGAGAACTCCTATTTCTAAATTTTATTAATCCCAACAATATTTCCTCCTAGAGAATATTATTTCACATTAAATTTATGCAACACGAGTCAAAACTAGACTTTTTAAAGTTAACCGAATTATCACCAATGTTCAACATAGGCAATTTATCATTATATTTCTAAGGGCTCTAACTATCACTAATTATGTCTAACACATAGCTTCTAATATTATTAAATGATTATTATTTTATATAAAAATCATCTGAAATTTTACCAGTTGTCACAAGCACCAGGCCCATCTAGTTACGGCCCACCCCACTTTACTTCACAATAGCCTTTGGGCCACAGTGCCAATGCGGCTATGGCATCGGCCAGCTCAACTATCAAGACCCGGAGCTTATGGACACAGGAGATTCCTCACACACCACTGATGAACAAGGTATGATCAAAATTCCCGATTCTTCTCCTATTAACAGTAAAATATTGGTCGGTAATGGCGCGTCTTTGCCCATTCAAGGGTTTGGAACAGGCTACTTAACCCTACCTAACCGGACCTACATATTACCCAATATCCTTTACTGCCCCTAAATAATCAAAAAGTTAATTTATGTTAGACGGTTTACATGTGATAACAGTGTTTCTATTGAGTTTGACCCGTTTGGTTTTTCTTTGAAAGACCTTCGAACTGGCTGCCTACTTTCCTGCCACAATAGTACGGCGATCTCTATCCAGTCACCCCACCAGAGCTCCCTCCTCAAGCCGCCTTCATAACCTCTGCCTCCCTTCCATGGCACGATCGTTTGGGACACCCCGGCGCTCAAGTCTTGGATATTCTTAGTCGTTATTTTAACTTTTCATGTAATAAGCACAAATCATCTAGTATTTGTCATTCTTGCTAACTTTCAAATAGCAAACGATTACCTTTTTATGTATCTAATTCATTTACTTTTGCACCGTTTGATATTGTTCACTGTGATCTTTGGACATCTCATGTCCCGAGTAAATCTGGGTATAAATATTATATTGTCTTGATTGACAATTTTTCTCACTTTATTTGGGTCTACCCTTTGAAATATAAGTCTGAGACTTTTCCAACTTTTGTAAAGTTTCACCGCCTAATTTACACCCAATTTAACCGAAACATTAAAACCTTTCAATGTGACTTAGGAGGCGAATTTGATAACACCGCCTTCAAAAACTTTGCCACTCAGCATGGGCTTATTATTCGTTTTTCGTGCCTTCAACCCTCTTCTTTAGAATGGTCGTGCTGAGCGAATGATTCGTCACCTGAACGACATCATTCGAGCTCTCCTAGTACATTCCCATCTCTCGCCTAGTTTTTGGGTCGAAGCACTTCATACTGCAGCTTACCTTCACAACATTTTACCTACCGAACGGCTCAACTTCTTCACTCCCACCATCGCCCTATACCTAAGACACCCAACCTATGACCACCTTCGTTTTTTCGGATGCGCCTGCTATCCAAATACCTCTGCCACTCAACCACACAAACTTCACACCCGTTCCACCCGCTGCATATTTCTTGGATACCCACCCGACTTTCGTGGGTACCAATGCTTCGACCCCACCACGGGCAAGGTCTCCATTTCTTGACATGTGACCTTTGATGAAACAGTGTTCCCTTACACCATTCCAACCCCAACAGCCTCGTATCGCTTTCTGGACGATACACCACCACCCGGTTTCACCTTTACTCGTCCCATTCCTACACCCGGTCCAACACCACCTCCACCACTACGTCCACCAACTACAGCTCTGTTTCTGCTCACGTACAGCCGCTGACCCAAACCACCAGCCGCCCCATCTGCCCATCCACTACCACCACCATCGGCCTACCAACAGTATCAGACCCAATCGGCCCACCCGACTCCCCCCACATCGACCCAGCACACTGTACCATCAGCCCACGGTACCATCGACATTCGTACCTAACACCCGACCCCCTCCGTCTCACCCAATGTCCACTAGATCTAAAACAAGTTCCCTGAAACCTCACAATACTCCTTACACACCCCGATCCTTTCTCCTGTCCTAGAGACTTATCACCAAGCCTTCACCGACCCGAACTGGTTGCGCGCCATGCAGGCCGAATTTGCAGCTTTACAGGAAAATGAGACATGGGATTTGGTCCTCCGACTGATCGACAGACCAGTCATTAGGTGCATGTGGTTATTTCGACATAAATTTAATTCGAATGGTACACTTGAACGGTATAAAGCACGGTTGGTTGTTAATGGGAAGTCGCAAACCGTGGGCATTGATTGTGATGAGACATTTAGTCCAGATGTCAAACCTGCTACAATTCGCACGGTTTTATCTTTGGCAGTTTCAAGGTATTAGCCTGTTCATAGGTTGGATGTCAAGAATGCGTTTTTTCACGGGCACCTAAATGAAATCGTCTTTATGCACCATCACCCCGGTTTTATTGATAAACGTTTTCCAGGATTTGTGTGTGATAACTCACAAAATTAACATATAAAACGGGCATAAATAGTCTCATAATAGAATGTAATTAAGGTTTTGTTATTAATATTTGATACTTAATTCGTTCCTGAAGGGATATGGTACCAAAACACTACAAATACCATATCGTCTGCCCGTTCTACGTCAGTGGATCCAACATGCTTCGAAGCTTCCCCAGCAAGCCAAAGGAAGCTTCGCCAACACAACTGGAAGATACTTTTTGGGGCAGCCTTGGGACTCACCCCTGCCCCAGACAAAATATCTCTGATGCAGCAGACTGCCCGTCAGAGTTCCTCTCAATCAGAGACTGCTCTCAGTCTGACATACAGAAAGGACGACGACGTGGCAGCCCCCCAGCCAAGATATCTTCTTGACAACAGGCTTTCTCAACCTGTCTCGAGGTCCAAGGAAGAGTATGATTACCCACCGTCCTCGGCCTACCAATAGGCGGGCGCCACGTGTCCGCCGACCATCAGCGTCCATTCAACGGACGCCACGTATACAATCGTCAGGACGGTAAGATCCCCCGTTACCATTTTACATTTTCTCCTTTTTACCAAAACCTACTTGCACCAAATGGGCTTAAGGACTTGGGCCGGATTCTTGGAGACACCTCTACCTGGCCGGGCCCCACCAAGGATAGAGGATGGGCTGAGAAAGTGTGGTGTCTAGGTATTATAAAAGGAGAAGCTCCTTCTCCTTTTATTGGCATCTAATATCACATATACTTTCATTCAAGAAGAATATGAACTCCTTCATACCTTCTTCAACCCCTTGTTTATTTCACTAACTTTTAGAGGCTCGGCTCTTCTAATTGGTAGTCTTCTAAACTACTTGGTCTTGTCCTTAGACCCACACGTATTTTATAAACACACTCTCTTTACAAAATACCGTAGAACCACTCCTTGGATTAGCGCATATTCGGTAATCCATGATTCGTGTTTCTTCAGTTCCTATTTGTATTTATCAGGAAAATGGAGCCCCAAGAAGGAAACAGGGGATTTCCGGGTGAAAACGAGCAAAAACTGGAGATTCTTGAAGATACGAGACTTCGAGCCAGTTCACTATATGTTTTGAAGACAATCCCGGGACATAAACAATGCTAAAATCAGTCCTAGAGTGACCTAGCACGCCCACACACACCTACACGAAGGCCCTACACCCGAGAAGAAAACACGACAAACTTGGAGAGCAAGAAATCAGAGTCATCAGGGCATGCACACCCGTGCCAGATGAAGGGGCACAACCAGGGACCAAAGGTACAGACAGGATCTGTCGTGCAGCAACAGAACGTACATGAGACAGCAAACACGCCCCTAACACTCTAATGCACGCCCGTGTTGCCCCTTGAGCTCTATAAATAGCAAGCTAACCCCCACCATTTGATCATCCCTTCACACCTTACTTGAGCCTTCTTTGGTCAACTTCCAAGAGTCTTCCAGAGGTCTTGGGGTCTTGTGGGAGGCCTTAGGGCCATCCTAACACACACAACAAGCTAAGGGGGGTGTACGGTGTTCCAATTAGGAAGTGAAGCCTCCAATTCAAGAAGTCGATAAGTTTGAAGACCTGAGACTTAACCGCGGTTTGAAGAGCCAACTATATGTGAGGCCCTGGTGGTGTACCCCAGGTGGACTTACACTGGAGAGGTTGTGCATTCTACTCAGTAGTAACCTCTACTTCTCTATCAAAGAGTCAAGACTTCAAGAACCCTCTCGTCTTCCTCACAATTAATTAACTTAAATTATTAATTTTTATAATAAACTTAACTACTTATACGGAGGGCCCCAAGATGTGCATATCTATCTACTATATTATTTATCTTCTCTCTTATAAAACCAAACCTTTTTCAAAAACTATCTTTAAAAGAACCCCTCCGTTTTTATTTCTTTTTAAAACCTGATCAATTAAATGATGAAAGGTTGAGTAGGGGAAAGTGTGGACTCGGGAATACGATACTCAATACTTACCCTAGAGGCTATACTATACACGTCAGGTTCTCTGCCTATGTGTTGGTTTTAGTTTCTAAAGTAATTATTGTTTACTTTATAAATTTAAAACTTTGTTAATGAGGCTTTAGTAAAATCAATCGTTTCCCCAAAACCATCGTTCTGGGATTGATAAATCAAAGTTTTTGGCACCGGGGAATTGACATCTTTTAACATTAAAACCAAATGCATCAGTGTGCAGGTTAAAGAAGTCGTTATATGGATTGAAACAGGCACCTCGGGCATGGTATACACGCTTTGCTACATGCATTCTTTCCCACGGGTTTCGTAGCAGTGCATGTGATAACTCCCTATTCATATATGGTCATGGGTCTGATATTGCTTATCTTTTATTATATGTTGATGATATTGTCCTTAAATCATCTTCAGATAAGTTGCTGCAATCTATTATTCAGACACTATCTCGAGAGTTCGCCATGACAGACTTGGGTCGCCTACACCATTTTTTGGGCATCAGGGTTACACACACACACCCACGGGTTTATTTTTGGATCAAACTCAATATGCTAAAGACATTATTAACCGTGCATCTATGTCTTCATGTAAACCCTGTGCCACTTCGTTTGACATGTCATCCAAGCTTAGTGCTACAGACAGCCTGTTATTTCATGATCCCACCTTATACCGTAGCCTTGCAGGTGCACTTCAGTAGGTCTGCTTGTTTATGCATGAGCCGCATGATCCCCATTTTGTGTTCATGAAACACATTATTCGTTATCTTTAAGGGACATTAGACTACGGCATTCGCATGGTGAAATCTGATACGACTTCTTTAGTGGCCTACTCAGATGCTGATTAGGGCGGGTGTCCTGATTCCCGTCGTTCAACAAGTGGCTACTGTGTATTTCTTGGTAATAATTTACTCTCTTGGTCTTCTAAGCGGCAATCGACTGTCTCCCGCTCAAGTGCAGAGGCTGAATACAAAGGGGTTGCCAATGTAGTTGCAGAGGTTACTTGCCTTTGCAATCTCTTACTAGAATTGCGTGTTCCTCTGTTACGGGCTTCGGTCATCTATTGTGATAATGTCTCCGTAGTTTACTTATCGGATAATCCTGTGCAGCATCAACGAACAAAACATATTGAGATCGATATACATTTTGTTCACGAAAAGGTTCGGGTGGGTGATATTTGAGTTTTGCATGTCCTAGCCCCATTTCAGTACGTAGACATCTTCACGAAGGGGTTATCTCGTCCGCTTTTTCAGTCATTCCGATCCAGTTTGACTGTTTGTCCATCCAACCCTCAAAGTGCGGGGGAGTATTAGCATCGTATATTATTATTATTTAGATTATTCTAGAATATTTATATTTATGTTTTAGATATACATTGTAAATTAGGATTGATTATCCTTTCCTAATTACGTGCTAGATTAGGTTTATGGTTTATCCCTATATAAAGGGCCTCTCATGTATTCTTTTTATTCATTCAGAAATAATAAATGTCACACCCTCAAATTCCACGTGCGGGGTTTTACCGCGAGGCGCTTGACACACCAGGATCCAAGTTAACGGTTACAATAAACGACAACTGAATGTAAAAGAAACGTAGACCTTTCATTAAGTTTTCAAAATGTAACCAACGTCAGCGGAAGCATTAAACATCTATACAACTCAAAAACGTAAATAACATAAGTTCGACAACGTTTGAAAACCATGCAAGTGAATCCTAGACGTCGTGCGACACCGTGCGCCTATCAACAGCTGCTACCTTAGCGACCTGAGAAAACATTCTAAAAAAGTCAGCATAAAATGCTGGTGAGTTCACAGGTTTTAAATAAAACATTTCAATAAGTTTGATCGTTCCATCATGTTACTGCTATGCTGTAAAGATGCCAACCCAGGCATACGAAACCGCTAATTCGATACCAGGTGTGAAACACCTGTGTGTAACCAAACTGCCAACGCAGGCATAACTGAACTACCGATCCACGGTGGACTGAATGGCCGATCCCAGCTAACTGAACTACCGAACCACGGCTAACTGAACTACCATCCAACGGTAAAACTGAACTATCGTACAGTAAGAACACAAAGCAACACTAGCATAACAAGATTAGTATGAAAACAAGTACGTAGCATGTTTCTCCCCCGAAAACATAAACACTGAAAGAGGGGTTGTGAAACTCACCTTAGGTTGCGCCTTCAAGTTAATAAGGATCCCGACACGAACTGATAGTCCCAACTACCGGCGACCTGTCATAATGTTTGCATAAGTGTTCCGACTAATAACCCATAGGTTAACTAGTCCCCGATTGTCCAGATCATGACCACGTATGTTTAAAAAATGTGTTTAACCGTTAACCCGACACACCAGACAGACCCGACATCCCGTTGGTGACCCGTTACACTAATTGTTCAAGTATATATAGTTAACACACAAGAATCATGCATAAAACACTTAGTTTGCATAAAAAATTGCATATAAGAAGTCGTGGGGTCGAACATGTTGGAAGTCATGTTCATTCGACATTTTTGATGTTCATTCGACCTTTTTGAAGTTCATTCGACCCCTCGAAGGGTCGAATGAGTTTCCTTGGTTCGACCCAATGCTGCAAAATCTCATAAAATGCACCAAATCGCATCTAAACAGTCCGAAAACATCACGAAACACCACAAATCATAACAGTTAAACATCATTAACCTATCCCCACAAAACCCTACCAATTTTACCTCGAAGTCAGTCTGTTTTACAAGTTAACCAAAATAGCAAATTATGGAAATGTCACATCATACGCATGCAAGCTTTACCCGATATGGAAACTTATCAAAATCATCTATCATTTAGCTCAACATGCTCAGATTATCTTGTGTATGAAAACCCCCAATCATTTCATTAACAATAACATCATGAACAAGCCCTAGATTTAACATAAAATCCCTAAAATGAGTAAAACATCATTAATAACCAATTGTAACCCATATCAATCATAAATCATCATCAATAACTGTCACACCACGTCTAAGGCGGAAACACGTGGCGCGACGGTTCAAAAGTATTAAGCCAAGATTAATGCAAAGCACAATATTAATTAGAAAACGGGCATTTAATCAATGCTAATAGTCATGTCAAATTATTAATACATAACCATAAATTGTTTTCGAAAATGATAAAGAGGCTTCTCCCTTTATCCCTAAATCCATGGAATAAAGAGATAAGACCCCATCACGACATTCCCAACGCCCGATTTGGAGACATCCCCGACCCTGCTCGCCATGCTAACTTCCATCAATCAATTACCTGAAAGATATGTTTGAAAATCGTCAATATATAAATATTGGTGAGTTCACAGGTTTTAATTTAATAAGTCTTTATAAAGTGGGAATATCCTTGTTATGACATTTATAGGAGTTGCAAAGTCCTACAATTTACTTGAGCCTATAACCAAACCAAGACAATCAATAATGCCCCCGCCCAAAGTCGTTACTCGGTATTCTTACGACTTTATTTCAGAATAAGTGCACCCCAGGCATACGCCGATGCATAATCGACGCTATCGATTAGGGGTGGGCCTTGTCAGGCACCAATAGTACTATCCAAATATCCCTTTGGTTTCTCATTCCTGAATAAATGATTATAGTGGGGAGGTCTCAACCCCGAGTGGCGATCTTTACTCAAGTATCCAACCCGTCATACAATCCCAACATATCTTTCCCCCGTAAAAACGTTAAATAGTTTAGAAATGGGGCCGTGAGACTCACCTGTAACTGTGCTCGGCTCAAAGAAAATAGTAAAGTTTGTGATCCCGTACCTACAAAGGTTCTAGGCGTATAAGTCACTTACACCTATGGTGTATGTGCTTTGGCAAGTTGTACACCCAACTTCCCGACCACGTCTTTATCCCGATTCCCGTTTAATAGTTTCGTATCCTAGGTTCAATGGCGACGGATTACCCTTTTCTTACAAGTCATATATTATTATTCATATAATTATTCTTTATGACTTGTACAACATTTTACTTGACACGACTCCACCCAACGTATAATTATTTTCCCATTCAAATAATTATACTTAGGATCTTTTCGCTCAATATAAAGTGTTTTCTTATTAATCGACCCGACTTACTTGCCACATATTTATTTTTCCCATTTAAATAAATATGCTAAGTCTTTGTCGTTTGGAAACATAACCTTAACGCCCGACTAGACTTACCACACCGTACATTTATTTTCCCATTTAAATAAATGTACTAGGATCTTGTCGGTATTCACGCGTTCGTAGATATGTCTCATCTACTCGTCTCGGTTTTCCTTCTCGCACATCTATTTTCCCATTTAAATAGATGTACTAGAATTCCGTCGGAAGCGAGTATGTGTACATATATCGTCGCGTGGATACTACTTGTTAAGTTCATGTGTCGTTTAGCGTTTTAGTTTGTTATGTTCCTCTTTTCCCACGAATATTGTTACTACACTTAGGAAAGTGTTACGCACGTTTCACCCTTGTTATATATATTTTATTTCCGTAAAATATATATGTATATTTTTATCTCGACGTAATACGTCCGTTTACGTTGGTTTGTGTAACTAAGTTCGTTAGTTAGCGTTGTTCATATTTATTCCCGTTGCGCGTTCTTATGGAAGCATTGTTCCAACTTCCGATTTCCGAACGTTTATTTCTCGGAAAAATATATTATGTACGTTTTAGTCCGACTCGTCCAACTTGTTACCAAAAATGTCTCCGATACTTTTATATTCCCATTGATATAAAAGTACCTTATTTTTGTACAAGTCTTTCCAAGTATTTATTTTATAAAATCTACTTTTATAAAATACTCGCGTTACTCTATTCATTTTTATAAAACGTCCATTTTATAAAAATATACTTTTTACTTAAAATGCCCAAATAGGCTATTATTATTTACCAATTCAACCTTGTAAAACGTTACTTACTCTTTTTGACACTAGTATTTCCATCATGGTGTTCTTGGTCCAATAACTTCTAAAATATTCATTTTAGTCCATTGGTTTCCAAGGTTGTCATTTTAAATCCTTTAATTTACACTTGTAGCATTTTTCCCTAAATCTTTCATGGTTATTATTTTTCCTTTCCACTTTAGTGGACTTTGAAGAATCATTTTTACCATGTTTAGTTGTTTTTACTCCTTTCTACCTTAAAAGTTCTTCTAATCCATTCTAGATGCCAAAAACATGTTTATTTCATATCTTTACCCAAAACATCAACTTTTCACTCATCAAAGTGAGTGGACTTTGAAGAACTAGTTTTTCCATCTATGGCTTTCTAATCTATTTTAATATTTTTATGACTTTAACTAGTCATCTTATGATGATTAAAACCATATTTCATCATATCCAAGTATTTTTCCAAAACATTGCCTTTCTCATCTTCCATCATCCAAACATGTCCTTATTATGATACATTCATCAAAATATTACTTTTATTAAAAATAACCAAGTTTTCATCATAATATTATTCTCTCATCTTCATTTTTAATAAAAACCCATTACTTCTTTAGAACTCATTTTTATTACCCATAATGTACAACTTGCATCATAGCACAAAAACAAAATATTTAGATTAATAAAACAATGCGAGACTTACAACTAGCTCAAGGCTAGGGAAGACAAAATCTTGGATTTTGGGTGTGGTTTAGTGTGTTCTTCCAAGTGGGTTATGCTCCAAGCTCTTAACACACAAGAAGGGGTTTGAAGGATGATGATCTAGAGGTAATTTGGAGTAGTAAAAATTGAAAGAGAGGTGGTGGTGGGGTGGTGAAAAGCCACGGCCAAGAGAAGAAAAAGAAAGAGATTTTGTGATTTTTCTCCAAGTGCTCTTCTAGTGTTTATATGATCTTACCCAAATCCTCCAAAGATTATCCAAATCTTGTCTTGGATTATGGAGATATGGAAGGATAATGAAAGATTACAAAAAAAATCTCCAATGATATTATATGGGGGTGTTTGGCCGAAAATTTTAGAGAGAGAGGAGAAGGGATTGGGTTAATTCTCTTGTCCACTCTCATTGCATGCAAACTTATGATTACAAATGATTTGGAAGAGATTTAGAAGTTATCCCACACAACCTCTCACCCAAGTGGGCCATGGCCGGCCCCCCTATGGCTCTTGGTGGGGTCCACTTTGCTACTTATCTTCCATATTATGTTTAAGTTAGTTCCTTCCGGGTACCGCCCGGGTATTTCTTAATTTTTCGTCGCGTTTATCCTCAATATTAAAATGCCGTTAATATTTATAAAATTATGTCCAGTTAAATTACTGATAATTTATTTCGGTTTTTATCGGGTGAATTTTCGTGTTACGCGCGTATCGGGTGCGGTACGCGCACTTTATTCGTTACCGGGAGATTTGTGCAATAAGCTTTTACGTATGGCTTTGGGTTTCCAAAACTCATAATATTTTATGAAAATATTATTTATTTTATATTCCGGGTGTCCGGTGTTCGTTTCGCTTATTTCAGTTTTACCGGGTAATCGCCAGTGTCCATACCGGATAGTTTTGTCTGCGCACGATCCTATCATGCTTTGCTATTAAACTCATGCATTCCTATGCATTATTTGGGAATTCCTATCTTTCTAAGGCCTCAATTAAATATTCAGCACATAATTACGGTTAATTACGTTAATCGCGTTAAATTAATTAGTACGGAATTACCTTAATTTTGCCGGTTGTTACATTCTCCCCCCGTTAAGAGAATTCCGTCCCGGAATTCACTCTGAGCTTTCCGGTATAGGGGTCTTCTTAAATAGGGCGGGATACTTTTGCTTCATCCGGTCCAGCCTTTCCCACGTGAATTCCGGTCCACGCTTGGCATTCCAACGCACTTTGACCAATCTGATCTTACTGCGTCTTAGTTTTTGGACCTTCCAATCGGTTACTTCGATTGGTTCTTCGACGAAATGTAACTTGTCGTCAATGTGGATTTCGTCTGCGGGGATGATGAGGGTTTCGTCGGATAAGCACTTTTTCAAGTTCGACACGTGGAACGTGTCGTGTACACCGTTAAGTTCTTGCGGTAACTTGAGCTTGTATGCTACGGGGCCTACTCTGGACAGGATTTCGAATGGTCCAACATATAGTGGGTTTAGCTTTCCGCGCTTCCCGAAACGCGCGACACCTTTCCACGGTGACACCTTTAGTAGGACCCTGTCTCCGACTTGAAATTCCAAAGGCTTCCTCCTCATGTCTGCGTAGCTTTTCTGTCGATCTCGTGCCGCTTTGAGACGTTCTCTAATCAGAAAGACCTTATCCGTCGTTTCTTGAACAATTTCGGGCCCGGTAAGTTGCTTTTCGCCAACTTCGGCCCAACATAGAGGCGATCTGCACTTGCGTCCATATAGAGCTTCAAAAGGTGCAGCTTGAATGCTCGTGTGGTAGCTGTTGTTATACGAAAACTCTACCAGTGGCAAGTGTGTATCCCAATTTCCGCTGAAATCGATTGCGCATGCCCGTAGCATATCCTCCAGGGTCTGGATGGTTCGTTCACTCTGACCATCGGTTTGTGGATGATATGCGGTACTCATGTCAAGGCGAGTACCTAGGGCTTTATTCAGACTTTCCCAAAATCTTGAGGTGAAACGACTATCTCGATCGGAGATGATAGAAATAGGTACACCGTGCTTTGACACAACTTCCTTAATGTACAAACGGGTTAGTTTCTCCAACTTATCCGTTTCGCGAATGGGGAGGAAGTGTGCAGATTTTGTCAATCGATCAACGATTACCCAGATCATGTCATGGCCGCTTGCTGTCTTGGGCAATTTGGTAATGAAGTCCATAGTGATCCTTTCCCATTTCCATTCCGGTATTTCCGGTTGCTGGAGCAAACCGGACGGTCTCTGGTGCTCGGCCTTGACCTTTGCGCAAGTCAAACATCGCGCAACATAAGCCGCTATATCTCTCTTGAAATTTGGCCACCAGTAAAATTCCTTCAAATCATGGAACATCTTGTCCGCTCCAGGGTGAACTGAATATCGCGAACTGTGGGCTTCGGCCAATACCAGTTCACGCAATCCACCGTATACCGGTACCCAAATTCTGTTCATGAAATACAGAGCTTGATCCGCTTTTGACTCCAGTGACTCAACCATCTTCCGCAATCTTTCTCCTTTGACATTCTCGGGTTTAAGGGCGTTAGTTTGAGCTTCACGAATCCGGTCGGTCAGGTTCGTGTGAATGGTTAGACCCAGAGCTCGGACACGCAGTGGCTTAACCCGTTCCTTGCGACTCAAGGCATCGGCTACGACGTTTGCCTTCCCGGGATGGTACTTTATCTCACAATCGTAATCGTTCAATAGTTCGACCCATCGCCGTTGTCGCATGTTCAATTCCTTCTGGTCAAAGATGTGCTGCAAGCTTTTATGATCGGTGAAGATCGTACACTTGGTTCCGTACAGATAGTGTCTCCATATCTTGAGTGCGAATACCACGGCTCCTAGTTCCAGATCGTGTGTGGTGTAATTCTTCTCGTGAAGTTTTAGCTGTCTGGAAGCATAGGCTATGACCTTCTCTCGCTGCATCAATACACAACCCAATCCCTGATGAGAGGCGTCACAGTAAACTACGAAGTCTTCTGTACCATCGGGGAGTGATAGTATTGGTGCGCCACATAACTTATCCTTTAGCAACTGAAACGCTGCTTCCTGCTTTTCCGTCCATTCAAACTTCTTATCCTTTTGGGTTAGCATGGTTAAGGACTGTGCTATTTTAGAAAAGTTCTCGATGAACCTTCTGTAGTAACCCGCAAGGCCAAGAAATTGTCGTACTTCAGTAGGCGTTCTAGGGGCGTCCCAATTCTTGATTGCTTCGATCTTGGCGGGATCGACATGTATACCCCTTTCATTCACCACGTGGCCTAAAAAGTGAACCTCTCGAATCCAAAAATCACATTTTGAAAACTTAGCATAGAGTTTCTCTTTGCGAAGTACCTCGAGGATTAATCGGAGATGTTCCTCGTGTTCCTCCTTCGTGCGTGAGTAGATCAAGATGTCATCAATGAAGACAATAACAAATTTGTCCAAGTATGGTTTGCACACTCGGTTCATCAAGTCCATGAAAACAGCTGGTGCGTTGGTTAAACCGAACGGCATAACCAGGAACTCATAGTGCCCATAACGAGTTCTGAATGCTGTTTTTGGCACGTCTTCTTCTTGAATACGTAACTGATGATAACCGGACCTTAAGTCGATCTTGGAGTAGAAACTGGATCCTTGAAGTTGATCAAACAAATCGTCGATCCTGGGAAGAGGATAGCGATTTTTAATAGTTAGCTTGTTTAGTTCCCGATAGTCAATGCACATTCGAAAAGTGCCATCCTTCTTCTTCACGAATAAGACGGGAGCTCCCCAAGGTGAGAAGCTTGGTCTTATGAAACCTTTGTCCAACAACTCTTGCAGTTGTTCGGACAATTCCTGCATTTCTGAAGGAGCTAGGCGATAAGGCGATCGCGCTACCGGTGCTGCTCCTGGAACAAGGTCGATACGAAACTCGACTTGTCGGGGTGGTGGCAATCCCGGCAAATCTTCTGGGAACACATCTGGAAAGTCTCTGGCTATCGGAATGTCTTCTAGCTTTCGCTCGTCGGCCTTCTTGTCTACCACGTGCGCCAAGAATGCGACGAGACCTTTCCTTAGGCACTTCCTGGCTTTCATGCTGGTAATAATTCTCAATGGCGTTCCACGCCTTTCCCCTTGGATCGATAGGGTTTCACCGCTTGCGAGGGGAACTTGAATTATTTTGTCATTGCACACGACGATGGCGCGGTGTGTGGATAGCCAATCCATGCCAACGACTATGTCGAAGCTACCCAGTACGACTGGTAATAGATCAATGTCAAACTCATGACCACAGAGATCTATCTTACAACCCTTTGCTACCTCTCGGGTTTCTATAGTCTTACCGTTAGCTAGTTCAATGGAATATGGTGTGTCTAGCTTACTAGTCTTTAAACCAAGTAATCTTTTAAATTCGACAGATACGAAGCTAAGATCAGCGCCAGTATCAAACAATACTGAAGCATAATGACCATTTAGAGGGAACGTACCAGTGACCACATTAGGGTCTTGTCGTGCGTCACCGGCACCAATCACGAACGCTCGCCCACGGGCTTGGTTGTTAAGTTTGGGGCAGTCCCTCTTCCAATGATCGAGCGATCCACATGAGAAACAGGGCCTCGCTCCACTGTTCTTTGGCGCTCCTGATCTGCAGTCTTCAGTCTTGTGCCCCGAACGACGGCACTTACCGCAGATTACTTCGTTCTTGCCCTGGTAACCTTGCTTCCCATTATTTCCACGTCCAGTGGCTACATACCCTTTTCCCTTCTTCCCTGAACCTGATGATCCATCCTTCTTCCTTTCATCGCGCTTACGCTTCCCAAACCTTGGCCTATTTCCCTGTTCACTTGACCCAACGGTTGAACTTGTACCCAGATTCTTACCCTCAACACTGCTGGACTCAGTAAGCTTCAACCCTGACACTTTCCGGATTAGCGTGCCCATTCGGATGGCGTCTTCAGTGAGGCTCAAAGCGAGGTCGATGGCTTCGCGCATGGTTGCAGGCTTGGAAGAAGTGACCATGCCGCGTATCTGTGGTGCCAGTCCGAAGAGGTATCTTTCCACCTTCTTACTTTCCGGGGTGACCAGGCGAGGCACTAACCGGGAGAGGTCATGGAATCTGGACGTGTAACCAGCTACGTCCGATCCAATCATGGCGAGGTTCCAGAACTCAGTCTCTAGCTTCTGTACTTCACTTGCTGGACAGTACTCGGCGATCATTAGTTCTTTCAACTCCAACCATGTTAAGGAGTAAGCAGCATCATCTCCCAGTGTCTGCACTTGGTTGTTCCACCAGGTCAGAACTTGGTCCAGAAACAGGTTGGTGGCATACATGACAGCCTGTCGTGGGGTACAACTGCTAATACGAATCACAGCTTCGGTTTTCTCGAACCATTTGACTAGTCCGACAGAACCTTCGGTGCCGCTGAAATTCAGTGGTTTGCAGTCCAGGAAAGCTTTAAACGTGCAGCCACGTTCTCGTGAGGCCGTTTCTGCAATAATAAAGCAATGTTAAATATAAGGTAGGAGTTTTTACGAAGACTCCTGTCGCATATACCCGACGTCTTCTTACCAGTAGGGGAGGTTTCGCGTCTGTCGCTCCCGGTTCGGTCTCGCGACCTTTCGGTGCGCGTGGCATTGTGTTCTGCGAGAGCCTGAGCGATACGTCCCGAAACTAGGGTTTCAAGCTCTTCAGGTGTCGTGGGTAGTCTTTCATTCCCACTGTTGCTTCTTGTGGCTGGTGCCATGTTTCTTCAATAACCAATATCAAAGGTTAATTTCCGACAATCATTCATACAATATCATCACATATATAGTATAAACAACCACACAACATATGAACACAATAATCACCATAACAACAACACGCAATCACAACATAAACAGAATAAGTAATAATAATCGTAGATAATCACAACACATATTTTACCATAACAAAACTTTCATTAATTTCAATACCAAGTACAATGATTTGTTCATAATAACAAAAACCGAGGATACCTTCCTCTTACATTGCTCTTTGAAATACACTAGAAATATAATGTCATATGCCGGCACAATCCCGCTCGGCTAGGCAAAAATGCAGATGGGTGCTATAACCCATGCTGTGCTATCATACTACTATTACTACTGCTATGTCCGCGAGTGATCTCCCAAAACGTCCCTGATGCTACTGTGGCGGTGGCGGCGGCGGGTGCTGGTACTGGTACTGAGGTGCGCACATGCTGATAGTCATACTGATCGCCATAATGCGATCGTACAAGAATTGGCGATGCGCAAAGTGTGCGTCGCCCGTAAGGCCACAATGAGCATCCATGCTCAATAGCTCCTCAGCGTAATGTGCCAGTGCATCCCTGGCATCTATGATCCTGGCCCACATGAGCTGGGCCTGCTGCTCCATCTGACTCACGGTGCGCTGCACCGTGTCGGTGAGGGTCTGGAAATCTCTCTCCAGTGAGATCACCTTGGACCATGCGGGTCCTGACAGTGGGGCCATCCCGTGGGGCTGCGACGGCCCGGGGATGTCAGTGTATGTCGGCTGAGATGGGCCGACGATATCGGGTGTGGGTAGTGGTGTGAAGGGTGGGGCAAAGCCCGGTAATCCAGTGAAACAGTAGGGTGGTATCTGGTATGGGTCTCCTGCACCTAGTGTATACGGTGCAAATGGGGGTGTCACAAATGGGGCTCCTGCATCCATACTGAATGGTGCAGGTGGTGGGGTAGGGAGCATCTCGGGTAGGGGTGGTAGTGTGGGAAAAGTGGTGATGGGTAGTGTCATGGATAAGGGTGTGGGGACTATAAGCTCGGCGAGTGGGACCATGAGTGGCTGGGTGGCAGTGACCCACTCTATCGTAGACATCACAGTGGTAGGGGTAGGAGGGCTAGCAGTGGCATGAGCTGCCAGTCCTGCTCGGTGCAACTCAGAGCTGCGGGCTGAGCTGCCCTCAAGGATGTGCCCAGTAGAAGCTGGCCCATCCTGTGGTATGGGCTCGGGCATGGTAGGTAAGGTGGCTGGGGTAGCGGTAGCATGCCCTGTCATCGGAGCAACGTGCTCCTCCTGGCCTGCTGGTGGGATAGGCACAGCAATGTGCTCCACCGATGCAGTTGACTCATCGTCAGAGTCATCGGAGATCCACCCGTTGTGTCCCCGGCAGACAGGCACAAGCCTCATGCCAGAGGGAACGGGGATAGGTGGGGTAGGTAAAGGCTCACGATCGACGGGTGTGTGTCGGTCGTACGGAGACTCGACAGTCTCCGACCGTGTAGGGATAGGTCTCGAAGGACCTGCGCAACCTACAGGGAAGTCCCTGACGGCGCGGATAGGTAGTGCTGGCAGTGGTGCTGCCTGGAATGGCACTAGAGGCAAGTCGGCCTCGGCCATCGGTAGGTCGGCCACGGCGGCCATGTCGTCTCCAGCGGGAGCCCACGCTGGGTCCTCGCTCGGGTCCGTCTCGTCGGAGCTATCTCCGTCGGCGCCCTCTATGGCAACATCAACATCCATGTCGTCGTCCTCGGGATCGAGTATCACTACCTCGACCGGCTCTGCTGGTGGTGCTGGGATGATCTGGAGGCTACTGTCGTAGCTCGGTGCTACGCTCCCTGCGTTCGACATCCTGGCAAAAGCAACCGTACTAATATTTAAGTATTATTCGTTAGGTAGTTAAGGCACACATCTACGGTTCTCTTCCTAACCTTCTAACAAAGATAATACGTATACTTACCATGGCTAGCTTGGTCGGAATCTCCATATACCCAAATGGTCGTTGGAAAAATTTACTTTATTGCGTTTCGCATTTATTTGAGAGATTTTGAACCAAATCCGGTTATAGTTTAGATTTGTTTAAAAATGCTAATTCGCTATAACCTTGGCTCTGATACCACTTTCTGTCACACCACGTCTAAGGCGGAAACACGTGGCGCGACGGTTCAAAAGTATTAAGCCAAGATTAATGCAAAGCACAATATTAATTAGAAAACGGGCATTTAATCAATGCTAATAGTCATGTCAAATTATTAATACATAACCATAAATTGTTTTCGAAAATGATAAAGAGGCTTCTCCCTTTATCCCTAAATCCATGGAATAAAGAGATAAGACCCCATCACGACATTCCCAACGCCCGATTTGGAGACATCCCCGACCCTGCTCGCCATGCTAACTTCCATCAATCAATTACCTGAAAGATATGTTTGAAAATCGTCAATATATAAATATTGGTGAGTTCACAGGTTTTAATTTAATAAGTCTTTATAAAGTGGGAATATCCTTGTTATGACATTTATAGGAGTTGCAAAGTCCTACAATTTACTTGAGCCTATAACCAAACCAAGACAATCAATAATGCCCCCGCCCAAAGTCGTTACTCGGTATTCTTACGACTTTATTTCAGAATAAGTGCACCCCAGGCATACGCCGATGCATAATCGACGCTATCGATTAGGGGTGGGCCTTGTCAGGCACCAATAGTACTATCCAAATATCCCTTTGGTTTCTCATTCCTGAATAAATGATTATAGTGGGGAGGTCTCAACCCCGAGTGGCGATCTTTACTCAAGTATCCAACCCGTCATACAATCCCAACATATCTTTCCCCCGTAAAAACGTTAAATAGTTTAGAAATGGGGCCGTGAGACTCACCTGTAACTGTGCTCGGCTCAAAGAAAATAGTAAAGTTTGTGATCCCGTACCTACAAAGGTTCTAGGCGTATAAGTCACTTACACCTATGGTGTATGTGCTTTGGCAAGTTGTACACCCAACTTCCCGACCACGTCTTTATCCCGATTCCCGTTTAATAGTTTCGTATCCTAGGTTCAATGGCGACGGATTACCCTTTTCTTACAAGTCATATATTATTATTCATATAATTATTCTTTATGACTTGTACAACATTTTACTTGACACGACTCCACCCAACGTATAATTATTTTCCCATTCAAATAATTATACTTAGGATCTTTTCGCTCAATATAAAGTGTTTTCTTATTAATCGACCCGACTTACTTGCCACATATTTATTTTTCCCATTTAAATAAATATGCTAAGTCTTTGTCGTTTGGAAACATAACCTTAACGCCCGACTAGACTTACCACACCGTACATTTATTTTCCCATTTAAATAAATGTACTAGGATCTTGTCGGTATTCACGCGT
The DNA here is from genome assembly GCA_028751855.1 of Ambrosia trifida. Classification (NCBI taxonomy): domain Eukaryota; kingdom Viridiplantae; phylum Streptophyta; class Magnoliopsida; order Asterales; family Asteraceae; genus Ambrosia; species Ambrosia trifida. The sequence continues at coordinate 98,375,616 of CM054123.1, read as the reverse complement.
TCGTAGATATGTCTCATCTACTCGTCTCGGTTTTCCTTCTCGCACATCTATTTTCCCATTTAAATAGATGTACTAGAATTCCGTCGGAAGCGAGTATGTGTACATATATCGTCGCGTGGATACTACTTGTTAAGTTCATGTGTCGTTTAGCGTTTTAGTTTGTTATGTTCCTCTTTTCCCACGAATATTGTTACTACACTTAGGAAAGTGTTACGCACGTTTCACCCTTGTTATATATATTTTATTTCCGTAAAATATATATGTATATTTTTATCTCGACGTAATACGTCCGTTTACGTTGGTTTGTGTAACTAAGTTCGTTAGTTAGCGTTGTTCATATTTATTCCCGTTGCGCGTTCTTATGGAAGCATTGTTCCAACTTCCGATTTCCGAACGTTTATTTCTCGGAAAAATATATTATGTACGTTTTAGTCCGACTCGTCCAACTTGTTACCAAAAATGTCTCCGATACTTTTATATTCCCATTGATATAAAAGTACCTTATTTTTGTACAAGTCTTTCCAAGTATTTATTTTATAAAATCTACTTTTATAAAATACTCGCGTTACTCTATTCATTTTTATAAAACGTCCATTTTATAAAAATATACTTTTTACTTAAAATGCCCAAATAGGCTATTATTATTTACCAATTCAACCTTGTAAAACGTTACTTACTCTTTTTGACACTAGTATTTCCATCATGGTGTTCTTGGTCCAATAACTTCTAAAATATTCATTTTAGTCCATTGGTTTCCAAGGTTGTCATTTTAAATCCTTTAATTTACACTTGTAGCATTTTTCCCTAAATCTTTCATGGTTATTATTTTTCCTTTCCACTTTAGTGGACTTTGAAGAATCATTTTTACCATGTTTAGTTGTTTTTACTCCTTTCTACCTTAAAAGTTCTTCTAATCCATTCTAGATGCCAAAAACATGTTTATTTCATATCTTTACCCAAAACATCAACTTTTCACTCATCAAAGTGAGTGGACTTTGAAGAACTAGTTTTTCCATCTATGGCTTTCTAATCTATTTTAATATTTTTATGACTTTAACTAGTCATCTTATGATGATTAAAACCATATTTCATCATATCCAAGTATTTTTCCAAAACATTGCCTTTCTCATCTTCCATCATCCAAACATGTCCTTATTATGATACATTCATCAAAATATTACTTTTATTAAAAATAACCAAGTTTTCATCATAATATTATTCTCTCATCTTCATTTTTAATAAAAACCCATTACTTCTTTAGAACTCATTTTTATTACCCATAATGTACAACTTGCATCATAGCACAAAAACAAAATATTTAGATTAATAAAACAATGCGAGACTTACAACTAGCTCAAGGCTAGGGAAGACAAAATCTTGGATTTTGGGTGTGGTTTAGTGTGTTCTTCCAAGTGGGTTATGCTCCAAGCTCTTAACACACAAGAAGGGGTTTGAAGGATGATGATCTAGAGGTAATTTGGAGTAGTAAAAATTGAAAGAGAGGTGGTGGTGGGGTGGTGAAAAGCCACGGCCAAGAGAAGAAAAAGAAAGAGATTTTGTGATTTTTCTCCAAGTGCTCTTCTAGTGTTTATATGATCTTACCCAAATCCTCCAAAGATTATCCAAATCTTGTCTTGGATTATGGAGATATGGAAGGATAATGAAAGATTACAAAAAAAATCTCCAATGATATTATATGGGGGTGTTTGGCCGAAAATTTTAGAGAGAGAGGAGAAGGGATTGGGTTAATTCTCTTGTCCACTCTCATTGCATGCAAACTTATGATTACAAATGATTTGGAAGAGATTTAGAAGTTATCCCACACAACCTCTCACCCAAGTGGGCCATGGCCGGCCCCCCTATGGCTCTTGGTGGGGTCCACTTTGCTACTTATCTTCCATATTATGTTTAAGTTAGTTCCTTCCGGGTACCGCCCGGGTATTTCTTAATTTTTCGTCGCGTTTATCCTCAATATTAAAATGCCGTTAATATTTATAAAATTATGTCCAGTTAAATTACTGATAATTTATTTCGGTTTTTATCGGGTGAATTTTCGTGTTACGCGCGTATCGGGTGCGGTACGCGCACTTTATTCGTTACCGGGAGATTTGTGCAATAAGCTTTTACGTATGGCTTTGGGTTTCCAAAACTCATAATATTTTATGAAAATATTATTTATTTTATATTCCGGGTGTCCGGTGTTCGTTTCGCTTATTTCAGTTTTACCGGGTAATCGCCAGTGTCCATACCGGATAGTTTTGTCTGCGCACGATCCTATCATGCTTTGCTATTAAACTCATGCATTCCTATGCATTATTTGGGAATTCCTATCTTTCTAAGGCCTCAATTAAATATTCAGCACATAATTACGGTTAATTACGTTAATCGCGTTAAATTAATTAGTACGGAATTACCTTAATTTTGCCGGTTGTTACAATAACAGCCTTAGATCATTGTTATAACATCTACACAGCAATCAATCATCAAAGAATTCCATACAAGTTCATAACACATCGTTTAACACCATTAACACATGTATTTTGCATGAAAACTTATTGTTAATGAAAAGGTTTTGTTTAGGAAGATGTTAGAAAGGCTTTTATCCATGAAAACATGTTTGAATCAGATCTGGACACTTAGGGTTTGATAAGAACGAATTAAAATTGATGAAAATGGTTTTAGATTAAGAACACACCTTAAATCTTCTCTTGTTTCTGATATAGAGGATATGTTTGTGTTAGGATTTGAAAAACAAGATAAAAAACTCCTTTCTACAGGTTTGGGGTTGAGAGAGAGCACTTAGAGGCGTTTAGGGTTTGTGAAATGATGAAAAGTTGCAAAGTATGGTATTTATACTCCATGTTCGTTCGCACCCTGCAAGGGTCGAACGTATTTGAAATAAGGTTTGAATGAGTGACCCAGATGTTGGTTCGAACCCCCATGCGGTCGAACCAAGATGCTGGTTTCCAGTTTTCTATGATTTTTTCGTTTAAACGCGTTTTAACACATGTTAACACATCCTAACACATGAACAAGCAATCCTAACATATGTTTAACATGTATAATCATATAGACACCATATAAACACGTATTCACACGTTACACATCATATATGAAGCGATTCAAGTTTATCATTTAATCCAATTATGTAAGTTCACCAACAACAGGACTCAAGACTTGTGTGTGTGCACAAGATGACCCCAATGATCCTCCGAATCATTGAACCCTGGACAATACGTAATGTATCCCAACTTAACTAACCCAGTTAAGTATGTTAAATGGATGTTTTCGCTAAGGTAGACTTCTATGTTTGAAAAATGTTACCCTGAATTTGCCGGGTATCACAATAAACCTTTGAAGTTTTTATTTACTTGGTTGTTTGATACAATTTGTTCATGACATAAATCTATCTAATGCTTAGGCGTTAATACATAACATCATGCCAAAATTTTTGAAAGAAAAAGCTAAAAAATGCAAAAGATAGTTCATAAATTATAATTTTGGAAAGTACTAGGTTATAACATTCCTTTATGCAATTTGTAAGCAACTAAATATAATTCTTGCAACATATAATTAGGGGTGTAGAAAAAGCTCGCAGCTCGCTCGAAACTCGTTCGAAAAAAGCTCACTCGAAAATGCTCCTTTTGTTTTCGAGTCGAGCCGTCTCGTTTTGTAATCGAGCCGAGCTCGAGCCAGGGTGTTCAGCTCGTGGCTCAGCTCGATGGCTCGACATATGGCTCGACTTAGGCTTGTGTATGTGTAACTAATATATAGATGAAAGTAATATATTTTGGCCCAAACACAATTCTAAGATTCTAATTTTGAAAGCCCCGCTCATACTACCTATCTATCTAACCTCTTCATAATCCAATAAACCCTAACTTAGAAAAATAAAAAATATACATATATATGTGTAATTTTATTTTATTTTTGGTTTGTTTTTTATTTTATAAATATTTATAAAAAATATAATAAAAAAATAACGAGCCAGCTCTAGCTCGGCTCGAACATTTACGAGCCGAGCTCGAGCTCGGCTTTTCAACTCGACCAAAAATTCAAGCCGAGCCGAACTGACTCGTTTAAGTTCAAGCTCGAGCTCGAGCTTAGCCTGGCTCGACTCAACTCGGCTCGTGTACAGCCCTGATATAATTTGTTTATGCGTACAAGTTTAAGTTAAATGCATTTCAGCCCCCTTAATGTATATATGTGTGGCCCTCGGGGGCAAAAGTAAAGTTGCATTAGTTTTAACGTTATTTTACTAATTTCGTGAAAATAACGTTAAAAACGACGGACGGTTAATCATGCATCATGTGGTGGCGTTGATAGCCAAAAGACAAAGGGGTACATGCACCGATCGGGTGTGTCCCGATTGCTAGGTGTTCTGTGCTTTATGTCTAAGGCTTGATACCAAACCACATCGAGCCGGGGGTCTCACTGGAAGCAGCCTCTCTATTCTTAGGGGTAGAGGTAAGGCTGTCTACATCTTACCCTCCTCAGACCCTACCTTAGCTTTGCTATAGGTGGGATTAACTGAGTATGATAATGATGATGCATTTCAGCCCCCTTAAAGTAATTAACTAATAATCCTTGTTTCCCTATTTGACTTTCTCCAGGCTTGACCTGAGTTTTACTAATTTAAAATTGGATAATTTCATTATTATACATCATCCGTGTGTGCATGTACAATAATACAGAACATCAATAAATACAATATTTTCTATAAAATATAATAAATTTAATAATATTATAGAATGGAATTTGAGGTGTTACATAGATGATGAATTGCCATCCATGTCAACTTTAAATCATTGACAACAAGGAAGAGAAATCAATAAACAGTTGTCATGTTATCATCCAGCGTTTTTTTTTTTTTTTTATTTTAAATGTCATTTTTAGTTATGATTTTCATATAGGAGTAGTGGGGAATTATCCGCAATGGATGAAAGCTTGATAACAATGCCGCGTGGAGTAGAAGACCCACAAGTCATGAACTTCTTTTCCCAAAGTTCATTTTCAAAGAGAGAAAATAGCTTGTTGTGTTCGGTAGTTGAGAGAGAACCAGGGAGCAGAAAGGTGGTCGTTGCCATCAATGACAGATACATAATATTCAAAGGGTGTGCGTCTCTAAAACGATAATCATTTGCCTATCTCTTGACTACAAATTTTTTGGTTTTCATGTTCCTTCAAATTGTTTAATGACTTTAACATATTGGGTTGAGAGATTTTTTTATAATATGTATCGCTATTTATTTTTATATATATATATTTTTTAATATGATTCGGTTTCTATATTTTCTAATATTTTAATTACACGTACCGATGGGTATGTTAGATCAATGAAAATTTGTAACTCTTGACTTCATGATGGTTTTATACTTTTATGTAATTATGTCAGTTTTACCATAAAAATTATTTTAATTTTATATGAATATCATTGGTAGATATAGATGTACCAAATAGAGGTGAACAAATTGATTTTTTTTTTTTTTTCAGAAACCAAAACAAGTTTGGAACTGGTTTTGACTTTGGTTTCAATCCGGTTCATGTACGCACCTTTTATAATTATATAAGCTACATAAATTTGACTTTTATTAACTTTTACAATTTTTTTAAAAAATAAAGTTGAAAATCAATACAAAGAAAACATATTTTTATATGTGTTATGGGCAAAATTGTTTTTTTTTTTCTTAAACCGGTTTCGGTTCAGTTTCAGTTCTTTTTCTCCGGATCCAACCAGTTTTTTGCGGTGTTGGTTCAGTTTGAGATTTTATGTTACTGGTTTTGATTTAATTTTTTGCGGTGCTGGTTCAGTTTGAGATTTTATGTTACCGGTTTTGATTTAAGTCAGTTTTACCTGTTTCGGTTCTCAAATCCGTTTTTTTTTTTTTTTCTTTCTCTAGTACCCACGCACAAACTTGTAGATTGGCCCTGTTTACATTGTGAGTTAGCCCAAGCCCAATTTATGAAGAAACACTAGCATGTATCAAGGCATCAAGCTCAAGTAAATAGCCCGAGTGGGTCCAAAGGTTAACTATGTTGGTGCAATACGATCCAATAATTGGGTCAATACTTAAGTTGACTGGCCTGATTATATTGATCATATATTTTTATTTTAAGAACAATGTTTAGAGTTTTACATCAAGAGGCTATCGTTGATTCATTATCGTATTTATACGGTATTGGCACATACTATGTCAACCGAAATAGAAAGCTCAAAATATAAAGTTGTGTATATCCAAATGGATGTCAACACGTGTTTTACATCGATTGAAAACCATAAAAATGAATATTACTAACAATTCTGATAGTCCAATACGATATCATTGTTGTTTGGTCGGAATCGTGGTGGTAACGATATTGTTGGGACGGTAACAATTTACTTCTTCACGTACCGGTTTTCAGTTAAAATCGTTGTGTACAGATATTGTTAGGACAGTATTAATTTGGTTTGTCATGGTACCAGTGTTGTACCGACATTCACCTTAGCTTAAACATTACATAATAATACATGAAGGGATAGGGAGCCTAATTTGAAGGGCGTCCCTATCCCCAAGAAACAATAACTGTGCCAGGTCACGGCGCAGAAGCACACCAGCGCGGGGCAGGCAATCAGCATGCCTCGCGCGCCAAGATGAATGATAAGCAACAGAAGATACCTGATACGCGCGTATAACCACGCGCGGAATCTTCCCTTTGCACCTCTCATATGAAGGTCAAGGAATGACAAAAGGAAGATTCATAAAGATCCATGCCAGAGCACGTACCAACAGGAGAAGGACATGTGGCAGATAGTACAAAAGGTGAACGGCTACACTGTGCACACTGTCATGAACAGTGACCCGCAGGCATTAACTCGCCCCCGGTCAGACATCACGTCAGACGGCAGAGGTGGCCTGAATACTGTAGCAAGTACGATGTTACTGCACACCATCAAGAATCCGCCACGTGTCCAACCACAACAACGACTACACTGTAGCGTGACGTCATCAACAGTAATCCGTCCTTTCCCGCCATTTTAAGGAGGACCTCGGACTTGGGCCCCGGTTGGGCCCAAGTCAATAAAATCGCTTGTGGGCCTCCCATGCAGCCCACTATCGGGCCTATAAATAGGATCAGAGACAATCCTTGTATTCATTCAGAAAGATAGTCACAGCTATCACATACTTAACTTGTAATCTCCTTCTTTAGTAATAATATTCCGGTGTGCTTGCAGTGGACGTAGGTCATTTACGACCGAACCACTTAAATCTCTTGTTCTCACACACACATCACTCACATTAACAACCTCTTGGGTCACCATTACGGTTTGGGTAAAGGATTAACCTTGTAGTTACATAAGTATTAACCACCCGGGGGTTACACGTAATCTCCGGTATACTTATTGTTTCTTCATTGGCGCCATCCAACGGTTAGAACAGCTCTTTTCACTCATCTTTTAACCCCACCCATGGCTGAACCCAACCCTAACACCTCCGGCATGCACCAAACCGGAGACGAGGACCTCCGACAGCCGGATAACAAAACCACACCCAACACTGTCGTCAAGCAGACGACGTCTCGGCTCGACGGGTCAGCCGTTGAAATCCGTGACGTCGAATCCGACGACGACAGTCAAGAGCTTTCCGAAGAGGATCCGGACCGCTGGCTCCTCCGTCAGAATGCCAAGAGTGCTGCAATCTACCAACGCAAACTATTGCAGCAAGCGAAAAAGAAAGGTAAGACACTTGCCTTCGATACTCCATCGAAAGCAAGGTACAAGAAGAAAGATACGGCCAACCACCGTGAGGGTCGTAGCGGGGAGCTCGGCGGAAACGTCAGAGCTCGGGGCTACGCCAAATCACGTGAAGAGCCAGACGGTAACGAATCGTCAAGCAGCGACTCCGATCACAGAGGAAAGAAACACACTCACACGTCGCGAGACAGTGAGATAGACGATGACTTGGTCAAACCATTTCGACCAAAAGCTTTTGCTGAGAAGTCCAAGTTCGTCGCTCGCATAGCGGCTGCCAAAGTACCAAGAAAGGCCAAACTCCCAAGCAGCATCGGTAGATACGATGGCCTGCGTGACCCAGACGACCATGTGCACGACTTTGAGTGCGCAGGTGTGTCCGTGGATTGGCCTGTTCAGGTGTGGTGCCACCTTTTCGCTCAAACCCTCACGGGTGCCGCCAGGGTATGGTTTGACAGCCTCCCAGCGGGAAGCGTAAAGGATTTCGACGACCTCACAGAAAAGTTCGGCAGCCACTTCTCGCACCTACGTAAGCAGAAGAAAGACAAAGCGGACATCCTGCTATGCCGACGGTATGACAGGGAAACGATTGAAGATTACATAGTCCGGTTCAATAAAGAAGCACTGCAAATCGGATGCGGGGAGGAGCTCACACGGGCCGCGTTCATTCACAATGTGCGCAGTCCAGACCTCATGAAATGCCTCACCGGCAAAGATGGCATCCCAGAGTCCTGGGATGAGCTCATACGCTCAGCCAAAATATATGCCTCCTCCGAAAAATCTTTCAACCAACAACACGGTTTCCAGCCACAACACCATAATAATAATAATAATACTAGACACAAAAACAAATCCGTCTGGAACCGCATCACAGGCACCACCGACGAAGGAAAGTATTCCCCGGCCGGTGATGCCCGCCAGATCATCAGCTCCAAACAAACGCGGGACCAACGCGGACACTCCAAGAAAAATCACGACTGGACCCCGTTAACAAAAACACCATCTCAAGTTCTGAAAACCGAGCAGGTCACCCTGAAAGAGCCCAACCCTCTAGGGAAGCGCCGAAACGTGGACCGCAGCAAGTTCTGTGAGTACCATAACGACTACGGCCACCTCACGGACAACTGCTACAGTCTAAAAATGGAGATAGAGGCAGCGCTGAAATCAGGCCAGCTCGGCCACTTGGTCAAAAATGTTCACCGAGCTGGCAGAGGGCAAGGCAACGAAGAGACCCAAAGCGAAGGGTCGCGGAAGAAGATCCGGGACCTAAACACTCATGCTGCAACTCTAATCCCCCGCCACCAATGCAACATGACATGGCGGGGCAAGAACACCCAACATGGGAAGCGCACCCGGGTACAGCCGCTAGACGACTCATGGAAAGAGGCTGACATCCTCATGCCAAGGGTCAGAGGGGGTGCCTCCTGCACAGCTCCATTAGTGATCACTGCCGTCTTCGGACATTACCGCACGCGGTATATGTTTTTAGATGGCGGCAGTAGCACGGATATCATGTATGACCAGTGTTTCCAACAACTCGATGAAGAAGATAAAGCAAAGCTTATTCCCGTCAATGAGCCAATTTCCGGTTTCATCCATGAAACCATCATGCCCCGCGGCATGCTTTCGTTGCCTGTAACATGGACCGACGGTACACACGAACGCACAGAGATATGTGACTTCATGGTCCTACCAGCCACATCAAACCATGACATACTTCTAGGGCGAGAAGGCATTGCTCGCTTCAACGCCAACGCCTCCACGGCGCACGCAATGGTGGGGTTCCCCACCAAAACAGGCGTCGCTTTCATCCGAGGAAACAAGGATTGCCACGCCACAGATACAGCCAAGCCATTAAAGATGGTCAAAACAAACGCCCGCACAGACCGGAAAAATGGACGCTCAATCCCAAATTTCCGGAGCAAACGGTGATCATTGGCCATGAAATCTCCGAGTCCATACGGAACCATTTAAAGCAACTACTGATCAATAACATGGACATTTTTGCATGGCAACCGGCAGACATGGTGGGTGTTCCACGGAAAATAGCGGAACACAGGCTTAATGTTTATCGCTCCGCAGAGCCAATCGTACAAAAGAAAAGGAGTATGGGCCCGGAGAAAACAAAAGCCATGAATGATCAAGTCACCGAGCTGCTCAATGCGGGCATCCTCCGCCCCATTAGATACCAGACGTGGGTGGCCAACCCCGTCATGGTCGCCAAAGCAAATGGGGGATGGCGCATGTGCGTAGACTACAAAGACATCAACAAGGCGTGTCCAAAGGATTGCTATCCTCTACCAGAGATTGACCTGAAGGTGGATTCCCTTGCCCCATACCGATACAAGTGTTTTCTGGACGCTTACAAGGGATACCACCAAATACAAATGGCCAAAGAGGATGAAGACAAAACAGCGTTCCGCACAGACGCAGGCATCTTCTGCTACACAAAGATGCCTTTCGGCCTGAAAAATGCGGGCGCAACGTACCAGCGTCTGATGGACACGGCCTTCGTAAAAGAAATCGGCGTAAGGCTCGAAGTATACGTCGATGATTTAGTGATCAAGAGCAAGGAAGAAAGTGACATGTTACGAGATATCCAGCAGACATTCAATCAACTGCGAAAGGTCCGCATGAAGTTGAATCCAAGCAAATGCTCATTCGGGATGGAAGAGGGGAAATTTCTGGGCGTTATCGTTACGCGGGATGGGTTCCGCGCCAACCCAGAAAAAGTTCAGGCAATCGAGCGGATGCCGTCACCAGCCTCCGTCAAAGAAGTGCAAACACTAATGGGCCGCTTGGTTGCCCTAAACCGCTTCCTATCCAATTACGCTTCAAAGTCATTTCCATTTGTGGATACTTTAAAAAACTGCCTGAAGAAGAGCAACTTCCGTTGGACCCCTGAAGCAGAATCAGCTTTTCAACAAATGAAGCAATGCTTGATGAACCTTCCAACACTGACAGCCCCGCTCCCCAAAGAGCCACTCACACTCTATCTCTCGGTCACGGAGCGGGCAATAGGCGCAGTCCTGATGGTCGATCGTAAAGGCGTGCAAACGCCGATCTACTACATCAGCCGCACATTGTTAGATGCGGAAACCCGGTACACCATAATGGAAAAGCTGGTCCTAGCTTTAATTCACGCTTCTCGAAGGCTGCGCAGATACTTCCAAGGCCACCCGATAAACGTACTTACAGATTATCGGATAAATGACATCTTAGCCAAACCCGAGTTGTCGGGAAGATTAGCGAAATGGGCTATCGAGCTCGGAGAGCATACAATCAACTACAAGCCCCGACCCGCAATCAAAGGCCAAGTATTAGCAGACTTCGCAACCGAGATCCCAGCTGATAAGATTCAAGAATGCCGAGAAGAAGAATCACCCGCGCCAGCACATGATCCATCACAAAAGTGGTCCTTATACACTGATGGAGCTTCAAATGGAGACGGTGCTGGCGCCGGTTTGCGCCTCATCAGCCCAGACAAACACGAGTTCACATACGCCATCCGCCTCGAATTTAAAAGCACAAACAACGAGGCGGAATACGAAGCGTTGCTGGCAGGCCTCCGCATAGCGGAAAAAATGGGGGCCAGGCACGTGGAGGCACATGTGGACTCATTGCTGGTAGCACGACAGATCAACGGGACATATGACGCAAAGGATGAAACCATGGCTCTATACCTGGAACAAGCCAGGCAACTCATGCGCAGGTTCGACACATGCACAGTCGAACACATCAGGCGCAGCGAGAACAAACCAGCCGACGCACTCAGCAAAATGGCATCCACGGTTTTCGAGCACATGGCAAAAGAGGTCCGAATCGAGGTCCGAGACAAGCCGTCAGTCTCCGCGCGCCAGGTCAATGTCACCCAAACATTCAATGCGTCATGGATGACGCCAATTAAAGCTTTTTTATCTTCGGGAATCCTGCCTAACGACAAATTAGAGGCCTGGAAGATAAAAAACAAGGCCCTGCAATACCAACTGGCGGGCGGCATCCTGTACCGTCGCTCCTTCCTCGGACCACTCCTGCGTTGTGTAGACCCGGCAGAAGCATCTGTTCTCCTCAAAGAAATACACGAAGGAACATGCGGGTTGCACGCAGGACCAAGGATGGTAGTGGCAAAATTGATGAACGCAGGATATTATTGGCCTGGCATGCATGTCGACGCAGTCAGTGAGCTACGCAAATGCGACAGCTGCCAACGCCATGCTCCAAACACCCTGCGCCCCAAGAACAATTTAGTACCAGTCACAGCAGCTTGGCCTTTCCAAAAGTGGGCCATCGATCTGGTCGGACCATTCCCAGCAGCGCCGGGCAATGTGAAATATTTGATTGTCGCTATCGACTACTTCACTAAGTGGGTCGAAGCAAAACCTCTAGCCAAGATCGATGGCGCACATGTCAAGAAATTTATATGGGAGTTCATTATCTGTCGGTTCGGGTTACCGATGCAACTGGTCAGTGACAACGGAACACAATTCGAAAACCAGGCCCTCCAACAATGGCTGGCTCAAATGGGAGTCGCACAAATCTTTACATCCGTTGCGCACCCGCAAGGCAACGGCCAGGTAGAAAGAGCCAACCGTACTATAGTTGAAGGCATCAAGACAAGGCTCGGAACTAGAAGAACAGGGTGGGTAGACGAATTACCGCACGTTCTATGGGCCTACCGCACCCTCACAAAAACGAGCAACGGCGAAACACCATTCAGCCTAACATATGGATCCGAGGCAGTAATCCCCGCAGAAATAACCTGCCCCACAGCAAGGGTATTGATGGCTGACACAACCGATAACGATAAAGAACTCCGCATAAACCTTGATCTGCTAGAAGAACGCCGCGACCTCGCGGCAATAAAAGAAGCCAGCTACAAAACCCAACTCGAACAGTACTACAACAAGCATGTCAAAGAGCAGACCTTCAAGATTGGGGACTATGTATTCCGCAACAATGAGGCGTCCAACGCCGAAAAGCCTGGGAAGCTCGCCCCAACCTGGGAAGGCCCTTACAAAATTCAAGAAGTGCTAGGAAAGGGCGCTTATGCGCTAGAAAGGCTCGATGGCACCCCCATTCCGCGATCATGGAACGGCGCCCAGTTACGGCGTTGTTATTTGTAATACAAAATGGCTACACATGCCATACTATTAATGAAAACGATTCCTATATCTGTGTTTCTACTTGTACCTTCCGCGCCAGGGTCTTCAAGACTTGGGCAAAATCGCGTCGGACCACACTAGCAAGGCACGCCTTCAAGACGCGCCACGTGCACGTCGGGTTCATACTTGGCTAGTGTAGTCTTCAAGACGGATTTACTCGCCGGACCTACAACACCGCATAGCAATGACACGCACACCAACTCTTGTCTTCTAGAGTCATTGCAACTCGGACATCAGAGTAGCGCGCAGCGTAAACGCGGTAAAAGGTCTTCAAGGCAAGGCTATCGCGCACCTGAGTCGGACTCAATGGCACAAGTCGCCTCCGCTACAATCTTCAAGGCGAGAAAGTGTTGACACTTAGACGCCAGATTGTCTAGCTGAGCGCGCGCCCTAACTCTTACTTACACACCGGGTGACGACTTGGTTAAATAAGTAAATTAGGGACGAGACAACACGATATAACAAACAAAAATTTCATTAAACAAAGGGACTTAAAAACCCTTTTATATTTACATTGAAAGTCAAAATTACAAATAAACAAGGCCAGCGCCTACTGATCGCCCGCCCCAGAGGTCTCCTCGCCACCAGCCCTTGTCAACGCATCAGATGTCTCGATGAAGTATTTTAAGGCTGCAGGTGGATCCGCATTCTTATTGCAATCCGCAAGCACTTGGAGGATGGGAAACTCTATTTGCTCGAACTTCAGAAGTTCCGCTTCGTACTCCTCCTTCAAAGGCTTGCCATAATGATCTGCGTCCACTATGCGCCCATCATTTTGTGCGTGCAAGAAACCATCCTCATAACCCTCGCTATAACCATAAGCTTGGGCGGCGACGGCAATAGCAGCAATCTGATCGCCCAGCAGAGGCTCTTGCCAAAACCTCTTAAAGACCTGAAGACAAAATGAAAGTTAGTATGAGCTCGAAAGACAAGTATCAAAAATAAAGAAAGCACGAAGACTTACCCCATTGATTCCATCTGTCATTAACCATTTGATGGAATCTTGCATCTGGGTCTGGGCGGAGACAGCCTCCTCCAACAACAGCTTGGACGCCTCGCTTTCCTTCACAGCTTCGAGGCGAGCCTGATCACAAGAGTCCAGGTCTCGCTCCAGATCCTCCTTTGCATTAAGGACCTGGATCCTCTCCTGCTCCAGGAAAGAGACGCGCTCAGTAGCTGCGACAAGAGCCTCATCCTTAGACTCGAGCTCCTTGCGCATTTCTACATACTTAGCCGTCCGCTCCGTGAGAGCCCGGCTCTTTTCCTCCAACATCTTCACCGCCGTCCGCCGCTCCTCCCGCGCCACTGACAGAAGATCCTTAAGATCAGAAATGTCAGTATTGGCCTTCTTCCAGGAATCAGACCAGCGACGCCTTTCGGAGGCCGCATCCTCCTCAAGTTTGGAGACTTTGGCCTCCGCGTCATGAGCACGGCGGCGGTACTTGGCAACCTCCGCCTGGAAGGCAGCCTCCTTCTCAGCAAGGCTGGCCTTCTCGGCCTCTACCTGCTGCATGTCCCGCCACAGCGCCGAGTCGCGGCGCCGCAGCGAGTCCATCATAGATAGTTGAGTCGCCTGATTAACGCACAAGGCGGCAATAAGGTCTGGACGACTCAACGAATCCTGGTAAGTGCGCTCATAGGGAGGCACCACCTCGCTAACGAACTCCTCGGCGGCTAAGGAGTTGGAAAACACGGTGTTTTCCCTTATTGCCCAGCGAGGGCGCCAGATGGCGTCACCACCAGACCAACAGGAGCCGTCATAAACTCCTCCTGTTGATCCCCCAACCCGAGAAGACTCGCGCCGATCCCGACGCGAGCCAGCAGCAGCAGAGGCACCCTGTTGAAACAGGGCCCTCTCAAAACCGTCTTCATCATGAGCCAACTCCAGGCTCTCCACATCAAGGCGTTCCTTGGCCTCAGCCACCTTCTTGGCCTTCTCCTCCAGGAAACTTTGTTCCTGGAGGCGAAGGCGCTCTGCCTCAGCCTTCTTATCCGCCTCAGCCTTTCGTGCGGCTTCATCGGCAGCAGCTTTCTTTTCTGCCTCAGCCCGACGGCGGGCTTCATCGGCTTCCGCCTGCTTGGCAGCAGCGACCTTCTTCTCAGCCTCCAACTGTCTACGAGCAATTTCTTGCTCCTGCCACAAACTTTCCTCCTCCACACGAGCAGCCTCCGCAGAAGGAGACAAAGGAGGAGGAGTGGGAATCAACTTGGGCGACACTGCGAAAACAAGGAAAAGGATCAAAGGAAACTCAAAGTTAAAAAAAAAAAAAAAAAAAAAAAAAAAAAAAACACAACAGCAAAAAAGTCACTTACCAGCCGCCTTCTTCTTGATCAACTTTTGGAACAACGGCTGTCTGCTAGGGGCAGCACGAATCCCAACAGAAAAAACAGGGGCACTCCCCCCCTGCCCCTCAGCAACGCCGGATTTCTGACTACCAGCAACATCAGTAGCACCTCCGGAGGCGGTCACTGGTTCAGTCAGAGTAGCAGCTCCCCTATCATCCCCGCCTATGGGGGCAGTAGAAACGTTCTCTGTAGCAGCTGCAGCGCTGCTAGTGGCGGCGCTATCAACGCGCGCCCTCTTCCTCTTCTCCAACTGAAAAGAGTCAGCTTCTTCCTCATCATCAGACGGCGGGCCATCCTTGCGCCGCCGACGCCCTTTCACAGCCTCCCCTGCTGAGACGGAAGAACCCGAGTCAGAAAGAATAACTTTCGCTCGGTACCCATGACTCCGCGGCGCGTGTTTCCAACGACCACGCCCCGCGGATGAGCTCACAGGCGGGACACTCCCTACTGAGAATCCAGTGGTGTCATCCCCAAAAATGCTAGAGCCGAAAGGATCGGGGAACTCACCGGTTGTGTAATAAGGTTTGGGCGCAGTGGTCAAATCCGGGTAGTAGAACCGGTCAGCAAGCGCGTCCAAGCAAGAAGTCTGACCCTCCGCCAGAGGTCTCCACTTAATACCCTTCTCCTGGCGGGCAGCATAAAACTCAAATTTGCTCACACCTGCTACATAACAAACAATAAGGAAGGAGCGCGGGAAATACTAATAATGATAATAATGACAATATACTTACCCTCCTGCGCAATGTAGGGCTCTTTACCCGCCCGAATGCCATTCCGACTCATCCCCAGAAGAAAGAAAATGCCCTCTGTCAGATTCTGAAACTCCAATTTAGTGGCATTGGCGGTGAGGGCAAGGAACCACGCCTGCTTCTTGAAGTCCTTGGGCACAGGCATGTCAGCCACCCGCTGCCCATCCCCTATCACCTTCCAGGGGAGACTAATGGGGATCACACCCCTCTTCACGAAGAAAAATTTCTCCTTCGCCCAATGCAGGGACTTAGGAGTGTGGGTGGCCATGGGCGGCACTTTGGGGCGTGGCTTGAATGAAAACCACATCTCATCTCGCGCCATAAAGTAGAAGACATTGAACCGTTCAACGGTAGGTTCAATGTCTAGGGCGCGGCAGGAAGCCTCGAAATGAACTAACCGCAGCATCCCAAAAGCGGTTAGTTGTGTAGGACCAACACCATAAGCCACCATGGTGTCAATCTGAAAGCGGGTACACGGCAGGCGGAACCCACACTTAGCAAAGTGGGCCTCGTACAACGCCAACTGGCCGGTACCGGCTGAGAGAACAGTACTGGTCGGAGTTGGAAGGGTGGGCTCCCACTCCGGCAAGATCCCATACATAACAAGAAACCGGTTGAAGGCTTCTTGACTCCAAACACAGCAAGTGTTGGACATCAACTTCCTCTCCTTGATTTTGCCATGTTCAACGGTGATTTCCTGCACCACCTCCTCCGGCCGCTCACCTACAACCTCCTCAGACGCACTAACACTCTCAGACATGATAATGAACAGTCAAGAATTCTGGAAATCCCACCGGAAAGTTTGAAGATCAGACGGAATCTTCAAAGAAAATAAGAAAGTAGTTAACAGATCAAGCAAACAAACAAGAAGATGAAGAAAGAAGACACCAGCGTAGAAGAAATATGAAGTTTCAAATGAATCTTCAAGATCAAAATCTTTGAAGATTAAACGGAAACTTCAAACGGAAGTTGGCCGGAAAACAAAGAGAAAAGAAAGCAAAGTGAAAGAAGATTAGAGAGCATAACCGTTCAAATGAGCCACAATAGGCCTTATATACTCATCGCATTTATGGCAAGGGGACCCACCAGGAAAGCACAAACCGTCAACTTTTCAAATTCCACGCACAAGATGACGACACGTGTCCACAACAAAAATGAGCGGCTTGGATGATAGTGTATGACAGTTATACACTACACATGCGCCGGATGATCGACACGTGTCGACAGATCTCACAATATCAGCAATACAAGCGCGTGAAAACTCACGCGCCTGACAGACAACATGTGCCTAACGACACGTGGCACAGTCTCAGCCAAGAAGACAATACGTCAGACGCGTGCCAACCCACGCTCCTGACACAGACGAGATATTGGTAACTGCAATAATGATGTGACGTGCCTCGGTCTGCACAAACAGACAATCACTGAACACGTCAGCAACCATTAAACTTCCAACAGAAGCAACTGATCGTTGGAATTCCAGGCGCATTTACTCCAAATCATGAGAGACAAATTCAATGCCAATGATTTAGAATTTATTGCAAACTCCGGACCCCCATTAAACCACTCCAACAGCATTCAATGTCTCGGCGGAAACTTGACGTAAAATTTCAAAAGACGTTCCCCGCCCAACTACTGCAAGGTCAGGGCGGAGAACGTCCTGCTCGGCGGTAACTTGACGTAAAATTTCAAAAGACGTTCCCCGCCCAACTATTGCAAGGTCAGGGCGGAGAACGTCCTGCTCGGCGGTAACTTGACGTAAAATTTCAAAAGACGTTCCCCGCCCAACTACTGCAAGGTCAGGACGGAGAATGTCCTGATCGGCGGTAACTTGACGTAAAATTCCAAAAGACGTTCCCCGCCAAAAATCCCCAGAATCCACGCAGAACACTTTCAAGAGCTACAAGCAGATGAGCTCCCATCCGCGGCTAACATTTTTTGAGTCTAGCACTCCACCTGCTCATCAGCGACCAGGAGAAGTCCTAGACTAGGGGGACTTGAAGGGATAGGGAGCCTAATTTGAAGGGCGTCCCTATCCCCAAGAAACAATAACTGTGCCAGGTCACGGCGCAGAAGCACACCAGCGCGGGGCAGGCAATCAGCATGCCTCGCGCGCCAAGATGAATGATAAGCAACAGAAGATACCTGATACGCGCGTATAACCACGCGCGGAATCTTCCCTTTGCACCTCTCATATGAAGGTCAAGGAATGACAAAAGGAAGATTCATAAAGATCCATGCCAGAGCACGTACCAACAGGAGAAGGACATGTGGCAGATAGTACAAAAGGTGAACGGCTACACTGTGCACACTGTCATGAACAGTGACCCGCAGGCATTAACTCGCCCCCGGTCAGACATCACGTCAGACGGCAGAGGTGGCCTGAATACTGTAGCAAGTACGATGTTACTGCACACCATCAAGAATCCGCCACGTGTCCAACCACAACAACGACTACACTGTAGCGTGACGTCATCAACAGTAATCCGTCCTTTCCCGCCATTTTAAGGAGGACCTCGGACTTGGGCCCCGGTTGGGCCCAAGTCAATAAAATCGCTTGTGGGCCTCCCATGCAGCCCACTATCGGGCCTATAAATAGGATCAGAGACAATCCTTGTATTCATTCAGAAAGATAGTCACAGCTATCACATACTTAACTTGTAATCTCCTTCTTTAGTAATAATATTCCGGTGTGCTTGCAGTGGACGTAGGTCATTTACGACCGAACCACTTAAATCTCTTGTTCTCACACACACATCACTCACATTAACAACCTCTTGGGTCACCATTACGGTTTGGGTAAAGGATTAACCTTGTAGTTACATAAGTATTAACCACCCGGGGGTTACACGTAATCTCCGGTATACTTATTGTTTCTTCAATACACCATTGCAAAAACAAAACAAAAACCCGTAATTTTCAACGAAATTTATACCTAGATAAGAAAAGATGTTTTTTTTTTCAAAAAGGTGGTGTTGAAGAATGAGTATTTTTTTCTCTCTACTAACTTTTTTCTTTTAAAAATATGTTTTTTTTAAAATAGTTAAGGAAAAGAGTTAAGTAAATTAAAAAAAATGGATCTTCAGATTTTATACAAAAAAAAAAAAAAAAAAGAGAGAGAAAAAAAAGCTTTTAAATAATTTTTAATTATTTTATTAACATTCATTATAACTTTTTTTAATGAAAACGTTATTTAAAACGTCTTAACTCTTCACAACTTTTTTAACTTTCATAAAAATACTATTTTTATACACGGTTTAATTGTATACATTTTTAAAAAGTTATATGTATCTTTCATTAGGAGTGGTAAATAGGTCGTTTGTGGATTAGCAGGCCCAAACATTACCTGAACCGAAAATCTTGTTAGACATACAAACCTGAATGCAAAATAATATTCTTGGGTTGACATTAACATGACTTTTTTTAACACGAAGTTGTTTTTTTTTTCATATTAGATCTCTAATTTTACATTTAAAAAAAATATAAATTTAAATAAAAAGTCACATCCTAATAAAAAAAAAAAAACTACATCTGTATATGACTTTTAGATAGAATTTTTTTTAAATGCATTTATTTTCTTAGTACAATTTTATTTTAGGTCAGTTTTTAACACATATGTAAAGTCACTACCAAGAACCTTTTTTTTCAATTTATTTTTACATATTTCTTAGTTAGTCATTTATACATGTTTTGATTAAAAAAACGCATTAGAGGTTGGAGTTCTCACAACTCAAGGTTCTTAAATGTTCCAGAGCTTAGGGGGCGGGGCACTCCACTGACATATTTTTAACTTCACTGATTTACATGAATCTTGTGTTGACTATAAATGCAAACTTGTATATGTATATATGTAAATGTTTAGACTGTAAACTTATAATTGTATTTAATGTATATATGTGTGAATATGTAAAACATATGTGGATATAGATTATAGGATTGTATTTGTAATAGTTAAATAGGATATCAACTCGGTTACAAGATTGGAAGAAACTAATGAAGGTAATCAAGAAGAAGAAGTGCAACATCATTATCAACGAAGATACAGAAGGTGCGCCTCCATGGATCAAAAGGATGAAAAGACAGTTCTGTCCCTATGACAAAAACGGTTAAGAATCATTTATTTTGGCGCCAAACAAAACGGTGGGAACAACCAACAATGTTAACCGACATGTCTCTTCCTAATGTATAAATAGAACATATCATCTTCATTTGTAACTACCAAGATTGTTCCAATTAAAGTTCTATCCAGTATTATCAAATACTTGTTCATATATTTCGGTATTCTAGTTTGTTCATCATTTGTTTGTTATTTGATTACTCTTGTTTCATACAAATTAGTGCACATAATATTGTTTTCCGTTGCTATATCGAATTGTATTCCAACAAACTGGTATCAGAGCCAGATTTGCACCGATTCCCCATTTATTTTGTGATCATTCTCTTTCACTGCACTATCGAAAATAAACCATGTCACAGTCATCAGGCATTTCATACTCCGGATCAAGAATTCAGTACATGGACAAGTACAAGAAGAAACATGAAAGGAGGGCTGCATCAAAGAAAAATAGAAGTGACACAAGACTATGCTACTATTGTCGTGAACTTGGTCATCTTATAAGCGTTTGCAACATGAGGGAAAGGGATGAAGGTAATCAATTAATCAAAGATGCCATTGATACAGATATACGTTATTTTCCTGAAAATGAAATCGGTGATAGAGGAGATTGTAAGACCCAACCCATTATTAAGCAATTTGTTAACAACTAAATCAGTTTATGGTCCCAGATTAGCGTATACATTTTTTTAAAACCATATTTGCACGTCCGGATCCTTGGAAGATCTGCATGTTATATTATTAATTTGACATCTCTAAGCTTGACTTCCATACACATTACATATGTACAACATCATTGGTGTTTTACTAAAATGTCCTACACGGCGTGTGAAGACGAAATCATATCTTTATCCGCAAAGGTGATCTTGGTCTCGAGTGTGTTCGGTTTCATGCTTGGTCTGTTTCGCATCCGGATCTGCTCCTTAGATGTGCCTACCACAAATACACGCCATAAACTATTAGTATTTGGGACTAACGGGTCAAATCATTTCAAAACAACAAACTAAATTTTTTTCGGAATAATCCCGCCGTAAGATACGGTATGAGAACCATAGCTTTCGGTTCAGATAACCTGATCAGTTTGCTCATTATGAACCATAGCCTACGGTTCTGAAACCGTAAGCTACGGTTTGAAGCTGCTGAATACTCTAAATCGCTTGCATAAACGATCACAATTCCTCGTTGTTTACCCAACCTTTGGTTGGACTTTTACTTAGGTTCTCGACCATCCCCAAGGACTCTTGGGGACTCGTTTAACATTGCTATAACATGTTCTAAGGGTACCAAGTCTCATATTTGAGTACCCTTCCAGTTCTATAAACATTTATGCTATTTTACCCATTTAACCCATTAAGGATTTTAAGTTAGTATGCATATAAGTAAACCAACCTTATTGCTGCTAACAACTATTTACTGACAAAAAAGTCGCAAGAACCACATCAGACATGTTTAGAAAAATCTATAAAAATTACCAAATATCCTTTATGTTGTAAGACAACTTCTGACCGAATTTCGTGTCGAAATGCAATGGTTAAGACTTTGAAACAGCTTCCGCAAGTTGCGGATCTGCTGTTGTCAACAACTAATTTATTGACAAAACATCCGCGAAAACCACATCAAACGGCTTTAGAAAAATCTATAAAAATTACCAAATATCCTTTATGTTTTAAGACAACTTCTGACCGAATTCCGTGTCTAAACGCAATGGTTAAGACCTAGAAACAGCTTCTGCAAGTTGCGGTCTGTTGCTGTCAACAACAATTTTGCTGACAAAACATCCGCGAAAACCACGTCAAACGACTTTAGAAAAATCTTTAAAATTTACCAAACATCCTTTATGTTGTAAAATAACTTTTGATCGAATTTCGTTTCGAAACGCAATGGTCAAGACCTTGAAACAGCCTCTAACTCATTTGACCCGTTTATTTCAATTCTCAATTATAGTCTTACAAATCTTGGGCTCAAGTGACATCCACATCACTTGGCCCATTTGTCCCGTTTCAAAATATACTCGTTTATCTATATGTGGGCGTCCTATCCCGGGCTAAACAATTTTCTTGATGATTCTAACCCATGTTGAGTTAGAATCCCACATTCCCATAATGCATTTTATGCAAAGCTTACCGCTTCTCAACCAACATCATAGAATCCATATGTTCTTGCATTTACACAATCATTTAGTTAATAAGATACTTATTTAAGATAAGTCACTTACCTTGGCCTCATTTGCGCATTCCATGATCCGCTTATCCGTTTCATCCCTTCCTCCTCAAGCTTCCACCTAGCTTGACAAGATCAACTTCTCTATACTCAAGACAAATCAAGTTAGTCATTGCTTAAATAACTAACTCATATCATGAGTTTTCACACACTATTTCATTCAAATTTATCTTCGGGTCAGTTTGACTTTTAAAAGTCAAACTAACCTTTTACATATAGTATGCATTAATCATTAGGCAATAGTCCTAATTATGAACCATCCCTTTTTATTTATCATATTGACTCATTAAGTTTAGTGCACATTTCATCTTTCTAATCATCATTAGGCAATCCTATTTTATCAATTACTTTCATTCCTCACATAACATTTTAGTTTGTAAGGCTTTTTCGCATATCTTCACATATTTACATCAACTAAACATTTCATCAATCACCAAGTGTGCGTACTATGTTTTTCATGATTATTCCACTTACTAGACATTTAGCAAGTACCCAATTCATGAACTCATCATCAAAAATCATTCTAGCCATTATGTTAAGCTACTTTCAATTTCAACTAACACACATGACTCAAGTAATACATATAGAATGCAATTCTTATACATTCCATGCCTTAAACTTCGAGTTTCCACTATTTTAGTAACAACAAGGCTACTAATTGAAACTAAAATCACCATCTTTGCATACAAGCAAGTATCTAGCCATTTAACTCATTCCTAAACCATTAAGAATGATCAATATCACTAATATTCAACAATATCACGGATTTAACATTTTTGTTCAAAACCCACAAGTGGGTTTCGAAACTTATACTAATTGAGGGTTAGGGTTCTTACCGAAGATCCAAAACATGTAGAAAACCCTTAATTTGCAACCCATCATGTCTACCCTCAAAACCCCTTGCATATTTTCTTCAATTTGGTGTGATTAGGGCTTGTTTGAAGCAAGAATGCCCTCTTTGAAGGCTGAATTCGTTTTCCCCAAATGGGGTGTGTTTGGACCTTTTGTTTTGTGTTATATTTACACCATAAGTCCCTCAAGTTTACCCCAAAGCCTTTTATTATCAAAAACTTAACTATGCAAGCTTGTTTCTAGTGTTATTTCCCCATTATAAAGATAATAACACTCACAAGGTTATTTTCATATTGAAACATAACCCGCATTCCCATCGTCTAAGCTCTATATTAATATTTTGTTAATCACGCCTAATGGCGTAATTAAGCGAAACGGGTTTTTGGGACGTTACAGAGATTATCTACTCTATGGTACGAATAAGGGACTTTGGAAAGATGTATGGTATGTTAGTCCAAATATTCAAAACCATATGTCAAATAACTTAGACTACTTTCTGAAAATAAAGAAATCATTTAGTGTTGAAAGTAGAATACAACATAAGTTTGTACTTGTTAGGGGTGTTGGTGTGATAAACATCACTTTGGAAGATCAATCCTTGATCATTCCTAGTGTATTTTACTCAACTGGCATTGATGACAACATACTACGTCTTCTTCAAATGAAACTTCAAGGTTTCATTGTCAAAATTGAAGGAGATTTATGTATTGTTGAGAATATGTTCAAAAATGAATGTATGTAATTAAGATACTTAAAATATAATAAGGACACCAAGGAATCAAAGTTAGAAGAATTGAAAGATAATTACGAACATGAAAGAATGAAGGATGAATACTTGAATAAATATTTTGAAGAGTTATCACTTGATGCTGATAGAAATATAAAGAAAATTGAAGATGTTGCTCAAAACATAAACATTAATTCTCTTGATAAGTGCATTGAATTCTTGGACATAATAGATGAATTAAACTATCCATGGGGTACACAGAGATGTTTTAAAAGAACCATTCTTGAAGGTTATTTCATGGTTCTTGAATGATTATTTAAGGATCTACAATCGACCCATCCCTCCTAAGATAGAAAATGGAAAGAAGGTTGAATTATATGACTTATACATATTAGTTAAAAAGGAAGGTGGAGACCGTAGAGTTTTAAAATATAATGTATGGGTCATTATTGCAAAAGAATTGGGGTTGAGTATGAAGACAAGGATATGCTTCGGATCCTTTATGCACATTATTTAGATGTATTGGAATGGCAATACAATGTTCACAAAACAGCACGACAAGCCGCGGACCGAGCAAGAAAAGAGAAGATAGAATGCTTAGAAGAACTGAAACTATGCCAAACATGCCAAGAAAGATGCCTATGTTGAACAATGAATCGACTTCCTTTGTAGAAGACTATGCACTTTACATGGGAAGAGATTGGAGGGCTACATAAAAAGGTTGATTAAGAAACGAAAATTTGACTTCTCACATGCTGAAATGGCGTTAAAAGAAGCCATAGAAACACTGCCAATGAGTCCAATGAGCCCAAGTTTGATTTAGGGGCAGGTGTTGATTATAAATGCAAACTTATATATGTATATATGTGTGAATATGTGGAACATGTGTGGATATAAATTATAGGGGATATTAACTCGGTTACAAGATTGGAAGAAACTAATGAAGGTAATCAAGGAGAAGAAGTGCAACAGCATTATTAACGAAGATACAGAAGGCGCACTTTAATGGAACAAAAAGGATGAAAAGACAGTTATGTCCCTATGACAAAAACGGTTAAGAATCAGTTATCTTGGCGCCAAAAAAAACGATGGGAACCAACCAACAATGTTAACCGACATGTCTCTTCCTAATATATAAATAGAACATATCATCTTCATTTGTAACTACCAAGATTGTTTCAATTAAAGTTCAATCCAATATTATCAAATACTTGTTCATATATTTAGGTTTTCTAGTTTGTTCATCATTTGTTTGTTATTTGATCACTCTTGTTTCATACAAATTAGTGCACATAATATTGTTTTCCGCTAATATATCGAATTGTATTTCAACATCCTAAACTGCCACATCACTTCACTGAAACACAGTTTTGGAGGCAACACTACCCTAAACCACCCAACCCATAAAAAACAAAAAAAACCCCACTCTAGTAGAGAAGTACCAGCACCGTGGTATAACACCCGTGAAATCTACCAGCAAACCACTACTCGAATCACCCAGGGCATTGTTACCGTGCTGGTAAAAGATACCACCACCGTTTACTGGTAGTGCCCCGCCCTCTCTTATATATGTATATGTGTGTGAGAGAAAATGATTAAAGGAAAAATAAATTCACCAAAACATGTACTTTTCACTTATCACATGGATGCATGAATACGAGCTCTAAGTTTGTAAAGGAATCAAACGTTCAGTAAACACTTTGTGAACTGTTCGGCAGGAAGCTCGTTTGTGTTTTTTTTTGTTTAATAAATGAACAAACACAAACAATAAATTATGTTCGTGAACATTCGGTAACGTATTTGTTTTGTTTGATCATTTATTAGGGTTTTTAACTTTTTTATTTTCAATTCAAGTACTGCATCAAAATTCACAGCGATAAATCATATATTATATATTATCGTTTTTTCATATTAATATTATTTCACTTGTTTAATTTACTATTATGTTTGGTGGATTAAACGAGGATTTCAAGTTTAATAAGATAATTTTCTGTTTTTATGAGACATTATTTTATGGTAATTATGTGATCAAGATTATGTCAAGTATATTTGGATATTTGATTAGTATCTTTTGGGTGGATAATCTTTGTGAAGAAAAATGTTGATTTTATTTGAAATTTAATATGTGTTAGTTTGTGCTTGTTTTTGTTCATGAATACATGTTTATATTCATTTGTGTTCGCTTTTTTCCGACACCTAAATTTAACAAACAAACATAAATAAATATAAACACGTTCGTTTCCTTAACAAACAAACACGAAAAAAATCTCATTCAATAAATATTAATGAACATATTATTTTCTTAACAAATTAACATAAACAAGTTCTTGTTCGATTAGATTGTTTACAACCCTAATGAGCTCTATTGGACACATGGACAACCCCACAATATCTGGTGGTTGAAAAAAATGGTGTTACCATACTATTTTCTTATAGTTAGTTTTTTTTTTCTTTTTTATTATAAACTAGTGTTTTAGTTACCCGCGCTTTGCTGCGGGAATTGTTGTTGCGTTGTTGGTTTGGTACACGGTAAAGA
This sequence comes from Ambrosia trifida, assembly GCA_028751855.1. Classification (NCBI taxonomy): domain Eukaryota; kingdom Viridiplantae; phylum Streptophyta; class Magnoliopsida; order Asterales; family Asteraceae; genus Ambrosia; species Ambrosia trifida. Next base: position 98,349,181 of record CM054123.1, on the reverse strand, counting down.
TCGTGCCTCGTTGCGGCAACTCCTGTTGCGTTGAGGGTTTGGTGGACATTAACTCTATTACCCCGCGCTTCGCGACGGGAGCTCCTGTTGTGTTGAGGGTTTGGTGGACGTTAAAGACCGTGCGTCGCCGTGGGAGCTCCTGTTGCGTGGAGGGTTTCGTGGACATAAAAGATAATATTAGGTGACTGTTACTCTCGCGTGGGCTTAAAAAAATACCCGCGGCTAAAAGCTAAAAGTTTTGTGGTCAAAGTTTGAAATTCATTGGGTGGTCAAAGTTTGAAAGCCTAAAAGCTAAAAGTTTGGTGGTCAAAGTTTGAAATCCTAAAAGCTAAAAGTTTGGTGGTCAAAGTTTCAAATCATAAAAGCTCAAAGTTTGGTGGTCAAATTAGGAAAAAATAAAGTACATAGGTTAGTAAGAAAGTTAGCTGCCAATGTGTAATGCAGATTTAAAAAAGTTGGGTGGTCAAAAGTTGAAATTATAAAATAAGCTCATTTTCTGTATCGTACACATACATTTGCAGGATACGTGGTTGTGTACCAGGATCAGGAAGAAGGGAACCTAGACGGTGGCAAATATGTTCGCTAACTTTAAACACATAAGGAACGGGTCGAAGATTTATAGATTCATCGACACTTGCGCCGAAGGAAGTCATTGAAAACATGGAGTTATAGGCGCGAATGTTACCTAGGAAATCAGGCGACAAAAAAAGGTTTTTTATCGAAGGAGGAGGGTCAGGTGGATGACGTAATCTAACCTCACCACTCTTATCACATTGGTTATATCTAAGCTTACCACTGGGTGAGTAAGGCCTAACATGCTCGGCAAACCAGAAGCGAGTACCACAGTACTCACATACCTGATTTCCTAGGTAAAGATAATTTTATAAGATAATTTTATGAGACATTATTTTATGGTAATTATGTGATCAAGATTATGTCAAGTATATTTGGATTTGATTATTATATTTTGGGTGGATAATCTTTGTGAAGAAAAATGTTGATTTTATTCAAAATTTAATATGTGTTAGTTTGTGCTTGTTTTTGTTCATGAATACATGTTTATGTTCATTTGTGTTCGCTTTTTTCAGACACCTAAATTTAACAAACAAACATAAATAAATATAAACACGTTCGTTTCCTTAACAAACAAACACGAAAAAAATCTCATTCAATAAATATTCATGAACATATTATTTTCTTAACAAATTAGCATAAACAAGTTCTTGTTCGATTAGATTGTTTACAACCCTAATGAGCTCTATTGGACACATGGACAACCCCACAATATCTTGTGGTTGAAAAAAAATGGTGTTACCATACTATTTTCTTATAGTTAGTTTTTTTTTTTATTATTATAAACTAGTGTTTTAGTTATCCGTGCTTCGCTGCAGGAATTCTTGTTGCGTTGAGGGTTTGGTACACCATAAAGATCGCGCCTTGTTGCGGCAACTCCTGTTGCGTTGAGGGTTTGGTGGACATTAATTCTATTACCCCGCGCTTCGCGACGGGAGCTCCTGTTGTGTTGAGGGTTTGGTGGACGTTAAAGATCGTACGTCGCCGTGGGAGCTCCTGTTGCGTGGAGGGTTTCGTGGACATAAAAGATAATATTAGGTGACTGTTACTCTCGCGTGGGCTTAAAAAAAATACCCGCGGCTAAAAGCTAAAAGTTTTGTGGTCAAAGTTTGAAATTCTTTAGGTGGTCAAAGTTTGAAAGCCTAAAAGCTAAGAATTTGATGGTCAAAGTTTGAAATTATTTTGGTAGTTAAAACTGTTATTGACAAATAGTTAATAGTTGGAATTATTTATTTTCAATACTCCTAAAATAAACCCGTAACAGGACGGCAAACACAATTTCTTTTAACATGATATATTTTATTTCTAAACCATTAACCACCTACTAGTTTCCACATGCAAGAATGAGCCCACAAATATAATGTGATCACACCAACCAGACACACTCTTCCTATGTCCCTAACCATCAATTATTATTATTATTTTTATTATTATTATTTTTTTTTAACTATTGCAGTTACATATAGTACAATCAAGTTATTTTTTGAAAAATTAATAACTTTTTAAATCACGTAAGCGTTAGGTGTGTGGCAGAGTGTAGGACTAGTTCTTTTAAAACATTTAAATTTTAAAATAATGTAATTGTTTTATATTATTTAGTTTTTATATATGATTTTCATTTGGAAAAACTTGCCGTAAGAGGTGTACAAAAAACCTGCTAAAAAAAAGAACCGGACCTTTAAAAAACGGTTTTTGAAAAAAAAAAACGGGTTCGGCCTGACCTGAACGGCCGGGTTGTGTACTGGTGTCCGGTTTGAAACCCGATCTACCAATTTGGATCAGTTTGAATGTTCACTCATCGAAACCGTTTTTTTTACACAAACCGAATTGTAAGAATACGGGTTGTATTTCACCCAAGAAAACTGGTTTGTATGTCACTAAAACAACGGTTTGAATAAAAAAACCTAATCAGTTTGAAAAAAAATGATTTGTACGCCTCTAATGCTAGCGGCGGTTCCAACAGAGGCTCGTTGTCCACATAGCCAGGGGCGAAGCTTGCTTCTCGAATTGGAGGGGGCCGGACTTAATTTTTTTCGATTGGTAGTGGCAAATTGGCGGGGGCCGGACTCAACCCGGACTCAATTTACCTATGAAAATCGCAAATTTCCACTAGTGCGCCAAAAAACAGGGGGGTCAGGGCCACCCCTGGCCCTTCAAATGCTTCGTCCCTGCACATAGCCGCTGAAAATTACATTTTATTTTCGGAGATAGGAAAAAGCATTATGTCTATTTTAGAGTAAACTTTCATTTTCGTTCTTATGCTACCTTGTTGCTTAGCCAAGGCTCTCGTTGAGATTTCAGGGTTGTGTGCGACCCGTAAAAATGAGCCATTTGAAATAAAAAGAAAAAATACATAAAAAGGTTAAATTAGTTCGACGATCATGTTATAAAAAGAACAAAACAAAATTATTGATGTAAAGTTTTTTTTTTTTTTTTTTTATCAATTTTCATAGTTGTCAATAGTATATAGAACATTAAATTACTATTACCTTTATAATTTTTTTTTTTATAAATGTTAATCAATTTACAGTACTCAAACGAAGGAAACAACTTCGCACCCCTCTACAATACGAGTCATGTGCAGTCACCCACCCTTCACAGTTCACACCCTCAAAGACAACGCACATCCGCATGACCACCCTCACAGTTCTAAAACTTATTTATGTGAATGTGCCCGTTATATAAACATTGGTTTGAAGTAATAATTTTCACTTGAGTGAAACATCAAAATTCTAGTTAGTTTGGTATGTCTGTCCTTCTTCATGCCTCTCCAAAACCAATGCCAGGAGACACATCCCGATCATAACCAAATTGTCTAACACCTATAACCCATCTACTTGTTCAGCATCAAACGACACGTTACACTACATTATTTCTTTATAACCCCTCACATCCTTATAACAAACAAATTAATACCAACAAAACTGTGCCAATGAGGATTTATTCCTTATCAATTTGTCTTTTATTGTATGCATACTTTGTTGCAACAACAACTTTAAGCAGTGGTGATGGTGGTCATGTGCCGGTGAGGGACGGGCCTACGGTGAAGAAAGGCGAGAGGTGGCCTTTAGTGTCGACGGAGTTTGGTCAAATATCGGCCGTTAAGGTTAGGGATGGCAATGGGAGCTACTACCTTCAGTTTATTACATTGTATCCTCGTGCTCTTTTTTTGCCAGTTTATCTTCATTCGGATATGGTTTTCTATGTCAACTCAGGTATTATAATTAGGAAAACTTACCAATTTCACCAAGAAAATTATCAAAAGCGTATTTTAGTTTGTGAAAATAGACATTCACGATTCCAGTCAGTTAAATACTTTTCTGTCAAATAGGCTTTGCCAGTTGTGTTTGCTTAGCCTTAAGGCTAGTGGGAGTGGGGCGGGAAGGAGGGGCTTGAAGCCCTCTCCAAACCCTCTACACCACCGCCAAAGGGCATGAAGATGGGCGTGGAAGACTTCACGGGCGGGGGGCGGGGCTTGGAAAGAGGTGGAGGCTTTTGATTAGTCAGTTTTTTTTTTTTTTTAAACTTTAACACAATATAATATTATTTCTTTTCCCCCTTCCACTCCTCACAATTTTCACTCTTCACACATGGGTTCCACAAGTGCCACATGGCGCATCACGCCCCTCTTTCACCCCTCCACTCCGGGTAGTCTAAGTCTGCACTTTTGAAGGTTTAGCCCACGCTTTTGGATCCCGGTTAAGAATTAGTCTATCCTTTTACGACAGTTATCCAATGACTATTTTGAAAAAGGAAAATTACAAAAATAGAGATTTGACAAATGTTTATTACCAAAATAAACAAAGGTTGGATAAGCCGGTAAATTTGGGATCTAAGCCGGCAGATTTATAGGTAGGGGTGCAAACAAGCCGAGCAGCTCGCGAGCTACTCGAGCTCAGCTCGGTTAAAAACTTGAAACGAGCTGAGCCTTATCTAGCTTGAGCCGAGCTTGAGCTTCAAACAAAGCTCGTTTATCAATCGAGCCTGAGCTCGAGCCTAGCATGTGAAGCTCGTCAGGCTCGTCGAGCCTTATCGAACCTTAGTATAATATTAGTTTTTTTTATTATTTTATAATATTTACCCCCTCATTTAAGCTTGTTTACTAAACGAGCCAGTGCCGAGCTTCATTTATCGAGCTTCATTTATCGAGCTCCGAGCATATTATTTATATTTAATATACTAACTAATAGATAATAAACGAGCCGAACCCGAACCCGAGCCCGAGCCGAGCTCAAGCTTTGAAAATAAATCTCCTAACAAGCTGAGCTCGAGCTCGAGCACTCATAACTTTTTCGAGCTCGAGCCTGATCGAGCTCGGGCTCGGCACGCTTACCCCCCTACATATAGGCAACCAGGCCCGGCCTAGCTGGCATTTGCTATTTTGATACTTTTCACTAGTCAAATAATTATTTTGGTGATTTTCCATTTCAAAAACTTTTTGATTAACTAGACTATTTTGGTAATCGACTAATTTCCTCTTGTGATCATGTCATAGACTAGTTGTATAATAATTAATAACAAACTTGCATTTATCCATATTAAAAAAAAAAAAAGGAAAACAAGAATGAGTTCACATATATCTTCTAATATTTTAAAATTTTCTTGTTATCATTTTTATTTACTTATGGCATTAGGCAATGGAACCTTGAGTTGGATGAATGTGGAGAAAGATAAGGTCCAACAAGTGTTGTTGCATAAAGGAGATGTTTTTAGACTAAGTTCGGAAACTGTTTTCTACATACAAAACAACGTCGTACAGTCTTGTGGTTACCAAGCCCAGAAACTTAGTATTTACGCCATTTTTCCGGGTTCAGAGGTCAAGCTACAAGTATGAACATTATAAACGTACTCAAGTAGCTTTATATTATAAGTTTTATGAATATTATTTTAACTACGATCGCATGTTGCAGACTGAAGAACAACTCGCCGGAGTATACACCGCTGTAAATGATCTAGTACTTGGGTTTGACGATCTTGTTCTCCAGTCAACCTTGAGTGTAATATTTCCCTCTCTCTCTCTCTCTTAGGATCGTACCATATCAGTACCGGCCCGTTTGTTGGTAGTAGTGGTACCGATCATACCAAAACTGAAAATGAGTAAAAAACAAACCGAATATTGTACCTTTTTATGACGGTGCAGTATCGGTTTATCCAATGTGTAAAAATACCAAAACCGACTATTAATGAAACTGAAAACCGCAATAACAAATGTTGTTACTGGTATTGATGTTGTTCGGTCTGTATTGGTTTGCTACGATAGCGATACTCAGAAAAAATAATGATCCCTACTCTCTATGTATGCGTTGAACAATGAATACCAGTAATGGTACTGATGTTGTTCGGTTAGTATCAAATACGATACGCTACTGATACTCAACAAAAAATGGCCATCCCTACTCTTTACGTGGGTGTTAAAATTAGCGGTATTTACAGAATTGTTAAAACTGACCGTAAATATTAAAGAAAACCGGCTAACGGTTTGGAACTTGGAGCCAGTAGTGCAAACCAAACTGATCGTTTAACATTTATTATATTAAACTTATTGGAATATGAAGTTATAATTTTTAAGAATTTTTTTTTTTTTCATAAAACTAGATTATTCGGCCCACCCAACCAACCTGATTGGTAGGGTATATATTTTCCTAAAACCGTAGTTACCATTTCAGTCCAAACCTTTAATCAGAACCGGTTGAACCGGACTATAATCACCTCTAGTTGAAATATTATACTCAAGAGGCTGAAAGCCCATTAAATACTTAGTTAAAACAATATTTGGGTTGTCTAATTTCAGGCACCGGCTGAAGTAATACAAGAACTAAGAGCCAGAGGCGAAAAGCAACCATTGATCGTGGATGGACAACTACAAGCGAGCTCTTCGATGTGGGACGATGTTGGTTCATGGGGTATTAGAGCCTTACTTGGAACCATGAACAATGACATCTTCTATGTAGAAAACAATATGAAGGCATTCAATATCTTTAAAGAGAAGCGTGATGTCGAAACCTACTTTGGATGGAGTGTAACGGTGACTAGTAAAAACTTGGACGCGTTAAAACACACCAATCTTGGTGTGTTCATGGTAAATCTAACCAAGGTCAGATGTTGGAAATGGAAGTTCGTTTTTATGTCTTAAGATTGGGGTGTCCACGAAACCAAAATATCCAAACCACAACCGAAATAACGGACTTAACCAAACAGAAATAACCTAACCTAAAATAACAGACAATTTGGTTTTTATGTTTTTTTAAATGATTTTCTGGTTCGGGTTTTGCTATAACCGTATAAGCAAAAACAGAAAACAATGAACCAAACTAATTGTAAGTAATTTGTTAGTAAGAAATTAAAAGATGTATAGCCCAAAATTTTGGGCACAATCAACTAATCATAAATAAACGAAAGATATATATATATATATATATATATATATTCAAATTCGTTAAGTTGGGCCATACATTTGTATCCAGACCCAATTTTTCAAGTCCAAATGGTAAAACCAAACACATTGTGAAAACTCAAAACCAAAAAAGCGAAATCAGGCATTTTTTTTAAAAAAACCAAAATTTAAGTTTTTGGCTCGTTTAAGCCCAAAAACTACCCAGACCGATCTATGCACACCCCTATCATAAATAGACTTTTGATAATATGATTTTATAATGGTTCATTGTTGAAAGGGGTCGATGATGGGACCGCATTCGAATCCAAACACTGCCGAAGTAGCGATTGTGTTGCAAGGGGAAGGGATGATTCAAGTGGTATGTCCCGGGGTTGCTAGCGAAACAGGGTGCAAGAACTCACGGATTAAAGTTGAAGAAGGTGATGTGTTTGTGGTGCCAAGATACCATCCTATGGCTCAAATTTCCTTCAATAAAAATTCCTTTGTTTTCATGGGGTTCAAGTTGGCTGTAAAAGATAAAAGACCTCAATTTCTAATGGGAAAGAATTCGATTCTACTAAGGTTGGATAGGAATGTGTTGGGGAAGTCGTTTAATGTCAAAAACACGACTTTAGATTGTATTTTGTCGAAGAAACAAGAGAAGATTATCTCTCAATGCATTTCGTGTGCAGAGGAAGAAGCAGCAAGAGAGGAAGGAAGTGGTGGTGGCGGCATGCCGCCAGAGGAAGGAGGTGGAGGTGGTGGTGGAGCACTGCCGCCACAAGCAGGTGGTGGAGCATTACCGCCAGAGGAGGGAGACAGAGGTGGCGGTGGAGCACTGCCGCCAGAGGAGGCAGGCGGAGGTGGTGGAGCACGGCCGCCACAAGCAGGTGGTGGAGCATTACCACCAGAGGAGGGAGGCAGTGGCGGCGGTGGAGCACTGCCGCCACAGGCAGGTAGTGCAGCACCATGGCAGACTCAACTATTCTGGTGGCTCAAAGCGAAATAAAAATTCAATGCTGTTTTCATTATTATTGTTATTATTTTTGGATTTGTACCTTCACTTTTTATTTAGCATGGAAATTGCCAAGAACAAACTTATATATGAAACTCAATAACATCTGATTAATTTATGAACTAAGTGTTTTTGTCAAATGAAGTTGTCAAATATGATAGTCTAAAACTTGTACATGTGAAAAACAAGAGGAAGTCATTAGTATTTCTTTGTACTATATTACTAGATATGAGGAGAGTTAAAGGCACTTAAAAACTTATAATTTAAACATTAGTAAAATTGCTTACTCTAAATATGTTGCAGTTTACGAGGATTATAGGTTTAATCAAACTATAATCAAGAAATTTGCTACTGAAACTTGAATAAATGAGAAACCAACGCTTTTAACTAAAATACTAGTGGGAATATCCGTACGTTGCCGCGGATACCCTTTTATTTGCTGCATTGAGCCCTAAATTACTTTGTTTGGTTTTACCTTTTTTCGAGGACCCACCAATGCCATCATCCACTTCTTTTGCTTCCTCATAACATAGGACACATTAAAATCAATTAACTTACACAAAATATCTATATTATCTTATTAAGGAAGAGTGATGACTAGAATTGTAATTTTGTTATGGGTACAAGTTTTGTAGTTACATATACAACTTAATAAAGCTCAATTGATAGGGGTAAATTAGTCACCTAAAGGTATATTAAGACACTTACAAGGTTATTATTGTAATTTTATGTTATGTTTTTAGTTATAGGGTAAAATATGTTTCCCTTGGTACCCTCCTCCTTCCTCCCTTCAACTTACCCACTTGTAGTTATTGCTCCAGTACGTCAACTGTAATGGCCTGGAAATTCAACCGACGCCATGATCAATGACCATCATAAATTCGGCATTAACTTTCATTTTTCGTTTTTTTGATTTAGGCCTATGTTACCAGAAACCCTTCAATCGAAAATCACTCTCACGGATCTTCGAAGAGCAGAACATCAGCAATAATCATCAAGTAAGTGGAAGACCGATTGAACCTGTTTTGTTGTGGATCGTCTTTTTTTTTTTGTGTTGATTATTTGCTTCAATTTACTGAAACAAAACTGCAACCACTACAACCTGTCTTGGTGTTTACTTGAACTAATAGTTTGTTGTTGATCTATTTTAAGAAGAGAAAAACATGAAATTAAGTAACTTATCTACTAAATCTCAACATTGCTTTGGTGTTTGACACATTTACCTTTATAGAAGCGTTTGTCTGATCTGATATCATTGTGTTGTAGGGAAAATCATATCTGCCTTATGAACTAGATGCTGAAATAACACAAGAAACCACATCCTCTACAACCATCTTCAGCCACATTGGAGGAGGTTGCCACCAGCTTCTATGATTTCAATGGTGATTCTCTGTGTTTCAACCATCCGAATAGGAAATCCTCTTTGTCGTTTGTGTTTTTGTTTTCTTGAGTCGTAAGCCATCATCCTCATCTATGCTTCCATTTTTGGGTTGCAATTAGTTTCTTTGTGTGGTTTTACAGGGGGTTCGCATAAGGACTCGATTTCAAAGGTACCATTTGTTTAACTATTTTGAACAACACTTCAAATGATTGATGTTCTGAACTGCTTGCAGGTATTATTCGAATCAAGAAGAGGAATGCGACTACACCGGAGTAATTGTAAAGGTGAATTTAATTGATGATGATGAAGATGTGGCGAAGCCTTATCTGGGGATGGATTTTGGTACATCTAGAGCTAGGTATGTGATTATTGACAAGGAAGGGGTGATACATGCTGAAGGAAAGGAGGATTATCTACATTGGTAAGATTTATGTGATTGCATTATTTATGTTTTTGTAATTTAAAGTCATGATTTGTTTGCTTTTTTTTTTTTTTTTTGCAAATGACTGTTTGGTATAGTTGAATCAGACCATAAATGCAATAGGAGAAATAAATGTATGAGTGAAAGAGCTAATGAAGGATTAAGAATGGTAGTGTGTATACTTTCCAAAATACAAGTACTTTTTACCTGCTGTTGAAGTTGCTTATGTATGTATGTAATATGTTACATTCAGTGACAAAAGGTTGATATTCTGCAAAAATCATATAAAGTTTTAACTTTTCCATGTCAATAGTCACCAACTGAACTAAGAAACATGTTCAAAAACAAGATCCAAAAAGTAGGTACTAAAGGTGCGAAAACATTACGCGAGTTAGGCAAACAAATTAGAAAAACTAGAGAAACTAAGACCTGATGTCGATTTGCTTGAAAAAGTGCAGAGGCTGCAGAAGAACTACAAATGATGATTGGCCAAAAGTCATACCACTTGGTCAACTCTGAGAAATGGGCAGCTGGAAAACGACCAAAAGATTTTGAAGATGTTGAGCGTCTTCAAGAACTTAATGAAGAAGAGATTGAACCGAACGTCACCTCTTCTACCCCAAATCACAGCTCTGTCAAACCACCCTTCAATGGTGCACTGGGATTCATCTGAACCGAATGTGTTATGTTAGGGATATGTCTGGCAAAAATCCAACTAATACATCGCTGCAAAAAGGAGGGATCACGGCTGGAACTCAAGTGTGTCCAAGATGTGGGTATGCGGAAGAGACGACGGATCATCTCTTAGTTTCATGTATTTAAGTTCCATGTTTAGCTTTATGTTTTGCATTTCAAGAAATAATTCGGAGGTTAGGTGAATTGAAGTGATCAGATAAGATAAAAAAGGCGGTGCTCGCAATAGTAATGATGGTACTATGGTCCATTTGGGGTTGCTAGAAACCTTTAGAAACGGATTCGTCAATAAGTTGATGAACACTTTATGATTTTTACAGTTAATTAGACAGTAATCAGCACTAACCTTCATCAAGCCTTAGCGATCCTTTCAATCATCAGTCTCATGCTGGCTTGGTGCTATGGAGGAGGTCGGACGAAACAGAATCTGTTCGTCAGGTGTGTTCGATCACATTCAGTAGTACTTCGTAATCTGTATAACATTTAGGTGTGTTCTCATTGGTTTGTTACATCTTAGTTTGAAAACTCAAAGGTCATGAGCTGGCTAAGCAATAAGTTGAGTCAGTGAGTCGTGTATCAGCTAATTGTTTTTTAGTCAGTAAACTTGTATCTGGCTGTAAAATCATTACTCATCTTTTTATTTAACTATTTTATATTCTAAATTTGTAGTGCTTTGACCAAGAGGTTCGGGACATAATGATTGAATTTCAGGTATAAAATATACTTTAAAGTACTCATCTTTTAGTTAATTATTCACTGATTTTGTGAAAAATGTGTTCTTGCTTATTATCAGACTTTAAGACGATAGATCGATAATGAATACCGTGAAGTGGTTGAAAGAAGAGTTATTATAGGTTTGATTTTACACTAGAGTCAACATTTGAATTTGTAGAGTCAAATATTTGACTTTTTAGTGAAATACTAGGGCTGTGAGCTTTGTAGATATTACGAACTTAGCACGAAATTCGTGGGTTTAAATGTAGCATATAAGGGTTCAAACAGTTTATGAAGGAATCAAGCAAACACGTTTAGCTAACGAGTAATGTTCCAGTCGACTTTACGGGTTTGCGGTCAAAAAATATTTTGTTTAATCTCGTATCGAAAAAAACTTCTTGACCTACATCAGGTAACTTACTCAACTTGAACCCAATAGTTAACTAAGGTTCCGATGTGTTGACCGCCTTGGCTCAGGCTTATATTGGTGATAAAACTTTTATAACATTGCCAGATATACCTCGATATGGCGGTTCTTGTAGAGGCTTACGGAGACCTATTGGATAACATCGAAAGCCATGTATGTTTTCGCTCTAAAAAAACATTTTCGAGCACTAAATTGCAAATCCAAGTCAACCTTGCTTTGTTGACTTAAACATTGTGCAACGACAGTTGCACACTACTTCGGATTTTTCAATATAAGCTCCTAGAAGGTCTAAACATCATTCTTTATAAGTAATAATGCAACATAAAACTTATCCTTTGCAATTCAGCGGCCGGTAGCTGTTGAGGATGGAGGGTTTGTTATATGTTTTTATTATATAAATTTATTCAATAAATAAAGTTTTCTAGAAAAAACCTGAAAATCAATTTGTGTAATTATTTTTTAAGATCGTTTATATATTTTTATGTTTATGTTTTTATTATATTTGTGATTTAAATGTGTAATTTATTCTAATTATAAAAAAAGGTTTCTATGGTACTTGAGAGGAGTGATTAAGTGGTTTTAGGGTGGTTGATGGAGCACCCCTCCCACCCTAATTATCCGATCCACTGCATCACGCGGGTTCTCTCTGTACGTAATATGAGAAGTTGTTAGCCTGTGAAAGTGGTATTGGGTTGATTGACCCGTTTGATGCGCCCAACTTTCCGACCCGATTTTGTGGGCAGATTCGTGGGTTTAAGATATTGATGGCAAGAATGATCGGAGACTTGATCATTGTTTAAGATATTGCATTGTTGCTGGTAAAAAGGCCCTTGAAGATGCTCATCATGGTGGTATTTCGTGGGTTAACTTTGCATTTTTTTAAATCAATTTTTAGGTTTTTTTTTAAAAGTTTGGATCTGGTTAATATTCAGGGCAATTTTAACAGCATAAGTGGAATTTAGTGAATGTGTATTGGATGCGCATTGAGGTGTGTAAACCGGTTAACAATAATTAGATTTTAGGATTCGTATAAACCGATTATTGTGCTATTATGTTATTATACAGGATACGGATTATTATTTATCTTGAAAAGGTAAGCTACAGTTAATAATATAAAATTACCTAACTATGTTACCTTTAAGCAAATGATTATTTGGTTCTTTATGTCACAATGTACATAAGTAAAAGTATATAAGGAATTTGAAGCATACATGATACATGTGCTGTTGGTAAAAGAGTTTGTAATGTGCGTACTAAGCGCATGATGCTTATATGAACATCAATTTTGTCTGTTTATCATTGTCTTGTATAAATAAGTGCATTAGACAAACGTGCGTACAAAAATAAAGTTATGTCTGGTTTCCTATTCCAAGTTCAACTATTCTTTGTGATAAATTGACTTCACCGACCATAGTTTGGTTTGTTAGGCCTCCATTTGTTTTTTTTTATGTATCCGATTTCATTCTAATTCTATTAAGCAATTTAACACAATAATTTATCTGCATGGTTTCCCTATATTTTCACCTTACACGTAACTTCTTTGTAGTCTACCAATTATTATATATTCTTGACTTTTGTGCAAATTCATTTGCAAAGACTCAACTCTGAATCTTAAATGTATATAAAACATATATAACCAACTTAATTTAGTAAACAACTTACATAAACCCACTCACGAAACGAGCGCAAAAATACAAATTACACACCCGCGGCAACGCGCGGGCTTTCCTACTAGTTATAATTAATATAAAACTTGTATCTAAATCTTGTCAAGTTTTCTTAAGATTCACAAAAACTCCATTGTTAAGACCAAAGTACAATCCGTTATCATAAGTCGTAAATATTGCATACTGCATAAGAAAACAAAGCAAGGAAGGAAAGGAAGTAATGGCTAAGAAACCAAGTCATAACAAAAAAAAAAAAAAAAAAAAAAAAAAAATACTCGTGTAAAATGAAAACAAAATTATCAACAAGAGCACATAGAAGAATATGAAAATGTAGGCAAGGATTATGAACTCCCGTGATTTGCCTCCAACGGCATCCCCATTGTTCCTTCTTTTCTCCTTGCTCACTCCCGCGATTTGCCTCAAACCCATAGGCCATATCCAAATCACCCACTTTTGATCACGCCTGTATGACCTAGTACAAGACTGATATGTCACAACTTATTATGTACATGAAGAAACATACTTTTATTCAACAATTTGTAATAATCTCTTTCATAGTTTTAACAATAAAAATGATCAATGTTTTAATAATACTTTTTAATTTGACAAAATAGTTAAAGTAAATTATATATTTGAAATTTATGGTTATCTAAAGTTCTGGATATATTAACATTTTCAATTCGTTGATAGCACAATATTAACAAAGTATTTTAAAACAAAATGAGATCTTATAAAAGAATCATTAACCAACATTAGATAAAGAACAAAAAACATAAGGGCAGACGGGGCGCTATCAGAATTGAGCACGGGTACTTCACTACCAGCACAGTAACACCGTCGCCACCCATGCTGGTAGTGGTCCCATGAGCCAAATTCTGGTTCTAGTTAACGGGCTGGTACCCGTGATTTTTCTCTTTCTCTCTCCTCTTTGTCTCTATCTCTCTCTCTAATTGATTGTTGGTAAATAATCAGTGAAGCATTGCCTTCAAAAAATGTTTCAGTGAAGGAAATCAGTGAAGTGACATGGAAGTGTAGGATTGGTTAAAATCAGTGAAGCTTAAAAAACTCACGGGTAGTGCCCCGTCCGCCCTAACAAACTTACTTGCTGAATCACGGTATCGAAAAGCACAATATGTTTGTTTTTAGAGAGCCCATACATGTACACCTGTAGAGCACCAAAAAGGTTATGTCAATGCAATGCAATGCAATGCAATCCAATCCAATCCAACAGAAAGAACAAATATTTTCCATGCAATTAGAATACAGACAGTTCATTGTCATGTTATTTCAAGATAGCTTCTTAATATTTTCTAGAGGTGCCCTTTGTTAAAAAATTGTAACTACTGCCCAAAAAAAAAATATTAAAATGATAACTTTTAAGGGCATACAATGTTGATATTATTATCATTCTTCAAAGATAAATGTTAATTAGTATTAGAATATATTATTTAGGGTTTTAGTATAGAGCCCACGGGCCCGGTTTATCTCTATATATTGTAACCCTATTGAATAGAATAAAAGCAACCAATTCTATTATCTTACATGGTATCAGAGCCACCCTAGGCTCTATATCGTTTCCGTTGCACCACCAGAAAATACAAACCCTAGCCGTCACCTCTTGAGAAAAACCTTAGACAGGGCGGCGTGCCGCCACTCCCGCCGCCGCCGCCCTGTCCGGCCATCGTTCGTTTCCTATTTGTTTTTTTTTCTTGTTTTCTATTTGAAATAATGTCCCACATTCCGTTGTCGTTTTGCCATCAAAGTCTCGGTGCAATATTTTCAACCATCAATTATTGTTTCGAAAATAGTTTTTAAATAAGGTTTGATTACAATGTTTTCAGTGGCCGATATAATCATTGATAATCAATATTCACAAATTCTTTGTGTTAACGGTCCTCAGTTCAGCAGTTGCCTTCATGATACACACAATTAAATTGATTTTGACCAGTAGTATTTAATGGTTCTATTTTGTCATAGACAATCGCAAATAACCGTCAATTACAGTGTCCCGACTTACCCGGTGCTTGTGTTTTGTTACGAACTCAAACTACATACGGTTTGATTCTATTTTTTTTTTTTTTAATCTATAGATCTTATCTTTTGATCTACGGATCTCACATCTCTTGCGAATATCGCCTCCTGACCATGGTCAGCGGCCTTCGCCATCTCTCTTTCTTAATTTGCGGATCTCATGTCTTGATCGCCTGCCAGCCTCGACACACCACCTCGCGACCATGGTCGTCAGTTGTCGAGTTTTTTTTTTTTTTCCAACAACCTTTCTTCAATTTATTTTTCTATTCCCGTTCTTGCTGGACCACGGTCCATTGTAATTGATCAACCCACAATTTGATCGATCTCTCTCTCTTTGATCTACGGATCTCAATTCTCCTTGGACGATCATCATCCACGATCACCGGCCATCGCCCCCTCCTAGTGTTGACACACCGCCACACGACAATGGTCGTAGGGTGTCTATTTGTCTTTCCTTTTACCTTTTTTTTTCTTTCCCACAACCTCTCTTTTATCTTTTACTAGCTGATTACCCCGGGAGGGTCCCGGGGTTGAAAAATCTTATTTTACGTGATAACCTATTGCAAATGGCTCAAGTTAACTAACCACAAAATCTCTCAATCATTGCATGTTCATAGTATTCTAATCAGTAATAACTCATATTCCTTAATCTAAAACCTAATCAGTAATCATCTAAAGAATCACTTATGTAAGCTACAACTATTCAAAAACTCATCACATCTCTTTAATTTCTCACATTCTAATTTTATAATTCCTAACCTAATCAACTAAACAAACACTTAAGTTGGAAGTTGTAACCATTGCATCTCATTATGTCACGGGGCATAATCAAGAGATGGTTGAAACCACCATTGAACGCCACGTCAGCAACTATCAAGTCATCCTGAGAGCGTCCCGGGGTTAAAAAATATAACCATTCTAATAATACTAATACTAATAGTAATAATTATTACTCTTGTAATTATATAAATAAAAAAATAACCTTGCTATAAGGTGACACCATGTGTTGCAGTGTTGCGCGATTCTTTCTCATAGCCTCTCATAATGAAGTATACCTAGTAAAATTCCAATGATAACATGGCGATTGGGTTGATTTTCAACATCGTAGATAAGAACCTGGTTTAAAAGAAAAAACATGATTAATGAATTACATGAACACTTTGTGTGTTTTTTTCCTGTATGAACGAAACCTCACAAAAAATAGTCGATTTTTTCTCCGTTTTTTATATAGCACTATGGTACTCGTTGGAAAGATAATAAAACGCTCGTTAATTTGGTGTAATTTTTTTCTTTAAAAAATCTCGTATATATAAGATATAAACGTTTAAAAATTATGGGAGGAAACATGAGAGAGAAAATTTTAAATTTATTTTTAAATTATTTTTTTCTAAAATAACTCAATTTAATTAAAAAAATAATTCAAAAATACTAAAATATTTCAATTATGATGCCACGTGGCAGTTTCATGAAGAGGTTGAAGGCACTATTGCACGCCACGTCAGCAATGTTCAATTCTTTTATATATATTAATAGATCTTTTGTATTGTCATGACCAACAAAGATGGCATTGCGACTTTATTGGGATCTAGCGGATCTTGTTTATCATTCTGGGAACTAAAGAAACAAAACCAAACAAGGGGAAGTCGTGGACCGAAATAAAGTCAAGTATTGAAGAGTACAGATAATTTTTTGACAAAGTCAAGAAGATTGCAGAATTTTGGACCAACAAGTCAAGAACTGAAATCGAGACAAGTTTTTTTATTTTTATTGTTATGTTCAGTGTCATTTATGTTTTTTTTGTTCTTATTGTTTTCCAATCTGAGTGTCCGATGCTCTACCGCTCTGACTGCGGGGGAGTATTAGAATATATTATTTAGGGTTTTAGTATAGAGCCCACGGGCTCGGTTTATCTCTATATATTGTAACCCTATTGAATAGAATACAAGCAACCAATTCTATTATCTTACAATTAGGAAACCAGAATATTTATAGCAAATTTGCAATAAAGAAAAAAAAATCCTCACAATGCTATGGGTTGACCTTGTAGAGCCATCAACAACATACAACTTCTTCAAACATGGTTGCTGTAAAAACAAAGAATAAATAAATGTGGAACTTTGGTAATGACAGTTATAAGAACTAAGCATGTACAAAAGTTGAGAAGAGTGAAAATGGCAAGTCTGTTATCTGCAGAAAGTATGCCAAACAGATTTGTAAACTAACGATGTGAGGAATCGATAACATTGGAATTAAAAGAAAAAATATGTATACATGATACCAAATCTTAGCATCAGCTAGGAGTACAAGTGTCTTATATATTTCATTTTCTGGATCTAGGCCATCTATTTCCAGAACTGAACATCACCTGATTTCTTAGCCCAATTAACAAATACGATTAAAAACTATTAAGAAACTACCGATCCATTAAAGCATATAATATTCTAGTGATTAAACTACCCACCATCCAAAACCAAGGCAAAACATCAAAGCACAAAATAGCAGATTCTGTTACTATCGTTACAAACTGCTTAACGAGGTGAAAGGTACCGGAAAATAAACAAAAATAATAAAAATCAAATTCAGCGGCAGAGCCAAAAATTGCCCAAAAAAAAAAAAAATACTAAAAGGACCTGTTACAGATAATAATCGAGTTGAGATCATCATCTTCATTCCATCTAAAAATAGCACATCTATAAACAAATTGAATAGCGATTTCAATTGGCCCACATTAATTGCTTCGATGGTTGAGTGAGGCGATTTCAATTGGTCCACATTAATTGCTTCGATGGTTGAGTTGCTCACTGGACATTGCTTTAATTATTGTCATTCAATTGCATATTTCATTGAATTGCATGTTTAAAGAAGCTGCAATTGAAGTAAGCATGGGGAATGTACAAGTGATTTTGCATAGAGGGTATTATTGGGAAAATTTTCATGACATTTTGGGTGTAAAGCAGTAAACTTTTCATCTCCCATCTTAACTTTGGCACTCTTAGACGATTTTAGACATGTCTCGTACTTTATAATGTAATAACTAGTGGGTTAGCCCGCACGATGCAGCGGGTATAACCGAAACTCTTTTGTATAGCACAACTTAACCCAACATGCCTACTATGAACCTAATCACTATTACATGAATATTTGTTAATACCTTTGTTTGAAATTCATTATAAACACAAGCTTTCTAATTCGGTTGTTGAATTCGGTGACCATATAGTTTAGATCAGATTAGGTATGTTTATGTGTATGAATATAACGTAATAATTTCATATTCAAATCGTTACATGATGATTAAAAACACAACTTTCACTATTGATTTCTCGATTTGTATGTAGTATGATCAAGTTTATAAAAGTTTAACTTTTTTAAAGTACATAACTCTATATAAAAGGTTATAACAAAACATATAACATCATGAATTGTTTTTTATATGTTTTCTATTTAATATGCCTAAATTGATTATAAAATTGAATGTTATGAGGTTTCATAAGCATCTCATGACTCTTGATTTTATTTTAATTAATATGGTGTTTTAAAGACATTATGTGTTGTATCATAAGCATTTAGATTTATACCTCTTAAAATTTAAGAAGTCCTTAATAAATGCTTTATAATATAGTATAGGTATAGATATAGATTATGATGTTTTAATAATGAAACTTAAGAAGGGGTTACATATGGAGAATGATAAAGTGTGTGTGCATTACTTATAAATACAATAGGCTTTACATCTTGCACACAAGGGTATAAAAGGAACAAATAGGGTAAAAGTTATGAGATTAGACTTATGGCTCTTGATATGCCATCTTAAAATGGTGGTAAAATGACTATTGAAGGGATAGGGAGCCTAATCTGAAGGGCGTCCCTATCCCCAAGAAGCAATAACCCTGCGCCAGATCACGGCGCAGAAACGCACCCGCGCGGGGCAGACAATCAACATGCCTCGCGCGCCAAGACGGATGATAAGCAACAAACAATACCTGATACGCGCGTGCAACCACGCGCGGAATCTTCCCTTAGCACTTTTCATACGAAGTACAAGGAATGACAAAAGGAAGATTCATAAAGATCCATGTCAGAGCACACACCAACAAGAGAAGGACATGTGGCAGATAGTACAAAAGGTGAACGGCTACACTGTACATGCTGTCATGAACAGTGACCAGCAGGCATTACCTCGCCCACTGTCAGACATCACATCAGACAGCAGAGATAGCCTGAGCACTGTAGCAAGTACGACGTTACTATACACCATCAGAAATCCGCCACGTGTCCAGCTACAACAACGACCACACTGTAGCGTGACGTCATCAACAGTAACCTGCCTTTTCCCGCCATTTCCAGGAAGACCATGGATTTGGGCCTCGGTTGGGCCCAAGTCAATGGAGTCACCTGTGGGCCTCTCCATGCAGCCCACTACTAGGCCTATAAATAGGATCAGATACAACCCATGTATTCATTCAGAAAAATAGCCATAACTACTATACTCTCAGCTTGTAATCTCCTTTGATAGTAATAATATTCCGGTGTACTTACAGTGGACGTAGGTCATTAACGACCGAACCACTTAAATCTCTTGTTCTCACACACATAACACACACACTACTCGCACTAACAATCTCTCGGGTTACCATTACGGTTTGGGTAAAGGATTAACTTTGTAGTCACGTAAGTATTAACCCCCCGGAGATTAGACTTAATCTCCGGTATACTTATTGTCTCTTCATTGGCGCCATCCGTCGGTTAGAACAGCTCTTTTCACTCATCTTTTAACCCACCCATGGCTGAACCCAACCCTAACACCTCCGGCATACACCGAGCCGGAGACGAAGACCTCCGACAGCCGGATAACCAAACCACACCCAACACTGTCGTCAAACAAACGACGTCTCGGCTCGACAGGTCAGCTGTTGAAATCCGTGACGTCGAATCAGACGATGACAGTCAAGAGCGCTCTGAGGAGGATCCGGACCAGTGGCTCCTCCGTCAGAATGCCAAGAGTGCTGCAATTTATCAACGAAAACTGTTGCAGCAAGCAAAAAAGAAAGGTAAGACACTTGCTTTTGATACTCCGTCAAAAGCAAGATACAAGAAGAAGGATACGGCTGATCACGGTGATGGTCGTAGCGGGGAGCTCGGCGGAAACGTCAGAGCTCGGGGCTACGCCAAATCACGTGAAGAGCCGGACGGTTATGAATCATCAAGCAGCGACTCAGGCTACAGAGGAAAGAAACACACTCACACGTCGCGAGACAGTGAGATAGATGATGACTTGGTCAAACCATTCCGACCAAAGGCTTTTGCCGAAAAATCCAAGTTTGTTAACCGCATAGCGGCTGCCAAGATCCCAAGAAAGGCCAAACTCCCAAGCAGCATCGGTAGATACGATGGCCTGCGTGACCCAGACGACCATGTGCACGACTTCGAGTGTGCAGGTATGTCCGTGGACTGGCCTGTCCAAGTGTGGTGCCACCTTTTCGCTCAAACCCTCACGGGCGCCGCCAGGGTATGGTTTGATAGCCTCCCAGCGGGAAGCGTAAAGGATTTCGACGACCTCACAGACAAGTTCGGCAGCCACTTCTCGCACCTGCGTAAGCATAAGAAAGACAAAGCGGACATTCTGCTGTGTCGACGATATGACCGAGAAACGATCGAAGACTACATAGTCCGGTTTAACAAAGAAGCACTGCAAATAGGCTGCGGGGAGGAGCTCACACGGGCTGCGTTCATCCACAATGTGCGCAGTCCAGACCTCATGAAATGCCTCACCGGCAAGGATGGCATCCCAGAGTCCTGGGATGAGCTCATCCGCTCAGCCAAAATATACGCTTCTTCCGAAAAATCTTTCAATCAACAACACGGTTTCCAACCACAGCACCATAATAATAATAATAAACACAAGAACAAATCTGTTTGGAGCCGCATCTCTGGCGCCACCGACGAGGGGAAATATTCACCCGCCGGGGACGCCCGCCAAATCATCAGCTCGAAGCAAACGCGGGAACAACGGGGACACTCCAAGAAAAACCATGATTGGACCCCGTTGACAAAGACACCATCGCAAGTTCTGAAAACCGAGCAGGTCACACTCAAGGAGCCTAACCCCCTGGGGAAGCGCCGAAATGTGGACCGTAGCAAGTTTTGTGAGTACCATAATGACTACGGTCACCTCACAGACAACTGCTACAGTCTAAAAATGGAGATAGAGGCAGCACTGAAATCAGGCCAGCACGGCCACTTGGTCAAAAATGTACACCGAGCTGGCAAAGGCCAAGGTAACGAAGAAACCCAAGGCGAAGGGTCACAGAAGAAGATCCGGGACCTAAACACCCATGCTGCAACACTAATCCCCCGCCACCAATGCAACATGACACGGCGGGGCAAAAACACCCAACATGGGAAGCGCACCCGGATACAGCCGCTAGACGACTCTTGGAAAGAGGTTGACATCCCCATGCCAAGGGTCAGAGGTGGCGCCTCCTGCACAGCTCCATTAGTAATCACTACCGTCTTCGGACACTACCGCACGCGGTATATGTTTTTAGACGGCGGCAGCAGCACGGATATCATGTATGACCAGTGTTTTCAACAACTCGACGAAGAAGACAAAGCAAAGCTCATTCCAGTCAATGAGCCAATATCCGGTTTCATCCATGAAACCATCATGCCCCGCGGCATGCTTTCTTTGCCTGTAACATGGACTGACGGTACACACGAGCGCACAGAGATATGTGACTTCATGGTCCTACCAGCCACATCAAACCATGACATACTCCTGGGAAGAGAAGGCATTGCTCGCTTCAACGCCAACGCCTCCACGGCACACGCAATGGTGGGTTTCCCCACCAAAACAGGCGTTGCCTTCATCCGGGGGAACAAAGATTGCCATGTCACGGATACAGCCAAGCCGCCAAAGATGGTCAAAACAAACGCCCGCACAGAGCCGGAAAAATGGGCGCTCAACCCCAAATTTCCGGAGCAAACGGTGACCATTGGCCATGAAATCTCCGAGTCCATACGGAATCATTTAAAGCAACTCCTGATCAGTAATATGGACATTTTTGCATGGCAACCGGCAGACATGGTGGGTGTTCCGCGGGATATAGCGGAACACAGGCTTAACGTTTATCGCTCCGCAGAGCCGATTGTACAAAAGAAAAGAAGTATGGGCCCGGAGAAAACAAAGGCCATGAATGAACAAGTCACCGAGCTGCTCAATGCGGGCATCCTCCGCCCCATCAGATACCAAACTTGGGTGGCCAACCCCGTCATGGTCGCCAAAGCAAATGGAGGATGGCGCATGTGTGTTGATTACAAAGACATCAACAAAGCGTGCCCAAAGGATTGCTATCCTCTACCGGAGATTGACCTAAAGGTGGATTCCCTCGCCCCATACCGATTCAAGTGTTTCTTGGACGCTTACAAGGGGAACCACCAAATACAAATGGCCAAAGAGGATGAAGACAAAACAGCGTTCCGCACAGACGCGGGCATCTTCTGTTACACAAAGATGCCTTTCGGCCTGAAAAATGCGGGCGCAACATACCAGCGTCTGATGGACACGGCCTTCGTAAAAGAAATCGGCGTACGGCTTGAAGTATACGTCGATGATTTAGTGATCAAAAGCAGGGAAGAAAGTGATATGCTGCAAGACATCCATTAAACATTCGACCAGCTACGAAAGGTCCGCATGAAGCTGAATCCAAGCAAATGCTCATTTGGGATGGAAGAAGGGAAATTTTTGGGCGTCATCGTTACGCGGGATGGGTTCCGCGCCAACCCAGAAAAGGTACAGGCAATCGAGCGGATGCCATCGCCAGCCTCCGTCAAAGAAGTACAAACACTGATGGGCCGCCTGGTTGCCCTAAACCGCTTCCTATCCAACTACGCTTCAAAGTCATTTCCATTCGTGGACACTTTGAAAAACTGCCTGAAGAAGAGCAACTTCCGCTGGACCCCTGAGGCAGAGTCAGCTTTTCAGCAAATGAAGCAATGCTTGATGAACCTTCCTACACTGACAGCCCCGCTCCCCAAAGAGCCACTCACGCTCTATCTCTCGGTCACGGAGCGGGCAATAGGCGCAGTTTTGATGGTCGATCGTAAAGGCGTGCAAACGCCTATCTACTACATCAGCCGCACGCTGTTAGATGCGGAAACCCGGTACACTATAATGGAAAAGCTGGTCCTAGCTTTAATTCACGCTTCCCGAAGACTGCGCAGATACTTCCAAGGCCACCCGATAAATGTCCTTACGGACTATCGGATAAATGACATCTTAGCCAAACCCGAGTTGTCAGGAAGATTAGCGAAATGGGCTATCGAGCTCGGAGAGCATACAATCAGCTACAAGCCCCGACCCGCAATCAAAGGCCAAGTATTAGCAGACTTCGTAACCGAGATCCCGGCTGACAAGATTCAAGAATGCCGAGAAGAAGAATCGCCCGCGCCAGCACATGATCCATCGCAAAAGTGGTCCTTATACACTGATGGAGCCTCCAACGGAGACGGCGCTGGCGCCGGTTTGCGCCTCATCAGCCCAGACAAACATGAGTTCACATACGCCATCCGCCTCGAATTTAAAAGCACAAACAACGAGGCGGAATACGAAGCGTTGCTGGCAGGCCTCCGCATAGCGGAAAAAATGGGGGCCAGGCACGTGGAGGCACACGTGGACTCACTGTTGGTAGCACGGCAGATCAACGGGACATATGACGCGAAGGACGAAACCATGGCTCTATACCTGGAGCAAGCCAGACAACTCATGCGCAGGTTCGACACATGCACCGTCGAACACATCCGGCGCAGCGAGAACAAACCAGCCGACGCGCTCAGCAAAATGGCGTCCACGGTTTTCGAGCACATGGCAAAAGAAGTCCGAATCGAGGTCCGAGACAAACCGTCAGTCTCCGCGCGCCAGGTCAATGTCACCCAAACGGGCAGCGCGTCATGGATGACGCCGATTAAAGCTTTTCTATCTTCGGGAATCTTGCCTAACGACAAACTAGAGGCCCGGAAGATAAAAAACAAGGCCTTGCAATATCAACTGGCAGGCGACATCCTGTACCGCCGCTCTTACCTAGGGCCACTCTTGCGCTGCGTAGACCCGGCAGAAGCCTCCTTTCTTCTCAAAGACATACACGAAGGAACATGCGGGCTGCACGCAGGCCCAAGAATGGTAGTGGCAAAGCTGATGAATGCAGGATATTATTGGCCCGGCATGCATGTCGACGCGGTCAACGAGCTACGCAAATGTGACAGCTGCCAGCGCCACGCTCCAAACACCCTGCGCCCCAAGAACAACCTAATACCGGTCACAGCAGCTTGGCCTTTTCAAAAGTGGGCCATTGACCTGGTCGGACCGTTCCCAGCGGCGCCGGGTAATGTGAAATATTTGATTGTTGCTATCGACTACTTCACTAAGTGGGTCGAAGCCAAACCTCTAGCCAAGATTGATGGCGCACACGTCAAGAAATTTATCTGGGAGTTCATTATCTGTCGGTTCGGATTACCGATGCAACTGGTCAGTGACAATGGAACGCAGTTCGAAGACCAGTTCCTTCAACAATGGTTGGCTCAGATGGGAGTCACGCAAATCTTCACATCCGTTGCGCACCCGCAAGGCAACGGCCAGGTAGAAAGGGCTAACCGCACTATTGTAGAAGGCATCAAAACAAGGCTCGGAACCAGAAGAACAGGGTGGGTAGACGAATTACCGCACGTTTTATGGCCCTACCGCACCCTCACAAAAACGAGCAACGGCGAAACACCGTTCAGCTTGACGTATGGGTCCGAGGCAGTAATCCCTGCAGAAATAGCTTGCCCCACGGCAAGGGTATTGATGGCCAACACAACCGATAATGATAAAGAGCTCCGCATGAACCTCGATCTGCTAGAAGAACGCCGCGACCTCGCGGCAATAAAAGAAGCCAGCTACAAAACCCAACTTGAGCAGTACTACAACAAGCATGTCAAAGAGCAGACCTTCAAGATTGGGGACTATGTCTTCCGCAACAACGAGGCTTCCAATGCCGAAAAGCCTGGGAAGCTCGCCCCAACTTGGGAAGGTCCTTACAAAATACAGGAAGTGCTAGGAAAAGGCGCTTACGCACTAGAAAGGCTCGATGGCACCCCTATTCCGCGATCATGGAACGGCGCCCAGCTACGGCGTTGTTATTTGTAATATAAAACGGCTACACATGCCATATTATTAATGAAAACGTTTCCTATATCTGTGTTTCTACTTGTACTTTCCGCGCCAGGGTCTTCAAGACTTAGGCAAAATCACGTCGGACCAAACACGCTAGCAGGGCACGCCTTCAAGACGCGCCGCGTGCGCGTCGGGCTTACACTCAGCTAGCGTAGAGTCTTCAAGACGGATTTACTCGCCGGACATACAACACCGCATAGCAATAACACGCGCACCAACTCTTGTCTTCTAGAGTCATTGCAACTCGGACAATAGAGTAGCGCGCAGCATAAACGCGGCAAAAGGTCTTCAAGGCAAGGCTATCACGCGCCTAAGTCGGACTCAATGGCACAAGTCGCCTCCGCTACAATCTTCAAGGCGAGAAAGTGTTAAAACACTTAGACGTCGGATTGTCTAGCTGAGCGCGCGCCCTAACTCTTACTTACACACCGGGTGACGACTTGGCTAAATAAGTAACTTAGGGACGAGACAACACGATATAACAAACAAAAAATTTCATTAAAGAAAGGGACTTAAAAACCCTTTTATATTTACAAGGAAAGATAAGATTACAAATAACAAAATCTAGCGCCTACTGGTCACCCGCCCCGGAGGTCCCTCCGCCAGAAGCCCTCGCCAGCTCATCAGATGTCTCTATGAAGTATTTCAGGGCCGCAGGTGGATCCGCATTCTTGTTGCAATCTGCAAGCACTTGGAGGATGGGGAACTCTATCTTCTCAAACTTCAGAAGTTCCGCCTCATATTCATCCTTCAAAGGCTTGCCGTAATGATCTGCATCCACGATGCGCCCATCATTTTGAGCGTGCAAGAAACCGTCTTCATAACCCTCGCCATAACCATAGGCTTGGGCGGCGGCGGCAATGGCAGCAATTTGAT
Source organism: Ambrosia trifida (assembly GCA_028751855.1). Lineage (NCBI taxonomy): Eukaryota > Viridiplantae > Streptophyta > Magnoliopsida > Asterales > Asteraceae > Ambrosia > Ambrosia trifida. The sequence continues at coordinate 98,322,803 of CM054123.1, read as the reverse complement.
CACCCAGCAGGGGCTCTTGTCAAAACCTCTTAAAGACCTGAAGACAAAACCAAAGTTAGTATATGGACTAGAGGGACAAGTACCAAAAATAAAGAAAGCGCGAAGACTTACCCCATTCATCCCATCTGTCATCAACCACTTGATGGAATCTTGCATCTGGGTCTGGGCGGAGACAGCCTCCTCCAACAACAGCTTGGCCACCTCACTCTCCTTCACAGCCTCGAGGCGGGCCTGGTCACAAGAATCCAGGTCTCGCTCCAGGTCCTCCTTTGCACCAAGGACCTGGATCCTCTCCTGCTCCAGAGAAGAGACACGCTCAGTAGCCGCGACAAGGGCCTCGTCCTTAGACTCAAGCTCCTTGCGCATTTCTACATACTTAGCCGTCCGCTTCGTGAGGGCCTGGCTCTTTTCCTCCAACATCTTCACCGCAGTCCGCCGCTCTTCCCGCGCCTCTGCCAGAAGCTCCTTAAGGTCTGAGATGTCAGTATTGGCCTTCTTCCAGGAGTCTGACCAGCGGCGCCTGTCGGAGGCCGCATCCTCCTCAAGTTTGGAGACTTTAGCCTCCGCGTCATGAGCACGACGGCGGTACTTGGCAATCTCCGCCTGGAAGGCAGCCTCCTTCTCAGCAAAGCTTGCCTTCTCTGCCTCTACACGCTCCATGTCCCGCCACAGCGCCGAGTCACGGCGCCGCAGCGAGTCCATCATTGATAGCTGAGTCTCCTGATTAACGCACAAGGCGGCAATAAGGTGCTGACGACTCAGCATATCCTGGTGAGTGCGCTCATAGGGAGGCACCACCTCGCTGACGAACTCCTCGGCGGCTAAGGAGTTGGAAAACAGGGTGTTTTCCCTTATGGCCCAGCGAGGGCGCCAAATGGCGTCACCACCAGACCAACAGGAGCCGTCATAAACTCCTGTTGATTCCCCAACCCGAGAAGACTCGCGCCGATCCCGACGCGAGCCACCAGCACCGGAGGCACCCTGCTGAAACAGGGCCCTCTCGAAGCCATCTTCAGTGTGAGCCAGCTCCCGGCTCTCCGCATCAGCGCGCTCTTTGGCTGCGCGCTCCTCGGCCAACCTGGCCTTTTCCTCCAAGAATTTTTGTTCTTGGAGGCGAAGGCGGTCCGCCTCAGCCTTCTTATCTGCCTCAGCCTTTCGTGCGGCTTCATCGGCAACAGCCTTCTTCTCCGCCTCAGCCCGGCGGCGGGCTTCATCGGCCTCCGCCTGCTTTGCAGCAGCAGCCTTCTTCTCAGCCTCAGCCTTACGTAAGGCATCCTCGGCTTCCGCCTGCTTCTTGGCGACCTCCTGTTCCCTCCAAAGGGCATCCTCCTCCCTCCTACTCGCCTCGGCGGAAGGAGACGAAGGAGTAGTAGGCACAATCTTCGGCGCCACTGTAAAAGAACAATAAAGTTATAATGATAATACAAACAAAACTCATAGAAAAGAAAGAGTGAAGAAGACAACTTACCAGCAGTTTTCTTCCTCAACAGCTTCTGGAAGAGTGGTTGGCGAGCAGGGGCGGCACCAATGCCCATGCTGAAAACCGGCGAGGTAGCCCCTTGCGGCCCGCCACCACCACTCCCAAGAGGAGCCTTGGGAGCGTCAGCTTGTTCTGGGCCTTGAACCGGCCCTTCACCACCGCCAGCGCCAGATGGAACTGGAGTCTCCTTAACAGGCCCAGCCGTCCGCGGCCTCTTCCTCTTCTCCAGTTGAGAAGATTCCACTTCCTCCTCATCTTCAGAGGGTGGGCCGTCCTTCCGCCGCCGACGCCCCTTCACAACCTCCCCTGCTGAAACGGAAGAGCCCGAGTCAGTAAGAGCAATTATGGCTCGATACCTGTGCTTCCGCGGCGCGTGTTTCCAACGACCACGCCCCGCGGACGAGCCCACCGGCGGGATTTTCCCTATGGTATCGTCTCCAAAAACGCTATGAAGGAAAGGATTGGGAGACTCACCAGTTGTGTAATAAGGCTTGGGCACGGTGGAGAGGTCAGGATAGTAAAAGCGATCAGCCAACTCATCCAAACATGAGGTCTGACCCTCCGCCACAGTCCTCCATTTGATGCCCTTCTCCTGGCGGGCAGCATAAAACTCGAATTTACTTACACCTGTAAACAACACATAATAAGGAAAGGAGCGCGGGAGATACTAATAATAATAATAATAATGATAATAAACACTTACCCGCCTCCGCAATATACGGCTCTTTACCCGCCCGAATGCCATTGCGGCTCATCCCAAGAAGGAAGAAGATGCCTTCCGTCAGATTCTGAAACTCCAGCTTAGTGGCATTGGCGGTAAGGGCAAGGAACCAATCCTGCTTCTTGAAATCCTTGGGCAGGGGCATATCCGCCACGCGCTGCCCATCCCCTATTACTTCCTAGGGGAGACTAACTGGGATGACCCCCTTCTTCACAAAGAAGAATTTCTCCTTCGTCCAGTGAAGGGATTTCGGGGTATGGGTAGCCATCGGCGGCACCTTCGGGCGTGGCTTGAAAGAAAACCACATTTCATCCCTCGCCATGAAGTAAAAGACATTGAACCGCTCAACAGTTGGCTCAATTTCCAAAGCACGGCACGAGGCCTCAAAGTGAACTAACCTCAGAAGCCCAAAGGCGGTTAGTTGAGTAGGCCCAACGCCATAAGCCACCATTGTATCAATTTGGAAGCGCGTGCATGGGAGGCGAAACCCGCACTTGGCAAAATGGGCTTCATACAATGCCAGCTGATCACTGCCGGCAGAAAGGACAGTACTGGTCGGAGAGGGGAGTGTGGGCTCCCACTCCGGTAAGATCCCATACATCACACAAAACCGGTTGAAGGCCTCTTGACTCCAAACACAGTAAGTGTTGGACATTAACTTCCTCTCTTTTTATCTTGCCATGCTCAACGGTGGTCTCCTGCACCACCTCCTCCGGCTCCTCGCCTACAACCCCCCCAGAAGCACTGTGACTTTCAGACATGATTATAAGAACTCAAGAAATCTGGAAAATGTACCGGAAAATATGAAGATCCACCGGAATCTTCAAAGAAAATGAAAAAGAAGCAGTCAACGAAACAACAAACAACGGGAAGACAAAGAAAAGAGAGACACCAAAATAGAAGAAACTTGAAGTTTCAACAATGAATCTTCAAGATCAAGATCTTTGAAGATTAAACGGAAACTTCAAACGGAAGTTGGCCGGAAATTAGAGAGAAAAGAAAGCAAAGGTGGAAAAAGATTTGAGAGAATAACCGTTCAAATGAGCCACAATGGGGCTTATATACTCATCGCATTAATGACAGAGGGGCCCACCTGGAAAGCACAAACCGTCACAACTTTTCAAATTCCAAGCACGAGATGATGACACGTGTCCACAACAAAAATGAGCGGCCTGGATGATAGTGTATGATAGTTATACACTACACATGCGCCGGATGATCGACACGTGTCGACAGATCTCACGATATCAACAATACAAGCGCGTGACAACTCACGCGCCTGACAGACAACACGTGCCCAACGACACGTGGCACAATCTCAACCACGAAGACAATACGTCAGACGCGTGCCGACCCACGCTCCTGACACAGACGAGATATTGGTAACTGCAACCACGACGTGACGTGCCTCAGTCTGCACAACCAGACAGTCACTAAACACGTCAGCAACCATTAAACTTCCATCAGAAGTAACTGATCATTCGAATTCCAGGCGCATTTACTCCAATTCATGAGAGACAAATTCAATGCCAATGATTTAGAATTTATCACAAACTCCAGACCCGCATTAAATCACTCCAACAGCATTTAATTTCTCGGCGGGAACTTGACGTAAAATTTCAAAAGACGTTCCCTGCCCAACCACTGCAAGGTTGGGGCGGAGAACGTCCTTCTCGGCGGGAACTTGACGTAAGTTTTCAAAAGACGTTCCCCGCCCAACCCCTGCAAGGTTGGGCGGAGAACGTCCTTCTTGGCGGAAACTTGACGTAAGTTTGCAAAAGACGTTCCCCGCTCAACTCCTGCAAGATTGAGGCGGAGAACGCCTCCCACGGCGTAATTTTGACGTAAAACTAGCAAAGACGTTCCCTGCCAAAATTCTCTAGACTCCGCGCAAAAGAACACTTCCAAGAGCTTCTACAATACAAGCAGACGAGCTTTCATCCGCGACTAACATATTTTGAGTCTAGCACTCCACCTACTCATCAACGAGCAGGAGAAGTCCTAGACTAGGGGGACTTGAAGGGATAGGGAGCCTAATCTGAAGGGCGTCCCTATCCTCAAGAAGCAATAACCCTGCGCCAGATCACGGCGCAGAAACGCACCCGCGCGGGGCAGACAATCAACATGCCTCGCGCGCCAAGACGGATGATAAGCAACAAACAATACCTGATACGTGCGTGCAACCACGCGCGGAATCTTCCCTTAGCACTTTTCATACGAAGTACAAGGAATGACAAAAGGAAGATTCGTAAAGATCCATGTCAGAGCACACACCAACAAGAGAAGGACATGTGGCAGATAGTACAAAAGGTGAACGGCTACACTGTACATGCTGTCATGAACAGTGACCAGCAGGCATTACCTCGCCCACTGTCAGACATCACATCAGACAGCAGAGATAGCCTGAGCACTGTAGCAAGTACGACGTTACTATACACCATCAGAAATCCGCCACGTGTCCAGCTACAACAACGACTACACTGTAGCGTGACGTCATCAACAGTAACCTGCCTTTTCCCGCCATTTCCAGGAAGACCATGGATTTGGGCCTCGGTTGGGCCCAAGTCAATGGAGTCACCTGTGGGCCTCTCCATGCAGCCCACTACTAGGCCTATAAATAGGATCAGATACAACCCATGTATTCATTCAGAAAAATAGCCATAACTACTATACTCTCAGCTTGTAATCTCCTTTGATAGTAATAATATTCCGGTGTACTTACAGTGGACGTAGGTCATTAACGACCGAACCACTTAAATCTCTTGTTCTCACACACATAACACACACACTACTCGCACTAACAATCTCTCGGGTTACCATTACGGTTTGGGTAAAGGATTAACTTTGTAGTCACGTAAGTATTAACCCCCCGGAGATTAGACTTAATCTCCGGTATACTTATTGTTTCTTCAACTATCTTAGTCATCTCTCCTACTTAATAAGGTAACATAGATATAGATATAGATATAGATATAGATAATGAAATTATTATTGGAAAATAATTGAATAGATGAAAAAATTTGCTTTTGTTTTTGTATGAGTCATTCCATAGCTCAAGTGGTTGCTAGAAACTGAACCCAAAATTCAGAACAATAAAAACAGAAAACAATGAATGTTGGGACTCAAACCCAAGCAAATGCGCTTATGCGCAGAAGAAAACTGTTAGAACCACTAGACTACAATCAGTTTATATGTTTATATGAACCAATCATCTATAATAAACACATTTTACATAAATTTTATTTTCAAAATGGAGCCTAAAAAGTTTGGTGGCCCAAAGCCCTAGCTTGTTTTTGCTTATGCTTATGCCGGCCCCGTGGAGCACTACCGCCAAAGGAGGAAGGCGCGGGCCGCCAGAGGAAGGAGGCAAATGGAGTGGTGGCGTGCCGCTAGAGGTGAGAGGAAGAGGGTGGCAAGAGGGAGGGTGGTGTAGGAGGGCGGCATATAAACATGAATATATATAGGTGACATGTATGCATGTTGATGAATAATGAAAAGGAACGTGTTGTTGTTTTGTTACATAAAAAGGAACGTGTTATTGTTGTGTTGTTGAATCTTGTTTTTACTTTTTCTTAATAAAAGAGGAATACTTGAAAACCTAATTAATGTCACCATACTCGTGTCTTATGTTGATTGAAAAAAAAGGGTCGAATGAAAAGACAAGAAGGCGCTGAATGTCAAGTCAGGAGGTTCTGCGCAGGGCTCTGTTAGTGGTTTAAGGGCCTGCCCTTTTAAACATTTTCACGATTGTAAAGATGGTAAACCGGGGTTTGGTGGATTTTTCCGCCTTCTTGAACACATGCAAAGCACCCACCTCAAGACAGAAAACCGAAGGCTATCTATGAAGGAGGCTATCTCGAAGGATCTGGACCTTTTTTTGGATGTTGGGGAAGTTCTCAGGGCAGGAGATAAATGGTTATGTGGGAGGTGCATGGTGATGCATGCTCTCAGTAGGGGATGCAAGCATGATGACGAGGTTGTATCATTCGCCATGGTCTCGGGAGATGTCGAAGATTTCATTGTTGGGATACGGAAACCATGTCAAGCGGTAGACAACGCAAACCCACGTCACCCAACCGAGATTGTTGGGGATGTTGCCCTCCTTAAGCGTGTTTTTTCCCTCCTTATTCAAACTGTTAAAAGCATTCCTCCTAGTTGTCGTCTGATGTTTGCTCAAGTGTTAACAAGTGCCTTACGCAAAGTGGTGGCATCGCCGGGATCGGTTGAAAATTGGGTCCAATTGTTATTGCTTCTGTGGTTAACCCTAAGGGTGGTCAGGCCGTCCTCCAGGCAAGAGCGAAGATCAGGGAACAGGAAATCTCTGCAGTGTACTAGCATCATGCAAGCGCTTGCAGTATGGAAAGATGGATCTGGGTTTGCGGTCTTGGTCTCTTCTCTCTTGGATAGCGTGGGGGAGGTTGTGGTACCTAGGGGAGAAGTCAGAAGGGAAGAGGACAATGAAGGAGGACCTAATATAAAGCAATGTCTTCGAAAAGTCAGGGATGGGCATTTCACGGCAGCGGTTAAGGTTTTGTGCTCCAGTGGGGTTGCCCCTCTATGTGAATCGACCATGAAAGCCCTCATTGATAAACACACAGTGGTGCCGCCTCCATCCTTTCTTTCTAAGCCTGTCGCCCAACCCGCTCTTTCTGTAGATGGGGATTGTGTGCTCAGATGTATCCAATCTTTCCCTAAAGGGACGTCTTGCGACAGGGACGGGATACGAGCCCAACACCTGTTGGATGCTATTGGTGGCGAAGGCTCGGTGACTTCCTCAGGTTTGCTCGTGGCCATTACTGAAGTCGTCAACTTATGGCTTGGGGGGGCCTGCCCTAAGACACTTGCCTAGTTTGTTGCCTCGCCCCCCCTCACCCCCTTATTGAAGCCTGATAATGGAATTCGGCCTATTGCTGTGGGGGGCATTTGGAGAAGATTGGTTTCTAAGGTGGCAATGAAGAAGGTTGGGAAAGACATTGCCCAGTACCTGGGGGACTTTCAATTTGGAGTAGGGGTACCAAATGGGGCAGAGGCGGTGCTTCACAGTGCCAACAGGTTCCTCACCTCTTTTCATGCAGATGGGTCAATGGCTCTGCTTACAGTAGACTTCTCCAATGCCTTCAACATGGTCGACTGCACAACCTTTCTCCAAGAGGTTCACCAGCGGTGCCCGTCTATCTATCCGTGGGTCCAGTTCCTTTACGCCCAACCTGCTAGGCTGTATGTGGGTAATGATTGTATTGGGGCTACAACCGGAGTGCAGCAAGGAGATCCTTTGGGGCCACTTCTCTTTGCTCTTGCCTTACACCCCTTTATCATGCGGGTTCAGGAACACTGTAACCTCCCGTTTCATGCTTGGTATTTGGATGATGGGACGATTATAGGCAACGCAACTGAGGTTTCTAAGGCGTTAGACATTATCAACGTGTCTGGGCCACCTCTGGGGTTTCATCTCAATATTAAGAAAACAGAGGTTTTTTGGCCGACGTGTGACGGGCTGAAAGTTCAGGACGGGATTTTCCCGAGAGGGATTGATAGACCAGAGAGGGGGGTTAAGCTCCTTGGTGGGGCTGTTAGTCGAGATCCTGTCTTTATTGGGGAGTTGGCAGGGCGGCGAGCTACGGTTGCGGTTGACCTTATGAAACTCCTGCCCCGCCTTAGGGATCCCCAAAGTGAACTCCTGCTGCTCAGGTCATGCATGGGGGTCACTAAGTTACTTTTTGGGCTGCGAACTTGTCAACCCCATTCGATGGTGGATGCGGTATCCCTTTTCGATGATGGCCTCCGAGAGGCTATTGAAGATATAGTTGTGTGTGGTGGCCCCTTCTTCGGGGACCTCCAGTGGCGCTTGGCATCCTTGCCGATACGTTTAGGTGGTTTGGGCCTCCTTTCAGCTCGAGATGTTGGGGTTTATGCCTTTGTGGCGTCTAGAGCTCAGTCTTGGAAACTTCTGGACCATATCCTTCGAAACAGTGGGGTCATCGGGCTAGACTCGGACTATCAACAGGTGCTCAAACGCTTAAATGTCTATCTCCCAGACTTTGATATTGGCGGTTTTTCTAATAAGGACACCGCCCCCTCAAAGCCACAAAAAACTTTGGCGAATGCTCTGTTTAGCAAAACTGCTCAGAGCCTGGGAGAAGTTTTTGAGTTATCCTCCCGCCAAAAGGCGTTGATTGAATGCCTAAAGGGTCCTCATGCTCAGGATTTTTTGACCGTTATCCCGATTGAGGGTTTGGGTCAATGCATGTCCGCAGTGGAGTACAGGGCTATACTCAAGTACCGGTTGATGATCCCTATGTATCCGAAAGATGAAACATGCCCCGTCTACCGTAAAGCTTGCATGGATAAATATGGGGAGCACGCAATTCATTGCAAAGACCTCCCTGGGTTTAAATACCGGCATGACTGGGTGAGGGACGTTTTGTGGGACATCCTGAGAAGAGCTGGGATTTCTGCCAAAAAGGAGGCCCCTATAAATTTTCTCACAGACCCTGCGGAAGGGAGATCCACCCTGCGACCAGCAGATTTGCTTGTCTTTGGTTGGGAGAGGGGGAAACATGCTTGCGTGGACCTCACAGGGGTATCTCCTTTGGTTGGGTTAAGGGAAACATGGGTTGTAGCTGGGCAAGCATCGAGAAAGGCGGAATCGAAGAAAGTAGATAAGCATGCTAAAGCTTGCGAATTGAAGAGAACCAACATGCCTTTATTCCTTTGGCTTTTGATACCTTTGGCTCCCTAGCGCCAGAAGCTATTCGTTTCTTGACCAGGGTCCAACAGGTCGTTCACAGCAATAGTTCATCTCCAGAGGGGCAAGGATTTGTCTTTGGTAGACTAGGGTTCGCAATTCAGAAAGGGGTGGCGGCGCAGCTTGTTGCTCGTCTACTTTCTATTGTGATGTAACTTTCGTATTTTGTTTTAATAAGAATTGAAGTACTTAATTTAAAAAAAAAATATTTTTTGTTTGTCAAAAAAAATTGGAAAACAAAAACAATCAAGTAAAAACCACTAATATAGTATTTGGTGACAAGTTTCCATAGGTAATTTGTCAAACTGAAGAAAGTGAACATTTTCTCTTAAGAATATGTGATCTAGTTTATTTTTTTAGGATGACAACTCACATATTTACCAATCATGCTTCAATTTACTGTTCACTATAAGACTATATCCTCAACCATATCAATTACGTTAGAAGTTAAACTTGCTATCATTCTGCCCAATCTAATGTCACAAGTTTAGATCGATTCTTGATCCAAAGAAACCCTACTGTTTTTTCTTTTCTTCCAACATATTACCAACCTACACATTTTTTAATCTAAACACCGCTTCGTTTCTAAATGTACATATCGACTAGCATGCTACTTAGATAATGGATTGCACCAATAACTAAACTAGAAGAATATGAAAACTGAACCGGAAGTCAATCAACCAAGCTTAGAGATTAAGAATTGGTGTAGATAAATATGCATCCCGCTCTCATGACTCCTCCGGTCCAGATACAGGGGTATTGCTCTCACTATCCTGCATCTAGGGCTGTTCACGAGCCGAGCATAACCAACCGGATCTTTGCTTGTGCTTGGCTCGTTTATAAATCGAACTGAACAGAGCGGCTCATTTACATCCGAGCCAAAAACCGAGTGAGTGTTTTTCGAGTACGAATGTTTCCGAGCGAGTGTCGAGCGAGCGACGAGCGGAGTAATTTCGACAACCACAATTGGGATGTTTCCTTTGATGTTTTCGTTGTCGGTTGACGACTAAGTTCACACTATCCGATGATGACACTAATATTGAGGTCCGAGTATCCGATGATGACGCTTAGGTTGAGGCTGGTGATGCAATGAGCATATTGCAGAGAACAATTGTCGCATTGTGGTGTAAGTGATATCAAGCGACGATTGACGACAGACGGCTAATAAAATAAAGATCTCAAGACTGTCACTTCATGACTTAGGGGCTGTTTGGTTGATTAAGTGCTGAATTATTAAGATGGTCTGAATGGTTAAGAGGCTCTGAATGGGTAAGAGCTGAATCATTCAGCATCCCTTATTAGCTTAATGGTTCAGCACTTAATCATTCCATTCAGATGCTGAAACAAACAGTCTGAATGCTGAATGATTCAGACCTGAATGGTTAAGAGGCTGATTAAGAGGCTACCAAACAGCCCCTTAGAGTTTTACTATTAAACTTAGTGTTAAGTTTTTTATTGGGTTAAGTGAGCTAGTTCTTATTTGCAAATATTGAGCCAAACACAATAGAGTGGTATTAAATATAATTGTAAATTGTGGGTGTATACATAATTATATATACAATAAACTGTCACTTCATGACTTAGAGTTTTACTATTAAACTTAGTGTTAGGTTTTTTATTGGGTTAAGTGAGCTAGTTCTTATTTGCAAATATTGAGCCAAACACAATAGAGTGGTATTAAATATAAAAGAAATTAGATTTTAACACCCTGAACTATTGACAATTGGCCGCTGATGCACTAAACTACAAAATTGAACAACACCGCGCTGTACTTTCAACTTATTGGCCTGTATCACCCTCAGACTAATCATGGTTAATTTTTTGCTGACGTGGCATGGGGAATTGGATTTTAAAACCCTGAACTATTGATTATTGGCCGCTAACGCACTAAACTACAAAATTGATAGATTTGAGCTTGGTTCAAGAGTTTCAAGTCTGATTATGTTTGATTTGGTTTGTGGTGAATCATTTTGTTAACATACACATATACATGGTTAACAAGTTTGATTTGTTAACCATTTATATCTTTGTGGTGAATCATTTTGTTAACAAACACATATAAATAGTTAACAAATCAAACACAAACGAAATATCTTCAAGTGTGATTATTATTCAAAATGATTCACCACAAAGATGGATCTTGGTCCAATGATACAAAGAACCTAATGACCGAACAATACAAATAATCTAACTACAGAAGACAGAGATGATGACTCGAAACTCTTAACCAAGCTCAAATCCATTAATTTTGTGGTTTAGTGCGTTAGCGGCCAATAATCAATAGTTCAGGGTGTTAAAATCCAATTCCCCATGCCACGTCAGCAAAAATGGACACATCACCATGCCACGTCAGTAAAAATGGGCACATCACCATGCCACGTCAGCAAAAAATTAACCATGGTTATTCTGAGGGTGATACAGGCCAATAAGTTGAAAGTACAGTGCGATGTTGTTCAATTTTGTAGTTCAGTGCGTCAGCGGCCAATTGTCAATAATTTAAGGTGTTAAAATCCAATTTCCCTAAATATAATTGTAAATTGTGGGTATATACATAATTATATACTAGTGGGGAGCCCGCACGATGCGGCGGGGTGAACAATCTACAAGTATAAGTATAATTGTGTAGTTAATAATTTGACGGGATGCGTGAAGATATAATTAATCTATATCAAATATTTTGAAAATATTTATAAAAAAATATTTTGAAACATCACCCAAAAAATTAGATTCAAAAGGCATAAACTATGACAATAGTAAATATAACATTACACTATAAATAGATAACTCTAGAATTCATACCTTAATAGCGAGTCGTATATCTAACGATAAGTTGTCTTCGCTTAAACGTCACAAAAAAACTACAGTTAATCGTATTTTTAAGTATGTTAATCTAGAGATTATACGTTTAGTTGATCTATCTTGTTGTACTAATTTGTAGAAACTATGGGTCATTTAATTCGTTTATAATCATGTGTGTAATGTATTGTGTGTTGTGTGTGCCTATAAGATGTGTGTGAGTATATGGATGTGTATGTATGAAGATTTGATTTTGAGGTTTACTTAAAAATAAGGGAAAATGAATTTAAATACTCCTAACTATCGTCTGTTGGCGGATATCACTCCCAACTTTCACATTGGCCAATAGCACTCCCAACTTTCAACTTAGTTTGCTCCATCACCCCCAAACTAACAGAGGTCTAACCTGGTTAGTTTTCGTGGCCAAAATGTAAAAACCTAAACTTAATGGACAATGTACGTGGCACAAATGTAAAAACGTAAACTTAAAGGACCTTTTTGAAACTTTTTTTTATTATTATAAATCCCCCACCACCCACCCCCTTCCCCCCCCCCCCTCTTTCTTCTTCTTCTTGTGACAGACAGCCATCCCCACCAACCACTGCCTCCACCGCCATCCCGAACAACCACCGCCTCCATCCATAAACACACCCACATACACTGTTTCAATAGAGAGAGGGAGACGCAGAGAGGATCCGGTGGAGGTGTTTCGGCCACCATCTCCGGCGAAGCTCCGGCCACACCCCTCCGATAATACTCCCAAAACACACACCCACACTCTCTTTCATAAGCCACACATACACATACAAGATACAGAATAGAAGAAGCAGATGAGAGAGAAGAAACAACCGGAAGATATAAAAGGAAAGGGGAGGAGGATGGTGGTTCACAGCAGCGGCGACGACGAATTTGTCATCATATCATCATTAAACACAGCCGGATTACAGGGGTGAGGAGTGGGGGTTAAGTTGGTCATCGAGGGTGGTTATCTAGTGACACACGACAGCAGCAGTAAGTGTAACATCGCGAATTTCCCCTAATTTTTTTTTTGATAAAAAGAATGTATTGTTTTAAATACCTTAAACTAATAATTATTTGTATCTCGACTCTTTTGTACGTTTTAAAAATATTTCGAGTCACTTTCGGGCTTATATAATCATATTATGAATTTAGAATAATATAGTTTTAGGGAAATAATTGCCAAAAAAAAGATTTGTGTGGACCGGGACTCGAACCCGCGTCCACAGCCAACCAACACACAGTGACAACCAACTGAGCCAACTATCATCTTGTGTAGTATTTCAGAAGAAAATAAACTTAACACATTCCTTAAATTGATTAGTCAAAGTCTTAGTCAAACAGTCAAAGTCTTAGTCAAATAGTCAATTCATCATAAAACCTTACTTTATGGTGTTGACCAATTTTAATGGCTAATTGACTCCAAAACTAGTATAAAAACCCACCTATGACCCATTATACTTTGCACCTCTAAATCGATTGTTTCAATCCGATTAAACTTTCCCTCATACCTTTCTTCTATAGTCTATTACTTCTACAATTGAAGCTTTGATTATAAGCTCTTGTAATTGGCGAATTGGAAGCTTGATATTCTTTCTTTTTCGTTTTCTTCAATTTGGACTAGCTACGTTGTTGAGTCTTTGGGATTCTCCTCGCATACATTCACAACACATTATTCTATTTTTTTCACGAGACATAACATTTTGCTAAGGTGAGTTTACATAGCCCCTTTACTCTATTTTCACTATTTTTGGGGTGAAACATGTTTAAACATTTTATACTATCATTTACTCATATTTACTTGTGATTCAATTACAACATCATTCTATCATTTGACTGTAACAAAAAGACACAGTACAATCATTAACAATGATCAAGCCGCCTATTTAGATTATAGCGCTATAGGTCTGACAAACCCATCCCCCCGCATAAATTCAGGGATGATCGATAACAGTAACAACATTTAACTAACTTGCGAGTTAGTCATCAGTCGACACAAGGTTTGATTGTACAAAGACGCATTGTTACATGTCGGACACATACTCTATCATCATACAACTGTGATTGTTGTACAAACTATTATTATCTATCATATTCCAAAAACCTATGTAATTCTCACCAACTTTTGTTGACCCAAAATATTTTCAAACTTAACATGTTTCAGGTTCTACTTGCTTGAAGATTAGAGTTATTGCTTGAAGATGCGTAGCTAGTATTTTTCATTTTGATGTACAAAATTCTTAGAACAATTGTATGTAATTTATTTAAATCATTTATTGAAATTTATTATTTACCATGAGCTACTGAACAATCATCAATACGTGACATCCCGATGTTTCCGCCATCGGTTGGGGTGTTACAGTAAGGGGCATCTTCATCACCGGGTCTTCGTCGAATCTGAGGTAACCCATAACCTGTTCGTGGATAATATTGAAGATGAATGAGCGTGGTGATGGCACTAGGTAATTAGGTAGCGGTTATGGTGACCGATTATTGATGGTGTGGTCACGGTGGCACAAATGGTTGCAGGTCGATTAGGGTTTATTGAGGTCGATGGTGGTGGTAGGTGGTCAATTTGTGGTCGATTGGGGGGTTATTGAGGTCGATGGTGGTGGTTGCAGGTCGATGGTGGTGGTGGTTAAGGTCGGTGGTGGTTGAGGTTGATGGTGGAAGGTGGGTTATAGAAGGTGATCGGCTAGAGGAAGAAGGTGGTATGGTTGGTTGCGGGTGATGGTCGGAGCCGAGGAAGACGATAGGTCGGAACCGGAGGGGATGAAGGAGACCAGAACCGGTCATCCCATGGCTGTCTTCATCATCCCGAAACCTTCTCCCTCTCTCTCTTTCTTATCTCTCTCTCTCTCTATATATATATATATATGTGTGTGTGTGTGTGTTTGTGTGTGTGTGTGTATGTATACAGGAGGTGAAGTAGTGCAGCCCTCTCTATATATTATTTTTTTATAGAATTTAAAAAAATAATAATAATAATAATAAGTTTCAGAAATGCCCCTTAAGTTTTAGTTTTTACATTTTGGCCACACAGAAGTTTTGGTTTTTACATTTTGGCCACGAAAATTAACCAGGTTAGACCTTAGTTTGGGAGTGATAAAAGTAAACAAGTTGAAAGTTTGGAGTGCTAATGGCCAAAGTGATAGTTGGGAGTATTATCCGTCAATAGGCTAAAGTTGGGAGTATTAAAATCCATTTTCCCTAAAAATAACAATAGGTATAATTAAACTAATTGAAATGTAAAGAAACTAACAAGGTTTAACTATAAGGACTAATTCTACCAATAGCTGAAAGTTTTAAAAGGTTTCCTTTGCCTCCCTGCTGACCTCGTTTTTCCCGCAGCCTCCGGCTGCCGGAGTTCTTTTCCGGCGAGCATCATATTCGCAATTTAATGATCTGTTTCAACTCCTCGTGATTCCAAACGATTTCTCCATCATTGTGCATTAAATTCCAAGTATATAAACGAGCTTTAAGTGTTAAAATCAGTGCTTAATTTGTGAAAATTTCTTGTTGCCGATCGGACTTGATGACACCTTCAAAACGCTCGTTCTACTCGTCCATTAGATAAATTGAATATACCAATACGTTCCTTCACTAATTCTCTTCGAAACCCACTTTTAAAAACAACTCCTAATCATGTGCAAAGACCTCTGATACGACACTTGAAGGTTCGAACGAGTTCTTCTTTGTTCGATCTGTAGCGTGTTTGTAAGTCCGTTTATTTAGTGCCATTTTGATCCTCATGTTGTTCTAGTTAAAAGCCCTTTAATTTCGTTGTTTATCATGGCTGAATTGAAGGTTATTGAATCGGGTGTTAGGGTTAGGGTTTAGGTGTGTTTTGGGGAAGAAGATGACATTTATTATATTGATTAAAACTATAATTGTTTCAAATTATAACCAACTTGGTGGATTGGTCCAATGGTTGTGTCTGTTTGTTGTTACTGAAGGTGCTCGGGTTCGAACCCAAGCACCACCGTTTTTTTCTTTTTTTTTTCAGCATTTCTTTCTTTGTTTCCATTTATTTAATTATTTATTATATATATAATACATATAAACTTAGAATATTCATATTAAATTCATTTTTGCTCCAAAAATTATAAAAATTTAGGAGTAACATCTTGACACCCTAAAGAAAATTATCATATTTTTATTTTCTGGAAAATGTCTTATTTTTATATTTTTTTTATTGATTTTTTTGTTTTAATCATATTTAATTCATTAAAAATTCATTTTTAATGATTTTAATCTCAAACTTTTTGGGAAATTATTTATAATCATCATGAACTGAAATAAAAATTATTGGTTCAGAAAACATTTATTTTTACTTAGTTTCCTATTTTTAATTATTTAAACATGATTTAATCTTATTAAATCGGTTTTAAATATAAATAAGTTTATAAAAATTATGGGAAAATTACTTTCATTAATTTACATCAGAAAGTATCCATTTTTTTATAAAAATAGCATTTTTGGATTATGTCCTGTATTTGTAGACTTAATTATGTTTAATTAGACATAATTAATCATATATTTATTTATACTACTTAACATCTATTTTATAAATACATTTTTTATAAAATAGAAAAATTCTTATGTTGGAAAGTCTTAGGTGCTGTTTGTTTTTTGCTCAGAAGCACTTCTGACCTCTTTTATCTGCACTACACAGACGTGCGCAGACGTTTGGGGTCTGCAGATTGTTTGTTTTTTGGAAGATCTTTCACTCAAAAAGGTCTTCCTGGCCTCTTCTTGGTGTAGACTTGTTCCAAAGTCTTATAAGGTCTTCAAAGGTCTTCTCCACTTCTCTTCTCCTCACCCACCACCACCACCACCCACCACGGTCTACCACCACCACCACGGTCCACCACCACCGTCCACAACTACCGTCCACCACCACCACCGTCCACCACCACCGTCCACCCACCACCACCACCCACCACCACCGTCCACCACCACCCACCACCACCACCGTCTACCACCACCGTCCAACACCACCACCCACCACGGTCCACCACCACGGTCCACCACCACCACCACCGTCCACCGTCCACCACCACCACCGTCCACCACCACCCACCACTACCACCACCGTCTACCACCACCACGGTCCACCACCACCACCACCATCGTCCACCACCGTCCACCACCATCCACCACCACCGTCCACCACCATGGTCCACCACCACCCACCACTACCACCACCACGGTCCACCACCACCCACCACTACCACCACCACGGTCCACCACCACCGTCCACCACCACCCACCACCACCATCTACCGCTAGACTGCTGTAAAAAATCAGTTTATTTAAATTTCAGTTTATTTCAGCAGCTTGCAGACATTAATAAACAAACAGTCTTCTTCTTGCAGACTGCAGACCTTTGGTCCACCTATTCTCATGCAGATGTCTGCAGATGTGGTCCGCAGACTGCAGACCTTTTTCTACAGAAAAAACAAACAACACCTTAGTTATTATTTGTTGGATGATTGTGTAACTCATAATAAATTATTTATACTTTTATGATTATTGTATTTATTTTAATTTAGTTAAGGTTATTAACTAAATTATTTTTCTTTAATTATTCAAACATATTTTTATCTAAATATTCAATTGGTAATAATTATATTACCTAAAGCATATTTACAAATTTTGGTATATTATTTTTAATATACAACTTCTATAATAATTCGATTTATCATAAAAACTCTAATTCCCCAAATCGACTTAGCAAACCCTAACGCCTTAGAACCCTAGATACCTTAGACATTTAAGACAATTCCTTATTAGTATTCATAAACTTTATAGGTTGAATTCCTCGGAATTCCCATTACTTAGCTCACTACCGTTTAAGTTGGATTTTGATCGCTTTCGCAAACTGTGTGTATATCTTTTCCCCTTTTTACTATTTACTCTTTTGGGGTGACTCATGTACATTATTATTAAACTTACGTAGATTATTTACAAAGCAATGTGCTCATTGATATGTTTTGTGTGAATTGTATGAACGATTTGTCAAAGTCATTAACCTTTGGGCCGCACCTAACAATGAGTAGTACTACGAATTATATCCTTTGGTTGACTTACGTGAACGAGTTAAGTCCTTGGTCATTGTTATGGTTTTTCTTGAACGATGTGTGAACGATTATTGAACGATGTGAGACTTGATTTTGACCCTTTTACATATTACAAATATCATGGCACATAAATTGCAAATTACTGTTTGAACGAAATGGGTATACTCACCAATACATTTTTGTATTGACAAAATTATTTTCGTACATGTTTCAGGTTATTTGTGAGGTGAATTTTAAGCTTTTGGAATCTTAGTTAGATGTTGGATTTATTGTATTTCAGTATTAGTTGTCACTTTAGAATTTTTGTATTTTTCTTTCAATGTAATAAAATATTTAGTCAATGTATTAATATTTACATTTTAGTCCATGAGCTATTGAACAATCGTCACTACGTGACACCTCGATGTTTCCGCCATCGGTTGGGGTGTTAAAATATATATATATACACACACACACACACATACATAGATAAATAGTCTAGAATCTTGTTTAATATTTATTTGTCTATGTGTGTTCATATGTATATAAATAATCAAATGGTGTCTGTGTACACATTTTGATTGGTATTTAATCACTCTCGTAATCGTGTTAGGATAATTATTGTTCACGGACATTGTTTGTTTTTGTTCTTGTTTGCACCACAAACTGGAATCTTATGTTCATTTGTATTGATTCCCGGATCTAGGGTTTTGCATGGATTTTCCTATAGTTCCTGATAACTATCCTACTAATTGTGAAATTGTACCAACTAGGGTGTCTAATGCTAGACTGTATGCATCGGGATTGACTTGTTGGGACCCTGTATGGTCCAATTATGATGTAACATGTGAAATGTGATGCCATGCACAATGTATATGTGTAGTTAAATGTACGGACATGACCTGTGATTTCGACGGGTGTCACAATATCATAATATATATTTGCATTTTAAATATTTTAAAGATTATTACGGTGATGATGATATGAATGTTATTTATTATAATTTAATATATTGTAGATTTAAAAAAAATAAAACTATAAAATAAAGTAACTATATTATATACACACACATACATGCAAATCTATACCTGGCGGGTAATGTCCGACGAGTAATGAGACGGGTATAAGATGAGCTTTTTATAATCGGGTATGGTTATAGAATTAGCCATACCCAACCCATTCCTAACTCATTTCCACATTTAATTTACCTTGTCTAGTTGGAATAGAAACACACCTTAATCTAAAGTAGGATACACCACAATATAACACCATATCAAGTGTATCTTAGGCTGTACGTTGTGGCTCGTGACGAGCATTGCTGTGAGCCATCGACATGACTCTCAAGTAACTCGGTCACGTCGAGCTGTTGTGGCTGAGAGTGAGCACCGACGCGACCACAGCCTACAAATCCAACACAAATTCCTTTCTTCGTGTTGTGAGCTTGCGTGATCCTGCTCGCGTTGCTCGCTCGCATCGGGTTAGCGTGGGGGTGTTGTGGCAGCTCACGCCTGGTCATTCGCGTATCCACAACACACAGTCTTAGGTAGGATCAGTATAAGAGCTTAACTAGCTTTTTATTTTTTATTTTTATTTTCATTTTTTGAACGGCAAGTGGTGTAGCCGGTAAAGCTCCAATTAACAGCCTAGACCAGCTTGTACTGATTACTCATCTCACCTAGATTGGGGATCTCCCCAGGTGCAATCTCACATGTCGTAAATATGACTCCGACCAAAATCAAACCCTCAACCTTCACATAACCTCCGCTCTAACTTCCCTTGTTTCACCGAGGTAGGCTTACATTACCACATTTATAGTGAGTAAATCCATTTATGTACCTATTTTATTATTGTGGACCATTCATATTCTGTGGTTGGTCCTACATATTTGTAGCTTGTTTGTACATAATGTATTCAGTCAAAATACTAGGGTATTAGAGCTATGTTTCTATGTAACAATTGTAGTGCTTTGTATCACGCTCAAAATCCAATCTCACACAAACGAGTTATATATTTTGAGTTGTATAATCATTTTATATGAAAACTTGTTTCTTCATGGAACAGTTTCACTTCATTCCAACGAATCTCCAAGGGGTAGACATATTTTAACACCCTGAACTATTGACAGTTGGCCGCTGACGCACTGAACTACAAAATTGAACAACACCGCACTGTACTTTCAACTTATTGGCATGTATCACCCTCAGACTAACCATGGTTAATTTTTTGCTGACGTGGCATGGTGACGTATCCATTTTTGATGACGTGGCAGGTGATGTGTTTATGCCAAGTCAGCTTATTCCCCATGCCACGTCAGCAAAAATGGACACGTCACCATGCCACGTCAGCAAAAATTAACCATGGTTAGTCTGAGGGTGATACAGGCCAATAAGTTGAAAGTACAGTGCGATGTTGTTCAATTTTATAGTTCAGTGCGTCAGCGGCCAATTGTCAATAGTTCAGAGTGTTAAAATCCAATTTCCCTTATACAAATAGTAACTTAACGGTTGAAAACTAACGTCCACAACGGTTTCCAAATTAACGGCGACAACTGCTTATATCTTCAACCGCAAAACAACGCCTTAGCAAATTAACGACGCAACGTCTTTGAAATTAACGGCTACAACTGTTTCGTTTTGAACCGTAGCGACGACATCTTCCAAATTATGGCTTCTGTCATCAACCGCAAAACCATCGTTTCGTGATTTTACGTTTCCGGTGATGCCAACAATCCGTATTCTTCTTCAACGTAATATTGCTTTGTAACTAACTAATCCTAATAATAATAATAAAAATCAAAGAGGGTACCTTCAGGCCATTGTGGAAGCGGCAAAGGAAGAAAAAAGGGTTTTGATTCTTCTGGCAACAAATTGTACAATTCACCATCTCCGTGGCTGCAACAACACTTGAATTCAAACATCATGCGTTTGATTCCGTTGGGCCACCGATAAACACAAAACCGGTATTGTGTTAATTGAAATTTGGGGAAAATAGAGAGGGTCAATGCAAAGTCATAATTGAGAGAATGATGAAGTCTCAAATGGAGGACGATGATCAGAGTCCTTCGCTAAGTGAGATGAAGGCAACTTAATTGAGAGAATGATTAAGTCTCGGATGAATATATTATTGATATTTGATAAGAAGAAATATTGGATGGGGTGTTTAATAGCCATCAAAACAATGATTAGTTTAAATTGATACTAATATTTTTTTTAATAAATAAACGATTTCCCTATCTGAATTTGAGTAAAGTCATACTTTTAGTAAATAATCGAATGAAACATGTATATATACACACACACCATCATCATCATACTCAGTTAATCCCACCAATAGTTTAAAATAATCTCGAAAACAATCTTTGTTTCGCAAAACGATACGTAAAGGAATTTAGAAATCAGGAAATGTAACAGAGACAATGATAAAAGTAATAGATCACGATTATATATTAACGAATACCCTAAGGGAAGAGAGCAGTTTCATAAAGGTTTATTCGTAATCAACTGGATATAACCGAAGAACCGATATAGCAGTTAGAGGGTATGAATTTAAATCAACTTGCACACAAGTTACAAATTTTATATTTGAGAGACAAATTTGGTTATTTTATTCTTAACCATCATTTTGATTGAAAATATAAATTGTTAGTCAAAACTAATTTTCATAACCTAAGTTCATTAGTCAATAACAAAAGGGTCATAAAGACAAACTGGTCTAAAAAAAACTTTTACAATTAACATCCCGTTGCAATGCGCGGGTGGCGTCAACTCGTTATGGACAAAGAGTTGATAAGAAAATTCTCGTCACAAAAATTGATGTCGTACTCTTTCCTTTCTCCGCTTTGATATGAAATGTTATCGCTATACATTTCTAAGAGAAGAAATTTAGGATGGACCAACCAAAATCATATTTTTCAAAACTAATGGGCCTAAAATACACACGTATCATAATAAAAATAGTGGGGCCGAAACTCCTTAGGGCCCATACTAAGCTCCGTCCTACAAAAAATAAAAGCAGATGACGTGCAACAATTTCTTGGTTAAAGGACCCTCCCTGTGCACTTAGAGTGAAAGGAGTGGGGCGAGGGTTTGGGCATAGAAACCCAACTTCAAACCCAAGCCTCTTCACTCCCCTACATTTTAGGCTTGAGTTGAGGAGCTCACTAATGCCACGTGTCAAGTATGCCCCCAACCAAGCCCCTCCACTTCTCATACTCTTAAGATTCTTGAAAAGCATCATCACCCATTTGTCACGTTGTCCATAAATTGAAGCTTTTAACTTGGAATGCGTATTCTTAAACTTACTTTGAAAACTATTTATACAAAACTAGTGGGGTGCCCGCGCGATGCGACGAGAACATAACACTTAAGTTGGTCATTTTAGGGGTATGCATAGGGCGGTTCAGTTCGTATCGGTTTTGAGCCATAAACATAAACTAAACAAAATCTTTGGTTAAGAAATTTCAACCGATCAATTTTGATTATTTTAGTTTCGTTAAATGGTAATCAGCATTGAGTGAGTAAGGTTTTGATTTATACCCATTGTTCTTTGATTTATTTACAAAGGTCTTTTTTATTTGATAAATTCATGTATCATTTATTTTTTGTTTCACGTGAAGAATTGTTGACTTTTGTATGGGATACACGTAAATCGGTTTGGGATGTTTCTAATATACAGCAAGTGCAAATTGCAATACCATCTTCTTTTTGGGTCACATATTAGTTTTCACGATGTCTTCATCGGTGCATTTTGTTGCTTATACACATTACCACCTTGTAATCTACTGAATACAAGTTTTATACAAACATATTGTTAGTTTTCACTTTTAAATTGTCCTTTTATAAAATAGGGCTATAATAAAGAAGACCTATGCTTATATTTCTGTACAATTTAAATTTGGTCTCCTGTTTCTAGCCACTGGCTTTGGCTTCTCTATTATAAGGCAGCAAAGATTAAACTTCTTGATTGCAAACAGATCTTGGTTCTCAAAAGGTCAGGTGAAGAAACTTTGAAAAGCTTGCTTACAATCTAGAATGTGTAAGTGAAGTCAAAAGTATTTTAGTACTAAAAAAATATTAGTTTTCTAAATGCATAAAGTTCGTGATTACATTAGTATATTAACAAATTATTAAAAAAAGGGCAAAATATGGCTTAACCCAACCAGACCCGTTTTGATCTATGTTTACAGTTACTTGTTTGACCAAAACCCATTTCGACATGTTACCCTCTACTCATTATTCCACCGGTAAATTAATTTAAGCAATAAAAATCAAAATGCACAGAACGTCGGGACACCTCAAAGCAATATGTATTAGATTACTCCAACACACCATACATTAACTTCTGGGCCATAATTTATTTTTAATACCTCATGAACCATGTAATTCTACAATCTCATTAAACCTTAAATTTGTAGAATTATAAATAAAACATAATTCAATTAATGCAAAAATCTTATGAGTAAAACAAATGTGCACATGAATGTCATTAGTTAAAATCTATAATCAAATTAAATATAGATGTTCATATAATTGAAATATGAATTGTTAAAAGTAAAACTTCAAGCATGAAAGGCTAACTCGAGATCAAATTAATCAAAATAGTAGTTAAAAGGAGTTCTGATGATAAGATCACCAAGAAACCATATACGGTGGCGGATCTAGATCGAAATCTCAGGGGTAACGTTAAAAAAAATTATCGTATTATCATACAATGTATAAAAATCGATAATCTCTTTCAGTATTTGTGGAGCCGTTAACTTATTATATTTTTTGTACCCTAATGTATACATTTTGGTCTCAATACCCATATCCGAAATTAACTGTACTCGAAAACTTGAAACCAGTTATATGCTCGGTTATACCTTATACCAGTTTTTTTAATATCCGGTAAAATTCCTGAATTTTTAAAGTATAATTTTGTGTACTTTATAACTTTCATATTTTTTTAAATGCATATTATAAAGCAAATAATTTGTACTCCGGTACATTTCTGTTATTATAATTTATTTTTATTTTTCTTCAAATTACAAAGCAAATATAATTTTAAATGAATTTACTTTCATGTAAACTAATATAAAAACTTTTTTTAAAAAAAAAAAAAAAAGTGGTGTTAATAACTTGTCCCATACACGGGACCATTACCTGGTTATAACCAAACCCGATCACATCCTACTCCGGTGTAACACCCCAACCGATGGCGGAATCATCGAGGTGTCACGTAGTGACGATTGTTCAAAAGCACATGGTACTAAAATGTAAATATATTATTGAATAATTTAAATTGTCTTACATGGATGAAATGGGAAAAATACATAAGTCTAAACAAAACATGAAATTTGAAATAAATTATTAAAAGCAAGCACTAAAATCCAATGGTATAGAACTAAGATCAAACTGCACCTGAAACATGTACAAAATAAGTTTTGTCAACATATGAAATGTTGGTGAGCATTCCTAGTTGTAAAACATATAGTAAGTTGGAAAAATGTTATACAATTCAAGTGCAAGCTACAGTGCAAATATGTAAACTATGTATCATACAAATGAGCGAAATCAATCCTGTGACTGTATAATGTACTAAATGAACGGCGGTGTACTTATCCAATAAATGGATAAAAACTTAACAATGACCACGGATTCTCCGATGAAAAAGGGGGAGAATCAACCTAGGCGGGTTGTCAATCCAATAGCGCTATCCAATGTTAAGGTCGGCTTGTACAATGTTAATGATTTCACTAAGTACAAATGTATTCTACATGTAATGTCTAAGCATAAAGCACGTTTGTAAGCAAATGCACATAGTACTAGAATTGTATTGTAAAAATGTGAACTTGTATTTGTAATTTGTATAAGTGTACATGTAACACCCCAAAAATGAATAAAAGCAAAAAGGGGATAGGAAATACTCACTTTCGTCAAATGACTAGATGACTAAGCGAGCGTGAAAATGCGAGCAATCCAAAGGTTCAACAACGAAACTAGTCCAACTTAGAAGAAAAGAAACCGAATAGGAAAATATATCAAGCTTTCAATTCGCCAATTACTAGAGCTTATAATCAAAGCTTCAAATGTAGAAGTAATATACTCTAGAAGAAAGGTATGAGGGAGAGTTTAATCGAATTGAAACAATTGATTTAGAGGTGCAAAGTGTAATGAGTCATAGGTGGGTTTTTATACTAGTTTTGGATTCAATTAGCCATTAAAATTGGTCAACACCATAAAGTAAGGTTTTATGATGAATTGACTATTTGACTAGGACTTTGACTAGGACTTTGACTGAGACTTTGACTAGGACTTTTGACTAAGACTTTGACTAGGACTTGGACCGGGACTTTGACTGTCTCAGCGGACCGCGAGGGCTAAAAAAATAATTTTTCTAATTTAATCAATTTTAAGTTCTAGACTTGTTTCCTTCCGTTTCTAAGTTGTTTTAGGACCGAAAAATAAGGGCTTTAAGTATCAAGGTCTGAAACATACGTGCTCGGGTGTAGATGTCAGTATAAAACGTGCATACTTTTACTTATAAAAATTATAAGTTTTATTAAATTGTGAATTTTGGTCCTATTAAAATACGAGGGTTAAAAATAAAAATTTTGAAATAGTTGAGGAACCAATTATGCACATTTATGAAAAGTGAAGAGTGTAGGTTGTCACATCCGGTACATAGGTTAATTTTTCTCCTCAATACAAGTACTGAACCGTACTAGGTTTACCTGATTTCTCTGTACACGTTCATACGCATACCGGGTTCCATACCCCGAACCAGGTATTAAAAAAACCTGACATGTGCACATGTACCTTTAACTAACTAATTGGACATAGGCCTTATAGATTTCTATCTTACTAGTGGGAAACCCGTGTATTGCTACGGGACGATTAAGATAAACATATTTTTTTGAACAATGCACAAACGTAGCCGTGTTAGCCCACCAAGTTGTGGGAAAAATGTAAAAATATATTGTCTTTGAATGCAAAACGATGTGTATGAAATTGTCTTTGAATGCAAAACGATGGTTTCTATACGATTTGTTAAACTTTTACATTATCAAATTATCTGTTGTGAATATTTGATCATTCATTTATAAATTTTAAAATCTGTAAAATTCTTTGTATCTCAATATTATATTTAGTATTATAATATGAGATCTTCTAATTTGTGAAAGTACCTAATCTAAAATAATAATATGCAACTCTTGCTGACTAATTTTATTCGTCAAGTAAATATAAAAAAAGAATAAAATAAATAACAATGTAATGAAACTTTTCTCATGTATGACGGTTACAACATTCGATAGTAACTTAAAGGAAGGAGACGGTTTCAAAAACACAAGTTAGAATGCATTGGATTAGTATTTTGTACTATTGTCATAAAAGGTTGTACCCAAGGGGCATAAAAGGAAGAAAAGTTGTAAAGTTTAAAGAATTACACTTGTGACTTTTAAGTTGACATTTTGGACCTTTTTACCCATGGCCCCCCCTTTATAATGTAGTATAGATATAGATATAGATAATTAATAAATGGAACTGGTCAATGGGTTTTGTACTTATGCGCTTCTATTTTTTATGGTGGATTAATAATAAAACTTTGAGAGTGGGATTTAAAAAATTGAGGGGTAGCGTTAATATACTTTCAAAGGTAGCGTAATACAAAAAACGTAAAAACATTAAAACAAAATTGCACTACGCCGGTAAGGCTGAGGGGTAGCGGGTGCTACCCCTAGTTATAATACATGTCCGCCCCTGACCATATAACTATTCCGGTATAATCATGAACAAATTATATGAAATCTGAAGAGCAGACGATTCCGCACCCCAAAAGGAGAATTTTAATAAAATAGTAAAATATATAATCAGTGTTATATATAATATATAGTAGACATATTAACTCAATCATTAGTAAAACAAGAGAATGCTCTAATACTTAAAGTTTGATTGACGTACAGATTTACTGACTTGCACAAATCTTCATCAATGTTAGCTATGGGCTCCTGAAAAAGGTTAAGTAACACATATTACTCTAAAAACAATCAAAAGCTACATTGTGAGATCATCACTTACAGTACATCACCCCATCGTTTCTTGCAAGTGGTAAATGGTAATCAAACAAGATGAGGATATGAAGAGGCCTTTCAATGCATTTACTATTTATATCATTTAATTTATTAATTCATTAATCAATTTAGTGTTGATGTAAGAAGACGATTTTGCCATTTTACTATCTTCATTAAGATATTGTACTATATGCATAAAATATAGTATTTATTTAAATTTGATAGGTACCATTCTTTATAATAATAGTATAGATGATAATAGTTCATATTTAAAAGAGAAACAACTCAAATCAAAAGGTAAAAAATAAATTCAACGTGGTCAATTTAATTTGCCTCCAAGTCTTGTTGATTTGCATAAGCTTTGCCGCTTCTTTAAATTGCATGAAATAATCCTAATAATACACCAAAAATATTATGAGGATCACAAATAACAAATGTCTTTGTCTATTTTATAATATACAACTTTTTTATGTTTCTAAAAACAAGACAGGGTATCACTTTGTGACGTTGTGAACACAAGACAAATTCTTATATTAAAAAGCAACCAAATCTCCTTGACTAATTCATTAGTCCTAGTTGTCACTAATTTGCTTTGACTTACTAGAGTAATCCACCAACAACCCACTAGTTTAGAATTTCATTTAATACTAAGGTGTTAGTTAGTCTGATCAATGTACATCAAGGGTACATGCTTTTAAAATGGGTCAAATTTTAGGTTTTTCATTTGTGAAAAGGTTATTGAAATGTTGCTAAAAATTGCGCAAAATTAATAGTAATCTTTTGAAAATATGATATGAATCGAATCGAGAGCTAGATGTTTATCAAGTTAACAAGTTGGCCAGTAAAGAGAGGAGACAAACACCAGTTGAATACCACTGGTTTCTCTCGGTCGACTCGTATCCAATCAGTTCATTCATGTCAGGTCCATTTGCTCGTATACAATAGTGACACTTTCCCGTTCAATGGTTTGAAATGACCAAGTCGTAGTATGCTTTTAAAAGGGTGGTGGTAATTGTACACTTCAAAACTTGTTTGCACATCCCTCTATACGTGACGTATAGCTTTATATAGGTCTCGTATAAAGGGTTGCGCAAACTCACAATCGTCATTAATGCCCACCAGTAGAGGTGAGCAAATCGGTTTCTTTTGCCGAACCGGTTTCGGTTCCAAACCGGTTCGGTTTTGGACCGGTTTTGTCGATTCGTAAGACCGGTTTCGGTTCGGTTTCGGTTCGTTTTGTTTCGGTTTCGGTTCTTAATCAGTTTTTTCGCGCATTTTTTAAAATCGTATAAATTACATAAAATTTAACTTTTAATAACTTTTAAGGCTTTTTAAAGAAGAAATTTGAATATTAATACAAAAAAACAAAGTTTTGTTTGTGTTTATGGCCAAAAATGTATTTTTCTTAAACCGGTTTCGGTTTGGTTTCGGTTTTTTTACCGGTTTAGACCGGTTTTTAGCAATATCGGTTTCGGTTCGGTTCCGGTTTGTGTACCGGTTTTGGTTCGGTTTCGATTTCTTTTGACCGGTTTTTCGTCAGTTTTAGGCCGGTTTTCTGTTCGGGTTGAGATTTTTTTGGTACCGGTTTCACGTGAAACCGGTTTTGACCGGTTTCGGTTCGGGTCGGTTTTACCGGTTTCGGTTCCCGAACCGGTTTTTTGCTCACCTCTGCCCACTAGTAAAAGTCATGTCAGGACCTATACGCCGCGTATGGACCTATACGCCACGTATAGGTCCATACACAGCGTATAGGGCCACACGTAACATATAGAGCGCCCTATACATGGTAGATAGGGCAACAGGGTGTGCAAATAAGAATTGGTTGTGTGCAATGTATGTAGCCTTTTAAAACATTGACTTATTGAATAACTTGGATAAAAATTAGCAAAAAACACTAAAAGTAGATAAACCGTGAGCGTGTTATACCTTTATGGTTATATCAGAACAACTTTCATACTTATAGTCATAACTATTGGAGATTATGACCACTTGACTAGTCAAAGTATTGTAGTTAAAGTCTTCCTTGCTTTGTGCCCCAAGTGATCAAAGAACCCGACTTTTTTTTTTTAAACACGAGATATTTTCTTGCTCCCCTGCTTGTATCTTCTCCATCACTCCACCACTAAGTTTTGCCCCCCTTTTTTTAAATTAAAAAAAGTTCTTTTGCCTCTTTTCTACCCAAGACCCGTCAGCTTCTTTCTTTCCTTTTTTTTCTGGCATGTTTGTCTTCTGAGCAGGATGATAACCTGCTCTGATACCATATAGAAATCTAGCGGAAGCGATTTTCTATTTGGTTTTATTTTATTTGTGAGCCCTGTAGCCAAGGGCTGCTTTGTTTGTAGTCACCGACTCTCAAACGGCTAGTGGGATTATTTGTATAGAGATAGAATAAGAAGATGTTGATAGTAATGCTTTTCTTATTAATGTTTTGGTACATTACAATTGAATAAGATGCCACAATTTATAGCAAATACAAGTCTAGAAGAAAATGAAATGACTAAACTTTGGGGCATAAATCTTGGAGCATTATGAAAAAAGCTAGTCTTGGTCAATGATCAATAATGTTGGTCAATAGTCAATGTCAATATTATTGATCACTCGGGGCACAAAACAATGAAGACTTTAATTATTACTTTGACTAGTCAAGTGATCATAATCTCCAATAATAACTTGCACGATAAAGCAGTCAAGTGTCAATTTTTACTCGTGTATCATCTGTTACATCCGATGAGGGAACAAATAAAAACACACAAAACTATTGCTACATACTAATGTTAAACTATCTACTTTATGGCTCATGTATCATTAAGAAACATTTCTTACGCCCACATAGATTATGATATGCGAATTTGATTTGCGCATAACCATCTTTGTTCACACCATCTACAAAATGAAACATACTTGATTACGAACTTATTAATATATACACTTATTAATATTAATATTCTTTACACATTGGGCTAGAAAAGGCTCGTATAGTCTTACAACACCACGTGATCGTTTGTCTAAAAGCTCAAAAATCCAAGACAAAAAAAGGTACCATTTGACTTTCACTCCACAAAACATTACTCTACATTTTACGAATGAGGAATAAGGTAGTGGTGAAATGGTCGAGGAAGAATTTAATGTTTTTTGTGACCCAGGTTTAATTTCCACACTCTCTTATTATTTTTCGTGACACCGAGTGATGATGCAAGAGTTGGCGGCGATTGCTTAATTCGATCCTTGAACTAAATGGGTTTTACCTCACCACACTGTCGTGTCTTCGTGCAAGTGTTCACGGGCTTTGGCCTTAGGTGTGCGTTTTCCTCAGATCAGTTGGCGAATGTATCCCGATAGGATGAACCAATATCCATTTAAAGTATTTGTTTGCCGTTAAAAAAATTTATTTTACATTTCTACCCTAACCATAGTTAGCAAGACCAACCTAACCATAGTTATACAACCAAAACTTTCATCTTATTCCCATTTTACCCCTCTCAAACTCCAATCCAATCCAATCCAATAATAATAAAAAAACGACGACTTTCTGGATTTTCTTTCCTTTCAGCTTCTCTTCCAAGATATTATTTCCATACAATTTTATTCTTAAATTTATTATTATCTTTTTATTAAATCTCTTACTTTAATTTCATATTCTGTTTGTACTTGTTTTAATCCTTAGATTCAATAAACATAGCTAAAAATTAGGGCTCATGTCTGAACTCTGAAACCCTAGCTTTCGTTAGCACAATCCTAGGATAATAATATTAATAATAATCTATTACTCATGACCGCCGATGAGTCAGCGGTTTCCGGTGAAGCTAGTGGCTCTTCTCCGGCCAATCAGCCGGTGGTTCCGCCGGAACAGCCGGTTAAACGGAAGCGGAATTTAGCCGGCATGCCAGGTAACGTTGTGGTTCAGCTAAATTTGTTGATAATATTAATATTAATGTTAGTGTTAGTAAGTGAAGTGTGATTATGTGATTTGTTTTGTTAGTTTAGGTGGTTATTGAGCTGGATGCCTTGATTAGGAATTGTGTATGTTAGGTTAATTAATAAGTGTTAGATTGTTTAGTAGATGGTTGGTTACATATTGTGTTACGGACTTGAACCATTGTAAGATACGGGACTTGTCCGACTTCGGCTGTATGGGGCTATTGACAATAAATGTGGGTTTATAGTTCAAATGAATGTCTAGCACAACTAGTCTTTTGGGTTGAGTTCTACTGGTTGGGTTGTAAGTTACTTTGGTTGCACAAGTCGCCAGGCTCTCCCAAGTCGGTTGATTAGGGAGTTGTGAGTATTTGGCCTTGGTGGGGAGTACTCCGGGAGTATTTGGATGTGGTAAGTTATAAATAAATTAATTGTCTGGAAATTATGTATTTCAAATACTATGAATTTATTTGTTTAGTAAAATATAAACCAATATATAAATAAAGAAAATAGACAATTAGGATGGCAGGTAGACGGGCAACAAGCTTTGCTGCCACCCCCTTTTGAATGACAAAGGTAATCCTACTTAAAGCATAACTTTGGTTCTTTGACGACTGTTCTCTGGCAAAGAATCTGATAGCTTGGGGAGCTAGAGAGCCAAAGGTATCAAAAGCGTAGGGAATGAAGACATGATTCTCAACACACGCTTTGAAATGCTAAAGTATTTCAAAAACTGATATTCTTCTTTTCAGAAAATGATATTAGTTTAATATTATTATAAATATAAGAATTACTCGAGGAGTAATCGCTCGCTAAGGAGGAGTTTTACAACAGTGGCTGTAACAAATTGATTCATGATGTTTGAAGCAAGTATTAGGTTAGAGCTTGTTGTGTCGGAATTGAAATGAAAGTTAAGTTGATCTTTGGTGTTTTTGAATGTTTAATATGTAGATCCAGATGCAGAGATGATTATGAAATTTGTTTTGTTAATGTAGATTTTTATTGAGCTGGATGCCTTAATTAGTAATTATGTATTAATTTAGTAAGTTTTTGTAGATACTCACAAATTGATTTCATGATGTTTGAGGCAAGTATTAGGGTTAGGGCTTGTTGTATTGGCATTTCAATGAACGTTAAGTTGTTTTTCGGTGTTTTTGAATAATATGTAGATCCGGATGCAGAGGTGATTGCGTTATCTCCGAAAACTTTAATGGCGACGAATCGGTTTGTTTGTGAAATTTGCAATAAGGGGTTTCAGAGAGACCAGAACTTGCAGCTCCATCGAAGAGGGCATAATTTGCCGTGGAAGCTTAAGCAGAGGACGGGGAATGAGATTAGGAAAAGAGTGTATGTATGTCCAGAGCCGTCGTGTGTTCACCATGATCCAAAACGGGCGTTGGGTGATCTCACTGGGATTAAAAAGCACTTCAGTAGGAAGCATGGTGAGAAGAAGTGGAAATGTGATCAGTGCTCAAGGAAATATGCGGTTCAGTCTGATTGGAAAGCTCATCTAAAGATATGTGGAACCCGAGAGTATAGATGTGATTGCGGGACTTTGTTTTCGAGGTTGGATTTTAGTTAAAATCTATTGTTATCGGCTAAAACATGTGTTTACATCTATGTTTGAATGCTGAAATTTTTGTATGTTTGTATGAAGGAGGGATAGCTTTATTACCCATAGAGCGTTTTGTGACGCGTTAGCTGTGGAGAGCACTAAAGGTCAACCAGAAGCTCAACCTCCCAAGAAAGATGAAGACCATAAGCCTCGAGACGCGTTAGCTGTGGAGAGTGCTAAAGGTCAGCCAGAAGCTGAACCTCCCAAGAAAGATGAAGACCATAAGCCTCAAGATATAGAATCGGCACCACAATCAACCTCAACAGCATCACCGCAACCACCGCCGCCAGCACAGCTTCCTCCAACTCCACCTCCTCCCACTGCCACTCCTGCAGTGTCTGTAACATCTTCAGTTTTGTGTATTGCAAATTCTCCAGGTATAATGACTTGTGTTATTAAGGTTTTAACAAGTATTCGTATTATTATTTTAGAGATGGCAACAAAAAAGTTTTGTTTCTTCTGCATATACTTTAGTAACACGTTTAGAGATTCATTACAATTTACAAGCACGTCTTGCTTACAGATCTGCCGGAAGATTCCAAGTCGGATCATGATGCTAAACCCATTGTGGATAATCCACCACAGTTGGTGGTGGGGTTGACCGGAAGCTGTAGCGGTAGCTGCAGCTCAACCAATACAGCAAGCACAAGCAGCAGCGTATTTGCTAGCTTATTTGCATCATCAACTGCACCCAAAAGTTTACAACCACAACCTCAAACAACTGGATTCAAAGATTTTATTCAATCCATGGCCCGACCTACACAGACACCTGATCTTACACTCCCATCTTCAGCTCAAGAACCCATATCGCTATGCTTGTCAACCAATCAAGGATCCTCAATTTTCGGAACAGCAGGGCCGGAACTTCGGCAATATGTTTCTCCACCTCAGCCCACTATGTCAGCAACAGCATTACTTCAAAAAGCTGCTCAGATGGGTGCAACTGCGTCCGGTGCATCACTACTTAGGGGATATGGGCTCGAGCGTGATGACACGGACGGAGGGTCATCTATCGGGCTAGGACTTGGGTTGGGCTTTGATGGGCGGCCTGGATTGCAAGAACTCATGTTGGGGACTCCATCTGTATACGGGCCTAAGCATGCCACTCTTGATTTTCTCGGGTTGGGTATGGCAGTTGGTGGCGGAACAACCAATGGTCTATCGGCTCTAATGACTTCCATTGGCAGTGGTCTTGATGTTACTAGGGGGGTTTCATCATTTGGACTTGGTAGCAGAGGCGACAGTGGCGAGTTCACCGGAAAAGACATGGGACCGCAGTAGGCACTTGGATGGCCCACATTTTAAGTTGACCTCCATTATCCTTACCTCTGTAATTCTAGCTTAATAACTTTGGTATCTAGGTAGTAGCTTATATTATATGAAATTTTTACTATTTTGATGTAAATTATTGTTTTATTTTTATTTGTATAATTAAATCTAGAAGTTAGCAGTTTTGGAGGAATCAACCTCTGCCAACTTGCTCTTTCTTAATCCTGTGATCTGCATCTAAGATTCTGTATATTGTTGACTTTTTTATAAATAAAAATGTCTTTAAAAATATGCTTCATTTCCACTTGCAAATAGAACATGTCACAAGGAAATTGCTTTATCTTTGTGAGAGTTGACTTTTTTTAGTCTTTTCCTTTATTCTGAATCGGACATTGATTATGTATCCCTTTAACAATAATAAAAGTTTTAAGACTCTTTTCGATATATTTCTGGTTGTACTTTCGATATCTACATGACATGAAAATTACAAATTATAAACTTATTTAAGGAACTTATAAAGCATCTAATCAGTTTATAAGCTAGGAATTTGTGAAGCATTTGCCAAATCTCCCACACTACCTTGCTGCACATAATTAATGACAGTGAGAAAGCTTCATATGTGGGACACATTAATAGTTACAGGTAGGCTTGATTGCTCAATGAATTTATGAATACATACCATTTTTTTCTTCATTTTAACTACTGTGAGTGAGGTGCTAATGAATCATCCTTTTCCTACTAAAGGATAAAACTATCTAGACTACAAGCATGTAATTTAATGTTAGTTGATTTAATGGAACGCCAATGACCCCAACTCAATTGGTTGGGGTGAGGTAGGAAGGTTTTCCCTCTTTGGGGTTTCCTGCCTAGAAACTGGGTTCGATCCCTGCGGGAGGGAGCGATTAGAATGTGCGTCGTGTGGGACTCGAACTCGGGGGCACGTTGTTTGGTGGACATGGGATAACCACTGACGTTACACAAATTCATGACACATGGGTGGCCTCATACAATTTCTGTTTATTAGATAAAATGCTTAAGGAATTTGATTTATCATCCATACATTTGACATTACACAAGTTGAGAAAGTATTTGGTACAAAGTACCTTATCCTACAAAGTGTAGGAAGCCACTATAGTTTGACACGTGGAAAATGACGGTTACAAACTCATACTTCGTTGTTAATCATTAGAAGGGTATTATAGACTTTTACTATGTCCATTAATCACGTTCTAATTTTCAGAGAAATATCAATCTCTGTTTTTTCGTAATACAAAATTCAAACTTTCCTAACTGATTACACAATATTCCTTCATTTTTTTAACCTAATTCAAATTCCAAGCACAGTGCACTATTTCGATCAATTTTTTTTTTTTTTTTTTGAAATTGATATTCAATTGAAGAAGAAGATCCTGGAGAAGAAGATCCTGTGGTCGGGTTAATTTTGTATCAGACTTAAACAACAAACCGGAAACCATAATTGGAGAAGAATATCTTGTGATCGGGTTAATTTTGGTGTTTTCATACATATATTCGAAGATAATAAAGTTCAGAGATGACAGAGGCTGATAGATAACTGTTTTATATTGTAGATATCACTGAGTGCGTTTTATGATATCACTGAGTGCGTTTTATGTTTTACGTAAGTGTGTTTTATGATATCAATGAGTGCGTTTTATGTTTTATGTAACTGCGTTTTATGATATCACTGAATGTGTTTTATGTAAGTGCGTTTTATGATATCACTAAGTGCGTTTTATGTTTTTACGTTGTAAGTTGAATATCATCAACATGTAAGTGCGTTTTATGATATTACTAAGTGCGTTTTAAGTAATAATATGTGATTCTAATATTAACACATGTTAGTGTGCGTTTTCTTATATAGACGTGCGTTTTAACAACATGATCATGTGAAATCATTAAAATCAATGAAAAACTGAAAACGCCTTTATAACTTTCATCAAACGCACGAACAAACTCATTCGTTCTCTCTGCTTCACCTGTTTCATACAAACGTAATTTTAGGGTTTTCATTTCTTCATCATAGACGATGAAAACTAATAGACGATAAAAATTAAAGTAACAATATGAACATCTGCTTACTTGTTTTGCGTTTTGGAGCCATAATTCGTTCTTAATCGAGTGATTATGGGTCGTCTGGTGTCGTTTGAAATGGTGCTCTGTTTTTTGTGTTTACAGAGTATGGTGTTTAATGGAGTTTTTGAGTTTTATGATTTGCACGATTATAGCAAATTATAATTACTTTCAATTAATGAGATGATTTGGGCGGTATGATTAAAAAAAATCAAATTATTTTACGAGCATTTGTCAGATTTACCCCTGAATTGTTAACGGCTAACATAAAACGCGTTGATAATTACGATCGTGTCATCTTGTTTTTAAACGCAGATCAAGGGCTGGTAGGGCTTCTTACACTTTGTATGTTAAGAAAGCTTTGTACAATAGCCTCTCTCTACACAAGTTAATGACACATGTGTGAACTCAATACAATTTCTATTGATTAGGTAAAAATGCTAAAGGAATTTGATTTACTATCCAAACATATCGCATTTGAAGAGGCAGCAAATGTTACATAGCATATGGAATGTATATGGAATTGTGCAAACATACATGTGAACATTCAAGGATCTGAATAACACAAAAGTTATAATGCCAAGTCCCAACTGATTTTATTTTACAAATTTTGGTAAAGAAAATATATGGGCCTCCATGACAAAAAGTAATTCCTAACAACTCAAATCAAGCCCATAACTCAAATATATTATTACTTTCATAAACTCAAGCCTCCATTTCACCATTTAAGACTTTCCTATCAAATTTCTTTTTACATCACACTTGAATCAATTGACCCTAAAGATTACTACTGTGATTAAAATGCTAGAAATCGATATCAAAAGTACTCGAATATTAAGCCAAACTTTGTTTCTTATTATTGAATTGATACATGACTTACAAAACCTCCAACTATTTATAAGCTTATATTCCTTGTTCACCAAGGTATATTCCTTGTTCACGAAGGAACATTAATTAAGAAACCTTTTAACTTATCTAGGAAATCTATCTCTAAAACCTAGATTACAAGATTTGACAACTAAGTCCTTCTAGTTACCGAACCTTGCGATACAAGATTATTTTATCATTCACCCCCCTAATCTTGTAACACCGACAAGTTCTCTCATCTCGACAAACTACATTCTTGGCAATGCTTTTGTGAGAATGTCCGCCTTTTGTAAGTTCCCACTTACATGTTCAACATGTATTTGATCACGTCCAATGCATTCCCTATTAAAATGACATCGAGTGTGTATATGCTTGCTTTTACCAAAAAAATACAGGGTTCTTCATTAACTCGATTGCTGACGAGTTATCAATCTTGATAGTCACTTTTCTTTCTTCGTCACCCGTTATTTCCGATATCAAGCCTCTAAGCCATAGTGCCTGACAAGCTCCTAATGTAGCCGCCACAAACTCTGCCTCGCAAGACGATAATGCCACCGTACCTTGTTTTTTAGACACCCAAGTAACCAGCGCATCATTAAAGTAGAACACGAGTCCTGTTGTGCTCTTTCCATTGTCCATGTCCATTGCGAAGCTACTATCACTATACCCAAGTAACATTCGGCTTCCACCTTTCGGATATAATATTCCGAAATCAAGAGTTCCTTTCAAATATCTTAGAACTTGTTTCACTACTCGCTCATGCGTCTTAGTTGGTCTTTGCATGAACCTACTAACCAAAGCCACAGAATATTCGGTTGGATCTATCTCTTCACCTTCATCAGCCTTGGATAGCTTCAGTCCGGGATCCAAAGGAAATTGAGTTGGATTACAATCCCTGTTGGGTTTTATGAAGACTTGATTTGGGCTCAGATTAGAAGACAATAAAGTGGCAGACTAATTAAATTGAAGACTTGACCCGTTTTATTTAATTAGCCCATTATTAGTTTTCTTGGGGATTAAGTAGTAAACCCTAATCTTGTATATAAATAGGCATCTTGTACTTGTCCTCATCACGAGTGAGGCAGAAAGCAATAATAAAATATCCTGGTTGCAGCCCGTGGACGTAGGTCAGCCGACCGAACCACGTAAATCCTTGTGTTCTCGTGTTCGTTTATTTTTACCTCTTGCAGTTTATTTGTGTTTGGTGTGTTGATCGAGAGATCGAATCCTAACAACTGGTATCAGAGCTACGGCTCGTTACACACAGGTAAAACACAACGCAAGAGATAGATCGATTGGGTTGTTTGGTATTTTGGCAGAAGGCCGTAAAATAAATATCAATCTTTTTCGTTCGAGTGCCGCAATTAATACCAAGAAACAAGAAACAAACTCTTGCTACTTTGTCACGTACCCATCCTAGAGTGCCGCAATTAACAAGACAAAAAAAAGGTGAATAAACTACGAAGTTAAATATTGTTCTTTTTTTTTCGTGATCAGTAAGAAAAAAAAGGAAGAATACATGTTTGTTTTTATTTATTTATAAAGCCTTAGTTATTGGTTTAGTTAGGATTGCAACTTGGTTGGCATATTTATCGGGCAGTTTAGCCGAGTAATTTGGGTGTGATTATTGTGGCGTTATTGTTTGTTTTGTTTGTCCAAGATTATTTTTCTGATTGTTTTACCGAGATCCAAAGTCAGGAAATTACTTAGTTTGAGATAATGGCTGAGAGTGGTAAAGTTCAGATTGAGAAGTTTGATGGAAAAGATTTTGGTTGGTGGAAAATGCAAATGGAGGATTTGCTGGTTCAGAAGGATTTGGACATGGTATTGGGTGACAAACCGGAGAAGTTAAAACAGGATGAGTGGGAGGCCTTGGATAAAAAGGCTAAGGCAGTTATTAGATTGTCGCTAACGAAGATTCAACAAACAAACATTGTATTAATTAATCGATGAAATGGTGAATACATATATTCTTCAATCTTCAGTGAAGGAAAATGGCTAGTTTCTCATTACTCTTATATATTCAATGTTTTCATTTTAATGCACATGTCTCTATCTATATATGTGTTGTGAATCATTAAATAACTTTAAAAAGGCCTGAAAAATACGAACCCGTATGTCAAATTGAATAAAAAATCCAACTCAACTATGTATGTTTCAGTATTTCCTTTTCTTCACTATACACCGAAAATGAAATTATGTTTGTTTTTTCACCAATATAACTCTTTGTAACACTTTAAAGGCTTCAATTCAAATTGGTAATAATGTGAAGCCAAGGTACATACAAGTTGTAATCCATCATCATCATCATCATCATCATCATCATCATCATCATCATCATCATCAAGATGATACATGGAGAACGACAATGTACTATAGGTTGAGCTTTATTTTTAAGTGAATCGACCCCTCAATGAAAAAGTTGAACTGAATTACGTACTAGTTTTCTGTTCTTTCTCTCTTTTGTTTTTTTTCTCTCTAAAAATATATTGCAATGATGATAATGTATTAACATGTAATATGTAAGGCATATATTCTCATGCACTAGAAACAACTTTATACCGTTATACTCATGTAATATAGGTTTTCCCTAACTTTCCTAGAGAGTGAGATAAAGGTATACAAGTGTGTAATGAAACCTATCGATTTTGTGGTGTGCATGGATCGAACCTGCGACCTACCCCCAGGATGGGAACCCTTAAGGGAAAACTCACCCTACCTCAAACCAGCTGGGCCGGAGATCATTGGCTGTTAAAGAATACTTAATAAGATTAAACTACTAGGTTGATTTTATACTTGAATGAAATACATTGTTTTTTTAAAGGGTTAGCCTTTCGATCCAACTTCGACAACATTGCTATAGATTTCATGATATACAATTTTTCTTGTATAGTTAT
The DNA here is from genome assembly GCA_028751855.1 of Ambrosia trifida. Lineage (NCBI taxonomy): Eukaryota > Viridiplantae > Streptophyta > Magnoliopsida > Asterales > Asteraceae > Ambrosia > Ambrosia trifida. The sequence continues at coordinate 98,283,278 of CM054123.1, read as the reverse complement.
GCGGATTTTTAACATGTAACTACTCCTTAACTATTTATTAAATATTTCGGATGAACATAAGTTTATATATAACTTAGTTAATAGTATATCTTTTTTTTTTTTAATTCAAGTTTGTGTTTATAAAATACAATCCATAGTTATCTATCAAATTAATTTGCTTAATATGTTTATTTAAGCATGACAAACATGTATAAATATAAATGATAAAAGGTATACATACTTGTAAATTTTGTTATAGTTGGTTACATACATAACCAGTGAAGAAACACGAGTGTAACCTCTGGTTAAGGATAGTTAAACTGGTGATTTCATAAGATTAATTCTTCGCAAAACACTTAGGACTGGTGAGAGAGTGATGACCTGAAAAGGAGAAACGGAGTAGGGAGGTGACTGCTAAGAATTTCTTCTCGTTACAGACACAAAAAATAGTGGTCGACACTAAGTATGTGGTTTTCAGGTACCAACCGAATATCCCCTAAGGAGAAGAAGTCCTCCTTAAATATGGTCCACATGGGCCGCCATCACTAACCCATATCCTGAAGTGGGTCAGACCCAATTAGGGGTACCTCCACTATTCCAGCCCAAAACTTAGTATAACACAAAGTAAGGAATAAAGCAATTATAAAGAGGAAAATGATACTGTATTTACTCACTTCGCATTTCGGCTTGTGATTGGTGACTGCTTGCATGCTTAGGATGCGGAAACGTGACGCCCAAGGGGTGGTGACACGTGCGTCGGTTGCTGATTAGCTGGCAGTCCGTTTACCTTGTACTATTATCTCTTCAAGCGATGACCGTTAGTGGAGATCGTCGGTGATGTGGCATTTTGCAAATTGTTTTCCTCTCCGCGCATGGCGCGATCGTGGGGGAACAACTATCACTGGCACTAACGCTCTTTGATTGGCCGTATGTCATTGTCGTGTGTACTTTTGGTCTCCTCTGTACAAATGTGGACGTTAGGAATCCCCAACTGGCAGTCGTTGATTGGTTGGGCGTACGCCGTCTTAGTTGCCACACGTCTTCTAATTCTGATTGGTTCGTATAGGATTGTCCTTTCATACTTTTGTCTCCTTAGCTTGCGCTAAGCTTTACACACAAGAGACCTTAGAGTTGTGGTTGCGCATGTTGATTCGGTTGCCTTAGCCGTGCGCATGCGCACACTATCTGCGTAGACAGTTTCCTTAATTTCTTGCTAGCTATTTTTTGGCCTTTTTAGGTATGGGCTTATCCTAATTTACATACGAATTTAGACCCATTTCCCTTCAACCACCTACACTACACCTACACCTACACTAGTATCTTATTTTATTTCTTTAAATAATCAATACAATATGCAAAAATACTTTATAGAATGTTTATTTTTCACTGTCCTCAACATAATATAACAATATTAAGTGGGAATAATAAGCTTATATATATCTTCATATTCATAGTGAAGACACTTACCTATTCACCTAGCTACTAAAATGGTGAACTTGATGCTTCGTATCTTTAAAGCATGCCAAACAAAACACTCTTCTCCTTCGTGTCACCACCACAAAGAAACCACTAGCGATACACCATGCACAACTACTCCATCACCTTCTAAACAAGCACCCCACCGTTCTTCCTTCAAATCCCACGTCTCTTTCGTCGCTGCCAAACTCTACGGCGCCGTTTCCCCACGCTCGAAACCCCCCTACTCCGATAACAATGGCCTTGGCTTTCGCTTTCCCGTACCTCCATTCGACGAAAAGAAAAACCGCCACAAGATGGAAACTAATAACCCTAACAATGCCACCACTTCATTTGCCTATAGCCACCGGTTTAGCACCAGTTACACCATGGACGACCGCGGAGAAGGTGAACAACGACCGGAAATCCTTGGTCACCATCGTAGAAGCTTTTCGGACGTCGCGGTAATGCTAGCGATAAATATATTAGATATAGTGATATATTATTTAGTATTTATTGTAATTATTATAGATTCCATGGGTAATGCGGATTTAATTTGGCTGATATCGGTTTGGTTTATTATGTGTGGGAATTCGGTGGTTATCGGTTTGGTTTGTTACGGTTCGGCACTTGGTAAGTTAATTAAAGTTGTGGTATGCTCAAAAGGATATCAATCTTTGTGTTACAATAACGATACCGGTACTGGTTTCGATAATACCTACCGATAAATAAAATATCAAACACAATCATGTTAGAAATATAACAAATATATACTATGGGGAAGGATCATTTGAGAAGAAATTTAATATGAGAAAAAAAAAAAGAACAAATGACATAATACTCAAACATAATAATTCATCTCTTCTAACTATATCACAATTCATCGTACATATATTCATATTCACCTTACTAGGGCTGTTCAAAAAGCTTGTGGCTCGGAGCTCGCTCGGATTTAGCTCGAAAAAAGTCGCTCGATATGGCTTGGTTTGAAACTAAGCCGAGCAGGCTCGGATCGCTTAGAAAGTGAGCCTAGCTCGGCTCGGTTTGGCTTGAATAATTCTAATTTTTAATATACACATAATATATACTATAAAAATGTTAAAAAAAGATCGGGAATATGTTACATATTTCATATTAGGTAATAGTAGCATAGATATTATGTGCTTGATATTGAATTTACAGCTAATCAAGTTATTTAAATAAACTTAATACTACTTTTGATCCAAGTACTCAAGTTAATTCGTACGTTGATGAACTTATACTGTATTCCGTTGAAATTTAAGAATTTTTTTTGAACTTGATTTTAGCTTGTAATGTATTAGGTTAAACTTATTTTAAATGTATTATTTTTAACTATTGAATAATATTTTAGACTATTGAATTTTGAAAGACATTTTTTTTTTTCATTTTAAATTAGAGCCAAACCAAGCTGAGCCGAGTCAGCTCAGTTTCAAATCCGAGCCGAGCCAGCTCGGTTTATAACCAAGTCGAGCGCAAGCTTGACTTGGCTCGGCTCGGTTCGGCTCATGAACAACCCTACACCCTACACATATTCATATTCACCATCCATCCTACACATTGGAATTCACCATTCATTTATCTTACACATCCCGAAACTAATCCTACATATATTGAAGTTCATTCTAAATGCATCCTACATTTGTTTTGTAAAGATATATTTTGAAAAATAGTTATGAGTTTCATTTATTAAGTTAGTTTAAGGGGGTTACAAACAAATAATATAAAATCAATTAGAGCATTTTGATTGGTTTAAACTTATTCTTTTTTCTTCTTACACAAAATTTTCTTTTGATTTTAACCCTCCACTAAATGCTATATTAAATATGTACCCTTCACTCTAAACGGCGAAGTATTTCTAAAATCAAACTTATTCTATATCTTTTAGCAATCGATATAATACATAATAAATATATTATTTAGTTTTCATTGTGATTAATTTCTATGTATTAGATTTTACTTTAAACGGCGAAGTATATTTCTAAAATCCATTTAGTTTTAATTATGTGAGACTTGAATACGTACCACTTTGACATAAGGAAATACTTGTACTCTGTCAAAAAGGCCACTGACAAATATTAGATAAAATATAAAAAATACATTAGTTATGATTTATTGTAATTATCTCATGTGTGTTACAGGTACGATCAAGACACAATGTTGGCAGATGTGGTGAGGTATCGCCTGAGTGGGGATCTCCGACGAGACTTTCGGTGTTTAAGAAGCTAATGCCGTGTAAAGTGGAGGGAAAAGTGAAAGAAAGCTTTGTTGTGGTGAAGAGATCCGAAATGCCCTACGAAGACTTCAAGAAATCCATGATGGAGATGATTGTGGAGAATCAAATGTATGAGGAGAGTGATTTGAAGCAACTTTTGCAGTGTTTCTTGTCCTTGAACTCGTGGTATCACCATGGTGTGATCAAGGAAGCTTTCTCGGAAATTTGGAGTACCATGTTTCTTGATCATTAATTCTTCATTATTTAAATCAAATAAATAAATGTACCAAGGTTTGTATAAGTAAATCATAATATGATTGTAACTATGGTTATGTGATCCTTTGTGTAAAATCCAACCTTTTTGTCCATCAATATTGTTAATTGTATAAGAAGTTTGAAGGTCTTTTAGTACTTGACGACGTGGGTTGTCTAGAACTAAATAAATCAATTATATTTCACAAACTGGCTTGAAAGGTTGAAATGCAAAAGGGTTCAAAATGCAATAAAGTGCTGAACACAAAGAACAAAACATATGACTTGTCTTGTCATCATCTTTCTCGGTCAAAACCCCACAGCTGTCCACACCCTGTATGTGGAGAAGCTGCACCTCATGGACTGCAGGTCTAAAGCCTTTATCGGCTAAAAGTGGATAGTCCCTAAGTTGTTACAATGATCAAAAGTTTACCATTGCCCAAAGTGAAAGATCCTTTTCTATAAATCAGATCACTCTATCAATGATCTGATCATTCACTCTTACATTCCCACTTCTATACTCTTCTATTCTCTTTGATCTTCACACTTCACGTGTGATAGATTCTCTACATCACATAACATTTCACCTGAAATTGTAACCAACATTCTGGCTTTGAGTACGACTCAAATCAGAATTATAACAATCAAAACAGAAAACTCTTGAACCCCCTTCTACGTTTAACAAAGTATAGGGACACCACGACCTGCGTTAGGCTAAATTAAACCCTTCAACCTTTTTACCCTTCCTCAGACTCTGTACTAACGTTGGACTCATATTTGTTGTAGCAACAAGTTGGCGCCCACCGTGGGGATGCGCCATTGCATTCTTCCTCTAGGAACAATTGTGTAGCTCCAATTCTCCGAAATGTCCGACCACGAGTCTCCGGAAGAAGTAAACAAGGTTTCTCCGAAAACAGACAAGACTTCACCTAACAGATCTGTGTCGTTTTCAACCCCTGGAAGCATTCCTACAGGTGCTGCATCTCAGGAGTTCACACTCTTCCAAACTCCAACTCCCTCTCGTCCAGGGGTAGCATCTCCCCTCCTCGGCTCTATGCGTACACCTGAACGCATAGATCTCACCCCCGAGGGTGTTGTAAACAATTTCTCACAACTAAGATCCCTCCTCAACCAACATGTGATCAAAGAGTGGGAAAAGGGGTGAGGATCCGGCCGGATTATAACGAAGAAGAACCCTTATTCTCACCTGGGCTACCTCTTCCTCCCCATCATACTTCTTCCCGCTCTCAGCCTACTCCTCATAACTTTGGAGCTGGACCAAGCTCAGGTTTTCCTACGCCTTACCAGACGGGAAGGCCAAGTCCAACACCCTTTCCCCTGTTCACATCTAAACCTCCTGTCTCTAGTGCACCCATAGGGCATGAGCCCACTTTAGACCAACTCTTACAGTCCCCGGTCACAAGTGTTCCACCCCCAGCACCCACTTCATGGGAACAAGCCATGGCTTCTCTGCCCATGGCTCGTAGTGCCTCAATGAACATGCCTATGGGAGTCAACAACTTGACGACACCTAAAAGCCTTATAGGCTTCAACCTTATGCCTCAGATGATGGCTCAAATGATGGCCCATTTTCATTGGCAGCAGCTTATTAGCCAAGCACTGGCTTCCCATCAAGGAAACTCAAATGGGAATAACAACACAGGAGTCGAAATCAACGTGAACCAGCCTTACAAAACCCAGCAGCCTCTCCTGTTTCTCTCCACAAATAGCCAACTATGAGTCCCCCACTAAACTAAATATGCCATCTCACATAAAGACCTATGATGGTACCAAGGACCCTGAAGATCACTTACGAATCGTCTCTGGGGCTGCTCGGATGGAGAAGTGGGGAAACCCTGAATGTTGCCTCATGTTTATGCAAACACTAGTCGGATCAGCCCATATCTGGTTCAACGACCTTTCAGCTGGAAGCATCCGATCCTTTGACGACTTGGGCAAAGGATTCTTGGCCAACTTCTCTCAACAAAGAAGATGTGTCAAAGATGCCACTGTCATCTTCCAAATTAAACAAAGAGATGATGAAAGCCTCAGAAACTTCATTGAACGATACAAGAAGGAAGGCCTCACATATGTCAGTGTTGATGAAAAGATGAAGGTTGCAGAGTTCATGAATGCTATTAACTCTGAATACCTCACTCGAGATTTCAACAAAAGTCTCCCAAGAACCCTTGAAGAAGCCCTTGAAAGGGCTGAAGCTCACATTCGAGGGAAGAAGCTGTGGATATCAAAGAACAGAGAAAAAGGGCTACTAATTGGAGAAGCTCTAGCCCAAACAGAAAAAAGGGGTAACTATGGGTCCTATGATAGAAGATCCAAGGGATAAGAATCCCGAAGGTCTGAAGGCCGGAACCCTCCAAGCAGAGACCGAACGATAAGCTTCACAACTTTAACTAAAACCCCTCAAGAGATCCTGGCAACTGAAGAAGTCAAGAACAGATTCAGACCTCCCCTTCCTTTACCAAAGAGCAAGAGAAATGAAAACTCCAACCAATATTGTGAGCTCCATGAGGAGAAGGGACATCACACTAATAACTGCTTCCAACTCAAGAAAAGAATCGAGGAAGCTGTCAAGTCCGGAGAGCTTGCTCATTTGGTCAAAGGAGTTAAAGAAAACATAGTTGAAGGGTAAAAGAAAGAAGTTAACATGGTCTTGGTCGAACCAGAAGCTCCTAACAAACACCCACGGTTGGAAGTTTGGGAACGCCAATGTGTCTGCTTCCCACCACCCGAAGGAGAAAAGAACTATGACCCTCTGGTTGTAGAAGCTCTCATAGGCTCAATCAAGACACAACGAGCCTACATTGATACTGGGGCAGCAACGGAGATCGATTTTGAAAGGTACTTCAATTTGCTGAGCTCAGATGAACGCTCCAAACTACAACTATCTTAGTCCTCCATCAAAGGTATAGCTGACATACCTCTAAAGCCTTTAGGGGCAAATAACACTTGATGTTAGTTTCTCCGAAGGAAAGATGCAGAGAACCGAACCACTCACTTTTATAGTCCTCAACCTACCTTCAAGCTATGATGTTATCATTGGTAGACAAGGCTTGGTCACCTTTGATATGGTCGTCTCTGTTAAACCAGTTCATCCAGTTCGTGGGATTCTGATTCATAAGACGTTCAGATTGCCTTCTAGGTGGCTGGTGTTGGGTTTGTGTTTCATTGCTGGGTGGTGCTCCTTCATTCCCGTACTGATCATCGGGAAAGATGTTTAAATTCAGTGACGTTGATGGTCCTGGCCGGCTTGAAGGTCCTTCATCACACGAATTATGAGGGGGGTGGTAATGAAAATCACTAACAAGGTCGAGATCAACCCGTGGCAACACCTGTCCAACCGGCGTCAAATAATCCGGTGAGGGAAATGCCCAACTATCTCCGATGCCAATTCCGCTTGCAATCAAGTTAGCTAGTGGACCTGTCACCGCCGGTTGACCGCCATCGGACCCACCAACATCATCAGTTCCCTGTAGGAAGGACATGGACTGGGAAAGACCCAATCCAACGTCTGAGAAATGCGGGACATATCCCCCACCCTTGTTCTGATTGTTACTAGCCGCAACAGATGCACCAAACCCAGCATCATTGTCAAACGGAGTACCAGCTTCGTCTTGATTTTCCGGCACGTTTGTCGGCACGTGACGGGGAGCGCGTCGCCGGCGTACCCTTTGAGGTCGTGCAGGTGCTGACAAGTCGACGGCATTCGTTGTAAGATGCATCGGATTTTGTAAGTGTCTGACATCGTGTGACATCATCATACTTTGAAACGCCGTGTTCTGTATATACTCAAGCTTCCTGCCGAAGGACTGAGGATCATTAAATGCCTACTGCGAAGACTGGTAAATATCACCCATGGCATCCCTCTGCAAACAAAATTATTAGTTAGAAACCGTAAACTCAAATAAATAATGTATGAATTAGACACATAAAAATGCTTTACCATCAAATGGATTCTAGCACCGTCATCTTGGAAACCGCCAACTGGGACCAGTGCTACACTCGGATTGCTAATAAATGCAACGGTACGCCCCTAATACCATTGCATATAACCGGGCTCTGTGGAATTCATCCTTATGGGATCAGACGTGTAAACCGTGTTACGACGGTTATTCCATGCATTCATGTAGGCTTCGTGCCTACGCATCCAGTCCACCCCGTTGTGTCCTTGCCTCCCCAAACCATGCAATGTTTCAAGCTCAGCCATGGGTACGGTTAGGTTTATTTGCGGAGGTATGTACTGGACCATGTTGAATTGCTTCATAACCCGTTGAGGGTAATGATGCTCAACAATCTCAAAGCATATAAGAGGACAACAACTCCTCCAGCTTTCGATCCCACTTGAACAGATAGCCGGTAGTTGATCCAAAACCGAGGTGTAGGGGGTCCAGTTGAACTAAAAACATAAAAACAAACACTTAAGTCAGTTACAAAACACAATAAATGCTTAATACAAAAAATTAAAAATAATTACTAACACGGGATTAATAAAACATACCATGTTCTCGTTCAATGATTGTAGCTGCGAACGATATGTCCTGAGGCAGTGTATGGATACCTCCCTGAAGTTTAAGTTGTGGTCTCGTCACCTACAAAATTAACATTTTAAAAAACGTGTTCAGTAAAAAAAATACAAAGGGATGCCATACAGACACATTATATTTGTTTAGGCTTTGCGATATATACCGAGCCACTAGCGGACAAGTATAATCAAACCGGTTTGAAGGTGGTCGTGGTGCGAGACACCGAATCCTCTCCCATGCCCATATTTGAGGAGCATCATGGGCCCGGACACGGCTCTTCTATCCGGCTGGGTGGCATCACAAAGCCGCCTATAAAGACAACTGAGAACCGCACTGCCCCAACTATAAGATCCTGTTCGGCTTAGGTCTCGTAAAAATCTTAAATAAAAAACATTTAGTCTATTATTGTTATGATCAGGGAACAAAGTGGAACCGATCAGATAAAAAATTATTAAACGAGCACGGATAATGCACTCTTCATCCGTAGCCTCAGCTTCAACAAACGGTTTCATTATTTCACTACTAATAACAGTACCGAAAACAGATTTTCCGGACATTTGGTTCTCTGCAGGCGTAACACCTAACCATCGTCGGCACCACCCTATTCCTCGACAGTTGTCAGTGCATCATCTTCTCCAGACACAACACTTCCCTCGATAGGTAACCCCCACAAGATGTTAACATCTTGTAAGGTGACAGTAGCTTCACCAAATGGTAGGTGGAACATGTGAGTTTCGGGCCTCCATCGTTCCACCAAAGCTGTAATTAAGGAGTGGTCAACGTATCGATAACCACAATCTATAAGGCCACCAAACCCTATGGCATCGACAAGGTTACGAACCCGTCCTACAACAGGGTTGTTACGAAGTATCCGCCATATGCTTCTATTGCTACGTTTTACCATAAGGGGCTCATTGAAGTTTTCATTATTTATGAAAATGTGAAAGGAACGATGTCGATCACGTAGATACAACACATCGTTCGTTAGGGGACCAGGGTGTAAGTTTATGTTTGGATTCATGGTGGTGGAATTTTTATGGTATGATTTTTTATAAGTTTGAAAGCTTTCTGGTTGAGATTGTAATGGTGATGGTGTGGAAATGGATGTGGATGGTTAACATTTTTCACCTCACCCTCCATTTTATAACCCCCCTTGGATGCTCTCTTACGCTCTCAAAGTCTTACACAAACACTATTTGCCTATCATATCAACCTGCAAAAAAAATTTAAAAACCAAGGCCATTGCATGCAATGCATAGAGTGTTTTAGTGGTGGGTGGGTGTTTATAGTCTGAAAAAAAAAACGCAGAAGGCAGGCTGGCATCCAAGGCAGAAGACTCAATCTCATTCGGCGGCATCCATTGATGCCTTATTTTGAATTGGCGGTATCATGGTGGCTGCAGGTTGATGCCTTGCATTGAATTGGCGGTATCAGTGATACCTCACTTTCATTCAGCGGTATCAAGGGATGCCTCACTTTGAATTGGCAGTATCAAAGATACCTCACTCTCAATTGGCGGTATCATTGTGGGCTTGCAGGTTTGCACAAATTGGCACAGCAGAGATAGGTTGATACCGCCAAACGGATTAGCGGCATTACCATTTTTTATTTTTTTCTTCACACTGCCTACCAATTGCACTTTGTTTTTGTAAAACTATACCATTAATGCAAAGGATTCCAAAGAATAACAAACACTTTTTCACAGGACTGTTGTATAATTTTTTTGTACAAAGTGGCAAGCACTGCTTGGGTCAGGGTGAACATGTCACGTCAGCGTCCACGTCATAATCCACTAGTTCTCAGTTTACAAAGGTTTATTGTCGGCCAATACGTTGAAAGTTGGGATCGTTATTGGGAATTTTTGAAGTACAAATTAATTACTACCGGCCAATGGGTGAAAGTTTGAATTATTAAAATCCAATACCCCTAAAATAATATGGTAAAATTTTAAAAAAAAATTAAAAAAAAAATCTTGTTCAACCCCTTCAAAAACCTGTTCAATCGGCCCGGTTCCCAATCCAACCCCCGGTTCAATACATACCCGATTCAATGCTCCGACCCGAACCGATTCAACCCCTATTCCCGGTCCGACCGACAGGTTCGGTCCGGATTTCAAAACAATGCTTATGATGTCAATTACAAATTTACAATAAAAAATTAAACAAGGCACCTAGCAAAACACTAGCGCCAAATAAACTAAAACTCAACCAATTATTAATATCATTAATATTTAGGGATGGCAACAGGTCGGGTATGGGTCGGGTTTGGCTAATACCATACCCATACCCGGTTATAAAATCTCATACCATACCCGTCCCATTAACCGTTGGGTTTTTGGCGGGTATTACCCGTCAGGTATAGAGCATACCGGCGGGTTTCGGGTATACCTATTGGGAATTTTCTTGTATATATATTTTTACTTTTTTGGTGTTTTATGTTTTAGAAATCTATAATATATTAAATTGTAATATATAACATACGTATGATATCACCATATTAATTTATGAAATATTTAGAATAAAAATATATATATTATAATATGTATCTCAAGAAATATTTTTATATTTTGTAGCATATAAATATAAATAATAATGTCATTAAACTATAAATTTTTCAATAATGAATCTATTAAAATGAACATTAAGTGAAGAAAAATATATATATAACTTAAAAATTAGCAGGTATATGTTTCGGGTAAACGGGTATTTAGTTTCGGGTAATCAGGTCGGGTATCGCCTAATACCATACCCGTCCCATACCCGCGAAATATTTTTTTTCCAATACCAAACCCGTCCCATACCCGTCGGGTATCGGGTATACCCGTCCCAAGTGCTTCAGGTTTCGGGTATACCAGTCGAGCTCTGGTTTTTTTGCCATCCCTATTATTATTTGGTTGAGTTTTTGTTTCTTTGATACTCGTATTTTGCTAGTTTCCTCGTTTAATGAAAAAAAATGAGAGGTGATATTAACCCCCCCCCCCCCCCTCCCACTTCTATTCCCACCCCCCCCCCCCCAAAGCGCCTCGCTTTGGCCAAAGCGAGGCGCTTTGGTTACTTTTTTAACTACTTCGGTCCAAGGTAAGTTATTCTGATTTTTGACCCCAGGTGCCTCTCTTAGGCCTAAACGAGGCGCTTGGAATCCAGAATTTATTTTTGTGGTAAATTTTGTGTTTTGGTGGTTTGAATTGGTTTTTATTTTTATTTTTTTAATTTTTTAATATAATTATTGTAAAAAAAATTATAAAAATTAAAAAACAAAATAATAACCACCAACTCTTATCGACATTGCTCCAACTCAACTCAACTCAACAAGACATTTAAGCCGATGACACTTTCCATCCAACACAGGGATTGCTCCAACTCAACTCAACAAAGACATTTAAGCCGAAGACACTTTCCATCCAACACAGGGTTCACTAACAGTGGTGTGGTCTACCTTTTTGCTTATGATCTAACACCAAATCTCATTATCTGTCAACGATGAAGGCAACCTGAAAACAACCGGATGGTTGGTAGCTATAGGTAAGAACATTGTGGATGAGGATTATTTATCTTCCCATTGATTTCAAGTATGTTGCCTTCATCGTTGACAGATATCTCTCTGACAACAACTGAAGGCAACTTGCAACTAGGTGATGGCCATACCGACGTGAGGGTAGTCCATTGGTATTAATGGCAAAGTGATTAGTAAGGGAAGAAGAAGAGAATTGTATATATGTTTACCTTCCCATGGAAACTCTGAAGACCTTAACGGAGGTTTGCTAGAGGGTCATTGGTCTTCAGAGTTTCCAACCCCTAATACACATTCATCAAAGGATATTCATGTGAGAATGCATAGAACAAAATTCTTTTGACAAACGTCTGCCTGATATCCAGCTGCTAGAATTGTTTACCTTCCTATTTATTTCAAGTATGTTTACCTTCCCATGGAAACTCTGAAGACCTTTACGGAGGTTTGCCAGAGGTTCATTGGTCTTCAGAGTTTCCAACCCCTAATACATTCATCAAAGGATATTCATGTGAGAATGATTTCGTACAAGATTCCTATGCAAGCAGGTCAAATTCAGTTGTTGGACCAACTTGAGATATGAGTTTGATTAACTTGAATCTCTCTGATCCATGGTATCCACTAACCGTAGCGATTATCGCGTGTCATGGATCCTTTGAAAGTGGATACCATAGATCAGAGAGATTTAAGCTAATCAAACTCATATCTCAAGCCGGTGCAAGTTATGAAATGACACATGCAAAATGTAATGTCATGCATAATGTGTACTCACAGTGACATCGAACACTTTATATGAGTAAAACGATCGCTTTACAATGCCGAAAACGACTATCGTCACTCTGTATGGGTGGCTTCTTAGCGCCGATCCTACTGTTGATTTCTTTCCACAACCATTGCTCCAACATAACTTATTAGTTTCAGGTTTATAACAATCTCACTCTCTCTCCCTTCGTTCTTCTCTAACCTAGTATCTTCTTCCCGAACTTCAACACCATGAACCCTAATCTTCTAACCTTCATAACTTACTCAAATATTAACTATGGTGATTCATAAGCTGGGATTATGAGAAACAAGGGTGGTGATAACACACTTGGATTGGATGAGATATTGAGTTTCTAAAGCATTGTTTATGATACTGCAGGAAAATGGTACAATCGGATGATTAACCATGTGTACTTACCTGAAGAAGGACTTGTGCTATTTCTTTTCAAACCCTTCCATCTTATGAAAGTTGCTAAAATAGTTGAAAAAAAATGTATTTGTGAATAATACATTCATCAAAAAGAACATCTCTTTGTCAGTCACCCTCATAGGAAAATCGACTCTCACACTTATGCGTAGATCAAGGAGATTGATGAAGATATTCATCAAGACCCTTACAGAGGGTCACTATTCATATACCATTATTGTTGGATGTTCATGTGAGAATGCATTGTACAACATTAAAGAAGGACTTGTGCTATTTCTTTTCAAACCCATCCATCGTATACCTAACACACTACAATTATTCACTATTTTATACATACAACACACCTTCATCGTTGACCGTACTGTTCTTCTTGATCTTGATCTTCACACTTGCTTTTGACAAACATCTGGCTGACCTGAAGTTCCTTTGCAACCAGGTAGAAAGGAACTAGGTTGCAAATATAAAAATCCATCACATCACGATTTGCATCCCGGCAGAGTTCGTTATACTGGCTGTCAAGAGAAATCGCGTGATGATAGTCGTTTTCGGCGTCGTAAAGCGATCGTTACTGTAATGATCAGAAACATTCCAAATAACTGTAATGATCGCTACGGTTGCCTTCATCGTTGACCGATATCTCTCCGATAACAACCCTTGTTTGATTATACTGTTTATGTATGAATAGTGACCCTCTGGCAAACCTACCTCTGTTTTGAATTTGTTGCTTCCATAGAGAAGTTATCAATCTCACTGTAATGATCAGGAAGATTCCAAATAACTGTATAATTTCAGCTTTTGTTTAACTATTTTAGCAACTTCCATAGAGAAGTTATCAATCTCACTGTCCAACTGAATTCATCTTCCTTGTCTTAAAACCCTTGACATCGCTGTTTGATTATACTCGTGTTCAGCCTTTATCAGGTTGCCTTCATCGTTGACCGATATCCCTCCGATAACAACTGAATTCATCTTCCTTGTCTTAAAACCCTTGATATCGCTATTTGATTATACTCGTGTTCAGCCTTTATCAGGTTGCCTTCATCGTTGACCGATATCTCTCCGATAACAACTGAATTCATCTTCCTTGTCTTAAAACCCTTGACATTGCTGTTTGATTATACTCGTGTTCAGCCTTTATCAGGTTGCCTTCATCGTTGACCGATATCTCTCCGATAACAACCCTTGTTTGATTATACTCTTTATGTATGAATAGTGACCCTCTGACAAATCGTGTAATGATAGTCGTTTTCGGCGTCGTAAAGCGATCGTTACTGTAATGATCAGAAACATTCCAAATAACTGTAATGATCGCTACGGTTAGTGGATACCATGGATCAGAGAGATTCAAACTAATCAAACTCAAGGCAACCCTTGTTTGATTATACTCGTGTACAGCCTTTATCAAGTTCTTTTGGCCACAGGTACAGACAGGTTATAAATGTTCATGTCGTTTCAGGTTGCCTTCATCGTTGACCGATATCTCTCCAATAACAACTGAATTTTACGTGCTTGCCTGAAAAGTTATACCGGTTATAGAGAGAAATCAACAGTCGGATCGACTGTTGATTGGTATATAGAGAGCAAACCGACGAACATTCAAAATTTAAAGTTACCGCTAACCTCTGCGCCATCATCGACTACAGCAAACCGACGATCTTCCTCCATGGCACTCCTAATGGGCCTCTCTTTATTTCACGGTACGATTTGTGTTTTTGTTGCTTTTTAAATAATAAGTTTTGTGTTTATCAAACCCTAACGTCTGAGCAATGATTTATTGTTATTAATTTATTTATTTTTATTTTATTTCTGTTTTGAGGGTGTAATGATGATGATGGTTATGATTTGACAAACGATTTTTGAAAAGTATCAACATTCGGAAATTTGTAACCAATTACGAAACGCGTCAAAGAGAGACCGGAAGTCCAGCATATCGATTAGACATGCAAAAATCGTGTTTCGAAAAAATATGGATATCGAATGTATAGTCGGAGCACCAAGTAGAATGATTCATGAAAGTTGAACAAACTTGGATGTTTCAACCAAAACATACAAACGAGCAATAAACGACCCGTAACGCCTCAAACGAATTTTGTTGTATTGGGAACAACTAAAAACAATTTAAAATGAATTAAAACAAGTTATTTTTTTTTAAAAAAAAAAAGGCCAAAGCGCCTAGCTTTGCCTGCTGGTCTTGATTAGACCACAGGCGCCTAGCTTTGGCCAAAGCTAGGCGCTTTGGCCTTTTTTTAAAAAAAATTAACTTGTTTTAATTCATTTTAAATAGTTGTTATTGATTAAAAATTAATTTTAATTCATTTTAAATTGTTTTTAGTTGTTCCCAATACAACAAAATTCGTTTGAGACGTTACGGGTCGTTTATTGCTCGTTTGTATGTTTTGGTTGAAACATCCAAGTTTGTTCAACTTTCATGAATCATTCTACTTTGTGCTCCGACTATACAGTCGATACCCATATTTTTTCGAAACACGATTTTTGCATGTCTAATCGACATGCTGGACTTCCGGTCTCTGTTTGACGCGTTTCGTAATGTTTAATTGATCGTTTGTGGTTTTCAGAAGTCACATCCGATCATTTTACTAATTCCCGATTCTTGATACTTTCATAAATCGTTTTACTAATTTCCGATTCTTGATAATAATAAATTATTATAATAATAAAACAAAGGAACTAAGTTACAAATATAATAAAAAATTATAATAATAATAATGTAATATAGTCATGGTTAATGGTCAAAGAAGTCAACCTTTGTTGACTCCTAGGAGTCTTGAAGACGAAATGAATTTTACAAGATACTTGAAACAAGGTATGGATATGGAGATGATTTCGTACAAGATTCCAATGCAAGCAAGTCAAATTCAGTTGTTGGACCAACTTGAGATATGAGTTTGATTAGCTTGAATCTCTCCGATCCATGGTATCCACTAACCGTAGAGATTATCGCATGTCATGGATCCTTTGAAAGTGGATACCATGGATCAGAGAGATTTAAGCTAATCAAACTCATATCTCAAGCCGGTGCAAGTTATGTTAGTGATATCTGTCATCTTCTTCTTCTTCAACCGGATGGTTGGTAGCTCTAGGAAAGAACATTGTGGATGATGATGATGATGATGATGATAATAACTTCTCTTCCGCTGTTAGCTCACTTAAATCAGGAGTTATGGCTCAGTTCAAAAGCAGCTTTGTTGCTGCCTCATCAAATTCTCAAAACCAGGCTTTAATCAACAGTAACAAGAAAATGGTTTTGCCTGGTTTTGTTTCTGGCGAGGCCTAAGGTGAATCCGTTTGGTGATGGTAAACCTAGAGAGGTTTTGCTTCAGGAGAAAGGTGTGGATTATCGGAATTGAATACTTTGAGATGACATGCGAAGCTTTAGACTCCAAGCGGATCCCTTGATCATTCACTTATTTAATTAAATTTAACCCGCATACCGCATTCGACTATACGGGGTTTTTTATTTTTTCTAAAAGTAGAAAAAACTATAAAAACATTTAACAACTAACAAAAAATATTGAACAACAAAAGAAGAAAGTGTTCCTCTATGTTACCAAGCATGTCAAGAAATGATACTTTTCAAATATTGCAGATCAAGGTCTACGTTAGTACTTAACTGAATATATTTGTTAAAATCTTTGACTATACGTGGTTGATGATGTCAAGTTTAAGTCGTTGATTCATTTGGAAATCGAAAACGCCTATATAGACGTTTGATTAGAGTTAATACCTTTGTTTGTGGTTGATAATGTAAAGTTTAAGTCGTTGATTCATTTGGAAATCAAAAACGCCTATATAGACGTTTGATTAGAGTTAAGACATTTGTTTTATATTTTATTTTAACTTTTTAAAATAATTATATTAAAAAAAATTTAAAAAAATAAAAAACCAATTCAAAACACCAAAAAATACACAAAATTAAAACTCTGATCTAAAGCGCCTCGCTTTGGCCTAAGCTAGGCGCTTTGGATCAGCTTTTTCTGCCCCCCTGCCACCTCGTACGATTTGATCCCAGGCGTCTCGCTTTGGCCTAAGCAAGGCGCTTTAGAGGATTTTAAATAGAAGTGAGGGGTGTGAATAGCCGGGGCCAAAAAAATAATAGAACAAAACTTGTTGCTTTGTTTTTTTATGTTCATATGAAATGTGGGGTCATTAAATAAGACAAAAAGTACAAAAATCGTTTGATAAGATATGTTTTAGCGTACAACGTACTAATAACATTCAACTAGTGTTTTAGTTACCCGCGCTTTGTTGCGGGGACTCCTATTTTGTTGAGGGTTTGGTACACGGTAAAGATCTTGCTTCACTGCGACAGCTCCTGTTGCGTTGAGGTTTTGGTGGATATTAAAGATAACATTAAGTGACTGTTATTTTCGCGTGGGTGTAAAAAATTAGCTCGCCACCCATTACCTTGCAGACCAACCTTAACATTACAACAGTTGGGTTGCCCATTATTGACTTGATACGGAGCCCAAAGTATTCCAGAAATGGCATCCCATTATTTGTTCACCTGGGCCATATTTTGAAAATGCAGGCCCACTTGTGGCCTTACAATTATTAAAGACCCATCCGTATCTTTCATTTGAGCTATTTGGTCAAAGTTTGGTTGTTTGGTCAACTTTTGTTGGCTAATTATTAAATAAACAACGACACTGTAGAAGTGTCGTTGTTTTATTAGATAACTAGGTATTAGTTACCCGCGCTTCGCCGCGGGTGCGGCTGTTGTGCGAAACGCGGCGAGAGCTCCTGTTGCGTTGAGTGTTTGGCGGACGTTAAAGATCGCGCATCACTGTGGGAGCTCCTGTTGCGTGGAGGGTTTCGTGGACATAAAAGATAATATTAAATGACTGTTATTCTTGCATGAGCTTCAAAAAAATACTCGTGACTAAAAGCTAAAAGTTTAGTGGTCAAAGTTTGAAATCCTAAAAACTAAAATTTTGGCCAAAGTGCAATAGTTGAGTGGTCAAAGTTTGAAATCCTAAAAGCTAAAAGTTTGGTGGTTAAAATTTGAAATCCCAAAACCTAAAAGTTTGGTGGTCAAATTGGAAGAAAATAAAGTTAAGTTAAAAGTTAGTGGCCAAAGTTTTAAATCCTAAAAGCTAAAAGTTTGTTCGTCTAAGTTTGGTGGTCAAATTAGAAGAAAATAAAGTTAACCTAAAAGTTAGTGGCAGAAATAAAGTTAACGTAAAAGTTAGTGGCCAATATATATATATATATATATATATATTAGGTGATCAAATTGGAAGAAAATAAAGTTAAGCTAAAAGTTAGTGGCCAAAGTTTTAAATCCTAAAGGCTAAAAGTTTGTTAGTCTAAGTTTGATGGTTAAATTAGAAGAAAATAAAGTTTACCTAAAAGTTAGTGGCAGAAATAAAGTTAACGTAAAAGTTAGTGGCTAATATATATATTAAAACAAAGACACTGTTGAAGTGTTTTTGAATTAATATATATAGATAATATATAATTAAACTATATTAATGTACCAACAGATTGAACAGTATTTTCGAAATGAACAGTACCCTTTAAACCATCTGTTAAATATAATTAGATATGAATCAGGTTAAGATGATATGTGTGTGGTGTAGTGGTCAGGCGGTTGTTGTGTTAGCAGGAGGAGGCAGGTTCGAGTCCGGTATTATACACCGGTTTTATAAATTTTTTTTATTCTTTCTTCCTTTTACCTACCTTTTCCCCTTCTTCTCAGTCAAACCCTAACCACGTTTTCATTTTTCCTATACACCTCTTCCTCTCTGTCGGTTCTTGCAACCACCGCCTGACTCCACTGATCCCTTTTTCTCTCTCTTTCGCTGTTGGTTTATCCTATAACAGCACCCTCTCTGTCACCGTCCTCTTATGACGATGGTGCTAAAAAATCACGGTGACTGTTTCTTGGTGTTCAAAAAGGTCCGATTAAGGCGATTTAAGATGGCAACGCATTTGTTGGTTTACGACGGTAAACTGTAGACAACGGCGGTGGTGATTATGGCCTGCCTGGATGTCGCCGGTGGCCATCTCCGGCTGCTTTGGTGGTGTCTCTTTTGTCGTATTTACTTCATGTGTGTCTGCCTCCGACTTTCAGATCTGGAGACTGGTTCGTTTATGTGGTGGTGTTTTCTGCCGGTAGTTGTGGTGTTTTCTTGCCGTAAGAAAAATGAGCACCAACACAGGTTGGAAATTTGAATTTTTTTTTTTTTGTTCTTTTGTGTTTTACATTTGCCGGTTATTTAGTTAGGAGGTCTGATGCCATTTAATATATATAGAATTTGAGTTGCTTTTTTGTGTAGATGGTAAAAACCATGTTACTATATGAACCTTTTAAATGTTATGATGGTGTAAGTTTGTTTTAATGATTTAGTGGTTATGGTCCAGTTAGATCTATAAGAAGCCTTTTCCTTTATGGGTATATTATAATTGTTGCTTAATGAGTCATAGTTAAGAAACGGTGCGTCGTTTGTGTAATATATTTAATGAATATACAGGGTAGGTTGAGGTGATACGAGATGGCAACGGTGGATGTTGAGAATCCGGCTCTTGGCGAAGTAAATTGCGGGACGTTGCTGCATAAATTGCAAGTGATATCCGCTTTCTAACACTGTTTATTATGGCTTTTTATTCTTTATTTTTGTCATGGTCGGTCGCCGAGGTGATAGGCTGATTGAACATATGTGCATTTTTGCATAAAATTTGGGATGAGGTTGGTTAAAGTGATGAGTAAAGAGATAAGATGCTTCTTCAGATCGACCAAGCATGTTTAGACATGTACCAGAGGAAAGTTGAGCACACCACGAAGTCAAAAGCACACCTTCTTCAGGCGCTAGCGGACGTAAAGCTGAACTCACCACTTTGCTTACCTCTCTTGGAGGAAAAACTCTATTGGTATTGTAGGTAATGTGCCACTTTCGCTTTGTTGTTTTTTTTTATGAATTGCATGGTGGAACCTTTGGTTTCAGTATCCGGTGATGATGGGGGCTCTGGTGGCTTGGTTATGCTGACCTGTAAATATTTATCGTCAATTGATGATGATGGTGTGGCAAGGACGGTGGAAGGCAGGTTTTAACCTGCAACCCGCCTTGCAACCATGGTTTTTGAAAATTCTGAACTATAAAGAGCCCAAACTTCAAATTTATGATTAAAACAACTTAATGTTTTGTGTTTGTTTGCTGCTGGTTTTGTTGTTAAGCACAAGTTTGTTAATTTTTGAAGGGTTATTAGTAGCTATTGATAAAAGATTGTTTGTGGGGTTGGTTGTGTTTATGTATTAAAAATAAAGTATGGTTGCTGGCACTGGTTAATCACCATCATGTGTGATTGTAGAAGATGGATTCAGGCCAGTTGGATCAGATGG
Organism: Ambrosia trifida; assembly: GCA_028751855.1. Classification (NCBI taxonomy): domain Eukaryota; kingdom Viridiplantae; phylum Streptophyta; class Magnoliopsida; order Asterales; family Asteraceae; genus Ambrosia; species Ambrosia trifida. Next base: position 98,262,762 of record CM054123.1, on the reverse strand, counting down.
AGGTTGGAAAACGCCAACTCCTCCGTCGCTTGTCCGCCATAGCATGAGCACTGCAACGTTGACGCTGCCTGTGAATTCGGTATATAGATTGTTTAACTTTTGTATATTGATTGACACTTGATCGAAACTTTTGATTATGTTGTCAATATTTTTTTAGTTTTTCGTATATGTTATTATTTATTGACGTTTTTAAGTGATTTTAAGGGCTTTATTCTTGGGATTGTTGGGAAATCTGAATATATGCTGGTGATGATTTGATCAGGAAGTTATGCGGAGAAAGGGCCTAAGGAATACATGGAAGATGAACATATATGTAAAGACAACCTGTTAGAACATTTAGAACATTTAGACAGGGTAGAAGGTTTACCTTCCCTTGGAGCTTTCTATGGGGTATGTAGCATGCCATCTTTTTTCAATTAATTTGATGTATATACGCTTAAATCAATGGTTGTGATTTTGGGTCAACAGGTTTTTGATGGCCATGGTGGAACTGGTGCTGCGTCGTATGTTAGAAAGAACATATTGAAGTTCATCCGAAATCTGATTCAAGTACAAACGAGTCAACCATATTGATATTGTAGTTTACTTTATTTTTGCATAACGGACACCATATGTGTGTATGTTGTGAAGGAAAATATACACTTTTTGAATACCAATTTGTACGCGCGCAACGCGCGCAAATTGAAACAACTAGTTAAAGATTAAATAATCAATCATACATTTATTATTTATTTATTTATTTATTTTAAATGACAAAACTTCTATAAAAGATATAAAAATCGAGCCAACAAGAAACTGGAACCCGAAAGTTATAGAATTATATCACGGATGTTAAAATCACACCATCTAGACCAATTGATATTACAATATTTAGATCTACTTGTAATCCAGATTAACGAATTTTCTTTAATGCTATCCACCGTCCTGCTGAAATGAATATGGTGATTATTGAATGTCTTCTCATTCCTAGCCTTCCATATCTCCCAAGCTACTACCATTAGGTAGTGTTTGGTATGATGGAATGGAAGGGTGAATGGAAGGGTGAATGGAATGGACCATTACGAGGTAATGAAAAAAAGTGTGTTTGGTTGGTTAAAGGAATGGAATCACTCATTCCACAAGGCATTCCATTCCTTCAAAACTATTCCATCCACCCCCATGTTTTTTTTTTCATTCCATCCCTCATTCACCCTTTTACTAACAACACCATAACCCACAACCACCACCCACCACCATCATCACCGCCTACCACCGTTGCCGTCACCACCCACCACCGTCGTCACCACCAACCACCGTCGACCACCATCGCTGCCGCCACCACCCACCACCACTGTCGCCACTCACCACCGCCGTCGTCGTCGTCATCGCCACCACCCGCTACCACCCACCACTGCCGCCATCCAACGCTGCCCACCACCGTCACCTCCACTACCTTCCACTATCACTCACCACAATTTCCTTTACCCACCACTACCACCGCCACCCAACACCACCCATCACCACCACTACCGCCGCCACCCACCTCCACTATCCACCGTCGCCGCCACCCACCTCTACCATCCACCGTTGCCACCACCGCCGCCGCCACCCACCACCGTCGCTACCGCCACATATCACCACCCACCATCACTGCCACCAACCACCACCCACCACAACCACTCACCTCCGATTTTATTCCTTCGTCTTTTCTTGCATATCCAACAACACAAAGTAATGTTTTGTTTCATTCCCACATGGCAACCAAACATGACATGGAATGGTAATGATCCATTCCATTACCTTGTCCATTCCATTACCTCATCCATTCCATTCCCTCTCCATTTCATTACCCCATACCAAACAGACCCTTAGGACCGCTACAATGATCTTCTTCCAGTCCTTCAATCCTTTCAACTCCCTAGCCATACCAAGGATTTGTTGCATAGAAAGATCTCTATTTGGAAATGGAAGTTTAAACCACACCAAAACCGTCCACCGTATGGATTTCACTATCCAGCAATCCCACATAATATGGTCCACGGACTCCTCCCTAAGTCCACATTGAGAGCACATCTGATCTACCTTAGTTACTCCCAGATGAGAAAGATTTATTTTAGAGGGAATTCGGTTCAAACAGGCCCTCCAATTAAAAATATTAATTTTTGATGGAACCCAATCATTCCAAAAAGGCCAAGGTTCGCTTTCATTTGACTTGATGACTTCATGAATCTTGTATCTCAACCTAGCCACAGAAAGGCACTCTTGCACTGCATTCTTCCATATCCAAAAATCCCTTCCACTGTTAGAATCTGATCTGAAAAAGATGTGCGAGTGTTTGTGATTGTGTAACGGTTTCGGAGGGAAAGAATTGGAGGGAGAGAGTTTTGAAAGTTGGTTATTTGAACACTTACTTTCACATATATTAAAAACAACATACACATCGGTTTATATACATTCGAATAGGTGTGACCAAACCAACGTGACCCTTTAACAAACTATAACCGTTGATCATACTATCTAACACACCGGTCAACATAAATATTGTCTAGACTTAGGATAATTAACATAACACTATTTTCCTAACATATGTACAGACGTAAATTAACATATGTTTCTGACTAAATCAAGATTATCTTTCTAACATTCTTGCCCCTAATCTTGATTTAATTTATGAACTTGAATCTTCACTTGATGACGTGCGGGATCTCTTCTTTGGTGGGAGGTCTTGATCATCATACTCGGCATTCTTCATCTTGTGATCAACGTTTTCTTCCTTGACTTCTACTACCATTTCTCTTCCTTTGTACTTTAGGTGATACCATTCCATCATCTCTAGGTATCGAACATAGACTTGTCTCAAAGTCGTTGCAATCTCTTCTTTTGTTACTAGGCTTGGTAGTCCTCTCCCATATCCCATTGACATAGCAATCACTGCCCAATTGTCGTCTCTCGTCAGCTTTTCATAGCCACCGAATACTTGCACCTTTATGTAGAGATCTAACAAACAAATAGGATAACCATATCCATCTCTTGGGGGCATTGGTGCCTTGTTTGATATTTTTAGGAAATCGTACATGAACCACTCGATGGTTTGTTCGAACTCTAGTTCGAATTTTCGTTTGTATCTTTCAACCGTTGTAGTGATATGGATTAAATCCATAAACACAACACAATCTTGTAATCTTGAACCCTCGGTTGGATACATAATTGGTTCTCTTTCCATAATTCCTTCGGTGTCATCTTTGTTGATAGAGAATGTTTCAAATCTTTTGAATACGGATGCTCTTTCTTGATCCAAAGCGGTGAGTCCCTCCTAGATACCATGTCCGGTTCGTTTTTTTCTTTCTTTCTTGTCATGCGTCGCACGGTTTCTGTTTTCCATTGCAAACGCGTCTTCGGACGTGCCTATGATATCTCTCACAATAACATTCTCTCTATCGGGGCACTTAAACGTAAAATGATCATCGCCATCACAAATCCTACACGTAATTAATCTCCTTTTCTTTTGGATTATCGGCCGTCGGATGTAACATACATCTCCCTCAAACTCCACTTCTAGGCCTTGTGAATTTGATTGCCACTTGTGATGATTACGACTCCTTTGCCTCGAAAATATTCTTTCCTATACCCACTCGGGTATCCCTCAATCCCGAATGACTTGCTAAAAACGGCGAATTGAGTCTTGTTGCCACAACCATGTTCCCTTCTCGTTAGACTCGCATACCGTATGTCGTCCCATCCCTTTTCATCGGTTCCCTTGACCATGAATTCCATTTTTCCCATCTTCTTTGGGCACTCCCTTCTATAGTGAAACGGTTCTTTACACTTGCTACAACACATTGTTGGCGGATATTCGGGGACGTCTCTTATGGCTTTGATTTGCCTATTGAATTCTCGTTGGGCCTTCGAGAATAAATCTTCTTGTATTGATCCGGTACTGAATTCTTGAAGTTTGATGTTGGAAGGATTCTCGCAATCCTTGAATACTTGATCTTCGGCCATCTTGCCTTTCTTTTTCCGATCTTCACAGTCGGAACTTCTTATATGGACTAACGGTTCATCGTCTTCTCTCCCCATACTACAAACATCTTCGGAACTTCTATCAATATCGAAAATACCACAGGTCTTGAAACGTGGCTCTGATGCCATGTTAGAATCTGATCTGAAAAAGATGTGCGAGTGTTTGTGATTGTGTAACGGTTTCGGAGGGAAAGAATTGGAGGGAGAGAGTTTTGAAAGTTGGTTATTTGAACACTTACTTTCACATATATTAAAAACAACATACACATCGGTTTATATACATTCGAATAGGTGTGACCAAACCAACGTGACCCTTTAACAAACTATAACCGTTGGTCATACTATCTAACACACCGGTCAACATAAATATTGTCTAGACTTAGGATAATTAACATAACACTATTTTCCTAACAAATGTACAGACGTAAATTAACATATGTTTCTGACTAAATCAAGTTTATCTTTCTAACATCCACCCTTCAAAACTATATCTCTAAGAGCATACTTTAGACTAGATAGTTGTTGCCCTTCCACACCCTCTGTTGTGTCACAAACCCAATTCCACCTCCAATGTAAAGGAGATTCCATAACCACATACCCTTTCACTTTGGCTTCTTTATTTTGAGCAATCTTTAATAAATCCTTGGAATGATCTTTGAGTGGCCCAATGCCAAGTCAATTATCGATCCAAAAATAAATGTTATCACCTGACCCAACAACATCCATTAAGTTGCTATGTAAGGACATGTTAAGGTTAGATAAGTCCTTATCCACCGAACCAATATCTTTCCAAATGCCCACAATTCGCCTATTGAAGGGAAAAGATTGAAGCCGATTTTTATTAATAGCCCGGATAACCCGGACCCAAAGTTGTTTTTAAACCTTCACCGCCACTTAGCAAGAAGGACTAACTTTAAACTCCGAATATCTCCAATTCATCTTATCCCATGCAATCCATTTAATATTTATACTTCCATTCCCCCCCCCCCCCCACACACACACACACAACAAAGGTTTTTCTAATTTTTTCAAGGGATTTGATCACTTCACTAGGAGCTCCAAAGAGAGATAAGTAATAATTAGGAAGGGCCCCAAGAGCTGCTTTAGCCAGTGTGATTCTTCCTGCCAAAGATAAACTTTTAGCTTTCCAACCAGAAAGCTTGGTATTAAACTTATCAATAATTGGCTTCCAATACTTGACCCGTTTCATGTTAGCTCCAATGGGGATACCTAAAAGGATAAAAGGAAACATACCCGCTTTGCAATGGATAAGACTTGCCATGGTTTGCGGAAACGCACCCCGCCGAAGGCAGAAACGCAAGGTGAGACGAACATGGTGATCACAAACATTGTTTATATAAGAAATACTAAATGTCATTTATTTCATCAAACATATAAGTCACATAGTCGAATGTAGATTACAAATCCTAACAAATGTTTCAAACACCTAACGGTGAAAGGGGGTGTCAACTCAAATGGTACTATTCAAATGATCCACGGCTTATTGCTAAGCTAATGGTTATAGTTGTCCGGGGAATTTTTGTTGATCTGCGATAGTTTTGGGTCTGTAGCATGTTTCTCCCCCGAAGTTGTAAAATATTAAAAGGGGCCACGGATTATAGCAACCTGGTTGAAAAGTCACTAGTCGATACCGTTAAATTCGGGTCAACCGAATGAACAAAAAATGGAGCCATGAATTGGGTCAGATGGGTTGGAATGAATACCTACAAAAGTGGCTGAAACAAAGCCCAAACACCATGCACCCCACATTCCCTGCATGTTTGTTTTATTTAGGGTATGTTTGGCAAAACTAGCTGGAAGCTGGTAACTGGTAGTTGCAAGCTGGTAGCTGGAAGCTTTTTAAATATATTTTGGTGTTTGGCAGAGTAGCTGGAGCTTTTAATAAAATGTATAAAATGACCAAAATGGGCATAATTAAAATCTTGTAAGGAAGGTTTTTATTTTGTTTTTAAAATAGAATGGGTATTTGTGTCATTTACTAATTAAAAGCTTGTAGCTAGTAGAGCTTTTTCTTAAAAGCTAGTAGTAGTAGCTTTTCACTGTAGAGCTTTTTCTCCTAACCTAAAAGCTTCCAGCTCTTCAACCAAACAAGCCTTTTATTGAGTAGGAGCTTTTTCTTAAAAGCTTGTAGCTTGAAGCTCCTAAAGGCTCCTTGCCAAACATACCCTTAGCAAATTTATTTCATGTTATGTTTTTCTCTTTTAGTTCTTTTATTTTACTATCTCAATTATTAGTGGGTAGCAGTTACTTGAATTCCCTAAAGTCTATGAACGTGGGTTAGTTGTTTTATGAGTTCCTCTATGTAATCGAATTGAAGGTGCAATGAAAGTTACAGAGGGTTTTTAGAAAGAAAAGAATTTGTGTTAATTTTTCTCAATAGATTTTGAGTTGAATTAATTTATTCCATTGCTATCACAAACTTGGCATATTTGTGTGGTGTTCTTTGAAATCTAATTACAAGTTTAGGTGGTGATTTCTGTATCCTAAATTTGTGTTAGATTGCCCTACGGATTAATCGAGTGGTGTATCTGTATCTCGAGTGACCCGTAGAACTATCCGTTTCGTTTGAATTTGAAATATCATACCTGTTGCCTACTCTGATTCCTATCATTTGGTATCAGAGCCAAAATCATCCATTCCACATTCATCACATATTTTTCTAGCTACCAAATTTCACCCCAACTATGGACGCAAAAAGAAGAACCATGGAGCAGCAAATAAGAGATCTTCAAGAACAGGTACGTAACTTGACTCTCGAGTTACACCAGCGAAGAGATCACCAACGATCCCCACCCCACTACCAACCCGATGATTATGATACCGACGAACGTTCATATGCCAGCAACTATAACTGTTATGGTTGTCGATCTCCTAATAACCGCCACAACAACGATATCAAAGTCGACATCCCCGAGTACGATGGGAAGCTTGATCCTGATGAGTTTGTAGAGTGGCTTCGAACCGTGAAACGCGTTTTCGACTACAAACAGACAGCCGAAGACAAAAGGGTGAAGGTTGTCGCTTTGAAGTTACGGAAATATGCCTCCACGTGGTGGGCAAATGTGTGTTACAAACGAGAACGACAAGGAAAAGACAAGGTGAGGAGTTGGAATAAAATGAAGAAACTACTAAAAGAGAAGTTTATGCCAACGTATTATCTTCAAGATAACTTCTCCAAATTGCATTTTATCAATCAAGGGGACCGATCAGTTGAAGAATATTCTCAAGAGTTCGAGTACTTGTTGAAGAAATGTGATTTAAATGAAGATGATCCCCAAACTTTGGTTCGATATCTAGGAGGACTGGACCCAAGAATTGCAAACGTGGTTGAGCTGCAACCGTACACTACCCTAGCAGAACTTACAATATTGGCTCACAAAGTTGATTTACAACAAAACACAGGAGGCAAAAATGATGCCGGGCGAACCGTTACCAAAACGCCGGTTACTACGAGTTTTTCCACGGGTAACTCAAGTCTTGTCACCCCCCCCCCCTCACCAAAATCTATGGATCTGCCAGAAAACTCCAATACTACTACAAGGATTCCTAAGCGTTGTTTTCAATGTCATGGATTGGGTCATATAGCTTCAGAATGTCCCAACAAAAAAATTGTTACACTTGCAGAATTTGAAATTTGTGAAAGCCCACTATATGATGAGGAACCAGCTAATGACGAGCATGAAGGAGAAGTGGTGTTAGGTCCTGATGAAGGCGAGTGTTTGGTTGTAAGGAGGGTTCTTAATGGGAATGCAGTTCAAGAAACGAACCTACAACGTGAGTCTATTTTTCTTACATGATGCACTGTCCAAAACAAGATTTGCTCTTTGGTTATTGATGGTGGGAGCTTTACTAACGTTGCATCTCAAATGATGATCTCAAAACTTATTTTGAAAATGGAACTCCACCCATCGTCGTACGACATACAGTGGCTCAACCAAGGGAAAGGTATTCATATTTCTCATCGAGTGTTACTTTCGTTTAGTATCGGTAAGACGTACTATGATGAGGTATGGTGTGATGTTATTCCTATGGACGCTTGTCATGTTTTATTGGATCGACCGTGGTTATTTGACAGAAAGGTGTTACATGATGAATTTAATAACACATACTCATTCACTAAAGATGGAAAGAAGATAATCTTGCTTCCAAAATCAACCACCGATACCGAGGATCATCGAGCATTGCCTGTTAGTACCCTCCTATGTTCAGAATCACACAAGTCAAAGGCTGCCAAAGATCTTATCCATAATAGGCTTGACGAAGGGAAACAACATGACCTTCCGGATCCATACCTGCTAGTTAATTGCAAAGATCAAAGTAATACAAGTTTGAGGTCAAATTTCTTTAATGATGGGGAGGATGATAGCAACCTGGTTGAAAAGTCACTAGTCGATACCGTTAAATTCGGGTCAACCGAATCAACAAAAAATGGAGCCATGAATTGGGTCAAATGGGTTGGAATGAATACCTACAAAAGTGGCTGAAACAAAACCCAAACACCATGCACCCCACGTTCCCTACGCGTTTGTTTTATTTAGCAAATTTATTTCATGTTATGTTTTTCTTTTTTAGTTCTTTTATTTTACTATCTCAATTATTAGTGGGTAGCAGTTATTTGAATTCCCTAAAGACTAGGAACGTGGGTTAGTTGTTTTATGAGTTCCTCTATGTAATCGAATTGAAGGTGCAATGAAAGTCACGGAGAGTTTTTAGAAAGAAAATAATTTGTGTTAATTTTTCTCAATGGATTTTGAGTTGAATTAATTTATTCCATTGTTATCACAAACTTGGCATATTTGTGTGGTGTTCTTTGGAATCTAATTACAAGTTTAGGTGGTGATTTCCGTATCCTAAATTTGTGTTAGACTGCCCTACGGATTAATCGAGTTGTGTATCTGTATCTCGAGTGACCCGTAAAACAATCCGTTTCGTTTGAATTTGAAATATCCTACCCGTTGCCTACTCTGATTCCTGTCAACGAAACTCACGTGATGTCTAGTTATGTGATCTAGCAGAAGTAACTACTGCTCCAACAAAAGTGCCCTATAACGTCAAAGATGTCTTAAGTTTTGTATACTTGTCGTTTATCATACTAGTCGGGTACCCATTATTGTGAACCGTGTCATTCAATGTGGATCATGTTTTGTGTACGTGAGATTCATGGCAGACCATGGAGTGGACCCATATGGCCCCACGTATGGTCATGGGCCACATGTTCTCCCCAATCTACCATGTGTGGTTGATTTATCATAAAAACTAGTACTCCAACATATGTTTAGCCTTTAATATGCCCAAGAATGTGTTTTAGTTGAACTAACATGTGTTAACATATCATGGCTTCTAAGATTGATCATTTTGAGGAGTAAAATTGATTGATCTTAGCTTGTCAAGGTACCTTCGACTTATTACAAAGCGTGTTGATGTGTGATTGTGATGAAAGTCGAATATAATACATTGATTATGGAAACATAAACTAAACAAGTTCTTGTTACAAAAACCATTTATATTAGATGTTTTTAAGTAAGGTGGTGATCTGAAGTTAATTCTTGTTTCATTAAAGCCGTTTATCATTAATCAAACCATGTTTCAAGGTAATGCGATTGTCAAATAGCCGATTAGTGAGTGTATAGTGCTCCTAGCCTTAGCTTGTGATCGTGAACTTAATCATGATGTCAAATGGCATCCTATTAATAGTGCTAGACTAAGTGTGATTGTGGGTTGATCAAACATGGTAGAAGGGTTGCCTCGGTTCACAATGAGGGCCGATAGATAGGGTAGAATATAACTTACCTAGGTGTGACTTGAGAGGGTGCAACACTTGAGACTTTGGAACCTTCCTTGTCTTGATGCTCATGCCTTGATCTCTTGAGGGTGCTCTCGGGTTAGAGGGTGAAGGTCCGTGAGTTTTGAAGTAGTAAATGGAGATGTTTTAGTGTAGAGAATGGAATGGTGTGAGCCTCCTTATATAGTGGTGTGTGTAGGTAGTAGACAAAACAAGAATGGTAAGCTTATCTTCTTCTTATGGATCGATCAAGAGAATCAAGCACAAATAGGTGTTAATGTTGACAACACACTAATCTTTTCTTACTCTCCAATAATCGGCCGATTTCATGGAGTCACAAAGGGGCATGGCTCATTCCTTGGGAAGTGGTGTGTCAACTTGTCTTTTGCCTATTTTGGTGTAAATGCTTACCTCATATGTGATTACATCATTGTTGTGGTGGTCATCTTCTTGTTTGTTGTAAAGAGCCGATAGGTTAGAAGCTTTGTAGGAATGAAAGGGACCTTTCCTAGGATCATGGGTTTTGTTTGTTACTTGGATGTTGATAGCTCAATACTCTTAGTTGTCAAGTGTAAGAGTTTGCATACATGGGTGTAAGGTTTCGGCCAACATAGATGTAAAAAAGGGACCTGTCAAGATCAAGTGAAAGTGATGGTTCTTCGTTTTCTTTCTTTTGGCCGAATATGAAGACAAAAGGGGAAGATAATGCCAAATTTGATAAATATCAAGTCAATGGATGAGCTTAGTTGTCTAATTAGGTCTACAAAGGTATAAGTTAGGGTGTTTGTCTTATTGTGCCATGCATGACAAGGTTAAGCAATGGATGTGTGTATGTGGTGTCACAATCGGCCAATGATGGGAAGAAAAGGAAATAGAATTTTGGTAGTTTATCATATAAGGTAGTCCATCATTTTGGTGAGTTAATATTATGTGTATATGTGTACGCGAGTGTGTGTGTAGCTTCATTGCGTAGTTATTTTCAAATGATCATCCAAACATTAAGGCGCACCGACACTCTTATTTAATTGTACAGACATGACTAGTAAATTTTGGCGGGTGTCACATTCTCCCCCTGTTTAGAGAATTTCGTCCGTGAAATTCTGGTGTGTCGTCTAGTTTTCAAGTGGTATCTAAGCTTCATCTGGTTTTCTACTGATTAATGGTCTATACTTAGTTAAAGCAAAGTCTATGCACACATAGAGAGTAAAAATGTGGTCTTGTCATAAACATTAAACATACCTGTGACAACATGTTACTCTTGCCTAGCTTCCCTTGCTTCCATTACGAAGGCTCTACCACGAGGAGGGCTGACATTACCATTCTAGTCCTTCAGCTTCGGACAGGCTCTCTTGAGGTGCTCCGTACTACCGCATTCATAACATTCCCACCGAGCTTCCTGGTTCGTGCAATGCCTGGACAGGTGGCCTGGTTTTCTGCACTTGTGGCAAGTAAAACTTTCGCATGTTCCCTTACGGTGAAAACCGCATTTGTCACACTTGGAATGCGCTCCTTGGTACGGTTTCTTCGCCACTACCGCATACCCATTCGCAGCCTCCTGCTTCTTACCTAGATGGTTCACAAATTCCTGGTCATTCAGCTTCCGTTTCTCACCTGTACCCTTCTTGATCAAAGCTCCAGATCGAAAAGCCTCATCCGTCAGACTATGCGCCAAAGTCACAACACTTTGGATAGTGGTGGGTCGTGACGACGTTACCATGCTTTGAATTTGAGGTACAAGACCCCAAATGTACCTTTCAATCCTTTTGAACTCATGCATAACCATATGCGGGACAAGTCGAGAAAGCTCGTGAAATCGAGTGGTGTATACCGATATTTCTACTCCATCCATGGCCAAGTTCCAAAACTCGGTCTCAATCTTCTGCAATTCGTTTCGAGGACAGTACTCTGCCAAGAGCATGGACTTCAGATCGTTCCATGAAAGTTGATTCGCAGCTTCTTTTCCCAGTGTCTGGACTTGTATATTCCACCACGTCATGGCTTCATCCAAGAAGGTGCAAGTAGCATACTTGACCTTGCAGTTCTCAGCACAGTCACTAATGTCGATCACGGACTCCATCTTCTCGATCCACCGAACAATTCCTACTGCTCCTTCAGTACCATTGAAACTACGTGGATTGCATGCCAAAAATGCCTTGTACGAGCAACCTTTCTGTACCTCCTCGGTCCCTGTGCCACTTCCAGTCCTAGCACCATCTCCACTGGTACCTCTACCTCCGACGCCACCGCCAGATCCTCCACTCGTGCCATTTCGGGCTGCCTCATACTATGCAATAGCAGCTGCAACTTGTTGTGAAACCAACTGCGCAATGTCTTCAGGGGTCATCAGGTTTCCTTCTCCAGAGTTGTTGTGAGCAGATCTTGTTGCTGGTGCCATGTACTCTTCCAAATCACATGATCATCCAAACATTAAGGTGCACTGACACTCTTATTTAATTGTACGGATATGACTAGTAAATTTTGGCGGGTGTCATAGATCATGGAAGACAAAATTGGCTGCAATTGTGATTGCAGCCTTACTGTCACTAACGCTATGTTCCCGAGTTCACTAAACAAGGGAAAAGAAAAGAAAGGATGTTTTTTCCCTCCCTTTCTATTCCTTTCTTCTCCTCTTCTTCTTCTCCTTTTCTTTTCCTTTCATTTCCTCTCAATTTGGGAGGATGATTTTTACTTTGTTTTTCTCTTCATTTCCTTTCTTTTCCATCTAAAAATGAACCCTGGAACACGGATTTCTTCTTTCCCTTCATTTCCTTTCCTTTGAAGAAAACTCAGGAACACACATGAAACTCACCTTTCCTTCGTTTTCCTTTCTCTTCCCCTGTTAAGTTAACTTGGGAACACAGCGTAAACAAATCAACTAGTAATTGTATGTTTATTTTTAGTTGACTTAACATTTTTCTAAGCCAGATGACTTCAGAATTAGCCGAACACAGTGCTCGGTATTCAGTTTCAGCTGAAGATCTTGAGACTGTGCTCTACTGCTCTGTTTCTTGATCTTCCAAGAAACTAGTGAACTTCCTAAAAAAACATAATAACTAGTGATAGATTTCCTGATGACAATACACTTTGCCAAATCAGCATCAACATAGGCAGTAAGACCAAGCTGATCATATTTCTTAAATAAAATTCCTTTTCGTAGTGATAGTTTCAAATATCTAAGTAGCCTTTTGTGGATATAATTGTGTATTGTGAGCTTGATGAAACAATATTTTTGCGTAACAAATGAATAGCAAATTCAATATCTTTGATAAACAATAGTTTGTCACTGAAAACATCAGTATAATGTATTAGGGTATATGGTGTGGAGGAGACCCATCTTTAAGGATGGTCCTTCACATCATCTGTCATGTTAGCGTGGGACAGGTCCATCACCCATAGGATAGTCCAAGTGTGTGGAGGATGGGCCTACCCCCTCCCCCCACCCCCACCCCCACCCCCACCCCCACCCCTCTCTTTTTTTTTTTTAATAAATTAATATTCAATATTTAAAAAAAAGTAAAATTAATATTAATAAGCCTAAAATTACACACAAAAAAGACTAAAAAAATACAAGATTTCCAAAATTAAAAAAACTACAAATTTCATTTTTTGGCGATCTTCTCATTCATTTTTCGCAAAACGGGACGATCTTCTTCGGGATAATCGTTTATGTCGGTTTTCATTATTTTCCATTCTTCTAATTGTGTCGCTTCTACTTTCAACTGAATATTTCATCTACTTTCTCTTGCTTTACCTTTTCTCCTTGCATCTCATCTCACTAAAGGTATGCATGTTTGAAGGTTTGCAATTCGACCACCAAATTACTCAAAGAGCTTCTATGTGCCATTATAATGAAAAGTGGTTGATACATATTAAATGAAGGCTTGAAGCCCCTGGTTTAAGGTGCCCTTAATTTAATGGCCAATGTACTTGATGGCAATGAATTATGGTTCCAAAGCTACAAGGGGTACTCCATTTATTTATTTTTTTAAATACATTGATTTCTATCAATCCTGTACTGCTACATCACTTCATTTAAACAGTTTTTTTGAGGCAACACTTCAATGATTCGTTTATTTATTTTTCATTTAAATAGATAAATATATATCAGTGGAGCACCCTCTACGCAAACACCTTGAGAGAGCACCCGAGCATTGAGGAGGAGTTGGCTATTGAGTTCACGCATGTCGACTATGTCACTCAATACTGCAACAGTTTCGACCATGTCGAGGCAAGACAATTGTTGCGTAATGTTTAAGTTTTTAATTATGTTTTTAATATTTTGTATTTATTTATGATTAATATTATTATATTTATGTTTTGTGGGTTTTATTTAATTGTGTTTTATGTGTTTGGACAATTGAAATAAATAGAATTTAACTAAAAACAGTTAAAAATAAATTAAAATAATAAAGTCACACGGTTTCGAAACCGTGGTCAAACACACAGTTATTCTTCACGGATCCACTACCAGCACCACCGGCGACCCTGTTGCCGTGTTGATAGTGGGGTTACCATGAGGTCCCCGTTGTGGATACGGGAAGTTCCTTGTCCCCCCTAAGGCATAAAAATTGTAACATCCGGCCCCTCTATCTGTAACATCCGACCCCTCTAACCACCAATATTGTCCGCTTTGCCCCGATGAGTTGCCCATCCAGAGCTCACGGATTTGTTTTTGGTTGCCCAGGTGGAGGCTTCTCAGGAGGTCACCCATCCTGATACTACTCCTACCTGAGCATGCTTAACTGTAGAGTTCTCCTCTTATCTACTAACATTAAGCTACAAAACGCGTTGGTGATTTAAGAGGCATTGGAATACATATGAACCAAGGATCTCTTCTGGCCACGACCGATGTGGGATTTTCCTGGGGTGTCACATTCACCTCCTGTTTGAGTCTCATCGTCCCTGATGAGGTATGCACCCACCATCCCGAACGGCACGGGAGTGGCTCCGATACCATTTGTAACATCCGGTCCCTCTCACCATCAATATTGTCTGCTTTGCCCCGATGAGTTGCCCATCCAGAGCTCACGGATTTGTTTTTGGTTGCCCATGTGGAGGCTTCCCAAGAGGTCACCCATCCTGATACTACTCCTACCTGAGCACGCTTAACTGTGGAGTTCTCCTCTCATCCACTAACATTAAGCCCCAAAACGCGTTGGTGATTTAAGAGGCATTGGATTACATATGAACCAAGGATCTCTCCTGGCCACGGCCAATATGGGATTGTCCTGGGGTGTCACAAAAATGATTAATCTTAAAAAACCAAAAGTATGTAAACTGCTAGCAAAATTGCAACATAAAGAATGGTCCTCAACCAGTCAACCGAAGGCCGTGTATGACAAATTTTAGAGTTGTTCTTAGGCGGGGTGTAATGGATTGTGAATTAGGGCGTGGATTGGTGGAAAATGTCACAAAACGTCAGGGCACACTGCCCCTGGGCGTTTTGGGTGGTTTTTCTTCTTTGGCGTGGAATTAATAACGCTCAACTTTGGCGTGAATTATGCTTCTTTTTGGGAGCCAATCAAGTAACTCCGTTTGGAGTGGAGGGCATGAATTATTGTTTCCACTACAAGAGGTCTTAACAAATAAGTAGGGCTAAGCACTTCACGCTTTCGAACCATCAGAACCGAGGAACTGAAACTGAACCGCTAGATCCGAACCGTATTCTTGTATTTAAGGTCTGGTTCCGGTTCTTAAATTTTGGTGAAAACGGTTCCCGGTTCGGTTTGGTTCAAAACCACGGGCCCGTTTAAAGAACCGCTAGAATTGGGTTAGGTTAAAACTCTAAATATTATACTTAAAAACCCTATTAATTTAGTGGGCTTTTTCAAGTAGTCTGTAGGCCGACCATCGGCATTTTCAGTTACCCAGTTTAATCTTTATAAAGAACATTTTTCAAGTCATGTTAACTATATAACATCTAACAAACTTGTAAAGATATGAGTTCCGTTCGAATTATATAACTTCTATAAAACATATAAAGTGCGATAAAGGGAAAGAAAGTAGCTTAAACTGAGAACCAACACTTACAAAATCATTTATGAGGTGCAGAGGTTGGCTTATAAGGTGTATCGGTTAATGATTCAATGTAACATGTGACATACTAATGCATGACATATATTATTCGCAGTACCAAAATTACAATCATTGCATATATGCGACTAGGTTATGTACCCGTGTGATACACGGGTTGAACAATTTAAATTATATATATTATATATAAATTTAAAATATAATTAAGAAAAATTATATTACATATGTTATTTAAATTAAAAAAAAGTTTCCTGTGCAACCGAAAAAATATTAAATATTCATCAGCCCCTAAATGATTTCTTGTAAAAAAACATTTTTATTCACATAAAACTTTTTTCAAATATTCCAAAATATATCTTCCATACACAGCTATTACCTTGTAGACTGCAGGTACAACAAAACAAAACAAAAATAAAAAAAAAGTAATAAAGGTAAATCTGTTTAGGCTAGGATATAAAAAATGATATTAATTTAAAAGTATCTCCTCATCCATTAAACCAACCCAATCGAGTATTGTTCATTTTGGAATTTGACGTCAAGATTCCTCAAAGCCAAAGTATTTCTAACCTTGTGTGTATAATCATTTTTTTTTCTAACATCAAGGTCCTTAAACATAATGACATTTATTGGTTCAATTTGATTGTATTATAAAAAAAGATTGTGTAAATTAATAGCTTGAAAATAAAGATTGAAACGAATTAATAATGCAAAGACTGTTTAGATATTGCATTTCTCTATTGAAGTAACTTGAAAAAACAAAGTCAATGAAGATTTCACTTAATTATTTTTCATATATAAAATGTACTTTATATATCAAGCTATTATAATACAAAAATAGCCAAACATATTTAGTTTTGTATTGAATCAAATATTTAATTGATGTGGATTGATTTGTTTTATTTTATTTGTTTAGAATATTGTAAGAAATATAGTTTTAAACTTAGAGTACAAGATTTAAATTTAATAACATATAAATACATTATCTTAAAAAAATAATTAATTTTTAATAAAGATTACTTTTGTTAGTTCATAAACATTTTCAAATTATGTCTATTAATTTATTTCTAATTTTGTATTAAAATATAATTATGTTAATTGATTTACAAAAACATAGAATATATATATTAAACTGAATTCCAGTAATTATATTAATAATTATAGTTGTAACAAATAAAAACTGAATAAGTAATAATTATTAAATAAAGAAACAAATTAAAATAAATGTATTGTTTGAAATAATAAAATGGGAGGCTTTATAATGGAGTTCTATGTACTCCATGTGCTGTCTTTTATTACTATAGATAAAATCGATTAATGTTGATTGATTTATTTTATTTATTTATTTGTTTTAAACAATATAAAAGTCTCACAAAAAAGTTTGACTAATTGCATTGTGTTATTATTAATTTGTTTATTTGACTTTTGAACTATTTTAAGCATTTAAAATTAATATGTATTTGCTAAACATAGTTTAAAATCTAAAACAAGGACCAAAATAATAAAACTTAATAATCATTTGTCAAATATTGTAACAAAATTAATTTTAAACTTAGAATAACAGATTAATTTTTTTTAATGGGTTAATTTAAGGTACATGATTTAAATTCAAAGTTAATAATACATAAATATAAATATGTTATATAAAAAAGAATCATGTGTTTTCTTTTATTAATGATTTCAGTTACAACTTTTTTTTTGAACATTTTTTTGAACATATTTTGTAATTAGTGTAATTACTAAAATTTAATTTAATAAACTTATATTTTGCAAATCAATTATTATAATTAAATTTGAGTTTAATGTATTAAATAATAAAATGAGAGAATTCATGAGGGTGTGTCATGTGTCTCATGTGTTTTCTTTTATTATATAGTGTAGATGTAGATGTAGATTAGTACCGTCATTTTCAAAAATGTATCGTACGTCCTTAATATGATTATGACCCCACAACTTTAGTTTACCAAAATTGTCTTTTATTTAATTGTTAATTTTAAAGAACCGTTAAACCCGGTTTCGAACCGAACCATTAGTTTTTATACGGTCCGGTTTCGGCTCTTATATTTAGCACTAAACGGTTCCGGTTTGGGTCGGTTTGGTCCGGTTCTTAACCATTGCACACCCCTACAAATAAGTGATCGTATAGGAGTTGCACATTTTTGCACGATATAAGATTTCCCGAGTGCACTATTTTTGTGATAAACATACCTTCATATTTGCAAGGAGGGGATGTCCCTAAAACTAGTGAAAGTAGTCACTCATGGCAAACTCTAAAATAAAAAGAAGTGATAATTATGCGTTAATAATGACTCTAAATAAGTTTTTCTTTTAAAATCCATCTTCAACTCTTCAAATGTAGAACAGTAGAAGTTATATGTTATTAGAAGGGTGTGCACGGTTCGGTTTTATGGTAAAATTGTAACCATAACAGAAGTGTTCGGTTTTGGGTTTTTGAAATCCGTTCGGTTTTGGTTTTTCAATTTTAGAGATTGTTTTTTCGGTTTTTGCCACATAATTACGTAAAAATTAAAAATACTGTGATTTCAGCGGGTTAAATCAACGAAGATGACACCCAGATCACCATTGATGGCCATGTGGTTCCGGAAGTAACTAAGTTTAAGTACCTAGGATCGTTTGTTCAAAGGGACGGGGAGATAGACAGTGATGTAACACACCGCATACAGGCAGGATGATGTAAGTGGAGAGCAGCCACTGGGGTATTGTGCGACAAGAGGTTCCCAATAAAGTTAAAGGGTAAATTTTATAGAGTTGCAGTTCGACCTGCTATGTTATATGAGACAGGCTGTTGGGTCATCCGAAAGACACATGATCGAAAAATGGATGTAGCAGAGATAAGGATGTTGAAGTGGATGTGTGGTCATACTAGGTTAGACCGGATAAGAAATGAGGTGTTCAGAAAAAGGTTAGAAGTGGCTAACCTATCAGATAAGATAAAGGAGGGGAGATTAAGATGGTTTGGACATGTGAAGCGGAGACAATTGACAGCTCCAGTTAGGACAGTTGAACACCTCATTGTGGAGGGGAGAAGGAGTAGAGGCAGGCCCAAATTGACGTGGGATGAACGGATTAGGCAAGATTTGTTATAACTGCACATATCTAAGGATATGGTCCAAGATAGGAATTCGTGAAGGCTTAGGATTAAAGTTAAAAGGGGAAGATTACTTTTGGTGTTTGTGCTTTGATTTCTAGGGATGGTCTCTGTGCTTCTAGGTATTTTGCTATTTTCTTGTGGTTAGGTATGTACTTTCTAATCTATGCTTTTCATTCGATACTCTTTTGGTTATTCAGTTCGTTTTTTCGGCATTTATAAAATGCAAAACTGAAAGTGAATCGCTAATTTCGGTTTGGTTTTCTAGTTATTTTGCGGTTGGTCTTTTTCGATTTGGTTAAATCAGTTTTTTCAGTTTTCTGCTCACCCCGTAACGTAACGTATGCATGTCAATTTTTCAAAAATAAATCTGATGTTTTGATTCTTGTTACGAGGAGTAAAAAATAAAAATAAAAATAAAAATTGACACGTGTTAGGTTATTCTGCAATTAAAATGCTACCATTTATGTAGGAAGCTAATAGGGGGTGAAGATAGAGTTGGATTCTAATTCAAGAAATTGAAACGTGATCCTCTCTCTCTCTCTGTCTCTATATCCCCTCTTTTTGTTGAAATAATCTTCATTCAGGTATTAATAATATTATTTGTTCTCCTGAATTTATGTATTAGTTTGCTTAATGTGTTGTCATGCAAAATAATGCGTTATCATGAAATTTTGCATGAATATTCAAATGCTAGTATCGACTTTGGATTTTAACCATGATGATAATGATTGATCAACAGAAATTTTGCATGCCTCAATGTTTTATAAATTGTTGATATGGTTTTGTTTTTGTTTTTGTTTTTGAATATGTAGTTTGATTTTTGTGTTGAGGAGGGACATCAAGAATTGTGTTACATATGAATATTTGAATTTTCCGGCAGAGTTTGTTGGAGGGCCGGAAAAGTTCATCTTGACATATGGCTTCGGCCCCGAATGCTGCTCCGGCCCCGGAACCACCACCTTCTTCTAACCCCTCACCACCACCACCTGCTGAATCTAAACCATCGCCACCTACTGAGTCTTCACCACCACCCCCATCGCCCCCGCCTTCACCGCCACCACCTAAGGCTTCTAGACAACCTGCGGCCCCTCCACCGCCTAAATCACAGCCCCCGCCCTCCTATGATGAAACCCCGCCCGCCCCCCCACCGCCAACACCCACCCCTGATGTAACAACCCCTCCTCCGCCTTTCGTTGTACTGCCACCACCCTCCCAAGGGTCTGTCCCGCCTGCGGTCAATTCTCCACCACCGCCTGCTGCAATCCCTGCAGGACGAGAAACGCCTCCTTCTATACCAAACATAATTCCAACTGCGGACGCTTCTGACAAAGGCGCTCCAGGACCCGCTAGGAAGTTACCTAGTCCATCCGGCCGAAAATCAGCTTCCAAGTCTTCATCAACGGATTATAGTGCAACTAATATTCCAATCATTATTGGTGGGGTAGTTGCTGCCATTGTAGTGTTTCTTGCTCTTTTTGTCATTTGTGTTATGTGCAAAAAGAAAAAGAAAAAAGGTTACTATATTCCTGAGCAAAGCCCGGGAGTAGGTGGAGGTGGACCCTACTATTATGGTAAACCGGACCATGTGGTCAGGGTTGGTACTGGTGGTGGTTGGGGACAGCCGCCACAACCACCACCAGCGAACAGTAGTAGTGAGTTTCCTGGGCCTGGAATGTCAATGGGTTCTGCAAACGTGCCACTTGCATTCAGCCAGAGTCAATTCTCATACGATGAATTAGTAGCCGCCACCGGAGGGTTCACCCAGTACAATCTTTTGGGTCAAGGGGGGTTTGGGTTTGTGCACAAAGGGGTGTTGCCTAACGGTCAAGAGGTTGCTATAAAGAGCTTAAAACCAGGTAGCGGTCAAGGTGAGCGGGAGTTTCAAGCGGAGGTTGAGATCATTAGTAGGGTTCACCATCGGTATTTGGTTTCACTTGTGGGATATTGTATTAGCGACGGGCAGAGAATGCTTGTTTACGAGTATGTTCCTAATAACACCTTGGAGTTCCATCTTCATGGTGAGTTGATATTAATACATGTTGGCTAAATCAAAATGATACACATCCCATCTTCATGGTGAATGCATCATGAAACCGAACTTTTATATGTAGGAAAGGGTCAAGTGGTTATGGATTGGCAAACTAGAATGCGTATCGCGCTTGGATCTGCCAAAGGACTAGCTTATCTCCATGAAGATTGTAAGACACAAGCACTCAATCTCTCTCTTTAAATACTAGAGCTAGCAAGATCGGTAGGTTGGGTTATGGGTCAAAATGGATCGGGACATGTTGATGTGCAAAGTTTTTAATAAAATAGTTTTTGTGTTAATTATGATTAAAAAAACACTATTATCTCTATATTAATCCTAATCTTTGGGACATTGTTTCAACCAGATTGAAACGTTTGAGATAAAACACAACCTAAAACGACAATTCAGTAAATAGGTTGAAATTGACACCTCCATTAGATACATGAAAATTTCGTTAAAAAATTGTAGGCCATCCTCGGATCATTCATCGAGACATCAAATCTGCTAACATTCTCCTTGACCATGACTACGAAGCGAAGGTAACTGCTAAAGATATTTAACATATGCGGCCTAGTTTGTTAGTTCATGACATATCATGAATGTATACATAGGTGGCTGATTTTGGATTAGCTAAACTAACAACCGCGAATGACACTCATGTCTCAACTCGCGTGATGGGAACTTTCGGGTAGGTTAGCTATGCTTTGAATGGTTAGTTTTATATAAAGTTTGTTAGTCTGTACAAATAATTTTCTTCAGTTTATGGAACAAATAATAGGTACCTAGCTCCGGAGTATGCTTCAAGTGGGAAGCTATCAGACAAGTCTGATGTTTTCTCGTTTGGCGTCATGTTGTTGGAGATTTTGACAGGAAGGAAGCCGATTGATCCTGAGACGGAATACATGAATGACAGTTTGGTAGAATGGGTATGCATAGCAGCCAACCTATTCCAAGTTCTCTCAACTATTATGAGAGGTGGCAAAAGGGGGTCAACGGGTTAGGTAAATGGTAACGGGTCAAAATGGGTAACTTTTTGTTAGGTTGTAAATACGATCACTTTAACTATTTGCCCGGTTTAAGATAAGAAATAAACCAAATCGACTCATTTTTAAATAAATTGGTCGAATATGCCACCTCTAGAATTTATATAAACGTGTTAACGATTTCTGTTGGTTATCTATGGGACTCAAAAACAGGCGAGGCCACTCATTGCCAAAGCGAAAGAAGATGGAGACTACAACGAACTTGTGGACCCACGCTTGAAAGATAACTATGATCGCAACGAGATGGAACTAATGGCTTCTTGTGCTGCAGCTAGTATCCGTCATTCTGCTAGGAGGCGTCCTAAGATGAGCCAGGTTAGTTAAATGTAGCCTGAATTTTCGCACACTGGTGCATCGTCCACTAGACATGAGGTTATAGTTGCATACTAATTAATACGGTATTTTCACATGAAAATAAAAAAAAAAAAACAGATTGCGCGAGCATTAGAAGGGAATGCGTTATTAGATAGCTTGGATGAGAAGGAAACAAGAGAAGAACATTCCGCATCCGCATTAGACTCAAGTGAATCAAGTGTTTACGACACAAGGGCCTACAATGATGACATGATTAGGTTCAGGAAGATGATTATGTCGACCGAAGAATCTTCAGGTAGTGAGATGGGTAGTTCCGGACCGTATAGATGAACACTGTAAACTTATACTACCTTTCAAGCGTGTGAATCAAGTGTTTGCCACATTGTACATGTTAACATAGCTGATCCAAACCAACTAAACTAGTAGTTGGTTCAATGGTTAGGCGAGACCTGAAACGTCTTTGACCATCGAAAGTAGTTGGGTCAATGGTTAAGGGCGCGTAAGCCCGAAGTAATAATATACCTGAAACGGCTTTAACTAACCATCGAAGACTGATGGCACAGGCAGGGCCAAGTTATACCAATATAACATTTCAATTAGACATTTAGACCTGCCCCTAAAAGGTCAAAACCAATAAATCCAAATTTGTTTGCACATATCACATTACATATGTACATTTTATATCTGATATTTATGATTTAATTATCGTTAAAAAAACTATATATGTGATTTAATTTGACCTTTAAGAGTGATTCACAAGGCTTCGAGCTTGAATCATGTTTCAACAAGTTGTTTTGTATGTCCGTGGATCAAACATGGAACGAGGAGTTTACCTAGGACGAGCTGTTTGTGAGGTATTTGAGATTGACTTATTTAAAACTCAAGGAGCGGGTTTATACAAGGTCGAGCCCTATCTTTACATACCAAGATTGACTAGGCCCGTAAGCCTAAACCGTCATATTGTTTATGTTAACATAATAACTTTTATGTAAAGTATATACTTACACAGTAAACATTAATATGTATAAAATTATTTAAAAAAAATAACTAAAAGGGGTCCTCTAACTAAAAAATATATAAAAATGGAACTATAAATATATAAAAATGAATAATTAAATAAATATATAATAAGTAACAAACGAGCCTATCTCGAGCTCTCATAAATTAAATGAGTCAAGCCCGAGCTTTAACAAACTCGGGTTCAAGTCGACTCATTTTGTTATAGACCGAAACCATTGCATGGTATGTGACTTGTCTCACATTTGTTGTATAGGCAACAATTGTGGGGATTATAATCCAAATGGACTCTCTCTCCAATTAGACTAATCTTTTAGGATGAGTTCTCTTAGACCGTACGGAGTGGAAGCGGGGGAAAGAGGGGCGTGATGTGGCACATGTGGGGACCATGTGTGAAGGGTGAAAATTGTGGGGAGTGGAAGGGGGGAAAGGGGGGAAGAGAATAATATTATTGTGTGTAAGATTAAAAAAAAAACAAACCAATCACAAAGCTCCACCTCAGCCCAACCCTCCGCCCCACGCCAGTGGAGTTCTTCCCCCTAAGTTCATGGCGTGAAACCCCCCCACCCACCCACCCACCCACTCGGATTGTCTTATAGTCTTTTTGTTGATGACATGTTTGATGCTTAAGGACAAGTATTTTTTTTTTTTGGAGGGAAGTATTGTTACATGTCAAAATACTAAAGGGGCTATTTTGTAGTTGTTGCAAAATGTGGAGGGTTGTAATTTTAAATTGCCATTTGTATCAGTTGTTAAATAACAAACATAGAACATAATGAAGTATCGATGATTTGAGTAAAACTTCCTCTTTGTGTTCTTCTCTCTTAACCGATCATATACCTTGACTATCGGTTTGTCACGTATCACATTTACACTCTTAACTCTAACACTGTGTTCCCGAGTTTCATTAAAGGATGGAAGAGAAAGGATCTCCCTCCTCTTCCTTTCTCTCCAAATCCTTCCAAATTGGAAAGATTGAAAATCACACTAAAATCCTCTTTATTATCCCTCTCATTCCCTCCCTTTTCCTCATACAAAAAACTCTGAAACACATTTTTCTCCACTTCCTTCCTAATCCTTTCTCTTCCATCCTTTAATGAAACTCTGGAACAAAATGTAAATATGCGAAGACACTAGGTCTGCCCAATCCAATATTAATTTATGCTTTTACTTAAGACATTTAATTAATAATAGATTTTTCACTACCAATTTGCCCAATCCAATAACAGATCCAAAATTCACTAATTTCTTGCTGAAGGTTAAGAGGCGTAAAAAACCCAGTTTGGACCTGTCAAACTGGTCCCAAACTGAAATCATTCCTAACAAAAACTCGGTTTAGGCCCAACCAACCTTTAGGTTTGACACAAGTCTCACTTTTTGAAACCGGTTTATAACCCAAAATGGTTTGGAAAAAAAAAAAAAAAAAAAAAAAACTAGTTAGAAACCCTTTTTTTCTCCCAAACTGGGTTATAACTCAACCCCAATCAATTTGATAGGTTTGAACAATTTCCCATCCAATCAATTTATTCAATCCGCTTCTGGGTTATCTTGTATCGAATACTAAGGGGGAACGGGGCACTACCCGTGAGTTTTTTCAACTTCGCTGATTTCAACCAATCATATATTGCCACATCATATCACTGATTTCCTTCACTGAAACATTTTTTTGGTGGAACACTTCACTTATTATTTACCCACAATCAATGATAGAGAGATAGAGACAAAGAGAGAGAAATCACGGGTACCAGCCCGTTAACTAGAACCAGAATTTGGTTCACGGGACCACTACCACCATGGGTGGCGGCGGTGTTACCGTGTTGATAGTGGGGTACCCGTGACCATTCTGATAGCGTCCCGTCCCCGCTAACATACATTTTTAAATATATTTCGTACTTTAATATCCGTACTTTATTTATTATACATAAACTCTTTTTTTTACATTATGATGTTAAACCGGTATACAACCGTTATACCAATACGGCAATACCCCACGCTCAGGGCCCATCGAGAGAGCAAGGTGTGACAGATTGATATCAGAGACCAATTTGGTTTAACAACCATACAGGCATACATGTTAATATAGAAATGGGCCGGGCCGGTGTTAATAAAGGTAGAAGGCCCATATCAGTTAACATATATCTTCTACAAACCCGGGCACAAAACTATTCGACCCGGTATGATAATGATACAAACATCATTATACATCTATCGACTCGACTACCTTCAAAACCCTAGCAGCTGCTAACTATATACAAATAATAATATTATTATTGGTATCGGATTGTGTGTTTTCGATGGGGGATTACAACAATGATCCGTTCATGCGCGGCGGCGCCAACAACAACAACGCAGCGGCCGTTCAGGCTCGCACTAAGCAACAGAATCGTGCCAATCTTATGCAGATGAAACTGGTATTTGTTCATTCGCAATTCGTTAGTTATCGATCTGTTATTATTTTAGCTGGTGATTGGATTGAATCTAGGGATTCGGTTGAGAATAAATTTCACATAATTTATTAGAAACTAGGTTAAGAATATGTGTGTTACACTGGTTGAATAAGGAAATATTAAATAGTTAGTGATGAAGAGTTAGGTACAGAAGATTAGGAAAATTACCAAAAGTAAATACTAAGTGTATATTTGTCATTATTATTATTATTATTATTATTATTATTATTATTATTATTATTATTATTATTATTATTATTATTATTATTATTATTTGCAGTGATTTGGAAACAGTTAGGGTTAGTGTTTTTAGTTCTAGATAGGGATGCGATTGAGAGCTAGTTTTAAATGATTTATTTTAGGTTTTATTGAGTGGAGATGATGCGAGGATTTGAGTCAGTAAACATTAGCTTGTTGTCTCTTAACTTTTCTGCAATGGATAGTGTTACTAGCTTCGGTTATTGATTGAACGTAGGGCTTCGATTGAGAACTAGTTTCACATAATTAATTATAGGTTTTATTGAGTGGAGATGATGTGAGCATTTCAATTGGTAGATATTAGCTTTTTTGTTCCTAACTTTTCTGTGGTGGATTTGGAAACCGGTAGGGTTTGTGTTAATTTTTGTTGTTTTAGTTACTGATTGAACGTAGGGATCTGATTGAGAACTAGTTTCACATAATATGTTTAAGGTTATTGGGGGGAGATGATGTGATACTAAATTGATGAACATTGGTATTTTGTCTCCACTTTCACGTTGATTGCATATTTGCATGACTGGAGATAGTTATTTTAATTTTGGATGCTATGTTATGATTCTTCTTTGTGAATATTTGATACTGATTTGTAGTACTTTACTACTTTGTGTTTTGCAGATTGGGCAGAGTCATCCAACTGGATTAACTAATAATCTGTTGAAGCTCTTTGAGCCACGGCCTCCTCTGGAATATAAGCCACCACCTGAGAAGAGAAAATGTCCGCCATACACAGGTATTTCGTATATGTTATATTGTTTTACCTTTCTGATATGTCATTGACGTGGATTGGTTTGGAAGATCTAATTGGTTTTCTTTTTTTGAAAGGCATGGCGCAGTTTGTTAGTAACTTTGCTGAGCCCACTGATACTGAATATGCTCCACCTATACAAAAAGGCGAAACTCCTGTAAGATGTTGTATTTAGCAAACTAAATATCTCATTGTATGCAATTGTCTTTTGCTTGCTATAATTGTTTTGTGAATGAAAAAAAGCATAACTTCATGGCTCACATCGTAATATGGTCTGTATTATGGAACAGAAAGAAAACGAAAACGTATCACTATTCATGGGGTTTTCTAGTTAATTCGTGTTTTTTTCCGCGAAAGTTGTAAAGTTGTTTTGTTTATTAAAGCTCTGAAAAGCCTCGTTTTGCAATCCTCAGAAAATGCATTTTTTGCTTATTGAGCATCTATTACTATTGTTTGATGTTTAGTGAATATTTTTATTAAGTATGGATGATCTTGTAAAGGTAAAGCTATATATTAACAGTTTTATGTTTTCTTTTCCATTTATGTGAATTAGGGCCAAAAGAAGGCGAGAATTCACCAGCTACGGCTCGAAGAAGGTGCAAAAAAGGCTGCCGAGGAACTTGAGAAATGTAAGAAAGCGTCTTTTTTTCTTTTGCTTTTTTTAGTTGATATGTGTTAGGATGTAATGTGACTTAAATATTGGTGCCTGGTGGCTTATGCAGATGATCCTAACAGTGACCCAAATATATCTGGAGATCCTTACAAGACGTTGTTTGTTGCTAGACTTGTGAGTAATACTGTCTTTTGCATTGATGGCCTTTTGGATTTACTTTTTCATTTCCTATTTAATTTACTTGATATTCTTTTACTTTCAGAACTATGAGACAACTGAGAGCAGAATAAAAAGGGAGTTTGAGGCATATGGGCCCATCAAACGGGTAGGTTTTGTAGAGTACCCTTTAAAGGGACTCAAGGTTATAGCCTTTTGTTCGGTAAGAGGTTTGATTTTGTGGTATAATGGTATGTGGGCAACGTCTTTTTCTTGTTGTCTGCCCAAAACCTTTCTGAAATTTAGAACTTCAGAGAAAAAAAAAAAGAACTCATTTTTTTGCTGATGAGCGATTTTGTTGTGAAAAGAAAAATCCAGCAACTGTTTTGACAGACTTAATCATATTTTAGTAACTGTGTTATCTTGATCTTTGTAAATGATATATAAATAAACCATTTAATATTTAATCTGCAATTATTCATATAAAATTTACACATGGATTATAAAGTTTAGTTTAAGCATTTACAACAAGATATGACAAATTTGGTTTGCAACTGTCACCCAACACTATAATCATATGATTTCTGAAAAGTTGAACTTGAGGTATTGTAAGTACAACTTTTTTGTTAATGTGATGTAAGTGGTTAGTACTTGGTACAAACAATATTGTAAGTTTGAGAACATTATATTCTTTTTCTTGCTCTGGCATCTGGATAGTATCATAGTATTCGTTGGAGGTTCAGTGAAACCGGTTCTTCAGGTATTAATGTATTATTGCCTACCACCTCCCCCCACCCACCCTGTTAGTTTCTTTCCCCTCTTTTATATCTCTGATTAAATCACAACTTCAAGACTTCGAGATTTTGGGTATTCTAGTAGAGCGTATAGCCACCATTCAGTTAGTAAGTTTCAAGGTAAAAGGTACTTTATGTTCCTTAGTTTGTACAGTATCCTACTTGAACAGATGAATGATGCCCTTATGCCAATTGGCCACTAAATTCTGCAACAAACGAAGACTGACAGCTTTTTGGTAAAATATATCGGGAGTGCATCTCTTCCCTTCTTTTCTAAGTTCAGTATATGCATTTCTTGCTACTGAAATTTTACCTTTTTTAAGTTCAGTATTTGCATCTATCCAAAACATTTCAGAAGTTGAGAAGATTTTCTGGTATTTTTATATAGCTATCATTTATAGTAACATTTATCTAAATAATAGTCCCTGGTAAGGGGAGGGTAGTTGGTAAGTTGGCCAAAATTTTTGTGCAACTCTTGCAAGTGATGGTGATGATGCATCTTGCCTGCGAAGCGTTTGATTGAAAGGTGAGCACGGCTATTGAGGCTTAGTGCTTGTCTGCCGTGCATTAGGATTATTTAATTTTAAAATTGCTAACTTTTCCATGACTCCGCACTTGGATTGAATCAAGGATATTTTAGTAGAGTTAAACGTGTATTGATCAGTATGAGTTTGTTCTTTTCTCTAACTCATAAGTGTTCCAGGTTCGATTGATAGCTGATAAAGAGTCAAACAAACCAAGAGGATATGCTTTCATTGAGTACATGCATACACGCGATATGAAAGGTTTTCTTTTTTATCTTTTCTTCTTTTTTGTATTCTTGTATGAAAACAGTCAAACATTGTTGTATTCTTTTTCAGGATTTAATATGTAAATGAATTGAAATTGCCACTTCTACTTCCTAAGCCATAATATGTATATCTGATGGTTGATTTTGTATGATGATGTATAGCTGCATATAAACAAGCTGATGGAAGGAAGATTGATAATAGAAGGGTGCTAGTGGATGTTGAACGTGGTAGAACAGTTCCTAATTGGCGACCTCGTAGGCTTGGTGGTGGACTCGGTACATCTAGGGTTGGAGGTGAAGAAGTCAACCAGAGGGTCTCTGGGAGGTAAATTGTTTCATTCTGTGATTTGCATGCATTTTTCCTTATGGTAATTGAATGGTTAATAAACTTATAAATGACAAGATGAAAGTATTATAAAGGATATAAAAAGGATGGAACGTTCAAAGTTCAGTTTAGATAGGTATACGTAGGAGTTAACTAATGGGGTGTGAAAGATTTTTTATAATATGTTTATAGCAAATCATGGTGATTTTCTCATTCTATGATCTAAATTGGAATGATATGAGCAATTACAATCATATGAAACTCCTTAACGTTAAAATTTCTGAACTTAAATCAATTTTTTAAGTACACAATAATGTGCTCTGTGTCAATATGTATTGGAATTTTTCATGTTAGTTTATATTAGTTTAACTGTTATTTTGTTAAACAAATTTGTTAATTGTTAAAATAAGATATCTTTATAAATTATAAGCATTCTGAACTTAAAACACAATCGCTCGATTACTTAACATACTTGTTTTTAATTTGACTTGAATTTGCATTTGATCAACTTGGATGAACATGACATTGAACTCTAATATGTCAAACGCAGATGTTTTACGTGTCATGAAATACGCCATTTATTCTGTTTTCCTAACATGTCAACATGATTTTCTATGATGGTCAGAGAACAAAGTCAATCAGGGGGGCCAACTCGATCTGTAGAACCAAGAGCAAATGAAGGAGACAGGTGACACACAATTAAAGTTGTTTAATCTTATACCTCTTTAGCTATTGTTGATTCATTGTAATTGTATTATCGCAAAAACTCAGGGAACGTGAGAAGTCTCGTGAAAGGGTTAAGGAGAGGGAACGTGAGAAGTCTCGGGAACGCTCTCATGACAGACCAAGGGATAGGGAACATCGCGAAGATAGGCACCATCGGGACCGTGATCGGAAGTCGGACCGGGACAGAGACCGTAGTGGTCGTGACCGTGACAGACACCGGGACCGAGACCGGGATCGTAGTGGTCGTGATCGCGATCGTAGTGGCCGTGACCGTGATCGCTACCGTGACAAAGATAGAGAGGGTGATGTTGACAATATGGAGCGTGATCATGAGCATGACCGTGGGCGGTCTCGTGACAAGGATTACGAGTATGATCGGGTTGATAGACATGAGAGAGACAAGCATGGGGATAGGCAAAAGAGCTATGACCGTGGCGACCCGGAGGAAATGCTTGACCAACCCGTACATGGGAACACAAAGCCGGCTGACTACGAACGAGATCCTCGAGACTATGATGACTACTATGATCAAGAGCGGTACGAGCATCAAGATCGTGACCATGATCGTTATTATCAGATGGAGGAAGATAACTATGAACCAGGTCAGGCTGATCCACATGATAAGGATTATGATCGTTCATATCGGCAATCGGACAGGTCTCTTTCACGTGAGTACGAGTATTGAAGTGTTGAGGTTATATTATGTGGTCCGGTCCGGTCCGGTCGGGTCTGTTTCCTTTATTGATGGATTGTTTTTTATGTTCCGTGTTAAGTTTTTATATGCGTTGAACTTGTTTTGACGTTTGCTAGAGATTGCTTGCCTACTGCCTAGTGGTTTATGTTGTGTTTCTGGATGATTTAAGGGTGTGTAATCTTCATGTATTTTCGATTTTAAAATTACAAGACTGGCAACTTTATAATCACGTTTAATTCAGCGTCAGCGTTCTTCCTTCACCGCCGCCCTATGTATGGTCTATAGCCATAAACCAAGTTAGTGTTACTGCCGAAGCTGTAACATGACACTCCTTTCTCTTCTATCTAATCATCCATAAGGGTGATGTGTTGCTGACGGTTTAATTGAGTAATCAAAGACGATGGTAAAGTAAAGAATTGGTTGTCCAAACTGGCAGCTTGATGATAACATGTAGAATACAGATGGATGGCAACTTGACTACCTCTGATGCACATCGCATGCTAACTACCACTAACGAAACGTAACACAACAGTGAATAGTCGTCTTAACATTGACACAGTGTCACACGTGTAGTGTTGTATGCGTTATCACCGCCACCTACCGTCAGTTGCTAACGTTGATGACAATTCAATGAGAATGTTAATTACTGAAGCTGTATACTTTTGGTCATGTAAATGAAATTTTGTGTAATCAAAGTCTGAAAATAACAAACTTTAGTGAAAATGATGTAAATCGGCTAATTTAACTAAAAAGGCCAGGGTGATGATCTTGCAAGTTTAATGGGCAAATATGGGTTTAAATGATCATTTGCACCAATTGTAATGTGGTTAAATTGGTTTAGGTGCAATTGAATAAGGGCTAACATGGTTTTTGCCGGTGTTTTCATATAACGGGACAAAATGAGTTTAACTAACGAGTGAAGGGATTTAAACTCATTCTTGAGGTTATGAGACTGCTGGTGTGGTGCCGGCATTGGGCTGGCAAGGCCATGACGGGCACGGCAACACCGCCCACTAGGGGCGGCATCGGCATGATCATCACCCTTCTGCCGGTCTTGACGTGTCTGTTGATTGGTGTTTTGGTTTTTTTTTTTAAAGGAGATGCCGGTCCATCCTCCACACCCTTGGCCCATCGTCATGAAGATGCCACTCCCCCACTGACGCATTTGCCTACGTAGCGGCCCATCATCAACCCCTCACACCCATCAGCTGAAGGGGTTTTGAAGATGCCGATGGTATTAAAAAGGTTAATGAAGTTTGGTTAGGGGTAAAAGTTGATTAAGTATACCAACTAACAAAATATGTGAGATTTATGTATAAAACATGTTAAATGGGAAATCGGGAATATACTATGGAATCATTTATCTCATTTAACCATACCCTATGATCCAGGTAGCGTATTCATACGCACTAGGGCGTACTCAGATGTTGGGTCTAGAGAAACTCCTTGTAATAGGCCCTTAATATACTGAAAATTTGAATTTTTGGTGGCACACTAAAACGTTGAGTTGATGAACTTAAGATTTGATAGGGTGTCGCAGTCCGGTCAAAAATAAGATTTATATGTCAACCTTATCACCTTTAACTATGTATTTAGTGGTAATAGGGTGTCGATCTACGAAGAGTTTGTACTTGGTGACTCGGTGTTAATGTTTTAGACCACCCGGAGTGGGGCGGGGAAGAAGGGACGGGCGTCGGGGGGGTTGCTTTGCCACATGTAGGCTTTTGATTGGCTGCTTCTTTATAAATTAAAAAAAACACACATTCGAACTAAAAAAACAAAAAAAAAATGACGCTTCATCCCCCCCCCCCCCCCACCACCCACCCACCACTCCTTATAGTCTTAAAGTTGATTGAAACTATTTATGAAGGTGTCTAGTTGATTATGAAGCTTGCTATTGTATTCATTTAAAATGATGTGAAGAGATTTTGATTGTTTTAGCAAAACTTGAAATTAAATTGCAATGAAAGTAATTGATAGAAATGAGTTATAAACAATTGATAAAAGAAGATCACACCCGGGTTTCAACAATTAAAGTCTAAGGTTTAACAAACGGGTCGAATAACTCAAATGTAATTGGTGTTAACGGATTGATTATTCAATAGGTTTAGGTATCAAGAATCATCAACATCGAATAACCCATTGATTGTTGACTAATCTGGGTCATGTTTACAGGAGATTTCTACAGGGGTTGGAGGAAAATTCTAGGTGAAAAACAAAGCTTCAAAAGTTGGTAATGGTGGAGGTAAAGAGACAGAGGGTTGAAAGTAATGAAAGGTCAAAGAAGCAGATAACTTCAACCCTAAAGTGTGTATATATTATAAGTTTTAGGCTTTTTTTAGCTTAAGGGCAAAAGTTATTGGGCTAGATAATTACTAATTTAATACACATGAAAAATAATTATAGTTTTGTATTGTATATTTTAAATTAGAAAATATAACTATAAAACTAATCCGGTTTGTAAACCCGGTCCGACCGGTTCGACCAGTGAACCGGTAGAGCGTCCGGTTCGACGTCCGGTCCGGTTATAAAAACATTGGTTCCTCCCAATCGAGCCATATAGCATTTCATTTGCGGCCGATAAACAAACCTGAAACTAAGAAACAAGAAAAAAACAAAACAAACAAATCGGGATACCTGCAAACATTAGTGGTTTCCAGATCATCCCTGCCCGAATGGAGACTGAGTACGGGCGGGGCAATCTATTCTTAAAGTTCAAATCATAACAAGTAATCCCATGACTCCAACAAAAATAAAACTGACTCGAACACACTTGAAAATAAAAAAAAAATAAGAAAAATAAAACAAATAAATATACAAAATAGACAAAAATCATACCTGATGTTCATTCATGGTGGTTTCAAAGAACATTTTCCCACCGCATTCCCGATGTAAGCTCTGTAATTAACATGCCATATCCAGACTTGCTTTTTCATGCGCGACACGACTATAAAGTAAACGCGGGTACATTTCTTACCAGTTTGCCCAGTGTCTTGCATTACCACCTTCTTAATCTTTGATCTCAAATCCCCATCCCCGACTGTGTTAGTTGCAATGATCACTACAGAAGGCGATTTGTGAGAAACTTGGGTCGCCTCAACCACCAGGTCTTAAAGAGGTGCTAAGTCTTCAGTTGGGTTTAAACATACAATTTCAAGTTTAGGAAGACTTACCCCCTCTTCTTTTTCTTCTTCATCAACTACAACCGATACTTCTTGTGTTTCTTCAACAGATACAAGAATGGATGTGGTGTTCTCCCTTACAACCTTCCATGTTGCAATTTGTTCATCTGTTTTGTTCAATTGTTGGACTATAACCTCATGTCTCAACTTACTCTCATGCATCATCTCCTTCATCAACTCCATGATTTCATTCAGTTTAGAATTTTGGTGATTACCTTCATAATGATTTTGACTTTGACTTTGACATTGGTGTTGCTGATATGAACTCCTCTGATAATCAATCATCTTGATAACACCCTTGAGTACCCATATTAAAATCCTCATATGTCGGCTGAGAGTAATCATAGTGATGGCCATTATAATCTTCGTGGTAGCTTGAGAATGGCACCACCTTGGGTTCATAATCATCGTAATCCCAATTTGGCTCATAGTTGTAGTTGATATTTGACTGATAATATCCATGGTATGCGTAACTCGACTTCACTTTTTCTTTCCAAAACATTGGATCTTTCCAAAACACTGGGCAATCCTCATATATGTGAATTTTCCCGCAACATGTGCATGATTGATAAGATCCATCCATGATCCCAAGACTTCACTTCCTGCACAAACTAAAATACCCGCATAAAAACGAACAAATGAAATATTTTTTTTTAAAACGAAAAATATTAATTCTCTCTCTCTCTCTCTCTCTCTCTTTTTGTTATTTGAGAGCAAACAAGGATAAATCAAACAAAACCTACAACACTAAGCGCACTAGCACCCCGGCAACGACGCCATTTGATGACCTGTCGTTAGGGTCATGCAAAAACCTAAATAACCTAGGTAGATAGGGTAATAAGTCAGGTATCGAATCCACGAGGAGCATGTGGTTAGTATTGCACCTTTTGTTTGATTATTTAAACTAAAATAATTAAACTGATTTTGGATTTGACTAATTTACTAAAACAATATACGAGAAAGATGATCAATCTCCAGGTTTCAGGTTTAAGATTCCACACAAACTTGTTTAATTAGTTGGAAACCACATAGACATGGCCTTGTTAATTGATTGTAATTCAAGTGGTAATTAGACACAAGTTTCTAATCATAACCTATACAATCCAATTACCAAACCATACGTGCCAAATATTCTCCCAATAATCAAACTTCTCACAATGTAAGAAAACTGAATGCGAATGATAAAAAGATAAGCAACTGAAACACGTATAATTTGTTTAAATGAATCAAACCACAAGTATTCTTCAAAACATAAAGAACAATCCAAAAAAACTAAATCAAACAAAGTTTTGTGTTTAACCTAAGCAACCATACACCCGGAGACGATCACACGATCAACAGCGCTGCATTTTAATGTTGATTCTCTTCTTGATGTGGGTGCAGTTCCCCCAAGTTGCTGCCGCTGTGCGTATCTAGAACCCCAAAAACAGCCATCGAACAACTCTTTTAATTCCTTCCCAAGAATAATATGCTCCAATTGGAGCCCTCAAATTGATGGGCCTTCTATTCTTTTCTTTTTCTTAATTATTCACATGGCCTAAGGCCTTTACTATTAACTCTTCATTTTTTTTCATTCATTCGTTTGTTATATTATTATTATTATTATTATTATTATTATTATTATTATTATTATTATTATTATTATTATTATTAGCCTCTGACTCGGGTGATCATGGTTTATCCAAAGTTCCTCTTCAACGCTCCAATGTCCATGAACACTTATCATTTTCCATGCTCGCTTTCAAGTGTACGCGACTTGTTCATTTTCCTTCGTATTAAGCTCATATCTCACGAACACCTACAAGACACATGTACACTAATAAATAACTAAGACATACTAAAAGCACAAAATAAAAGACTAAAATATATACAAAACTAATATATTAACAAGGTGTGTATCACAAACACATCACCATATATGGCTGTGAATTGTGTCTGTTGGTGTGTTCTGCTACACACAATACAACAGGTTTTTATAGACTCAATTCCAAAGAATGAAACTGGTGGGCTCTTCAAATTCGTGATTAATCTCAATTAATAACCTTGATTAGGCCATTAAACAGCTAATGAACAGGATTCGAAACACCTCTTCTGGAAGCTGAAGACCAAGAGACGAAACAGTCTTCTGGTGTGCGGGCGTCGTGTTGGTTCAAGAATTTTTCCCAAACCAGAGCCCATCTTGCACCCCCGTGCGTAAGTATAATGTAACACAAAGAATTTAATCCCTTCCATTTGATTTCACCTTATAAACCCATCTCCTTTTCATTCCCCAACCAATGTGGGACAAAACCAAACTCACATTCAAATATATAATTTCCAACAATTTTTTCCAAGCCCAAGCACGAACCTGTTTATAGCAGGTTAACACGATAAAATACGATAATATATGCTTATATGAGGTTAACACGATAATACCTGTTTATATCAGGTTAACACGATAAGATAGAAACCTGTTTTCCATACCCGAAACGATAAAGGACACCATCAAGCATTAAAAAACAAAAATTTCACCTGGTAAAAACGTATAACTTGAGTACTCCATCCCCAAAACCTATATTTTTTTTTAAATCCTTAACATGTCTTAACGGGTATTAAACATGTAAACATGTATTTAACTTGTTTATACATGAAAATTAACATTTATATTCGTGTCTTCATATTTAGGACACGAAACCTTTTAAGGTCATACCTGAAACTATTAATATAATGTAGGTTCATGTCGTGTACTCGTGTCTGAAATTATGCTCCATACACCCGGAGACGATCACACGATCAACAGCGCTGCATTTTAATGTTGATTCTCTTCTTGATGTGGGTGCAGTTCCCCCAAGCTGCTGCTGCTGTGCGTATCTAGAACCCCAAAAACAGCCATCGAACAACTCTTTTAATTCTTTCCCAAGAATAATATGCTCCAATTGGAGCCCTCAAATTGATGGGCCTTCTATTCTTTTCTTTTTCTTAATTATTCACATGGCCTAAGGCCTTTACTATTAACTCTTCATTTTTTTTCATTCATTCGTTTGTTATATTATTATTATTATTATTATTATTATTATTATTATTATTATTATTATTATTATTATTATTATTAGCCTCCGACTCGGGTGTTCATGGTTTATCCAAAGTTCCTCTTCAACGCTCCAATGTCCATGAACACTTATCACTTTCCATGCTCGCTTTCAAGTGTACGCGACTTGTTCATTTTCCTTCGTATTAAGCTCATATCTCACGAACACCTACAAGACACATGTACACTAATAAATAACTAAGACATACTAAAAGCACAAAATAAAAGACTAAAATATATACAAAACTAATATATTAACAAGGTGTGTATCACAACACATCACCATATATGGCTGTGAATTGTGTACTCGTGTCTGAAATTATCAGCCCGAGCTAACACTATAACTGTGACACCCGACAAATTCTGGTTAACAACGTTGTCTAGATGAAAGTCTACCTTAGCGAGTCACGCGTATATTGTACTTAACTGGGTTAGTTAAGTCGTGTTGTGGTTCGGGAACTATCAGTTTAGTATAGAGGATCATCGGATGTTAGTCTAGAGGTTCATTAGATGTCAGTCCTTAACCAAGTGTACAAATGGTGACGATTCGTAGAATCGTCAGGTCATACGGAACATACAAGTCTCGAGTCCCGGGAATTGGTGAACGAGTGTGAATATGTTTGTTTGCAAGTGTTATGTGTTTAAAATCATTATGTGACTTGTCGGTATGTGAAAATGTGTTAACATATGTTAAAACGGGGTTTAACGCGCAAAATACACGGAACCAACCCCTATAGGCGATTAGGGTTGGCTAATCGCCTATAAGGGAGGCGATTGGGCCTCTTGGGAGGCGAGTAGCATGCTAATCGCATGCTACAGGGGGCGATTAGCCCCTAAATGCATGAATGTCATGCGATTAGCAATGCTAATCGCGTGTAAATGCTGCACAATCGCGTGTTACGTGCTGGACGACTAAAAACGACTATAAATACAATGCTTGACCTCCTAAACTTCATAATAACAACCCTAGTCGTCCCATAACCCGCCCCAACACACACACAACCTCTGGAACGTGATTTTGGATCAAAACACAAGGTTTCAAGCTTATTTCATCAAACTATCACAATCTAAGGTGTGATTCTCATCCATGAAATCTTTATAAACGTTTTTATTAAATCCCTAACGGTCCAGACCTGTTTTAAAATGTATGAGTCTTCTGAAAATCGTTAATAATCATTGTTAATTGGATTCTTAGTAGCATGCATGATGTATGTGGGTTTTCAATCAAAAGCTAGGGTTTTCATTATTCAAGATGGATGATTACATGTTATTAGGTTAGTTTCAGATTTATAATGATGGCATGATGATGAAATCTGAGTAATTGTTCATTAGGGTTATAGTTATGCATGTTAATGTGATGTTTCATGCTATGTGTATTGTGTTTGGATTACATGGTTGCATGCAGGGCTGATAATACGAGGCTAAACGAAGGATTTTGGTTTAAACATGTTTGGTATAGTTGTTGGATTGATATTGGATGATTACACGCGTTCTGGATCTGATTTGGAGTGTTAAACGCGCGAAAAACCGGAACAGATGGGTTACTGGCGATTAGCAACCCTAATCGCCTATGTTATAGGCGATTAGGAGACCAATCGCCAGTAGGGATGCCCTAATCGCCTATATATCATGCGATTGGGGGCTAAATGCCTCTATTACATGCAATTGTGATCCTAAATGCTAGTTAAGTCCTGAAATACATGTCTTATGACCTAATTGCTAGTAGATACATGTCTTATGACCTAATTGCTAGTAAATACATGTCTTATGACCACTAATCGTCTATATTACATGCAATTAGCCTTCCTAAATGCCAGTTGACCAACCTAAATGCTAGTTGACTTTTCCTAATCGCGTGTACTGCTGCTGTAAGTGTAAATTAGCATTCCGAGACCCGATTTGACACCTAGGAACATGCTAGGAACCCCGTAACATATCTAATAACTTGGTAACATATGTTTGGATTTAATTATGTGATACGTGAACTACGTGCTATAACTTGTTGGACGTTAACGTATGTTAAGTGTGATTGCATGATTGTATGTTTGAGAGCGTAAACATAACACGGGGAGTCTCGGGTCACCAATGGGATGTCGAGTCTTGTACATTGGGTCAGTTAAACAGTCACGGTGTTTTCAAACGAACTTGGTTCTGGTCTGGACATCTAGGGACTAACTAACCTGCGGGTTATTAGTCTAAGTACTTGTAACTGTCATATGTTAGGTCGCCGCTTTACGGGACTAGCATAGCTGCTGAGTTTATTCGTGTTACGGAGTAACGCAACTTAAGGTGAGTTTACGGCCCCTCTTTTAACTGGTTTCACTTTTTGGGGGAGAAAACATGTGTTAAACTTATGTTTTGGTAACAACTGTCATACTATGGGTTTCTATGGTTTACTATACGATCTTTGGAAGTCCCGGGGGAAACCATGAATGTGCGGGTTAGCACAACGGGGAAATGTGAATAGATCTATTGGGAGTGACCAACCCCGCTCGTCGACTTGGAGGGTCGGCGGGTGCATATTGTCTCAAACAGGAACAACAGGTTACTACATCGGGCACGACATCTGGTTTGCGAGTTAGTAATGGTTTTCCAATCGTGATAGTAACAAAACATACGCCTAGCTAGCGTACTATGGTTTTCGATTTGTCATAGTATGGACAGGTTGAACTTGGTACTTGGATTACAAAACCTGTAAACTCACTAGCATTTTTGTGCTGACGTAAACTTTTACATGTTTTCTCAGGTCGCTAAGGTAGCACAATGGAACTAGGGCACACGCGTCTGCACGGCGTCTAGTTAGGATTGCATGGTTTTCAAACGTTGAACACTTGGTTTATTTTGGATTATGTTTTGAATAAGCTTCCGCTGTATTTGGGGATTCTAAACTATGTTTTCTTAAATTGCATATGTTCATTTAGACTTGTTTATTGTGATCGTTGGTTTGGATCCTGGTTTGTCATACGCCTCGCGGTAAAACTCCGCAAGTGGATTTTGAGGGTGTGACAATAACAAACCAAATCGAAACCAACTAAATCCCCGATGGAAAAATCCCCCACTAGTCAATTTTAAACGAATTTTTTGAAGGAATATGTGTTTTGGTTAGGGCTGGAGTTTTTCTAGGTGGAGAGTGGGGAAAAAAGTGTAAGTAGCTAAACCATATGGTGACCTTCAACACGACAAAGGATTGCTAAAGCCTACAACAAATATATAAGGATAAGAATATTTCAAGAAGGATATTTGGTACTAAGGAAAGCCTTCCAAAATACAACAAAACCAAGTGATGGCAAGCTAGCTCATAAATGGGAAGGACCATACTTAATAGATTTTGAAGCTGGCAAATGAGCATATTGGCTGTCGACTATGGAAGGAGAAATTCTACCAAGGGCTTGGAATGCTATTCACCTGAAATATTATCATGTTTAGGGATGCATGTGACTGATCTCTTTGGAAGAGAAACTATAGTCCGAATCACAGGTGGGATGAAGGTGAAGGCTGATAGAGATGAATCATCTCTATATGTAAGTATTCTTAACTTATTTCGATCGTTTATTTCAACTAAAATAGTACATTTCGAGAATTTTGCAGTACCATCCTGAAGATGGAGCATTTTGAAGAATAGAGGGTTGGCCACCCTCTCCTTTGTTAAGGTGTTCGACACCTTCCTAAGGTTTAAAGGTTTTCACCTTTCTCATTGGGTTAGCATCCTCGCCTGGAGCGCACGTTGTTCATGTATATTTTTAAGATGGTGGGACCAGTCCATGTAAAAGTGGCTCACAATTTCATCATTTTTGAGATATGTATTGAACTCTTAAGGTTTAGACATTTTTCAATGTCTCTTACGTATTTGGCCTAGTTGCCAGGGCCTTGTCGCCAGTTATTCCTAAAATATTACAGTAG
This sequence comes from Ambrosia trifida, assembly GCA_028751855.1. Classification (NCBI taxonomy): domain Eukaryota; kingdom Viridiplantae; phylum Streptophyta; class Magnoliopsida; order Asterales; family Asteraceae; genus Ambrosia; species Ambrosia trifida. Next base: position 98,221,717 of record CM054123.1, on the reverse strand, counting down.
GCCTTATCGCCAGAAATTCTCAAGATGCTACACGTTGGTTTTTCACCAAGTCATTCTAAATGGGCTTGACCCCAGTTCATTTAAAGGCCTAGTCGCCAGTATAATAACAATGATTGCCTTTATACAGGTTATTCTTAAACATTCCTTGAAAAAGGAAAAAATATCAAAGTCTATCTTGAAGATATTATACGGAGGACATTCTCAGAATAACGAAGACCATCCTGGGGATGACAAAGAAAGAAGAACTGGGGACATCCTCAAGATAGTATCATCTTGAGAAGACTAAGCAGAATGAAGGGCATATTCAAGAGATCAATCCAAGAAGATTATCTCCAGAGAATAAAGGTATCATGTATGTCATTTCCTTATACCTAACATTTGCTGATATTTGTAGAATATCAAAAGAAAAGAACACAAGGATGTAGCGTCAAAAGTGGTTACCATATATTATTTATGCATCATAGGCAAAACTGATGTCAACCCCCGGGTTCATCCAAAACCAGGACCCATCTATCAGTGGTCAACATCTAAGGTCCAGGTCAATAATAGATTTGGGGCTTCGTCTTGAAACCAAGATCCCTCCACCCCAAACCTTATAATATCCTAAGTTATTCGATCTTAAATCCATCTAGCTCCTCATCCTGCAAAAAACTATTCGACCTGCAATATTGAAAGCTTATCCTTGCACTTTTCAACTATTCCACCTACAACACCCTATTCATGTCATAAAAGCTTTCAAACACTTTCCTATTCCTGCACAATGTATAAGACTTGGACAAAATAAAAAGAGCCATGCAAAAGTCTCGTGAATAATAATACAAAACAAGGTCGCTAGTGTGGAAAACTACCTTCAAACAATGTACAAGAATCAGATAGCGACCTTCATTATTACATATTGCACTCGGATAACGACCTTCATTTACAAATCAAGGTCGCTAATGTGGTTCCATATCTTCAAAAATCTGAATTCAAGGTCGCCAAACAGGTTACATATCTTCAAAAATCTTTTGAAGGTCGCTAATGTGGTTCCATATCTTCAAAAATCTGAATTCAATGTCGCTAAACCGGTTCCATATTTTCAAAATTCTTGTTGAAGATCGCCATATGGTTTAGCTACTTTGAGCATTCACAACCCATCACTCATTCTCTCCCCCATTCTTAAAATTTAAGAAAATCCCACAAAAACTCACTCTATCCTAACTCCTATCCCCATACCCCATTTCTAAAATTTGCAAAAAAACCCATGTTGAGCCCCCCATATATAGGTATTTCATACTTCCCCCATCTCATTTAATAATAATAAAATAATATAAATTGAAAGTGGAGTGGTTTGATGTTGGTTGTAAAGAAAGAAAATAATAATAAAAAAAAGCTTATTGGGGATATGAATGAAGAATGAGATGTAAGAGACTTTAAAAAAGTGAGAGGCAAATTTAGAAAACTATGATTTTTCCTTAAATTATATGGTTGGAGATGGGGAACGGGCTGTGAATGCTCTTAGAGAATTCACATTTGGCCCTCCATTTTTTTTTGTGAGTGTATTCCCCAAATTATATGGGGTGGTTTTGAGGGGTTGTGAGTGAAGAAAAATGTGGAATCTACTGTTTATCGGTAAAATGAAGTTTATTTGGGAATCTTTTGGGGAAAACAGAAAACTGTATTTATTTTTTAATATTTGTTGTAAGCGGAGTAGAGAGAAACTATAATGATTTTTAATGTAATATGTGGTTGTGATTAGTTGTGAGTGGATGGGGGATGTGGATGTTGATGGGAATGCTCTTACCTATTTACACTTTTTTCTCTACTCTCCAACAAGAAATGCTCCAACCCTAACCAAAACACGTATTTCTAAAAAAAAATCATTTTAAACGTGATATTCAACACTTCAACTTTTTTTTTGAACGACCAACTAAAGTATTGTCGGGTACTCCGTACGCGACCCCCATTGGCTAAAGGTAGCCCACAAGACATATCTTGTAGCGACTCAATCCGCACGTACGGAGCTCTCTAGCCCACCCGTCTCCGGTTCTAAGGAAAACCCGGTCCGCAAACCCGCCCGAAGGCACGACGGTAGCGAACCAGTAAAACCTGGAGGGATCAGGAGTCGAACTCATGACCACAAGGATCAGGTGTCTCTCCCTCACTTCCCAATACCACTCCACCACAAGGGTGGGTGGTAAGACCATCCGGAGTGGGGGCGGGGAAAGGGGTTTGAAGGGCTTGAACACCGCCGCCAAGGGGGCTTGAAGAGGGGCGGGAAGGCTATGGCGTGGAGAAGACCTCTGGCGTGGGGTGGGGTTTGGGTGTGAGGTGGAGCCTTTTGATTGGTCAAGTATTTTTTTTTAACTTTAACACAATATAATATTATTTATTCCCTTCTCTTCCTCCTTCCACTCCCCACAATTTTCTCACCCTCTCACATGAGTCCCACAAATGCCACATGACGCTTCATCCCTCTCTTTCCCCCGACACTCGTTATAGTGTAACACTTCAACTCATGTAGTAAACATCCTCTACATTTCCTCCTGGTGACAACTCGATCTCCAAAAAAATTCAAAATGAAGCCGTACATTACACCTCGATAACCGTGGCCAAGCATTAAAACATGTAAAAAATAAAAAACCACCACTGAGCGTGTGGGATGGCAACACTGGTAAATGCACCCTCTTTCCAGGGCAAAAAGGAAATTCCCACTTTCCCGCCCACTCCTCGATCAGACAATCCCATTATTATTATTTAATAATATTATTAATAATAATAATCCCTCCTCCTCATCTTCCTTCCACTCTTCCATTTCTCCAGGAACCAACCCCTCTAACCCACCTCTCTACACAAATCATCATCGTAAGCACTTTCCCTCACTAATCCCCTTTAATAATATTATCTAATAATGTTTCATTTCTCTTTGTACATTTTGTTTTAAAAGAATTTGTTTTGAAGCACTTGATTTTCTAGGGTTTTGTTAGAGAGATGGTGCCGAAAAATGAAGCCACTGAAGAACCGCTAGCTGATTCTCCCACGTCCGTGCTTGAAGATGAGGTATATTAAAAAAAATAAGTATCTGTATGATTTTGAATTTTAAGCGGTTACATTTTAGGTATTTTAGGGTTTAATGATCTTTTTTGTTGTAACTGTACTCTCCTTTTTATTTTTTATTTTTTACAAATAATGTATAATTCTGATTTTTGGGGATTTAGAGTTTACTGATGTGTGTTTCAGACTGTATTTTTTGTTTTTCTAAATACTGTATAATTTTGAATTTAAGTGCTTACGCTTCAGGTTTTTAGTGTTTAGGTATTATTGATGTATTTTTAAACTGTTTTATTTGTTTTGTATTGTTTTTTTGAAGTTAAAGTGCTTACATTTCAGGTTTTTTTTTTTGGTTTAGGGTTTAATGATCTGTTTTTTTTTAAATGTGTTCTTTGTTTCTATAAATACTGTATAGTTATGAATTTTAAGTGCTTACATTTTAGTGTTTTTTTTTGGAGGATTAGGGTTTATGAGGTGCTTTTCTAACTGTTTTTTTACTAATACTGTACAGTTTTTGAATCTGAAGTGCTTAAATTTCAAGGTTTTCTAGGGTTTAATAATGTGTATTTCAAACTGTGTTTTTGTTTTTACAAATACTCTATAATTTTTAATTTAAAATAATTACATTTTTTTTGGGCGGTTAGGGTTTATGAGGTGTTTTTCAAACAGTTTTATTTTTACTAATACTGTATAGTTTTTGAATCTGAAGTGCTTACATTTCTATGTTACATTTTAGGTTTTGTTTACAGTTTAGGGTTTACTGGTGTATTTTTCAAACTTCTTTTGCTTTTACAAATACTGTATAATTTTTAATATAAAGTGCTTACATTTCATGTTTTCTAGGGTTTGATGATGTGTTTTTCAAACTGTCTTCTTTGTTTTTTTTACAACTGTATAATTTTGAATTTGAATTTTCAGGTTTCTAGGATTTAGGGTTTAATGATTTGTTTTCCATACTGTCCTGTTTGTTTTTACAACTACTGTTGAAAGATGAGCATCTATAGTGATTTTGTTATGCTCTGCACTGACATATCGACAGATTGTTGTATCCTCTCTGCTACAGAAGTTTATGATCAATATTAAGTTTGAAAGGTTATTGTTTCTTAGCCGAGTTTTTGTTTTTTGGTTTATTTTGAAGGACGTGTGCAAGGAGAAAGTTGCTGTGAAGGTGGATGAGGAGACGTTCCTCGAGGCTAAAAATGGGGACTGTTTACTCATATCAGATGCAATGGCAGAGGAGGAAAAGAAACTTGAACTTCAAAGGCAGCTGGAAGAAGAAAATGTGGAAAAAGAAGCACCCGCATTGAGCGACACACAATTTACTAAATTGGATGAGCTTCTTAATCAGACTCAGCTTTACTCTGAGTTCTTGTTGGAGAAAATGGATGACATCACTAATGTATTTTCCCATTTCTCCTCTATTTTTATCCTCTGTTTATAATTTCTAAGTTGGCGACATTTTGATTTGTAGAATGGGTTGGCTGAAGATGTTGTGGAAGTAAAGGAGGAGAAGAAGAAAGGTCGCGGTAAAAAAAGAAAAGTTACAACAGAATACAATACAGTAATGTCTTATCTTATTTCCATATATGCATTTTATATTCTAAGTTAACCCATTTCTTCTTGCACTATTATCGAATATTAAATCTCATTTTATTTTGTGAGATTCTATGCTAAAAGAGACATGGTTATTTAAGTTAAATAGACGCTGATATTAACGGGTTTTTATGGATTATCAGAGGAGGGCTAAGACAGCTGTAGCAGCTATGCTTAACCGTGCTGAAGAAAACACTGCCTCTAAAGACACTAATCTTAGTAAAGAGGAGAAAGCTGAAAAAGAGCAGAATGAACTTGTTCCCTTATTAACTGGTGGAAAGTTGAAACCGTATCAAATTAAAGGTGTGAAGTGGTTGATTTCACTTTGGCAAAATGGGCTTAATGGTATTCTGGCTGATCAAATGGGTCTTGGTAAGACAATCCAAACTATTGGGTTTCTTGCACATTTAAAAGGAAAGGGCTTAGACGGGCCATACTTGGTTATCGCACCTCTGTCTACTCTGTCAAACTGGTTAAATGAGATTACCAGGTATCGTTTCTTTTTTTTTTTTAATACTCTTTTGATTTCTTTTAATCATTTTTCTAATAGAATAACTTATAAACTTCTTTTCTTGTTTGTGAAGGTTTGTGCCTTCTGTGAATGCAGTTATTTATCATGGTGATAGGAAGGAAAGGGAAGAAATAAGGAGAAAGAAAATGCCCAAAAAAGTAGAAGCAAGTTTTCCTATTGTAATCACCTCATATGAAGTAGCCATGAATGATGCTAAGAAACACTTGAGGCATTACAATTGGAAGTATCTTGTTGTTGATGAGGTAACTGGTCTTTTTGACCGGTGTTTGTCATGCTTCCTGTTTTTTACCACTTAAAAACTGTAAGATGGTATCTAAATCATCAAATATTTTTATGACTTGCAGGGGCACAGATTGAAAAATTCTAAATGCAAGCTACTGAGAGAATTAAAATGGCTGAATGTTGAAAACAAGCTTTTGTTGACTGGCACGCCTCTGCAAAACAATTTAGCAGAACTTTGGTCATTGCTCAATTTTATCTTGCCTGATATTTTCTCATCCCATGAGGAGTTTGAGTCATGGTAATCATATCTTTAGTTTATCCTAACTGCATTCTTGTGTTGTATATTCATGTTAGTATTGTAATGATTTGTTAGATATCTGATGATCTTTCTTAAACTTTAGGTTTGATTTTTCTGGAAAATCCAACAATGAGGAAGCTGAAGATGGGAGAAAAGCACGAGTATGCACACATTAGATCAATCCTTTACCCTCTTTCTTATATACAAATTTTCAAATTTTAAATGCAATTAATTGCAGGTGGTAGCAAAATTGCATGCTATATTGCGTCCTTTTCTGCTCAGAAGAATGAAAGAGGACGTTGAGCTTTCTCTTCCTCGCAAGAAAGAGATTATATTATATGCTAATCTAACTGAGCATCAAAGGAATTTTCAGGATCATCTAGTCAACAAGACACTTGAAACATATCTGCGAGAGAAATTGGACACTGGTATTATATACACATTTCTTTTGAATGAATAAAGTTATTATGTCTAACTAAGAACATAAATTAAAGTTAATTTAGATAAAATGAAATACGAATGTTCCCTGTAGTCTATTATGTTTCGTAGAATATTGGCAATCGAAACTGGTTCAAGTGTGTTAAATGTATTCAAAGGCCTCCTAAATTATTCTTATGTATTTTGTTTATACTTGTCTTACCTGTTTTTGAAATAACCTTTTTTTTTGACTTGTGAGTCAATATCTCTGAATCCATGATTAGCTTTTGTGTAATGTGTCTGGTAAACAAATTTTCCATTTTTAATGGTTGATATTTGTATTGTGAAACTTTGCAGGTCGTGGTGTGAAAGGAGCACTTCAAAATGTGTTTCTTCAACTCCGAAAAAATTGCAACCATCCTGACCTTTTAGAGGCAGCTTTTGAAGGCTCATGTATGGTGCCATTTTCACCAATAATTAAATTCGAATAACTTTGTGAGAAATTTAAAAAATGCACTTGCTTGTTTTTTGTGGGACAGGTTTCTATCCGCCTGTAGAACAGATAGTCGGGCAGTGTGGAAAATTTCAGTTGCTGGAAAGATTGCTTCAAAAGCTTCTACCTCGCAAACACAAAGTATGCCACATATAACATTAACACTTGGACACTTCTGATATTGAAAGTTTACCATTTTTTTTGTTTCTTTTGATCTTTAAAGTTGTTTTGGTAAACAGGTTCTAGTTTTCTCCCAGTGGACTAAGATTCTTGATATACTGCATTACTACTTTAGTGAGAAAGGTATGCCAGTATGCAGAATTGATGGTGGTGTGAGACTGGATGAGAGAAGACAACAGGTAAGCACGGTTCATATAATTTTCCTTTTATGGTCCATTTACCATGTGTTAAACTAGATGGCTGCTGTCATGCTAAATATTTTGTTAGTTAGAATCAGTTGGTTCAACTTACCATCATATAATTTTAATTTTTTTACAATTATGATATAACAGATTCAGGACTTCAATGATGTGGACAGCGAGTATAGAATCTTTCTTCTGAGCACACGTGCTGGTGGGCTGGGTATCAATCTCACGGCAGCTGATACCTGCATATTATATGACAGTGACTGGGTAAACATTTGTGTGTGTTTTTGTTTTTAGTTGGGTCTGGTAATGGGTCAGATAGTTTTCATATAAGGAAGCCTTGACCCGTTAAACTTGTGTAATCGAAATTGACCCTTTTATGACATTTATATCACCGCACTCAGTAACTTTTTAACGTTTTGTTATTCTAATGCATTTGGAGTACAGAATCCTCAAATGGATTTACAGGCAATGGATAGATGTCACAGGATTGGCCAAACAAAGCCTGTTCATGTGTATAGGCTTGCAACTGCCCTATCTATTGAGGTATTTTTCTTTATTTAATTTGCTCTTTTTCATTGTTCTTTGAGTAAACATCTTATGTCGAATAATAATTGTAGGGCCGAATGCTGAAACGAGCATTCAGTAAGTTGAGGCTCGAGCATGTGGTTATTGGTAAAGGCCAATTTCAGCAGGAAAGAACAAAATCAAACAATGAAGTTCTGGAGGTACATATTTAATTATAAAAGTGAAGTGCATGAATGCAAGTTTAGTCTTTTCTTTTCAAAAATTACATATATGATCTTCACCCTTCAGTCATTACTAACTCGGACCCATTTGGTTCTCTTCATTTTCACTATATGCGTTTAAAATCCATGTTTGCTTACAAGTGTTTTACTTTTCTAGGAAGAGGATTTGTTGGCTCTTCTGAGAGATGACGACAATGCTGAAGATAAAATGATACAGACTGATATAAGTGAAGAGGATCTTGAAAAGGTGTTGGATCGAAGTGATCTGATTGCTTCTGGTCCAGCAAAGGCAGACGGGAAACCGAACTACGTGACAAGTACACTTCCACTTAAAGGCCCTGGTTGGGAGGTGGTGATACCCACTGCTACTGGAGGGATGCTTTCAACCGTCAACAACTAGCTGGTTGTTTCATGTTCTACCCTTTTGGTATCGCTATATTTTGCCATACATGGTCCGCTTTTGGTAAAACTTTAGAATGGTATTTTGTTTGTTTGTGTAGTGAGATGTGATTTTGGGTCCATGTAATTGATACAGAAGGAATTGGCAGAAACAATGTTATGGTCTCTCCTGTCATGGAGAGTTTGAAGTGACATCTAGTATTTTATTTGCTAAATGGGTTGACACTTGGTTGCTAAACTACTAAAAGTCACATAGTGTGAAAAGTATAAAGATTTTTTTTTTAAATTCCAAGTGCCATTGCCACCGGTCGAATTACTAATTTGTCAAATGTTCACCTCTGATTAACTACAAGAGCCACCGATTCACGAGGCCTTTAATGCGAGGGGGGCAGTGTGCGAGTGAATTTAGAACATGAAAGCAATTCACGCCCCATTACGTTTGGTCTTAGATCACCAAAACCAATCCAAACAGCCGACCAAAGACGTATTTTACCTCAACTCTAGAAGGTCAAAATTAACCTTGTAATTGCAATTGCTAGTTATTTTGTTGCAGTAATTTTTTGTTACATATTAATAAAGAGAAAAAAAGTAAAACATTACATGTGTTATTTAATCCCTCTATTCAAATTCTGCATAACAGTACACACGAGACCAATACATTTTCTTTAATAAATCATAAATGGCCATTAAGTTCCTCTATACCAACAATACAGATTAAACCACCTAACATTATAAATAGGAAGAGTACAAATTCGGTAAACATGACTATTTAGCATAACACATGGGATCAATCATATTCTCACACTATGTTAGCAACTACCTTCTTACCTCTTGTCAGTTAGAGCTCTAACATAACATAGTCGTGTGACATGATGGTCACGAAAGGAACATATGTCTGAGCTAATGCCTATCGAGCAGTAACAACTATAAAGCGATGGTGATGAGAGAGAGTGTTTTTATAATTGTCGTTCTGTTCTATTATGAATAACACAAAACGACAAATAGACCAAGGGTGTTTTCATCTTTTAATAAAAAGTTAACAAAAAAATTTGATGAGGTTAATGAGCTGAATTTTAATTAATATGAAAATCAAACTATTGAACTGAAAAAAAAAAAATCAAATAGAACTAATCAACTAAAAAGTTATTTGTGCTAACCAAGGCTTGTCTAAAACCTTATTTGACTCTTCATTTTAGTCTAATTGTGTAATAAAATTATCATAATATACAAAAATAACAGTGACGACACTTAAATTACATAAACCACTTAAACAATCAATTGGGACTGTATGGTAGTTTACTAGTTTTATACAAGAAAAAAAAAAAAGTAAAATTCTTACTTTAAAGAACATGTAATTCACTCTAATTCTGATTAAAAAAATCTAGGGGTTTAAATGAGCATAGCAGAGCCGAGCCGAGCCGAGCCGAGTCTGAGCTTGACTCGTCATGCTCTTTGAGGCTCGAGCCACTATTCTGAGCTCGAGCTCAGCCCGGCTCGAGGTAATTTAAAAATAATTTTAAGCAACCTAAAAGCTCGGCTCGAGCTTGCTTCAATAGCTTAAACTAGCAAAAGCTCGTCTCGAGCTTGGCTCACCAATATTTTTAATGAAAATTGAACATGCTCAAAGGACAAAAGCGCAAAAAAAACAACATGACATTGTTTTGGGTTTGCTCGGGCTCGAGCTCGATAACTAAACGAGTCATATATGAGGCTCGAACTTGGACTCAGGCTTGCTAAGGCTTGGCTCGTTTGAGCTTTTTACTGAGCTGATCTCGGGTAGCTCTCGAGGCGCTACGTGTCATTTACACCCCTAAAAGAATCCTTTCCAAAAGAGTACATGTATTTAGATAGATAACAAACATAACCTTGCATTTGATAACGTTTAATTTTCTTTTAACTTTAGGCAAAAGGGTAGATGAATGATACTCAAACTAAACAACATGAACATGTTACATATTCACTTGTATGCAATAGTAACTCTCTCTTATCACCATCCTTGCACAGGCCATCGACACTTAGGATCCGGTCGCCATGACGAAGACTGTATAGTCATCCTCGCCGCGCTTGTGTCGCTACTTCCAGCTTTCTTCAAGGACAACAATTTACTTAAAAACCGCCAAGCTCGTCTCTTGTTCTGGTGACCACACTTATTGTTGTCGAATTCATTGGCATCGACGAGGCGCATTGAATCCGAGAGCTTCTCGTATCCGGTTTTGGGTCGATTTCGGTCTAAAGAGAATGATCTCATTATGTTTTGATCAAATTTTTTTGTTAACTTTCCCATTTGTTTGTCTAAGACTCTAAGGTCGTAGTCAATGGAATATATGTTTACTTCAAAGGTTGACTTTTCAAGTAGTTGATTGGTTGGAAGCATGCGTGACTAATGACTTATTTTCCTTCATTTTTAATTGGTTAGTTTAAGGAAAGTGGAATTAGTGTTTGAAGGATACGAATCCAACTATGACCTTAAATGAGCCGAGTTGAGTCGAGCCAGGGTAATTTTGAGCTTGACCTCGAAATTAAATGAGGCAGCTTGATTTAGATTGAGCACGATATTGAAGTGAAACGAGCCTATGAGCCGAGCTGAGCTTGGGCTCGATTACAAAATGAGTCAGCTTGGCTCATATTGTTTCAAATCAAGTCTTTTTAGTTGGATTTGTTCAAGCGAGCTACGAGTTGAGCTGCGAGTCGCGAGATTTGGTAACAACCCTAAATCCAATAAAATGCGATGAGTGGCGCATGGTGAAGGTACATCATGTGTCCGTAATAATTATGGAGAGATGTAACATAACGGGTCATTTATTAGACAACTATATATAATAACATATACAAAATAACTATGCAAACGTATTACGTAATGTATAGAAATAATTACGCAATCTATGTTTATAACTACACACGTTATACTCACCACAATCGACTTTTTTAAAGTATGGCAAGACTATACCTGATTTAAACAAAATAAAATGCCCAGTGTGTGTTTTTTTTTTTTTTTTTTAAAATAATGTTGTACAAGAAAAGAAACTATGTTGTTTAAAAAAATGAACTTTAGAAAAGTAAACAATTGTAAGTTATAACAATTTTATCTCTCCAACCCAACCCAACCCGTTGTGTTTTATGTTGACGTGACATCCCCTTCATCTCAACCCTTTATTCACTAGATCGACAACCCATAATCCTTCATATACTACGCATTGTATGCACAAGCATTTGTATACACTTTGGATGACTTTCAACAAGTTTGACTCATCTCTTTTTTGGTTAAATCTTTTTTACTTCACTCATTTGACATGCTAGAGATGAAAACATAACCCAAGTCGACCGGGTTATAGAGTAAAGGAAATGGAACATTCTCATAATCTTGATTAGTAGATGTGATTAATGCCACAAATACAAAACTTTTGGCAACTACAATGCATGATGACAAGGGAATGAATTAGATGGTATTCATATTCATAAATATGGCTACTCAAATACATATAACTTAAAGCCAATGTATTGCACTTTGGCAGCTAAGACTGGAGGGATTCCTCAAGTAACTTCTGGGTCAGAGATTTAGAAAGTCCCATAACTCCATCAGGAGTTCCAATCTACAAACGAACGAATCGGGTCATAAAACGTTGTATATATTCTATAATGTATGCGCGTGCGTTGATGGAGTTTGATATGGAGATCGATACTTACCACAGTGTCAACAAATGGAGCCGTTAGTGGATGCTCGAGCATCAGTCCTCCAGCAACATTAAGCGTAACTCCATCGTCTATCTGCCACACCAACAAAATCAAAACCATGACACACACATATACATAGATATACATATACATATACGGGTGCTGAACAATAAATTCTTATGATAACAAGTCCAAACCATTTAAACGACCAAACTTCTTACATATACATGTGTAATATTATTATGTAAGCAGTTACATATTGTTTTCTTTTTACATTACCAATCTATCGATGACCTCGTCTGGTATGTCATGAAAATAAACCTGCACAACAACAAGTTTCAGCAAATTTAGCAACAATTCTTCATGTTTGTCGTAAATAACAGTTTGTTGATCTTTTATTTCTTAGAGGTGGCAATTTCAACCTAATTACTTACGAACACATCGATTTGGTTGTACTTTATCTCAAACGGATAAAAATGGGATACGGGTCAAATGGGTCGAACCAACTGAAATCATCCAAAGTCTAATTTTAATGCATACAACCTCTTACACAATTTTATTCGAAGATTTAGTTCATTATTGTAATATCATTGTTTTTGAAATCACAAGGAATACCTCTGATTTATCCCATCCTCGTTTTCGGATCCCTGTTGAAAGGTTAGTTACGACTACAGATCCTACAACGATTGCACAGCCTCCTGAATATCCTGAAAAGGATGACAAAATAAACGACGATTTTATAAGTGTGAACGACATCAACATTTTAAAAGTTAAGTAGTTGGTAACAAGCAAACTGGACAAACCTTTGACAAAATGTCGCGCTTCTTCTTTGCTTGATGGTTTTTCCCGAATCGTCCCTTCATACACCACCACCTCAAATTAAATCAGATGTAGGTGAGGAACATTAATCAAATACCATTAACTTTTGTGTGTATTCTTAAATCTTGATGAACAATTTGAGTACAAATTGTATTAAGTTCATAACAGGCATTGTGTGATATGTCATACGCGTTTTACAAACAATATTAACTTATGAACTACGATAACAATCAAAGAAGACATGGGAACACGGCATACTGTGTCAGCTGTTATTAGCAGTGTCGGGTGTGCATTTTCCTCCTTATGACCTTCAATTCCGAGCCTGGAAACGATGGCATCGGCCTGATTAGTAAGAAACAGATTTAGCGCATAAATACGAAAAAAAGTCACCACTTCATATTTACATAATCAACCCAATATGGTCATTTTTGTATCACAAAGCTTCAAATTTCCCGGTCTATACATATCACAAACTTACAATTTTACAGTTCATAGTTACAAGCTTCGACCTTGGCTCACATCACTCGTCATACACGAGTTGCTTACAAATTCATTTAGCAACTACAGCTACAGCCTACATACATTAATTAGATAAAGCTCTCCTAATGCACATCCCACAGTCCCGAATATGAACACAAGTGAGTCTAACTGTCTAAATATCAACGGTATGCATAACTACGTTAACACATATACAATAACGCATAGGCAAAAACTACTAACAATTGGTTTTTCACTTTTTGCCAACCAAATTTGTTCTATAAGTTTAAAACTATATCAAGGCAAGAAGAACAATTCCCATAGACGCGCAGTCTCATAACATATGCCATTCGAGCATGATCACATATAAGAATGTACCTTCGCCTCGGCTAGAGCCAACACTAGATCCTCTGCCTTTTCCCTCCTGATACCCTTCTCATCAATATCTGCAGCCTAAACATCAATCAATTTTGTTGCCCGTTTACCCGCCGCCCAGTTGTAAAAGATTGGTGTTTTTAATATGATAGCAACAGCTTGTCGCTCGTTTACCCATTATCCAGATGTAACTTGGTTTTTATCGTGGAATATGATATGCACCATTAAAATCAAGAACTATATATTACCTATAAACATCAAAAAAAAAAAAAAAAAAAAAAAAAAACATATTTTATTTATTAATTTATTTATTTATTCATTTCTAATTCCCAAATCCCAATTCTTGAATTCTCCCAAATTCAAAATAAAAATAATAAAAATATAAACTTTTGGAGTAAAACTGTTTGTATAAAAATTAGAAATAATATTATGACTCACCATAACTGTGAAATGAATACCCATTTCTTGTAAGATATTTCTACGAGCCATTGAAGAAGATCCCAGTATTATCTTTGCATGTTTCAGCTTCTTAACAACAAAATCAACGAAAAATTCAGTTAATATAAATGTAAAAGGTTCAAGAAAGAGATAGAGAATCATACCTGCTGGAATGTAGGCTTCTCCATTGAAATCTCTGCCTTTCCTTAATGTTTTCTGTTCCTCACAATCCAAGGATAAGACCCAACTGGCGGTAAAAACTTGTTTGTGTTTTAGTTGTATCCTAGGTTAGAACCGAGTTAGATTACATGGTGGAATTTAGATTACATGGTGGAATAAATGTAATTTTATGTCGAGTAATAAAAAACGGAATAATGGAAGTAAATAATCTCAAGTATTGACTATTGACCAATAACAGTTTCAACTATGAAAATTACCAATAGTGGTCCTAACTTTCGACATATTGGAATATAATGAACCCAAACTATCGGAGGTCTAACTCCGTTAGTGTGATGCTGACGTGGCATCCTAGGTGGCAAAATGATCCTACGTGGCATCTTAGGTGGCAAAATGATTCTACGTGGCATGCCACGTCAGCACCACACTAACGGAGTTAGACCTCCGTTAGTTTGGGTCAATTATATTCCAATATGTCGAAAGTTGGGACCACTATTGGTAATTTTCGTAGTTGGGATTGTTATTGGCCAATAGTCAATAGTTGAGATTATTTATTTTCATTATTCCATAAAAAACTTATATTAAAAAAAATTATGAGTGAAATAAACTTGTGTCTTACAATGTTTAAATAAATGTATTGTAATCGGGTAACGTATACAATCGTCAAGATATGTCTTTAAAAATAAACTTTGATCTACTGTTTACTAATTAAAACATTTTACTTTGTTTTTTTTTTAATTCATTCTTAGGTTAAACCCGTGTATTATAAGAGGTTGAATTAATAAAAAATAAATTATTACTATTAAGCGAAAAATTAGAATAAATATTTGGGGAAATGAAATAAAAAAGAAAAAAAATATGATTTAATATTTTTATTTAACAGGAGATATGTTGTGTTTTGTTGATTGTTTGAGGTTAGGGTTTACTCTAGGATGATGCTAGAACAGTAGGATAGTGTCAGACAACGTCATTATTTGATGAAATCTGGATGCTTGCTATTTAGGGTAAGTTTTGCATGATAATGTGAGGTTTACATGCTAGTTATGCTATTTTGGGAAAACACTTGCATTCGGGACAGCTAGGATGATAATAAATTAGGGGTTTTTGCTTGAAATAGTTTGATTAGTGTTTTGGGTTTGATATTGGGTGTTTCCACATGTTTCGGATCTGATTTGGAGGGTTAAACGCGCAAAAAGGCGTAATGGTGCAGCAGGGGCGATTAGGGGATCCCTAATCGCCTATCATAGGGGCGATTGGCCCCAATCGCATGTTACATGAGGTGATTGGGAGCCTAATCGCTAGTATGTTCATGTGATTACAATCCTAACCACCAGTTGACCATCCTAATCACCAGTTGACTTTTCCTAATTGCATGTTTTATTTCTAATCGCGTGTACTGCTGTTATATATGTATTTTAGCATCCCAGAACATGGATTGACACCTAGGAACTTGTTAGGAACCCCGTGACATGTCCAATAACTTAGTTATACGTGTTCGGACCTGTTTATGCGTTAATTATGCTTCATGCTAGATATAGCAAACTGTGGTGTATATTAAGTGTTTGATTTCATATGATTGCATGATATCTTGCATTCGGCTAACACGTGGGATGTCGGGTCACCAATGGGATGTCGAGTCTTGTTTGGTGGGGTCGGTTAAACATTTAAACATCATTTCAAATGTACACGGTTATGGTCTGGACTGTTGGGGACTAATCAACCTACGGGTTGTTAGTCTAACATCTTATATGCTCGTCATGATAGGTCACCGGTAGTTGGTGCCGTCTATTGAGCGGGTTTACTTGTCTTAGAGGGGGGAAGCAGTATCAGGTGAGTTTCACGGCCCCACTTTAAGTCTTTACATTTCGGGGGAGACACATGCTTTATACTTATTTCATAAATTATCATGTTATGCTAGTGTTAATTCATTGACATACTATACGATACGTAAAGTCCCGGGGAAACCATGAATGTGCGGGGCACAACGGAGGAAATGTGGATAGATCTATTGGGACAGACAGACCCCACTCGTTGGCTGGGAGCCGGGCGGGTGCATATTGTCTCGGTCATAACGCTACCGTGGGACGGTAGTGCATATCATTTCGGGCAAACTCATATTTCATTTTGTCTGTAATGGTTTCCAGGTCGTAGTAGTATTATTCATGCGTCTAGCTAACGCTATCATTTCTAACATAGTGATAACATGACGGCTTTCATTACTTAAGTGTTTAACATAAAACCTGTGAACTCACCGGCATTATTTGCTGACGTTTTAGCATGTTTGTCTCAGGTCGTTGAGGTAGCAGCATTGCATAGGCGCACGGAGTCACACGGCGTCTAGGATTCATATGCATTTTACTTAGCATTTTCAGACTTATTTGCTTTATCCTTTTAAGTTGTAATAAAGTTTTACGCTTCCGCAGCGATGGATTGTTTATGAAAACTTGATGGTTTGTTTACGTCGTTTTTACGTATCATATAGTGTCGTTTATTGTGACCGTTGACTTAGATCCTGGTTTGTCACGCGCCTCGCGGTACAACCCTGCACGTGGAATTTGAGGGTGTGACAACACGGTAATAATTTATGAAGCAAAGTTTGGTGTGTCGGTGGCTAAGTTTGATAAGAACCATAGAAGATTCCAACAACAAGATCATGTGGCTCGGGGACAACAGAATATCCAGTAAAACCAAAAGCAGATGGCAAGTGTGTATACTCCGGTTGGGGTGACTGAAGGGGTATCGTTTAAAGATGCTTTCGTGGGAGTTTTTGGATCGAAAGAAGTCCAGAGAAAGGAGGTGGTGGCGGATGAACACATGCCGTTGTATCCCGATCATTGCATGATGAGATCGGTTATTGTTGAAGTCAAGAATATCGTTGCTTTGAAAGAAATTAGAACGATGTTAGATATTGGTGGTTATACCGGAAATCCGGTGTCTTATCTTGGCGGCCTAAAGTGTATGGTAGTATTCAATGAGAAGAGATTAGCTGTTGAGTTCATTGAGAAGGAGGCATAAGAATGGAAGAGTGTCATTGAGTCTGCCATTCTTCGGAAAGGTCAGGAAATTGCATATGATCATATTGTCAGGATAAAGGTGGAGGGGGGTACCAATTCATTTACGAGAAGTAACATGTTCGACAGAACCGGGGACATGTTTGGCAAAGTGGTCGAAAGATTAGAGTTCCCATGGGAAGGGTTGGATAAATCCAATGGAAGCTGTTGGATCCTCACTAATATGGGCTACAAGATTGATGAAGAACTTGTGGTTAGGTGGAAGGATCGGCAGTATAAAATTTGGGTTTCGGAGGAGAATGACTCGCAGATTATTTCGATCATAAGAGAGTTTTCATCACAAGGGCGGTTGCCACTGGTGCCTTCTGTGGGTTCTGATAATGGACAAGACGATGAAATTGAAGAAGGTGAGATTAGGATGGACGGAAATCATTCACCGGTGAGGTCGCCGGCCAGAACTATTATGGGAGATGAAGAGTTACATAAGGAAGGGGAAAGGCCGCATGTTGACGGGGGTGCATGGGGAACATTTTCTTAATACAATTAATGATTCAGTTGGGATGTGTGGGGTTGTGGGACCGAGAGTGGAGCAGGTGGACCAGATCAATAATATGAAAACGGTTCATATTCTCAGGTCAAATGGGATTTTTTATTTTGAGTCTAATGAGGACCATAGTGACCGTATAAACCCAAGAAAGAGGCCCAGGAGAAATTATAGCCCAAAAGTTACTAAGCAAAATGGTGGCCCACTAGAGAATGAATCTGATAACATGGAGGAGGAACAACAATGGTCTTTTGACCTAAACATTGTTGCCAATAGTGAAGCTTCTAAGGAAGATGAAATAGGGAGTGATATCCCTATGCCAAATTCGGATGGTGGTAATGAAGATCTGAGGGGACCGGTTGTCCAGACTGTTTCTGTGGGAGAGCAAGTTGAGGAGAGATAAGCTGAAGGGGTGGGTGTCGAGACAATTGCCCAACCACCTGAAGATGGGGTTCGGGAGGAAACGGATGCTACCATTCAAGTCGGTCAGGCTGTGGGATTTGAATTGCAAGACTTCCATGATCAGGTACGGGGTATATATATTGGTGAAGGTGAACAGATGGTTCCTCAATGAATTGTCTATCGGTGAACTTAATGGGGGCCAGTGACCAGAGGAAAGTTGATTGGATATGGGGTATAAAAACATCACACGGGGTACACGTTTTAGCAATTCAGGAAACAAAGTTAGGGGGTTAATGATTTTATGGCAAGTGGTTTGTGGGGAAGGTCGGCTTATGGTGTAGAAAAGGTGGATGCGATTGGAAGATCGGGTGGTTTATTGTGCATGTGGAATCCTTTGATATTCAATTGTTTGAATGTGCTTAAGAGGCAGAGGTTCATAGTGTTGTCAGGGGAGTTATGTCAGGTTGGGATGACTGTAAACATGGTGAATGTGTATGCTTATAACGAACCGACGGAAAGAAGAGCTTTATGGGGTGAATTGCTTGAGGTTAGAAATTCTATGGTTAGTCTATGGGTGTTTCTTGGCGATTTCAACGACGTAAGGGACCCATCAGAACGACTAAATTCTGAATTCGTAGCTGTAAATGCGGAGTACTTTAACCGTTTTATCGAAGATGTTGGGCTGGTGGAGTATCAGTTAAGCGGTAGGAAGTTTACAATATGTAATCTATATCTATATATAAGGGGTATACCTATATATATAATAAAAGAAAAGATTAAAGGTTAACTAGGTTACAATATGTAATATATATCTATATATATATATAATAAAAGAAAAGGGCTATATCATATGGTATTATGTGAGGCTTTCACACCCCTTAATTTTTCTTTAAATTTTTTTAATTATATTTTAAATACAGATAAATATTAACAATTATTTTAAAATTTTAAATATTTTAATTAATATTTTTATCTTTACCTTTTCCTTATTTTCCTTCACAATTTTTAAATGTTGGTAATCCTATATACTATATTTTTTAAAATAAAAACGTTACACCATTAACTAGCGCTTTATTATCTTTCCAATAAGCACCATAATGCTATACAAAAAATGAAAAAAACAACTTTTTCAGTGGGATTTGTTCATGCAAAAAAAAAAAAAACACACACACACACACAATGTGTTTAGGAAATTCATTAATTATGTCTAGGCAAGTCACTAATCATGTTATGATAGTATATATATACTTTTTGAACTTACCATTACATAATATATTCAAGATGTAGTCAATTTGGTAAGAATATAATCTTTTTGTATGTTGATTGGTGTTGCTAGGAATATTGATTAAAAGGGTTCCAAAGCCGATTAGATGTAGCCTATGATTCTTAGACACCAGCTAAGTCTCTTGCTGATAAGTGTTAATTAATCACTCCACCATGCTCGCCTCTTAAATTAATCATTATCATCATCATCATCATCATCATCATCATCATCACATATAATTTAATACCAATTTGGTTGTTTTTTTTCCAGGTTTACATCACAGCTTTAGAATGTATTGAGAAAGTGACAAAGTTGTTCAGAGACTTCACTCGAGCAAGATGTGCACACGTAGAATTAGTAGTAGGTTTTATGAGTCATCGAGTGTTGATCATTTAAAAAAATCATTTTCTTTTACGGTACACACATTTTGTCACTTCGTATTAGATTTGTCTATCCCAGGAAGCACCCGGGGGATAATCTAGTATTAAATAATTAATAATAAATTTTTTGTTAAAAAGACATATATGTTTTCATGGTTGAATAAATTGGTGTATTCTACTTATATAATAAAATATAATAAAAATAATATATTTTTTAACAATACAATCGTCAAGATTTGTATTAAAAAAAATAACATTGACGTGACACTAATAAATTTTGCTCAGTTAAATTTTAGAACATTATTTCTTTTAAAATGGAATTAACTTTGATTTTTTAATATAACCTATATTTTATTATTTAATATATTATATTTTTATCATTCTTTATAATTCAACCACATTAAGTATTTGAAAATTTTCAACAATTACTTACTAAAAAAATTATCTTTATTATTCTTCGTATTATAGTATTTTAACTAACATAATTTTATCTTAGTGAAGTTTTTAAGTAAAAAACAAAAGTTTATTTTTTGTATTACTCGTTAATTTCTTATTTAATTTATTTGGTTAATGATAAAATCTTTAATTAGAAATTATTATCTATAAAAGTAAAAGAGAAAAAATAATATCATTAATTAAAAAATAATATCTATAATTACGTAGGACAAAGAGGCGGGAAAACAAAATTTTTTTGATGGCTTTAGGGAATGACACGTGTCCCCCACAGTCTTCTTTTATTGTTTTTTAAGTTTATTTACAGTAATATTAGTTATTTTCATATTTAATTTATGTGGTTAATGATAAAATAACAATCTTTAACTAAAAAAATAATTATATATAATTAAGTAAGAGCGAAAAAAATAATACTTTAATTAAAAATTAATACCTATGAATAAGCATGAGAAAGATACGGGAAACTAAAAAAATTAATGGCTTCAGTGAATGACACGTGTTCCCCGTAATTTTCTTTTATTATATAGTATAGATATAGATATCCGTCTTTACTCTTTTTTTTCCTAAAAATTATTCAATCACCTTATGTGCGTATAACTACACATCTTTATTGCAAGATGTTACCTTTCGTTTTGAGCTTTATTAGATATTTCATAAGAATCGACACTTAATTACCTTAATTTGTGAATTTCTAGGTCTGGTTGCTGATTTATGAAGGATTCTGTAGGATTGTTTAAAGAAAAATAAAGTTGTTGTGAAGAAATGTGGTCGTGCCTAACACAAGGCATGAACGCTCTGACCTCAATCCTCGGAAGCATAAGGAGGGATATTGTAAGACCCTAACCCGAATCATGCGGTTAACGACTAATCTTAAGGGTTTTGACCTTACGTATACCACTCCCGATTAAAACTTTTAAAATTATGAGAAACTTAAACCGTTACGATCAATACATTTTTTTTTATTTCCATAGGTTTTACATTTTTACCTATTAAAAAATGAAATTGGTTTCACAATTATTAACGGGAGTATCTTGAATCTTTTGCGGAAGCTTGATGAGTGTTCGGGTGTGTTCGGTTTTTCTCGCGACTCGATCTTTGCTCCGGGATTTCCATCACATGTTTACCTAGCACCATCACACAAAAAATGGTTAGTGGATTGTCAATAATATGTTTAAAATACAATAAGAGTCGTTACACATCGAAACGAAACGAACCAGGCCAATCGGCCCTATAACAGGAGAACAAACTGCTACAACTTTTGCGCAGCAGCTGTTCGGGTCGCTTTTACCCCTTCTAAAACCCAAAATCTGACTTTGACTTTCAAATAAGAATTGTTCTATGTTCAGAGAGCTTTCCAGACATATAAAGAACACATCCTAACAATTTTTCTACGATTTTATATGAATTTTAAAAAACCAGGCTGTCAATCCGAACGACCGTTTGGTCTATCCAAACGCCCGTTCACATTGACACTGATGTTTCTGAGTCTTTTGTAAAGCCCGAACGTCCGTTCGGTCCATGTGAACGGCCGTTCAATGCTACTGGATCATATTTGCTGATTTTAAAGCCTAGTATTCATGTCGTAAACGCATCGGACGACTCTCAAAGCATGAAAATCACATTTCCAACTAGATTAACATTTGTTTGACTAAAATCCTTGCCCGGTTTACGTAACCATGACCCAGCTCTTAGTTTTTGAAAGTTTATGGCGATTTTTACCCGAATCGACCCATTAAGGCCTTGAACTTAACAAGGCGATATTTATCCACACAAAATGTATATAGTTAATGTTGTCAAGTTATTAGACATTTGATCAACCAAAGCATTTGTCCGATTTGTTCATTATAACCCCGTTTCTTAGGTTTAACCTTTAGTGAATCTTTTAAAATTCCCAAAACGCCCCTTATAGCCAAATCTTTCAATTTGGCCATCTGTGGCGACACTTCTTGATTCAAATCCATTGTTTTTGACTCAATGACTTGTTTAAAAACTTTTAAGTCCTTATGGGCTTAGATTTTCACCGTTTCTTGATTGTTCCCAACTTGATCAATTCTAAGCGCATTAGCGCGCATTAGACATAATTATGAAAATAACTTACCTATTTGGCACCCACACTCCACTTGAGTGGTTTTAGTACCCCATGCTCCTTCGCACGAAGGCGTTTATTTAACTACGGACTTACCGGTTTGCTAATGCCCCAATTCCACGCCTTGATATTTCCTTTCCACAATATCTTGATATTATGTGTCGACTCTAATCATGCTCACCTGTGAAAGAACCTTTGCGACACATTATATTCTAGAGTTTCAAATGGTGACACCTCACCATTTGAACCATTTACATACTTGATTTTTAATTCTTGCTATACAAGCATTATTTACCAAATCTCAACAATGAGATAATCAACTTTTGTCCTAGCTCATGAAATACTTTTAAACACAATACTTAGACCTTGTTGCTATATATAAAAGTACATGTCTTTAATTTGTTTAGTGAACGTCCCTTTTTATTTATATCCACTTGCTTCTTTACTAATTATGAAACAAGTTACTATATAACCCTTCGTGACTTGACCCCCTTCAGTGAATTTCACTACTTGGGTGCAACATATCTCTTCATTGATTGTACTAGACATGTTTCCTCTTAATCTTACCCGTCTAGACCCGCTTAGTGGAATTTACCACTTGAGGTCCTAAACATATCCCATACTTAATACTAAATGAATAAATGCAACATTCAAGTCATGATTAAATCGATTTGGCGTAAGTAGTACTTACCTTGTATTCGCTCTTTCTTCCATATGCATTGAGCTTCCATCCGTTTGACCCGTTTGCTCCCTAGTTCTTGTACCTAACTTAGGAGCATGTCAAACCTTGTTTTATTATAATACACAATATGGAATTATCTCAATATCAAAAGCATCATGTATTCACTCCCACACCTAGCTCATCATGAGCTAATTCTTACATAGAGCATGCACTTGACTTAATTCATTAATTAGCTAACATCACATACAATTGTTAACTTTCACATGCTCCTTATTCTTTTAATTCACTAGTTTTCATCTACTAGACGTTTCATCGAGCATTTGGTGTGCATCTATCCAAAATACTTGATTTTCAAGAATCTAAGTTTAACCAAAATATAGCCATGTATCTAATTATTATCATAACATGATATTTAGGTATTTCAACTAAATTTGATCATTATAATAACTCCTAAGAGTCACCAAAACTACTAACCATGTGTGGTTTCAACCTAGAGGTTAAACCCCAAATTTTCACATATTACATAATCATATGAACATAATAAGCACACATGTAAAATGCTATTTATACTCAAATTAAACATGTTTGGGGCTCCCTAAGGTTAGAAGAAACCTCCATCAACATACACCTTTACATTTTTATAAAAACCCTAATTTTTCACCATGATAAAAAAACGGATTTAACATCAAATTGTTCCAAATAAATGATACCTTTTTGTGTAATAAGCTTGGATAATCTAGATTTTAGCTCATGCATCGAAACCCCCTTTGATTTGGCTTGGATTTGAGCTTGAATTTGAGTGTTTAGGCTTTTGGTTGTTGGAGGAGATGATCTCCTGATCATCACACGACACACACACACACACACACACACACACACTTTGTGTGTGTTTTTTATTGTTTTATTATTATTATTAATAAAACTCACTTTGTCATTTTGGCAACAATGGTCCCTCAAGTTTTAGTCTCGGTTTGCTTCTAGATTATAATATTAACTAGATTAGTCTCTTGTAGTGGGTTTTTAGCCTCGTTTTTATCCGTCGGCTAAAAAGACATCCACCGTTAAATTCGCTTTGATATTTTACTAATTACGCCTAATGGCGTATTTAAGCAAAACGAAGTTTGGGGTGTTACAGATATGATTGTGTGTGAGAGAAATCAAGATCAAGATGACTATGCCTTATCTAGGCATGGCTGTGCCTTGCCTATCCTCGCGAACACAATCTACAAGCACAATTTCGTGTCCTAGAAGCTTTCTTCCAGCAAACATGTGCCCTGCATGAACACAACCATGTTTATGCTCGTGTTCTTACCTAGACTAAGTCTGATTAAAAATTGAGTACAAAACTTGCAGAGCTAGTGCCAGAGATTATGAGTATCGGTCACCTCGGATAAGCAGGACACGCCAAAACAAGAAGGCATGGTCTCGTGCCTTTCACCAAGTACAATCATGCTTGCTTCGTTCTCTCGCACTCTAGATTCACAGCTAAAGACAAGTGTAGGTGGGCGTAATTGAAACTGGTGATAAAACACCAACTTAATCACATTGGATTCCATAGTTATCTTTAGTGAATGTTAACTCATTAGCTATACATAACATAATAATTACTAACATGCCCCCTTGTAGTTTGAGGTATAGCCGGACGAAGATACAAATTGGACTTGAATGTATATATCCTATTTATCAGCCTTAGTTTGTTTCCATTTATCTTTGTATGCTTGTATTTTAGATATTTGGAGAAAGCAATAGAGAGATCACGTTTGGTCACTTTCATATACAACAACCTTAACAATGTTTTCATGTAAATTTTCATATTAAATAATATATTTGAAATTCTGATATAAATAGTACACATGATTTAACAAGTCATATACGCAAGTTATATAAAAAGAAAGAAAAAAGAAAAAGAAAAAAAATAAGATCCCCGTAGAGGAGACAATAAGAAGTAGGAGTTGTCTTGGTTCAAGATCTTTAACTTTTCCCAAAGTACACAAGACGACTCTTGTTTGGGGTTTCTCCCATAAAACCCCATATTCCACTTTTCTATCTCCCTCTTGTCTTCTTCACCTAACCTCACTTTTCCTTTAAACTCATTTGCTACACTTCTTTAACATCATATTGGGCCCTCAAACTCTCAAACCACACCCCTCTCTCTCTCATTGTTTCTAGAGAGATAAATAAGAAATAAAAAAAAAAAACATGTATTCATTAATTCATGTTGTTGTTTCTCCTTTTAAGAATCTTGTTCTTTAGCACTTCAAAACTCTCATCCATACGAGGATGCTTCTCTCAACATTCATATTCGAAGATCTTTGTAGTAATCCATACACTTACTTTGGTTACTATCAATGACAAATTTGATTAAGTTGGATTACATGTAAAGGGGATACAAATAAGTGATTTAAAACATAAAGTGATTTAAAACAAGCCATGAGCAAGGCGGATTTAATGAAGTGTATCAAACAATAAACGCAAATCAAGCTCAAAAGCAAGAGAAATTTAAAAATTAGTTTTAGGTTATTGTAGTTTTTTTAATGAATCTTAAATTGTACATTATATTTTAATTTTGGACAAATTCAATACTAGAAGTAAATAATGTGCCTTGTTAACCATTGTTAAAAAAGGATCTAGAAATTTAGGTTAAACACATACATATATTGAAAAGTATACAAATTTTAAACATAGGTAATCTCGTGTCCTTCATCTCATAGACGTCAACGTGCCTTCATTGGTCATTGTTATTTGTTTTAATATATTTTCCTTGCCGTGGAGGAGAAGGTTCAAGAACAACATATTACAGATACTCGAATAAAGTTACATGTAATATTTTTTTTAACGACAAAGAAAATATATTAAAACAAATAACCACGAACAAGACTAACCTAATATAAGTTAATTAGTAACTATAACTTGTATTATCTAAGTCAGTCTAAAAATAACTAGATGGACCCGACCAACCGACCATAAACTAAAACATAAAAATTTAAACCGAAACTGATGATAAACAAGAATTCTGCAAAATACAATCTTTTTGTTTGTAAAATGAGTGATTTCGGTCAACGAGACACAGTGTTTGAGAAACTAAAGTAGTTTAATGATGGATGATGGTTGGTGGAGTTGGATATTGTAGGTCCCACATTGCGGCTACGAAAGAATGCATGGGCTAATCATCATATCATATGCATGCATTTCATTTAGTAACCCCAAAACATTACCATCAACGTTTATCCACGTGCCATGATCTTCATGACGTTGGTTCATGTTTTACTTGCATGCAAACCACTTTCCAACTTAGACCAAATCTTTCCTAATCATTTTTTTTTTTAATTTTTATGTCTCTTAGCCGATAAGATAAGAGAGCGGGGTGCTCTACTGAAACATTTTCAACTTCACTGATTTACACCAATCTTATACTGTCAAATCACTTCATTATTTTCACTTCATTTTACTGAAACTGTGTTTTAGAGGCAACACTCCACTGATTCTTTAACTAACAATTAATTATTTTCACACATAATAATAATAATAATAAAAGAAAACAAAAGCCCAATCGCATCCTCCATCCTCTGTATCACCTCCATCACCGATCGTATCCTCAATCTCCATACATCACCATCACCGCCGCGTCCTCTGTACACTGTAACCATCACCTTTGTATCCTCCATCTCCATACATCACCGATCTATCTCTATCTCTGTATGTCACACCCTCAAATTACCACTTTCGGGGTTTTACCGCGAGGCGCATGACAAACCAGGATCCAAGTCAACGATCACAATAAACAACTCTATATGAAAAACGTAAATAAACATAACCATTAATTTAAATAGCGGAAGCGTTTCAGTAGCATTTAATCAACTATGCTATCATCTCAAAAGTTGTTCAAAATACTGTTATTACAAAACGTGCACTAAATCTAGATGCCAATGCAGACCCGTGCGCCTAGTTCCGTTCATTGCTACCTTAGCGACCTGAGAAAAACATGCCAAAAAGATGTCAACATATAATGCTGGTGAGTTCACAGGTTTGTTCAAAAATGTTACCAAAGTGTTACCATGTCCATACTATATCAATGTTACCAAGTACGCTAGCTAGGCGTATGTTTCATTACTACTACGATTGGAAACCATTACTAGACACGTTTAGCAATGTTCAGCATGTTTAAGCAGCCCGTATGTTCAGCATGATACCAGTGTACCTGTTCGAGACAATATGCACCCGCCCGGCCCTCCAAGCCGACGAGTGGGGCAGGTCACGCCCAATAGATCTATCCACATTTCCCCCGTTGTGCAAACCCGCACATTCATGGTTTCCCCCGGGACTTTCCAAAAGATCGTATAGCAATAATAAGTTAAAACCATAGTATGACATATGTTACCAAAACAGTTTAGCGCATGTTTTCTCCCCCAAAAGTTAAAGCAGTAAAAGTGGGGCCGTGAACTCACCTTAGATAGCGTTCTTCAAATATAAGTAAAGATGTTTAGCCCTTGATAATCCCTCTACCGGAGATCTATCAAAATGTTCACATAAGTGTTCCGACTAATAACCATAAGGTTATCTAGTCCCCGATTGTCCAGATCGTAACCAAGATTGTTTTAAAACGTGTTTAAATGTTTAACCGACACACTAGACCGACCCGACATCCCGTTGGTGACCCGTTACCCTAACTAATCAAGTACACATAGATTACACACAAGGTTCAAGCATAAAACACTTAGTTTGTATCAAAAATCTCATTTCTGCATCAGAACGGTCGAACCAGTCAGTTTTAAGTCTCCTTCGCACCTTTTTACATCTCGTTCGACCGTTTGATGCTTCCTTCGCCCGTTTTATCACATTCGTCCAAATAAAACCCAGGTTCGACCCTGGATCCCTCCTTCGCACCATCGACTGGTCGAAGGAGGCCAGGTTCGCCCCTGTTGCATAGTTTTTCCTAAAAACGCTTCAAACACATTCAAAACGACTCGAAACATCATCAAACACAGCAGTCAAGCATGGATAACTTATCCCTACAAAACCCCATCGATTTCCCCCGATAATACATCCGTTTCAGCCCTTTCCCAAAATGGTAAAGATTATGGAAATATCACTTTCATGCATGGATTATTTACCCAATTTGGAAACTTTTGAAATCGATTCATGTTTAGCTTTAAAATACTCAGTTTGTTGATTATCCGATCTTTCTTATTCATTCTATTGATCATAAATATTCATGCATCAAGTATTAATCCAATAAAACCCCCAAATATCAATATACCCAATCCTAACCCTAGACAACCATAATCCAATCATTAACAACAATCCTATATCATGTTTCTATCATAGATATAGCAGCAAATCAGTGAACAACACATAACACCACATAACACACAACTAACACATGTTATTCATTATGAAAACCTATGTTAAATGATCATGTTTTGATTTAGAAAGATGTTTAAAAGGTTTTTAATCATAAAAACACCCTTAGAACAGATCTGGACAATTAGGGTTAGATGAAAACGGATTAAAATGCTTTTAAAAGTTTTAGGACAATGAACACACCTTGGATTCTTGTTTAGATGTTGTAGATGGGTTAGATTATGAAAAAGAAGAGCAAAAACTCCTTCCTTAGTGTTTAAGATCGTTTGAGAGCGTTTTGGGACGGTTAGGGTTTGTGAAATGATGAAAAATGACAAAGGTTGGTATTTATACTAGTCTTCCTTCGCACCAACTTATGGGTCGAATGTAGGCTCCTTCGCCCCTTTCACAGGGTCGAATGAGCCCTGTTTGGTCGAAGGGAATTTCCCAATTTCCACTTCCCTGGTTCGCCCATTTCACAAGGGTCGAACCAGGCAACTTCTTCTCCTTCGACCACTCGAAGTGGTCGAACCAAGACCTCTTTTAAACTAGTTTTCCAGCTTGTCGTGTTTAACGCATTCTAACACATCCTAACACATAAGCATGCATCCTTAGTCTATATTTAACACATTTAGGCACAGATAATCATTTACACATCATTTAAACACATCTATGTATATAATCCACCACACAACCCATAATCTACACATATACTTGATTAGTTCATGTAATGTCACCAACAACGGAACCCGGTACTAGTGTATTACCAAAACGACTCCCAATGATCCTCCAGATCATTGTACCCTGGACAATCCTAACTTGACCCGACTCAACTAACCCAGTTAAGTTTGTTTATAAACGTTTCTCGCTAAGGTAGACTTAGATGTTACTAATATGTTTAAGCCGAACATGCCGGGTGTCACACTGTACATCATCTCCATCACTGATTCACTGAGGATGAAAAACAAAAAAAATCAACAAGAGGATGAAGAGAAAATCTTTGAATATCTACAATTTTAGTATTGCAATAGATATATGTGTATTAGTGATTTGAGAGAGAGAGAGAGAGAGAGAGAGAGAGAGAGAGAGAATCAGTCTTACTGTGCGTTAACTTGAACCAGAAAATGGTTCACTGATCCACTACCAGCATCACCGGCGGCGGTGTTACTGTGCTGGTAGTAGGGTACCCGTGACCAAATCTGGTGACACCCTGTCCCCCTAATAAAAACATAAATGATGTTTGCTCCAATAAACATGTTGAATTTTCCATGAAGGTATACGTTTGGTATCGATTTGTTTTGTTACAACACCTGTATAATACCGGCATTTGACAAAGCAAATGAAAGAAATATGTTTAAGAGGATATCAAGACATGTTTTAGATCGATAAAAAACCAACAAAAAAATAAGAATACTGATACCGGTTTTATATGATATTGATACTAGTACTGATGTTATTCGGTTGGAATCGGTACGGTTTGTCACGACACAAACTGTAACACCCTAACCGATGGTGGAAACATCGAGGTGTCACGTAATGACGATTGTTCAAAAGCTCTTGGTACCAAATTGTAAATATTATTTAAATTCATGAATAAAAGTCAAATATCAAAGTCAAACCAATACATCAACAAATGAGTGACAACTTTGGTTCAAGGGACGCGATATATGAAAAATTTGTAGCTTTACGGACGAAAGGCACAATATTTAAGAGGCTCTTCGTAAGTGCGTTGAACAATAATGCGGGTTTAAACAAAGACGAGGCGATTAAGGAGGCCCGTAACCAGTACCGTGTCATACACAATGATAACTACCTGAGCGTTGCGGTTTGAAGAGCTATGAGACCACGCTTTTAACAATAGTCGTGAATATATGAATATTTATTTATGGTTTTTAATATTTATGTGATGTTTTGGTGTGTTGTTATTCTAATATTTATGTAATTATTATATACTATTAATAATACAACTAATTGAACAGTGATTCAAAATGAACAGTGATCTCATGGCATTTGTGTAATTTATCTTTGATTTATGTCCATTTATGAAATAAGCTATCTAAATATTCTCATCCTTTCTCATTTGATCATGTCTTCTCTCTGTGATGACCACCGCCATACGCACCGCCATACCACCGCAATACCCACCGTCATACATATTCCTCTGTTTGTTTGCAGAGAGAAATGGATTTGGGCAGGAATCGCGTCAGCTCACCGTCACCGGCATGCTTCCGCCGCCATTCACACCGCCATCTGACAAGGATTCCGATCAAGATGCATGTCCTTTTTTCAAGTAGATCGACAAACCACAAGGTCAGATTTCCTGATTTTGGGCATCTGATGATGGTGGTGACTACAGGATCTTGCAGATGACGTGGCTTCTGGGCTTAAGTGCTGGCGGTGATGGTCGTGATTCCGGTTTCAGTGTTGCCGGCGGTGATGGTGGTGATTTCGGTGAACACTAATTAGTGGTGTTGCCTTAAATCAGTGGTTTTGTAAAGATGGTTACCAAGGTTGTTGTAACCTTTGTACTTTCTTTTTCGGACCCTTTATGTTTTTCACGGACTTTTGGTTCGTGGTGATGGTTGTGGGTTCGGTTTCACAGGTTATTTTTTACCTTTATAACAACCTTTTGCTTGGTTATGATGAGTTACATATGATTTTCGATTACTGATGACGATGGCGTGGCAGGGCTGGTGGATGGCAGGTCCTAACTTGCAACCCGCCTTGCAGCCATGGTTCTGAAAACTCTGAACCAAGATTGTTAAATGTTGTTATTATTATCTTCTTTGTTTAGTCGATTTTTTTGTGGCTTCTAATATTATATGGTTAGTTGATTCTGTTTAGGGCACTGGTTTGTTTCGCTGTTAAGGTTTTGACTGATCATTGAATTGATGTGGGTTTGTATGATTCCATTGATGTTCATGTTGATATGCTTAATCTTCTCTATTCAGTTGCTTTATGCGGCTTTATTCAGTCTTTATTTGGGACAAAAACATGAAGCAAGGCTCCAGTAAGTTGCTAAAATCCTATAGGTTAATCTGATTTGTATGTTAGTCTGGTGGAAGCAATGATCTGTGCTAATGGTTTACTTGGTGGCAGTGATGAGTCTCGAATTTATACGGACATGTGACGAGAATTTATGAAATCCTTTGATGTATATTGCTCTCATCGTCGTTGCTGTTGCTTCGTCGGCTATGATGATGCCATCGCCTTCGGTTTCCTACGTAATCAATGGTCATGCAGCCATGTCGGACTTATCCTTATGAGATATTTCGTATCTTGGCGGGGCAAGCCATAGGTTCATATGGTAATCAGTCGACGTCTAACCTGTTCGGATTATCTGAGCATGTCAACCAATATATATGCATTTATTTGACTTTTGAACCCAAAAATGTTGTAGGCAATGAGGATGCGGCCTGTGATCGTCAACCATGATGGCGTGACTGCATCGCAACCGGTTGACGTGTTTTATGTCGCCTGAGCCTTGCTAAGATTAATTAATTGGTTATTGTGTGTCGTTAGTCGATTGTATAAGGCGATGATTACGTGCCATTGCGGTTGTTGTTCGTATTAACATTCCAAGTCGGCTTTTAATCATAAAAGGTTGACATATATTTATACAAATCAACACATGTCGTAAGTAGATGGTCCTTTGAATCCTTCGTTATGAAATTACCTAGCATGGAAGGTTTACATATAAGGTATTGGCTGGGCCACCTAACAAACAGTGGGCATGAGGTTATTGTGTGTCGTTAGTCGCTTAATTGGCTTTGGCCTTTTCTTTGTTCCTTGATGTTTTTGAAGTGCTACAGCATGCTTTCACATTGATTAATTTGGTACTTCTACAAGTCTGGTAACTAAGAGGTATGTACATTTCTAACTTCTATTCATTTTATCTTTTAAGCGTTCAGACAATAGTTGATAGTTTGGATTATTTCCCGTTATAGGCGGCGGCCCTTTTGAGGTTAGACGATGGTAGTTGCTAGCGACATTTTCCACTACTGCTATCCGTGGTCACTGGTTTAGCCGGTTACCGGTTAGTCCACGAAGGCGACTTTGGTTGAATTAATTGGATTGGAATGTAGGGTTGGTAAGAACTTTATATTTCAACTTCACGCGTTTTTTATGACTGTTGTTACTGATTGTTGCCCTAAGTGGAATGTGGTATAACAAAACTGTTTTCATCAAATTAGATTGAACTTGGAATTACATGTATGTATGATATGTGAGTAAAATTAATTTATTTTTGCCTGTTGTCGACTTATTTCGCGGTTGGGTTTTGTGGTGAACCAGGTTTTATCGTGCAGGTTTGGTTTTGCAGGGCTTTGGGGGATGTGAGGCTGCCCTAAGGGATAGGTTTGATGTCGCTTGATTTGGTGGCCATAAATTGGTGGTTATACAACAAGGCGGTGGCGAAACCAATGCGGTGTACAAGTAGGTGAGTCGTTTGGATGCTTTTGGATTTGGGGTAGGAATGGATTGTTGCAGCATTTTCCTATTTCTGGTTTAAGTAATTACAAATGATCCAACACCTTCGTAGCTTTCATGTAGAATTCGCAGGAGTAATGGAATGTACTCATCTATTCCGTTCTTTTGCGAAGGTGTACTCATCGAAGGCTTCTTTCACGATGGATTGTCAAATAAGGTACATTCAACATAGTGCTTTTTGGTAGAAAAAAAAAATAGTTCGTTCCACTTTTTCCTCTGTTGGTGTTGTCCACCTTTATACATTTTTAATCTTTTTTAGCCTTTGTATCCACTGCTATTTGAGTCTAGAGAGAGAGATACCCACACAAAGAAAGGAAACCTTATGGAGAAAAAAGTGAAAGGCATAGCGGCTGAGAGGAAGACGGTGACGGTCGGCACTGTCGTCGTCGTCTGATTTCTGATCACTAAAAAAAAGACTGCCTGCTGTCTTCCGGCGTATCGACCGCTGGAACCAAATCGTGATCGCCTCTGCCTCTCTATGTCGTCATTTTAAGGTACGCCTAATGTTTTTATTAGTAGAAGACTGTATTGGTTGCTCTATCATCAGAGAGTGAGTATAATTTATAACATACAGTTTGTGATGTCAAATTGTGTTTTGTCTGGTAAATTCGATTTTAGGGAACATGATAAGTGTCAAATGGAGATGAGGCAAAACTGTCAGCGGTCATGATCTTCTCTGGGAAATGGCCATCAACAGAGAGGTATGTGTTTTTTTAAAATGTAGAAGCATATCAATGATTTATTACCGTTATTCTAAGATGTACGCGATTAGATTAACACGATCAACCTTGGCTTTACACGAGTGAGATACAACTGAAACTATCAAGAGATCCGGAATATTCGTATAACATTTTAGATGCCATTTATAAAAATACTAGTAAGTAACCCGCGCGTTGCGGCGGAAGTTAAAATTGCATCAAAATGTATCAATTAATTGTGATGTAAAATACATCCAAAACTTTTTGTTTAAATGTTATATTAAGTTAAAAAAAATACTTGTAACAACATGATATAAGTATTCTCATCTTAAGTAAAGAATAATTGTATCAAACTATTTATATTCATTAATTTTCTCTGTAGATTCTCATCTTTTGAAAACGATTAGTAAGATAGTAGGATGCACTGTGAGCCAGACTTTACTAAAATCGTAACCTACAAAAAAAATGTGTAAAATGTATAACACATTATTATTTGGGTGCTATAAGGAGTTACAAGTACAATACATCAATATATAAATTCTAATATAGGGTTTAGGAAACTTAATCCCCTAACCCGCATAGACATAATTAGAGATGGTTAAATTAAACAGAAGCTTTCTTCTTCGGTCGTTGAATCCGGTGATCATATAGTTTAGATCATATTAGGCATGTTTACGTGTATGAATATAGATAATTAGAGATGGCTAAATTAAACAGAAGCTTTCTTCTTCGATCGTTGAATCCGGTGATCATATAGTTTAGATCAGATTAAGCATGTTTACGTGTATGAATATTCATACACGTAATACTTTCAGAATTTAAACCGTTACCTCATGATTGAAAACACAACTTCCAGTATTGATATTGATTTCTCGATTTCTATATAGTATGATCAAGTTTATAAAACTTTAACGTTTATAAAGTATCTACATATAAAATATATTATAATAAAAGATGTAGCATTATGAATTGTTTTTATATGTTTTCTATTTAATATGTTTAATGTAATTATAAAATTGAATGTAGTGAGGTTTCATAAACATCTCTTGACTCTTGACTTTCTTTTGATTAAATATGGTGTTCTAAAGACATATTTGCCCCTTAAAAGTAGTTATTTTATGCATTGTGTATTGTATCATAAGCATCTAAACTTATACCTCTTAAAATTTAAGAAGACCTTGGGAAATGCTTTATAATATAGTATAGATAATGAAGTTTCCTGTTGTTTGGTTTCTAAACAAATCAGTTTTGTCAACTTTAATTGTTCATAGGTGCATAAGAAGACAAATCCATTATCGTATATCTCATTGGAAAGAACATCAAAAGAACTATAATGATCCCTTGATATCACGAAAAGGTGTTCAATTCATAGGTATAATCTGTATATTTTGATTTTTGAGGCGTTTTTATTATTCAAAATTAAATTTTGCTTTTGTTATCTTTGTTTTTACTCTTATTCTTAACATGTTTGGATACCCATTTTTTTAATCACAGAAAACAAGCATAAGACAAGGATATCGTTTAGTGGTTTACAGGATAGATAATCGGTTTATAAGTATCAAGCCATTACAAAAGAGGTACAAATAAGTGGTTGCAAGGGAGATGTTGTTTACAGGTATTTGGAATCTGTGCAGAGGTTCGAAGCATTTGAAGAAGCCTATGCAGCCTATAGTGCAGACAGCCCTCTGGTGCTTGTGGAAATGCAGGGAACGACGCTACTTTTAACAGGAAGGGGCCGAACCTAGGCTGCAGCAAGGAAGAGATTAAACGACTTGGGTTCTTATGGGTCAAAAATAGAACCAAACTCTTAGATTTTGTTTGGGAACAATTATGTAATTTCAATGTAAATTGTATGGGTGTATGAACGATATGTACTTGGCGTATATGGTGGGGTTAACAAGTTGTTAAACCTATAATGAAGAAAATGTTTGTTGGACCTTAAAAAAAGGGGGGGGGGGGATGTTGCATGTGGTATAATATATGGAGAATTAAGTAATAGCAGTCATGTATGATGTCTAGGTCATAGCAATGAGATTGTCTGGTGTATTTGTTTAGCGAGTATTATTTCCACTAAAAGACCATTCGACAACCGTTTCCTTTGTTGGCATTATGGTTGTTGAAGGTATTTGCCTATTTTGGACTGGTCATGCTACAACAGAGATGCTAATCAATCCCATGTCTTTTATAAACGTAAAAAGACGACTTTGAAAAACGATAACATGTCGCCCAAGTTTGAAAACCAATAACACGTCGCGCAACGCGCGCCTATCAATACACCTAGTGTTTATTTAAGTATTTATTCAATGTCTTATAAAAACAAAAAATAAAAACATAAAAAAAACCCAGGATAAAGTTGTCGCTCAAGGTGAGCCACAACAGGATCAAGTGAGTAGGATTGACACTTTAGCCAGTGCAACGCCATCGCTTAGTTGTCTTTTTTTATATAGGATAAAGTTATGGCTAGAAGTGAGTCACAATACATAGTCTAGGGGGGAAGGGGCGCTTGTAGAATCCACTTTTCACTTACCTAATTTTAACCAATCATGCATTGACACACCACTTCACTGATTTACTTCACTGCTACACTATTTTGGAGGCAACACTCCACTGATTCTTTTATTTATTTTTATTTAAATTCAAATCTTAATCTTTGTTTTTTTTTAAATTCACACGGTTTTACCACAAAACGGTTAGATTTCTCATAAACCGTCATACCAACACGGTCAAATAATTATGTGCATTAAAATCGGTTTCATCTAACCGTCAGAAATATTGAATTTCACATGCAATACGGTTGAGATTTTTTGTATATAAACCACCATACTACGGTGGTGAAAACACACTTCAACACCAACAAACACCCATACCTTCAAAATGACTCGTTGGACCAAAAATGAAGAAATGACTTTGGTCGTGTGCGTTAAAGTCGCACAAAACGACCCATCCTTGCAACGCCAACCCCGTAGAGGCCTAGGGGGCTCATGAGGTTGCCAAACAGGCTTTTGGGACCATGTCTTGGCTTATTTCAAACAACAAATCGGCGAAAGCAACCGCACAATTGAGAGCCTACAGAGAAAATGGACCGATCTAAACAACAAATGTGATCGGTGGACCACCTGCTACGAGCGCACCATGAGCCGGCACCCAGACATTGTGCCAGAGTTGGCTGTGGAGTTGACCAAAGCGAGCTATGAGGGTCGTTACCGCGGCAACTTTGAGCATCTCCTGGCCTGACAACTTATGTGTCAACTCTAAGTTTTATTTTTTATGTTTTGATGTATTTTTATTTATGTTTAATATTAATAAATTATGTTTTCATTTATGTTTAAAACGCACGATTTAAATAAAAAAATAAATAACCAACATGTGTTTTGAGAACAGTCACCATTAAAAAAATTGAATTATAATAATTTAAAATTAAATAATAAACAGTTACTAGCCTGTTAGAAAAAAACCAGAAAACGGTTCACAGAAACCCTACCAGCATAGGTGGTGACAGTGTTACTATACTGGTACTGGCCTAGTGAGATACCCGTGACCAAATCTGATAGCGCCCTATCCATAAGAAGTGTTCACTCAACTCTCTTGTCAAAATTGATTATGTATTGCAAGATCCATAATTTAAAAAAAATATTTAACTAGAATATCTTTAGGTACATTATTCACAGATCTCTAGACGATCTGATTCTCTCGTTCTCCAAGTGTTTTGATGTTTTGTTTGAATCTTTTTGTCGATTCGATTCATATTCGAAAGGAGTTGTGTTTGTTCCTTGGGGATGAGGACTCTGACTGTGGGCCCCTTCACTTTTGTTTGTTTTCTAAGATGTTCCTGCCCTATATTTGTCCCTAGATTACACCCCAAGTAATACATCATCCTCTTTTTGACCAATATGTTTGACTCACATTTTCCCCATATACACACATTTATATTCAAATACGAGTAATGTGCATCAAAATAAGTTTCTTAAACAAAACATTTTATTTTTCAGTGTTCAATGTCTAAAACGACGTTTCAATGTGGTTGTTTGCGTTGGGGTCTAGGAATTTTACTTTTCTTTACCGAAAACAAACCCGTATAAGTTAAAATTAATTTATACTCTTAATGCATTAAGTTTTTATTCTTTCGTAGTTGATTCATGCAGTTATCTTGACTCGTTACCTTTTTATATCGATAGTAATTCAGTAACGTACCCAGACTTTTTTGTTTATGGGGGACAATGAGGGGCCTAACCAAATTTTTATGGGAGGTGATTGAGATTTTTGCGTAAAAATAAGATAATATGTAGTTGTCTTGACTCGTTTCCTTTTTATATCGATAGTAATTAATTCAGTAACGTACCCAGACTTTTTTGTTTATGGGGGACAATGAGAGGCCTAACCAAATTTTTATGGGAGGTGATTGAGATTTTTGCGTAAAAATAATATAATTCTTTAACGAGGGCGGCTGCCTCATGGTTTGTGACTGAGTCCACCAGTGCTATGCATATGTGAGTTTTAATGTGTGACGATTATTAACACGGACATTAATTTAACTATAAGTGCGAAGAAAATTAACACGAGTAGCATTGATTTTTATGATTATTGTTGGATAATTTTTATAAAAAATTATTTGTGATTCTTTTAATTTTAGAAGTGATCTAAAGACTGATGTTCTTTTTGGAAATGATTGTAGGACAAAATGTGTGTGTTTTTTAGAACAAGAATGCATAATTATTATGCTTTTTATAATAATAATTTGGGTCAAAGATTTAGTCCAAAACCCAGAGGAAAATAGGTTGCTTTGATGATTGCAGTGGTATCAACCATTTCTATCAACCCCTTTCTCTCTTTTATAATCATAACAAAATCTCTGGATTCCCTCTTTATCTTTATCACTAAGACTCTGAGTGTGACCCAGTGACCAACCTGGCATGGACCCCCACCCAAACCTAGCCACTTTGTTTCCCATCAAGCTAATGCACCACACCACACTACACTAGTGTCCATGCACTAGCCACCCTCGTTTACTGCTCATTCTTTAGCCACGGCTCAATCCTTAGCGGTTCTATTCATTTAGTTATGAACCATTTCAAAACCGTGTAGAACATTAAATTTAACTGGTTGTCGTAATAAGTCTTTTCTTTTTAGCTTTCGCTTGCTTCTTATTCTATGTTAACGACAAGTTGAAAGGTCAAAATGTAAAAAAACACACACACACACATTTTTCTTTATACATCTATTATATTTAAAATGCCTCTTACATCCGATTCTCCATCTCTATCTTATAAAACATTTATATTATTGTTTTGTCTCGATTGTACAAACTCACAAAATTATATTGATTGCTCTAAAATCCAAAAGGGGGGTGGCGGCGCAGCTTGTTGCCCGCTTACCAGCCGTCCACTTGTAATGTGTTTGTGGGTTTATTTTATCAATAAAAAAAGATTTATTGTTAAAAAAATCTAAATATAAAGAATCACTATTAGCAAATTTTTCAATATTAGGGTATGTGTAGTGGTGGATAGTTATGTGGGGGTTATAGGATTAAAATATTAAAAAGTAATAGAAAAGGGGTTATGTTGGGGTTATGGAAAAAGAGGTGTAGTGGGAAGGAGGGTTATGTAGGGGTTATAAATGATTGGGTAATGATTGCTTTTTATTGTTTTTTATTTAAATAAGAATATTTAATACTTAATAATATTTCATTAAAAATAAAAATAATAATAAAAATAAAAATTTAAACTGAAAGTTTATTAAATTAATAAAATAATAAAAAAATTATTTAGTATTAAAAAATAAAATTTAATAAAAAAAATTTTGAATTTCAAACGGTTACTGTTCCAAACCGTTTGAATTTCAAACAGTTTCCCTCCTACTTCAAAGTTTGAATTTCAAACTTTCCCCCCCAAACGTTTAAATTTCAAAGTTTGAATTTCAAAGTTTCCCCCCCCCACCAAATCTCAGTCACACCTATAAATACCCCCCTCCTTCCAAATCTCAGTCACACCTCTTCCCTCTTCCTCATCCTTTCCTCATCCTGAACACAATGAATAATATGGGCAGTTTTCAAGCAGGAGCTGCCGGACCTTCTAATGTGTGTGTTTATGTTGTAGAAGATGAAGTATATATATATAGATAATAATTAAATAAATCAGATTTTTTTTTTTAAATTTTGGACCGTTCAACAACGGTCAAAGGCACATTCTCACAAGCAAAACGCTCGCTATGCTCAACGCTTGATACCACCATAACGCCACCATAGCGCCTGGGGGGGCGGTGTTCCCGGCGCTATGGTGGCCTAAAACGCCGGATAACTTTGCCACTACGGGTACTCTTATAGAGATTCTTAGTTGTTTTCTCTATATTTATAGAAAAAGTGAGTTTTAGAGACTCCTATAAAAATTTACACTACTAATTTCCAAACCATCGACCTAATAGATTACTTAGAGTAAAAAATAAAAATCCAAATTCTTTATTGGTTGTACAGGAGACTAGTCCTTGTCCTATAACGATGGGTCCGCTCATGTTATGTTTATCTTCTATAATCTATAATTTAGATTTTACCTTATTAAGGAGGAAACATGTCTATTCAAGTAATTTCCTCTCAATTTTAAGATGGCATATGAAAAGTCTCTTTACAAATCTCTATATTTTTATCATTTTCTACCCTTTTTGCTCCTCATGTATAACATATTATGCACATTGTATATGCAGTGGCGAAGCTTGACCCGATATTTCGGGGGGTCGGAAGTCACCGGGGGGGTCGGAAATCACTTGTTTCGGGGGGTCGAAACCGTATATACCCAAAAATTTCTATACTAATACTATATAATTGAAACTTCTGAGCGAAAATTCGGGGGGGGGGGGGGGTCGGCCGCCCCTCCCCGCCCCTTAAAAGCTACGCCAGTGTGTATATGTGTGTAATACACACTTTATATGTCTCTCAAGATGTAACATACATTCATAAATCATAACACCCAATAAAACCCATTTCCTTACTCTTGAATACTCATTTATAGTCATTGCTTTCTTGTCATCTACACGTGTTTTACTTTTCAAGAAACTCATCTTACTAATATCATTACTTGACATGTCTAGGTTACTCATGATGCAAACCATGACAAAGTTCATAGATTTCGCATACAAAAAGAAACGCCATTTAACCAATTCGAGGTATTTTTCATTGCTCGATTTGTTTTACTGTCGATTTGTAATTTTTGTCATTTTACATTGTTAATAATATACCTTTAGTTGTTGGAAACATACACTTACTTATATTCATCAAATATTTATGGTGTACAGGATGAGGTTGCTAAAGAATTGGTGTGCCTATTCAATTTCAACACTTCTTGTATGGCCAAAGAGGCAGAACCACACACATCGTCCTAATCGACCTTCAACAGCTTTGTAGGAAACCCAATCGGAATTTTTTTTCTTTAATTGCTAATATCTTTTATAAATGTTAATGTGTTTTATCTATAGAGTTGAGATCAATATTTATCATGTTGCTATTGGTTTTATTAACAAGCTGAACTCAAAACTGTTATTGGAACTGCAGGTTGGGTAATTGAGGGAAGTTTCCAATAAGAATCACAACGCTAAACTGAAAAAGTTCTTGGAGATCGAGATTGGATCGGTAATATCTTCCCGTTGTTTTATTTCACTGCCGCTTTAATACAGTTTGTTTGGTTGAAACATGCCGATCCAGGATTTGGTTGCCTTGCATACAATTTGTTTTTGGTCCAAGTTTTACCTTTATATAGTGTCCAATATAGCATATTCGATTATTAGGAAGTTGTATACATTGTAAATAGAATTTGAGTGCCTTTCAAAGAGTTTGATAAATATTATGTCCAAAGATGTACACCATTGTAATTTTGTATTGTGTACAAATATTTAAGCATAAGTTAC
This sequence comes from Ambrosia trifida, assembly GCA_028751855.1. Classification (NCBI taxonomy): domain Eukaryota; kingdom Viridiplantae; phylum Streptophyta; class Magnoliopsida; order Asterales; family Asteraceae; genus Ambrosia; species Ambrosia trifida. The sequence goes on along the minus strand of CM054123.1, from coordinate 98,180,423 downwards.
AATACACGTAAAGCCAATTTAGAGGGATTAAAGTTGGACATTCATCAAACTTTTAAGACACTTTAAGGCCATCTTAGTCAATTCAATTCATACTAACCTTTTCATCTTCCTTGGTGGTTCATCATAATGAATACAATATTAATTACACAAATGGTGATTAGTTCACATTCCAATCATCATTCGCATAACATTGTTATAAAGAACAAATTCCCTTTAAGCAAAAATTTAATTCGGAAATTCGAAATCGACTCTTCGAGTTCCATAACTCCGTCTTCTTGAAACTATAAGTTCTTCCATACCCATCACACCCAGATGTTCGCATCTTGCTGGTTCTTCTCTTCGATTGACAATCTGTTGATGCTACTAAGGTTGGATTTCTATTTTATTGTTTTTATAGTTATATGTTCTTGATTTTTCTTGTGGTGTTTCTTTGCTTTTATATACAAATTCAGTGCTATTTTTCAGGTGAGTGGTCTAAAGAATTCGCCTGGACCGAGTAAGAGGAGTTCCAGTTGGAAGCAAGCTTTGTTGTTGTTGTAGAAAAAAATTTCTAAATTTGTAGCAAACACATGAATTGATATGTTTTTTTTTGCTATTAATTTTTTTTTTGGGTTATTGATCTATGCTATGTCTGGTTAAGACTATAAAAATGTTTAAATCTTCAATCATGAGGATTGGTTCGCCCATTTAGTTGTGTTGTATAACTACAACTAACAAATTTGATTAATGATTTATTAACATATTTCCTGTTTTGTTTTAATTGGTAACATCAATCTTTTAGTCTTAACTTAGACTAGAAATTGAGCTTTTAATTGGTTATTCATGCATATTATGCTTTTTAAAATAACTATATCAAAGGTTACAATCATTTAGGTGTGCTGTATAATTAGAGTCTACAACTTTGATTAATGATTTTTGAACTCATTTCCTGTATTGATTAATAACATGAATCTTAAATTGAGCTTTTAATGGGTTATTCATCTATGTTATGTTTTTTTTTTTAAATAAATATTGAAACATAGGGAAATTCATTCTCATTTAGAAGTGAGAATTTGATTAGAAGCATGGTTAGTTTGCTACATGGTTCTAAGTGTTTTGCACACATATCGGATCCTCGTCGCAACGACAGTCAGGGACGACCCTTAAAACGGAAGGGGTTGGACACAATATTGCGTATAAAAATTTAGGCCGATGACACGTAAACTTACACTATTAAGCAAAGAAAATGAGAGTGGGGCGGGGCACCCTCATTGAACCACTAACCTCCACTCCTAATTTCAAACTTATTTAAACATAGAATTTGATTCTGAATTGATTAAAAAACTTATAATTTGAATGGTGGACATAATGATTTAGAGTATTTATAGTTACCAACACATGTATATGCATTCCATATATTTTTGGCATATTTTTAAGGCAGGGTACATAAATCCTCATGGACACGATACACGAGAGAATTGATAAAACTAAATATAGAATATCACATTTTATATTATCGCTTCCGCGGCAACGCGCAAGCTTCTTACTAGTACCTATACTATATATATATATATATATATTATATAATGCATCCTAGATGGGCATCAAGGTAATTTCACTACCATTTTAAGATGGCATATGAAGAGGCATAAGCATACATCTCTATACTTTAGCATCTTTCTTCCCATTATGCCCCTTTATACAACATATCATGCCTATGGTACATGTGACTAATACACGGTTAATATCTTCTCCACAATCTAACCCCCTTTATACATTAAAACATATATGATGTTATGAATTGACCTAAATTAAATAGAATTGAAGATTATGATTAATTTGCCAATGAAGAGTCATGACAATAAACAAGAACTTGTTAGAAATGCATTTATATAACCATTGGCATGAACTCATATGTCATTATGTTGTCATTCACACACGAAACATCCTCTCAATCACCATTTTGATCACAAGAATGCAGCCATTACCAAGTTCTGATTAACGCCCACTTCGAACATAAGGATCTCAAAATCGTCAATATACTGGTTATTTTTCTCTATTTCAATCAAGGTACGGTTATACGTTATATATTCTAAAATTCTATAAATGTTACTTAATATTCAGAACTATTTTAGATATATGAAGTTATTATTGGAGCACTTTATATATATATATATATATATATATATATATATATATATATAGGCCAATTATAAAATGAAAACTCTCTTGAGTTGAGAAAACCTTGGAAACCCATGTAAAAAATTGTTATTTTTTTTTTGAAAAAAATAACCAATGTAAAATACATGTTTTTAAGTGTTTTGGGCCAAAAAAATAAAAAAAAAAGCGCCGAAGGGATTTTAAAAAAAAAAAAATAAACAAAGCTGCGAAAACACATGTTTACACCTGATAAAAAACAGCAAATAGCTGAAAACATATGTTTTTTTAGCAACTTTGTTTATTTTAAAAAAAAAATCCCTTCGGCGCTTTTTATATTTTTTTGGCCCAAAATGCTTAAAAACATATATTTTACATTGGTTATTTTTTTCAAAAAAAAAATGATTTTTTACATGGGTTTCCAAGGTTTTCTCAACTCAAGAGGGTTTTCAATTTATCCTTCCCCTATATATATATATATATATATATATATTCTATATCATACTTATATATACACACACTATACACATTATATAATTTGTACATATAACTCTAAATCAATATTTTATTAATATATAGGAACATTGTAAACGCTTTTAGACATATTATTATTTCTCTTAGAATTCGATTATGTATTTTTAGGTCTAGATATTTAGTCTCGATCTTCCGTGATTATTTGATAATTTTATGATGTTTTTCAATTAAATATATATTTTGGACTACTCAAATTTATATATTTAAATCTAGAACTGGATGAAGCAAATAAAAGACTGGCGTTAAAGGTTAAGAACTTTTTGATAGATTCTTGTGGTTCAATCCATCTTATTAGTTTGTAATTGGTGATGTTAATATAGCTTATGATCTTCTTTATTGTTCATTCATAATTTAATGGGTCGATCTCAACTTTTGTATTTTTTGACCTAACTCATTTGAAAAACTTTTTATTTAGGGTTATGTTTCACTTTTTAATTTAAACAAAGTAGTTAGTATAAGGTGAACTATTAGTGTATAATCTATATAACATGCTCTTCTTTAATTAGAACACCATTTAGTTGTGCTATTGATCTACATCAGACTATAAAATTAAGCACCAATTAATTGTGTTATTGATCTATCATCTATATTAGATTTAGGTACAGATAGTTGTTTAGTTGTTTTTGAATTTCATCTACATCAGATTTACGCAATATGATAATTAGTAACTCTATTAACAGAAAATAAGACAAAGCATGTTTCATAAGTCATAAGATTGTTCCTTCTAACAATTAGAATTCAACGTACAAAAAGTAGTAAACAAAAGAAAATAAGAGGAAGAAGTTATAGAAAATAGATAACTCTTTCTAGCACAGTTCGAACCGAGGACATGAAATCACTGTTGTAAAACAAGGTCTCGGAGGCCGAGTACTCCCCGAGTAATCGCTACAAGGTAAGTTGCCGAAGCCCGAGTAGTCTAAGCCTAGGCCGAGTACTCCCCGTGTACTCTCCGACTAGGCCGATAACTCCCCGAGTACGCCCGACTCCGACTAGGGAGCGCCTAGCGACTTTTGTAACATTGCATGAAATTACCCGTCGAACGGTAATTCTTTTCATGATATACGAGTGTAATGGTTTTACCTGCAGGCTAAACTTAATATCAGCCTAAAGCTGAACACATATTCTTTTTAATGCTCCTCATCCTTCAAAACATTCGTTAAATTTTGTAAGAAATTTTTTGTAGAAACAGAATTCGAGACTATTTGTTTGATTTTAGTAAAGTGTATATTGATAAGTCTGAAATATTTTATAAAATTTATTTCTTTTTGAATGGTGAGAACTATTTTGACTTATGAGCGCCAGCGCCAATGATGTGCCCTTGGAAAATAGTCATACAAAAAAGCAACTCAACAAAGAAGATGATGTTGGTATACTCAAAACTGGAGGGCACCATGCTGTCAAGCTTCTTGAATGCGATGATACAATAGGTAATTTTCTATGCCTGGAGGCAAATTCATAGAAATTTTTGATGTTGGGTGAGTGGTTAAATGTGAATGCTTGGTCGTTCTAGAGTTAATCAGGATCTGCAAGCCTTTTTTAGGAAGTCATCATGGTTGAGGCCTAAAGCTACAAGATCAAACTCCAGGGAGATTATTTGATTTGCTACTGTTTGCTTTAGTTACTCTTTTAAAGTAACTCTCCATAGTCCATAAATTCAATTGGTTTATTGCGCTATATTATCTAGATAATGACATGTTAACTACGTAATCACAATAGTTATTGTACAGTTTGTCATGTTGAATGTGCATTAATTTTGTGTTTTATACACATCTAATGTGTTACATGTATTGATTTATTTTGTTTTTCTAATAAAATGTTGTTTATGATAAAGTAAATGTTTTATTACACGGACATTTGAACATCATAGTTTAGCGAAGTTCTTCTTACCCATCTCCTTAATATACAACATACATATTATTTTTATCTCTCTCTCTCTCTCTCTCTCTCTCTTTTTTTCAAAAAACACAAATTTGATTTCTTTTCTGTAAGAAAACACCTGTGGATAGTAGATGCTTTACGGTTTGTTCTAACGAAAAAGTTTGGCTGATAACTATGGTTTTGAATAACGGCAACGTCAGATCAACGAATCAAGATGCTTCGGTTTGAAGCAATTTTATATTTGAAAGTCTTTTTTTAGGAAGTCATCATGATTGATGCCTAAAGCAAATAATATGGATGACACTAGGAGTGAGCAAATTAACCGCCATAACCGATAATCTAACCATAACCGACATAATCAAACCGATTTTAACTGATAACCAACATAACCAATGGTTACAGTTATTAAATATCTTTAACCGACTGATCGCTTATGGTTATGGTTATGAAGTTTTGGTTAACCGATATAACCGAACCGTACTTGTAATGTTAACTTATGTTTTACATTAACTATGTAGAGGTTTTTACTATAATAAAAGTATGTTATTAACAAAATGATCTTGACGTAATGCTCTTTTTGTGACAAATTAAAATTATAATCAAAGGCTAAGTATGTTTTTTGTTAATATCTTATTAAAAGGAATCACATATTGGTAGTATAACTAAAAAATGTAGTCTGATTGCCTTGTACAAAATAACACAAACTAAGTACAACATTGTAGGTTTCGGTTTTCCTAGACCCATTGACTTTTAATTTTATACTTTACCCTAAAGTTAGTTTTGGTTTATTTTTTTTGGTTAATAACCGAAATAACTATAACCGAATAACCATAACCGAAGTTTGTTATGGATATGGTTATGATTTTTTGTAAAAACCAAACCAAGCCAAACCGACCCATGCACACCCTTAGATGACCAAAAATACCCGCAGCAACACGCGAGCAATTCTACTAGTCTTGACAACGTAGGAATACTTTAGTTTAAGAAAAATAATTAGAAGACTAACTAAGGGAATAAATGTAATTAAGGAAAGAGATGGTGGTCCTCGTGATCGGAGAAGTGTATCTATGGAAGACTGTTCCCCCTGGTCACGTGGCTTCTTTTGACCATTCCCTAAAAGAACATCTCCCTCAAAACCCTCCCTCTCAATCATACCATTTTGAATCTCCTTTTTTTTTAACTTATTATTATAATATTTTTAATAAGTAGATTTTTGTAATATTGTCGATGAACCCTTGCTCGGTTGGTAAAATTAGGGGAGCTATAGAGCGGAGATCATGTGGAGACTGATGATTCGATTTCGGTCGGAACCATATTTATCACACGTTAGAGTTTTACTTGGGGAAATCCCCAATCCATGTGAGATGGGTAATCATTACAGGCTGGCCCATGATGTTAGACGGAGCTCTACCGGCTACACCACTTTCCGTTAAAAAAAAAAAAGAGATTTATATAATATTTTTTGTTTTAGTTTGAGTAACGTCTAGTTACAAAATGTTTTGATGTTGGTAGTTTAAGAATAAAAAGTAGTTACATCTACAAAAATTATTTAAATCACATATTTTTCTAAAGGTACGTCCTGATGGTAAATGATATACTCGACCAGAAGAATGAAAAATCAAATCCTGTAAAGTGTAGATGTGGTGTATATATTTAAAAAAAAAAAAAATCTAGGAATTCCTCTTGATATAAATTTAAATCACATTTTTGTTTTACAATCAATAAGTAGACATATCTAGTAACTACATTTACAAAAGAATCACATATTCACTTTAATTACATTTATTTAAATAAAATATAATTACATTGAACAGAAATATATTCAACATATTGAATATTTAGATTTATAAAACTAGCAAATTACAGAAATTTTCTATTAAAACTGTATGACTAGCAAAAATCAATTACTATGATCATATATATTTTTGTGATATACACACACACCCCAAAGTGTAGAAGCAAAATTTATATATCTTTTTCATTAAGCGCGGCATTTAATTTAAATTCACCAAAATTATATTTTTTTGTCAATCCAATGTTATTATACGGACTAATTACTTTGATACATGCATTTTATATTTTCATCTGTTATAAACTAGGATACAACAAAACTCAATAGTTTGAATTTTTTTTACATGATTATATATGTTACTTTTATCATAGGTTGGTGTTTTCATTGATAAACACAAAGATTTTTATTTATAAATGAGATTCATCATTTGACCTTCATGTTTTAACTCTATTAAACATAAGATTTTAACAAAGATTATTATTATTATTATTTTTTTTTTTACTGAGTCAGTAGTAATAAATCGGTATCACTCTTCGTAAACGTAAAGGATGATGATATTTACACACCCTCCAAATTATTGTCACACCTCCATATACGCGACGTATAGAGGTTGCAAAAACTTTCATGCGTCAAATGCATGTAATAAATGAGTATAGGATGCTTCTAGGGCTGTTCACGAGCCGAGCCGATCCGAACGGAGCTTTGCTCATGCTTGGCTCGTTTACAAACCGAACCGAGCGGAGCGGCTCGTTTACAATCGAACCGAAAACCGAACGAGCATTCTTCGAGCACAAATTTTTTGAGCGAGCGCCGAGCGAGAATCGAGCGGAGAGTAATATGGACGATCATAAAATTGCGATGTTTCCTTCTATGTTTTCATTGTCAGGTGACAACCAAGGTCGAAATGTCCGATGATAACACTAATATTGAGATCCTAGTGTCTAAGGATGAGGCTTAGATTGAGGCCGGTGAGGTGATGAGCATACATCAGAAAACATTTGTTGCATTATGAAGTAGGTGTGATATCAATCGATAATTAGCAGTAGACGACTAACAATATAAAGAAGTCAAGACTGTCACCTCATTACTTATTGTTTTACAATTAAATCTAGTGTTAAATTTATTTATTGAGTTAAGTGGGCTACTATGTTATGTTTGCATATACTAAGCCAAATCCAATAGAATGTTATATATAAAGCCATAAATTTATCTGTAAATTGTGTGCATATCTATTATGAAATAAATAAAAATTATTCGAGCCAAACCGAGCCGAGTGTACCTTTGCTCGTGCTTGGCTCATTTACAAACCGAACCGAGCCGATCGGCTCATATACAACCTAGCGGAAGATCGAGCGAGCATTTTCCAAGCAAATTCCGAACGAGCGGCGAGCGATCGGCGAGCGCCGAGCCTTTTGAACAGCCCTAGATGCTTCATAGCACTAAAATATTGTATGAGTTTACTTCCGGCAAACTTTTTCCAGATGTATAGTTTGGTTATATTATTTGATAAACAGATCGTGAAACTTAAGATTGAAAAGATACAAAGCTAAAAAGCAATCTATCATATCCATCATTGCACCCTCTATTCTTGTTACCTGATTATACGCATTGCTAAGTAAACTATATAATTAAATAAACATGCGCCTTTCAAAAAAAATAAAAAATAAACATGTAAGTGTATTTTAATAATTTACAACTGTGTACGGCATTTCTTTTCATACTTATGTAATTTGCATGTAAAAGTCTAGATTAATTTAATTATTTTCACAAAATCACAAAATAGATTTGCATTTCAGAATATATTAACATAATTTAGTAATAAAAGCGTTAGATAGGTTACGTTACAAGAAAACTTATTTAACAACAAAATATTCCCAGACGAAAAAAAAACCCATAGTATCAAAAAACAAAAAGAAAGAAGGAAAGAAAATTTATTTAATTTGTAGTGTTAGCCGTCTTGACTATGAAGTTTGTTACATGTTATATTTTAATAAGTTTGTTAATAAATATGTTAAGTAAATCTCTGATTAGTTTATTATTATTATTATTATTATTATTATTATTATTATTATTATTTTATTTTATTTTTTTTTTGAACGGTGACCTTTTATCATTTTTTTTAAGTGATCAGTTGGTCATACCTGTTAATCGTAGACCCGTCACCCCACATCTGACCGTACTATGTTATCTTAACTGGATCCACGCTGGCTTAAGTGTGGGGTTTGGCGTTCCACAAGAACTGTATCTTAACACGTTAAAAGACGCACTTAAAGCCCAAGCAGGAACAAGTTCCCAAGGTAACTCTATCGATTAAATAAAAATTATGTTTGCTCGGATTCAAACTTGCAACATTATTTTCATTGCTTTAACTACTCCATCTTAATGAAAGGTGTATGTATGATTAGTCTTTTAACATATCAAACTAATAAAACTAGCTAGACAAAAACCACCAAGCGTGTCTTTTTATACATCTTACATCATGTGCTTGTATGTGTGAAAATGCAATATATCAATATGTGTATATTAGTTTATAGCATCCAATATCATCAATATATTTAAACAATAAAAAAATTAAAAAGATGTATGGATCAACCTTGCATGGAACAAAAGAAAACGACAAATAAAACATAGGTGGAATATTCACTCTGCAAACTCAGTTCAACTGGACCCACTCATGTATACCTATATAAACACCTCTAACCCCTCTCCTCTTCTCATTGCATCATCTCTCTTCATTGGCCCCACAAAATCTTCATTTATAGCAACTTACAACTTAACATCACAACAACCTACAACTCATCATCTAACCATTTGCATTGTAAACCATGAATAGGTGCACGGGTTCAACCATGATGGGTCCATGCTCATGTGGTCACTACCATTACCAACCCAACTCATTCTCTACCATATTCCCAATGCCTTACGAACAAGAGATGTGTCCTTATGGTTCTTCGCCTTCTTCGGTCGATTGCACTTTGTCTTTGGGCACACCCTCCACTCGCTTGACGAACGAATATGAGAAAACGCACAATGAAAAACGTCGTGGGTCTAATTGGTGGAACTTTCTGCAATCATCTGGCCATTCTGCCTCGCAGTCGGCTCATAAAGCCAACCGCTCAGGCAGTGGTGGCAGCGGTGGTAATGGTTCTACCACCGCTGCTGCTGATAGTCTCTTTTCGAGGAGATGCTCTAATTGTGACACCACTTCTACTCCCCTTTGGAGGAATGGACCTCGTGGCCCTAAGGTACATTTATTATTCTCATTGTTTTAGTTATTTAATCTACATATTAATAGCAATTAGAGCATTACGTGTTTTTTTCAATGAAAAAAAATTACGTTTAAAAAAAAAAAAATAAAGAAAAAAAAAATAGCAAATGAATTTGTTATTTGGATTGGGCATTGTTAAAATAAATGTTCATTTATGATCGAAAAACAACCGCAAAACAATTATTTCTTGCGATTGCATTTTCGATCGTAAATCAATCGAAAAACCTATTTGTAACTAAAATTTATGTCGTAAATACCCAATTTTCTAGCAATAAGTTAAGAGTACCAACGAATTAACACTTATTTATTCGCAGTCATTATGCAATGCATGCGGAATTCGCTACAAGAAAGAGGAGAGACGTGCCAACGCCGCGGCAGCAGCCGCGGCGTCATCAGGTGGCAGCGATGCCACCGAGGGATATCATCACCAATACATGATGAACAATAACCAATGGGCCAATGACTACTCACAATCAACCTACAAAACGCCGTCGTGTTACTCTCCAGCAGCGACAAACGAGTATAGGTTCATGGATGACGTGGACGACAGAGATTCGACGTTCCTATCGTGGCGGCTCAACGTCACTGACAGACCAGGCCTCGTTCATGATTATTATTAAAAGTATAGAAAATTAAATTAAATTAAATTAAAATATGACGTGGCGTATCGTGCAGTACTATCCATGATGACGTGGAAAAACGTTGGGTCGACCTTTTTTCTTGTTCAAAATTCTTTACGTTAGAGAGACGAATGTATTAGATCTTGCTTTTTTTATTATTTTTTTTATTTTTAATGTTAAGCTTTAGATTTAGTAGTAGCAGCTTTTTTTTTTTCACTTTTGCCAGTCAAATTATTTTTGTTTGTAATTTTATTTTTTTGTAACTTTAATCTAATATATGAATATCTTTACTCCTCTTCATTCTTTTTGTTCCCCTCCATACTTGTCATTGATTTGCTGAACATATTCATAGACATCTTTGCTTTATATTCCAAAAGAAGCAATATGTTTATTAATGGGTTTGTAAAATGCAAATATACTTCTTCTCTAAGAAAGTGATATAACTATTTAATTCTATCATGGTTTAAAAAAGGTTATACACCACATTCAAAAAGACATTTGCATAATGATAATTATTTTTTTAACGTGTCATCTAAGATTTTGGGAAATGGTGTAATAATATATAAAAAATATTATTTTAAAGATTTGTGTATATAGCTTAATATCATATATACGATTTGTTGAGTGTGTTTATTTAAACGCACGACTTGAAGTCCTTGAAAAGTTATGATATTTATAAGACACAAGCGTATCCATAAGTTAGTGATTGTTGAAGATGCTTAAAAATGTAAACTAAAATTATTATCAATGTACCAAAAACCGTTTAATATTTTAGCTTTGGTGGGCTTTTGTTGTTGTCTCAAGCAGGGGCGGACCTAATGAAGAAGCAGGTGCCGCGTCTGTTGCGGCTCAACTTCGCGCGCGTAGTGGAAAATTAGTGGAAAATTTGTTTTTTTTTTTTACGAAATTTGGAAAACGTTGCTACTTAAATGAAAAAAATAAAAAACATTACTACTGAAAAACATTTCTATATCCGCCACTGGACTCTCAAGTCCCAACTTTAGATGTTCGTATCCTATGCTTGATGGGTTCTTGTCTCCGTCCTCCATGCTCCTTGAGTGTTTGGTGTTTGCCCTTGCCGACGTTTTAGCATTGCTATTTTTTTTAATAAATCTCATAAATCAAGTTGAACATACAAGAATCGAACTGGTCAAGACACCAAACATAATAACACTCCCACCATCTGTGCCATAACATGCTTAGTTAATATGGCTGAAACGTTTTGTGATTTAAAGACTTTTTAAAACTGACGGAAGTACTATTCATGGGCCTCCTAAAATTAACATATAGGATAATATTAATGGTCGGGTATGAAAAGAGACATTGTCAGATATGTGGAGGGGTTAGGACATGGTGTCTTAGGAGTTTGCATGTCAAAGAGGACCACGTCACGATGAATACGGTTTACAATATGTTAGTAAACCGATTCGCTACTCTTATTGCGTTAAAGGTATTTGAGACTATTAATTTTAAATTATAATTATTTGAAGAAAATTCTCTGTATCATATGGTTGACGTATCGTGTCAAACACGACCTGCTATAACACGAACACGATAAGACACGACCACGAAATAGGTAAACACGAATACGACACAACAACTTATCGTGTCATCTTTTCCAAACACGAACCTATTTACAACATGTTAACACGATAAGACATAAAGTTGTTTGTATCCATAAACCTGTGAATGAGAAACTAACTGGTGTTGGCGTTAATGAGGAAGGGTGACGACTGGCGGGTTATGGGTGACGGCCGACAAGGAAGACGACGGGCGGCGATGAGTGTGACGATGGAGTTGAGAAGGAGGACGAGGGTTGACTGAGCAACGTATGTGTTTGTGCTATGTTTTTTTTTTGAACGGCCAACGAATCAATTCCGAGCACTCTTGGTCACCCTTTTTGGCGAATCAGGTACTCGAGAGTACCTGGGCCACCAATTGCCACCAATTCCCGGGAAAACCCGACCACTCACCCGCCCGAAGGCACGACGGTGAAATAGTCGGTAAAACCGGTCGGGATCAGGACTCGAACCCAAGCCAATGGCCGGGTCATCCCTCATTTCCCATCCACCATTGTCCTCCAAATGTAGCTAGCGGGAATTGAACCCAAGCCTCCCATAGGAAACTTTAGGCCCTCAACCAACTGAGCTACAAGTGTTGGACATGTGTTTGTGCTATGTGATTGAAAAAAAATGAAAATTAGGGTTTTCTTATCTTTAGTTCCAATTTGTATACAGTATACCCCCACACCATATATATATTTTTAAATAAAAATTATTATCATGTCATAACAGGTACTTAACGTGTTAACAAGTCTTTAACCTGTTTAGACATGAAAACTAACAGGTCTTATCGTATCAACATGTTAAAGAAACGAAACCTATTAAGGTCAAACACGAAACCTGTTAAAATCATGTAGGTTCATTTCGTGTTCTCGTGTCCATGTCTTAAATTGCTAGCCCTACTCTATCATATTAAACTATCTATGTACTATATTAATTTATTAGGGAATAGTATCTTAAGATACCATACACTTAATTTTTTAGCTTAATGCATAAGATACAACCTTAAAATAAGGGTAAATTAGTCTTTCAAACATTGATTACATTTTAATCTGGAAAGGACATTTTAAGGTAACCAAAACTTAAGATTTTTTTTAGTTTAACACATAAGATACAACTCTAAAATGAGGGTATGTTAGTATTTCAAACACTTATAACACTTTAATCCCATCATCTCTATCCAAATTCTAGCGAATTACTCAACATTTACACTTTATTCCTCTTATAAAAAACTAAATACCTCGCGATTTTTAAACGGTCATAACTTGTTTATATGTTAATATATATATTTTTTAAATTACACCATAAAAAAGAATTTTTTTTATCTCTATAATTTGAGTATAATATTTCTAACATGATTAATAGTGTTTAGGGGTGAACAATAATTGAATCTTTAAACGAAACCAAACAAAACAAAAAACATACGAAACCCAACCGAAATCGGCCCAAAACCGGATTAACTGAAAACTTTTTCCCTCGTTTAACCAAAATAACTGAACTGAACCATTCATCTTTTCACACACACACACACACACACACACACACATATATATATAGAAACTCTTCCAAATGAAAAAACCCGAGCAAACCCATTCCTTGGTCCATATTAAGCCACATCACCTACTACATAATAATATTCAAAAGGGCAATTTAGTCAATTTTACCACTCCCTTCTCTCTCTTCCTATATATATATGTTTCTCACATCTCTCTCTTCATTTTGTTTTTCAAAATTCAAATGCAGATCATAAATCATACCCTCCTCTCTCTCTTTACCATCCTCTCTCTTGAACCACCACCACCACAACCACCACCACCGACCACCACCTGCATCGCTTCCAACCACTAGAACAACCACCATCGTCATCATCTCGTCATAATCATCTCGAAGAACAACTGATGCTCTGTTTCAAACTTTTCGAGTGATGCTCTGTTCAGATTTTAAAGTAGGTAAAATGCAATTTATCTCTCTATCTCTCTCTCTCTCTCCTCTTCCCTCTCTTTTCTAGATCTGGAGTTGTAGTTGAGATCTAGATCTGGATCTAATAAATAATAAAACTACAAGATTGTTGTCAAAAAAAACTTGTTTGCCAAAAAAAAAAAATGAATCACGTCAGTGATTCAGTGAAGAAGAAGTTGTTTTCCAAAAAAATTGTTGTAAAAAAAATGAATCTTTCTCAAAATAATAATAAAATAATAATAATAATAAGCTATTATGTTTTGGGTTTAGTGAAATAGGTTTTGGGTTTTGCTAGAATAATAATAATAATATTTTTTGGAGATAGTTTTTGGTTGCACACCAAGTGTTTGATCAAATGCTTGAATGAAAAAAAAAACTTATGTTAACCTTTTTTTATTTTTTTATTACTATTTTGTTTATGTTAGATTATTATTGGATAGGGGACATGATGTTGATAGATCACATGTGATTAAATTTTTTTGATTATGTGTTTTAGGATCCCAACTAACATGTGTTTTATACACATGTTAGTGATGTGGCTGTGGTACGTGATATTTTTTTATACACATGTTAGTGATGCTAACACGTGCTAGTATATGCCTAACTAACAGGTGTTAGGGTTCATATTAGTTGGGGAGCCCAACTAACACATGTAAGTATACGCCCTTTCACATGTTAGTGATGCTAACACGTGCTAGTATATGCCTAACTAACAGGTGTTAGGGTTCATATTAGTTGGGGAGCCCAACTAACACATGTAAGTATACGCCCTTTCACATGTTAGTGATGCTAACACATGTTAGTATATACCCAACTAACATGTGTTACGGTTTGTATAACATACGTTATTTCAGTAAAACATATATTTTAGAATACACTAACACATGTCATTGATGTCCCATTATGTGTTTTATAGAGCCCAGCTAACACGTGTTTACTTTTTTTGTAGGTGAAGAGATGTTTTTGAGTTAAAGATGATGATGAGGATCAAGAACGAAGAATAGCTAGATTTTTTCTATGTTTGTTATGATAGTTTGTTTGAAAATTCACAAATAATTATGTTTGTATTAAACGGTTTTTGATATGTTTTAGTGTTAATTGTTACGATCGTTTTTATCATTTCTTAAATAAATACACATTGTATGTGTTCTTTTAATATGTTCTTTTAGTATATGCCTGGTAACACATGTTAGCGATGTCTCACACGAGGTCAGAATTTTTTTCACAACACTAACGTACGTTAATATTCATGCTGGAAAAAGTGTCATAAAGTAGGAGAGAGGTGAGTTGACAAGTGTCAAATCAACCTTTTTAAACCTAGGATTCATAAAATTAAATTTTAAAAAATTAATTCAAGATTACCATATTGCCCTTAATCCTATTTTTTATTATGGTGGCCCACTTACTTTTGAATATTATATAGGAATTAATTATGGACCATTGATCAAACTTGATCAATGGTCACTAGAGGGTTTCTAGGGTTTTTCCAAAAGATGAGGTTTCCATATTATCCACCCCCTATATATATATATATATATATATATATATATATATATATGTTTAGGATCATGTACAAAACCTATTTTTTGTGAGAAGTGTGAGAACCAATAATAGTGTGACACATGGCGACCTATTTTATTATATAGAAGGGTAACATTGTAAATTGCATTGCTAATCTTATTTTAGGAGATAATGGCTAATTAATTTCGTGTTTAATTTAGGAGCATTCTTAGAGATTTTGTTTCACATCTCATGAATTTTTATAAAGTTTTTATTAACATTCAGCACATTATCATTCATTTACTGAATTATATACGACCAAAACAGCATTCATATTGGTGTGTTTTACTGGTATACCATAAGGTTTGAAGGTATAACACACCTTTTGTGTTATTTTTATAAGGAGTTTTACTGATGCAAAAAATATGTTTTTTTTTATGCACATTGGTGTTTTATTATAGTCTTGTAAGTTGCTTCATCAACAAGGTGTTTTTACGTTCATACCCGTGTGTTTTATCACCATATTCTCAACTTTGTTTTTTAAACAGTCCCGTGTGTTTTATCATCATCTTCTCCATAATCCAGTGTGTTCTATCTTCATCATACACAATCAGTAACACATTCAAAAAACACAACTATACATACATTTAAAATGTGTTTTAAATTCAAAAAACACTAAACCACACAAAAATCTTTTGAACATAAAACACAACAATATGAATGTTGTTTAAAATAATCCACCATAAAACACACTGATTGTGACATCCGTCACTTTTCTTTTATTTATAATAATAATAATAATAACAATAATAATAATAATAATATTAATAAAAAAAAAAAAATCAAATCAGATTTTTAGTCATTATAAATATATATATATATATGTATATATATTTCCTACCATTCCTAAACCATAACTAAACCACAACCAAACCAAGCCCAAATCCCTTTTTAATTCTTTGAAAACCTTGGAGCCCAACACTGGCCCAGCTGATCAGGCCCAACATCCTTACTCCTCTTCACCCTTTAAAAAAAAAAAAAAAAAAAAAAAAAAGCTGCTGCTGCGGGACTCGAACCCGAGCAACAGCCGGCTCAACAGCATAACAACACACACACACACGCCACTGAGCTACAAGCTCATTATTGTTTCAATCTCTACCCGATTTATATATAATCACCCTCTACCTGTTTCCTTCTCCTTCTTTGTGATCGCTGCAGACCCAAGAGCAGCAAAGGAGCCTTCCTTTTGGAAAGGTTGACCACATTAAAGGATAATTATGGGTCAGCAATAAATCCCAACGTCTAACACGCGTCAAATACACGTCAATTATCATTAATTCGTATAAAATTCACGCGCATATGCATTCATGTGGGTCAAAAAAACTTCTAAATATACGATTACTAGTATTAGTATAAATTGAACGTGTCTAGACCATCATTACTCGTCGATAATCTTCTCTTCACCCTCAATTTCTATTAAAAATCTGTTACTGAAGCTCGCTAATTGTCTTTTTTACGTTTTTCCTTTGACGAGCTCGTATACCGATCGCGACCTTTTGTAAGTTCTTTTTTTTGTGTGGGTTTTAATATTCGGGACTTGGTGAACAATAGCCCCAAATATTTAGGGGCTATTGAACACGAATTGAATGGATTGGATAATTAGGGCTCGAATCGTTTGATAAATTGGGGAAGAACACAGTTTTGATATATATTTAAAACAGAAGGAATTAAAATCACAAGTGAACCTCAGATCAGTTGGTTGAACACCCAACTTGGGCCGGCTCTGACTGAGGGTTCGAGTCCCATATATAGCAGTTTATTTTTTTCCTCTTTTTAATTATATATTTACTTGTATTTTTTTTAAATTAGTTTTAAAATGCTAAAACAACTTTATAAATTCTACAAAATTTATTTTAAATCAGTTTTATGGCAAAGTTCATCACCCAATTTTTAGTTTTTCAAAAATAATTTATTTAATATATATTATTAATAATACAAGTTTATTCATTTATATTTATTAAATTCTATAAAAATATTTAAACGATTTTATTAAATCTCACAAAAATTATCCTAAACTTGTATATTCTTAAACATTCCAGAAAATATTTTTATTTCAGAAAAACCGTTTATTTTATATTTTTAATTAATTTTTGTTAGATTTAATCATAATTAAATCATAATAAATCCAATTTTCATCATTTTTGCACCAAAATTTTATACAATTTATTTTTATATATTTAGAACAGAAATATGATTTTTAAAATAATAATTCTTTAATTTTAGTATTTTTAAATATTAAAGTTAAAGTTTGACAATTTGTAATAAATAGATTTAATAATCTATTTTAAAGAAAATAATTTTATAAAAATTATTTTTATACTTTAAGCACATTCTTGTGACCATTCCAGGTTTAACATTTATAAAAAGATTTTTAGTTATTTATTTACTAAATTTCTCTTAATTGGCGAATATTTTCAATATTAATCAAACGAGCAATTATCCCCAATTCGAAGCCCTAGAAATACATGCATCCTAGAGTTATTTCACTTACACATTATCAATTACTTTAGGTTGATACTTTGAGATAGTTCCAACACATATTTCGTTGTCCAAGTTCAATTACAAGTTATTACGTGAACTGTGAGTACTTCCTATCCCCTTTTTGCTTTTATTCATTTTTGGGGTGTTACATGTACACTATTACAAATTGCAAATACAAGTTTACATTTTCAAAATACAATTCTAGTACTATGTGCATTGCTTACAACGTGCTTTATGCTTAGACATTACATGTGGATTACATTTGTACTTAGTGAAATCATTAACATGGTACAAGCCGACCTTAACATTGGATAGCGCTATTTGGATTGACAACCCGCCTAGATTGATTCTCCCCCTTTTTCATCGGAGAATCCGTGGCCAGTGTTAAGTTATCATCCATTTATTGGTTGAGTACACTACAGTTCATACAGTACATTATACAGTCACAGGGTTGTTTTCGCTCATTTGTTTGATACATGGTTTACATATTTGCACTGTAGCTTGCACTTGAATTGTATAACTTTTTAACCTACTATATATATCAAATCTAGGAATGCTCACCAACATTTCATATGTTGACCAAACCTATTTTTGTACATGTTTCAGGTGCAGTTTGATCTAGTGCTTTAGCAAGAGACATTTAGTGCTTTGTTTTAATTCAGTTATTCCAACAGTTACATTTCATTTAAGACTTTGTATTCCTATTTCAATGTAAGACAGTTATTGGTTTATTCAATAATATTTACATTTTAGTACCATGAGCTTTTGAACAATCGTCACTACGTGGCACCTCGATGATTCCGCCATCGGTTGGGGTGTTACAGATTGGTATCAGAGCCATGGTTATAGGGAACTAGGTTATTAGATAAAAAGGCCTAGACTATAACCGAATTTCAACTTTCATGCAGTATATTTCCTGAATTACCCTACCCCTCATTTCTCCCTACTTTCCTCCTCCTATCTTTCCCTTCTTCCCTCTCTCTATTCTTCTTATCTTTCATCATGGTGCATAGAGATGGTGTCCTACAAAGAGTGGAAAGTTTACATCATCATGGAATGGGAGCAGTACCTTTCATGAAGACACTCTTAGGCATAATGCCTACTCTTACTTTTGCTCCTTCAAAGTTGTTGAACTTTAATGAGTGTGATAAGGACACGTGCAATCTGGAAGGGTGGACGCCTGTACACTGGGTTTTCTGGCATAGGCAAGCATAGCGCATAAATCCATTTACGGACCTGTTATGCTTACCTGGGGATTCCTGGAGTGAGTGTCCACTTATAGGCTAAAGCATGTCTTCTTTGATCACCATTGGGTTCAATTCCTTTGAAAAGTCAACGTTCTTGTTGAGCTTTACAGCTAGACAAGGGTACTCCAAGCATTTTGTACAAGTTTTTCCAATAATACCCTCTCGTTTCATATACAATACTTTGCATATCATGATTGCTTACAAGATCACATCTTCATAATCATCTGTACGATTATACCCTTACATTTTCTAATCTCATGATTATTAATTAACTACCTTATAGATGTCTGCTCGCCGCATGCTCCGTGATGCCAGCCAACGCCCTGTTCGTGCTTCTGGACGACGTTCTGATCGTCGCCTCGCATCTTTAGTCGCCGAGCAAATTGCTGCAGTGATCCCAAACCTTGTCAGTGAGATAACCCAGAATAGTAACAGTGCCAACACAGGAAGTACGACTCAATTTCGGTGCACTTTCAAACACTTTAACTCCTGCAATCCCACAAAATTTACTGGTGAGGAGGGTGCTACTGGCCTCCTCCAATGGTTTGAAAGCATGGAGAGTACTTTTGTGAACAGTGAATGTCCTGATGAACTCCGCGTTCGCTATGCTACTAGTGTCCTTCAAAAGGGGGCGCTAACCTGGTGGAATGGCGAAAAACGCAATCGAGGAGCGGATGTTGCTTTATCATTATCTTGGGCTGAAGTTAAGGAACTCATGATCGCCAAATTCTGCCCTAGGAACGAAATCAGGAAACTAGAAGAAGAGTTCTATGGGTTGAAACAAGACAGTGGTGAGAATCTAGCGTATAATACTCGATATCACGAACTTAGCATACTGGTTCCACACATGGTCACCCCAGTCTCTCGAGCAATCGAAAAATATATCGAGGGATTACCTGACCTGATTCAAGACATTGTCACTGGAGGCAGAGTCACTACGGTAGAAGAAGCCATCCAACTTGCAGCCACATTAACAGACAAACACGTAAGGAAAGGAAACTTGGTTAGGAAGGGCACCAAGACACCTACTGAGAAAACCACCCATGTTGATGAACAACCTAATATTGTTTTAGCAAAGGTCGCCACTACTGCTTCGAACTCTAAGAAACGAATGGGCGATAATCAGAACCATGCTGTTGTTGATCCGGTGGCTCAGCCTCCTATCAAGAAAGCCTACACGGGAATCCATCCTCAATGCAACACCTGCAAATACCATCACCCTGCAAATCTTCCATGCCGACAATGCACTAGATGTGGGAGGTTTGGACACTTTGTTACCACTTGTCGAGTAATGGTTGGGACACAGAGTAATCATCAAACAGCTGCCCAGGGACCACTACAGATTACTAACGGTCGGGCATGTTATCATTGTAGAGACCCTAATCACATGCTACCTCAATGTCCCAAATTGAACAATGTAAACCTGGTGGCACATGGACGAGCTTTCAATATCAATACCAACGAAACAACTGATCAGGATGACGTTAATCCCACTGGTTAAGCCATGGATGAAATCTTCCCAAGACTCGAGAATCCAATACCCGTGTTTTCATTTTCTTGATTCTATTTTCATTTTGTACCCAATTTTGTCGCACTCATTAGCATACAACACCTAGAAACTTCCTTGCATACTATTGTGTATTAACACATAATGGAAATTTATCATATTGATTACGTTTATTTTTAATCATACAAGACTCTACCTTACATTTATTTGAAACATTTACTTGATCCTACAGAGCTTTTCTAGAAAACATCATTGGTTATTACATGAAACTAGATTTTTCCCTTAATTTGACTACGCATTGAACATCTAATTATTCATGATACTCGTAAACATTTAATTATTCATGATAACACTTACACTTAATGGTTGTAGTACTTACAAACTTGCTTGCACAAACATACTATCAATTTGCAATCTATGTGAATAATAATTGCTGCACCTAATAGAGGTCATCATGCCTTTTTTCAACAGTCGGGAGAGGCCCTACAACCTGCTCCACGACTGGTGGAGGCTATCGAACATACTCAACGATTGGTAGGGGTCACTAAGCCTTTTCAAACAGTCGGGAGGGGCCCTACAACCTACTCCACGGCTGGTGGAGGCTATAGAACCTGCTCAACAATCGGTGGGGTCATAGAAGGACGCAAAACTTTAATGTAAGGTAAATTGATGATTCCGGTCCGGAACGTAATCATGAATTTACAGGTACATTAGGGTAGTGTGAAATTCTATTAGAGTTTTTGGGAAGGCGTCCAGTACGTTTTCAAGGTATCAAAGGTGTGGTGGGTTAGCTGCGGTACACCCTGTATACAAGCACTAATGATGCATTGAAAGTGGGATTGGAAGTCGGACCAGGAACAAACTCTGGTTATTTGGTAGTCTATTTAGTCTTTCTGTAGACAATCAACACGTACATATATCTTAGGATTCCTAAAACTTGATATTTAGTACTAGATCCTTATTTTCCTTATTATACGAGACAAACCTAATCCAAATCTTTAACCCACACCTATCAAACCTACCATCCAAATCATTTGAAACAGTTTACTTTGTTACCTATAAATTTACGTCGTACCTTAACCCAAATTTTCCAAACCACTGTTATTTTAATTTTTACCCAAACATCCATAACCCTATGTTTCAAATAACTTCGGGACGAAGTTTCTAAAAGTAGGGGATGCTGTGACATCCGTCACTTTTCTTTTATTTATAATAATAATAATAATAACAATAATAATAATAATAATAATAATAATAATATTAATAAAAAAAAAATCAAATCAGATTTTTAGTCATTATAAATATATATATATATATATATATATATATATATATATATATATATATGTATATATATTTCCTACCATTCCTAAACCATAACTAAACCACAACCAAACCAAGCCCAAATCCCTTTTTAATTCTTTGAAAACCTTGGAGCCCAACACTGGCCCAGCTGATCAGGCCCAACATCCTTACTCCTCTTCACCCTTTAAAAAAAAAAAAAAAAAAAAAAAGCTGCTGCTGCGGGACTCGAACCCGAGCAACAGCCGGCTCAACAGCCGGCTCAACAGCATAACAACACACACACACACGCCACTGAGCTACAAGCTCATTATTGTTTCAATCTCTACCCGATTTATATATAATCACCCTCTACCTGTTTCCTTCTCCTTCTTTGTGATCGCTGCAGACCCAAGAGCAGCAAAGGAGCCTTCCTTTTGGAAAGGTTGACCACATTAAAGGATAATTATGGGTCAGCAATAAATCCCAACGTCTAACACGCGTCAAATACACGTCAATTATCATTAATTCGTATAAAATTCACGCGCATATGCATTCATGTGGGTCAAAAAACTTCTAAATATACGATTACTAGTATTAGTATAAATTGAACGTGTCTAGACCATCATTACTCGTCGATAATCTTCTCTTCACCCTCAATTTCTATTAAAAATCTGTTACTGAAGCTCGCTAATTGTCTTTTTTACGTTTTTCCTTTGACGAGCTCGTATACCGATCGCGACCTTTTGTAAGTTCTTTTTTTTGTGTGGGTTTTAATATTCGGGACTTGGTGAACAATAGCCCCAAAGATTTAGGGGCTATTGAACACGAATTGAATGGATTGGATAATTAGGGCTCGAATCGTTTGATAAATTGGGGAAGAACACAGTTTTGATATATATTTAAAACAGAAGGAATTAAAATCACAAGTGAACCTCAGATCAGTTGGTTGAACACCCAACTTGGGCCGGCTCTGACTGAGGGTTCGAGTCCCATATATAGCAGTTTATTTTTTTCCTCTTTTTAATTATATATTTACTTGTATTTTTTTTAAATTAGTTTTAAAATGCTAAAACAACTTTATAAATTCTACAAAATTTATTTTAAATCAGTTTTATGGCAAAGTTCATCACCCAATTTTTAGTTTTTCAAAAATAATTTATTTAATATATATTATTAATAATACAAGTTTATTCATTTATATTTATTAAATTCTATAAAAATATTTAAACGATTTTATTAAATCTCACAAAAATTATCCTAAACTTGTATATTCTTAAACATTCCAGAAAATATTTTTATTTCAGAAAAACCGTTTATTTTATATTTTTAATTAATTTTTGTTAGATTTAATCATAATTAAATCATAATAAATCCAATTTTCATCATTTTTGCACCAAAATTTTATACAATTTATTTTTATATATTTAGAACAGAAATATGATTTTTAAAATAATAATTCTTTAATTTTAGTATTTTTAAATATTAAAGTTAAAGTTTGACAATTTGTAATAAATAGATTTAATAATCTATTTTAAAGAAAATAATTTTATAAAAATTATTTTTATACTTTAAGCACATTCTTGTGACCATTCCAGGTTTAACATTTATAAAAAGATTTTTAGTTATTTATTTACTAAATTTCTCTTAATTGGCGAATATTTTCAATATTAATCAAACGAGCAATTATCCCCAATTCGAAGCCCTAGAAATACATGCATCCTAGAGTTATTTCACTTACACATTATCAATTACTTTAGGTTGATACTTTGAGATAGTTCCAACACATATTTCGTTGTCCAAGTTCAATTACAAGTTATTACGTGAACTGTGAGTACTTCCTATCCCCTTTTTGCTTTTATTCATTTTTGGGGTGTTACATGTACACTATTACAAATTGCAAATACAAGTTTACATTTTCAAAATACAATTCTAGTACTATGTGCATTGCTTACAACGTGCTTTATGCTTAGACATTACATGTGGATTACATTTGTACTTAGTGAAATCATTAACATGGTACAAGCCGACCTTAACATTGGATAGCGCTATTTGGATTGACAACCCGCCTAGATTGATTCTCCCCCTTTTTCATCGGAGAATCCGTGGCCAGTGTTAAGTTATCATCCATTTATTGGTTGAGTACACTACAGTTCATACAGTACATTATACAGTCACAGGGTTGATTTCGCTCATTTGTTTGATACATGG
The DNA here is from genome assembly GCA_028751855.1 of Ambrosia trifida. Classification (NCBI taxonomy): domain Eukaryota; kingdom Viridiplantae; phylum Streptophyta; class Magnoliopsida; order Asterales; family Asteraceae; genus Ambrosia; species Ambrosia trifida. Next base: position 98,156,387 of record CM054123.1, on the reverse strand, counting down.
TTTACATATTTGCACTGTAGCTTGCACTTGAATTGTATAACTTTTTAACCTACTATATATATCAAATCTAGGAATGCTCACCAACATTTCATATGTTGACCAAACCTATTTTTGTACATGTTTCAGGTGCAGTTTGATCTAGTGCTTTAGCAAGAGACATTTAGTGCTTTGTTTTAATTCAGTTATTCCAACAGTTACATTTCATTTAAGACTTTGTATTCCTATTTCAATGTAAGACAGTTATTGGTTTATTCAATAATATTTACATTTTAGTACCATGAGCTTTTGAACAATCGTCACTACGTGGCACCTCGATGATTCCGCCATCGGTTGGGGTGTTACACTGATCCATTATCACCTCATGTCGTCTTTCATCTTCATCCCTAAAAAAACACTCCGATTATTTATGTTTGTGATGGTGGCTGTCGAATGATGGTTCAGTTGATGGTGGTGGTTTGTGGTGGTTGATGGCGGTTGTGTAGGTGACGCAGGGAGAGAAAGAGGAGAAAGAGAGAGAAAGAGAGAGGTGAGAGACACTTAAATGTGAATTAAATGGAGGACGTAAATAGGAAGATTGAATTTATTAGGCCTTCCATATTTTTAATTAGACCCTTTAAATGTGAATTAAATGTAGGGTGTGTTTTACCATTATACCCCTAAGTAGCCTAATTAGTTATTATAACTATAACATTATGTACAATAATGCCACTCATTAAATCTAAACCATTGATTAAGATGATCTAATGGTCCAAAACACTTCTTACCCTTCTCACACAAAACACACTTTGCATAGGATCTCGACCCTATATATATATATATATATATATATATATATATATGCCTCAATTTCATGTATTTCTAATCAAAAGTTTTAGCTTAAGTTTGGTTTTGGCTATTAACCGAAATTAAACGAACTGAACCAAAAATTGTCAGTTTTACATAATGAACTTAATTGATTAACCGAAAAACGATTGGCTATTAAAATTAACTAACCGATGACTTCAATTTTGGCTTCGATTGAAGATAATAACCGAAATGATTGAACTATACACACCCTGACAGTGTCTATGCTTTCCACCGCATTACACGAGCACCCTTCAAGTTATATATACATGTGTGTGTTTATTGTTATTTGATAAAAAAGTATATCAAATAAATTTTAAAATGTAGGGTCAAAATTAAATAAATCCAAGTTTGAGGATAAATGAAGTGAAAAAGTATGTTGAGGGGAATGTAGTGCAACAAGTCTAAAAGTCTTTTTTGCTAGAGTTATCAAGTGTTAACATAGTCAACATTTGACCTTTTAAATATCTATGAACTAGATAGAGATATTGATGTAGAGATGGGTGGGGAATCTTGAAGAAATTTATAGAAAGTAGTAGCCAATCTTGATTCTTGAACGAATTTTAGCAACTAGCAAGTTGCCCTCGTGATTCTCAACTAGTTCATATCTGAGTTTAACACGCATTAATAATTTGATTTGGAACATGAATGATGAACTTGAGTTTGTATTTGAATGTTTTTATTTGATTTGTGACCACCCCACATTCTAGTGGATGTTAGAATAAATATACGTTATATTAGTATATTTATATCTATATCCATTATAATCATTTATATAATAATAATCAATTATTAAATACTATTCTAAGCTTAATAACAGATATGTTTTTGATGGATGGACTATCATTAGATGTGCCTTATTAGGGTATCGTATCCCCTGTGTATGTATAAATATAGAGAGTTTATTATGAGATTAGGGTAGGGGTGTAAATGATGCGCAATGGCTCGAGAGCTACTCGGGATCGAATCGGTAAAAAGCCCTAACGAGCCGAGCCCTAACGAGCCGAGCCCTAACGAGCCCGAGCTCAAGCTTGAAAAATGACTCGATTATTTATCGAGCCCGAGCTCGAGCTTTTCATACAAAGACTGTTTAGGCTTGCGAGCCTAAACGAGCCCAAACAAATTTTATATTATTATTTTATTTATAGTATACCTACTATTTAACATTGGCGAGTCGAGCTATAACCGAGCGTTGGCTCGTTTAAGCTATCCAAACGAGCTCGAGCTGAGCTTGTAGCTCCTTTAAAATTATTCTAAAATTATTTCGAGCCGAGCCGAGTCGAGCTCGAGCTTCATAAAAGCATGACAAGCCGAGCTCGAGCCTAGTCCTGCTTGAGCTCGGCTCGGCTCGTTTACACCCCTAGATTAGGGTTGACACAATCACAACACCATAATGACTATTAGACGTCCCATTTCACTCTCATCTCTCTCAATGTGTTCATAACTAAAGAATACATAAACCATCAGAACTGCATACCCTAAAGGGAACCTGACCATACTGATAAGGATGTCATTTTCCAATACACTTACAGCATCAGTCTCATGTCTCACCAATCTGTCATGTATCATTATTATTATGTTTTCCATTATATACCATCAAAACTGATCAACATGTGGTATCTGAGCGATGCTGGTCAATCAGTTTTGATTGTTTTCTATTAAGATCTGGAATTAAAATTGAAAAACAATTATGTTAAAACCTGATAATGGTGTTTTTGGGTTCTAATAATTTTCAGCTAATGATTAAGGGTTCGGTTAATGAATATTTTTTTGAACCGAGTTCATATTTTTTTTATGATGATTATTCTCGAAATCTGTTTATAAAATTGATGTTATCAGATTTCGATTCCAGATTATATTATGTTTTTGATGTTTAAGTTAATTTTTCGGTTGATATTCTTCAAGAATTTCATTAGAGAAAACCGAAAATTCCTTATGTTTTGGTTAGTTTTAGGATTGATATGTTGTTTTCTAAAATCAAGGGATGTAACAACCTAAATATTATCCCTTAAAATAAGGAAACAACTTTAATGATAATCCATAATTTTGCTAACCAAATTTTAAAGTTTAATGATAAGATTTCCGGATTAATAACATATTAGGGATTTCGAAACTATAAGGGTTTCTGAACACATAACTTGTTATCTAATCCATAACCTGTTCCCAGACTAAAAGGGTTTCCGAACCCATAACCTTGTTTCCGGATTAAAAGAATCTTAATAAAATTAGAGATATAATCGGTTCCACAAATAGCTCATTAAGAAACTTGTTCACAAAAAAACAGGAGTGTCCAACCATAAAGAGTGTCCGACCTCATGACTTGTGTCCGACCATAAAGGGGTGTCTGGCCCATAAAGAGTGTCTAACCCATAAGCTTGTGTCCGACCATAAAGGGTGTCTGACCCATAAAGAGTGTCCGGCCCATAACCTTGTGTCCGACCATAAAGGGTGTCTGACCCATAAAGAGTGTCCGACCTACAAGTACATATCCGACTAAACATTAGAGTGTCCAGCCCTTATAAATGTGTCCGACCTCATAAAATTGACCCCTATAACTGTGTCCGACCTCATAAAACTGTTTTCGAATCTAAGTTTCCGACCCTTATAACTGCTTCAGACCCATAAGAAGTTTCCAAATATGAGGGTGTTTCCGAAGCTTAAAGGGGTTTCTGGAACATCAAGACGTTTCCGAAAAGGAGTTCGTTTCCGAGCATCAGTGTGTTTCTGACCCATGGAGAGGTTTCCGACCCATAATGATGTTTCCAACTATCAGTTTGTTTCAGGATGATGAGACATTTCCGGATCACCATTGCTGTTTCCGAACTTAAAAGGTGTTTCTGAGTCTCATAAGTGTTTCCGAACTCAAGGTCGTTTCCAGGTCACTTAGGTTTTATCGAATAAATTAGTTCTCGGTTCGGGTTCAAATCAGGTTTGCGAATCAAATAGTTCTCGGGCATCTTACGAATAAATTATTCCCAGAACACTTAATATTTCGAGAACCATTAATTTTTAAGAACCTTCTAAAGTTTCGAGAACCTTATGATATTCGTAAAACATTATTTTTCGACACCCATTATTTTCTAACAGGAAATCTTATCTAATTTAAAGGTTTTGACGAAACATAACGTATCAAGCTTCATCAAAACATTATGTCAAACCTTGCTTAACCTGCAGTAACATTTTTTGAGTGTCACTTCTGCCCAAAGGTGACGTGTCACATTAGTTCATTATTTAAGGTCTCATTAAGCATTGTAGCTTAGTTCACATAATGTCTATAAGGTTTCAGCTTCTGCCCAAAGGTGATGTTGTAACACCCCAACCGATGGCGGAATCATCGAGGTGCCACGTAGTGACGATTGTTCAAAAGCTCATGGTACTAAAATGTAAATATTATTGAATAATCAAAATTGTCTTACAGGGAAATGGAAATTACATTGTCTAAATGAAATGTAAATATTGAAATAACTGAATTGAAATAAAACACTAAATGTCTCTTGCTAAAGCACTAGATCAAACTGCACCTGAAACATGTACAAAAATAGGTTTGGTCAACATATGAAATGTTGGTGAGCATTCCTAGATTTGATATATATAGTAGGTTAAAAAGTTATACAATTCAAGTGCAAGCTACAGTGCAAATATGTAAACCATGTATCAAACAAATGAGCGAAATCAACCCTGTGACTGTATAATGTACTGTATGAACTGTAGTGTACTTATCCAATAAATGGATAAAAGCTTAACACTGGCCACGGATTCTCCGATGAAAAAGGGGGAGAGTCAATCTAGGCGGGTTGTCAATCCAAATAGCGCTATCCAATGTTAAGGTCGGCTTGTACCATGTTAATGATTTCACTAAGTACAAATGTAATCCACATGTATTGTCTAAGCATAAAGCACGTTGTAAGCAATGCACATAGTACTAGAATTGTATTGTAAAAATGTAAACTTGTATTTGAAATTGTAATAGTGTACATGTAACACCCCAAAAATGTATAAAGGCAAAAAGGGGTAGGAATACTCACAATTCACGTAATAACTTGAATTTGAACTTGGACAACGAAATATGAATTGAGATTACTCCCAAATGATTAACCTAAAGTAATTGATAATGTGTAAGTGAAATAACTCTAGGATACATGTATTTCTAGGGCTTCGAATTGGGGATAATTGCTCGTTTGATTAATATTAAAAATATTCGCCAATTGAGAGAAATTTAGTAAATAAATAACTAAAAATCTTTTTATAAATGTTAAACCTGGGATGGTCACAAGAATGTGCTTAAAGTATAAAAATAATTTTTATAAAATTATTTTCCTTAAAATAGATTATTAAATCTATTTATTACAAATTGTCAAACTTTATCTTTAATATTTAAAAATACTAAAATTAAAGAATTATTATTTTAAAAATCATATTTCTGTTCTAAATATATAAAAATAAATTGTATAAAATTTTGGTGCAAAAATGATGAAAATTGGATTTATTATGATTTAATTATGATTAAATCTAACAAAAATTGATTAAAAATATAAAATAAATGATTTTACTGAATTAAAAATTATTTCAGTAAAGTTTAACTTTATAGAAAGTCAGGATAATTTTTGGAGAATTTAATAAAATTGTTTTGATATATAAATGGATTTTTATAAATATAATGGTATAAAAATGATTTAATTATTATAAATACTAAATAAATGAATTTTTGAAAAATAAAAATTGTGAATAACACTTTTATCTCAGATTAAACAAATATAATTTTTTTAGAATTTATAAAATAGTTTTGATATTTTAAAATGAATTTAAAAGATTAAAAGGTTTAATATATATATAATAGTTTTGTTTTTTTAAAAAAATAAAGGAACAAAAAGGGGGTAGTAGCCGGGACTCGAACCCGGTTCCCTTCTGTTATCAAACCCAGGTCACAACCACTTGGCCTAGGCCAGTGGTTGTGATGTTTGTTGTTTAAAATTAAATATATACAATATGCGATCAGAGTTTATCCCCAAATCAATGTAACGAACCCTAGAATTAGCAATCAAACAATTCAGGAAACTTGAGCCCGATTAATGATGGGGCTATTGTTGTTTGATAGCCGACTAATGAAACCCACAAAAGAAAAGTTACTCACAGTGATGTTTCACGTATGATTGTCGGGTCAAAGCAAAAGTCAAAAGACGAACAAGATAATAATAATTAGGGTGTTTCAGAGAGAATTGGAGGTTGAGAGAGAGTTGTGAGCGAGTATACAAGGTTCGCAGAGGGTCTATTTATATAGAGGATCGATGGTTAAGGTTAATTGGAAGGTTTGACCCCGTTTAATATTATACGCGTAATAATATGAATTGGTCAATGGTTTGTGGTTAATTGATGTGTAATCAACTCGTTCTAGGCCGGACATCACGAATCGTTGCCATATATGAAACAATTACGAATTAATTGTGATAATTAAGCTGGTCAAAAACAAAAAGAAAGAAAAAAAAATTATTATTATCTGCTGCTGCTGCTCGTAACAGCCAAGGAAGAAGAAAGGGACGCGATTAAAAGGGGATAAATATAAAGAGGTTTGGGTTTAGATCAAGAAACGAGCTATGGCTCAGTGGTTGGGAACGCGTGGTTGGGTCTGGCACGTCTCAGGTTCGATACCCGGCTAGAGCAGGGTTTTATTCTTTTTTTTTTAAAAGCAGCGAGATGGGCCCAAGCTGTTGGGCTGCTGGTATGGGCTTGATGGCTTGGGCCATTCAAAGGCTGGGCTTCCAGAAATTACAAAAGGAAAAGAAAGGTGGGCTTGATAAGTAGTTTAAAGAGTTTGGGCTTGTAGGAAGGTTTAGGATGGTAAGTAAAAAATGTATATATATTAAAATCTGAATTTTTTTTATTTTATTATTATTATTATTATATATAAAAAAATATATATATATATATATATATAATGAAAAAGTGACGGATGTCACAGCATCCCCTACTTTTAGAAACTTCGTCCCGAAGTTATTGGAAACATAGGGTTATGGATGCTTGGGTAAAAATTAAGATAACTGTGGTTTGGAAAATTCGAATGATCTGGACAAGGGGTTTGATAGGTGTGAGTTAAGAATTGGATTAGGTTCGTCTCGAATAGTAAAGAGAATAAGAATCTAGTAAATCAATAAATTTCAAGTTTTAGGAATCCTAAGATATATGTACGTGTTGATTATCTACAGAAAGACTAAATAGACTACCACATAACCAGAGTTTGTTCCTGGTCCGACTTCCAATCTCACTTTCAACGCATCATTAGTGTTTGTATACAGGGTGTACCGCAGCTAACCCACCACACCTTTGATACCTTGAAAACGTACTGGACGCCTACCAAAAACTCTAATAGAATTTCACACTACCCTAACGTACCTGTAAATTCATGATTACGTTCCGGACCGGAATCATCAATTTACCTTACATTAAAGTTTTGCGTCCTTCTATGACCCCACCGATTGTTGAACAGGTTCGATAGCCTCCACCAGTCGTGGAGTAGGTTGTAGGGCCTCTCCCGACTGTTTGAAAAGGTATAGTGACCTCTACCAATCGTTGAGTATGTTCGATAGCCTCCACCAGTCGTGGAGCAGGTTGTAGGGCCTCTCCCGACTGTTTTGAAAAGGCATGATGACCTCTATTAAGTGTAGCAATTATTATACACATAGATTGCAAATTGATAGCATGTTTATGCAAGCAAGTTTGTAAGTACTACAACCATTAAGTGTAAGTGTTATCATGAATAATTAAATGTTTACGAGTATCATGAATAATTAGATGCTCAATGCGTAGTCAAATTAAGGGAAAAATCTAGTTTCATGTAATAACCAATGATGTTTTCTTAGAAAAGCATCTGTAAGATCAAGTATTAAGTCCAAACGTTTCAAATAAATGTAAGGTAGAGTCTTGTATGATTAAAAATAAACCTAATCAATAAAATAAATTTCCAATCTGTGTTAATACACAATAATGCGCAAGGAAATTTCTAGATATTATATGCCTATGAGTATGACATAATTGGGTACAAAATGATAATAAGATCAAGAAAATGAAAACACGAGTATCATGAATAATTAAATGTCCAGTGAATAGTCAAATTAAGGGGAAATCAAGTTTCATAAACAATGATGTTTTGAAAAAATCCTGTAGAATCAAGTATCAGGTTTTTAGTAGTTTGATTATCATGGGTAACTAGCTCACGTGTGAGAAGGTGAAGGATATGAATTTAGTTCTTGAGAGGATGATGAAAAATCTTGAAGCAGAATCAAGGTTGTGAGAGATGGTGAATGTGAAGATAGTTGATAAAGAGTTTATTTTATAGTATAGCAGTGTAAATTTTGGGGTTTGGATCAAAGGTTATAATCAAGTGTATAAGAAAACATGATTGTGGTGTATGCCAAATATTGTAAAAATTTGAACAAGTTGAAATTGAGTGAGTGTTGATGTAGAATCTAGAGACTAGATATTATACCAAAAAAATAAATATTTTCAAAATTTGGTTTTGTACATAAGGCAAAAGTTGTTAAATAGTACAAGCTAAGTAGGCTTTGTAATAGTTTAAAACATTATATAGAAAATCGTTTGTTACGTCAATAAATAAATCAATTTAAGTTCGAGGAAAATATGTACTTTGTAAAGTTGCTAGGTAACACAACTAGTTTTAGAAATCTTTAGTTTGTGCTAAAGTATGAGGTTATAGTTTTTAAAATAAATAACATGTGGAGAAAAGAAATAATATGATTTGGGTAGGGTGTTGAATATTTAAAAAGTGGCTAAGAGGGTAAGGTGAAGTGTGATTGTGAAATCCATAGATGGTTATGAAAGTATGAACTTGTAAGCAATATATGAAAATCGTAAAATACAAAATATTGTATATGAACCGAGAGAGTATTATTGAAAAAGTTTGCATGAAATGCTTGGAGTGCCCTTGTCTAGCTGTAAAGCCCAACAAGAACGTTGACTTTTCAAAGAAATTGAACCCAACGGTGATCAAAGAAGACATGCTTTAGCCTATAAGTGGACACTCACTCCAGGAATCCCCAGGTAAGCATAACAGGTCCGTAAATGGATTTATGCGCTATGCTTGCCTATGCCAGAAAACCCAGTGTACAGGCATCCACCCTTCCAGATTGCACGTGTCCTTATCACACTCATTAAAGTTCAACAACTTCGAAGGAGTAAAAATAAGAGTAGGTATTATGCCTAAGAGTGTCTTCATGAAAGGTACTGTCCCTGTTCCATAATGATGTAGACTTTCCACTTCTTGTAGGACACCATCTCTATGCACCATGACGAAAGATAAGAAGAATGGAGAGAGAGAAGAAGGGAAAGATAGAAGAAGGAAAATAGAGGGAAATGAGGGTAAGGTAATTTAGGGAATATAATGCATGAAAGTTGAAATTCGGTTATAGTCTAGGCCTTTTTATCTAATAACCTAGTTCCCTATAACCATGTCTCTGATACCAATCTGTAACACCCCAACCGATGGCGGAATCATCGAGGTGCCACGTAGTGACGATTGTTCAAAAGCTCATGGTACTAAAATGTAAATATTATTGAATAATCAAAATTGTCTTACAGGGAAATGGAAATTACATTGTCTAAATGAAATGTAAATATTGAAATAACTGAATTGAAATAAAACACTAAATGTCTCTTGCTAAAGCACTAGATCAAACTGCACCTGAAACATGTACAAAAATAGGTTTGGTCAACATATGAAATGTTGGTGAGCATTCCTAGATTTGATATATATAGTAGGTTAAAAAGTTATACAATTCAAGTGCAAGCTACAGTGCAAATATGTAAACCATGTATCAAACAAATGAGCGAAATCAACCCTGTGACTGTATAATGTACTGTATGAACTGTAGTGTACTTATCCAATAAATGGATAAAAGCTTAACACTGGCCACGGATTCTCCGATGAAAAAGGGGGAGAGTCAATCTAGGCGGGTTGTCAATCCAAATAGCGCTATCCAATGTTAAGGTCGGCTTGTACCATGTTAATGATTTCACTAAGTACAAATGTAATCCACATGTATTGTCTAAGCATAAAGCACGTTGTAAGCAATGCACATAGTACTAGAATTGTATTGTAAAAATGTAAACTTGTATTTGAAATTGTAATAGTGTACATGTAACACCCCAAAAATGTATAAAGGCAAAAAGGGGTAGGAATACTCACAATTCACGTAATAACTTGAATTTGAACTTGGACAACGAAATATGAATTGAGATTACTCCCAAATGATTAACCTAAAGTAATTGATAATGTGTAAGTGAAATAACTCTAGGATACATGTATTTCTAGGGCTTCGAATTGGGGATAATTGCTCGTTTGATTAATATTAAAAATATTCGCCAATTGAGAGAAATTTAGTAAATAAATAACTAAAAATCTTTTTATAAATGTTAAACCTGGGATGGTCACAAGAATGTGCTTAAAGTATAAAAATAATTTTTATAAAATTATTTTCCTTAAAATAGATTATTAAATCTATTTATTACAAATTGTCAAACTTTATCTTTAATATTTAAAAATACTAAAATTAAAGAATTATTATTTTAAAAATCATATTTCTGTTCTAAATATATAAAAATAAATTGTATAAAATTTTGGTGCAAAAATGATGAAAATTGGATTTATTATGATTTAATTATGATTAAATCTAACAAAAATTGATTAAAAATATAAAATAAATGATTTTACTGAATTAAAAATTATTTCAGTAAAGTTTAACTTTATAGAAAGTCAGGATAATTTTTGGAGAATTTAATAAAATTGTTTTGATATATAAATAGATTTTTATAAATATAATGGTATAAAAATGATTTAATTATTATAAATACTAAATAAATGAATTTTTGAAAAATAAAAATTGTGAATAACACTTTTATCTCAGATTAAACAAATATAATTTTTTTAGAATTTATAAAATAGTTTTGATATTTTAAAATGAATTTAAAAGATTAAAAGGTTTAATATATATATATATAATAGTTTTGTTTTTTTAAAAAAATAAAGGAACAAAAAGGGGGTAGTAGCCGGGACTCGAACCCGGTTCCCTTCTGTTATCAAACCCAGGTCACAACCACTTGGCCTAGGCCAGTGGTTGTGATGTTTGTTGTTTAAAATTAAATATATACAATATGCGATCAGAGTTTATCCCCAAATCAATGTAACGAACCCTAGAATTAGCAATCAAACAATTCAGGAAACTTGAGCCCGATTAATGATGGGGCTATTGTTGTTTGATAGCCGACTAATGAAACCCACAAAAGAAAAGTTACTCACAGTGATGTTTCACGTATGATTGTCGGGTCAAAGCAAAAGTCAAAAGACGAACAAGATAATAATAATTAGGGTGTTTCAGAGAGAATTGGAGGTTGAGAGAGAGTTGTGAGCGAGTATACAAGGTTCGCAGAGGGTCTATTTATATAGAGGATCGATGGTTAAGGTTAATTGGAAGGTTTGACCCCGTTTAATATTATACGCGTAATAATATGAATTGGTCAATGGTTTGTGGTTAATTGATGTGTAATCAACTCGTTCTAGGCCGGACATCACGAATCGTTGCCATATATGAAACAATTACGAATTAATTGTGATAATTAAGCTGGTCAAAAACAAAAAGAAAGAAAAAAAAATTATTATTATCTGCTGCTGCTGCTCGTAACAGCCAAGGAAGAAGAAAGGGACGCGATTAAAAGGGGATAAATATAAAGAGGTTTGGGTTTAGATCAAGAAACGAGCTATGGCTCAGTGGTTGGGAACGCGTGGTTGGGTCTGGCACGTCTCAGGTTCGATACCCGGCTAGAGCAGGGTTTTATTCTTTTTTTTTTTAAAAGCAGCGAGATGGGCCCAAGCTGTTGGGCTGCTGGTATGGGCTTGATGGCTTGGGCCATTCAAAGGCTGGGCTTCCAGAAATTACAAAAGGAAAAGAAAGGTGGGCTTGATAAGTAGTTTAAAGAGTTTGGGCTTGTAGGAAGGTTTAGGATGGTAAGTAAAAAATGTATATATATTAAAATCTGAATTTTTTTTATTTTATTATTATTATTATTATTATATATATAAAAAATATATATATATATATATATATAATGAAAAAGTGACGGATGTCACAGATGTGAAACAAATTATGTTGGTGAACCAAGTGTATTGCATTAGAACTTTGAGTGTCTCAATTCTGCCCAAAGGTGATGTGTTACATTCACTGTTAACAACTTAATACTTAATGAATAGCGTATAGCCAAAGCTAGAACATGTTATTTAAGTAGCTTATGTTGGTGTTATGATATTATCACGTCTTCATTACAAAATTGATCCTTACAATTAATGATCATTCATTAATATAATGATCATAATCTAAGTCTGCCTTACATCAATCCCCATAACCATAACTCGAAACTAATCTCACATTCTTTTGTAAATTACTATCTCAACTAAGTAATCCACTCTAATTATCATATCTAAGAAGAGTTATCTTAAACTTTGTTCTTATTAAGTCTTAAATTACCTCTTAAGACATGACATTCTTACGCTCTATCTGATAAAGTATTACAGAATAACATTGAGCATAAGAAAGTGGGATACACAAAATGTCTCTTATGGTAAGCAAGACGCTTTTACTGATTTCTATCAGGTGAGCTATTAAAGATTCTAAAATTCCAAAGACTAGTGTAATATCTATGGAAATGAAAGAATATAACGAATTACTAATAAGCATGCAATAAATAAATCTAACTCTATGGTTGAATGGCTTCTGTGAATAAATTTTTTAACATTGAATAACATGACCCATAAAGCTAAGGGGTTATACATGGAAATCAATAAATTTCTAGTGCATAATGACTTTTCTACCAGTACGATTAGATGCACTATGAATCAACTATAACACTCAGAAATATCAAAGTAAAAATGAGTGTGTTGATAGCAAATTATGTACAGGAAAAGGAACACATTAAACTAGAAAAGTTGATGTTATTCACCTTAGTACTATTAAACCTAAAAGAGGAAGAATGATTACAATAGAGAGGATAATTCTAAGGTCTGGAAACAAAATACAAGTACTACTTTTAGCTATAAGTTTCTCCAAAGGGAAAGTCTTACTAAGCAAAACTGTGCCATTAAGAATAGGCATAAGAAATGAGATTACCCACAAGTAAGGAGAACAACTGGCTAAGATATGTAGTGCCTAATTAAGGATATTTAACTCCACAAATGCTAATGAATTCACATGATGGTTAAGTCTAGTTTTATACGTTTCCTTACCATAATTCAACAAATACTTAAGATAAGAGTTGGTGACAAAACTAAGGTTCTATTAACCATTAATAACTGATCTTAGTGTTGAAGCTTTATAATACCTTACGATAATCTTGAGATTACTCGGAATCTAGTATTAATACTAAAAGCTACAATTTTTGGACAGTAACAAGGTTTTAATGACCAAACCAAAGCCACTATTAAGTTAAACTCTCATATTTTTTGTTGTCATTATCTGAATAGAAACCTTATGAAATAAATCTAGATGATCCAATAACGTTTTCACAACTTTGTTATCATGAAAATGGGAATTTAACAAAGGAAAATGAGACCCATGCTATTCATCCACTAAGACCAAAGTTTCATGAGAAATCATAATTAGGTCACTAAAGGATGCTTAGCTATCAAATCTCATTTTTAGTGACTTTAAAACATATGCTATACGCCCTAAACATTAAATGGCGAAAGGAATAAATGGGATTCCGTCAATTAGATAAATACCTAATTGTATCTATTCTGTTTCCTACAGACCAAAGTATTAAAGAAATCAATTCATATATACTTAATAAGATTCCATCTAAGTATGTCCTTAAAATTTCTTATGAAATTTGGACGATAAGGGAAATCAAGTATAAAATATATGAAATATTCTCGTTCACATGCATCGCTAAAACTTATTATGTGGAGATACTAAGAGACCAAAAAGATTAGTGGGAGAATTAGATGTCCTACTTATGAATTGCAAATGTTACAGAGGTGGGGGGAACGGCAATTTTGATCTATCTTCAAATTTCACCTCTTGCACTGGACAACGCTCTATCACAACTTGTCTCCTTAGCACTTAACGTACTCCTAACAAAGTTTTGTGGATGCTTAAATATGGGCGAACTTGGATTTCTTACTAAATTAATCCTCATCAAGAGAAACGACAATAAACATCATTAGGTTGTTTTCTCTATTAAAATCTATGGTTCTTCAAATGTTAGACCTTAAGCATGCTGAATTCTTTAAGATCTCTAACGTAAGTGGGAGCAGTAAAATTCCTTATTATGACTTTTCGGAAGTACAAGATGTGGGGGAGAGACTCATTAAAATTCGAGACTCATTAAGTTTAACTCCGAATTTAACTTCGATTATTCCTCTTGTACACCTTACTGCACCAACTCTTACACACTTAGAAACTAATGTTGTTCCTTATATACCTGAAAATAAAAACACTTAACTAAAGTTAAGTTTGTATCATAATAAACCCAATGTTCAACTCAAGATGTTATCTGGGTCTAAAAGCCCACTAACTTTGATGATTATGTAACCTACCTGACTAATACAAAATGGATGTTTGGAAAGATTACCGATCCTACCTCTTATAATTAAATTATCAGTATCAATCAATCTTTTAAATGGAATAAAGCTATTATTAGCATAATTTAATTCCATAAATTAGATTAACGTTTGGGATTTGGTTGAATAACCTAAAGGTATTCATAACTGAACTAGCTCTGAATGGGAACGTTGTAAGATAAGATTGATTGTAAAAGATTATACTCAAGATGAATTAGATCATCAAAGAATCTTTTTATCTGTATTACAAAAGATTTATTTGAGGATCATTACCGTCCTAGTAGCTCATAATGACTAAGAGCCAATTAGATGGACATTAAGACAACTTTCCATAACAATGACCTACATGTTTATTAAGCAATCTGAAAGTTCTAAACTGAAGGTTAAGAACACTTAGTCTGTAAGTCAATAAGATCCATGTTTGGGTTGGTGCAAGCATAAAATGTGTTGGAATCATAATGAAATTACTCTTCATCAAGAACTAAGTGGATTAAAGAACCTACCTCAAGATGAGTGAGAGCAACTAATGAAAACTTGTCCTTACATAGATGACGTTTCTCTTGACAAGTATATGTTACCTAAGTCAAAGCATTGTTCATGCATAATTTTGACATGATGAATATCAGAGATTCCTCTTACATGATAGGAATAAAAATATACCGAGATAAACCCAATGGGATATTAGTTTCATCCCATAAGTTTTACTCTAAGCGGGTCCTTAAGTATGTAACATACAACATTGCTCTCTTTTAGAAGATAATAGGATAAATGAGATTATTACCTTATGCTTCATTAATTAGAAGACTTATGTAAATTTAAGTCTATGCTTGTTTATGATATTGTTCATATTGCTTAGTACTAGACATGTCTATTTTGATGAAAAGCATCTAATGGAACATTACAATATCTTTACGAAACAAGATCAGACTATAATCTAAAGAAGAAGTGAGAACCTAAAGTGACTGACTACTCTTATTCTAACTTTTTTATATTCAAAGGAAATCAAATGTCAATTTCAGGGTATATCATAATGTTAGCAGACGTAACTATCTCATGGAGGAGTCATAAGAAACTGTTAACAACAACTTAAGTTATCATGACATAATGTGTTGCTGATCACAACAGAATGGTCATTAAATGTTGTTGGTAAATTTATCAGTCGACTCATAACTTATTAACTCCATTTAAATACTAAGTTGAATACTTACTGTGATAAAGTCAGCTACCATAATTTCTCGAACAGTAACAGTTTGAGAGGAGCTGCATTAGAGTTCGATACGAAATTATTGTTCGTTTATGTTAAGAAAAAAAATAGAGGAAATCAGAATTTTGTATCAAATGCATTCATGATATGCTTATGGATCCAATAACTAAAGGTCTATCACCCATAAGTCACACTAAGGGCCAACTAAGAGAAAATGGTTTTACTAATGACCATGTATAATTGCATATCGTACCATGAATGACTAATGACTAATGATTAATTTTCCTCATTATGATTTGTTTGTCTATTAGTATGCTAAGCTAGCATAATGGAATAAAGACAATAATATAACAAATCAACAACTAAGGGCATAACGTAAATTGATCCTAATGTTAAGTTTTAAATTTGAGTGTAGTATGATTAATGGGGGTCCTAAGTCGAATAAAGACTTAACGACTGTATTTCTCTGCGACATTTTGGGTTTAGAACTAAAATGAGTGTGGTTTAGAACTAAAATGAGTGTTAATCTCTGCAGAATTATGTAATACTCATAATAAATTATTACTCGGCTAAGTGGGAGAATGTTGGAATAAATATACATTATGTTAGTATATTTATCTCTATAGCCATTATAATCATTTATATAATGATGATAAATTATTAATATTATCCTAAGCCCAATAACAAATATGTCTTTGATGGATGGACTATTATTAGATGAGCCTTATTAGGGTGTCAATTGGGTATGTATAAATATAGAGAGTTTATTATAAGATTAGGGTTGACACAATCATAACACCATAATGACTATTAGTCATCCCCTATCACTCTCATCTCTCTCAATATGTTAATAACTAAAGAACACATAAACCATCAGAACTGCATACCCTAAAGGGAACCCGACCATACTGACAAGGATGCCGTCTTCCAATACGCTTACAGCATCAGTCTCAGGTCTCACCAATCTGTCAGGTATCATTATTATTATGTTTTCCATTACATACCATCAAAACTGATCAACAATGGAGTGGTATGGAGGCTTAATGATATGTGACTTAGGGCATAATGGTCACAAGTTTGAGCCTTAAAAGATACCAGGTTTTACCGATTATTCGCTGTCGTGCCTTCGGGCCGGTGGGTGGTCGAGTTATTCCTGGATTGATGGACCTGGAGGACCAGGTGCCGTGGGTATCCTGAATTCATCATAAAGGAATTCTCATGAGAGCTCGTGACGACTTTGTTTAAAAAAAATTGTTTGTGACTTCCTAGATCATTAATTCACCAATAACGTTTGTGTATGGCATTGTATTTAGAAGCACCAGATGTTAAATACTGAGTGTAATCTAGTTTAACTTAAAAAGTCGAACATGGGAGTTGGTTAAATTTTACTACCTACTCTTTGGAATGTACACAAGTGATTGTTAGGGTGCTTACGGTTTAGTTTTGGAAAAAAATTAGGTACAATTTGGACTCAATTGTTAGTAGTTGTTTTCATCATTATAAACCAAAATAAAACTACGAAAAATTGAAATGAACCAAACAAACCAGTTACTAATGATTTGGTTTGGTTTGCTGACATAGATTGGGAGTATTGGGCCTCAGTTTGGTTTTTCCCAACCGGTTTTTAGTATAACCCGTAAACCACTCTTCGTCACAGTTTGTAAATCCTAAATCGGCCAACTCAAACAAAAAATGATAATAATAAACCCAATCGCAAATTCAAATCAATGACCAGTTTAACGCTTTCTAGTCAAACCACTAAATAATCAAAGGATTTAATTTGGCCAATAGAAATTTGAAATTGGTGTTGAAGGAGTTGATTGGTTAGAGCATTCTCATCCCAACCATCAAACCACCCCCCATTTTTAAAATTTAAAAAAATACACTAAAAACATATTTCATCCCATTCACTATTTTCTACCCCATCTCTATATTTTAAAAAATCCATCATCTAGCTTTTCATATATGAAAAGCTACTATTCACTCACATTAAATTATTGTGAGTGTATAAAAACGAGTAATATAATAAAATATGTGTTTGTGAGTAAGATGAAGATAAAAATGGTGGATGGGATGTGGACGGTTTTTTAAAATGAGATATAAATTTTAAAAAAAGTTGATTTTTAGTTAAATTATAGGGTAAAATATGGTGGATGTGATGTGAATGCTATATATATATAAAAGAAAACGTATATGCTGACGTGGCGTGCAATGAAGGCCTCAACCTTCCCTTGAGAGTGTCACGTGACATCATAATGGAGAGTTTTTGGTGTTTTTGAATTGTTTCCCTTTTTAATTAAATTGAGTTATTTTATGAAAAAAAAATTTAAAAATAAATTTAAAATTTTCTCTCTCATATTTCCTCCCATAATTTTTAAACGTTTATATCTTTTATATACGAGATTTTTTAAAGAAAAAAAATTACACCAAATTAACAAGCGTTTTATTATCTTTCCAACGAGTACCATAGTGCTATATAAAAAGCGAAGAAAAAATCGACTATTTTTTGTGGGGTTTCGTTCATACAGGAAAAAACACACAAAGTGTTCATGTTATCACGTAAAATTAGATTTTGTGGGGAATATGAGTTATTACTGATTAGAATACTATGAACATGCAATGATTGAGAGATTTTGTGATTAGTTAATTTGAGCCATTTACAATAGGTTATCACGTAAAATTAGATTTTTCAACCCCAAGACCCTCCCAAGGTAATCAGCTAGTATATATATATATACTAGTGGGTTAACCCGCGCGATGCGGCGGGTGTCACCGAGTCTCTTTAGGAGAGAGCAATCTAACCCGATCTGTCGTAAACACTGATTATATTTGGTATTATTTTTGGATATCGCAATACTTATTTCTCAAGTTTTTATAGTATTATCAAGTTTATAAATCTTTAACTTTTATAAAGTAGCTAATTTTATATAAAAGATTATAACAAAGCATGAACCATTATGAATGGTTTTTTATATAGTTTCTATTTAATGTGTTCAACTTTAAAGTAATTGTAGAGTTAAATGTTATGACCTCTCATAAACATTTCTTGACTTTTGATTTCTTATTGATTAAATATGGTGTTTAAAGACAAATTTGCCCATCAAAAGTATTTATTATATGCATTGTATGTTGTATTATAAGCAATTAAACATGTACCTCTTAACTTTTAAGAAGTCCTTATCAAATGCTTTATAATATAGTATAGATATAGATAGTATAGATATAGATATAGATATAGATATATATATAACTAGGGGAGGGTTATCTTGAGAACGCTAAATATTGTGAGAACCGTGAGAACAAGTAAAAAAATCAATCAAAATAAAAAAAAAATTAATACAAACCCCATTATAATCAAAATACAACATTAATAAATGAATTTTCTTTCTAAATAATTCATCTTTTCTTGCAAAAACACTTTAAAATTAACTTTTTACACATGTGTAAATGAAATAGTTTACACATGTATAAACAACAAATTTACACATGTGTAAAAACAAATTATTTCCGTATACGTTTGAATTTTTACGCGTAAATTGTGTTTTTGAGATTGTATTTTAGTAATAAAGACAAGTGTAAAAAGAAATTTTGATTTTAAATGGTTTTAGATGCCGTTCTCACGGTTCGCATGAAATATAGGTGTTCTCAAATTAACTTTCCCCTATATAACTAATGGTCCTCTGGTTTCTCAGACTTTTATGGTTTCCCAATAAACCTCTCAATACATAAAATTCTTTGTTCCGATTCAAATTCACTTCCAGAACTTCAAAATTCAGATAACCTGAAAATTGAATAACACCCAAATGTCTAAATTAAGGGTGAGAATTAATTTAACTTTTACATGATTATTAAACTTACTTGTCACTTATATTTATTAATTTTACTTTTTTTTTAACAGTGACTTTCTTCAAAGCGGAAGTGGCAGAAGTTCATCACACCCGCCTAATCGGCAGGCCCTAACCCTTTCCATACTATGTTGTCTGAACCGGGTTTACGCTGGCACGGTCATTTCTATCAAACATATGAATTTAAGCTTCGTACATAAATTGCATGCTACAATCATCCATTTGTAAGAAACCATTACATTTAAATTACATCTTAATAAATCACAAAATTCAACATTACAATGCATACAATATTTAAAATAACCGGACAACATTCCTACTAGATAGATGACATATCATAGATATGCATGTGAAAGTGAATTTCAACCTCTTCACATTATTAATTGGTCATTTTTTTGGCATGCATTTGATTTAAACTAACATCTATAGTTAGGAAAAGGAACATTGCCCATCTCTATGCGCCTAAGATCTTCAATCAACACTTGATAATGCCGCTTCACTTCTTCCGCGGTTTTCCCCTCAACGGCCCTCGCGATTTTCTGCCAACGGTCAGGGGTGTCGCTATCATACACCGCAAGAGCTCTCTCAAACTGCTTGTTTTGTTGGGGAGTCCAGGAGGTGGAGCTGGAGTTAGTTGAGTAGAGGGAGGTTGATGCCATTTTGGGTTAAGAGATTGTGGCAGATAAGTGTAAAAAAGCAAATAGCTAGATTTGTAGTCAAATTGTGAAGTTATCAATGGAAACTAGCCCTTATAAATAGGAGGAAAAGGTGGTGCAAGAGGGCAAAATAATATACACGTCTTCTTGTTTTGTGAACCATAGAATTGCCGGTAATTGGGAGAATCAGTATATCAAGGAAAAGCTTCACCAAGAAACTATATTTGTCTTGTTATAAACTATAAACTATAGTATCTTCCAATATCAACTAACACCGTCACTCCATCGACGATATGGAAACCCCAAAATACCAAAAAAACGTGTCTAGTGAGTTGTCACGTCAGAACACAAAAAACTAACTAATAAGGAGACTAAAAAACACGGCCACATAATATCACCTATTACGTTTATATATAGTTACCAATCTATTTATGTAAAAAAATATTTCTTAACGATATAAGGTTGCATAATTATAAAACATAATAAATTTATATAAAAAAATGGTAGTTTGCAACAATATATAGGCACCTAAAAACGCTTAAAAAATGACTTACTGAAATGTTTTTAGCATATCCAATATACTGATTTTATTCTTCGTATTCATGGCCTTATGGGCATTAATTCTTGCTAAAGAACCATGACATCTTAGTAATTCTATTTGGGTTTGGACTTGGGCCTTACTAATACGAGCCTTAACCCACAACGATTAGATTACACAACGAAATATAATAAAAGTAAAACCATTATATTTTTTTTTGAACGGCTAATTACTCCTTTCCTAATAATCATCCTTATCACTCTGTGGGGGGATTCGAACTCCTGACCTCACCTTATACACTCTCACCCGTCGGGTACCCATGTATCCATTATTTACCGGATTCATAAGTTTATGTGTGGTTATAGTCGTTAAGATCTTCAATCCCAAACTTGGTTGAAGATCTGGCTTAGAATTCATATTCATATTTTTATCTGTTATAGTTTTTGTATTATACAATATATTGATACAGGATAGAGGTAAACATGTATGATATTGGTTATGGGTAATTTGTGGGGTATCACCTAATACCATATCTACATCAAACATACTTTAAAAAAATATATAATTACATGTCCCCTACCCAAATATCCGTCACAAATGTTTCTGGTTTTTCTACCATCCGTGCTTGCTAGCCCAGTCAAGGTTTTAGACCATAGTTTTATATAATAGTAAGTCATTATATTCGAGAAAACTGCTCTTAAAATATAAACATT
The DNA here is from genome assembly GCA_028751855.1 of Ambrosia trifida. Classification (NCBI taxonomy): domain Eukaryota; kingdom Viridiplantae; phylum Streptophyta; class Magnoliopsida; order Asterales; family Asteraceae; genus Ambrosia; species Ambrosia trifida. Next base: position 98,134,970 of record CM054123.1, on the reverse strand, counting down.
ATACAACTATTTTTACCATTTAATAATTTTAATTCTATCTTTTCTAGACAAATCCTCAGACATTTACAAGTTACAACATATCATGTAATTACATAGTTAAACAAACTATTTATGTAGCTTAAAGGAAGAAACACGAACATTTTATAATCTATAAATCAAATTATTTTGCTCCAAAATAACACACAAAAACAGTTAAAGAACTGATCCCTATGGTTTTACTAGTTTGGTTTATAAACTAGCTAGCACCCGATGGTCGTTTAGAAAATTCTAGCAATTGTGAACCGTTCTGGTTAAAATATGTCATACTTGATAAATATTTTTTCTCGGATTTAGTCACTTGATTAGTATTACTGTTTGTTTTGCTACAATAAAACGCGGTTTTATGTTAGGAAACATCCCCATTTGTCTAGTCGTTGCTCAAACGGTCATATTAACCTTAACTACAAAAATAGGTATTTGCTACGGACATTTGTGACAGTGTCACTTGAACAGTTGGACCCTGTTAGAGTGCAGCCCCTCTTGTATACTGCCCCCAACTTGCACAAGTTTCTACTTGTGTTAATGGCTTGATTCTTCCATCTTTCACATTATTCTATTACAATGGAGACCATATACTGAATACTTGATACAAAGTAGGATATTATATACAACAGGAATCTGTTATATAATCCAAGTTGACATATATTATATTGGCACCACCACCATAGATCCTAATTGGATTTGAAGCACCATCTTTTTGGTAGTGGAAGTTTTCCACCATATTGGATCAACTGAAAAGTAGCTTCTAATGGCTTTGATTTTTAAAATAGTGATTCATAATATATTGACCATCATATTAATTCAATATGTGACCTTTTAAATGGTATTGAAACTAAAGTAATGCCATACTAACACAATTTAGGTGTCAAATTATAAGAAAACTATGATAGTAAATATCTCTATTAGTAGGAAATTTTACCGGTTAGATGGATCTAATCATGCAATTTCTAGCCTTACTAGGTTGAGGAACATCTTTTTCGAAGAATCTAAAGGAAGGAAATAACAATGGACCAATAATATGTTGCTAGAAAAAGACTAGATTGACTAGCTTTATTGATAAAAGATATGTGGCTTCAAAGGAGCATTTTATATATAGCATATTGATAGAATATATGAAATTGATGTTCATAGTGAAGCTTTGTTTTAACTAGTTTCGAAAAAACTTGTAAGTTGCGCTAAGTTATACACCAACGTTTACAAATATAGTAACGCAGCCTGACAGTCTTGCTTACAACGTATTTTGAAAATTACTAGAAAAAGGCAACACACTTTCATTTCTTTACCAAAGTGATATTTTTTTTGCCGATGAAAGCAACAAGTATTGTGCAACAGGTTTAAATGATTCTGGGTCAAACCCGTCCATTTTAAAAAGTCAAGTCAAATAGGTTCGGGTCAAAAGAGGTTGTATCATAGTGTTAGTAACGGAGATGCTGATGCCGGAGGCGTAAAGAAAGTTTACACTCAGCCCATTCTAAATCATTCTTTAGTTATAACAAATACATGCAACCAAATTTTAATGTTAATAAAACAATAGATTGAGACTAAAATTTAATAGTTTGAACTTTTAATAAAGTCATTTTAGTGATGGTTGTTATGGTTTGGGTCAAGAGATAGATTATTTAGGTCCATGCTAAGTCTCTAAAGCATTAATTATATTGTTTATTCTAAATGTCATTTTAGTTCCTGTGTTTATTAGTTTAATAATAATAAGTATATTTGGTCCACCTTTATTGATTTATCAACTTCAACCACCTTTGCATATCGTAAACATGAACCAAATGTAGAAGATCAATTCAAACCAATAGGATGGAGGAGAGTCAAAGATGAATACTTAATAATCAACTTTTCTTGTACCTGTTATTTTATTTTATCTTATTTTAGTTTTCCGGAAAAAAAACACGAAAATGTTGGATCTAGAAGACTAGGAGTCAATATGAAAAGTCAAATAAATAAAAATGTCAAACTTGCAAATCTTGTATTCTTAATCCAGTGATTATTTGGTACGCAAACCTGTTCCATGTGAAGGAGTCAAACCTGTTACTGCTAAGCTATGGGGTGTGGGAGATGGGAAGATGGTCGGGTAGTTTAGGTGGCACCTCCCCCATCGGGGAACACCCCCCCTCCATTTTTTGGTGAAACCAATGAATCCTCCCGACCCCTTCAGCTAGCTCTCTCTCTCTCTCTCTCTCTCTCTCTCTCTCTCTCTCTCTCTCTCTCTCTCTCTCTCTCTCTCTCTCTCTCTCTCTCTCTCTCTCTCTCTCTCTCTCTAGTAGTGACGACGTGGAGGTTTGGTGTGGGGGGGGGGGGGGGTGTTCCACACCCCTCGGCCTTAGTGGTAATATATATCTTTTCGTTGGCCATTGAAGAAAAAAACGACCATTTATTGTTACTATTGTTATTTATTATTGTTTGTATTATTAAATTAGAATAATAAAAAAAATGTAAGTAAGAGCCAAAAGTTAAGGTGAAAAGGTATAAAAATGAATCACTTCATACCGAAATGGCCCTGGTTGCCCCACTAACCCCACTTGTTCATCGATGCCGATGATTCGGGTAGTGGATTTTGTATACCATTTCTGGGTTCTAGCTAATGGGTGTGCAGAGGAGAGAGAGGGAGATGTAGAGGAGAGATGGGTTGTCGGGTGGTGTCGTCAGTAGGGGATTGTCTAGTAGTGATGTGCGAGTAGTATAGGTGGTGGGTTGCGATTAGTCCGATGAAGGAGTATTCGGCATCATCTCGGGTGGCGCCCTCCGTGCCGATTAAATATATAATCTTCATTCTCAACTTTCTCTTATACCGCGGGGCGCATGACATACCAGGATCCCATAGACATAAGTCATAAGAACGACTCTAAATGCCCAAACCATTTAGTTCGTATTCAAAAATCAAGTTTAGCGTTTACTAAAAAGTTTAGTTAAGTTGCGGAAGCGTAAACCACACATAAATAGTTTAAAACCGTGCGCAAAACAACGCCCCCAATATAAAACCATATTAAAGAAAACGTAATAGCATAGAATGAAATTTAGATGTATGCCTAGACCCAAATGCAGTGAAGTGTGCAGTGCTTTCTAATCGTGGCACCGGAAGCTAACTACCTGCAAAAGCATGTATATCGTGGGTCAACAAAAATGTTGGTGAGTTCACAGTTTAAATAACGAGTGTAAAGTTGCCGATTGCAAAAGTCATAAGTGTCATCAGTTTTAAGCTTGTCAGGGGTAGCTAGCCCACTCATTGTAACTAAACAGTTGATTATTGGGAACACACAGTGTGTTAACTTACGTTAAGCTGCCTTAGTACTAGTGTCTATCAACACTAGTCAGCTCCTCAAGAGCGTGGTCAAAAGTTCATGCCCGTGACCCAAGCACCTCAAGCATGAGGTTGCTGCACAACCTAATAGCGCTATCAACTAATACCCCGTTTGTCTCCAGCGATTAACCCAATAATATAATAAGGAATTTAGAGTGATAGAGTGTGTTTAGTTCACAAAGGACAGTTAAAGTTGCAAAACTGATTAAAAAAACGATCCAAACAAGGAATCGTAAACGTGATCCACATAAGGAATCGAAAACGCGATCCACACAAGGAATCGAAAACGCGACCCTCACAAGGAGTCAAAACTCAACCCACACAAGGAGTCAAAGCACCCCAAAAACCTATCAAACGACGTCCAAATCAGATGATTTTGCCCATTATGAAAAGCTAAAACCATATACAATGTTTTCATACAAATAAATCATCAAAACAACACTTTAACATCACGTTATAGCCTCTGCAAGTCGATTTAAACATTCTGTCCAGATTTTAAATCATGCATAAACCCTAGTTTTAATCACTATCTTTTCATATTAACGATCAACAATGCTCAACGAATATCATATAACATTAATAACACATAACCTGATCAAAATATAGCAAGATACATGTTAAACATTATCAATCATAAACCCTAGAAGTCTAAAACATCAAGAACATGCAAACTAATGCAATACATACAATAATCATCGCATAACATCATGTTTAACCCCATTAATCTTTATGAACAACAAGTTTTAATATTTATAAAAGTGTTTCAGACCTGGACAAACTTGGTTATGATGTTTTAAAATACATTAAAGATAATCAAAACATATAGGGTTGAGTATTATACCGAAGGCATTTCAAAACCACCAACCGATTGCTCTCCAAGCTTCCTGAATGGTGTTCTTGAGCCTTAGCAGGTGTTTGGGGTTTGATATTTTCGTAATTAGGCAGTAGGGGGCGATTAGGGTTAAGTTTATGGGGTACTTGGGGCTTAAGATTGCTTAAATATAGGTTTTAAGTCGGTTTTAATACATTAGGTGCCCGTGAGCGGCCGCTCACTCAGCCTCGGCTCGCTCCAGGTGCTCTGGTCCAGTGTATTGCGTGTTTTCTTCAACGTTTTTGCTATTTTGGACCATATCAATTGTAACCCCATGTGTTAAGACCCCCAAACATCCTAACGGTTCATCTATTACGGTTTTCAATAACGCGTTCGGTTTAAGTTCACGTAATCAGATACAGTTTGCACATAGTTTCACAGAAACACGTAATTGCAATCAATCTCAATCAATTAATTCACAATTATCTAATTTCACAATTCATCAACGTCTAGGGTTCACTACTCATGTATATAGTTTGGTAATTCCCCGAATTACCACTTCATGTAGTTATTAACCTATAACTGTGCAACGTGTGACCTATCTAGCTAACCCTAGTTAAGTAGAATGCAAGGAATGTAACTACAAGTAACTAGAGTTTAGTTAAAGTGAGAACCTGAAATTGCGGGGTATCACAAGAAGCCCCTTAATATAGGGGTTGTCAAAGGATTTTTCTAAAATTTAAGAATGAGGTATGAGGAAGGGGGATGGGATGGAGTGAGGTTTTCATATGATTTTCTTAAATTTTAAGAATGGGGGTTGAAATGGGGGATGGGTTGTGAATGCTCTTACAAGTTCAAAGCTATGGGCTATAGACACTATACTATACGTGGGTAAACGTAGCCCAGTTATATTAGAAGCCATAGTTTGAAATAGAGGTGTACAGGATCCGGTTTTCTTTATTAACCAGGTCGATTCCTAAACTAAATTGGTTTTATTTTCATCGTGTAGCCAAACTGGTCCAGGTTATAAACCGGATTTGCAGGGAAAATATAGAAACCTATAAAATCAATTAAGGTCGAGTTACAAACTGGTGTGGGACGTTACTTGTTTTAAAATTGGTTCGAGTTATTAACTAGCTTTAAAGAGCGAGACTACAAACTGGTGTCAACCTTATAGGATTGGTCGGGCCCAAACCGTTGTTTAGTGGATCGATTTTGGGTCGAGAAATAGTTTGGCGGGCCCAAATGCAGACCTCTAGTTTAGGGATGAGATCGGTATTGTACTGGTACTTGTACCCGTACCGAAAATACCGGTACCGAATTTGAACAAAAGTGAGTGCGGAGTACCGTACCGAATATATAGGTACGGTACGGGACCTGTCAGTTGGCTATCCCCAACTTCAGTCCAGCAGATGGGAGACCTACACTGGCATCCATATAGTGCCTCAAAAGGCGCACTCTGAATAGAAGTGTGGTACCTGTTGTTATACGAGAATTCGATTAAGGCAAGTGCTTATCCCAATTGTTGCCAAAGTCCACCACGCACGCTCGTAGTAGATCTTTCAATGTTTGGATGGTACGTTCACTTTGTCCATCCGTCTGTAGGTGATAGGCTGTGCTCATATCTAAGCGAGTCCCCAATGCATCTTGGAGAGTAGTCCAAAAACGAGAAGTAAATCGCGTATCGCGATCAGATATGATGGATGTAGGCACCCCATGCCTAAAGACAACTTCCTTAATATAAAGGGCAATTAGACGTTCCAATTTGTCCATCTCTTTGATTGCCAAGAAATGTGCTGATTTGGTCAAACGGTCAACAGTGACCCAAATCATATCGTGCCCGCTGGGTGGTTTAGGAAGTTTGGTGATAAAGTCCATGGAAATCCCATCCCATTTCCACATGGGAATTTCCGGTTGCTGAAGTAGGCCCGAAGGTTTCTGATACTCAATCTTAACCTTGGCACACGTTAAACACTTACTAACATATGTGGCTATCTCAGCATTCATGTTTGGCCACCAGTAAAGAGTGTTGAGATCTTGGTACATCTTATCCGAACCGGGATGTACCGAATAACGAGATGTGTGAGCTTCGTCGAGCATAAGTTGTCTGAGATCTCCAAAACGCGGAATCCAAACTCGATTCATGAAGTACTAAAGACCATCTATCCCCAGTTCTAGGTGCTTATCAGCACCATGCAATGTCTCGAGCCCGATGTTTTCTTCTTTCAAAGCCTCACCCTGGGCTTCACGTATCTTATCAGGAAGATTAGAATGAATAGTGAGTTGTAACGCTCGCACCCGCTTGGGTTTCGTTTACTTACGACTAAGGGCATCCGCTACTATGTTAGCTTTCCCTGTATGATATATGATGGCACAATCATAATCATTCAGAAGCTCGACCCATCGACGATGTCCATTGTTCAGCTCTTTCTGATCGAATATATGTTGGAGGCTCTTATGATCTGTAAAGATCGTATACTTCGTTCCATAAAGATAATGCCTCCAAATCTTCAGAGAAAAAATCACTGCTCCTAGTTCCAAGTCGTGGGTGGTGTAATTTTTCTCATGAACCTTCAATTGGAGTGAAGCATACGCGATTACCTTATCGTGCTGCATCAGCACACACCCTAAACCTTGGATAGACGCATCACAGTACACCACAAAGTCGTCTGTACCCTCAGGTAGTGATAGTATTGGTGCACTGCAAAGCTTTGCCTTCAACAATTGAAAAGCATATTCTTGGGCATCTCCCCACTTGTATGTAATACCCTTCTGCGTCAAAGTAGTGAGGGGTTGAGCGATCTTAGAGAATCCCTCAATGAATATGCGATAATATCCCGCATGACCGAGGAATTTGCGTACCTCTGTGGGAGTCTTAGGAGCCTCCCACTGTTTAATAACATCAATCTTGGCGGGATCAACATGTATTCCTGCCTCGTTAACCACATGTCCTAGAAATTGGACCTCTCGAATCCAGATGTCACATTTAGAGAATTTCGTATACAACTGCTTATTTCTCAAGAGTTCCAAGATCAGTTGCAGGTGTTGCTCATGCTCCTCCCTGCTCTTGGAATAGATCAATATGTCATCAATGAACATTATGATGAATTTGTCCAAATAAGGCTTACACACGCGGTTCATAAGGTCCATGAACACTGCCGGTGTATTGGTTAGCCGAAATGGCATTACCAAAAACTCATAATGTCTATAACGAGTTTGAAAGGCTGTCTTCGCCACATCCTCCTCTCAGACTCTCAGCTGATGATACCCTGACCTCAGGTCAATCTTGGAATAGAAACTCGACCCTTGAAGCTGGTCGAACAAGTCATCAATACGAGGCAAAGGGTAGTGGTTCTTAATCGTCACCTTGTTTAACTCCCGATAGTCAATACACATGCGGAAACTCCCATCCTTCTTTTTAACAAACAGGGCTGGGGCTCCCCAAGGTGAAGAACTAGGTCAAATAAAGCCCTTATCCAATAGCTCTTGGAGTTGGGTAGATAGTTCTTGAAGTTCGCATGGTGCTAAGCGATATGGTACGCGTGCAACTGGGGCTGCCCCAGGTGCAAGAACAATTTGAAACTCCACTTGACGAACAGGTGGAAGTCTAGGTAGTTCCTCGGGGAAAACATCTGGAAAGTCACGAACCACAGGGACTTCCTCAATCTCCGTTTCAATTTCAGCTCGAGTATCATAAATGTTAGCCAAAATGGCTGGGTAGCCCTTTTGAATGCACTTCTGGGCTTTCAAGAAGGAGATGTTGCCCACCATGGCACCACCACGATCACCCTGAATATATAATAGTTCTCCACTATGGAGAGGGATACGAACAATCTTCTCCCGACAGAGAATTTCAGCATGTTGCTTGGACAACCAGTCCATGCCAACCACGAGATCAAAGCTTCCTAGGGTGATAGGCAGAAGATCGATGGCAAATAATTGCCCATCTAGCTCGAGCTTACAGTCATGATGAATGTGGGTTACCTCAACAGGTTTCCCATCAGCTAATTCTATAGAATGCGGGGTATCAAGAAGAGTAGGAACCATCCCTAGGTGTTTGCTAAGTTTTAACAAAACTATTGTGTGCACCAATATCATATAAAACAGAAGCGAGAATGTCGTTTAAGGAGCACGTACTCGTCACGACATTGTTATCGGTCCTAGCTTCCCCAGGGCCGATCTCAAATGCTCTTCCACGAGCCCCATTGTTGTTGTTGTTGTTGAAGAACTTATATCTTACACCATCCAACGTTCTCTTGCTAACACCAACGGCAGAAGATGAAGCACTATGCTTTGAAAAGTACCATGCTCAACAGCCTTGTCAGTGAGGTTGCGAGTCAAGTGAAAGATTTGTTAGATTCTGGATAGGTGAGCTGTAGTAGCCATGACACGAACCTGTGGGACCAACCCCTTTGGTATGAAGCTCGATCCGTTTGTAAGGTAGGTTAAATAGATTTGACCATATAGTAGCGATCTCCTGTAGCTTGGTAGTGTAGGCGTCAATCTCAGACCCAACCGTCTTTAGATAAAAAAAATTCTAAATTTCGTCATAGGGTGTTACATTCTCCACCCAAGTATCCGTAACTAATCAAGTGTGCATGTAGCATACATTACCCCATTCTGCCTGGGAAAATGCACATGGCAAGAACCTATACTATCGAAGTAATCAAACAGTCTCCTTAGTCCCGTTGGAGTTATTGAGGCTTACAACCCACAAAATCCTTGAGAATACGCGAACGAGTTATTTTTGCGGCATTTGCGTTCAAGGAATAAGGAAGTTCAATTGCGGAAGTCAGGGGAAAATAATGATTTAGCAGAATAGATCCTTACTAGCTTGAAAAGATGCGAGGGCCTCTACCACCCTATTGTTGATCATAAGAATTTACTCTTATCTAAGTTCACAAAAGGTAAGTAAAGGAAATACTAGCAAGGGAAGGTAGGAGCAAATCGTCACCGCGCTCCGTCGAGATAGTAGAGTCTTCATCCTCACTTTCCATGTGTTCGTCCTGCTCAGGTTTTCCTTCCATCCCTTCTTCTTCCTTCTTCGCAGGTGTCAGTGTCATGTGGATCTCTTCACGCATAATATCCTACTCCGATCATGTGTAAGTCAGTTCAGTAGTCATCTGCACCACTCGTTCCTCCAATCATGGCTGTCAGTCATTAGTAGGTTTCGTCTTCCCTTGACATGTTGTGCTGCGTCGTAGGCTTTACACAACTCCCCAAGAGTGTGTGTAACAAGCCCCGATCTGATGTATTCCCATGAATCTACTACTATATACTCACGAGGAACAGGGACACGCATGTCATATAATCGCTCGCTCGTACTGGTCGTAAATGTACTATAGTAAGAACAAAATTCTATATGAGTAACCCAGTCTCGTCTGAGTCTCAGTATTTGATTCCTTCGAGTTCAATTCGGTTTAGTGGTACCGCGTCATAGGCGTCGTGCAGCTTTCCGTGTATCTGTGCCACAACGCTCGCAAGGGCTCTCTCCCTTATACTATAGTCGTTTTCTCATCCATGCGGTTTGTTAGGATACTAATCCCGGTAATGCGCCACCTGGTGTAACCCTGGGTCCCCACCAGTTACGTGTTAAGAATCAGGTTTAGAACTAGAAGATAACATATCTCCTGAAATCATGTGTTGTAGCTATATGTAGCTAAAGGCTAGTTGTGCACTTAAGCTGTGAGTATACTAATACTTATGCTATGATGATTATAGACTAGACTCAACATGCAGTCCTAGTTCACTATAACCAATGGCTCTGATACCAATCTTTCACACCCTCAAAATTCCACTGCAGGGTTTATACCACGAGGCGCATGACATACTAGGATCCCATAGCCACAAGTCATAAGAAAGACTCTAAATGCCCAAACCATTTAGTTCATTTTCAAAAATCAAGTTTAGCGTCTACCAAAAAGTTTAGTTAAGTTGCGGAAGCGTAAACCACGCATGGATAGTTTAAAACCATGCGCAAAACAACGCGCCCAATATAAAACCATATTAAAGAAAACGTAATAGCATAGAATGAAATGTAGATGTATGCCTAGACCCAAATGCAGTGAAGTATGCAGTGCTTTCTAATCGTGGCACCGGAAGCTAACTACCTGCAAAAGCATGTATATCGTGGGTCAACAAACAATGTTGGTGAGTTCATAGTTTAAATAACGAGTGTAAAGATGCCGATTGCAAAAGTCATAAGAGTCATCAGTTTTAAGCTTGTCAGGGGTAGCTAGCCCACTCATTGTAACTAAACTGCTGATTATTGGGAACATACAGTGTGTTAACTTACGTTAATTTGCCTTAGTACTAGTGTCTATCAACACTAGTCAGCTCCTCAAGAGCGTGGTCAAAAGTTCATGCCCGTGACCCAAGCACCTCAAGCATGAGGTTGCTGCACATCCTAATAGCGCTATCAACTAATACCCCGTTCGCCTCCAGCGATTAACCCAATAATATAATAAGGAATTTAGAGTGATAGAGTGTGTTTAGTTCACAAAGGACAGTTAAAGTTACAAAATTGATTAAAAACACGATCCACACAAGGAATCGTAAACGCGATCCACACAAGGAATCGAAAACGCGATCCACACAAGGAATCGAAAATGCGACCCTCACTAGGAGTCAAAACCCGACCCTCACAAGGAGTCAAAACCCGACCCACACAAGTAGTCAAAGCACCCCAAACCCGGGATGTAAAAGTAGTCCCAAACCGGACTAGAAACCGTTTTGTAAGTTGTCTCAAACCCAAGACGCATGCTTTTGAGAAAAGAGTAGTGAAACTCACCTTAGGTTGCAAGCAAATAATCCAAACTCCACAAATAGGATGTACTACCGACTCCCTATTACATGTGTCACTAAGTGAGTATATGTGCAATATCATTACACCATATAACCCGTTTGTCCAAGACGTTTAAAAGTTCAAAACCGTGTATTTGACACCTAATGAATCTAAATGCACAAGTAGACCCTACGAACCCATTGGTGAACAAGATGATTAACATCAGTTATGCACTTCATATACACCTCATATAAGTGCTCATACAAGTTCATGTAAAATACAAATCATACAAGACTCCAAATAGCCACATAAGTGTACGTTACATAATCTGCGTTTTTAGGACAAATTATGCGCTGTGAAAACCAATTTATTAAAAATACTTATTCAATGAATTAGATTCCCAAAGCTTTAATGAATATTCCAGGAGTCTACCGGACAAGTCCGTATTTTAGTTCGTGACAAAACCATACACAAAAATTATGAAAAATCACACAATACAGCTATGTCAAAAAAATACTCACAACATATCAGATTAGTAGAAAAATTTCCAAAAATTGTGTATTCATCCAAACGGGATGAATATACTGGGAAAACTAAATTTTCATAATGTCGACCTACTGTCCAAATTTCATAATCTAACTCTTTGTAAAACTCAAGTTATGATCGTTTAAAGTTGACCCACTTTATTAATCCGAAAATCTGATATGACCTTTAATCAAAGAAAATTCCAAAAGCATATCAAACGACGTCCAAATCAGATAATTTTGCCCATTATGGGGTACTTGGGGCTTAAGATTGCTTAAATAGAGGTTTTAAGTCGGTTTTAATACATCAGGTGCCCGTGAGCGGCCGCTCACTCAACCTTGGCTCGCTCCGGGTGCTCTGGTCCAGTGTATTGCGTGTTTTCTTCGACGTTTTCGCTATTTTGGACCATATCAAGTGTAACCCCATGTTTTACGACCCCCAACCATCCTAACGGTTCATCGATTACAGTTTTTAATAACGCGTTTGGTTTAAGTTCACGTAATCAGATACAGTTTGCACATAGTTTCACAGAAACACGTAATTGCAATCAATCTCAATCAATTAATTCAAAATTATCGAATTTCACAATTCACCAACGTCCGGGGTTTAGTACTCAAGTATATAGTTTGGTAATTCCCCGAATTACCACTTCATGCAGTTATTAACCTATAACTGTGCAACGTGTGACCTATCGAACTAACTCTAGTTAAGTAGAATGCAAGGAATGTATCTACAAGTAACTAGAGTTTAGTTAAAGTGAGAACCTGAAATTGCGGGGTATCACAAGAAGCTCCTTAATATATGGGTTGTCAAAGGATTTTTCTAAAATTTAAGAATGAGGTATGAGGAAGGGGGATGAGATGGAGTGAGGTTTTCGTATGAGTTTCTTAAATTTTAAGAATGTGGGTTGAAATGGGGGATTGGTTGTGAATGCTCTTACAAGTTCAAAGCTATGGGCTATAGACACTATACTATACGTGGGTAAACATAGCCCAGTTATATTAGAAGCTACTAGTGAGAAACTCGCGCGTTGCTGCGGGACGGTTAAGATAAATATATTTTTTGAACAATGCACAAGCGTAGCCGTGTTACCCACCAAGTTGTAGGAAAAATGTAAAAACATAATGTCTTCCTTCCATTGTCTTTGAATGCAAAACGATGTATATGAAATAATCAAAAAGATTTTTATAAGGCTTACTTGTGTGATATTGAAATTACAAAATAATCCTCAATATATTGCTTTCAGTGTGCCATTTAGGGGTGTGCACGGGTCGGTTCGGGTCGGTTTTTGGCAATAACCAAAACCGAAACCGACATGTTCGGTTATTTCGTTTTCAAAACCGATCGGTTTCGGTTATTTGGGTTTCGGGTTCTTCGGTTATTTTTCAGTTTCGGTTAAATAGTCGGGTTTTTTTGCTCCTTTTTAGGTAATTCGTGGTTTTTCTACTTATTTACAGTAGATCAAAATCGGCATCGTTGTTCGTTTCGTTTCATTTTCTTTATTTCTGAAAGCTTCACCGAATATCTATATTCTACGTAATCTTTTGAAGGGGTTTTTATTTTCAATCTGTTAGTCCCTTTTGCCCACATATCAATAAACATGATAAATAATCAAAGCTAGGTAGTGTATTTTCTATTTAATCTTTCTTTGATTTTGGTTTGACAAAACGAAATAATTAGTGAAACTTAAAATTGAAAAAAAAAACGAAAACAAAACCATTTAAGAATTTGTAAGTCATTGTTCCAGTAGCAGGTCCCAAGAAAACTACAAAATAAATCATATAATTTGTGATTGATTTGGAACAAAACATGACAGTGAAATTTATCTTGAATTCGATAGACTGTAGGTTCCAATAAACAAGTATCAAAATCATTATATTACATGCAACCACCGTGTAATTAATTCTTAGTTATTTAGACCATAAAACACATTGTTCAATTCCATTTCTTCAACTTATAAATACAATTGATATTAAGAAACATACATTCTAACCTATCTATTTGTCTAAACATATATATATATATATATATACATATAAATACATATATATATATGCACACACATCGGTTCGGGTCGGGTCGGTTTTTTCAGTTTTTTCAGAACATGTAACCGTAACCGACCCGAATTTTTTGGTTTTAAAAAAAATAAAAACCGAACCGTCGGTTATTATTTCGGTTCGGTTTTTTCGGTTTGGTTTTTCGGTTTTTTCGGTTTCGGTTTCGGTTCGGTTAATTCAGTTTTCTGCTCACCCCTAGTGCCATTTACAAGAAAACTTTGTTACAATCAACTGTCGATAGATACATGTGCATCTTGCTCAGCCTTGAGGACAGGGTTATCGACATCTGCTTCTGTGTCACCAACACACTCATAGTTGTTGTTGGTGATAGATATTAAAGGATTATGATTGATATAATATTGATATTGATGAGTGGGTGTTATTAACTTTTTGCTTGCCTCGAGCGATATACAGTTTGTTACCGATTGAAGGAGAAACCCTTGTGAGGAGAATCACTTTAACGCATGAATGAACATAATGGGAAAACAGGTAGCGTGATTATCTTCTAGGGGCATTTAGGGAAGAAAAGTGGTAAAACTTAGGAAATTGTAAAGAAACCCTTGGTATACCATCTTAACTTTGGACAATTTGAACATATTTACCCATTCCTCCTCCTTTATAATGTAGTATAGATATAGATAGTTTGAAATAGAGGTGCACAGAAACCGGTTTTCTTTATTAACCAGCTCGATTTATAAACTAAATTGGTTTTATTTTCATCGTGTAGCCAAACCGGTCCAGGTTATAAACCGGATTTGCAGGGAAAATGTAGAAACCTATCAAATCGATTAGGGTCGAGTTACAAACTGGTTTAGGACGTTACTTGTTTTAAAACTGGTTCGAGTTATAAACTAGCTTCAAAGAACGAACTACAAACTGGTGTCAACCTGATAGGATTAGTCGGGCCCAAACCGTTTTTTAGTGGATCGATTTTGGGTCGAGAACTAGTTTGGCGGGCCCAAATGTAGACCTCTAGTTTAAAGATGAGATCGGTACTGTATTCGTACTTGTACCCGTACCAAAAATACCGGTACCTAATTTGAACAAAAGTGAGTACGGAGTACCGTACTGAATACTCTGTTGTAAAACAAGGTCTCGAAGGCCAAGTACTCCCCGAGTAATCGCTACAAGGTAGGTTGCCGAGGACCGAGTACTCAACGCCTAGGCCGAGTACTCCCCGAGTACTCTCCGACTAGGCCGAGTACTCCCGACTCCGACTAGGGAGCGCCTAGCGACTTTTGCAACCATGACCGAATATATAGGTACGGTACGTGTATCGGTACCGGTATTTCGGTACAGTACCCGTTTTGGTACCACTTTGTTATTTTTCTTTTTTGAGCACTCGTACGGGTACCATGTATGTAAACCGTTACGAATATCAATACTATACAGGTACCAAATAGGTAAAGTTGATTCGAATACCATAATAGGAAGTAAAACATATTAGCAAATTCATTAGTATATATAATTCTGTATTCGTACCATTTTTACCAGTATCGATACCGAAAGTACTGAATACCAAAATCAATAAAAGTGGGTACTGATCCCTATACCGAGTACCCAAAGTCGGTAGGGGTACGAATACCAATATAAATACGGGTATAGCTACTCGGGAAAAAAATGCTCATCCCTAGCAATCCAGCTAACCCGTTCGAAAAACAAACAGACCCCAAACTTTTAACGGGGTGATCAGAACTAATTGTAATACTTATATTTTTGAATTGCTTTTCACAATTATTATATTTTAGTATATTAATAATAGAAGTGTAAATTTATATTATTATTTTATTTAAAAACTTTATTATATTACAATTGATATATTATATACTATTATTTTATCCATATTATTTTATTCAAAAAATTTATTATATTATATACTATTAATATAAATAACATAATGTGGCCGTTGATGGCTGTGCGCATATAATGTATATATGTGTGGCCTTCGGGGGCAAAAGTAAAGTTGCACTAATTTTAACGTTATTTTACTAATTTCGTGAAAATAACGTTAAAAATGACGGACGGTTAATCATGCATCAGGTGGTTACGTTGATAGCCAAAAGACAAGGGGTACATGCACCAATCGGGTTTGTCCCGATTGCTAAGTGTTATGTGCCTTATGTCTAAGGCTTGATACAAAACCACTATTGAGCCGGGGGTCTCACTGGAAGCAGCTTCTCTATTCCCACGGAATAGAGGTAAGGCTGTCTACATCTTACCCTCCTCAGACCCTACCTTAGCTTTTGCTATTGGTGGGATTAACTGAGTATGATGATGATGATGATAAATAACATAATCTTATATGATTTCGTCACAAATTTCATGTGTTACCTTATGCGTAGATTTCTTTATTTTTTTTAACGTTTACAACCAAAATGGAATCTCGATTGTATAATTCATTGATTGATTAACACCTCATCTAAATCTCGATTGTAAAACGCGCAACGCGCGTGATTTTATACCACTAGTGTCACACCACGACAATGGCGGAAACACGTGGCGCGACGGTTCAAAGCATAAAGTCAAGGTTATTGCTAAACACAAGTAATTTAAGAAAATGGGTCATTTATTAAGGCGTCAAATCTTGTTCCAAATATTACATAAAAGTAAATTGTTTTTAAGACAACATAGAGGTTTCTCAAATATATCCCAAAGCCTTGGGAAATAAAGGTGAAACCCCGCAAAATGTTTAACGCCATATCGGAGGATTCCACGACCCAGCTTGCCCCGGTTCGTCTTCATCTAATTACCTGAAAGATATGTTTAAAAGTTTCGTCAATATAAATATATTGGTGAGTTCACAGGTTTTTAGTTTCCAAAACTTGAATACTTGGGAAATGCCATGTTATGACAATATATAGGAGTTGCAAATTCCTATAATTCTACTTGAGACTATAATCAACCCAAGACGTATAATAATAATGCCCCGCTCCAAGTCGTTACTCGGTTTCCCACGACTTAAGTTCAGAATATATGCACCCCAGACATAACCTAATGCATAATCGACGCTATCGATTAGGGGTGGGCCTTGTCAGGCACCAATAGTACTATCTAATATTCCACCGGTTTCATTTCCCTGAACAAATGATTATAGAGGCGAGGACTCAACCCCGAGTGGCGGTCACACCTCAAGTAATAATTCCGTCAAACATTTTCCCTAACATATCTTTCCCCCGGAAAACGTAAAAATAGTTTAAAATGGGGCCGTGAAACTCACCTGAAACACTGTCTGGCTCACTAAGCAGATAGCAAAGAGGGTCTCGCACCTACAAACGTCCTAGACGTATAAGTCACTATTCCTATAGTGCATGTGCCTTGGCAAGTTGTACACCCAACTCCCGACCACAAGTTATTCCAAATCCCGTTTAATTAAGCGCGTATCCTAGGTTTCGTTGGCGTTAGATTACCCCTTGTGTTACAAGTTATATATTACTCTTGTTAATATTTCCTTAACTTGTACCTTATTATTATCGACTCGACTTCACTTAACATATAATTATTTTCCCATTTAAATAATTATACTTAAGATCGCATCGCTCGACATAATATATATTTCAACACTCGACCCGACTCACCTTGCCACACATTTGTTTTCCCATTTAAACAAATATGCTAAGATCTTGTCGTTCGATTGTATATTCTTAACACCCGATTCAACTCATCATACCGTATATTTATTTTCCCATTCAAATAAATATACTAGGTTCTTGTCGGTACGGCATACACATATATATATCCTTGTCTACTCGTCGCGGCTTTCCTTCCCGCATATCTACTTTCCCATTAAGTAGATATACTAGAATTTTGCCGAGACGAGCGTACATATATATAAATGTGTAATTTTTCTTGTTAAGTATATACGTTTGTTTAACGTCTTATTTGTTTATGTCATGTTTTTCTCCCACGAATATTTCCTTCAACACTTAGGAAAGTGTTTATTAGTTTTCACCCATGATGTATATATATTTTACTTCTTAAAAATATATATTTTCTTATCTTGCCGCAATGGCATTTTCCTTATGTTTTGTCCGTGTACGGTTCGTTAACGCGTCTTAGTTCGCTATCTTAGCTCGAATAGTTAATTTCTCCAAGCTTTTCCCAACATGTGTTTTATAGAAATATTATCCATATTTCTTCCTCTTTACACATATTACTTGGAAGGCTTGAAATACTCATGTATTTTTAACCCAACTTGTTAACTTAACTACAAAAATGTTTCCAATACTTTTATATTCCCATTTATATAAAAGTATTCATTTTTGTACAAGTTTCTCAAGTTTGTTTAATATTTTTATAAAATCTCTATTTTATAAAAATCCTTATGTTAATACAAATCCATATTTTTATAACTTTCAAAAATATACTTTTATACAAAAATACCCAAGTATATCTACTAGTATTTACCAAAATCATCCTTAGAAATTTATTACTTACACTTTTGACACCAAACTTTCCATCCTTGCATTTTTGGACTAATAGTTTCTAAAATATCCATTTTAGTCCTCTAACTTTCAAAGTTACAATATTAGTCCCTCAACTTTCAAATGTTGCATTTTTCCATTCTAACTTCCAAAGTTAACATTTTTCACTCAAAATAGTAGACTTTGAAGATCCATCTTTTTATTGGCAAGTTATTTTTGGATCAAAACACTTTTATTAGTCTTATATTCCATATATAAGACTACTTGTATGTGTGTTTTATGTATTTGCCCATTTTAACAAAATATCATTCTTCTAAGTAAGTATACTTTAATTTTTCCATCTTCTTTATTCTTGAACTTTTAACATGTTCCACCATTTATTATACCTTAGATGATCATAATAAGATAATTAAAGTTACTTTTTAACATATTCAAGTTCATTCCATAAATCTTAACCAAATCACCATCCTACTTAGTTTAAGTGTAAATTTCATACATTTTCAAGTTCATTACTTTATCATCATCCAATCCATGATTTATTTACATATCTTTAATCATCTATTTTACACAAGTAAAACCTATTAAAGATTATGTTCAAACCACCTTTTAAACCCTTCATGTACAACTTGCTTCTAAGAACACATACATGAATAATAATAATCAAAAACAAGGTTAAGAAGCTTACTACTAGCACAAGGCTAGGGAAGACAAAACCTTGGATTTTGAGAGGGGTTTAGTGTGTTCTTCCTTAATGGTTAAGCTCCAAGCTTGAAACACACAATAGGGGTTTGGATGATGGATTGTTTTGAGTGATTTGGAGATGTAAAAACTTGAAAGAAGAATGTGTATGGGGGAGGGGATACCTACGGCTCCCAGAAAGAAAGAAAAGAGGAGTTTTGCTTTGTTTCTTCTAATGGTTAACACATGTTTATATAACCTTATCACATGTAATCTTCCATGGATTTTGTGATTATTACTAAAGATATAAGAGATTTGGGAGGTACACAAGTGATCTTGGATGGATGTGGAAATGGGTAGGTTGGCCGTGGGTTTTGGAGAGCCAAGGAGATGGCTTGTGAATCTTGTCAAGAGGTGCTAATCTTCTATGTAATCTATACTAGATTTATACAAGCATGTGTGTACTAATGCAATCCCATGGAATGATCTTGTGTTGGATTATTGTGGCACTTGGCCGATTTTTTTGACACAAAAGCAAGGTTTAGGCTTGCTTTTGTACTACCTAGTCTTACACATAATCCTTCCATGCATGCTTTCTTTCATGATCACCTTTTGGACACAAGTAAGATACTTAGACAAAACAAGGGAAAGATTGTGCATGATGGCCTTTAGGCCGGCCCCTTTTAAGGGTTTAGGTGGGGTCCACCACACTAAGTATTTACCATTATTATGTTAAGTTTGATCCCTCGTCTTTCGGGTGTCGTTCGGGTATTTTTCGGGTTTTAATCACGCGTTATTCGGACATTAAAAATACCTTTAATAACCCTTAAATATAGTCTAATTTAAGCGTTGATTGGTTATTTAGGCCTTTGCCGGGTGAAATTATGAGTTATACGCGTATCGGGTGCGGTACGCGCATTTTATTCGTTACCGGGAGACTTGTACAAGACGATTTCACTTATGGTTTTGGAGTTCCAAAACTCATTATATTTTATGAAACTACCCTTTATTTTATATCCTGGGTGTCCGGGATCCTTTTCGTTTATTTAATTATTACCGGGTAATTGCCAACGTCCATACCGGATAGTTATTTCGCACATGATCCAATCATGTTTTTACCATTAAACGTATGCATTCCTATGCACTATTTGGAAATTGCTATCTCCTAAGACCTTGATAATTAAATCACACATAATTGCATTTAATTACGTTAATCATATATTAATTAATTTGTACGGAATTACCTTATTTTTGCCGGTTGTTACAACTAGGCTAGTTCATTTCAAAGATTTCCTAAATAAGGTAACAAATATGTAAAACAACCATAATTTTATGGTAAGATGTTGGCAAATTACTTATATTAGATAGCTCTTTAAGTGACTTAACATTTTACATCAACATAGATTGGGAGTGGATGATTGAATTTCACATGTAACACCTTCTTGTTTAGGGGTTAAAGTGAGTTTGAGCCTGCTAATTAGCTACTCAAAATTGGTTTGTTTAAAGCTAAAAATGAGCTGAATGCTCGTTTGCTACTAGAAATTTGTCTATTTGAAGAGAAAGCCTTCGGAATCATCTCATTGACTTTCAGCCGATGCCAAGCCAAGGCCAACAAGAATGGGAGAAGGGGCTTACCAAAAATCATAGGAGTGGTAGCACAACGGCTGACAAGCAAGAAAGGGCACTCCCAGCATGAGGTTACCCAATAGGTTAGCGAAAGGCGGTTCAAGCCATTTTGATGAGAGCAGAACAATTGACAAGGTTTGCAGCGGAGTGGAATGAAATTCATGTCTTAGGTGGAACCTCTATTCCATGGCATGTCGGAGTAAGGAAGCACTCTCATTTCATTGATTCGCTTTCCCCTATCTCATTAGCGAAGCTAGAGTACATGGGTAGATATAGGGTTAAATGAGCCGAGCTCAAGCCTAAAGTAGAGTTCAATTAATAAACGTGCGTGACATGAGATTCGCGTATCAAGCTTGACTATAGTAGCGAGCTATGTGAACCTATTATACATATGTTTGTGTGTATGTAATGTTCTAAAACAAGACCTAAAAGGCCAAGTAGTTGTTATAAGGTACGATGCCGAGACGATTTTATTCAGTTCCACCTAATTATTCGGAATCAATCAAAAGTGGTCAACTTCAACCAAAATCTGATCTAGTTGGTAAACTCGAGCTAAGTTTGAATCTAAAAAATATATAGCATAATTCCTCAGTTACTAATATTAAAGAATGGGGATCATTTTTCAATGAATGAATATCAATTTTTGAAATCCGTTAGTTCATGAAATTCATGGAGAGTCCAATTTAGCCAATGGATCTAGCACTGTCAGCTAGGCAAGGGTCGACAAAAGATGAAGATATACAAGTGTCCATATAACAAAAAGAAGTGAACAACACAAGATGGGATCAAGAGAAAAATATAATAATAATAATACAAAAAGTAAACTGGTCTTTTGCCGACGAGATGTAAAAGAACTAGATTTTTTAAAGTTGATCACCCCTCCTCTTTCAAGAAAAATGCATCCTTTTGACTTTCATCTGCTTTCGTGCATTCATTTGCAAGACTTCAGTTTCCTCTAGAAAACAGTCTCCATCAAGACGTATGACGTTTGGAAAAGTTGGCATAAAATGGAATAAAGACCATCCTTTTGTGGATTGTTTAATAGTTCTGCTAAAAAGAAAGACCTAGAGATATGAAAAAAAATGTGTAAAATCTGGAAATTGGTCACATGAAAGCAAGTGCAGCAAGAACCCAACAACCTATTTACAGTACAAGAACATGATGTTGATCAAGATGGGTCTATTAGGTTTCAAGCCGAACAGTTCATTCGAAAAGACAACAACGTGATTACGCGACGAATGAGGAGTTTGCGATGATGACAAATTTGTACAAACTTGATATAAAAAAGCCTTTCGAGGCTAAATTTTCGAGGATAAATTTGGAAGAATCCTCGCATCAGAATGGTTAATTGCGTCTCTTCATGACTCGCCACTTCTAATTCGGTTACACCCCCCCCCCCCCACTAAAAAATTGCATACATATATTATGTTATATTTATAACTATTTTTAATAATGTAAATACTTATATATGTATCCAAATAAAAAATAGTTAATCAACAAATATTAAAACGTGTCAAACTCAAATCATACGAGCATGAGCTTTGATTGTATATATCCTAACTAGCTGATTACCCTGGGAGGGTCCCGGGGTTGAAAAATCTTATTTTACGTGATAACCTATTGCAAATGGCTCAAATTAACTAACCACAAAATCTCTCAATCATTGCATGTTCATAGTATTCTAATCAGTAATAACTCATATTCCTTAATCTAAAACCTAATCAGTAATCATCTAAAGAATCACTTATGTAAGCTACAACTATTCAAAAACTCATCACATCTCTTTAATTTCTCACATTCTAATGGCTCTTATAATTCCTAACCTAATCAACTAAACAAACACTTAAGTTGGAAGTTGTAACCATTGCATCTCATTATGCCACGTGGCATAATCAAGAGATGGTTGAGACCACCATTGAACGCCACGTCAGCAACTATCAAGTCATCCCGAGAGCGTCCCGGGGTTGAAAAATATAACCATTTTAATAATACTAATACTAATAGTAATAATTATTACTCTTGTAATTAAATAAATAAAAAAATAACCTTGCTATAAGGTGACACCATGTGTTGCAGTGTTGCGCGATTCTTTCTCATAGCCTCTCTTGATTAAGTATACCTAGTAAAATTCCAATGATAACATGGCGATTGGGTTGATTTTCAACATCGTAGATAAGAACCTGGTTTAAAAGAAAAAACATGATTAATGAATAACATGAACATTTTGTGTGTTTTTTTCCTGTATGAACGAAACCCCACAAAAAATAGTCGATTTTTTCTCCGTTTTTTATATAGCACTATGGTACTCGTTGGAAAGATAATAAAACGCTCGTTAATTTGGTGTAATTTTTTTCTTTAAAAAATCTCGTATATAAAAGATATAAACGTTTAAAAATTATGGGAGGAAACATGAGAGATAAAATTTTAAATTTATTTTTAAATTATTTTTTCCTAAAATAACTCAATTTAATTAAAAAGGAAATAATTCAAAAACACTAAAATATTTCAATTATGATGCCACGTGACAGTTTCATGGAGAGGTTGAAGGCACCATTGCACGCCACGTCAGCAATGTTCAATTCTTTTATATATATTAATAATAATAATAGATAGATTAATAGATTAATAGATTGCATGTTTATTTTTGAGAAAATGTCGATTGTTTAAAATGGATTTAGAATTTAAATTAGTTTAAAATAAAATAATTAAATTATCAATAAATAATAAACATGTAAAATTCAACTATAAACAGATATAAAATTTTGAGAAAATGTCGGTTGCTTAATACAGTTGTAAATTTAAGTTAATTTAAAATAATTCAAAGAAATAAAAAAATGTGGGATTTTCGACTCTTCTAGAGGTGGCTGATCGAGCCTTTGGTAAACAACCTGGTCCGACCGGACCTAGATTCATTAGAGGGAGTCAGCTCCAGTTAGAGTTGACCGAGTTCTTATGTCACCACATTTGGGACCGAGTCTTTTATCTTTCACGATTCAATATTTGTGGTCTTACTTGTTCAACCCATAAATGCATTTGTAGCTTTTGCAAGGAACAAATAATATTAATATATATGTATAGCTAATAGCTATCACATCTAATAATAGCATGAGTTATAAAATACTGTTTCTATTGTTGTCATGTTTTCAAAAATTGAATATAATTGTTCATAGCATGCATTTTTAAGTACGTCGGTCACACTTGAATACATTACTATTGTTTTTTGTTCGTACTTTTGTGTTATTTCTTTTCTACGTATACAAACTTAAGATCTTTTTTATTTATACTATTTATTTATACTATATTATAAAGAATTTCCTAAGGACTTTCTTACAAATTAAGAGGTACAAGTGTATTTGTTTATCATACAATACTTATTGCACATTTTAGCTACTTTTTAGGGCAAATTTATTAACTTGTTTTTAATTACACCACATTATAATTGATAAACCAAAGTAAGAGTTAATTGCCAATTTAGTCCCTGAGGTTTGTCGAAAATTGCCACTTTCATCCAAATCTTTTTTTTATTACATCTGTGTCCCTGAGGTTTCATTTTTTTGCCATTTTAGTCATCAGCACTAACTCAGTTAACAAAACCCAGTTAAGTCAGGGACATTTTTGTCCATACACACAAACTTTTTTTAACCCTAACTTTTTCACCCCTTTTTAACATCTGGATTATTATCTCGTTATAAACCCTAACAGTAACACAACACCAAACCTTCAATCAAACACACGATTACAGCAAATCATCCAATCATCAGTGACGATTGATCTACAATGTGGAGAGTTCGAGAACCTGGGTCTGATTTTGACCCTAAGATCGAGTATGGTAAGTCGTTATACAAGCCCTAATTTGAACCCCTGTTTTGGTTAAATTATACGAGCCCTAATGTTGAATTTTGGTATGTTTTGATGTGTTTTTCAGTTGGTGATCCGGATTCCTTCACAATAGAGTTTCATCATAGTGGTGAACTGGTTGATACTCCACAAATAGGATACAAGGGTAAAGTCTCTTATGTTGACTATGTTAATGCTGATCTGTTTTCTGTCATAATTGTTAATGATATGCTGATAACTCTGGGTTATAGTGATGATGACTTAGATGGGGTTAGATATAGTTTTAGGATACCAGGAGAAGAGTTTGAATTTGGTTTAAGGCCATTGCTTAAGGATAGTGATGTGCTTAGGATGCTTAAGTATGTTCAAGAGAATAAGGTAATTGAGGTTTATATTGAGCACTTCAATGGCATTCCTGACTTAGGTAAACATGTTAATTCTGATGAGGGTAGTGAGAATTCTGATGTAGAAATCATTGATGATGAGTTCAATGATGATGAAGACAGTGAAGATTCAGACTATAAAGAAGAAGTTGCTGATGACAATTCTGAGGGTAGTGATGAGGGTGAAAAGGATTGTGGTTCAAAGGGTAGTGATGAGGGTGAAAAGGTATGTGGTTCAAAGGGTAGTGACAAACCAATCATTACCTGTCTTGAGTTCATTAGGGAGTACATAATGAAAAGGATTGTGATCACTCACAGAATGATTGCCAACTCTCCAGGGCCCTTAACACCAAGGGTACAAGAACTGTTTGATGAGATCAAGAAAGAAGCAGCCAAGTACACAGTTATCTGGTGTGGGAATTCAAAGTATCAAGTAAGTTTTTAGATTCATTTACCTGTCTTTAGTTCTTTACTATGCATGAATTAGAATGAATTAGATTGATATACAATAAATATTTTCATTGTAGGTTAGTGGTCCAGAACTTGAACAAAGAGCTGTTAATCTTGCTGAAAGGACTTGTGGATGTAGAAGGTTTCAACTGACTGGAATACCTTGTAGGCATGCAGTTGCATGTATATGGAATATGGGATTGAATGGGATGGGAGATGGTGTACTAGAACAATGGGTGGATAGAGCATATTGGCATGAAACTTGGAAGCAGGTCTATGCACACACCATAGAACCAATAAATGGACAAGACATGTGGCCACCTGCTCAATGCCCAACAACATTGACAGCTCCAAAGTTTCACAAACAAGTTGGGAGACCCAAAAAGAAAAGAAAGAAATCACAAGTGGAAGTGGAAGAGCTTAACAAGATCATTGAAACTGGAAAAATAGCAAGGAAAGGGCATACTGTGACTTGTAAAAGGTGTGGGGGAAAAGGTCATAACAAAAGGACCTGCAAAGGTAGCCAGGCTGGTGGTGGTGCAGAGGCTGGTGGTGGTGTAGATGCTGGTGGTGCAGAGGCTGGTGGTGGTGCAGAGGCTGGTGGTGCTGTGGCTGGTGGTGGTGCAGAGGCTGGTGGTGATGCTCAGGGTCAGTAGTGTTTAGTTGTAATGGGTTAGTAGTGGTTTAGTTGTAATGGGTCATTTGGTCATTTGGTCATTTGGTCAGTAGTGGTTTAGTTGTTTAGGTGTCAAATGGGTCAACTTTGTTTAACAACTGCTATCTTTTGTGCTATGGCAAAACTTTGGTGGATAATGCTGTATTTTGGTAACTTGGTATTAATATAAGAATGCCCTATTATGTCCTATTATGTTTGTGTTTTTGTGATTTGGTTTCAAACAACTTTGTTTACCAACTTTGTTTACCAGCTGCTGTGTATACATTTCATATCAAATGGGTCAACTTTGTTGTGTTTAATACCCAACATCAAACATACATTTCATATCAAATGTTGTTCATTACATAAAGCTTACACCTTAACTTACACAAGGAAAATTACAACATCATCTTCAATTAAAACAAGTAGTACATGATAATAAACAACCAAGTTATCCCTAACATGATCTTCAATCTCTTGTTTTCAGACGACAATCTTTCGACATCTTCTTCAAGGTCTCGTACTGCTGTTTCAGCCAAAGGGCGTTCAGCCCACCCAACAAACCCACAGCTTCTTCCTTCTCTGTTGCAACAATAAAAACGCCTACCTGGGTTTCGGGCTGTCCTCGATATACATACCTTTGTTTCAGCTCCACACCGACAAAAAACCATACTGATTTGGTGGGAAGGATCGTTTTTGCAGTAATTAAGGTTGACAAAGTGAAGGGTGAAAAGTGGAGAACTAGGGTTGAATGGGTGGGGAGGATGATATAAATAAGGGGTGATAAGAGTTGGATGAAAATGGCAAAAGGAAAAAGTTTGGTGTGTATGGACAAAAATGCCCCTGACTTAACTGGGTTTTTGTTAACTGAGTTAGTGCTGATGACTAAAATGGCAAAAAAATGAAACCTCAGGGACACAGATGTAATAAAAAAAAGATTTGGATGAAAGTGGCAATTTTCGACAAACCTCAGGGACTAAATTGGCAATTAACTCCCAAAGTAATGTTAAAGATTTTACAATAGTCATGTACAATTAATCTATTAGTAATATTAAATGTTTGTACAAGATAATATTAACATGTTTAAAAGTAAATACTATTTAAATTTAGTATTATCTTATTTTTTTTATTTTTTAGATATATACTAATAATAATAGTAGTGGTGGTACCAAAATATAATCGGTGTTTAACACACATGTTAGAAAACACTTTCTAAAGAGACTTGGTGAAACCCGCCACATCGCGCGGGCTAACCCACCAGTTAGTCTAAAGCGAAATTAGCAAGATTTTTTTTTCCTTTTTGAAAAATGCATAGATTATTCTTTAGTTGAAAACTGGTTTCATGATAATTTCATAAGTGTTTTAGTTGGTACCTTCATATTTGCAATGTCTTGTGTATCTTAATATCTTAACCAAGATAATGAGACAGGTTGGGTCATCTTTAACAAGCACCTACAAACTAGCGAGAAACAATAATGAACACCATCATCACCTCCCAGTGGTGTTAGCGCCAAGAACTACCACTTAAATCAAGCATAATCGATTGTTAACTATTTGACCTTTCATTAAGGTCCATTTATTTCACCACAAATAAACACTTAATCACATATTTACAAAGGTCGTTGTAGATTTGAGTCAGTGATGAAATAATCTAAATACGTTATTGTTATAAAACATGAATCAAGAACAAAGAACTGGAAATAAGAACTCTATTACTTAGAACAAAAAAGATACACAAAACCCTAGATCTGGAAGACGACTTCAAGATCTATACAAACAAAGAACTCTCTACACAGGTTCTCACAACAAAGACTAACACGCGACTAAAGCTTAACAGATTCAAGACGAATTTTTGTACAAACCCTAATCACTAATCTAGAGAGAACAAGAAAGAACACAAAGAAAATACAGAGATCAAAAAGTGGAAATGTGAGGAAGAAACAAGGTATTTATAGCAGGATGATTGTGTTTCTTCCCACTAGATTTATGGCCACAAATGATCTAATCCAATGGTTGAGGATGATTGTGTTTCTTATACACGGATTGCAACATCATCAAATGATCAGCTGTTATTATCTCAAACCGGGCCATGGGCCAACAGACTCATTCTATTATAGCAACTGGGCCTTTATAACTATAGCTTCTTGGACCTGGACCAGATATCTTTATAGCAACCCAGCACCACACTCTTTAGCCCATCAACACAACAACATATATAAGCTCATTACCTGCAAATATCCTTATGCAAAATATCAAAGCTAAATGTATAATGTATACAAGAAATCATAGCTAATAAACCATAACCCATTATCCACGACCCATTAATGTAACAAATTGTACATCATACTACCACTTTCAATACCCCCCCCCCCAACTTGATACATCAAATGGGTCAAATAAGTTCAAATTAGCACACAAATCCTCGTGTTTTCCTGACAATAACCCCTTTGTCATAACATCAGCCACTTGAAGTTCGGTATCCAATTTAACAGTCTCTATGGCTCCCTTGGATACTTGATCTCTCAAAAAGAAGAGATCTAAATCAAAATGTATTGTTTTTTCAAAAAACACCAGATTTGTTGCAATAGCCAAAGCAGAAGAGCTAACATAAAACAACTCTATAGGCAACTCAAATTTTTGATTCAACACTTCACAAACATGAATCAACCAAATCAATTCACAAGTTGTTGCACACATAGACCTAAACTCAGCCTTTGCTGAGGATCTAGAAACAGTTGTTTGTTTCTTACTTTTCCAGAAAATCAAAATTTTCCCTAGAAAAATACAGAAACCAGTGATTAATTTTCTGGTTTCCAGCCACTTTGCCCAATCTAAATCAGAGTATGCTTTGATTACCAGATTCCCAGTTCTTTCAAACAAAAGACCTTTTCCTGAGGACTTTTTTAAGTAGCTTAAAAGTCTTAATGCAAGTTTCAAAAGACCTTTTGTTGGTCTATGCATATATTGACTAAGGAAATGAACAACATATGATATATCAGGTCTAGTGTGAGCTAGATATATCAACTTTCCGACTAATTTCTGATATCCAATAACATTTGATAATACTTTATCATTTTCTTATACAAAAATGAGTCACTACATGATGTTGTCCTATGTGATTATTCACTGGTTTACAAGTAGTCATCCCATACTCACTTAAAAGTTCCAAACAGTACTTTCTTTGTAACAAACACCATTTTCAGTTCTTATGACTTCAATGCCAAGAAAATACTTTAGCTCACCTAAATATTTAATTAGAAATTTGGATTTTAAACATTCCTTAATTCTAATTATTTCATTCACATCATTTCCTGTTACAACAAGACATATACCAACATAAACACAGTTTTAGCATCTTTGAAACTATAAAACAAAGAATAGTCACATTTGCTTTGTGAAAAACCTAACTCAGCTAAAACCCCAACCAGTTTTTCATTTCACATTCTGGGGGCTTGTTTTAAGCCATATAGTGACTTTTTCAACTTGCAAACTCTTGTTTCATCTTTAGAAAAATAACCATCAGACAATGCCATATACACTTCTTCATGTAAATCCCCATAAAGAAATGCATTATTTACATCAAGTTGGTACAATTCCCAGATTAACTCAACTTCTAAGGCTAACACAGTTCTAACAGTTACAAGTTTAACTACTGGGGAAAAGGTTTCTTCAAAGTCAATACCTTGTTTTTTACTATAACCTTTTGCAACCAACCTAGCTTTATATCTCTCTATTTCTCCTGATGACTTATATTTGATTTTATATACCCACTTCCACCCAACTAGACTTCTACCTACAGGCAATTCAACTAGTTCCCAGGTATTATTCCTATTAAGAGCTTCAATTTCTTCATTCATAGCTATTATCCAGATATTATCCTGAACAGCTTTATTGAAGCTTTGTGGTTCATATCCTTTGTTTAAAGAAGTGAGAAAACATTTGTTTTCAACAGACAAGCTAACATAGTTAACCACTTTTTCAATCCCATATTTAACTTTACCATCTAGGACATAGTCATTCAGATTCTTTGGCAAGACTAACCCCCTAGCTGACCTTCTATGTATTGCTTGAGTATATGACTGGTCATGTATATGTCCCTCATAATTTTGGTTTATTTCATGAACAGGTGTCACACACTCAACCCTCACAGGTTTATTGGTACCACTATTAGGTTGCTCAGATCCTATAGAATCACGTTGAGCCATTCCATCAAAATTGGCATCAACAGACTCAGACTGCTGAGACCCATGTGTCTCTGTTTCCTTGTTTTGACCATTTTTCTCACATTGGGAACTTCTAACTGATTGATATACACTGTCTAATCCTATTAAAATTTGCATAAGCTTTATCATGTTACTAAAATCATTAAAATCCTTTGCTGCATTACAGCTGCAAGCAGGTTGCAAAATTTGATCAAGTTGTCTCCACATTATATTCATTTTTTGATAATACTCTGAAACAGAAGACCCATTCTAACTAAACAAATTTATTTTATGATACAAGTCAAAAACAACAGACCCATCTATTTTGTCAAATGTTTCTTTTAATTCTAACCAAACCTCACTAGCAAGTTTAGAAAACAATGACCCATATAGAGATCCTCACTTATGGAATTGAAAATCCAAGTTAAAACAATTGAGTTACACATGTTCCATTAGTTAGCCAAGACATCATCATCTTCATACTTAATACAAGATTTATCTATAAAACCCCATTTGTTTTTAACTTTCAAAGCCAGTTGAAGAGCATTAGACAAGACGGTATAATTTTTTGTTCCTTTAAACTTTATTGTTATGATATTTAGATTATGTCACACCCCGCCAAGGCGGAAACACGGGAATGTGATTCGAAAGGTTTTCAAGCACAAGGTTCGGGCAACACACAAGATTGAAATTAAATAGATACCATCGAAAGGTAAACGATGTCATAATTTATTAAAAATCACATAACATTATTTAGAACGAAACATTGTCTGAAATCACATGACTCAAATATCAAGATAGCACATGACTGACACGACCAAACCGTCGATGGAATTCACTTGGTGGCTGGATGTGGGGTATGGTAAAGCAGCAAGGTGGAATAGCTACTGTCCCGACGAATGATGCCCTATGATTATCAAGGACATAGTAAGTGGTACGGTCTTGTTGTTTATCATACAAGTTGTTCACCCGACTTGTGGAACCTCGTGTCAGTTAAATGTGGGCCATGCCTTGTGCTTGTGACAATTATTACTTGTTTTATGTTCACTTTGTAAGTTGTACGGTTTCGTGAATCCCAACGTTTTAGTGTGAAAACGTATCTATTGTTAACAAAATGGGCCTCACACGTCATTATGGGCAATTTATCATCTCCCATTATAACACGTGTGGTGTATTTGTGGAAAAATCCAAAGTTTACATATGTTAGATTATATTATAATGTTGAACTAGAAATAACACATGTTTAAACCTTTTTAACACACATTTATGTATTTATAGCCGAAACTTTTGATTGGCAAGGGGTCGAAACCCGATTGTTTGGCATAGCTTATTCGACTCTTTTGTGTTTATTAGTGTACACAATGGTAATAGCGAACGTGTGTAGGTATGTTTCTTGGAACCCGTATGTATACATATCCGAAATGTGTTTTATGAGTTTGGATGTATATTTTAGTTCTAAAAATCGCCTCTAGTGTTGTCAATTCGTTTACTCACACTTAGTGGTGTAACCGTGTGCTTGTGTGCCGAGAGTGTGGGTGTGTATAATGTGTGTATGGGTGTAGATGTGAGTATAATAACAACTTATCAAGTGTATATCAAAAATCAGTTGTATATGTGTGTGTTACTTAGGCCAATTGTATAACTACACAAGGCAAGGGGTGGGATTCGGGTGAAATGAACAAGATCAATCATAATAGAGGTTTAATCGAATGGAATATTTTTTGACATAGCAATTAGGAAGCAAGTGAACCTTCGGATTCTTGCTCGATCTTGGACACAATGTGACTCGAATCCTTGGTGCTCGATGGTGTGTGGCCGAGAGTTAAAAGAGGAGAAGTGTGGATGTTCGGGTAGTGTGGTGACCGGCCGAGTGGTAATAAAAGATTATGGGTGAAACCTTGTTGAATCTTGTGTGTTGGTGTGCAAGAAATGGTGAGTTCTTGGGTCCTTTATATAGGTGTTCAAGTGAGGCGGTGACAAAAACAATTGTGGTAATCCTATCCTCTTTTGTTGAAGCATTGTTTAGGAAGATTAATCACCATTTGGTGCAAGGCAATGAGTTGGAAGGTTTAATCAAGAAAGAGGGGTGTTGAATTGCTTAGGGGGTTGGATTAGCTTGGCTTCCTGTCCAAATGAGTGTAAACTATTGATTTCCATCATGTGCAAGGATGAACTTTGTGATCAACCCTTGTCATGTGATTCTTGGATGGATTCGGCCGATATATATATATACTGGTGTAGAAGTGATAGTGACTTAACCAAGAACATAGGTTGTCATTACTTGATTGATGTTGATTGCTCCATGTATTCTTAGTTGTCAATTGCAAGGTGGTGGTGTATGTATGGGATGCTTCGGCCAAAGATCAAGGGAAAGAGGAAGATGTTAGTTTTGGGTAAAGATCAAGTAGAGGGATGATGGGATCATAGAATTAAGGCCTAGTTTGGTATGTACTTTGGACACTAATGGCATGCATGCCTAATGAAGACAATGATAATTAATGATCAACATAAAACTTGGTGTGTTTGTTTTCTTGCAGCCAAGAATGAAAAGGAAAAGAAGGAATATTTGTCTCTAGCTTAAAGAGAAGTGCAAGTACTCATGGGTTGTGGTGTCTGGTGTTTATCATACCATATAAGTGAAATGTGGGAAAGGAATTTATGACTATTTGTGATCCCGTGTACTTGGCCGATCAGTTATCAAGTTATTTAGCGAGTTTCTAGATCAAATTCATCTTGTCTTGGGAAGTTGTCACATGCCTAATTGGTATAAGGAATGAACACAAGTAATGATGGTGACAATAGATGGTTGTGTGGTATTGTCTTCGGCCGAGGGATGTGGACAAGGAAGGGATCATCATTTTTTGTTAAGATCACACTTGGAAGATTGGTTTGTCATAGACAAGTTCCAATTTGGTATGGTGATTCCTTGAGGTGTAGCTTTTGGCCAAGGTTACAAAGAGGAAGGGAGTTTGTTATTGTTGATAATATACACGCACGCATGTGTGCCATGGGTAATTTATATGTACATATGTGTGTTAGTTTTGATTCTAGACTTTAGTTGAAGTGTGATCAAATCGTATGTAATGTGTGAGTCGATATAGTGTTGTTGGATAATAACATCCGATATCATAAGGTGTGATCGATCATTGAGGCCAAAATATAACTTAGTTTTGTTAAGAGACCCGATGACGATATTAACATGTATTAAGTTGTGAACACATGCCAATGTTTGTGATTTATATACATGTGTTAGTGAGGAGTTATCGTGTGTTATGGAGTTTTAACATCCAGTGGCAAAACACACTGAGATTGTTCGGGTTTGAGTGGAATCATATAATTTCCCACTTCGATATTGTCATATGCATTGTTGTTATGTTTATGTGTAGGAATCGGGTGTCCGGTTGCTCTTTGTTGAGTGTGTGATTGGCTTGATTGTTCAACACCAATTGTCTCGTATAGTCCGAGTGTTGTATGCATAAATGGATAGTTTATTGAGTTACCTAAATAACTCATGCTTTACTAGACTGGGGGTATAGTGTGTGCAAAATGTCTAATAATGCACATGAAATGACAATAATAAGTAAAATTTGTACGGATGTTGACCTGGATCGTTGACTGGTGTCACAGATTAGCTGAGTCATTTGGATGCAAGTATAAGGGATCACTTGCATCTAATTTACTAATCAAGGTTACATTACCTTGCCCATCATTCCTAATAACAGGACCAACACCCCCACCTTCTTTATCAGTCATGACTCAATACACAATCAGTCAAATAATAACAACACAATTAAATAGCCAAAACAGAAAACACAATCCTAAGCAGACGAAGCCGTGTCAGTGATCCAGATTTCTGGTTCGTCACTCAAAGGGTGCCAGGACAGGTCTTTACAAAGGAGTCTGATTCTATCCTTTAACGAATGCAAGAAAACAACTAAAAACACAACAATAAACAATAACCAAGTAACACCAATTCAAGCAAACAGATAACTTAAACAAGAACATGTAATGAGCCAACACCGGTCCACCTAACCCGGGCAGTGCTCCCAAAAATAAAATTACAGAAAATATAAAAGAGTTGGAACAATCTAACCGGTTGCACAACTTCCAATCCAAGTTCAAGATCTGTAACCTTCACTTAGGGTTACAGACCAAGAACAGAAAAAAAAAAAAAAAAAAAAAAAGCATTCCTTTGTTCTGATCAAGAATCAACAACCTTCACTTAGGGTTGTTGATTAAGATCCACAGAAGAAGACTTCATTAACAACCTTGGTTTGAACCACAGATCCAACCCTAACCCTAGGGTTTATATCTTTTTCCACGTTCTTCAGAAACAAGAAAGTTACTCAACCCAGAACAACAATCAAGACTAGATCTGATGAAAAAACCAGAATCAGGATGCGCAGCGTATCTAGAAACCCTAACCCTAACCCTAACCCTAACTTCAGATCTTCCCAAGAAACCGTATCAGTGCTTTGATACCATGTTATAAAACATGGATCAAGAACAAAAAATTGGAAATAAGAACTTTATTACTTAGAACAAAAAAGATACACAGAAACCCTAGATCTGGAAGACGACTTCAAGATCTATACAAACAAAGAACTCTCTACACAGGTTCTCGCAACAAAGACTAACACACGACTAAAGCTTAACAGATTCAAGACGAATCTTCGTACAAAACCTAATCACTAATCTAGAGAGAACAAAATAGAACACAAAGAAAATATAGAGATCAAAAAGTGGAAATGTGAGGAAGAAACAAGGTATTTATAGCATGATGATTGTGTTTCTTCCCACTAGATCAACGGCCACAAATGATCTAATCCAATGGCTGAGGATAATTGTGGTTCTTATACATGGATTGCCACATCATCAAATGATCCGTTGTTATTATCTCGAACCGGGCCATGGGCCAACATACTCATTCTATTATAGAAACTGGGCTTTTATAACTATAGCTTCTTGGACCTGGACTGGATATCTTTACAGCAACCCAGCACCACTCCTTAGCCCATCAACACAGCAACATATATATAAGCCCATTACCTGCAAATATCCTTATGCAAAATATCAAAGCTAAATGTATAATGTATACAAGAAATCATATATAATAAACCATAACCCATTATCCATGACCCATTAATGTAACAAATTGTACATCATACCACCACTTTTAACAGTTATTCGATTCTTACAGTTCCGTAAAAGACGTAATATATATTTATAAAGTCTAAAACATAAACCATTTGTCTGGTGATAATACATGTGATCAAAAAGTGGAAATGTGAGGAAGAAACAAGGTATTTATAGCAGGATGGTTGTGTTTCTTCCCACTAGATCAATGGCCATAAATGATCTAATCTAATGGTTGAGGATGATTATGCTTCTTATACACGGATTGCCACATCATCAAATGATCAGTTGTTATTATCTCGAACTGGGCCATGGGCCAACAGACTCCTTCATTTATAGCAATTGGGCCTTTATAACTATAGCTTCTTGGACTTGGACCAGATATCTTTACAGCAACCCAACGCCAAACTCTTTAGCCCATCAACACAACAACATATATAAGCCTATTACCTGCAAATATCCTTATGCAAAATATCAAAGCTAAATGTATAATGTATACAAGAAATAATAGCTAATAAACCATAACCCATTATCCATGGCTCATTATTGTAACAAATTGTACATCATACTACCACTTTTAACAGTTATTTGATTCTTACAGTTCCGTAAAAGACGTAATATATATTTATAAAGTCTAAAACATAAACCATTTTTCCGGTGATAATACATGTGATCAAAGACTTGCTAAAAACTAAATTTCCAAAGTAAGACTATTTTTTTATAATATGTATTGGAAGTTTTTTATTTGCAACATAACAAAAACTTGTATACGTATAGTAATTATTTTATTTAATAAATTAACGTAAAGCAATTATAAGGAAAAAGAAGAGACTTTAATTATTGCGTACATACTAATTTATATAAATATAAATATATATGCCTTTCCTAAATAGGGGAAAGCAATAGTCTATATTTTATATTATTAATTCATCAGTGTGGGGCATTATGTCATGTGAAGTGTGAACTTAGCATGTGTTCAAGCTCATGACAAAAAAATTATTTTGGGTCACTATACTTGTCTCATAGTGCTTCTAATCACTACAATTTAGTGTATGGTTTGAGTTGGATCGTATAATACGGGTTCGAGTTCGGTCAACTTTCATGTCAATTAGTTATTCTGAAATATATCGGTGTAAGAAACTGAAACTAATGCACACATTAAACACCAAATTAAATCAGATGAAACTAATTGCAAATTAAATCAGATGAAACTAATTGTTCATATGGAGCTTCATAAGCATTCATGCACAAATTGTAACTAAGAGAGGAAAAAAAATCTATAATTTTATAGTCTCATGGTTAAAATATCATATGTATATACATTTTTACAATTGTATGGCACGGAGCGCAACCTAGTCTACTCTAGTTTTCTACAATCCTGTAGTGTCATATCACAACCATGATCACTACCCAAAACACATATTAGGAATGTCACAATCCTGAACTACCCTAGCTTGGCTTCAAGCATTAATTAACTTAAAAAAAAGACCATTTAAAATAAATAAAGGATTTTTAACAAAATAAGAAAAACAAACTAAATATAAAAATAATCCAACCCATCTTCTTCCCCTAAACACTCATTTCCCCCACATCTTCATCTCCCAAACACCCATCTCCTCCTCATCTTCTTCCTCCAAATCATTCCAAAAAAAAAAAAAAAAAACTACGAGTATACAACCCCACCCTCTGCAATTCAAGTTAGCAATGTGTAAAATCGTGAAAGATGGCAATGGTGAACTGTGGTGGTTTGGAGTGAATGATGGCGGTGGTGATGGTTTTGGTTTATAGTGTGTGAGTATACATCCTCATCCATACAAAAAAAAAAAAAGAACCACACTCGCAAATCCAAGGTGTTCAACCGTGTGCTAGAACCCAAACGTTGTACCCGTAACACAAACAACGGCGTTCCTAGGAGGGATGGATAGTGGGTACCCGGAGCCAAAACAACTTAGAGCATTCGCATCAGGGGAATTACATCATCTCCATCAAATTACACTAAAAATCACTATTTCACCCTTAAATCTTCTCTATCTCCTTTTTAAATAAATAATATTTTGTCTTACTTTTATCATTATTTTCTCTCTACTCCACTTACAACCATTTACAAAAATGATAAAATATAAATATGGATGAAAAGTGCCCCCCAAAATATAAGGCTGAATAGTGCTTTCACCAAATATTTTCTCTCTCCTCCACTCACAACCACTTACACCCATCTCATATAATTTGAGGGAGACACTCACGTATATTTGATGGACCAAATGTGAATGCTCTTACGCCCCACCCTCACTCAGATTTTTTTTTTATATAATAATTTGTTTTTTTATTGATGGGACATATAATTACTTCATGCCATTGGTTTGCTTTTTGAAGCTAATGGTGGTCCGCATGTCCCTTGTCAAGCTAATGTCATATATCATTTTCTTATCATATGTGATACTGGCATACTGCTTTAAGAAACATTTGCATTTCTATCTATTTAATATTTATTTATGCTATTTATATGTATAATATGCATTTTAAGTATATTCTTTTAAAAAGATGCTTATTGTGTTTGTTTTGTATAAAAAATATAGAGTTAATTGCCAATTTAGTCCCTGAGGTTTGTCGAAAATTGCCACTTTCATCCAAATCTTTTTTTTTTGTCAATTTAGTCCCTGTCGTTTCATTTTTTTGTCATTTTAGTCCCTATGGACTAACAAGATTTGGATGAAAGTGACAATTTTTAACAAACCTCAAGGACTAAAATGACAAAAAAATGAAACCACAGGGACTAAATTGACCAAAAAAAAGATTTTGGATGAAAGTGACAATTTTTGACAAACCTCGGGGACTAAATTGGCAATTAACTCAAAAATATATCTTAAATTTACCTTTTTATTAAACTATTATATCTTTTCAATCTAGAACGCGTTTAAAATAATACAATTTTAACCAAAACAACTCTAACAAAAATCATCCCCTCTCTCTATGTCTATATATATATACACACACACACACACACGACACACACACACACTTTATTTTTATGTTGATGTATTATATATATATATATATATATATATATATATATATATAAGGTATGTTACACGAGAATAACATGTGTTACACATGTGTTACCCGAAAATATATTTAAAAAAAACTGCTCGGCGTTTTTTTGATTTTTTTTTTTTGCTCAAAATGTTTAAAATCATGCATATTACATGCCCTAAAATTTTCATAAAAAAAGCTCGGAGTCAGAGTTTCAACAGTTTTCACTATAACAAGGGTTTTCATTGTATACTTTCATTATATATATATATATATATATATATATATATATATATATATATATGGTAGGGTTCCTATAGGAAAATGGTTTTGTGTAGGAAGTGTTTTCAACCATTAGATTTAAAAATGAATGGTGGAGATTAAAAGATGGGATGTGTTTAAAATCTAATTAATATATTATATAAATTAAGGGTAAGATCGTCAATATGTGTTTTAATTGAGGGTATCAAAGTCATTTTCTATCAAAGTGTTTTAGAAACTATTTTAATGTTCCTACATTTCTCTCTCTCCCTCTCTCTCTCTTACATTCAAAATCAATTCATCTTTCAAAAAGAAAACGCAACTACACCCACAATAGTTTCTGCGCTGGTTTGTATTCATCTTCAATCCAACTTCTGGTCGTGTTTTAAACCTCCAACTAGCAGTGTTTTAAAACAATACTGATTCACATCTATTTAAAAACACTACTGATTCGCATTTGTTTAAAAACACTACTGATTCGTGCCTGTTTAAAAACACTACTGTTTCGCATCTGTTTATAAACATAATTGATTTGCATCTGTTAAAAAACACTCATGTTGTTATCCTTTTGTGAAAATGCTTGTTATTTTATATAAAACACTACTTATTCGTATGTGTTAAAAAACAATACTGATTCGTGGATTTTAATAATTTATTTATGATTGTATGGAATGGATCGCTGATATGCTAGAAGAATCGAACAAATTTTTGGGATATTGATCGAATTAATTGATATGAAGATGTTATGAATCTTATGAAAATATGGAATAATAATTTATTTTAGGATGATAAATCTTCATAACTAACAAGATTAAGTTGCTAAATTAGTGGATTTGAGATAATTAAAAAAATGGACAAAGAGTCTAGAATGCCCTTCATCTCAAGATTTGATCAGACTTGATCCAATGGTTAAAAACAATTCCTACACAAAACAATTTTCCTGCATGATTCTCTACATATATATATATATATATATATAGGCTAAGTATCCTGTGAAAACCCTCTTGAGTTGTGAAAACCCGTGAAAACCCTATGTAACAACATTGTTTTTTTCTAATTTTTTTAGAATAGTTTGTATACTTAATTTTATGAGTTTCGGCCCAAAAAAATCAAAAAAGCGCCGAATAGATTTTTTTAAAAAAAATTATGTAACACAGATGTTACATATGTAACAATGCTGACGTATGATAAAAAAAATTACGTAACACATATGTGTAACAAATAATCTACTCGGCGCTTTTTTGATTTTTTTT
Organism: Ambrosia trifida; assembly: GCA_028751855.1. Lineage (NCBI taxonomy): Eukaryota > Viridiplantae > Streptophyta > Magnoliopsida > Asterales > Asteraceae > Ambrosia > Ambrosia trifida. Next base: position 98,095,515 of record CM054123.1, on the reverse strand, counting down.
GGCCAAAACTAATAAAAATGAATATAAAAGCTATTCTGAAAAAATCAGGAAAAAAAAATGTTTTTACATAGGGTTTTCACGGGTTTTCACAACTCGAGAGGGTTTTTAATTTAACCCAACCCTATATATATACACACACATATATATTAACCTTTCAATATGGCTTTATTTTTTCAGGATGGTTGTTTATGAGCTTGTTGACAACAGTTATTTGTAATTTTTTCGTCATCTTCATCTTAAAATGTCTTTTTCATCTATTGTTTTTCGTTAAACATGTATGATTGATATTTGTAAAATCTTCACTGATTACACCTCTCGTTCATGATTTTAAATAAAAGAAATATGAAATTAAAACACGGAATCTATAATTACCTTACTTTCTCAATGAATTTATTATCCAATTGTTGTTAGGGGTGTTAATCGGGATTGGTTTTCGGTTATCGGGTTATTTGAGGTTGAGGTAATGAAAATATTACCCGATAACCAACCTAATCTAGTTAAATGTTTATTAGTAATGGGGTAAATCGGGTTGGGGTTTTTAGGGTTTGGTTAAATGGTTATCGGTTAAATGGTTCGGGTGTTTGAGTCGGTTTTTGCTTCACCACAATAATTCTTTGTTTCTAAATCAATAAGTTTAAATGTTGTGGATCAATTGTAAATTATGTGTTATGTTGGTGTTGCATAATGGAACGGGCAAACCACAGGCTAATAACAAATATAAAAAGCCGAATATACATTATGCATAAAGTCCTCACTAAATTGTAAGCTAACAACAGATGTTGAAATTCGTACACAAGCCAAGGGATATACAAAACCATATACAAGCCACATGATATTGAAGAACCATATCATCAAGGGCTTTTCACTTGCAATCATAAAGAACTGTAAATTTGAACCATATTAAGATATACATAACAAAAAAAAACTTTGAAGATGATATACATAAAACTATGGAAACTGGATGTATATATATATTTTGAATTGTTCGGGTTATTCGGGTCAACACGAATTATACAAAACTAATCTGAAGACCGACTCTAAAGACTCTAGTCGGGTTCGTGTAACACCCCAACCGATGGCGGAAACATTGAGGTGCCACATAGTGATGATTGTTCAATAGCTCATGGTACTAAATGAAAGTTGAATAATATTAAACAATTTACAATTTGCCTTACAAGTAATGATTACAAAAGTTGATTAATATAAATTAGGTCCAAAGCTCCTACGTGTTCCAAGACTTGTACAACTTCCAATAGCAAATAAAACCTGAAACATGTTAAGTTGGAAAGATGGGGGGTCAACTATAAATAGTTGGTGAGAATACATAGGTTTTTTAATGTAATAGATATCAATAGTTTGTACAACAATCACAATTGTGTAATGTAAGAGTATGAATCCGGCATGTAACAATGCGTCTTTTGTACAATCAAACCTTATGTCGACTGAGACCTAACTCGCAAGTTAGTAAAAGTGTAACTGTTATCGATCATCCCTGAATTTATGCGGGGGGATGGATTTGTCAGACCTATACCGCTATAATCTAAACAAGCGGCTTGATCAATGTTAATGATTGTACTGTGTCTTTTTGTTACAGTCAAATTGAATCAACAAGTTTCGAAAATGTAAGAATGAGTAAATGATAGTGTATAAGATGTTTAAACATGTTTCACCAAAAATGTAAAACAAAAAAAGGGGCTATGTAAACTCACCGTTTGTGTAATATCTTGAAATATGTCGAACCACAAAATTTGGATTAGAATATTCCAAAGGATTAACCTAAATGAATAAATAATAATTTGTAAGGAATTGAACTTAGAGTCTAAGTTATCAAGGATTAGGCACTTAGGGTTTCTAGAATAGAAATTGGGGATTCACAGGGTTTTTGAAATGAAATATAATAGGGTTTAAATAATTTTAATATTTAAATAACATTTAAATATAAATATTTGATTTTACACAATTAATTATGAAATAGAAGTATAAATAAATGGATGAAGTAATCAAATCACTTAAATTTGAAAATCATAAGTCCGTTTCATACTAAGATACTAGAATTAATTTCAAAAAAAATTTAAACTTGTAATTTTGATATCTTTATATTTTTAAATTGATTTATTAACATTAAAATGCAATAATTAGGATTTAAATACAAATAAAATAAAAAAAATAATGTTCATTTTATAACAGTAGTTAATATGTGATATAAGTGAAAAATAACTTTAAAAATTATTGTTCATATTATTTTCATTTAAAAATGAATTTAATCAAATATAAACAATTAAATAGGATTAAATCATAAAAATAGGTAAAAATAACTTCATTTTTTACATAAATAAATTACTAAACAGTTTTAAATGGTTAAAAATAATTCCACAAAAATTTTGGTATTAAAATGAAGAAAAATGAATTTTCTATGAATTAATTATGGTTTAAACAAGAAAAATACATTAAAAATAATAAATATGTATTTTTCCAAAAAATAAAATTATAAACATAAATTTTAGGGTCTTGAGAAGCTAGGATAATTTTTATAAAAAGTTTGGATTATGTTTACTATATTTAGTAATTAATAGGATTTATATATACATTAATTGAATAAAAAAAGGCTAAAATAAAATAAAAATACAAAGACCCGGTCCTCCATGGACTCGAACTCGGGGCCAGACTATGCAAATGCTACGCCCAGACCAGTTGGTCTGGGTGGTCTTTTGTTATTTCATCTGGATCTGCAAATTTTTATAAAGTTCCTGTTCTAAGCAAAATCCCCAATTCCTTATAAACCCTAAAATCTCAATCCGATCAATCGACCACCCTAGCGAACATGAAACATCAATTGATGTTAGGGCTTTGGTTAACCTACAGGAGGCGAGCATGAGGCATGAAATATCTATACCTATACGATGGTAATTGAACAGAATTTGGTGGTGCGTGCCGACGGTCCTAAAGCTTCGAATCCCGGTATCCAAGGCTCGATTCAAGGTATTGGTTAGTGATTTTGATTCATAAAGGAGCGAACATCGTTTAGGTAGCTCTGTGGGGGTTCAATTTATACTATGCTTTGTCGATTTGGGAAGGTTATAATTGTTTGACCTTGGTTGGTCAAACTCGCGTATAAGAAGCTTGTAATGAGCTGTAAATGCGTGATTAATGGGTTGGTTTTGGGCGGGATCATTGTTTTGGTTAAATTCCAGATTCAATTTCGCATAATGCTTCCAAAAATAGTGTTAACTTGAGTAATGGCATGGGTGTCTGATGTTGACTTTTCTTCTTGACCAGAGAGATAAGGGAGGGTCATGTTAAGTTTTATTTGTTTTCAAATATAACACAAAACCAACAAGTGGTGTAGTGGTGTTGACTCTTGTGATTAAGACCTTTGGTTAGCATTGGTTATGGTTTCGAACCTGGTTGGGAGTAAACATTTTTTTTTAAATAGATAATATTTATTATTATTATTAAAATAACGTGGGTTAATATATAGCTTTATTAAGAAAAGTTTTGTATTAATAACTTTGATATGTCCAAAATCCATAGGAATGATAAGTAGTTAACATAAGGTTATAAAATGTGTATGAGACTAAATGGATAAAAATGGAAATTTTCATTTGAGCAAAATTAGGGAAAATACATAATGTTACAGTTCGGGTATGACTCTTAATTGGGTTTGGGTTAATCGGGTAATGTACTTTTCTCGAGTCAGGTCACTTTGGGTTCGGTTCATTTCAGTTATCAGTTAAAATGAACAACCCTAATTGTTGCTATTGCTATTTACATCGTTCATACTTCATAACAAAGTTTATAATAGCTTTGGAACCATCCTTCTAGGATGAAGTTAACAATAATATTGTTAGATCCCACATAATCTTCATGATGTATGAAATTATGAACCCAGAAAATGATGATTTATCCCCAAGTCCAAAACGTTGGACATAAAATGATTGATAAAAGCATATAAAATAAAAGCGTATAATCTGGATTTTGAATGCGTTAAGTCAAAAACACATATGTAACATGAGGGTGAGGTTATTGTACAAAGGTCATATTTCATGAGAAGTATGAGAAGGATTAAGAATTAATATGTAGGCATCATTTTATGGACTTAGTAATGATATTTTGGATTTGTTTGCCTAAAAAACACCAAACATAACAATTAAAAACCCAAAACAATGTATTCTTGGCTTAAAACTTAAAACACCATACCAAGAAATTTAAACAGTGTGTTTTAGCTATGTTTTAAATTGCATTGCTATAAGTCTATAACATATTGCATTGTGTTTAAAATTGATGTGTTTGGTGTTCTTTTAACTAAAACAATCCAATATATCATTCCTAAATTCAAAACATGCATGTATGTCATTTTTTAATCCTTGTCACACTTCTCACAAAATATGAACTTTGTACACAAACCTAAACCGGTAACATGATATTAATATAAATACAATGATATTATGACAATATTATTATTTATAATTAAAACAAACCATAGAATTCTAGCTTGATCATCAATATCAACATCTAGGTTTACTAATTCATAGTAATTGTTTTAACAAGTGGGCAGTAATGCATTTCAATACATATATGGTCAACTGAAATATGAGTGGCATGGAAAATAGAAGTTACATTCAACTTCTATTGTCTTCATGTGGATGGGCCATCACACATAGCACCATCATTATTGCACTTGGCTCTTTAATATCATATTTAGCCCTGGTTTCGGTGTGAACATAAAATGTATATATGTGTGAGCTTTCATGGGATATAAGTAAAAGTGTATTAATTTTAACGTTACTTTACTAATTTTGTCAAAACAAAGTTAAAAACAAAGAATAATTAATCATGCATCACATGGTGGCATTGATAACCAAAAGACAAGGGGGTGCATGCGCAAATCAGGCTTGTCCCGATTGTTGAGTGTTATATGCGAGACTTGATGCAAAACTACTAAGTCTCTCTATTCCTACAGAGTAGAGATAATGATGTCTGCATCATACCCCACATTAAATTTACTATTGATGGGATTAATCGAGTATAATGATAGTGTCGAACGTCATATACTTCTTCATAGACAATTTTTTTGATTATTTCAACTTGCTCATATCCACTTGCTATCGGCTCCTTAATGTTAGATAGTTCCTCATTGTATCCGTATTGCTCCCGGCTCTTTAATGTTAGATATAGATATAAATATTTCCTCATATATAATTAAATTTTCTATTTTTTTTTTTTCATCTTCCTCATATCCCACTAGCAAGCCTAAAAGCCACATCAGTTAATCATAATTCGTTATTGAAGTATGTTGGTTCTACTATGACTTCATGACTTCAATATCCTTGTGTTTCCCTTGACTCTACCTTGGTCCTATACTTTGGTTGAATCTTTATTTTCTTTGATAGCTTTGAGGATTTGCAATGATCCCAAGTGTGCCTTCTCCTTGCATGACTCTATATTTGATTTTAGCAATTATTATTTAGCAATAGTTCACCCAATGTAGTTCGCCTCACATAAATCACCTTCGATCTCCTTCCTTGGAAACATATCGACCTTGTTTTTCTCCATGTTTATAATCACCAATCACTCTATCATTGGGTTTGTGTGGCTTTCATCTTGCCAAGGTTGATAAGCCCCTCTTCTTTATTTCCATGGTAAGACTTGGCAATCATTGAATTGTTCGTTAGTTAATTAAACCATAATGTTATATAAAATAACTTTTTGTATATGTTATACTGTGATAAAATAATTTTATATCAGTTTTAATCAGTATTAAGATATTCAACATTAATTTTCTTGCATTGGTTAAAAGTAATGTTTTCAGAATCGGACCGGACATTGAACCGGTCTCCTTATTAGTCCACGTGTTTGACCAGATGTAGGAACCAGCTGGTGTCGTAAAATTAATAGGGTAATTTTTTTTTTAAAATATAAAAAAAAAATCCTGTTCAACACTTTTAAAACTCGGTTCAACCGGCTCGGTTCCCGATCAAACCCCCGGTTCAATACCCTCAATCCGTACCGGTTCGACCCCTGGTTCCCAGTCCAATCGGCCAATATATCCGGTCCGGTTTTCAAAACAATGATTAAAAGTTGGTATATTGTGCTTATGCACTTAACATAACATTATAAAAAGTAAAAACTACGCTGCATTATCTTATTTAAAGCATCATGCAGATCGAATTAACAATTATATATTTTGCCAAACAAAAAATCACCTTACTTCTTTTAGTAATCTAGTATATCGTCTCTTGGACTTTTGGTGTGCTCTTACGTAAAACACTCGGTGTTTTAAAATGATTAAGAAACTAACAAATATTAAATAAAACATCTTTGTTTATTAAATAACACTCCAATTAATATGTGTATAAGAGCATTCACAACCCGGTTTTCTATTACCGTGCATTTACTCCAGAGAGGTTTGCCTCTTGTGGAGGGTGCAACATCTGTCACGTGGCAGTTGGCGGGAAATTTTCTGGGTGGAAACCTTAGTGCCCCTTATGCTCAGCCTCGACTCGCTTGTGGGCCGGCCACTCTCGCGTCAGCGTGGGCCCGGTTAAGACAACATAGTCTGACCATTGTAGAGTGGCCAGGGATTCCCCTTCTGGGGGGTTGTGATGATCTCTGCCGCAACATAGAAAATTCGTCTTCCAAAAAAAAAACCAAATTATGTGAGGGGTTCTCTCAAATTATATGGGGTGGGTGGGTGTGAGTGATTGTGAGTGAATGCGAGAGAAACTATTTGGTGAAAGAACTGTTCACCTCCATATTTAAAAAGCTATTGTTCACCCCTATATATATTTTAATATTTTTATAAGTGGTTGTGAGTGATGAGAGAGAAAATATAATGATAAAAGTATGAAAAAGTATTATTATTTTAATTAGGAGAGAGAAGATTTAGGAGTGAAGTAGTGATTTTTAGACTATCAGGAATGGGGGCGGGAGAGGGGCGGGAAGGGGGGGGGAACACCGCCGCCGGTAGGGGCGGGAAGGTGGCGTGGGGGGTGGGGCGGGAGGGGCTTCACCGGTGTGGGGGGAGTGTGGGGGGACACGTGACAGCGAGTTATTGGATGAGATATTTAATTTATTAAAAAAAAAAACAACAATTTAATTATATCATTGTGAAGGCCGGTTTTTTTAAAAAAAAAAAAGAAATTAAATAAAAAAATAAATAAAAAAACATTACATAATTAAATTACTTAATAACCATTACACACTTAAACAACCATTACATAATCCTAATAATTCCTAAATTACTTATTTAAACATAAATAAATCCTAAATTACTCATTTAATCCTAAATCTCTCCACTATGGAGAGTAGTTGTCCCATTCCCAAGGGAGGGTGATGTACTCGGGTGAGACGGAACGTGAGCTATCCCGTCCATCGGATCTCGCATCCGACGGGAAGTAGTAGTACTCACTAGGAGGGGTAGGTGGCTCCAGTAGAGTTCCTCCTCCTCAATCTCCCGGAGGGCTTCCAAGTCCCCCTCTGTTGGGGAAGTCTCGTGTTGGGGGTGGGGGTAGCCTGGTGTTGGGGGATGGGGATGGGGGTAGTCTGGTGTTGGGGGGTGGGGGTAGCCTGGTGTTGGAGGATGGGGGTGGAGGTAGCCTGAACTGAAGCAGCCCAGGTGGTAGGGGGAGACAACCTTAGTCGCTCCATACCTGTCTGGGCCATTACATACTCCATGGCCCAGACTAATTCCTCATCCGTCCAGTCATCATCGGCTGGAGGAGGAGGAAATGTTGGTTGTGCAGCAGCAACAGGAGGAGGAGGGGGATATAACCAATGTTGAGGATGAGGAGGAGGAGAAAGTGGAGGTTGTGCAGCAGCAGGAGGAGGAGGGGAAATAACCAATGTTGTGGAGGAGGAGGAAGAGGAGAAAGTGGAGGTTGTGCAGCAGTAGGAGGAGGAGAGGAGGTGAATGGTAGTCTCTGGGGGCGGCCCCGTCCCCGGACCCGGCGAGAGTACTGCCGGATATTAGACGGGCCAGCAGCTCCTAGTTGAAAACCGTCACCCATGTTATTCATTGCTTTAGGGAAGAGGAATAGGTGTGACTGAGAATTTGGTTAGGGGTTGTATTTATAGGGTTAGAAGTATGAAGCAGTGGGGGGGAAACTTTGAAATTCAAAGTTTCAAATTTAAAATTTCAAATTCAAATGTATGGGTGGGAAAAATTAATGTTTGTACTGTGTGGAGCAGTGGGGGGAAAATTTGAAATTCAAAGTTTCAAATTAAATATTAGTTAAAATTTTATTACTTTAATATTAATTATTTTTTTATTAATTTAATATTAATTATTTTTTATTAATTTAATATTAATTATTTTTTTATTAATTTAATATATTTTTCGGTTTATATTATTATTATTATTATTATTATTATTATAAAAAAAAGAAAAAAGAAATGTCAAGTGTCACTTCCCCCACCTCTTCCCCCCTTTCCACTCCCCACAATTATTCCCCCCCCCCCCCCAATGGTCCCACAAGTGCCACATGACGCTTCCCCCCCACCACTCCTTATAGTCTTAGTATAATTTGATAGTGGGGATTTAGTGAATGGGTTGTGAATGCTCTAAGTTCAATAAAAACATGAGTAAGTCACAAATTAATTTGAGATCTTATATGTTTTAAACGCTATTTAACCATAAAATTCCATATAACACTTTATTTGTTTTGTGATCATATATATTGCTAGGGTGGTTAATCAAATTTTATATACATTTTCGGTAACTAAAGTTAAATTAAGCTTTTGAACCTATTTTCAATTGATATAAAAACATTAATAAACGAAGAATTAACTAATATGTTCTTTGAAGTAGTCATAAACATAACACATATCAAAGCCATCTCCACTAAATACAATATTTTTTTAATGGTAAAAACCTTATATTATTTCTAACAATAGGGCCGTTGTGGTTAGCATAACGAGTAACTTGTATTGTCGACTTTTAGGATGATCTTACAATATAAATAGTTGTTAGTCTCATCGTAGGGGTGTATCATGGTGATCATAGCAATAGGGTATGTGACTCTTTGTCAACCTTGTGCTGAGCTATTAAGAGGTAGCATTTGAATTTGTTAACATATTTTTAAAACTTACCTATTAAAAGGCTCCATGAATTATTAAGAGGTGTTTATATAAACTAAACACGCTATACATCCGAGTGTTATAAAGGTAACCTCTTAATGGAATCATTAAGAGGTTACCAAATAGTCGCTAAGTATAAATAAAATAATAAAATAAACGACAATAAGTAAGAATTAACGCTTGTGGATAGAGATAATTGATTCGTTGAATGTCTTACATCACAAACGCGTCCTCAGGCCTGTAGTCTAGGTTGAGCATTAATAGCTTAATCTAACGTCATTTTAACTTGGTCAGATATGTTATTAAAGAACTGATGCAAATACAAATTCATTGTTGGTCACTTTATATGATTCGGATGTTTTATGTTACATTTAATGCATAATATAATGTTTTTTGGTTTTCACTTGGATTAACCATTAGACTATGTGTTGTGGACCGTGAGCGAGATGCCGCGAGCCACAACTTGAACCATGTGGCTAGCTTGAACCACAACACCCATGGGCTAACGACCGCGCGAGCGAGTGGACGCTAGTGTGCTTGCGTGTGGTAGTGAGTCAAATTCGATCGTTGGCAGCCAACTAACCGTTGGCCAACGGCTAGTTTTGAGTATGATAAAGTTGTTGCTCACCTCTAGCCACAACAGGATCAGGCGAGTGAGCTGCAGCTTTATCACCCTGTCATATCAGCGCTTACGTGGCTCAATATTAGAGGATAAAGCTCTCACTCACCTCTACCCACAAACGTAGTCTTATTTATCGCCCATGCCATCGTTACTCCGGACATCAAAGCATGATTCCTTTGGCACAACATCGGATCAGGATAGCAGGGAAAGTTTAACTTGAATTAGTGTTGCTTTGTATCATATTTGGATGTTACAAAATCATCTTAAACTTATCATTAAATCATCTATTTGAAAATTTCTATCCATGTGAGGAAAATATAAGCACTCTTGTCCTATAGCATAGTTTTGTATACAAATTTTAATTAGTATATACATTGCCAATAATCTTTTGGTGGAGTGACAACCTCATTACTTTCCAATGTGGAGGTTGTGGGTTGAAGTCTCACCTAGATCAATTTATTCTAGGTTGAGCTAGCGATTTTACTATAATGGTCCTTCAGGTGGTGGGTTTTCTCTGGAATAACGCCGTCTACGTTCGTGGGCGTGGATGATCTTTTACCATTGGGTTTACCCGTGACCGGGCTTTCGTTAGACGTTAAAAAAATTAGTATATAGCATTATAAAAAAGTATGGGTTTGTTGTTCAAGAAAACGATAAAAAAGAGAAAAAAGTATGCATAGTTTAATAACACGCAAACACGCAAACATAAATTTCGTAAATTCACAATGGGTGGCTAGAAGCATTTAAATTTCAATTCAATGAGCCCAATTGTAGTTTGTCTACATTCCTTTGACCAAATAAACTCTTGTTTTTATTCAAAACGAATTGCTTTTATTATTTTATTAAAAACAAATTACAAGAATGGTCCCTACAATATGTATGCTTTACGCTTCTGGTTTTCCTTTTCAAATTATTAAAGATATGATTTCTGTAATCTATTGTATGTTAAAACTATAATGTCCCTTGAATTAAAAATCTTTCGATTCCATGTAAAATAACCATTTTACCAATCTTATTATTAAAAAAGTCATGCCTGGCCCCTTTTATATTTTGTGTCTCTCCTCACTCGACAACCACTAACACATCTTTCGATCATCCTCCATTGACCTTCACCTGGTTTGTCACTTTTATCTCTAGTCATGTGTCTTGCCCTCTTTGCATCACGTCTCAAAGTCTTACACGTAGTAGAAAGTTCACAAACACTTTCAAATGGTTGTGGTTTACACCTAATCTTCTGGCCTTTTCAATTAGAACTACCAAGTTTTCTATATAAAAAACCATTGTTTGTCTACTGATCTTCTATATATATGAATCCTTTTACCCTTGTTGGTATCTGTTATATAAGTAGCATTGGTTTGAAAGAGTTTGAAATTAGGGTTATATGTCGAATAAACCATTAGGGTATAAAAAATATGCGTATCATGAGGTTTTTAGTTTTAACAAGTACAAAGTGCCTAACTGTACACTAAATCATTATATACGATAATGACCAATTAAAGAGGGACATCTGTCAACATTAATGGAGTCTGGAAGCAAGACACGACAAGAAATACGAAAAACAGTGACATGAATGGCATCAGAGTTCAACTCCGAGACAAAGAAGATCATTTTGAGGGTATCCAACAGTTATCGATAAGGTTGTCCTAGTTTTGAATAAACGTGTAAGACACCATTTATAAGAAGACACTTATCATAACTAAAAAAAGACATAATAATCATTCTCCAATAACCTATAATCAAACATGTTATGGTTTAATCAACATACAAACCCATAACTTCCATAAAATAAAAGTTTAAATTTATAAAAACTTATATACCATAAGGACCATATATGTTAAACATAACTCCTACATTCAACTTATGATGGCATGTCAACCTCTCTACCTTCCCTCTATTTGAGACTATATACTAGCACAAGGTGGTAGACCCACATCACTAATCACATACATCCCATCTTCCATCTCTAGATAGATACCAAAAACATTAATAGATGACCCCATGACAACCCTATCTCTTTAGTTTCATTTTAAAGCTTTCTATCTTCTTTCTTGTAATATTTTGCTTACAAAAGATTATTATTATTCTTTTCCTTTCCTTTCACCTTTAGCTACCCAACAACTTTCTTGATGTTTCTAGGCTTCTTCATCACCAACCCCTTGTTTTGTTGACTTTTTTGTTTGCTTTGACCATATTATTTGTACTCTAATCCCTTAAAGGTTTTAGTTTGCAAGACAAAAACAAGAAATTGGCCATTTGGGTGTGTTTTAATATGGAAAAAGTTCTTAAATTTGCTGTTTTTGCAGCCTGGGTTTGATCAAGAAAGCTTCTTTTATACTGTTTCTTGATTTTCTTTGAAAAAATTAAGACTTTTTTTTTTTTTTTTTTTTTTAAAGATTGAATCTTTTTCATTTAAATTAGGGATTTTTCCATTTTTTATAAATAATATTTTGTGGGTATTTGAGTTTATCCAGCTGATCAGAATCTTGTGGTGATTAAAGTAAAAAAAAGGTAAGATTTTTTCAATTATGTATTTGATAAAGTGTTTGTTATGTTTATGAAGTTTTATTGTTTAATTCAATATTTATGATTATTAATTTTGCTTAATAATTGCTATAGAGACAGGTCTTATATTAAACTTAACTCTTGAAGATGGTTATATTGTTATTGGATTATTACTTAGATTTTGCTAATTTTATATTATGCCAATAAATCACAATCAATTAACTTTGACCCTTCATTATTGCACTTATTTGGTTATATGTTTAATCTTTTTTCTTACCTTATTTTATGAACCAAAATATATAAAAAGAGTTCACATGATGTTAATGTTAAGTTTTAGACTTTAGAGACATCATACCGAAACTTGCACGATTTCGTTGCTTAAATTGCGTAAACACGAAGTTTCGGGCTTTCTCCGTTTACTCATATTATACTGCCAAATATGATGATTTCCCATTTTTTACAATAACAATTATGATTTTAATGAAAAGAGACAATTTTGGTGAAGAAACTTATGTTTAGAGTTTCAATCGCTTTGCAGGATTGAGATAGCGCTTTTATACTAATGGGGACTGATGTTAATGAAGCTGTGGAGAAATTGCCGTCACCCGGTGACATTAAGGTACAAATTTCTTGCTAATAATGATAAGTTATAAGTTGTCGTTATATTATCGGGTTCAGAGCTCATATGTTACATATGATGTATTGGTGAGATCAGGTGCATAGGGTTATGTGCACGGAATTACTAAAGATTGTCGATCGGGTTGATAAGATTTTCCCAGAAATAGAAGCTGCAAGGCCTCGATGCTCGTCTGGGATACAGTCACTTTGCTTGTTAAATAGGGCTATTGATAAAGCCAAATCGTTGATTCTGGACTGCTGTGACTCGAGCAAGCTCTACTTGGTACGCGTGTGTTTATAAGATTATATTTTTGTATGATTTGCCATCCGGGATTTTCTTATTTTGACATTTGAGGGTTTTTTTTTTTTTTTTTTTTTAATAATGGAAAGATTAAAAGTTTCTCATCTTGGATGTGTTCAGGCGCTGACAGGAAGTACAGTTCAGTCAAGATGTAAAATATCAAAGAATTTGTTGGAACAGGGCTTGAGCCAGATACGAACCATGGTTCCTGTGATGCTTGCATCAAAGGTTGGTTGATTTGTGTGTATTGAATAAATAATATGAATCATATGGTGAAGCTATACGAAACACGTTGAACAAGTTGTTAACAAAGTTTATGGAACAATGAGATTATCGCAAACGCCTGCGAATTCTAACTTCCCTCATATATGAAGATTTGTTCTTTATAATGATCCATTTGTTGATGTTAATTGTTTAAAGTTTTTTAAACTAAACTTTGAAAGATATTACGGAGTACTATTTATTGATGTTGTCGGTCTGCCTGTTTTAATGTAGTTTGACAGTCATGAAATGTAGAATTATTTTTATTAAATAAAAAAAAGTATATACTTATAAAAATATAAAAGAATGTTATTTTTGGTAATTATATTTTGTTAGCTACTTAAACACTCAAAATACATCCTAACACCATCTATTGCAGCCAACTCTATACTTCTGTTAGTTTAGTATCATGTAATGATTTTCAAATAACACACGTCCTAACGACCGGTATGAAATATCTGTTGCCTACAGATCTCTCAAATAATCGGGGAGCTTAGTGGGGTCAAATTTAGTTTAGATCCATTAGAAGAAGAAGCCGGGAAAGCTGTTAGATCGTTACTTGAAGAATACCGAACAGGGAACCGTTCAGAAACTGTACCTGGTAACGAGTGGATTCATACAGCCGCTCAAAAGCTTCAAATTACATCCCAAAAGGCGCTTTTAGTTGAACGAAGATCCATCAAGAAACTTCTAAGACAAATTACCGAACAAAACAAGACTGAAGGAAACAACAAACAACAAAAGAAGCTGATTCTTTTACATCTTTTGGATTTGCTTAATAAGTATGGAAAGTCAATTGCGTCTGGACACGTAGAGAACGATAACAGTGTACAAAATCAAGATTACAGCTCCCAAACGGTTGACTTTCGTGCTGACCGTGAAAAGGATGTCTCGGGTACACTGCCTGAAGAGTTTATGTGTCCGATATCTCTCAAGGTGATGTATGATCCTGTTATTATTGATTCGGGTCAGACGTTTGAAAGAATGTGGATACAGAAATGGTTTGATGAAGGTCATGATGTATGTCCGAAAACTCAAAGGAAGTTATTGAATTATTCGTTGATACCAAATACCGCCATGAAGGATTTAATTTCAAAATGGTGTGGAGCGTACGGAATCACGGTCCCTGATCCGTATATTCAGCTTTCAAATAATGCTAACTCGTGGGAAAATTCTCTTACTTCGGTTAATAGTTTGAGTTCTATGTATAGTCTTCAACTGCCGGCTGACTACAGTAACGTATCACTGAGTTCTTTAGATAACAGTCGAGTTGTTGAAGATTCTCGTGAATTTGATGTTGAGTTATCCTATGAAATCGATGATGCACTTCCGTGGGAGGCTCAATGCAAGTTTGTACGAGATCTCATGACCCGTTTGAAAGATGATGATCAAGCTTGTAGCTTGATTATGTGTGAGAAATTAGTTGGATCGCTCGTGAGATTCTTGAGGGTTGCACATGACCGAAACGACGTGAAAGCTCAGAGGATTGGATTGATGTTGTTGCTAATTTTGGTTACAGAATGCAGGTACTTATGCTACCTGATAAAATTTATTTGCTTTCGTTTTTCTCGTGTTGTGTCGATTAAAAATAAAATAAAATATTTCGCTCTTTCGTCGTTGCAGGAGTATAAAATACTTGAGCAATGATGCACACCAATTAATAGCGGAGTTTCTTGAATCCGAAGTAACGGAAGAAGCTCTTGCCGTTACAGAAGAGTTGTCTGCGCACCAAAACTGCAGATATGAAATTGCGTCCTCGGGTTCTCTCGCTTATCTTCTCAAGATTCTTGATACCGAACTAAAAGAAATTCAAGCACGGGCCCTCAAGATTATCTATAACTTGACTTCAGCAAGAAACGTTCGTTCTTTAATCGATTCTTCAGAGCTAATCCCTAAACTGGTCACGCTTTCCGAAGACGACGATTCACTCTCAGTATACTGCATAGCAATCTTGACAAATTTATGTGGAATTCAAGATAATAAAAGCATTATCGCAGAGACAAAGGGGTGCATGTCTTTCATTGCTAGAGTTCTCGAGAGTGAAAGTATTAAGGAACAAGAACAGGCGTCGGAGATTCTTCTTTCTTTATGCTCTCAAAGCATTCAATATTGTCGGTTAGTGATGGACGAAGGGGTGATCCCTGCATTGGTTTCTATTTCTGTTAACGGAAACGATAAAGGGAAAGCTAAAGCACTTGAACTGCTTCGGCTTTTGAGAGACGCAGAGCTTGAAGATCACGTCGAACAACCTGCTGTTGCACAGGTTTATGATGTTTCAAAGGATTCACATGGTTTGCATGCAGAGAAGAAGACATCGTCTAGAACGTCACGGATCTTCTCTAGGTTTCCGTTGATTTCCAGAACTCAAAAACGGAAAGTGTAGCCGTATAGGTAAGAATTTGTATTTTTAATGATACAAAATACTTCATTACTTAACTAACCATGTTCATCTGATCAAGAACCTGAACCTGAACCGCCGTATCTTTTGCAGCTTTCGCAGTTCTTTGTGTCGTAGTAATAAAACGGGCAGTGTTGCATGGTTTGATCCAGGAATTCGCAGTTTTGTACAGGTTTGTAAAGTCGAATCATTTGCGCATATAACACGTTATAGAATCTAACCTGGGTTAAGATTAACTGTGATGAATCATGCATGATTCATCCTGCTGCCGATAGAAACTAGAAAGATATGTAAATAGTAAATTATTGTATATAGCCTTATGAAGGACTGGTTTTGTTAGTTCATTTCTTCAGTTTTTTATACATAAGTTTTGTTGATTGTTTTATTTGTAAGATTTTTTTATAAGGTTTTAGATTATCTGAACTCAGCTTAGTTTGGTATTTTGTCATTATTTTCAAGTTATGTGGTAAATATGAAACAAAAGTATTTTTTGTTGTCCTCATTTGCTTGTTTCTTGTGGCTTAACTGTATTGATGATCATAATACTGCTTTGCCATATCTTTTGAACCATGCATGCATGTTGCTATATGTTAATGCGGATAAATTAGACCGAGACGTAAAACTTAGAAAATGGCTAAGTCGATCTATGAGTCGCGCCTTGTGACGAACCTGCCAAACGGGTAAAAATAAACGCGTTGGGAGGGGCCTGTCAAACGGGAATATAGACAAAAAAAATGTTGAGCTTCATACGCACGTTGAAGCGTGTTAACCCACTAAATTTAGAATGAAACGTAAAATAAAAGACTTGCGAAAGATGAAAAGTATGGGACCAAAGTTGAAAGTAAAAAAAGTGTTTGGGTTAAAATGCAAAATATGAAAAGATTTAGGTTTAAAGTAAAATATATCAAATCAAAGTGTTAAATTGCCAAAGAAAGTTATGGATTAAAAGTGAAACATCATTTAAAAAAAAAAAAAAAAAAAAAAAAAAAAAAAAAAAAAAAAACTCTAAGCCTATTGTACAACACCGTAAAACAAAAAAAAATAGTAATTAAGAGGTTTTATAATGTTACAACTTTTTTTTTAACGGCTAAGTTCCTCCCTCATTTTTTACACCCCTTCTTACACCCATATTTTTCATTAAATACACCTTTTTTTTTGTCTCTTATAAGACTTGAACTCCCAACTTTCTCTTTGAAACCCAACACCTTTACAATTACACCATAAGGACGGGGCATAATGGTACAAGTTACAACTATACAAGTAATTTTCAGTTATGGCCACTGTGAAAAATAAAAACTAGAAGGGCCTTTGTGATAATCAAGTAAATATGCTTAATGAAAGTCGACATTAGACTCATTCTCCCAAAAGGATGCCCGAGAGTGCTCGGAATTAATTCGTTGGCCGTTAATTAAAAAAAAAAAAGACTCATTCTCCCAAACACAAAAGTCAACATAAGACTCCTACTTATATACTAGAAACTAAGAGCAGGTTGAATATTTTTTATTTTTTATTTTTATTTCCAGCAGGTTGCATTTGTTAATTTTTAAAAAATGAATATGCAACCAAGTTTTGTTTTTTTCTTAGTCCACATTCCGGCATAATTCATTTTTTTTTATGAAAACAGAGTTGTATATGAAATATAGTAAAAAAAATTGTATCACAGAGCTATAGCAAGTGCTGGTACCATAATAAACCGATTAAATTCCCACCATGTAGCGATCGGAATATCACTAGTTTTACACAAATTCCATCTTGCATGCAGTTTGGACTTTGGTGTAGTAACTCTATTAATCAGACTCTACTTGAAATTAGAATTTTAACCTTAGAAATTTGGGATTCTTGATTGAAGTTGAGCAAACTAGCAATACACTATTTGAGTTCTTAAAACAAAGAGTTATGACATTGACATCAAAGTAATGTGTATTGTGATGACAAATTGGATGCTAAATAACGATGCTTTGGTAGGCTTAGGTCCGTTTTAGAGCATAAATTATGAAATTACGAAGTATATGTCTACATGAATCGTACAAGTATGTTGTGGCGCATATTCGTATGATGCTCACTCATGATATGTTGGTATTTCGTGTCGAAAGTGTACAAATACATGGTGTGTACGTCCCTGAGGTTTGCCTCAATTAACAGATTCTGTCCACCCTTGAGTCCCTGTTGTTTGTTCATTTAACATAAACCGTCTAGCCCCTATAGTTAACTTTTGCGTCTCGCCCCATGCCCCCACCTTCTTCTCCATCTATAGCCCCTACTACCACCCTACCATCCACCACCAAACTTTGACAACCTTCACCAAAATGCATCATCTTCGTCGCCATCCTCTAGTTTTCATACCCACAAAGAAACTAATGGAAAAGTTAACATCCGTCAAAACGACAATCGTTTTGTGTTAATGTAACATTATTATAAACATACATTTTAACATGTGTTACTTAAAAGAAAAATGACTCAGATCGCGTTCAATACAAAACCAAGTTTAAGTAAAAAACTAGTTTATCGTAGGAACTAACCCGACTATGAATATCAAACAAAATCGCGCTAAATAATGAACAACACAAACTTTAAATAACAAAACACATGTTCACATAACTACTCTTGGATCCAACATTATATCATCTTTTACAGAAATATAACACTGACCTGATAGCAAGATTCATGTCATTCACATGCTGGTTTTGTATCAAAGCTGCTAAGGCAGATCGCAAACGCTTGGTACGCAGAAATTGGGTACCGATAATCCATTGTGAATATATCTTGTCCAATTTTCCCAAACTGTAAAATCACTTTATTTTGCTCTGCATCAGACACATTATCAGAAGAACCAACCGACGCCACCAACTGAAAATTCTTCACTGAAGCAACCGTGACCCGCCCTTTGAAATTTAAACACCAACATTGTAGTTGTTCATGCCACCTTGGTGATTTGTTCTTAAGGACCAAATAGTCGTCGCTAGGTAACACTTTTTCTTTCACTGAAGGTGATGGTAACGATAACGACGATGACAAGAGAGGAAGATTGTCTTGTGGAAAAGATTTTGGAGTTGGGGCGGTACCGCCTTCTTGAATTGAGGAAATGGGTATATAATGCATTGAACAATTCATTCGTCTAGGCCCACGCGTGCGTAGTACATTCAGCTCGTAGGAGATAGTGGCGATGTTGTAATTACACGCTGGTAGACGAGGAGATACTTGCTTTGTGTGAAATCTTCGACTTGAACGGCTATGATTAGCTTGAAACGCTTCATCGTTTGGAGGTTGACTATCGTAGACGCTGAACTTGGTTCCAAGAAAATTAGACCTGTTAAAAAAGAACCTTTTGATTATTAACTATTTATCAAACATTAATAAAACCTTTCTATTAAGAAACAATTACATATATTGTTTTTGGACAAAACTTGCCTTAGTTTCCCGACGTAGGTAGAGCTAGCTCGCGAAAAATCATCTGCCACTAAAGAGATCAAGAATTCTGTACTTGTTGCCCTTCGGATTCTTTTAGCAGCCAACAATAGCTTATCACTCTCGTCTTCGGCTGTAAATCACGTACCAAATAACTAAGATTTAGCTTGTGTATGTATGATCATCTAAATACAAAATATTCAAGAAAGCGTATAGTTCTCGAGCAAACTACGCTTAAAAAAATGCATGATTACTAACATGGAGTCAGCCCAAAGTACAAACGGAAAGTGGAAGTAGCTCGATCTCTTTTTATGTAGCACTGAATTGGAGCATCACGAGGACCGGGCTATTTTATCAGTCGAAAAGATAAACATATTCAGCGTCACAAACATCAAAATCATCGAAACATCTTTAATATTCATCATATGATTCATATTCCAAACTTACAAAATCTAACCTGCTTCAACGAAATAGGAAACGTTAACCGCCCACATTCTTCAGGAGTCTTAACAATCTCCTTAGTAACATCTCTCCACGGCTTACAAACCGACGCACAATACACAACCACCGTTCGAGCCGGCCAAGACGTCTCACTCTCCTCCACCCTACGAATTATATCCAACAGCAATTCAGGAGGCAAGTGAGCCCACCGCCCTTCTGTTGTACACTCCGCCGAAACCAAATCAGGGACAACATGCGATCGCGTACAGTTCCGCCATTGTTTCCCCTCAACCCCTCTTCTTCTTGACATGCTCCCAATACCATCTGTCATCTCCTTCAGCTCGCGCACGATGTTTTTAAACGACATCTTGATATCACAAGTTGCAAATCCTCAACAACTCAATGAATAACATAAGCTCCAAAGCAGCAACCCTAAAAATAACCAGACAATCTAGGTTATAATTAATATATATATTACTTTAAGATGCAGACTAAATTGGAAGCTGACTTTACTTCTTACAACATGTGAACACAAAAGAAACTGCCATATTTGACCAAATTTCAACCAATAATATTAAAATTTTTACAAACTTAATTCCTTTGGGCTTTGAATCAGTCTCCTTGCTTTCAGGCTTTCACACCTTATCAACAAAATCAAAGTACAATTTTCAAAATGGTTATTTTCATATGATTTTGCTAATGATATAGCAATCTAGCACATCGAAACAGAAGGCAGACGAGCAACAAACTGTGCTGCTAGCCCTTTTTTTGATAGCAAAGCTTAAGTCTTTTATAAACAAGATTCAAAACATTACTACCCATGACCCGTTTGACTCGGCTAAGTAGCTCTATAGCCTCGGGCGCACGAAAACCAAAATGATTGAAAGCAAATAGTACAAACACATTGAAATAGAAGGCAGACGGGCAACAAACTGCGCAGCTAGCCCTTCTTAAATAGTAAAGCTAAGTTTTTTTAAAAACAAGATTATAAATCTTGAAGTTATAACATTACGACCCGTTCGACTCGACTAAGTAGCTCAACTAACAAAACCCAAATGGTAAAAACAATAATAAGTGTATACCTAATTAGCAATTGGATGAAATTAAAGATAGGGTTAGATCAGATGAGTGGATCCAGTTTATTGCATACTTTTTAATTAGATCACCGTATCTCCGCCGTAATCGCCGCCGTGATCGGCGGGGTGTCTGGAATGAAGTGAAAGGATTGATTGAAGGACTAAAAATATGATCTTGCACAGTGTACTGAGATGATCTTTGGTGATTGATTAATATTAATATTATTATTTTAGCAAAATGTATAGTCCCTACCACTTCTGTAGAATGTAAATCATTACATACAAGCCGCGTGCATATATACCATCAAGTTACACTCATGTATACCCCCATTACCCCACCACTAGTATTTGGATGAAGTAGACCCGTGCGCGTTAAGACGCGGTTACATTGAAATATCGAACGGATTAATGTAACTATTATGTGACATGTGGCTGATGAATCGAAAGGGTTTATCATAGCTTTAAAGAAATAGAAACCACACGAAATGCAGAGTAACTTGAATTTTTACTGTCGAATGAAAATGTATTATATTTAAAGATGTTTGGTTTGGTACGTAACGAAAACGTATTATTCTTGTACTGACTTGTTTCCCAAGAAAAGGTTTCGTCTAATCGTAGTTCAACTCCAATTTGTACTAATGCGTACATAAAAATTTACATGTAAAAAGTTAGTTTTTTTCAAGTAAAGGAACGAAATGGGTAAAGTTGAAACTTTTGAAACTCGAGGAGGTTAACGACAAATTAGTTTTTTTTAAAGAAAATCATATGTTAAAACGCATATTATATATGGTACAAACGTAAAGTTGGAACATTAGAAACTTGAGGGATTACACGTTGAAGTTTGCAAAGACAAAGGACTAAAATTGCAATGTGATAAAACTTTGAGTAAAAATCACAATAGGAAAAGTAAGGGTAGTAAAGGAAATGCAAATATATAAGGTGCTGGTAAAATGATGCCATTTCACATAGTCGGAGGGTGGATATATCATTTTGTATAGAGCATGGATTAAAATTGTCATTATATATCATTTTGTATAGAGCATGGATTAAAATTGTCATTACTAAGTGTGGGGTGGCATATCTTTTTTATGAAAAGTGAAGGGTCAATGGCGTAAAATCCACCGACATTGATCTTTAAGTTATATAAGAATATGATTAAGGGGTTGTTTGGTTGATTAAGTGCCGAATCATTAAAATGGTTTGAATGGTTAAGAGACTCTGAATAGTTAAGAGCTGAATCATTCAGCATCCCTTATTAGCTTAATGGTTCAGCACTTAATCATTCCATTCATATGTTGAAACAAACAGTCTGAATGTTGAATGATTCAGACCTGAATGGTTAAGAGGCTGATTAAGAGGCTACCAAACAGCCCCTAAATATATGAAAATTGTTAATGCGTTATTTGGGTCGTGGAGATGGTTCTAAACAGGGGAAGGAAACCGAATACTTGAAACAGAAGAAAGTTGTTCGGTTTGATTGGTTGAAATATGCAAAGTTCGTTCCTTATTTAGTTTGGCAATTTATAGTTTGGGACCGGTCATGTAAACTGATTGTTTTGGGATCCGGGCGGTCCCGGGGTACCACCATGGATAGGAGAATTAAGGGTGGTTGGTGATGTGATGAACGAAGAAGAAAGGAGGCAGCCGTCGGCAAGAGGAATGCGACCGGCAAAGAAGAAAGGGACGGCGGTAGGGTTTAGAGGATCACTTGGACTCGTGATACCATGAAAGTGTATAAATCGTGCTCTTCTCATTAAGTTTACGGGTATAAATAATACAATAGATCTCCTATCTATGGTAACTAATTATCACAATAATTACAAATAAATACAATTCAAATCATACTAAAATTATATCAATCTATTATCTATTAATCTATTATCTATCAATTTTAATGTTTATTATTATTATTTTTTTTAAATTTGTGTTAGGAATCAAAAGTTATGTGTACATATTATACTTGGTTAGAAACTTATGTATTACACAAGTTGAATTTGGCTTAAACCATATGGATGATTTTATAATAACTTAGGCAACTTGACTCAAACCACATGGTGGTTGTGGGTTAGGGTTGGGGTTGTAGATTATGAGTTTTAGTCTTTTTAGAGTGATACTAAAGAGAAGGAGAGTGAGGTGAGGGTTGGCAGGTTTATTATAACAAAAATAAAAATAATTTTTAATTAAAAAAATAAGTAAATAAAGTAAAAAAGATTAAAAAAAAAAACAAAACAAATAGGACTTAGCATTAAAAACATATGGAGTTAACAAAATGGACAAAAATGACAAGAAATTATAAACGCCGGAGACACAGATGAGAATAAAAAAAGGATTTTGTATTATTTAGCGAATTTGACCCAAACCACAGGGATAAAATGCAATTGACCCTAAAGTTTTATTAATTAAGAAATAGAATAAAATGGGTACAATAAAAGAAGCGAGATAAATAATCTTAAGCTTATAAATTGTGACATAACACAACCGACTACTAATTGTTCAAAAAAAAAAAAAAAAAAAAACCCACAACCGACTACTTATTTATTAGGTATAGGTTAATGAACAACCCTTACTTTTTTTTAAAAAATTTAATACAATAATATCTTTTTTAGAGAAATAAATATATTATCGTCTAAAGTCGCAAAATCAACAAAACCGAACTATCAGAGTGTTAGACCGCAAAACCACTAATATTAACTTGTTGGCCATCCCAACCAATTTGGTTTGTATTTTCCCATAGCTGTAGTTATTGTTTGATTTAAAATTTCCGTTAAAACTAGTCAAATTGAACGATGAACACCCCTAATTTGAGATGGTGCAACCCAATAGACTTCATTTTATATGGAGAAAGTATAGGATACAAAGTATCCTTAACCTACAAAGTGTAAGAAGCCACCACAGCCTGACACGTGTAAACCCTAGTTAATTCTAACTAACCTAATCCTAACCCAGTCCAGTTTGATTTAAAAGGGGAAAAAGGTAATGATCCTTCATATCATTTTTTAATCGTTCATTAACCACCACCACCACCTGACCCAACCGCCGGACCAAAGCCTCACCGATCCCTCTCTCCTCTAACCTTCGACGCCTTCAAAACCCTTCACGTTGTTCGCTTTCAAAACCCTTCACGTTGTTCGCCTTCAACCCGACCTTAATCGTGGCTCAGATCTAGTCACTTCCTCTATCAAGACAACCAAGAAACCAATATCTCTGTGTCTCTGGCTAATCACAAAACAAAGGAAAAAGAAGAAAAAAAGAAAAAAAACAACCAATCCATAAAAACATTACCTCAAGTGTGTGTGAATATAGTTGTTTTGTTTGTTTGAGGAAAACAGAGTAAAATAGGGAGAAAAGTGAGGAAAAGGTGAGTTTTTATTTATACTAAATGCTTTTTACAAAACCAAATGTGTTTTATAAAATACAAGTGCGTTTTACAAAAAACCAAATGCGTTTTACAAAACCAAGTGCGTTTTACAAAAACCAAGTGCGTTTTACAAAAACCAAGTGCGTTTTACAAAAACCAAATGCGTTTTACGAAACCAAGTGCGTTTTACAAAAACCAAATGTGTTTTACAAAACCAAGTGCGTTTTACAAAAATCAAGTGCGTTTTACAAAAACCAAGTGCGTTTTATAAAAAAACCAAGTGCGTTTTTGTAAAAACCAGTTTAAATAGTGTTTAAAAAACTAAATGCGTTTTATAAAAAAATCAAATGCGTTTTATAAAAAACCAAATGTGTTTTATAAAAAACCAAATGCGTTTTATGATTTTCTGTTTAACAGTTTCTGATCTTCGCGTCTGAAACTTTTTTGAAAGCCATTTTTTTCTTTAATTCTTCTTCTATTATCAACATCGTTCGTTTATGTGAATAATACATGCATTGATGGTGATTTTTGAACATGATTCTACTAATTTTATCAATTGAATTTTCATACTCTGTTTTTTTCTATTTCTGCAAATACATTTTGATTTTGTTTTGTAATCGAATGTTTTTGATTGTTTAATCATTCTGAACGTTTAATCGAGTTGAAAACGATGAAAAATCATGTTCAATCGTTGAAAATTTTTGCATCGATTATGTCTGTTGTTATGATTTCACAGAAATTTAAACGTGTTTTTTCCTAATTTACCCTTGGTTAGATTAACCCAAATATGATTAGGATTGTTAATTACCATCTTGCCACCGTCTAAATCTAATGGCTGAGAATGCTTCTTACACTTTGTACGTTAAGGAACTTTGTACGTTAGCCTCTCTCTTTTATATGTTCTGATTTTTTAAACAAAAGATTAACCCACTAAAATTGTTTCCACCAAAATACCAAATTAATGTCTCATGGGTAAGCCTTTGTTAACAGTTTTACTAATTGACATTCTAAGATCATCTACTAATTTTTAAAAAAAAAACCTCAAAAGAAAAAAGAAATATTATTCTCATCTCTCATTCCTTTTGAGAAATGATTTGAGGCATGGTTTTAATTCTATTCTATTTTTATCCTTGCTGGCAGATGACATAGACGTATTAATTGTATTCTCCATATAAGTCTCACCCACTGAAATAAAATTGACATCCACAATATTGTGCGAGAGAAAATCCTTAACATCTTTAAGTTGACTGACGTTGACTTCTCTAATACTTTCAAATTTGGAATCAACCCCAGATAAGTTGGTGGTCCTTGGTGTTTAGTTTTAAAGAGCCTTTTATTGAATTGGGTTTGTGTCTTTGTGACACTTGAAATTAGAAGAATTTTATAATAAATGTCGAGTTTAAAAATATAGCGTATGAATTTGGTGTGAAATTTCAACTGTTTATTTCTTGTTGGGAAATAAAAGAGATACTCTCCAAGGTGGGGTTGGGTCCAATTAGCAACTCTATAAAAAAAAAAAAAAAAAAAAAAAAAAAAAAAAAAAAAAAAAGCAACTCTATAAAAGATAAGGTGTTACTTTACTTGAAGTCAGACGCTCGAGCCCTGTCAATGACGGATTTTGTGTAATTAAGCCGTTTAAAAAAGGTATATATATATATATATAGGGACAGGTTCAAATACAAAGTAATACAAACGTGCAGAAGGATCACTTTGTACATGATAATTACGTAATGCCTTCATGAACATACAAAAACATTACGTAATTATCATGTACAAAGTTCCTTCGCACGTTTCTTTTACTTTGTAGAATAACCGCCCCCCTATATATATATATAGGGGAGGGTTATCTTGAGAACGCTAAATATTGTGAGAACCGTGAGAACAAGTAAAAAAATCAATCAAAATCAAAAATTTTTAATGCAAACCTCATTATAATCAAAATACAACATTAATAAATGAATTTTTTTTCCAAATAATTCATCTTTTCTTGCAAAAACACTTTCAAATTAACTTTTTACACATGTGTAAATGAAACAGTTTACACATGTATAAACAGTAAATTTACACATGTGTAAAAACAAATTATTTTCGTATACGTTAGAATTTTTACGCGTAATTTGTGTTTTTGAGATGGAATTTTAGTAATAAAGACAAATGTAAAAAGAAATTTGGAATTTGAATGGTTTTAGATGCCGTTCTCGCGGTTCGCACGAAATATGGGTGTTCTCAAATTAACTTTAGGGGAAAGTTAATTTGAGAACACCCATATTTCGTGCGAACCGCGAGAACGGCATCTAAAACCATTCAAATTCCAAATTTCTTTTTACACTTGTCTTTATTACTAAAATTCCATCCCAAAAACACAAATTACGCGTAAAAATTCAAACGTATACGAAAATAATTTGTTTTTACACATGTGTAAATTTACTGTTTATACATGTGTAAACTGTTTCATTTACACATGTGTAAAAAGTTAATTTGAAAGTGTTTTTGCAAGAAAGATGAATTATTTGAAAAGAAAATTCATTTATTAATGTTGTATTTTTATTATAATGAAGTTTGTATTAAAAAAATTTGATTTTGATTGATTTTTTTACTTGTTCTCACGGTTCTCACAATATTTAGCGTTCTCAAGATAACCCTCCCCTATATATATATATATATATATATATATATATACACACACACACACACACACACTCACTCTCTAAGCTTGTGTTCCCGAGTTTACTAAATAAAAGAAAAGAAGAGAAAGGGATATTAAGAGAGAAAAGAAAGGAAAATATATAATTTTATTTCGTGTTCCCGAGTTGAAAAGAAAAGAAAAGAAGCTAAAGATTTTATGTGTTCCCGAGTTGAAAGAAAGAGAAAAGAAACGTATATTTTACGATTATACCCTTGTAAGATTTTATTATATGTTAAATGAGAGGGTATATTGGTAAATGATATAATTTAAATTTTTTTTACTTTCCCTTCCTTCCGCTTCCTTCCAATTTGGAAGGATTGTTATTTGGGATAATTTTCCTTCCTCTTCTCTCCACTTCTTTCCTTTAATGAAACTCTGGAACACAAAACTGTTCCCCTTTCTCTCCGCTTCCTTTCTTTTCCTTCTATTATTAAACTCTGGAAGTAAGTGAAATTCTTGTTTTCTCGAACCTTTTCCGTAGGCTCATAATTAAGCTAAAGTAATGGAATAAGCATCTATATTTTTATACGTCAAATCTTCTTCATAGTGTGGTATACATTATCGAAGAGATAAAAAAACAACTGATCTTGTTCCCATGTCCTTGGTAATGACTCTAGAATGGTCGTCTTCTTAGACCGGCCTAACCAGTCAACTTATTGTCTTTTTGGATTATGTAGGCCATTAACAATATTGTTCATCTTTAAATATAGAATTCGAAGAAACAAAAGTGTTCTTCTTTTAAAAGTTGAATCGCCGCTGTAATTTTTTTTATCGGCGAACAACTGTGTGGCAACCACCCTTGCGGGGCGCCGTGTCCAAGAATCGACTACTCGACCTCCAGCAGCCCCCGCCTTCTCCCGATGCGCGGAAACCCGAGCCCCACCCGCCCGAAGGCACGACAGTGTTATAGAACTCGGTAAAACCTCGCCGCCCGTTAGATTCGAACCGGCGCCACCCGTATTCGATCTTCACCCGGATACCAAATCGCCGCTGTAATAATCAACTCATCAATCATTCTCGAATTGGATGAAGAGACGAATCAAAAAGTTTGATAAAGTTGAAGGGTGTGAAATTTTAGGAACTCTAGATAAATTAATTACCTTTTATTTTTTGAATGACAGACAGGTAAATGAATTATCGTACCCTAATGTTAGTTGTTGGTCCTAGTCCTAGCATACTTTAAGTAGAAAGGGTAGGTGGTGCAATGAAGCTGTTCATGAACCGAGCCGAGCTAGGACAAGCTCGGGTTCGGCTCAATTAGAGACATTTATATCTATGACTTTTATTCAATCATATCAGAAGTCTCTACTCTCTAATAGCACAAATCTATTGATGTTTGTTGTTTGTTCATAAGACAATCATGTTTATGCAATCAATATTCTCAACTTAGCACAATATTATTAGAGTGATACTTTTACCGTTCCATGTCCATGACAACTGCATCATACAAAGAGAATAGAGAAACTGGAGGCTTCTTTTTCTTTGATGAATTTAAAACCATGTCATCTTTGTATTATGTGGTTTATAAACTCTTTACAATTGTATCATACATAGAGAGTAGAGGCATCCTTCACTTGTAGCTCAGTTGGTAGGTAACCGGGCTCTCCTTTGGAGAGACCCGGATTCGATACCCACATGCGATATTTGAGGGATATTAGGCAATGAAGAGGAAAACCTGTAAGCCATTAGTTGCGCAGGTTCGAATCTGTGATAATCTCTGCCACACAATTAAAAAAGTCACCATTCAAAAAAAGCATAGAGAGTACAGGCAAGGGAGACTGGCGATCTAATGCTGTCCTGCATTGAACTTTGGTACCATGACAACAGTTTGACAACACTCCATCTACCACAATGCATTTCTAACAATTTGTACCTTTCAACATTTTTATATACGAACATGCAACGGTCGCTAAATTAATAATGTCAGAACAACTTCCATCTAATAAGACGAGTATATTTAATCATTAACTTGTTTAACGTAAAACATTAATAAGATATAACAAGTCTCATACTTAAGGAAATGTAGACACACCAAGATGAATTCATATACATATATTTTATTAGTAGAAACTAAAACCCGGTCATCCAAACCGGTTCGGGTCAACAAAACCCGTTTTTAGTGTTTAATAATTCAAGCTTTCACTCCAAACAAACTAAAAAATAAGCATTACTTTTGCTTAACGATAAAGCCCAAGCTAAGGGAAGACAGTTTCGGTAAAAGCCCAGTAACAGAGTTGGTCTTCTGTACCTCTCTTCAAAATTTATAACATTAAACTTATCTTTTTAAATCTTTATTTATTTTTTATAAACTCAACTCATCTGCACATATTTAACTTCCAAGCTTTCATTTACATCTATCTTACTCCTCCTTTCACCTAATTTCTATATGCAAACACACAATATATATAGACACATATTTGTAAGTATGTATATCTTCATCATTCGCTCTAAGTTCATCCGAAAATATGGAGTTTTGTGGTGGTGTGGACTTCTTCTCCAGCCGAAACGGCTGCCTGCATCTTTTTGTTTTCGGGTTTGTGTTGTTGGGTTGTCTTCAGGTTGAAGCTGCCACCAAGAAGTATCAGTTTGATGTGAGTCGCGTTCACGCTCATTTATATAACGTTTAACCAATGGCTCGTGTCTGGTTAATCAAACACGACTCACGTTAACCAATTACCAAAACATTCGTTAAGCATGATGGCTGGTTATATAAATTATTTTCACTATGACGTTAAAACGGGTTGATGGGTCAGCCTTTTTTATTTAACGGGGTTAAACATGCCAACCCAAACATGACATGTTTATTAAACGGGTTAGAGATGACAACTCAACTTGATTATTTTCAGGTCGCGTCAAAATTTACTGCAGTTAATTTAACCCGTCAACCTTAGTGGGTCCTAAGGACATGTTTTGTTTAACACCATTCTCTATATGAACAGGTACAAGTGAGCAATGTGAGCCGGTTGTGCCACGCAAAGCCGATTGTGACTGTAAATGGGATGTTTCCTGGACCGACTATTTACGCTCGAGAAGGCGATAGAGTCAGCATCAACGTTTCAAATCACGCGCAATATAACATGTCAATCCATTGGTAAATCCCACACTTATTGATCATACTATCTTGTCATAATGATACACTTAATGGATTCAATTCTTTGGGTATCCAGGCACGGTTTGAAGCAATACGCCAATGGATGGGCAGATGGACCAGCATACATAACACAGTGCCCAATCAAGACGGGAAGCAGCTATGTTTATGACTTCAACGTTACAGGTCAAAGAGGGACATTGTGGTGGCACGCTCACATTCTTTGGCTCCGAGCCACAGTTTACGGTGCAATTGTCATTTTGCCCCAGCAAGGAACCCCGTACCCGTTCCCGAAGCCCGACAACGAACAAGTCTTGGTCTTCGGTAAACCACTCACTTCAGCATATATCGAAATTGAGTTGTATCTTTCTAAAATACTCTCATATATGATCCAGGGGAATGGTGGCATGGTGATGTGGAAAACATTGTGAAGCAGGGGAATGCTATGGGTTTGCCACCCAACATGTCTGATGCCCACACCATCAACGGCAAACCCGGTCCTCTGTTCCCGTGCTCCGAAAAACGTAAGTCAATTGTATCGTACAATGAAAAGATAAATGTATTCTAAAGATCGTTTTCGGGATTTTCAGATACATTTGCAATGGAAGTTGAGTCAGGAAAGAAATACCTTCTGAGGATCGTAAACGCTGCCCTCAACGATGAGCTCTTCTTCGCCATTGCAGGCCATAACGTGACGGTGGTTGAGATCGATGCCGTCTACACCAAACCCTTTACCACCTCTGCTATACTAATTGCTCCTGGTCAGACAACAAACGTTTTAGTTAATGCCAACAGTGCTCCAGGGCGGTACTTCATGGCAGTCCGTCCGTTCCAAGATGTTCCGATTCCCGTCGATAATAAAACCGCCACTGCAATCCTACAGTACAAAGGCATTCCCAACACGGTTCTCCCATCGCTACCTCAATTACCATCACCCAATGACACTGCATTCGCGTTAAGCTACAACAAGAAGCTTCGGAGCCTCAACAGTCGTAACTTCCCGGCAAACGTCCCTTTGAAAGTCGACCGAAAATTGTTTTTCACCATCGGGTTAGGAAAGAGTGTGTGTCCAACATGTATTAATGGAACCCGACTTTCGGCTTCACTGAACAACATCACGTTTGTGATGCCGCAAACCGGGCTTCTTCAAGCTCACTACTCGAAGATGAAAGGGGTTTTTACCCTCGACTTCCCAGATAAGCCACCAACACCTTTTAACTACACCGGTGCACCCTTGACGGCAAATCTTTTCACTTCTCATGGAACCCGATTGAGCAAAATCCCCTTCAACTCAACAGTCGAACTCGTGATCCAAGACACCAATTTACTGAGCGTTGAATCCCACCCGTTTCACCTTCACGGATACAACTTTTTTGTCGTCGGAACAGGCGTTGGTAATTTTGACCCCACTAAAGATCCATCCAAGTATAACTTGGTTGATCCGCCTGAGAGGAATACCGTCGGTGTCCCAACCGGTGGGTGGTCAGCCATTCGTTTCAGAGCCGATAACCCAGGTGTTTGGTTTTTTCACTGTCATTTGGAGCTGCATACTGGTTGGGGACTAAAGACGGCATTTGTGGTGGAAGATGGACCTGGAAAAGACCAGGCCGTCCGTCCTCCACCTAAGGATCTTCCACCGTGCTAACTATAAATACCAGGCGCATGATTGCTCTTCGAAATAAGTGTAAATTTGCAAATGTTTGATCAATGTTAACATTTCAATTGTTATTAGTTAAACTATATTTTTTATTCAACTTTTTTATGCAACTACAAGAAACATTGAAGTATAACCATGTTTCTACCTGTTTGCCTGCAAATTATGGCATTGTATTGCAGTATGTTACAGATACATACATACCTGTTATTCTGTTAACCCAACTAAAGCTTTCCAGTAATGTGAGCCTCGCGTTTCCTCAACGAGGAAGAACTCAGTTTCTCTCCACTAGATTCTTCAGATACCAGATTCACAACTTCAATCTACAATAGAAATAACCCCTGCATTCAGCCATTGTTTACAAATAACTTAAAGGCATTCAGAACATGCACCTTTAGCTGTGAGAGACCGTTCTCGGCCCTCTTCTTGTTCACCAATAATCCACCCGGTAGAGTCTCCTGGCTGACAAAGAACTGTACGTCACAATATACTCAAAACAACGAAACAGTAATTATTCTACCAATTTTGATATAATAAATTAAAAACTACTAAAGCGCCACAAAAGTTTAAGCTTTAACAATGGTAAACTAGGCCATGAAGAAAACCTGACAACAATGGCATCGAGATTCTTATCAACAATCGAAGGACCATAAGGATCTGTGATATGTACAGCTTCTACTGTAAGGTTAGGCTTGATAGACTGAAACAATAAGGAAGAACAAGTTCAGTAATCCACTCACAGGGCGTGTATAATAACTATTAATGGAGGACAAATTCAGCGATTAACAAATATGGCACCTTAACGAAATCTTCAACAGTTTTTATTCTCTTTTCAATAGGCATAATAAGATGGGCAAACTGCAAGATAACACAAACAAAAAAGTATACTGATTAGACGTGAACTTGGTTAAAATCTTGGTTTAAAAAGCATGGAGCGCAAGGTGATGTGTTCTATTTACAACCAGAAGCCGCATCTCCCTCTCTGTACTACAAATCAACATTTTTATCAAGCAAACCTTTCATAATTTCTTGATCCCTTTTTTGACTCTCCGACAAACCCTAATATTGACCAGTTTTCACCCGGAAGTACATGAGGCACCACCTCAAGGCCCTGATGCGTTTTCTTCATAGTTGTTAAAATTCATTGCCTCGTGCGTCTAGGCCCATTTTTTAGGCGAGGCGATGCATTTGCGCTTTGAGTCGAGGAAATTGCGCTTTAATTCTCCAGGTGATGGTTTAGGCGCCGATTTCAGCTAGATTCCCAAATTCCGGAGAGTTTCCAACCAAATTCGTTAAATTATGGCTAGATTCCAGCCAGATTTCTACTTTTATCAAAGGAAAACTATTTCTATACACTAATACATCAATATTTAAAACTTTTGATACAAACTAGATGAAAAATAATATTGATTTATTATATTTTTACTTATTTTCTTTGTTCGCTTTTTTTGCGCCTCACGCCTAGGCCCCAGGCGAGGCCTATGCGCCTTGAGTGCGCCTAGCGCCTTTGATAACTATGGTTTTCTTGATCGCCTCGTGAGATTCACACATCAGGGACGCCTTTTTAAACCAAGGTTCGAATAATCCAGAGTCAATACAATGACAAATGAGCACAATCATAATAGATAAATGTCGTTTTGGGAATTCGAGTTCTACATTTCATCAATATAACTCTATGAAGCGCTGGAATGATTAAATTAATTAACTGAACTAAAAAGGAGCAAGAACAATTGAACAAACCTGTTTCCTAGACAACATAGGGCCATCAAGAATACCGACTACAACTCGATCCCTAGCCAACTCTGCAGCTGTCTACAATACATCTCATATAAATCTAACGAATAACATATCATACATAATATACAACAGACTATGTTTGCATTGTAAAGCATAAAATACATATGCAAACAAACCTTGAGAAACAGACGATGACCGTCGTGTAAGCGATCAAAAGTACCTCCTAGAACAACAGATCCATAGGAATTTGGTGGAGATATTATTGATGAAATAGGCACACACTCTGAAATTGAGTCCTTGATTGTCATAATATCTATTGGAATATCACTTAATTTTTTTTAACCTAACAAAACAAAATGAAAATATCATATGACAATCATTTTCACCGGAATAATTCATCTACAAAACTGCCATAAAATCGATATTATCTTCAATATAACTTTTTGACATCTTATGTATAATCTAATCTATAGGCGAATTTGATTTTAATAATCCAAACTTTGCCTTGTTGGCCGGAAATAATCTATACTTAAGAAATTCCCAATAACAGTCCCAACTTTCAACGTATTAGCCGATAATGAACTTTAGTTAACTGAGAACTAACTCAGTTAGTTCCATGTCATCATCCACGTTAGTTCTCGGTTAACAAAAGTTGATTGTCGGCCAATACGTTAGAAAGTTGGGATTGTTGCAAGGAATTTCTTAAATACAGATTATTGCCGGCGGCCAACGAGGCAAAGTTTGGATTATTAAAATCAAATTCCCCTAATCTACAGGAGACGTATTAATTTGTGCACTATAACTTCTGTTGCAACTAGAAGATCATATTAAGTTAGTAACCTAGCAAAGCAAACTGGAAATTGACACCGGAATAATTCGACTACAAAACTGAGGCAAAATCGATATTATCTTCGATGATATAAATTGTTTGATATCTGATTATAATCTACAGGAGACGTATATGTGCACTATGACTTAACTAGAAGATTATTTTTAATAATTTAATCTAAGAAAATAAAGTGAAAATATTACAGAGATAAACTTGAATTATTTTCACGGGCATACACTGGAATAATTCATCTACATGTAGGCATATGAGTGTTGTGAAACAATATTGAAGCATACCTTTTGTTTTGCTAACGGTTACGCTGCTAATTTAGTAATTTATCGATAAACTTGAAGGAGCATAACAGAAGATGAAACGAAGCTTGGTTTCGGACCGGACTCAATTTTTTTCGATTGGTAGTGGCAAATCGGTGGGAGCCGAACTTAACCGGACTAAATTTACCTATGAAAATCGCAAATTTATACCACTTCTTATCCTTCATCCCTGGATGAAAACTAGAGGTGGAAGTGAAATGGAATTGACGCCAAATAAAATAACTGAACGGAGATTTACATGTACAGCCCTTTTACTTTTGGAAAAGAACAATTTTTGAAACCCGGACTGGACCGGTCGGTCGGACGGGAACTGGGGGTTGAACTGATCCGGGTTAGGGTATTGGACTGGGTTTGTAGCAAACTGGGAACTTGGAAGGTTGAACCAGATTTTAAGCGGTTCAACTGGATTTTTGTAATATGTTTTCAAAATTTATCCTTTTTGTTTTACGACACCATCTGGTTCTTACATCTGGTCTGACCGGTCGGACCAGTGGACCGATAAAGAGACCAGTTTGACATCCGATCTGGTTTTGAAAACGTTGCTCATAAGAGAAGTTGCAACTTATTGATGTCGGCTAAACAAGAAACGGATGAGAGGTTCCATTTAAGACGTGCTTGTTATCTTTGTATGAACATGGACAGATTAATGTAGTTTCATATTTTGAGGAGGTACGAAAAGTCGAGAATGCTCTAACCCAAAATAATACGAGGTATTTAAGGTTCAATTAAAGTTGATAAAAATTATTTGAACGAGAGCTTTATGAGAATTCTTTTAGGTCTTTATCAAAACCAAAACGCACTTCACCATAAACATAAACATAATTGATAGGTAACCTAACAAAACAAATAAAAATTACCTAGTCGCAAAATTTCTATGCGTACTTGTGTATTTCTATTTCTTTTCACCTAAATTTTCATTTTTTATTTTGGATTATTTACATATATCCCACTGATGATCTGGTCGTCACGGGTGATGCAAAACCTAAATAACCTAGGTAGTAAGGGTAAATATGGTATCGAATCTAAGGAGCGGGTGGTTAGCGAATGTTGTTTAGTTGATTGGAAACTATTGCTTATGAAGACGCTATGTGACTTATGAAGATTGCACTTGGTTCATTTAAGAAAGTTTAGTTAGAAGGAGTTTTGATTTATGAAAATTGGAATCGAAATGTAAGGCCTTAAGGGGCGCTCCTAGATTATTCATTTTGTTTCACTGATTTTAACCAATTATACACTGCCACATCACTTCACTGAAACACTTTTTTGTAGGCAGCACTCCATTCACTTTACTGAAATCTTTATTTTTTATTATTTTTTTTAAAAGAAACATTAATTAAACATATTATTAAACTAAATAAAATAAATTACATAATATTCCATAAAATAACATCAATACATGACATCAAACATTATTTAAAACCGTAAATAAATACTAGAAACACGGCTATATTATAAAACACCCTCTCATAGCTCTCCAAACCTCGACCCTCGGGTAGTTATCAGTGTGTAGGTTTCGGTATTGGTTACGGGCTTCTTCAATCCACCCATCTGCGTTTAAAGCCGGATTGTCGTGCATCGCATTAACGACTAATTGTTGAAATACTACGCACTTCGACTTTAACGATATAAACTTTTCATATATTGCGTCCGTTGAACGAATGTTTTCACCCATTTGTTCGTTGAATCTTGTGGCAACCGCTTTCCAAAAACTTTGTTTTCCCTGGGGTCCTTGCTCTTGAACATTAAGATAGCTATTCACCCAGGCGAGTTCATCCTCCAAGCTCCAGATTGGTGCTCGCACACGGTTTAACGAGGGCGGGATTGGATTTGGATTTGGGTTCTGGTTTGCCATTTGTTTTCAAGTTCAAGATGACCAATTGATAAAAATTGGCTATGGTTTTATACTAAATTAACGGTAAAAAATTGTTATCGTTTTATATTAAATTCATTCAAACGGTCAAAAAAGTAATAAAATAAACACTAAAAATCGACCGTTGCATTTACTATTAATGGTTACCAGCCCGTTAACTATAACCAGAAAACGGTTCACGGGACCCCTACCAGCACGGGTGGCGGCGGTGTTACCGTGCTATTAGTGGGGTACTCGTGCCCAATTCTAGTGGCGCCCCGTCCCCCCTAATAAAAATAATTAGTAAACAAATTAGATTGTAAGCAATTAATTAAAAGGACCACACCTAGGTTTCAACAAATGAAGTCTAATGTTATCACAAATGGGTCAAATAATTATGATGCAATTGGTGTTAACGGATTGATTGTTTAATAGGCTTAGGTATCAAGAATCATCAACATTCAAAGATGGACAATACTATACTTCATTACACTAGAACATACAACCCTATGTTTGTGTTAAAGCAAGAAACCATATTTATGACATTAGAAATTGGCACAAGAACAATTAACTAAAATGGCTTCAGCATAAGATTAATCACGATTTAACACAATAGTTCAAACACACAATTACACAATTAGATTTTAAGAAATACCCAAATGTTTAAACCTTAGAACTCCAATTGTTTACTTCCCAAGTGTGATACAAAGAGATTAGCCACTCATGGCCATGGAACTTAATTCTTCAATAATTGGGTCTTGAATCTTGAAATCTTGAATAATAGGAGGATTTGATGTTCTTGAATTGTATAAAATGATTAGGATTGATAGGATGGAGTGGTTGTGAAAGAAATACCCAATAATAAGCCTTCAAGGTGTTTAAAAACCAGAAAATCCAAAACCCCCGTCATGATCCTCATTAAAATTCATTAAAAACCAAGTTTGACTGAAAGTGTTATAGGCTACGCCAGAATATGGCGTAGGCGACGTCGGCTCTTCTTTGGCTACGGGATTTTGCTCTGTCATACGACATTTTGGTCTCATTCTCCTACGCCAGTGACGTCAGCTATGCCAGAAGTGGCGTAGGCGACACCAGCTTGTCCCGGAACACCCGTTTCAGCTTTTCTTGTTCGGTTTATCACTCCTTGTGCTTCCGAGATGTTCCAAAAGCTCCAGATTTGCACTCTTTTTGTGTTAGTACCTGAAAATCATAAAACACATCAAAGTAGTGCTATTCCATAATCATTTATGCATTAATCAATCAATTTAGCTTTGTTAACTCTCGAACTTTTGCCAACCCATCACCCACTATTTAGAATCCTAGTTACATATTTACCCAACCCAAAAAAAAATTTGAACGGCAAGTGGTGCAACCGGTGGAGCCCCGGCTAGCACCCTGAGCCAACCTGTACTGATTACACATTCCATCTGAATTGAGGATCTCCCCAGGTGGAACCCCCATATGTGGTAAACATGGCTCCGGCAAGAATCGAACCCAACCTAAAAATTAAATTACATATTTCCCCTTCATGAAGCAAAAGTACACAAATACCCTTTCAAAACATAAAAAAAAAACCTACTGCAGTTTCTTTTATTCCAAGATCATTCTCCAAAGAGTGAAAAAATGACATAAAAAATACTACTTAAATGGGTAAATATGTAAATTTTTTATGGTTTAGTATAAAAAGGGTAAAATAGTCATTATCTAATTTATTTTTAATGAAATGGGTATATTTAATATTTTTCACTTTTAGGGAGAGGAATATGTAATTTAATTTTTGTTTTGGGCAAATATGTAATTTATTAAGTTTGTATGTGTCAAATAATAATTCAAAAGTTCAATATTTTACAAATCTTAATACCAAACCGTAATAGTAACAGTCTGTTGAATGTTTAAATCCTACGAAATAAAAGTTGTGATGCATTTATTCTACTGTTAAAAAAAATTGTGTACTATCTTCTTTGTCGAGCTATTTTGGGTAGGGTGGCTACAAAAAAGGAATTATTGGCTCGTGGAATTTTGTTATCGGATTCGCTATGTAGCAAGTGTGGTATTATTGAGGAAGAAGACACGAGCCATGCTTTTCTTGGATGTCTTTGGGCTAGATCTACTTGGTGGTCCATTCTGGTTTGGTTAAAAATCCCAAGGCCCTTGGGCTCATTTTCTTTGACCTATTGGTTTGAGCATCTTAAGAAGGTCTTGGGCTCGAAGTAGTGTACACGGTTCTCTTGGATTTGGAGAGTGTGGTTGGCTTGGAATGTTATGGTCTTCGAAAGGAAGTTCATCCGATTGCTATTGGTGGTGGACCTAATCAAGGAAGACGCTTTTTTTTGGATCTCTCATGGTGCGAAGATTCAAAACCTCTTTTAGGCGGATTGGGCCAATTTTGATGTAGCTTGATTCATGTAATTTTGATGTAACTTGATTCGTGTAATCTCTGTTTTGGTGTTGTATGGATGTTTTGTTTTTTCTAGCTTCTGGCTGGCTCTTTAAATTCGGTTATAAAGTGATTTCCGTTAAAAAATCAAAAAAACCCAAATATATTGTATGTTGAAAACATACCATATAAGAAGTGGAGGAAGGCGAAATAGTAGACGAAGTATAGGAGCAAGGAATTCGGGCTTCGACTATCGGAGCTATTTTCGGAAATGATAAAGGAGAAGCTAATCGGACTTTGGGAAATGAGTTGCCAGAAAGTCAAAAGTGGCATGGGGAACCGGGTAGGCAGGTGGAAGAGGAACAGATTAGTGGAAACCAGTGTATGGAGACCCCAAAAATGGCGGTTGCGATTTGTAAAAGCCAGGACAATGGCTTGGAAAGCAAAATGACGGGGCCTGTGCACATGGATGAACCAGAAGCTTATAAAAGATGTGAAATTTATTTCTTTAGTTCTATGGGGAAACTGGGTTTGGGGGATAAGAAAATGGAATCTAGTGCAACTTTGCATTGCTCATCTGATGCCCCATTGGAGAACGAAATGCCGCATGTGCATGGGGTACATGCGGGACAAGAAAATGGAATTTTGAAAGCTCCTAAAAAATGGTGCAGGCGTAAGAGGACTGAAGGGGACAAGGTGGTGCAGGTAGTGGGAATGGTAGAAAATATGCTATAAGGTGATGAAGGGGTTGGAAATGTTGAGGGTCTGGAATAAGGGTAGAAAATATACGATATAATAGTTGTATATTAAGGGTGGCTTATGGCGTAACTTACATTATGTTAGTTCCTCACTTGTACAATGTATGTTTATTTTGAGTGATGAATAATAGTAATTTGCCGATAAAAATAAAAAAAAAGATACGATAACATATTCCTCGTTTATTTTCAAATTAAATCTAAAAAAAAAAAAAGAATATTCATGGAATATATTAAAGTAAAGTCTCAGCAACACATGTCCACCCATCAACAATCGATCACATTCCTTTCCAATCCAACGGTCCTAAACCTCCCTTACGTACGAAAAAGAGTCAATTTTGCGTCCACTCTACTTGTAACCCTTCCAAATCCCTCTCCTCACATTTTTTGTCTCCAGATTATCAATCACTACTTTCCGTAAGTTTCTTACATCTTCTCATTCTTCATCTCCTAATAATAATATTATCATTCCATCACCCTTCCATTATTATTATTATCCCAACTTAACTACACAAATTCACTTTCTTATTTTGCTTTACTGGTAACATTTATCTCACTAATTTACTTGCATTTTGTTTTGTTTTTTTTTTTAAACTTTTTTACATCGATTTCTTTTCTAAGTTAAAACGATTGAGTTTATTAATCGATTGTCATATTGATTTATTGTTTCTGTTATAATTTGTTGATCGATCAGTGTAATTAATTTCTAATTGTGGATTGCATGAACTTTATTAGTTAATTCGTTATTGAAGAAGTTGTTGTGTTAGTGTTACAGTTAGTGTTAGTGTTAGGGTTTGAATGTTTATTGTTGGAGATTTATAAATTTATAATTTATAATTTCGCTTCTGTTTTTTATTTTTATTATTATTATTATTATTATTATTATTTTTTGTGATTTAGTTTTTTT
Source organism: Ambrosia trifida (assembly GCA_028751855.1). NCBI lineage: Eukaryota > Viridiplantae > Streptophyta > Magnoliopsida > Asterales > Asteraceae > Ambrosia > Ambrosia trifida. The sequence continues at coordinate 98,055,244 of CM054123.1, read as the reverse complement.
TTTTCAAGGAATAAAGTATGTTTTATAATAAGTGTCAGATCTGTTAATTTGATGCCACTTGAAGATGCAAATGCTGACTTCCATGTGAATCTGTTAACTCTAATTTTGGAAATGTTTTATGTGATAATTATGTTTTAATTTGATCTTCAATTAGGAGAATTCTAATTTTATGGAAGTAATAAGTAATAATCACCAAAGGGGTGGTTCTCTAGCGGTATCCGGATGACTTTCTCTCGAGGAGGTCGCCGGCTGGTGTCTCGTTTGTGACAAACCGACAAAATGTTTGTGATTGCGGGTGTGGGTGGCATGTATTGCCTGTGCGTGTACTCCCTGGGTGGCCGGGCTTTGTTGGACATTCAAAAAAAGAAAAAAACTTATAATCAACTCATATTGTTTGAGGATTGACGTTTTAATGTAGCATAAATGTTTAGTAGACAAATTAAGTACCATCAAACTCACCATAATATCTTTGTGTGGAAAACATGGGATTTAATACACATTCTCTTGCTCTTCTCAAAAGGAAAATGTGAGAGTTTGATAGTAACATATACTTTATATAATCCGTTGGCGTTAAATTCCCATGTCAACCAAGACGGTATTGTTTGTTTGGCAATTTTCAGTCGATTGTGTCAGATGTTATAGTTAGTTAGTTTCTTCTCTTGATTTTTATACTCTTTCACCATAGGTGTGGTCCCTTCTAGGGTATAACTGCTTGATGTTGACGTTTCACATCTTATAGGTGGAAAGGTCACCCATCAAGCGTGGGTCGGGTTTGGTAACCTTTGTCAATGATTTGCACCAAGCCGTATATATGGGTTCGGGCCCATATCCCATCAATCCTTTTGTATAGTCTAATGTACTCACAATTTCTGTACGAAAAAAATTCAAAATTAATTTATACCTTTTGAAGTCAAAGCTAGTTCACTTAATTCTTCTGGTCAACTGGGGAGTCTTTCTAGTTGATTAACATCCAAGCTTATACTTCATTTGCAGCGAAATGGCCTCATACATTGTAATTGTGATGCATCACAAAAATGCAAGATGATAGTGATATATGCAAATTTTGCTGTTTCACTGTTAGGTTTGCACGAAGAGTTCAATATCAAACACTTTAGTGTTAGATGTCCATATCTTGGCAAATCGAAAATTTGTTGAGAGTTCATTCAACAAAACAGTTAAATTCTTGTAGGATCTTATTTATATCTTATCAACAAGATTAGCTAGTGACGAATTCTAAAAACGAATGAAGCTTGCGAGCTTGATTAGTTGCTTTTAGTATGATTGATTTTCTGTTAGGTGCAGACGGTTGCTTATTAAGTGAAAGTGTGAAACTTTATTTAAGAGTAGATCATTGTATTGACTGTATTTATTAAATCCATCGTGTGCTTGCATCTTTTTTTCTTATAAACCAAAAATGGTTATTAAATTTTGAAGGGAAACATGAATAACCATGAAGGACACGGAAGTACTCGTGTTGCTCTCAATGAAAGGATTCTCAGCTCTATGTCACGAAGATCTGTTGCTGCTCATCCCTGGCATGACTTGGAAATTGGTAAAACACTTTTTCCAGTTGTTGTATCAGTGCTATTTAAATAGCCTTGCATCAGCTGATTATTTATTAGTTATGACTTATGACTCTATGATTTAAATGTGTATACCAACTCAATATTTTTTTTTCTACAGAGTCCATTTTAGTATAATAACGACAAACAGTGATGTAAAAGTCGGCCTAGGCGGCTGCCTGGGCGGCGCCTAGGCGCTAGGCGAGGCAAAATATAGGAAATAAGCCCTAGGCGGGGTCCTAGGTGTTTTGAGGATTAGGCGGTTATTAGGCGGTCCTAGGCGGTGGTTTTTTTTTTATTTTTTTAAAATTCTACAAATTTGTAAGTATTTCTTTATGTGTATACATCTAAGTATTTCTAACTAGTATTATGTGTACATATCTTAACATATTTTAAAAAAACACCTAAATCTGTGTGTATATATATAAAATACGTATAAAAATACCAAAACGCCTAACTCCGCCTAGTCCCTAGGCTAGACCCCACCGCCTGCCTAGCGCTTAGCGCCTTCTACAACCTTGACGACAAATATTCAAAAGCATCCCTCTTATGATTAGAAAAAAATTGTTCTAAATTATCAAACTCTGTTCTTAAAAGTTGTTTTTGTTGTGATATATACAGGGCCGGGTGCACCTCAAGTTTTCAACTGTGTATGTTTCTCAACATTTCTACTAATGGTGTTATGAAAAGTGAAATTTAGATTCTTGTAAATCTCGAAGTTTATTCCTAAGTTATGTAAGTTTGTGACAGGTAGTTGAAATTGGAAAAGGAAGCAAAGTTAAGTATGAACTTGACAAAGCAAGTGGCCTGATCAAGGTAAAACTTCTCATTACTCAGTACTCATTTTGTAATGTGAAAAGGTTGTGTTGCCCCTTTGATTATTATCTGCTTGCAAGATTCACTCAAAGTTCCCATTTGGGATCCCTTGGAAATTACTTGTTTTTCTTAGTTGCTAAAGATATATTTGCATGTAATCATCTTCGCCGAAGCTAGTTGTTTTTGGTCAACAAGGACCCTGTATATTGTTTTTCTTAGAGGGTAGTTTAGTGTTGTTCAAATCTGTCCCTATTTAGCGAATCATACTTGGTTATCGGATGAACATGTTTGAGTATGCACATATTGATGTGCAGGGACTCGTTTAGAGAGAAACAGAGGGTGGGATTGTTTGTGTAAACAAACTTAATATTATCCACACAATACAAAATGACAACATCTTTGGGTATTTATACCCTTACATAAGTCAGTTAATTAACTAAACATTGAACCGACATGACCTTCTAAATAACCGACACGACTGTTTACATTTGGCGCCTTTTCTCGCTGCTTTGACTTTTCTAGTTGACTTCTAATATTAACTAAGTTTGATTAAGATTATATTGAATATTTTCTTTCTAACAAGTCTGTACACAATTTTTCACTTTCATTCATCTCCATTTTAGAATCTACATTGGCTGATGCGGTGTTGATGTATAAAATTTCAATATTAGGTTGATCGGATTCTTTACTCCTCAGTGGTTTACCCACACAACTATGGTTTCATCCCAAGAACCATTTGCGAAGATAGCGATCCCATTGATGTGTTGGTTTTGATGCAGGTACTCTTATTATTAGATATGCTATTATGGAACTTACTTTAACTGCATCTTGAATTCAACTCAATTATAAGTTATAACTAAAACACACGCTTTTTCCTTCTAATCTCCCTTGTACAGGAACCTGTACTGCCTGGCACCTTCCTTCGTGCACGTGCTATCGGATTAATGCCTATGATTGATCAGGTAACTTATCATTATTATTTTTTGTAACCATGAGAACCCGTTAGCGAAAACTTATGGGCTCCCACCAATACCCTTCTAACTAATAGCACCACACAAGTGGTTTTCAAGGGGTTAAGGCAAAAACCAGAGGAAGCAAGATTCAAACCTTGACTTCTGCCAGATGGGATGGGACGCATACCACTGTGGCACCCCTTGAAAGTTTCATAGGCGCATCTTATTTATAAATTGATAATTTGGTATATGTTTTGTGCATATAGGGTGAAGCAGATGACAAAATCATAGCAGTATGTGCAGATGACCCAGAATTCCGTCACTACACCGACATCAAAGAACTCCCGCCCCATCGCCTTGCTGAGATCCGCCGTTTCTTTGAGGACTGTATCCATACATTTGTGTAAAAAGTAGAATATATTATATTTGTATATACCTCTTAGTTAATGTCATCATGTTTTTGGCATTCTTAACTTGATGCGTGCAGACAAGAAGAACGAGAACAAATCAGTGAAAGTCAACGACTTCCTCCCTGCCGAAGATGCAGTCAAAGCTATCGAATATTCCATGTGAGTCCAAAATCTTGCATCTCTTTCTGTGTTTGTTCTTTGCATACATCGATCTTACATTTACGCTTATGAATATTTGTGATGACAGGGATCTGTACGCCTCGTACATTGTTGAAAGCTTGAGGCAGTGATTCGATCTGGTTTGTTGGTGCAGAAACAAGTAATCTGGTACATGACTCTCAAGAGACTTGAAAAACTTGTAATGGTTATAATTGCTGAATGCAGTTAATGTTTGACATATTTGAATGATTTATACTATCTTGCTATCTATATTAATTTTAATGGCAAATTAAGTACACAAGGTTTGACCAGTGATCCTTTGCACTATTGATGTATAGAAGCTCTAAATCATTATTTTCAAAAAGCTGTATTATTAATGTTATACTTTCATACAGATTATAAAAAGTTGGGAAGTCTGGTGAGGTGTTGTATTACTAATGAGGTATAAATAGTTACTGTATAAATCTTTATGTGGTTGGTACAGTGTATAGGAGAATCACTCATAACAAATGGAATACAATATGAATATTGAATTGTTTACCAGTATAAACTAGTTTAAATTTTGAACCAGATCAAAAATAATAAAATGGTTAACAGGTTATTTATTAAACACAATTCCTTTGTAACTGAGCTGCAGTATTGTCAAACTCATATACCCATTAGAATCGTGCACGATTGTACCCCTTCTCATGAAAACCCGTTTGACCCATTAACCGGCAAGTATATATAGGAGTGAGATTAGAGGGGGTGTGATATTTGTAGCCTAGCGGTATGAAGGTGCGTCAGGTCAACCAACAAGGGTTTCCCGACCGATAAATGATGTTCTTCCCTAATGGTTGAGGGTTCTAACATCCACACAAGTTGATATTGCCATATGTAGTAGTAGTATTGATGGACTGGGCCATTATCTCCTATTCTACTTCATAAATGAAATATGGGTTTTTTTTTTTTTTTTTTTTTTTTTTTTTTTGAATTTAATAGGGAATTTGCCATTGGACTATTGGAGTACTGGAGGTCTGTAGGATTATCACTGGATGTGTTCCAAAGTGTAATATTAATGCTTACATTCTAAGCTCTTTTTAAAATCATATTAATATTATAATTCCATAGCTTCTGTAAATCATATTTAACACATAAAAATTGGAAACATAAATATGGCAGGGCCAAAAGTCACCTAAAATGTATTATTGAAAGAAACCTCATACATCTTTTTTTGTTTGGTCTAATCTTTAACGACGGTCACTCGTCAAACATATGGGCTAGTTGGTGGTCTAACGTTTGTGTTTATTAGTGGCCGCTGTCCATAAGCAAGTGTACCATGAATTTCGGTCTACATAGGATGTTTTTTTTATCATTTGATGGGTCATATACTCATATTTAAGATCTGCCCATTTGTTGCTACTACTAAGGAACCACTTGGATGCACTGTTTGCGTATCGGTTATGCACTACAGTTACTACTCTAACCATATGCCCCAATGAGTCATAGACCCATAGTTCAGTTACATATGGTATTACGGTTCATAGCAGATGCAGATCAGTTAATTTTTTTTACATAAAACTACTTGTTTTATAAATAAAGTTTTGCCCTTTACATCCAAAGACACTGAGACAGATAACAAGAGCATTATTTATGTTAAAAATGTAAGGTATTACATTTGTCCAATTTTATGTCACAACAACTTTATTATTTTTACATGTTTTATGTTTTTATTTTGCATGTTATGAGAATGGGCCAAGTTGATGAATTGCTGACTAAAGGGATTGCTGATTAAAGGGAAGCCCAAGAGTTGAGTCCAGTTCGAGATAAAGGAAGGCCCAGATAAAGCCCGGCTCATTATTGGATGGCTCGGATTGGATTGCCAAGCTGGCAATCCAGTGTTATAAATCAAAGGCTCAGATTAGCTAAGATTGTGTTTTCACGATCTAATCCTACGGTCATTAGTGGCTCGGGTGTGCTACTTCCCGAGCCTCATTTGTGTAATATAAATACCCCTTCTCGAGATCAGTTCAGTTTTTTAGCTCATTTTGTACGTTTAGGGTTTCTTTCTTTGTGCTTTATCTCTCTGATCTCTCTCAGATAACCTAGGGTTTAGATTGTGTGTTTGTGTTGTTCATCTCGAATAACACAAGTTCGTCTGTAGATCTGTTAGGGTTTATATCAGATTATTGTGTTAATAATCTGTAGAGTGTGAGAGTGATTGTAGTGAGATTTCTTTTGTATGTAATTGATACATTGGGTATTATTTCTGGGTTGGGTTCATAATAAAGAGTATTTTAGTTTTTGATCCATGTTTCTTAACATGGTATCAGAGCACTAGGGTTCTCTGATATTTTTTGGGATCTGATATTCCGCTGCACATCTGGTATTGTTGGATCTGAATCATCTCCCTGGAATATTTTCTTGTGTATCTTGTGAAGCACTGGAAATAAGCGATCTGGTGAGTTAGGAGTGCTGAAGCTTGTTCTCTTCTTGATCTTGTAACCCTAAGTGAAGGTTACAGATCTTGAACTATTTTGGAGGATTGGAGCTTTTTTTCTATTCTTGATCTCGTAACCCTAAGTGAAGGTTACGGATCTTGAACTGCTTTGGAGCTTGCACTCGGTGAGATTGTTCCACTCTTGTTTTTTGTTTAAAAGTCTTGTGTCTAGGAGCACTGACCGGGTTAGGTGGACCGGTATTGGCTCAAGTATTTGGTTGTGTCTGTCTAGGTCCTTAGAGGCTCCCACAATAAGACTTGCGTTGGCACCCTTGAGTGATGAACCAACGATCTTGATCACTGTTGTGGCTTCGCCTGTGTCTGTCTTTCGTATCTGACTTGATTGTGTGTGATTTACTGTCTTTGTGATCTCTACTTGTTTTCTGTGATTGCTTGATTGTGTATTGTGTGATATAGTGATTGATCAATGGTTGATGATCAAGTAGTTGTTCAAGGGGGAGGAGGTAACTCTGAACCTGGTACTAGTGAGACTCTGATAAGCAAATTAGATGCTAGTGATCCATTATACCTGCATCCATCAGATTCTAGTAATTTGACCATTGTGTCTATAAAATTAAAAGGGTCTGAAAATTACAATGTGTGGGCTAATGCTATGCAACTAGCATTACAGGTTAAAAACAAATGGGGCTTCATTGATAGGTCATGTATTAGGTCTGTTGATAATGATGTGTTAGGTAGACAATGGGACAGATGTAACTCAATAGTACTAACCTGGATTTTAAACTCAATTAGTGAAGATTTATACATGGGACATGTGTTTTCTAAACTTGCTAGTAGTGTATGGTCAGAATTAAAAGAAACTTATGACAAGGTTGATGGATCAATAGTATTTGATTTGTATCAAAAGATTAACTCATTTACTCAAAATGGTAGTCCTGTTTCTGAATACTATCACAAGTTGAACATTATGTGGAGACAACTTGATCAAATATTGCAATTACCTGCATGTACATGTGAAGCTGCTGTAGAGTTTAATAATTTTAGTAGCATGATTAAGCTAATGCAATTTTTGATGGGTCTTGACAGTGTTTACCAAAGTGTTAGAACTAGTTTGTTGATTAAAGATACTCTACCTTCTATTAAAGAAGCATTTAGTGTCATTTCTAGGGAAGAATCCCATAGAAATGCCAGTAATGCTAATAGAAAAACACAAGGCATTGCCTTATTTTCTAAAACTGATCAGAACTTAGAATTTAATAACACAAACAAGGTGTCTAAACAAAATCTTAAGTGTTCTCACTGTAATAAGATAGGTCACACTGTTGAAAGTTGTTTTGAGGTTATTGGTTATCCATCATGGATGAGGTCAAGGGGTAAGCAGGGTAAAAAGGTTACTGCTAATAATGCTTCTATTACTGATAAACCTGAGAATAATCTAAACAGTTTAACTAGTGATCAGATGAGCAGGTTACTGAGTCTATTAAGTGATAAATCTAAAGATGGTCCTCAAAGCTGCAATGTGTCAGGTAGTTTTATTAGTCCATTCTGTGCTAGTGTTTATTGTAAACCTGTGTTTTGTTTTTCAAGTAAAGATGGGAAAATTAAAATTAAGGGTTGGATATTTGATTCTGGGGCAAATCAACACATGATTAGAGATGAAAGAGACCTAACTGAATATATAGATGTGTCTGAGTTAAACATTAGAGTCAAACACCCTAATGGGACTGATGCACTTGTAACTAAAATTGGTAATGTTAAGTTAGGTGATAAGGTCATGTTGTTGGATGTTTTTGTGGTTCCTGACTATAATATCAATCTTATTTCCATTCATAAGTTGGCTAAAGATAATAAGGCTCATGTTATCTTTGATGAATATAAATGCTATGTTCAGGACTTAATATCCAAGAAAGTCCTGGTGACTGGTAGTCAAGTGGATGGTCTGTATTTCTGTGGAAACTCCTTTGTGTGCAATAAGGTGTGTAGTGATAGTGATTTGTTAAATTTGTGGCATGATAGACTAGGGCATCCATCTGAAACTGTTTTAAACATTTTGAAAACCAAACTTGAGTTAGGGTCTGTTGATAGTCATAGTCCCTGTGAGATATGTCACAGGGCTAAACAACATAGGGAACCCTTTCCTTTGAGTAATCATAAGACCACATCCTTAGGTGACCTTGTTCACTTGGATGTGTGGGGACCATACAAGGTGCCCAGTAGAGAAGGAGATAAATATTTCCTCACTATAGTTGATGATTATTCAAGAGCTGTTTGGGTGTGTCTTATGAAACATAAAACAGAGGTGTTTGATAACATTTGTGAATTTGTTAATGTTGTTAAGACACAGTTTAAGAAAGATGTTAAATGTTTCAGAAGTGATAATGGTTCTGAGTTTGTAAATGTTAAAATTAATAACTTTTTTAAAGAAAAAGGTATTTTGCATCAAACATCCTGCACATACACACCCCAACAAAATGGGGTGGTTGAGAGAAAACATAGACATCTTTTAAATGTGGCTAGGGCATTGTTATTTCAAAGTTGTGTGCCAATTGGTTTCTGGTCTGAATGTGTTCTGACTGCTTCTTATTTGATCAATAGGACTCCTTCAAGTGTATTAGGTGGTAGAACTCCATATGAACTAGTATATGGTTTTGAGCCCTTTCTAAAACATCTAAAAAGGTTTGGGTGTTTATGCTTTTGTACTGTGTTAAATGATCCTGATAAACTTAGTTATAGAGCAGAAAAATGTGTTTTTTTGGGGTATTCAACTGTGAAAAAAGGATATAAGGTTTTTAGTTTGGATACAAAAAACATTTTTTATTCTAGAGATGTAAAATTCTTTGAACATATCTTTCCTTTTAAAGAAGAAAATGTTTATAAAAACTATGATAGATATGATCATTTAAACATAACAAACTTGAATTTTTTTGACATGTATGAAAGCATAAACTCAGACCTAGTGGAAGATCCCGATGATGAAGGAAAGGGCATAGGTAAGAATGAACTAGGGACACATGAACCACTTGAAACCTCAGCTGAACAGTCAAAAGATACTGATGGCTTGGCTGGTTCACAGCAGCCCAGTGTCAGTTCAGCAGGTGAAAAGGATGGTTCTGTGAGGACTGGTGATGAAATTACTTTCAGTTCTGAGGGAAATGACCATCAGCCACTAGAACAAACCATTACTAGAAAGTCATCCAGGAGTTCTAGATTACCTAAGAGTTTAAATGAGTTTATAGTTGAAGGGAAGGTCAAATATGGATTAGAAAGATCAGTGAACTATTCTCATTTATCTGTTAATAATAAATGTTATGCTGTTGCTTTGAATAAAAGTCTTGAACCCAAACACTTTAGTGAGGCTGTTAAAGATCCTAATTGGATTAATGCTATGAATGAAGAGATTGAGGCATTACATAGGAATAGTACTTGGGACTTAGTTGAATTACCTAAGGGTAGGAGTTTAGTTGGTTGTAAATGGATATATAAAATAAAATACAAATCTAATGGTGAAATAGAAAGGTATAAGGCCAGACTTGTAGCCAAAGGCTATAGTCAGAAACATGGCATAGATTATGAGGAAACTTTTTCACCAGTTGTAAAACTGGTTACTGTTAGATGTGTTTTATCCATAGCTGTCCAGAATAACTGGGAACTTTTTCAACTAGATGTTAATAATGCATTCTTATATGGTGATTTGTATGAGGATGTTTACATGTCATTGCCTGATGGTTATTATTCTAAGGATGAAAATAAAGTGTGCAAGTTAAAGAAATCCTTATATGGGCTTAAACAAGCCCCTAGGATGTGGAATGATAAACTTGTGGGGGTTTTGATAGACTTAGGATTTAAGCAAAGCAAGTGTGATTATTCACTTTTTTATAAATTGTCTGAATCTATTACTGTTTACTTGTTAGTCTATGTGGATGACATTGTCATCACAGGTAATAGTATTGATGAAATTAAAAATGTAAAGGATTGTCTTAAAAAACAATTTTTGATAAAAGATCTTGGTGAACTTAAGTATTTCTTGGGGATAGAGGTCATAAAACAAAGTAATGGCATTTGTTTGTCTCAGAGGAAATACTGTATAGAACTGTTAACTGAGTATGGCATGACTGCATGCAAACCTCTTAACAGTCCTATAGAACAGAATCATGTTCTTACATCAGTGTGTAAAGAACATGATAAGTCATTGACTAATATAACAGCATATCAAAAGTTAGTAGGAAAGTTGATATATCTGGCTCACACAAGACCAGACATATCATATGCTGTTCACTATTTAAGTCAACATATGCATAAACCTTTAGATGGACACCTTAAAATTGCTTTCAAGTTACTGAGGTATCTCAAGAAAGCACCTGGAAAAGGTATATTGATCAAAAAACATGATGTGTTTGATTTAATTGCCTATTCAGACTCAGACTGGGCAAAGTGCCTTGAGTCTAGAAAATCCATTACTGGATTTTGTGTATTTCTTGGAGGGTCTTTAGTTTCTTGGAAGAGCAAGAAACAGTCCACTGTCTCTAGATCATCAGCAGAAGCTGAGTATAGAGCCTTGTGTTCTGCTTGTTGTGAGGTGATATGGTTAAAAAACATGTTGTTTGAGTTGAACATAAAAGTGTCATTGCCTATAAAAATGTTTTGTGATAATACAGCAGCCTTGTCTATTGCTGCAAATCCTGTGTTCTATGATAGAACAAAACACTTTGATTTAGATCTCTTTTTTCTAAGAGATCAGATATCTAAAGGTGTTATCAAAACTGAGTATGTAAGATCAGAGGATCAGATTGCAGATATCATGACTAAAGGCTTACTTGTTCATCTACATGAGGTAATGTGCTCTTATTTAAATATGTTTGACCCATTTGGTGGATAAAATTGTGGGGGGGTGTTAAAAATGTAAGGTATTACATTTGTCCAATTTTATGTCACAACAACTTTATTATTTTTACATGTTTTATGTTTTTATTTTGCATGTTATGAGAATGGGCCAAGTTGATGAATTGCTGACTAAAGGGATTGCTGATTAAAGGGAAGCCCAAGAGTTGAGTCCAGTTCGAGATAAAGGAAGGCCCAGATAAAGCCCGGCTCATTATTGGATGGCTCGGATTGGATTGCCAAGCTGGCAATCCAGTGTTATAAATCAAAGGCTCAGATTAGCTAAGATTGTGTTTTCACGATCTAATCCTACGGTCATTAGTGGCTCGGGTGTGCTACTTCCCGAGCCTCATTTGTGTAATATAAATACCCCTTCTCGAGATCAGTTCAGTTTTTTAGCTCATTTTGTACGTTTAGGGTTTCTTTCTTTGTGCTTTATCTCTCTGATCTCTCTCAGATAACCTAGGGTTTAGATTGTGTGTTTGTGTTGTTCATCTCGAATAACACAAGTTCGTCTGTAGATCTGTTAGGGTTTATATCAGATTATTGTGTTAATAATCTGTAGAGTGTGAGAGTGATTGTAGTGAGATTTCTTTTGTATGTAATTGATACATTGGGTATTATTTCTGGGTTGGGTTCATAATAAAGAGTATTTTAGTTTTTGATCCATGTTTCTTAACAATTTATACCCAAATACATCATATTTCAAAGACACATATGGTCCATATATATGCTTCTAATCTTCCCTTCATGCATAAGTTCCAGCCCTTACTGAACCCTGCAAAAATTGGTTAATCTTTAAAATTATAAAAATAATACTAATAATAAACAAACAAACGTGTAAATTTGAAGTTTTAACGTACTTGGAGCAGTCAGTGCTGGGGCTGATCTTGTAAGGGATGTTGACGCCACACTTCCCCGGGAGGCTGCTTGCATAGCTGAGTTTAATGCCAGAGTTGGACACGTACGCAATCTTTAAGCAACTGCAGACAGTCTGACGATCAGGAGTCGACTTTGCAGCATTATTGAGTCCACTAACTCCACCACAACATGCAGGTGGCACATCACCACCTATTGTTAGGTACCCTAAGCATGGCAGCAAGCTGCTGACCACCTGACCGCAGCTAATAGCCTCTGCATGGGGTGCCACCACCACCATGCAAGCGAGTACCAGACACATAACCGTCATTACCATCTTCGCCATTTTGCTAGGATATCAACACAAACTATGTGAAACTGAGAAGTTATGTTGGTGCAAAATGCATTGTCACAAGGTGCATATTTATATTGGAGGTAGGGACCAACATTAATGAAAAATTTAATGTTTTTGATGTATGATCTTTATTCTTTCCTATGTTTGTGTAAACTTAATTGAACTTGCTGCTTGTGTTAGTATCTATTTTGATCGATAATATTAATGACTGAATCCAATTATGGATCACCACAACCTAACCTTCCTGACAATAGTTTTTCAGTCTTTAATTAATATTAACATAAAGAACAAACACAAACGGATACATAAATTAGTCTTGGTGGTTTGCAAAAAAAAAAAGAAAAAAAAAAGAGATATATTGTGGGGAGTGTAAGGGTGTAAGCAGGGGTGAAAAAAATAGGAGAAGAAATTAGCCGTTAAAAAAAAAAAAAGTCTATCAGTACGATTTGCAAATCTTTATAAAAAAGAAATGTACATTTGCCAACACAAAATTATATGATTTGGTTTACAATAAAAAAGTCCGAAATGAGTACTTTTTTTTTTTTTTTTTTTTTGAAAATTCACTTTCATTCAACCACCAAGTGAGTCTTCAAGTGAGGACCGCCGAAACATTACAGCATATACAAGCGCGATAAATGCCACTCTTCCCAAACAATGTCTTTCAACATTGACCTATTCTTTAACCAAAAAAACGAGAAAGATTTCAACTTAGCCACTATATACAATGGCGTAACCAGGAATTTTTAGTTGGAGGGTCAAAGTACAATTTTCGTTTACGAGTGTTTCAACTATTTATTAAAAATAGTTGGGGAAACTTAAAAAAAATTTTGTTGTAAGATACCCCTAACCCCTTCTAATAAAAATAATTGATCGATAGAGTCAACATCCCTTTATATCCCTCTCCCTTGCTTTATGATTATATTCAAGTATATGGAAACACACACTAGAATATTATGATATCCTTAATATAATTTATTATTTATGTGTAATCCACACATGTAGATTGTAATAAATTACACTGCTTAAATATATGTAACTCAAAAATATATTTATAAAAGAAATGTAATCTATCTATATATTTTAATCTTTACAAATACAATAAATATTACTGTAATTAAAAAAATTAACGATTAGAGTAAATATAATAAAAAATATACAATAGCGAAAATTAATTATCAAGTAAATAATTAATAAAAATTGCTGAAAAACAATTCAACCAAACAAAAGTGTCAGATTTTTTTCTCGTAAATAAAATAAATCAATTTTTATTGATAATAAAATAATAAGATTTAGTACAAAATATTGTGCTAGCTAGCTGGCCTATTACTACACAATAAATCAATTTTTTAATTCACACCAGATGACCCTCATACTTTATCGTCTTCTCTTCCCTCAACCTTTCCTCTGAATAATGAGTACGAGTTCGCCGGAGAAAAAAAAAACAACATATTTTATATATCTTCACTCATTTCTCTTCACTTTGAAGCCCTCGTAGAGATGATCAGAGGGTCAAATTACTAAAAGAAACTCTTTGTTGGATACGCCATATAACAGAAAATTTGGTCGGCCGGAGGGTCAGCGGACCCTTCTGACCCTCCTGTAGTTCCGTCTCTGACTATATATATATTACAAACTTTTGCTTCCACCTTTGAAGATCTTCTCATTTCTAGCAATCCAGATACACTAACAAGCCACTATAATAACCTTATATATAACTTTTTTCCCCACTTTTCCACCTCTAGCATCCTTATACAACATCAGAAGATCATGTGTATCGAAGGTGTATATTGGACCCAAACTGCATGCATCATGCCCCTATCTCGTTCCATACTTGAATCGTCAACCACAAGCCCTAAATAAGTGTTGCGTCGATTCCAAACTAAAATCACACAACCTGTAGATCAGGTTTCCGACCCCCATGATTACTTTTGAGATAACACACATGCCTTCATTTGACTCAAGAACTTTGATCCTATAATATATTTTAACGTTTCTAGATCTTTAATCAAGAACTTAGAACTCAAAACAACATTACTTTGTTTATCTTCTTCTAAATTATTAGAAGTAATTATTATGTCATCAACATAAACGAATAAAAATAATCACTTTACACAAACCTTTTTATTCTATTTTATGAAAGTTTGTTTGAAACCTTACAAATGTTCAACTAACTTACAAACTTGTGTCTCATCTTAATTACAAAATATACCATTCTAGACATGTACACATATTTAGACAAGTTTCCATACAGAAACAAGTTATTAATGCAGTGACCAACCTTTTCCACCAGTAAACTAATAAGGATCTCGTTCAAAGTTTCTTCTAGATTTATTTGTAGTCCATCTCAATGTTTTTAAAACCGGTTCAAACCAGCCGGTATACCATTGGACCGGTTTACCAAAGACATCACCGATACGATAGAGCCTAGTCTAATTAGGGTACCCATTTAGTTTTCGAACCACTGAAAAATCCGGTATTACAGTTGCATACCCCGACGAACCGGTTTATACCCATGTTCAATTTTGAGTTTTAACGAGGATGAACCAACTTCTGAAACACAAGGTTAGTTGTTATATATGTTACTTACCTTACGTAGTTTTAGTATATTATGATTATTGGTAACTAAAACTTTCTATTTTTTATATGGGCAAATATCATAAAAAAATACTATACTTTTTGTTTTTTCAAACGAAGGTCACTTAACATTTTTTTACATATAAAAACACTATTTTTTTTTCTTTCAACTGTCACTCAATAATTTTTTTGCACATGAAAAACACTATACTTTATATTTTTTTTCTCATAAGAGTCACTTAAACAAATTTTTTCTTTTGTGATATGGTCATTGTGTTTTTTTTAGTTTTTTAGACATATTCTAATTATATATTTATTTTTGTAACAAATTATATGACAAAAAAACTTTTGTTGCAATAAATGTAATATTAGTTTGGCTAATTTAAATAATCATACAAGAAAAGAAATATAACATATACACAATATTGTTTTTGAAATGACCGAAAACGCTTGAAGTACTTAACTTTTTTAATCAACAACTTCATTATTTTGAATTTTATTTAAAGATAAAATATATATAGGCTACGCTTGCAAACTGACCTGAATACTTAAACGAATTGTAAGGCTCTCTTAGACTACAAGGTGTGGTCATGCCATTGAGGGTGATATGGACCGACATGTGGGTCCACCTCACCTAGCGCTCCAAGGCAAAAAAAAAAAAAAATGCTTGGGTGGTGGTGCCGTGGGCGATTGCTGGGTGGCTTCCACGTCACCTCGGTTTTATTATTTTTTGTTTTAAATTAAAATTAACGTATTAAATAACACATAGCATTTTTATATAATAAAATTATCCTATATGTTTAAAAACAAACTTTTATCCTATATGTTTAAAAACAAACTTTGATGAATAGTATTTTTCTTTAGCTGTCTTTTGTAAACGTATATAGATTTATGTTTCAAATGTGTGACCAAATATGTTTGTAGAGCAGATGGTTTGTCTGGTTTATTGTTAAAGTTCACCCGGGTTCGAGCCTTGCTGGCCTTTTTTTTATTTTTTAGAAATCGTTAAAAGGATGATTTGCCAACTGTCTGTGCTTTTACTGTGACACGTGGTTTTTCAATGAGTCATCTAGAAATATTGATTAGTTGTTTTGAGATTACTTTTTGCATGTTCTCATCTGTCTTGTATCTTGCTTTTCTACGATCATCTTTTTCTGCCTAGGTTATAATATTTTTTCCACTGTTGTTATCTGTTTCTTTTGTTCCTTTTCCTCCCATTTTTCCAAACACAATTCCGCTCCGCTATGAAGAAGTTAGGTTGAGAGATGATAGAATAAAGACGAAGGGGTTTTTGATGAAAGGGTTTTCTGGATAGAGAGATCATCTTCAATTCCTATTTATTAGTAATAAATACTATTTTTTTACTTTAGACTTCTACAAGTTAAGAAGCTAACAGTGGTCAAAATTGTGCTTCGACTATTTGCATGTGTGCTCGGCATTTAATTTGGTTATGGTGGGTGAATGATTTTTTGTTTGCTCTTAATCAGTAATGTTGTTTTAAAATCGATGTTTGATGGTTGTTTATTTTGGTTTAGTTAGTTATTTTGATTTGGTGTTTGTAAGCTTATGGTTTTATTTTGGTTGTCCTTGAGGTGTTTGACATAATGTCTGACTCTTTTTTCACAAGCTTTTTACTTTTATTTTGATTTGGTGTTTCGAAGATTATGGTTTTATTTTGGTTGCCTTTGAGGCACGTTTGACTCTTTTCACACAAGCTTTTTCCTTTCATTTTGGTTTTGTTAGTTATTTTGAGTTGGTGTTTCTAAGATTATGGTTTTATTTTGGTTGTCTTTGACGGAATGTCCATGTTGTGAAAGGTCACCACCGCCACGGTACTCCAGGAACAAGAGGGAGAGTTACTTAAAAATGAGCAAATGAAGAATTTTAGTCAGCGAATGGAATGGTACGAAGTATATGCATTAGTTATTTTGTGTGAGTTTTCACTAATGAAATCCACCTATTATCATCAGGTGCACTTACATTACATAAATTAGTTGCAATCTCCATACGCCATACTAAATCATAGTCTCGGTGCTTACATTGCTCAAAAAGATTTTTTATGTGACTTCGCTATATTGATTTTTATTTGATGCCTGAGTGGTGGGAGCACAATTGGTTTGTTGGTTGATATTCACTTGGATGTATGCATTTTTTTAAAACTATAATGCAAAATATGATAACACAAATTCATATAGGCGTAATGAAACTACTGATTTAGAGCCCTCTTAAGAAGAGCAAAACAATTTGTTCACAAGTATGGAGCAAAAAGAGACAGAATGTATGTCATTTAGAGGAAAGGGTGCATTTTACGGTGCATTTTGCCTTCAGAAAACTGGACTTTACACTTCTAATTTCTTGATTTTGGACAATGAACGGTGGATTGTGTATTATATATTTGATCAAAAGCTGTGCTTTTCAAGCAAACTAAAACCCACACACAAACCTCTGTTGTAATCTAACCTCACCCTTCTTGCCTAATGTTTGCCTTTTATTCCGCTTTCTCTAAAAAATGAATCATAGGGTTTGATAGATCAGCTTTCATCAAGTGCATTTGCTATTGCTTGATGCATGTGCATATGGGCAGGGTTAGTAAATTATAGGCAATGTTTCAAGATCAATAGATTTGAGCAACGGCCATTTGGGGATCTATTTGAAGAATTATATATTTTCTTGCTAATAGACTTTGTCTGATTAAAAAAAAACTACTACTAATAATAGAATTCCTAATTTACCAACTATTTTTTGCCTTTGTTATGTTTTCATATATGAATTATGTACCAAAAAGATATTTTCTTTTTCATTATGTGCAACATGTTGTGATCGCAAGAGCTTTTGGTGGGTTGGGTGCACATGTTGATTATTATGTCGGGTACCGGTATTGTGCTGGTACAAAAGCGCGCTGCGAAGCTCGCAAGACTTTTTTCCTACAAGTTTTTTCCTTTTATTTTGGTTTTGTTAGTTATTTTGATTTGGTGTTTCTAAGATCATGGTGTTATTTTGGTTGTCTTTGAGGTGTTTTACGGGATGTCTGACTTTTTTTCCACAAGCTTTTTCATTTTATTTTGGTTTTGTTTGCTATTTTGATTTGGTGTTTCTAAGATGTGGTTTTATTTTGGTTGTCTTTGAGGTGTTCGACAGAATGACTGATTCTTTTTCCACAACCTTTTTCCTTTTCGCAAACAGTTCTATCGATTTGTACAACAAACATATTTTTGGATTAGTATAACAAACGTATGTTAGGTAAACGGTTCTATTGATCAATAAGCCTTGGGTTGCTTCGGTTTTTCACAGGCTGTTTCCTTTCTATTTTTGTAATGTTCATTCCTTTTAAATTGTTAAATGAAGATTAATTGGGAATGTTAATTTGTATGTTTACTTAAACTATTGTCCAACAATAATCTATGAAATATTTTGTTTGTGTTCTGTTGTTTTACTCATTTCCAGGTGCATAATTGAATTACCTTTTCTTTTATGGCAGGTTTGTTGTTGTTCCTTTGTTTTGCGTTGCTGCTGTTGGATGCAAGTAAATCTTTTGATGTTGATTTGAGAATTCGATGTTTGTCAAATAGTGCGACTTTTTGTTTGCGTACGGTTTATGAGTCTAGCATATAAGTGGTTTTGAAAATTTAAAGATTGTTAGAATTAAATTTTAAATGTTGGTATGGGGGATACGATATTTGATCAGCCTTTTGTTTTTCGGTTTAACATGTATGTTTTGCAATTTGAAAGATGTTTTGATATTGATATGGAAATTTGATATTTGGTCTATAACTATAAATTTTGGTTTGTTTGTTGGATGTAAGGTTACCATCTAGGTTATTCGAATGTCGGTATTTGGTCACAGGAACCGCTACAAAAAGACCAGTTCAAGACAAATAGGAAGAAAGCACACGGCAGGAAAACCGGCTTTTGTGAGCTACATGTGAAACACAACATCTTTTGTGATAACCATCGACACATGCTATAGTACTTATGTTATAACCTAATTTCCTAAACTTTTGTTTAAACTAGGTTTTGCTCAAACTAGGTTGTACTAGGACTTCTTGCAGTAACTATGTTATAACTGTAAACTTTTGTTCAAAGAAAACTGTATTAGCATAATCATTAAACTTTTGTCTAGAAATGGTTTAAGTAACACAATTCCATCCGGCATTAAACAATCGCGCAACGCGCGATAATGAAACCACCTAGTTACATTAAAATAAAAACATTACATTGAAACTAACCTAACATAATTTAAACATAAAAACATAATAAACATAGACTAGAAAACCTAATCTAGTGTCGACCGGATCATTTGCAACGTCGATATGTGAAGGAACTCCCCACCGTTGCGAAATTTGAACTCGATTTTTGTTAGTGCAATGACCTCGTGTTCAGGGGTAAGGGGGACTAGTTGCAAGGTTGTCTAGTGCATAACCTCGAAACGTTGGAACCTGTTTTGTAGGTCGGTCTACTTACGGTTTAGTGAGTCAGTGGTTCGGTTTGAACCACCGACCAAGTCCCTGAATTCTCGAAGGATGTGATACCCCGCAATTTCAAGTTAACATTTTAACTGAACTCTAGTTAACTTGTACATACATTCGTAGCATTTTACTAAGATTAGTTAAGTGAGTCACACAATAGGCGATTATAGGTTATTAACTGCATAAACGGTAAACGGTAATTCGGAGAATTACTGGATCACATACACGAGTCTTGGACCCCGAACGTTGGTGAAATAACAAAACAAATAATATCAAACGAACTATTAGCCTTATAAAACGAATGGCAATTCGAGGAGGGGGGGGGGGGGGGGGGTTACCTGACGAGCCAAAGTCGGTTATTAGCCTTATAAAACGAATTCTAACCCTCTTTTTCATAAACACACTCAAAATATTTGAAACTCTAGCCTCTACTACGAAAATACAAACCCCAAACACCTGCTTAGGCTCAAGAACATTATTCGGGAAGCTTGGAAAGTGTTTGGATTGTTTATTTGAAGCGCTTAAGGTATAACAACAATCTCTGATGTTTCAATCTCTTTAATTATGTTTTAAAACATAAAACTTGTTTGTCCAGATTTGATGTGAACTAATAAAGATGTTGAGTTTTATAAAGATTTAACATGTTAGATGTTATGTTTATGTGATATCATGATGGATCTTGCATGGGTTTTGCATGTTAATGATTATTGATGATCTAGGGTTTGTAGGGGTTGATATTCATGATAAATTTTACATGTTGGATCTGCTGGTAGATAAGCTTTTGGCTTTCAAGATAAATATTACATGTTAGAATATTCATCCTATAAAAGGGGAAAGATTTTCAAAATTCATTTTCCATCTTTATATATATTCGTTTAACTGTTCTCGCTTTACATCTCTCCATCACATATGCATAATGTGAAACACGCCAAATTTTTTTTTTTATAAAACTTCACCTTTATATATATCAGAGTTGGTCCCAGTTTACATCCAAAACTAGTCGCTCCAGTGACCTTTTTTTTATAACATATCTTTTACAAACAACCGTTTCAAAAGATATTACATAAGTACTAATTATACAAAGGTGATTTTCTGTATTCGATCCGATCCTGGTCTCTAGTCCTCGTCCATTTTCTTTCCTGAAAGTATACATGAATATCATATTAGCCAGAGCTAAGTAAGTCCTCGTCCATTTTCTTTGGTTGAAAAATCTTTTAAGGATAAAACAACCACTGTTTCATCCATTCTATCCACTGTTAGTTGAAAAATCTGTTTCAAACATCTGATCAGATAAAACAACCACTGTTTGGTTGAAAAATCTGTTTCAAACCTCTGATCAGATAAAGCAACTGTTTCATTATATATATATATATATATATATATATATATATATATATATATATATATATATATATATAGGGGGAGGATAAATTGAAAACTCACTTTAGTTAAAGAAACTTTGAAAACCTCATCTCCACCATTCATCCACTATAATCTATGGTCATGATTTATTGTACCACAAGGGTAGTATAGGAAGATTTGAAGGTCAACTTTAATTTGAAATTAGTGTTCTGTACTTGCATCAGCTTTTAATAGTACACCCACTTTCTCTTTCATGTATTATTATTTTTATATTTTTTCTTTATGTGTCATAACCCAATTGTATAAAAATGTGCTATATGTGTTAATTGTAACATATAGTATGTATTTACGTTGTGTTTACATATCAACAATGTTACAGATCTACAATATTATTTTAGCTTTTATATTTTTTTTCACTTATGTAACAGCTAAGTTAAATATGTAACAATATTTTTTCGAGTTGTTCATGTAACAAGCCAACTTACATTTTGCTAGTTAAATATGTTCTTTATTTTCTGTAACAAACCATGTCACTTATGTAACAACAATAAAGATCTTTCAAAAAAACACAATAGCTAAAAAAATCCACATTATTTTCTGTAACTTAAAAATGTTACATGATATCAAGCAAATAACTTTAACAATAACAATTATCTAACAAATGATGTCGGATAAATTGTAACAATATTACAAAAAGAACTATAATTATAATGGAGGGGTACAACATCAAACGAGATTACAAACATTATTAATTTGTAACAAAAATTACAAAAATGGAGGGGTACAACATCAAACGAGATTACAAACATTATTAATTTGTAACACAAATTACTAAAAGAATTAGATTTTACAAGCGAAATTACAATGCTTGATAAATTGTAACAAGATTAAAAAAACTAAAATACAATTTCAGTGTCAATTTACTTTACTACACAAAAAATGTTACATTGCTAGGACAAAAAAAGAATTATTACAAGAAAATGTTACATAAATTGTAACAAGATAACAAAAAGAAGTATAAGTTACAAATCCATGAAAAAAAAATCCATTTGGTATACATTTGGTATAACCGAACCAGACATTCAATAGCTCAAAAACGAATCCATGAAAAAAAGCCAATCTTTAGTTAAACCTAAAAAAGGAAACATAAAAGGACTCACTCTTTATCATCTATATCAACAGATCTAATCCGACCCAAGGCAGACTTGACCTGAACTGAACCTGAATCAATCAGATCTGACCCGAGCACCCCAAACTCAATCCGAACACATCTAACCTGAAGACTAACACCCAGATACGGACCCGAGACTAAATCTGAGGTAACCACCATCATCGAGAACACCATAGCCGCCATACACCACCACGCCTAGGATTGCCGTTGTACACCTTTAATCTTAATGATAGAGAGATATAGTTAGAGAGAGATGGGAGATATAGATGAATATGTTTGTTGTAAAAATGAAATTAACTTAATCCACATGAGTGGTTCTAAATGAAAAGAAAAAAAAAATCACAAATGGAAATGAATTTTTTACTGGAAATGATAATTAAAGGCATATTCATGTCTTTATAAAAATTAATGATTTAACTAACGTCATAAGATATGAAGATGAAAGAAAGGTGAAGTGGGTTTTTTTTTTTTTCAAAAAAAAAAATGAGAGAGAGCAAGGATAGAGATGAATCTTATTTATGTTAAAGAAGAGAGAGAAAAGGTACAATCAGTCAATCACTTTGCTCACAAAGCTAAACACATAATGTAGGTGAAATGTAACAAAGGACAAAAATGCCCTTATAGTGAAGACACTAATGGATGATGTGGAAGGTTATGGACCTAGTATTAGGTTTCTAGAGTTTCTTTAACTCAAGAGGGTTTCTTGATTATACTTTCCCTATATATATATATATATATATATATATATATATATATAATAAAAAACCAAGTGCTGTTAGCATCAGCACTTTGGTAAGACAACAACTGTTTACATCAGACCTTTGGCAACAGCTGTATGCCACCAGATGTTTGCCACGTCTGCTTTCAAAAGCAGAGTTTTGGCCACATCAGCGGTTTCACCAGAGCCTATAAAAACCCTGTTTTACCACATCAGTTGTTACACTGTCTTATTGTATTCAAAATACTGAAACCGCCTTCTTCAATCTCAAACCCTTACTCCAATTCCTCTCATCCTCACACACGAAATCTATCACAATGGATCTTCAAGCCAAAGCCACTCACAATTATCTCCCATATCTGGTCAAAACAGATGAAAACGTTCCATTCCATACCACCATTGACATCATCCTCAATTCCAAATACCTGCCAATCCTAATCGCTGATGCTCCCATCTATCTCGATACCCTCCAAGAATTTTGGTTAAACGCTGAGTTTCTTCTTCAAGACAAAAAGCCTACAACCATAATCTCAAAAATTGGAGAGACAAATGTCGCCATTACCCTCGAACTGATATCCACAACCTTCTCACTGAATGGCCTGTCAAGTAACGACTCTTTCCCTAAGGCTGAACTTAACACAGAGTTTCAGGAAAGAGGCTATGATGCACAAATGACTGGGTCAACTCTGTTCAAAAAGTTTTTCCCACCAGTCATGAAATTTTTCTTTCATACCCTCCTTCTCTGTGTCTCTGCTAAGTCCACTTCCTTTAATGAAATCCCATTGAGGATTCAGTACTTGGGATATGCTATGTTGTCAGACTCTGACTTCAATTTATCCCAGGGCCTGTTTATGGACTTAGTATCAAATGTGAAGGCCATAAAGTCTGGGTCTAATAATGCTTTTCTGATTTACCCAAGAATTTTGAGTGCAATCCTTCAAAAGGTTTTACCAGAAAAAGATTTTAAAAGGGGTGAGTCTTTTAATATGAAAAGTCTAACTGATGAAACTTTCACAAGAATGCTGGGTTCAACCACCCAAGATAAAGTATCAAAAGTGTCAAAAGTTTCTAAAACACAAACAAAGAGGACTAAGACAACAACTGTTGTCCAAACCTCTGTTTGATGAGTATGCGAGCGATTTTAGCTTTTTGAGGCTAAGGGTCAAGTTTGATGGTAGAAGAATTTAGTCCGTTGGATGTTAAAGAAAAACATATTTAGTTGAAGTGAGGAAAATTTAGTGTAAAATTCTTATCGAAGATGGTCGTTTGATTTACAAATTTAGTTTATGAGTATGCGAGCGATTTTAGCTTTTTGAGGCTAAGGGTCAAGTTTGATGGTAGAAGAATTTAGTCCGTTGGATGTTAAAGAAAAACATATTTAGTTGAAGTGAGGAAAATTTAGTGTAAAATTCTTATCGAAGATGGTCGTTTGATTTATGAAAAATCCATTTTATTAAGCGAGAAAAATAGTTTATTGACAATTTTAGTTTAGCGTTGATGAATATTTTGACTCGGGATATGATTTCAAGAGAAAAGGTTTTGGGATTATAAAGAAGTAGGTTATTTGATTTAGCGTGTTTGCTCACAAGTCCTGTTTTACAAAAAGAATTTTTTTTAAACACTTTTACCATTTAGAATCTTGTTTGTCATACAGACTCGACGCACACATTTGTTAGTGGTTTGAAAGTGAGGATTTTATAGAAGTATAGGCATCCTCTTAGAAATAGTAGGAAGAATTTTGTTCAAAAATTTTTGAAAAAGATTGTGCGTGAGAAGCAAGGGTTTTGCGATGTTGGAATTTTGCCGATAAATTATGATTGTAAACTAGGATAACGATGGTATTTCATAAAAAGGAAAATTTCACAACCGAACAGTTTCTTGAAAACATTACACAAAGAAATTCTCTTTTTTTTTTTTTAGAGAAAAGAAAAATCGATCTTCTTTAGTGTGGTGAGTGGGTATTCCGGCATCGTAGATCACCATGGCAAGTCTTGGGCATTGGTTGGGTTCATGGGTTGGGTCGTTGTTTAGTGGTGTGACGACATGTTTTGGCTAAATGACCATATGCACCACAGTTGGCGCATATGCGGCAAGGTGAGTGAGTGGGATGGTGATATTTACAACTGTCGCATAGCGGAAAGGTTCCACGATACTGCTTTTTGTTGGAATTCGGAGTCTTAGGATTTGTCGAAGTGTGGCTTCGTTTGAGGGTTTTGTGTCTTCGGTTATCCTTTTTCATTTGTTTGGTAAGGGTATGGGTAGAAGGTTTAGTATCTACATGGTTTGTGTTATCCTGGATGGTATCGCTGGAGTTTGGAGTTGGGTTTGTTGGTGTTTCTAGGTTAGGGAGAATCTTGACTAGTTCTTGGGCAATAAGGCTCGCCAGTTGGTTGAGATCGATGTTGTTGAGATGGGAAGACATTTACGAGAATCATACATAAGAAAATTTGCATAAGTGTTTTTTTTTTAGCAAGGTGACTTTTGAATTTAGGAAAGGAGTTATTAGAATGTTGATTAACAATGAAAGCTTGTGAGTAAAGTTTCACTAGATCAGTAAAGTTTGTGCAAATTCGAATATATAAAAAAAATATACATGAGCTCAAGTTGTTCTCATAGACTTAGTATGTAAGTTCAAGTTACACGTATAGTATGCAAGTTTCACATTGTTCAAATAATGCAACGTATATATATAAGTAATGTGCACATAAACAACATAGAGGAGTTTTGATTTACGTCGGTTGCGATTATTAGTATTGTTTGGAGATCGCGAGAGTAGATTGTAAATGCGAGTCTTGAGATCGAGTGTGAGAGGATAATGTACAATTTCAAGTAAATCGAATATATAATGAAAACATAGCATGAAAACAACATTGAAAGTAGTATTAACATAAAATGAGAGGCTTGTTTTAAACAAAACAATTGGAGTGTTCCGAAACGGAACTATGACTAACCAAAGTGATTCGAATTCACCTTTGAGTTTGAAAACATGCTTTGGCCTAATAGGTGGTAATACTCTCGCCGAAACTTTCGGTTAACGGTATTCACCCTTCCAGTTACTACATGTTTCTTGTCATTAGTAAATTTGAGACTTTGGCGAGATTTTTTAAAAAAAAATCAAGGATTGAAACTAGTCGCTAAGTTGCGGATTTCACTCCTATCTTAGCGAGGTCGTTTCTTTAAGTGTGGTTTGTACACTTTGTCCAACGTGGTAAGAAAATTAATTCCAACCTTCGATTGGTAAGTGTCCACTAGAACGAAATTGTGAAATTTCCACCAAGGTGAGGATATCACTCCTATCTTGGTGTAGTTTCAAAAACACAAAGAATTTACGTGGATTGAAAGTTATCACCAAAGTGAGGGTTTCACACCTATTTCGGTGATTTCTTTCGTTTGTGATATACGAGCGTCTTCGAGTGTAGAGTAATCCACAAATAGGAAGGTAAATTTTTGAAGACCAAGGAATAAAGTAGAAGGAAGATAGGGATAACAAGTATATTAAGCATGATAAAAGGAATGGTCAAAAAGGTTCTTAACTATAGTCTAGGTCAAACATGGCAATTTTTCCTAGATCCCTATAGTCATGGCTCTGATACCAATCTGTCACACCCCAACCGATGGCGGAATACATCGGGGCGAGACTTGGGATAGATTGTTCAAAGATTTCATGACACTAGAATTCGTGACAATATGATTTAAAGATAAAATTTCATTCATAGCATAATTATCGTCTAAAAAGATAACATAATACAAATTGTTTTCATGAAAAGAGAAATACGACATCAAAATATAGAACATAAACTAGCGTGAGTTTCTAGTCCAATCCTAAGTAGATTTCTTGAATATCTTGCACCAAACATTTCCTGCAACATGTATAAAATATCCGTCAACACATAAAGCATTGGTGAGCATACTAGTTTTAACATACATACATAGTATAATAAAGTTTTGCTTATAGGCATATGCAAGAGAACCATACAAACGGCGACTAGCCACGAAGAATTTTGCTTAACATGACCCATGTAGGGGGCGGATAGCCAATCCTATAGCGCTATACATGCAAGGTGGGTTGTCAACTATATGAACATTTGTATGTTAGAGTAAATAATTCTACATAGCATAGCGTACAAGCATATAATAGACTTTAGATTGCGCATGATAGAATTTAGAATATGATAGACTTTAGACTAAGCATAATAGATTGTAGAGTTTAAAATCGTTTGAGTTTTGATAGTGATACATGTTGAGCCCCAAAGAATAAAGGATAAAAGGGGGACAAGTATGAACTCACCTTAGGGTGTGTTATTTAGTTCCCAAAAACGGGTCTTGAGAATTGAAGATTTTAGCTCCGAATAACTAGAATTAGAAAGGAAAGCGTTTTAGGTTCAAGAGTTGGATTATTAGATTCAAGAGAGTCAAGCAAGCCTTTTAGGCGAACCAAAACACAAACCACCATAAAGGTGATTCGGATGGTCATGAGAGTCAAGTAGTGCCTTTAAGGCTAACCAAAACACAAACCACCATAAAGGTGATTCGGATGGTCAAGAGAGTCAAGTATTGGTAAGGTAGGGATGTATCCACAAACCTTCCAAGTTATTAGATTAGTAGAGTTTTGAAAGTATATATTTTAGTATTTACATAATATAACTATAGGGTTAAAGTAGTGTATGGTGACTTAATTTGGAAGAGCCTTGGCTTTCCTTTGTCAACCATTAACCATAGCACAAGTCCATATTAAGTTATTGGTGAACTTGGTTGGTATCACTTCAACTAACCTTCTAGTGCATAAAAACAATAGAAGATGAACCACCTTTGAGGCCTCATTTTGGTGTCCTACTCGTCTTCATTTGCCATAGCAAACAAGAGCAAGGTCCTAGAGGTTTCCCCAAGGGGTTAGAAGAAGAGGAGAGGTGGAGAAAATGAAAGAAAAGTGAAGATTAAGGCTTTTCATCTTACCAATTTTGTGCAGAATTTTTATGCTTGAAAAGCTTGAAGATTAGAGAGATTTTGGAGTGATTAGGGGTGGACAAAGGATTAAGGAGTGAGGGAGATGGATATTTATAGATTAGGTAAGGTGGTTGGGTCATTAAGGGAGTTATTAGGGTGGTTAGGAGTGAATTAGGTGGGGGTTGAGGTTGATTAATATGGGATGGTTGTTAGTTGTTTAATATTGTTGTGACATCTCTAAAAAAATGAACGTCCACTTCAAAAAATGTTATGTGTTGTTATTTTTTTTTTAACTAAAAGTATTATATATATAAATATATATTAAGATCTTAACTAAATGAGTTTCTAGTTATAATGTCTAAATTGAATAAGATAAATTATAATAACGACTCGTCATGAATTGGTATGAGTAACCTACAAGAAGCGAATAAAGGCGAACTTGGAATTTATTAAATATAAAATTTAAAATACATGTAAAACTAAAAATTACGCGATGTTACAGTCTCCCCTACTTTAGGAAATTTCGTCTCGAAATTTAATTAAGAGTCAACTTTTGCAAAGTAGGTAAGTGGTTTGATACGGGTTTAATAAGAACAAAAACTAGTTAGTTTATTATGTGAAATCAAATACTGTATATAGTCACTGTGCGATAATTATGCTCGTAAGAGAAATACTTTTAAAAAATTTTAACCCAAGGTTATACGTAGAAATTTGAAATTCTAACCGACTAAAGCATTTTTGTAAGGTGGTGGATGGGAGATAAAATTCGCAAGTTTAACCAACTAAAACATTTTTGGTGATTAGTGGAAGAAAAATGGTACATATAGGTAGGTTTGAGTATGAGGTTAATGTAACAAATGTTGGGAAGATAAGTAAATATACGGTATAACACATAAGAAGTAGTAGAAATTTTTGTTTGTAAAAAAAATGTCCTTGGGTAATTGGGTGGAATTTTAAATATGTTAGCATAATATGTGACTAGATACGGGTATGAGTAGTATTTAGTAATAGATATTTGGTTTGCACAAGGTTGAAATTTGTTTTATATATATATTTT
Organism: Ambrosia trifida; assembly: GCA_028751855.1. Lineage (NCBI taxonomy): Eukaryota > Viridiplantae > Streptophyta > Magnoliopsida > Asterales > Asteraceae > Ambrosia > Ambrosia trifida. The sequence continues at coordinate 98,026,521 of CM054123.1, read as the reverse complement.
TAAAAGGCGACTAAAATTAACAAGAAATTGGACTATTTGAAAATAGTATTTATTTAGTTTTGAAATCCAATATATAATTAGTCAAGAAAATATGTGAAAGTGAGAAACAAATCTTGTTTTAAATACATGAATGCTTTAAGATGTTAAGGACAGAGTTTACGGGACTTACAACGAGATTTTTGATAGTGATAGGATAGTTGATTAAGCAAGGAAAGGCAAAAGGAAGGAAACGAAGTTGATGGAGATTACAAGTATATATTATTCACGGCAAGAATGATGTTGCATAGTAGAGAGTGTGGTTCAAAACAAGGTTATAATATGTATATGAGATAAATAATGCAAGCATAATTAGAATAACAACTAGAGCATAAACGGGTTCATAAAGGACAAATAACGTAAGTGTTGGTCAAAATTTAAAGTCGACACCTCAAAACTTCTCATGGCACGAATAACTCTACCTTTGGTAGTATGACAGGACATTTATGTATAGGATGTACCGGCGGCGTATCCACCATGCCGTCATCATACCTCATCCGTGTTGTTATTCAAGTCATGATAGGTTACACATACCGGGACTTGTTATGTTTTTCATGCGCCCAATTTTTGTAATTACGTGTGCACCCGTAATTAGTCCAATTGTCGTATGGTCCACATAATTTGTCTTAGTTATGTGTGGGTCACTAGTGGACACAAAATACTTATGCACAGAGGAAAAGACATTAAACTAGGACATTTAACAGTTTTGATGTTGTAAACATAGCAAGCAACGTGACATGCAAACACATAATATGAAAAGACATTAAGTAAGTTTTTTTATATATATATTTTTTTTTTGATGTTGTTAACCGCACGCGTTTATGGTGTGGATGTATGGTTTCATGACATAATGGTGTAGACTTGTGCAAATGTGGTTACGTTTAGTTGTATAAAATCAAGCAAAAGTATGGACAATTGGATTCTTAATGAAAACGTTCATGCGTGAAAAAAAAAAGAATGTTTTGACTAAGAGTAACATAAAATTCGAGTTCATTACAAATTTAGTTTATGAGTATGCGAGCGATTTTAGCTTTTTGAGGCTAAGGGTCAAGTTTGATGGTAGAAGAATTTAGTCCGTTGGATGTTAAAGAAAAACATATTTAGTTGAAGTGAGGAAAATTTAGTGTAAAATTCTTATCGAAGATGGTCGTTTGATTTATGAAAAATCCATTTTATTAAGCGAGAAAAATAGTTTATTGACAATTTTAGTTTGGCGTTGATGAATATTTTGACTCGGGATATGATTTCAAGAGAAAAGGTTTTGGGATTATAAAGAAGTAGGTTATTTGATTTAGCGTGTTTGCTCACAAGTCCTGTTTTACAAAAAGAATTTTTTTTAAACACTTTTACCATTTAGAATCTTGTTTGTCATACAGACTCGACGCACACATTTGTTAGTGGTTTGAAAGTGAGGATTTTATAGAAGTATAGGCATCCTCTTAGAAATAGTAGGAAGAATTTTGTTCAAAAATTTTTGAAAAAGATTGTGCGTGAGAAGCAAGGGTTTTGCGATGTTGGAATTTTGCCGATAAATTATGATTGTAAACTAGGATAACGATGGTATTTCATAAAAAGGAAAATTTCACAACCGAACAGTTTCTTGAAAACATTACACAAAGAAATTCTCTTTTTTTTTTTTAGAGAAAAGAAAAATCGATCTTCTTTAGTGTGGTGAGTGGGTATTCCGGCATCGTAGATCACCATGGCAAGTCTTGGGCATTGGTTGGGTTCATGGGTTGGGTCGTTGTTTAGTGGTGTGACGACATGTTTTGGCTAAATGACCATATGCACCACAGTTGGCGCATATGCGGCAAGGTGAGTGAGTGGGATGGTGATATTTACAACTGTCGCATAGCGGAAAGGTTCCACGATACTGCTTTTTGTTGGAATTCGGAGTCTTAGGATTTGTCGAAGTGTGGCTTCGTTTGAGGGTTTTGTGTCTTCGGTTATCCTTTTTCATTTGTTTGGTAAGGGTATGGGTAGAAGGTTTAGTATCTACATGGTTTGTGTTATCCTGGATGGTATCGCTGGAGTTTGGAGTTGGGTTTGTTGGTGTTTCTAGGTTAGGGAGAATCTTGACTAGTTCTTGGGCAATAAGGCTCGCCAGTTGGTTGAGATCGATGTTGTTGAGATGGGAAGACATTTACGAGAATCATACATAAGAAAATTTGCATAAGTGTTTTTTTTTTAGCAAGGTGACTTTTGAATTTAGGAAAGGAGTTATTAGAATGTTGATTAACAATGAAAGCTTGTGAGTAAAGTTTCACTAGATCAGTAAAGTTTGTGCAAATTCGAATATATAAAAAAAATATACATGAGCTCAAGTTGTTCTCATAGACTTAGTATGTAAGTTCAAGTTACACGTATAGTATGCAAGTTTCACATTGTTCAAATAATGCAACGTATATATATAAGTAATGTGCACATAAACAACATAGAGGAGTTTTGATTTACGTCGGTTGCGATTATTAGTATTGTTTGGAGATCGCGAGAGTAGATTGTAAATGCGAGTCTTGAGATCGAGTGTGAGAGGATAATGTACAATTTCAAGTAAATCGAATATATAATGAAAACATAGCATGAAAACAACATTGAAAGTAGTATTAACATAAAATGAGAGGCTTGTTTTAAACAAAACAATTGGAGTGTTCCGAAACGGAACTATGACTAACCAAAGTGATTCGAATTCACCTTTGAGTTTGAAAACATGCTTTGGCCTAATAGGTGGTAATACTCTCGCCGAAACTTTCGGTTAACGGTATTCACCCTTCCAGTTACTACATGTTTCTTGTCATTAGTAAATTTGAGACTTTGGCGAGATTTTTTAAAAAAAAATCAAGGATTGAAACTAGTCGCTAAGTTGCGGATTTCACTCCTATCTTAGCGAGGTCGTTTCTTTAAGTGTGGTTTGTACACTTTGTCCAACGTGGTAAGAAAATTAATTCCAACCTTCGATTGGTAAGTGTCCACTAGAACGAAATTGTGAAATTTCCACCAAGGTGAGGATATCACTCCTATCTTGGTGTAGTTTCAAAAACACAAAGAATTTACGTGGATTGAAAGTTATCACCAAAGTGAGGGTTTCACACCTATTTCGGTGATTTCTTTCGTTTGTGATATACGAGCGTCTTCGAGTGTAGAGTAATCCACAAATAGGAAGGTAAATTTTTGAAGACCAAGGAATAAAGTAGAAGGAAGATAGGGATAACAAGTATATTAAGCATGATAAAAGGAATGGTCAAAAAGGTTCTTAACTATAGTCTAGGTCAAACATGGCAATTTTTCCTAGATCCCTATAGTCATGGCTCTGATACCAATCTGTCACACCCCAACCGATGGCGGAATACATCGGGGCGAGACTTGGGATAGATTGTTCAAAGATTTCATGACACTAGAATTCGTGACAATATGATTTAAAGATAAAATTTCATTCATAGCATAATTATCGTCTAAAAAGATAACATAATACAAATTGTTTTCATGAAAAGAGAAATACGACATCAAAATATAGAACATAAACTAGCGTGAGTTTCTAGTCCAATCCTAAGTAGATTTCTTGAATATCTTGCACCAAACATTTCCTGCAACATGTATAAAATATCCGTCAACACATAAAGCATTGGTGAGCATACTAGTTTTAACATACATACATAGTATAATAAAGTTTTGCTTATAGGCATATGCAAGAGAACCATACAAACGGCGACTAGCCACGAAGAATTTTGCTTAACATGACCCATGTAGGGGGCGGATAGCCAATCCTATAGCGCTATACATGCAAGGTGGGTTGTCAACTATATGAACATTTGTATGTTAGAGTAAATAATTCTACATAGCATAGCGTACAAGCATATAATAGACTTTAGATTGCGCATGATAGAATTTAGAATATGATAGACTTTAGACTAAGCATAATAGATTGTAGAGTTTAAAATCGTTTGAGTTTTGATAGTGATACATGTTGAGCCCCAAAGAATAAAGGATAAAAGGGGGACAAGTATGAACTCACCTTAGGGTGTGTTATTTAGTTCCCAAAAACGGGTCTTGAGAATTGAAGATTTTAGCTCCGAATAACTAGAATTAGAAAGGAAAGCGTTTTAGGTTCAAGAGTTGGATTATTAGATTCAAGAGAGTCAAGCAAGCCTTTTAGGCGAACCAAAACACAAACCACCATAAAGGTGATTCGGATGGTCATGAGAGTCAAGTAGTGCCTTTAAGGCTAACCAAAACACAAACCACCATAAAGGTGATTCGGATGGTCAAGAGAGTCAAGTATTGGTAAGGTAGGGATGTATCCACAAACCTTCCAAGTTATTAGATTAGTAGAGTTTTGAAAGTATATATTTTAGTATTTACATAATATAACTATAGGGTTAAAGTAGTGTATGGTGACTTAATTTGGAAGAGCCTTGGCTTTCCTTTGTCAACCATTAACCATAGCACAAGTCCATATTAAGTTATTGGTGAACTTGGTTGGTATCACTTCAACTAACCTTCTAGTGCATAAAAACAATAGAAGATGAACCACCTTTGAGGCCTCATTTTGGTGTCCTACTCGTCTTCATTTGCCATAGCAAACAAGAGCAAGGTCCTAGAGGTTTCCCCAAGGGGTTAGAAGAAGAGGAGAGGTGGAGAAAATGAAAGAAAAGTGAAGATTAAGGCTTTTCATCTTACCAATTTTGTGCAGAATTTTTATGCTTGAAAAGCTTGAAGATTAGAGAGATTTTGGAGTGATTAGGGGTGGACAAAGGATTAAGGAGTGAGGGAGATGGATATTTATAGATTAGGTAAGGTGGTTGGGTCATTAAGGGAGTTATTAGGGTGGTTAGGAGTGAATTAGGTGGGGGTTGAGGTTGATTAATATGGGATGGTTGTTAGTTGTTTAATATTGTTGTGACATCTCTAAAAAAATGAACGTCCACTTCAAAAAATGTTATGTGTTGTTATTTTTTTTTTTAACTAAAAGTATTATATATATAAATATATATTAAGATCTTAACTAAATGAGTTTCTAGTTATAATGTCTAAATTGAATAAGATAAATTATAATAACGACTCGTCATGAATTGGTATGAGTAACCTACAAGAAGCGAATAAAGGCGAACTTGGAATTTATTAAATATAAAATTTAAAATACATGTAAAACTAAAAATTACGCGATGTTACACACTGCTCCTGGTGATCATGGCACTACATCCAGTGCTGTGAAACCCACACCAGCCACCTCCAAAAGAAAACGTCCATCCAAAAAAACCACCACTAAACACAAAAAGGGGCCTCTGGAAGATGAGATACTAGATGAAAACCCTGTTGCAACACAAATGCAACACGAAACCACTGTTGTTACTTCCTCACAACAGATGGATATATCTCAACCTGAGCAAACTCCTCATGAATCCTCAAAAAAGGATCATGTTGTAAGACAAAGGGAATCCCATCATGATACATATGATTCACTTGACCATATGATCATCAGCCCTTCTCCCATGGCTACTTCTCTTTTCACTCCTCAACCCTCACCATCACATGTCCTTCCAACTATGCAACCACTGTTTGAAGCTATTGACAAAACTCAGGACAATCCCAGTTCCTCTCCTTCACCCATTAATGAGAGTATACTTCAACAAGTGACTGGGCCTGAAGAAAATCAATCAGCTATCCCACAAGTAGAGGAGGTTACACCCCTAGAGTTGAGTGAAACTCTAGGTGAGTTTTCAAGTGAAGCAGCCACTACTGATGTAGAGACCATTGTCTCACAACAGGACAGTGGTTACATAGCTAAGACTTCCTTGAAGGCAACAACTGATGAGGCCACTATAGTGTCCCCAAAATCAGTTGGATGTCCCTAGAACCAAGACAAAGGGGCATCTGGTTCTCATCCTTTGGACTCACCTCCTAGGACTGCACCAGATACAACTACCACTGGTAGGAACCCAGATGATCCTATTAACTTAGGTGATGGGTTAAATTACCAAGAATTGACGGCCATAGTACAATCCATAGAAACCTCTGTTGCTGATATCAAATCAGATATCAAGACAATATTGGGATCCTTGGCTACTCTTACCAAGAGTCAACCATCCATAGAAGATATTGCTAGTGAGCTATGGAAATCCGTTTCCCCCATCATCATAGCTCACAGAAAACTAGCAGATCAGACACATGAAACATACATGGCTCAAATCAGAACTATGGTGGATGCTAGGTACAAAGATACCCAAGCTGACATTAAAGCCATTAAAGATCACTTGCTGAAGACCACTGGCTCTGCCCCTACCACAATTCTCAGAGATGAAGATGATGATGAATTCACTGCTGATGATGCCAAAAAGGGGGAGAGTGGCAGGGATAGATTGCCAAAGCTAGATCCCTTTGGTTGTCCACCCTCACAAAAGGGAAAATCAAAAGCTGCCAACAAACTAGGGTCTACCCAAACAGCACCACAACAACAACAACCAAATGTTCAAACCTCTGCTGATACTGAAACTGTCAAAACCAGCAAAGCAAAGGAAGTTGATACCTCTGCTAATGTCAACGCTGAAAAGGCTGTTGAAGAGAAGCAAAAGAGGGCTGATACTTTGGAAGTCAAGGCAGAGGCTTTGGTGCAAAGAAAGAGCAACAGCAAAAAGTTAAGGATGTGGGTTCCTCTAAAAGGGAGAAAATGCCTGCCAAACATGTCAGACAACCACCATCCAAACTTGCTGCTAAAACAACTGCCACCAAAACCACTACTGCCACCAAAACCACTGATACCACCACAACATCTGAACCTACCACTACAACCACTAAACCTACTACCACAACCACCAATACACCACCTACAACCACTTTACCACCTAAATCCTAAACATCTGATGATTCTACAAAAGTGCCAACAGATGTTAACACAACCACTGCTGCAACACCACCATCACCAAAAATCTTGTACAAAAGGAAGAGAAAATCTACCTTTGTGGTACAAGATGAAAATATACAAACATCACCACCTCATACTTCAACCACCACACCTACACCTATATCAGCTATTCCACTCTTATCATTCTCACCACACACTTCACAATTCACATCTCATAGACCACCACTAACCATCACACCATTGGTTGTTCAGTATCCTCTTGAGCTTGATCTACTCAAGGGGGAAATGCAATCCTTCTATGATACTGAACATCCATCTGAAAGATCTTTCCCATCTCTTCCAAATTTTCCTGTTCCCTTGAACTTAGACACATATCTTAAATACAAAACTGAACAGGCAGATGCAATCATCAAAGAGAGATGTAAAGGGAAAGATGACAGGACTGCTCAGGGCATCCATTCAACAGAGCTTAGCAAATTGAGAAGGATTGAAGATTTTGCTAAGACCATGAGCAACTCCATGTCTACCATGCCTCTCAGCAGTGACATGGAAAGGGTGGTTAGGGAATCACTTCTTGAACAAATCTTGGCAACCATGCCCTACAAAGCAAACAGGAAACAGTTTGCAGGTTGGACCACTCATGCTCTCAGAGAAGAACTCATAAGAATTGAGGACATGGCCAAGAATCCCCCAACTAAGGTCTCTGCCCCAGATTTTAGTAAAGGCAGAGATCCAGTCAGAGCCTTAAAGTTCAAGATAATGAGACAATAGATTGTGGCTGCAAAGTATGGGGAGATGGGGTCTGTTGCAAGATGGTTAGAGCTAAGGCTGGTTGAAACTTACAAGAAGTTGGAAGAAAACAGGAAGAAAGACCATACATTGCCTAGAAAACCTGTCTACTCTGATGAACCAATGATGAAGAGACCTCAATAGGCTTTTACACTAGACAACCTACTTGATACTTCTGATCTATCTATTGCTGCCAGAAGACAGTTCAAGAAACAAAAAGAAATGTCTGAAGAAGATCAGAAGAAGTTTGCTGAAACTTATGTAAAGGAAGGCCTCTTTAATCAAGTACATTACTTTTCTGATCCCACTACTGAAGAGCTCAGAAAACTCATTGGGAGACCTCCATCACCAAACTCATCTTCAATAAACTTGCAACCCAGCAGATCCACTGATTCAAAAATTCTAAAATGGAAAGTCAACAAAAACACCCATGAATTGACTCTGCTCAGATCAGATGGAGAAGCTCAAAAGTTAAATATGGATGATGCACATGGCCTGTGTGCAGATGATCTCCAAACTCTGCTGAACTTAGAGCTTGAAAGGGATGCAGAAGACTTTTTCTCTCTAAGTTTTGAACTACAGTTTAAAGGGCAGATAAGAGAAAGTCTGATGAGAAATAAAGATAAAAAATAAAGCTTAGTTTTGGCATCATCTGTTCTAGGGGGAGATTGTTGGGTCTACTGACCTAGAGAAAAACAGATGATTCGAAAGTCAAAACATACTACTCAATTGATCCTTAGCAATAAACAGCATTTACAAGATACTTCTCCCAAAAGACTGTTGACCCTAACATCTGCTATACCCAAACAACTACTGTGACAACTGTTGTTGCAAAGGACTGTTGGATAACAACTGCTAGAGAACAACTGCTGACCAAAGGTCTGATGAAGAACAACTGCTGATCAAAGTGCTGAAGACTAAAGGTCTGTTGGATCCAACAGCACTTAGGCTCCAACAGATGATACAAGACCATCGGAGTTTTCTCAACAACAGTTTACCTTTCAGAGTTTTACAATGTAACAGTAGTTTGTATACAACAGATGTTTTCTGTTTGTTATTCTGTTAGAGGTCGTTGTCTTAGGTGACGTCAGCTTAGATCACCAGTGGTTTAGATTTGTCTATAAATAGAACAGTGCTTGTACTTGTACTATTGATTGTAATCATTAGATTTATGAAAGCTTTCGATTGAAAAACATTTACTCTCTTGTTTTGATTAATAGTTCATTATTCCGCTGCACTTTCCAATTATAATTCACTTCGTTCATTACTTCTTTACTTAAACAATCAAAACAATCAAACTCAGATCCTAACAGTTTTTAATATCAGTTTTCCAACAGATATTTTCATTCGTCTGTTGATTTTTCTCTTCGTGGTTGTAACGGCTTTGTGTGGGGTGAATTCCAAATTTAATGATTATGATATTGGGGTTAGTGTATTTTGCAATTAGACGTAATAGTAATAATTTAAAATCATAACAACATAATTTAAATTTAAAATTAATTTAAATATAAATTATCAGACGTTTAAGAAATATTGATGGACCGTTATTAAGTAACGATTTTTATATAACCATTGTTGCTTACAACGTCTTTTTATCAAATGAGGTTCTAATACATCTTTTTTTAATTCCTATATTGAAAATAAACTCAAGTGTAAGAATGCAGTATTTTGCAATCAAAGAAAGATTAATAATTTGTATTGACAGATAATATAATTATATTTATTATTTTTACTTACTTACATAAATAAAAAAATCAAACAACCTTTTCATGTCCAATTTATATAAGACATAAGTTAAACAATGATTTATAATATAAAAAACCTAAATATCACATGTTCATATTTCTACAAATATTGGTAAATAGTATTTGTGTTTATCTTGAAATTTCAATTTTAAAAAAAAGAAAAAGAATTTGAAGAGTTTTTTCAGTGGGAAAATAAACAAATTAATACCGTATGTATTCAAGATTAATAAAAGTTCATTGTAATTAATAGATTCATTATTGTTAATTCATTGTAGTTAATAGATTCATTATAGTTAATGGATTGTTTTAACTATAAAACTCGATTTTCATTTCTTTGTATAGCACACTATTCAAATATACTTTCTACATCTGTATAGGTTTGCCAATCTTCTAAAAATATTATTAACATGGATTCCAGCCGCAGCTAGTGGTCTAAAATATCAGAGGTTCAAAAAATCATTTTGGATTGTTTTAAAGAAAATGAAGAGTTGGAGATTCTTCAAGTTATTAAAGGTGCTACACGCTTGTTGGAACATCACATATGGAAGACCAACCTTAAATTGAATCAGGTCATTGCTACCGATATTTCAAGTGAAAGATGGATGGCCTCTTCATTTCTACAGGAAAACATAAGGTCAAATGAAAAGTTCAGTAAGGACATACAAAAAATATGTATGTCCTACAGAAACTTTGTTAAAGAGAAGAACAAGAGATTGAAGGAATTGTTGAATACCACAGAATAGTTATTTAAATGTATTTTATATTTTTATCGCTCTAAATATATTGGAATTTTTATTTTATATATTATGTCATTTTTATTTAATGGTTTATACTTATATGATGAAAAATACCGATTAGAATATATCAATAGTCTACTGTTAAAGTCAACAGGTGATTGGTGTTTAGCAAAAAAAACCATTAAAAATATATGTGATGTCATTGTTAGTTGGAATTGTTTAATGCAACAACTGTATGAAAGAAACCGTTGAATTAACAACTGTTTTAATCTACAGTGTTTTACAAACAGGTGTTTTAAAAAATCTGATTTTGAAGCACTGCTTTTGAACCGACGTTAGCAAATACAGTTTTTCTTTCAACATTGGATTGACTTTTTAATTTGTTGATCCTTTTTTTTTTTTTTTAAATATGTGTTATCTCAACAGAACTTTAATCCGTTTGTAGATTTATGTTTCCGTTGTTGTAACAGTTTCGGTTATTAAACCTTTGATCATATTATTAATTGATGTTGTGAAATGAACAGACGTTACGAAATACAATTTTTCTTTTAACAATAGATCGAGTTTTTTAGACGGTTGGGTTTTTGATGTTGTCTTTACTAAACAGCGGTTAAGTTTGGATTCATTCTTCCCGTGTGTTTTCACACAGGATTCCACCTAGTATTATAGAGATAAGTTGAATACATGTCACCTTGTTATTAGCCTTGAAGAGTTCTCAAGTTTTCGCAATTTAGACAAGTTCTCAAATAATCCGGATCCAAAAATTAAATATCAGGTAAATAACTAACAGTGGCTGAAACTTATATAAAGAAGCAGTGGCGGATGCACTAAGGCAGGAGGGTGGGCAGGTGCCCACCGTACGCATTGGTGGAGCTACACTTTTTTTTCCAGCGACCCTCCGGCGATCCAAAGCTTTCTACTAATATGGGGCTTTTTTACGAATAGTGTTTTAGTGTTTTAGTTAAACCTCTTTGTTATTTGTTGAAGTGTTAAAGTAGAAAAAAAAAAAGAAGATTAAAGAGGGAAAAGAAAGTTAGGTTTTCCGGCTATCTGGTTTTGTTATGAAGATGGTAGAGTTGTTTACTTTAGATATATATATATATATATATATGATGATTAAATATATTCAAAACAAATGCGTAGTGATAGAATGTTAAAAGACAACTAAAAAGCAAATAAAAAAATATTAGTATACAGCTAGGGCTAGCAGCTAGAAAATTTTCTTTCTTTCTTTCTTTGTTTTTATTTTCTTTCTTTGGTTTTTTTTATTGGAATACTTTTTGTGCTAGTTAATTTTCTTTCAATAAAATACATTTTCATATAAGAGAAACTGAACCTTCATTAAACTAAACCACTCATACACCAATGAAAATAATATAAATTAAATGAATTTTGTAAGTTATTCTTTCAATAAAATACATTTTCATATAAGAGAAATTGAACCTTCATTAAACTAAACCACTCATACACCAATGAAAATAATATAAATTAAATGAATTTTGTAAGTTATCACACCTTGCATATCCGAATGGCTATTATTAATTGGAAAAAAATAAGTAATCAACGTATGTAAACAAATGTATTTTTTTTATTAGGACATTCAAAATAAAATATTCTAGTTCCGTGCTCAACGTACAACCCTCCGACGAGGCAAACTCAACGAGGCAAACTCTGGTTGATATTGGTATGAATTGGTTTTACACTTTTACCCGACCCATTTTAACCCGTCTTGTTTTGACTTGCCTTCTTTAACCCAACCAATTTGTGCCCCCCCATTAAATAAGTTTCTGAATCCGCCACTGTAAAGAAGTATATATTTTTAAGAACGTCATAGGGTCTTTGACAATTTCTTTACATTTGAATAGTGTTGTTACCGGTGAATGCAAGTTAAATAGAATTAACAAGATATATATATTTTTTTATTCTTTTTATATTTGCATTTGAAAATAAAGGAATCCATCATACATAAATATAAACTAGTGCAGATAATTTATCTGCATAATATATAGTACACCATAAGTTTTAATCAGTTTTTAAATATTGTTCACAACATATTAATATTGAATATACTGTTGGGTATTGACTTTTGACAGCTTCTCTATATTTGAATAGTGTTGTTAAAGGTGAATGCAAGCTAAATAAAAGGGAAAATGACCAATATAGCCCGTTGACCGGGCATTTTGCACAAATAGCCCCCTCCACCGTCTTTGGAGAGACGGGACACGGCTCCCAACCCGCCTGAACCGTCTTTGGATAGACGGGACACGTTGTGACCCCCCCCAACCGCCACGTGGCGTCTCTGATCCCGAGGCTGTACCGTCTCTCTCCGGACGGGTCAGAGATCTCTCCCAGACGGTTCACGTTTACCAAGACGGCTGAGCCTTCGGTTCAACCGTCTCCAAAGACGGTTCACGTCTATCAATGCCGGCTGTCCCTTCGGGTCAACCGTCTCAAACAGACGGGTCACCTTTCCCAATACGTCTTAACGAAATTTTTGAACCGTCTGAACCGTCTGAACCGTCTCACGAGTGTATATAAATACCCTAATTAACTTAACGAAATTTGCACCCACCGCTCTCCTCTAACCTTTCATCTTCCATGCACCACCCAACCGTCTCCTCTAAGCTTTCATCTTCCATGCACCCACCCGTCTCCTCTAAGCTTTCATCTTCCAATCCAATGACGTTTTTTTACTTTCCCAGCCGAAGCCCCAGCCGAAGCCTACCGGCTTCGGAAAATATGTCCCGGTTACTTGGATTGTTGTTTCATCTGCGTACGGCTACTTGGATTGTTGTTCCATCTGCGCGTGGTTTGCAACCCGTGTAATGGATCGATGATGTGGTGGTCTACATTTTAGGCAAGTTCGCTCGCTTTCCGAATTTATGTCTCGATGTTCGACGTGTGCTCACTGAGAACTATTGTTACATAAAACGAGGAAATGTTTCGGACTTGTCTGTGTAGAGCACATACACCATTCGAAACAACGTCTATGTAGACCACTGCTACTACCGCCGCTGTGGAGGACAAAACATCTAACACTAAGATGTAGTCCTCAATAGTTGGTTAGACATTACTATTACTTCAAACAAAGTTCCTAGTTCTGGAAGTAAATTTGGGAAGTTTGTTGTAATAGTGTAGTTTTTTACTTGTTGCTTCTTTATTTTCTCTTGTTGCTTTTTTATTCTCGGGAAGTTTGTTGTAATAGTGTAGTTTTTTAATTGTTATTGTAATAATATTTATTGTTTATTTGTGATTGTAATAGTATAGTACGTTTAAATATAAAAACAAAACGACAAATTAAAAATATAACCAACTATTGCATTAAAAATAAAACCATTACAAATAAATAAAAATATAATTAAAAATTACATAAGACGATGTTTAATCATTTGCCACACGGACACATGTTTAAACTCTTTACCCTCCCTATTTTTGTACTGCCTTAGACTGTGTCTAATGGCCACGTCTTCAGGAAAGTTTGCGGGTACGTCGTAAAGGGTCCGGTTATGGTGGCTGTTGAATATTTGACACTTTGTCGTCAAATCATTCAACTTGCGGCTAAGCGACTCGGTGGTACGTTGTGAGCCCCCAACGAGCCGGTTGTACTCATTCAGGATCCGGAACCACTTGTTGTTGAGGTGTGTACTCTCCTCAACATGCAGCCATGCCGCAATCAACGCAATCTCTTGTTCTTCCGTCCATCTTTGGGGTGCCATTGGTGTTGGACGGTGGTTTGGACGGTGTTGGACGGTGGTTTGGACGGTGTTGGATGGTGTTGGACGGTGGTTTGGACGGTGTTAGACGGTGTTGGACGGTGTTGGACGGTGGTTTGGACGGTGTTGGACGGTGTTGGACGGTGTTGGACGGTGGTCGTCGGGTAGTAGATGGTGTTTGGACGGAGTTGTACGGTGGTTGATTATGTTCAGACGGGTTGGATGACGGGAAATGGACGGGAGACGGGTATTTATAGGGCTGAGCCGGACAACCGAAGCGTCGCCGCTCATCGGGAACCACCGCGTCGGTAAATGTGTACCGTCTCTCAAGACGGTTGAACCGAAGGGTCAGCCGTCTTGGGAAAGGTGACCCGTCTTTTTGAGACGGTTGACCCGAAGTGTCAGCCGGCATTGATAGTCGTGAACCGTCTGGGAGACGGTTGAACCAAAGGGTCAGCCGTCTTGGGAAACGTGAACCGTCTGGGAGAGGGTTCTGACCCGTCTGGAGAGAGACGGTACATCTCGGGATCAGAGACGCCACGTGGCGGTTCTCTGTTGGCTGAAATGGGAAGCCTCTCGGGAGACGGTTCAGGCGGGTTGGGAGCCGTGTCCTGTCTCTCCAAAGACGGTGGAGGGGGCTATTTGTGCAAAATGCCCGGTCAACGGGCTATATTGGTCATTTTCCCTAAATAAAATTAACAAGTAAGATATTTGACTGAGAATTTCTTGTTATTTGAAGAAAAAAGAATCCATCATTCATATGTATACACATTAGCTATTGGGGTTTGGGGTCCAGTGGTAAGGCAAAGCCTTTTAATACATTAAAAAGTATGAGGTATTGAGTTCAAGTCTCATAAGGAACAAAAAATTCGCTTTTCAAAAAAAATATGTATACACATTAATGCTGATAATTATATGCATAACAATACACGTACCATAAGTTTCAGTTATTTATTAAGTATTGTTCACAAGTATTAACATTGAATATATTGTATTGACTATTGGTATTATTTGAGTCGCGTAGACTTATTGAATTGATAAAACCAAAGCTTAACCCGATAATGTAATTTATAAAGAAAAAAATCAAACTTGTGATATGAACATATCATATAAACAAATTAATAATGTAATTTACTTTTAATTTGTTGAAGTTTTAATTTTTATTAGTGATCAACTAATTTAAAATAGAATTTATATAATTGGGTTGATATACAACTAAAATATATAACTAATATACCAAATGTAGTATATATAAGCTGTATAAACTATAGAATATATGTGAATATTATCGTTTATCAAATATACAACACATATTCTGAACGCAGGCAATCTGAACTTCAATATTAAAGTCTTTACTCCTTAGGCACTTGAATTAGTTTTAACATAACTTTAAACTTCTTTAATATGGAAAAATAACCGACCAGAAAAAATTGCAGCCACCTTTATGGACTTTTTCATGCTCAACGTTCAAATAATTCTTGAAAAAAAAAAAAAAAAAGATCTTGAACAAGTGTCACTAACCTAAAAGTATTGACCAAAGGCAAAAGGTTAAAGTCAACTCTTATCAGAGCATCTCTTATACTTTCAATTGGATCCGTCTAGAAATTCAGGTTTCAATTTTGAACATAAAGCTTTGTTGTTGGAGGTGATAAGTTGGACAAGTTCGGTCTGCTCAAGCGGACTTCTCCGGACCCAAGGGGTGGCCACACGAACATATATTGTTTATAAAAGTAGAGTGTGATGTGGAAGTTTGAATTGGTTTTATCGTTGAAGAAAAATTATAATTTTTTAAGTTAGATGTTTGGAATGTTGTAGAGTGCTGAGGTGACAAGTTTGAATTTAAACATCGCCTTAGTATTGGAGATGCTCTTAGTATATATTGTTTCCAAGCAATTGAATTATTTGATCATAAAATGGTATAATTTATTAATTACACAATGGTTAAAAAGTAAATGATAGGTGCTTGAGGAAAATAATGTTTTACTTGTGAGTATACGACTTACATGTTAGGGTGAAATTAAAAGCGAAAAAAATGTTGTCATGTCACCGTCACGTAAACAACGTAAACAAGAGTGGTTTCACCTTTAGTTGTGAGTCTAAGATGCTGTGAAATGTAATGGGTGAAATATAAAAAGGAATGGTGACATCGAGCTAAATGATTGGTCTATATAATATAAAAATTAAAAAAAAAAAATAAACTTCTCACACCCACCCACATCTGGGCTGATCCACCAACCACCCCTAATCGAGCCCAACGATGGTGTTGTTCTGCACCCCTTTCAACGCCCCAAGGCACATAGCCTAAATAAACTATTTGAAATCATCTCTCTCCTCCCCACTTTGTGGATTTCACTTAGAGATGGGAAAATCTTAAACCAGTCAATTACAGATGAGCCCGTCAGAAAAAACGTTATGCAGAGAAGGACCTACTATAGTTTGTAGCATTTTAGGAATTAACTAAAGCTATAGAGTGTGGTTTAACTAGCATGGGTTAGTTCAAGCAACGCGTCACTGCAACATAGGAAGTGTGACTTTAACTAGCTCATCCATTACCTAACATAGTGTGATTTAACTAACGATCAAAAAAATAAAAATGTATATGATTAACTGAATCAAAGGTGCCCAATGCCCCCCTCCCCCATGTTAAAGGCTTGACGGAGCTGACCTCGACACTCCTCTTAAGTTAACAACTCACACCATATATCCTAATCATCAAATGATTATATTAAAAAAAATAACTTTTGACCTTGTAGTTCAAGAAAAGTTCAAATCAACCTCACCTTTAAAAAAAACCATAAAAAACAGCTAAAACACATCCCAAACATATTTAAAACAAAACACACTTCTCATCACCCCTTTAAAACCTTCAACCACCACCACCTCTCACCATTTTCAACGTTTACCCTCCACACCTTATCCTCTCTCTCCTCTTTCTCTCTCTCTCTCTCTCTACAATTCATCAACCAACCAACCAACCAACCAACGAACCATGTTCCGATCACTAAGCACAAGAAGAAACCACCGAGGCTACGACCAACTACTCAACGAACCCATCTCCAAAAACCAACCATCATCATCATCATCATATGTCCAACCAAAGATGCTCCGGTCCACAACACTACCCGCCAACTTCTTCGGCGATAATCCATTAAAATTCGTGATCGAACCACCAAAGCCTGTAAAAGCAGACCCAGTTGCAAAGCAAGTGAAGAAGGTGAGCAAAGTTCATCCCTTCTTTAGCTTATTTGAGAGGAAGAACCGCAAGAAGAAAGCTACTGCTAAACCTGAATTCTCTAGGTACATGCAGTACCTTAAAGAAGGAGGTGTTTGGGATGCTAGTTCAGATAAACCTGTAATTTACTGATCATTTTAATATATGTTTAATTTGATTGAATTAATAAATATGCTTGTTTAACTTGTAGATTACAAGTTATATATAATTGAATTTTGAGTAGGTGTTCATATGAGTATGTTTTAGTGAACAAATTGTCTGTAGTTTTACATCGAATCTGCGTATATATCGATTGTATGTACAAAATTGATGTTATTGTGACGCACAGCGGAAGAAAAAAAAAATTAATAAATCAAATAAAAAGTTATAAATTTTTTAATGATTAAGACATGACAAATTTTTGAAATTACATATCTAATGAAATAAAAAAAAAATTAATGTTTAATTTCCTTTCATTAAAACAAAATACGAAACTTACATTATAATAAAAGGTAGACGGATAACAAGCTGCGCCGCCACCTTTTTTTTTTAAATAGACAATGAATTACATATTTATTAATAAAGACGTAGATTACGTTTTTTTTATCGGCGAACAGCTGTGTGGCAACCACCATTGCGGGGCGTCGTGCCCAAGAATCGACTACTCGACCTCCAGCAGCCCCCGCCTTCTCCCGATGCGCGGAAACCCGAGCCCCACCCGCCCGAAGGCACGATAGTGTTATAGAACTCGGTAAAACCTCGCCGCCCGTCAGATTCGAACCGGCGCCACCCGTATTCGATCTTCACCCGGATACCAAACCATAAATGTTGGAAGTGGGAATTGAACCCTTGATTACCTAAGTGAACATAAGGCATCTCCACCACTCCATCACTATGGAAGGATAAGAGGTAGATTACGTTAATCAATGAATTACACATTATTCGCTAAGAAGGGAAACTCCGGAAGATTGATCAAGTTAGGGAAATTTTAGATTGACGAAATCGGAACCTAAATCAAGGAATTTGGGTATGATATCATGGTGGTTTGCCATGTGATCTAGCTTGTTAATTGGCCTTTCCTCGCCTACTTGTGAGCCCTGTAACTTCAATCATAACTTAAGTTACGTCCGTTTAAAGTTTGAGCTTTTTTTGCCATGCTTCCCTTTATCAAGCTTGTTCAGATAATTTTTTTGGGCTCTTGGACCCGCCATTTATCATATTGTAATCTATATGAGTTCGTTTATATGCTGTTGATTAATTTTGAGCACATGTTCATATAATTAGGTAATTTACTGTACAATTTATGTGTTATTGTACATCAAACTGACTATTTGATTATCTATGTAAAATTGTGGTTATTGACTTGTAATTTTATATGACTTCGTCTGTATACTGTTGTATATCTTATTATTTTTTCGTTCATACATACACCAACTCTACCGAAATCAAACCAGATTGTAGGTTTAGTTTTGTCAATATTGTATTTAGCAATAATAAATAAATAAATAAAACAAGTGGTTTTTTTTTTTTTTTTTTGTATTTTTGCGTAATATATTATCATGATGATTGAGATATGAAATGATTATGTCTCTTCTTTTTCATGTAGCATCGACCATCGTTCTTTCTTGTGGTAGGCCAAAAGTTGTTTATTTGGTCATAATTATTTAGTGATTTTTTATTTGGGTCCACATCGTTATGCATATACGTCGATAGCATTTGATTGTGGATCATACATGTCTTTTGATGGGTCTATTTGCTTAGTTGATGATGTAAATAAGGTGATTGTTATATGCAAGGTTTTCAGAACCGGACCGGACGTCGAACCGGTCGGCTTACCGGTTCACTGGTCGGACCGGTCGGACCGGTCGAACCGGATTTAAGAACCGGACAACATTATAAATATTATAAAAAAATATAAAAAATTCATAAAAATTCAAAAAAAATTATAAAAATTCATAAAAAACATAAAAATTCAAAAAACCCCATGAAAATAATAAAAAAAAAAAAAAACCATAAAAATTTAACAAGAAAAATTATAAGGAATTCTAATAAATACAACCATTGATAATCAAAACCAACCAAAAAAGCAAATGCAACATAATCAAACTAACAATTCAAATCTTTAAAGTTTAGAACATCACCAACAATTTAACACCACAATACAAGTACCAAAATAATCGTATATGGACCAGAACAGAATTATTAACATAACAATATCAAGTTTATCAACTAATCTAAACATTACACATACATACATACTAGATTAAACTAAACATTACACAATATCAACTAATTTGAACACATACATACATACAAGTATATCAACTAATCTGAAATTCATTATGAATACATCAAAGTATTACACAATATCAAACACAACTTGTAAAGGCCAATTAAAAAAAAAAAAAAAAAACAGATCGTAGATCGAAGTATTACATACATACATACAGTATTACACATACATTATACATACATACAAGTATACTAAATTACTAACACAGATCGAATTAAAAAAAAAAAAAAAAAAACAGATCGAATTAAAAAAAAAAAAAAAAACAGATCGAATTAAAAAAAAAAAAAAAACAGATCGAATTACTAACACATACATGAAGATGAATTGTTGATGAAATATGGTTAGAGGTTTCTTTTCTTTGTTTTGGTTATGGATGATGATGATGAAAGATGGTTAGAGCTAAAGTGAATGAAAGGGTAAAGATGGTTAGAGGTGGCTGCAATCTTTGAAGTGAAAGTGAATGAAAGGGTAAAGAGGAAAATTAGGTCATAGGGTTTAGCAATCAGTTTAAAAAAAAAAAAAAAAAAAAATAATCGAACCGGTCCGGTCCGGTCCGGTCCAACTCCACCCGGTTCCCGGTCCGACCGCCCGGGTCCCGGTCGAACCTCCGGTCTGCTGCACTACCCGGTCTGAATGGCTGAACCGGCCCGTTTCACTATCCGGAGACCGGTCCGACCGGTCCGACCGGCCGGTCCGGTCCGGTTTTCAAAACATTGGTTATATGTTTATAAAATATGTCCTTTGAACACGACCAGGTAATTTGCTTCGATTTGAACGGTTTGGTCAGTTTTGATGATTTATGAACTTCCATATAATCATACAGAATGGGTTCAGTTGGATACTCTTTAATTGTCTTCATTAGGACAAGGTTGGTTATGGTGTCGATTGATTGACCCGTTTTTTAATTTCAATTTATTTTTTATCTTTATAAATTTTCATTTCCTTTTTTCTGAGCAAAAAACTTCAAAACAGATAAAACCCAACGGATTGATGAGTAAATTACATAAAGAAAAGAGAAATGGCTACATGGAGAATGTAACACTCAACGCAATTTTTTTTTACTGATTTAGTTACTATTTCGAGCTACACTTTTGTTAACATTACAAAATATAAAATATAAAATAAAAATAAAGTAATTCCAACTATTGTTTTCAGTTATTTTTTTAAAATAAAAATTCATAATTTTCGGGCAATGGCAGGTTGACGTGCAAAAGGTTGCGCAACCATCTCTTTTGAAAAGCAAAACTTAAAGTATTAAAATAAACCCCTGGCCTTGGGAGTCGAAAAATTGCTCTTGATAACTCGTTGGTCTCTTTCAAAGAACTAGATACCTCCCGGGGCAAGAGAGCCAAAAATGTTAAATGTTAAGACGAAAAAAACATGTTGATTATCCATGCAGCTGTTAGTTATATATTTTTTAAAAGAATTTAAATGATTTCTGACATGACATTATTTGATTTTCAAAACCAAATCGTTTTCCTATGAAGACATTGTTCATAAATGGAATAAAAAATATCATTTGAACGAATGAAATATGAAATAATAATGTTTCCTTCACTCATTGAATCATAATCATCTTCTTTTCGGTTTTATGATCAAACTAATCCAATGACGAGACAATAAAGTGATTTTATTTTAAAATGTGTTTCGTGGCCCGCTTATGGCTGTGCACATATAATGTATATATGTGTGGTCCTCGGGGGGCAAAAGTAAAGTTGCACTAATTTTAACGTGATTTTACTAATTTTGTGAAAATAACGTTAAAAATGACAGACGGTTAATCATGCATCAGGTGGTGGCGTTGATAAACCAAAAGACAAGGAGGTACATGCACCAGTCGGGTTTGTCACGATTGCTAAGTGTTATGGGTCTTATGTCTAAGGCTTGATACAAAACCACTATTGTGCCGGGGGTCTCACTGGAAGCAGTCTCTCTATTCCCACGGGGTAGAGGTAAGGTCGTCTATATTATACCCTTCTCAGAACCTACCTTAGCTTTTGCTATTGGTGGGATTAACTAAGTATGATGATGATGATTTTAAAATGTGTTTCGATAATCTTATTAAAAAAAATATACACGATTGATTCCATAGTTTTATTTTAAATGTTGTTTAAAGAAAATGCTCTATATTTGAGTATTATTTAATTTTGTCAAGTATTACTCACATACACCCTGAACAATATAAAAATATTAGCTGTCTAGACCTATTCATATTAGTTGAATTGGTCACACACAAGTTAGCATTATAATAGAACAAACCTGTACAATTAACGTTTCAATATCATGTAAACGTACATATATTAAATACGCAACTTTTGCTTTTCAAATTAAATACTTATAACTAAATAAAAAATTTACAAAAATGTGTCTGGTCATGTTTGTGACGAAGTTGAAAGCACTGTCGTAACAAAGAATCATAAACAATTAAAGAAATTTGACAAATCCAAAATAGATTATTTTTTCCAGACATGTGTCCCGGTGAATTTGCTCTAAGATGGCAATAATGCTAGAGAACATTGATCTTTGTTCCCATGGTGTCAAGATGACATCGGTTTCCAAAATCGAAAGGTGGAAAATCAAATTATCGTGTTCTGTTTACGTTGTGAGATAGACAAATGTGTCGGAGCCGCAAGCCAAACATGACTAGTGAAATTAGGGAATTTTCATGGTGGATGAGGTGTATCCACGTAACTGGCAGAGCCGTTGAGAAGGAAACTGATCCTGGAGCCGAATGATCGCCAACAAACCCAGGGTTTGAATTAGAATGCTAAGAAAACATTGGAAGTTACACATTAGTCATTTAGTCCGAATAATTGATATTCTCAATTAACGAATTTTAAAATATATTCACAAGCCCCAATATGAATACCTTAATACTCCCATGTCTATTTAAGTCAATCAAAACAACCAACAATGTAGTTTTTTTATTATTCGTATCATGTTCATTCTAATGAAGATTGTAACATTCAAATCAATGAGTTTTGTAATGATAGTAACTAGTAGATCAGAATTGTGCTACGCACCAGGATATACACCGTTGTGTCCACCATCGCCAACAAACCCCCTTGTGTCCTCCACCACTTGTCCACCTCCCACTTGCTTCCTCTACCACCACTCCCACCTCCTCCCTTGCTCCCTCCACCTCCGCCCCCATTACCTCCACCGTCGTCCACCACCTCCGCCTCCTCTACCTCATTTGCCCCCACCACTACCTCCGCTGCTACCGCTTCCACCACTACCACCCTTGCCACTGTCACTTCCGCCTCCCTTCCCACCACCTCCACTCATAATCTAGAATTTCCTTCTCTATATATCTCTCTTCTAAAGAAAAGTGTGCAACTTAGAAATAACAAAACCTTGGTGGTCAAAATATACAACCATAAACTTGCCTGTTCTCTAAGACGATGTCTTTTAATATATAGAGTAATATGCAATCACACGTGTCAAGAGCCAATAACAAGGCAATAAAAAAGTCGCATGGGTCTCTTGTCACATACATTGCAATGGTCAACATGTTGGCTCGATATTGAAAACAATCTAAATCCATCTTAGAATAATGTTAAGAACTCGAGGACGAGGTCTTTTTACTAGTGGCGCATTTTGTTGGGGCGGGCAGGGGCGGCCGACCCCCCCGAATTTTCGTGCAGAAGTTCCGATTATATAGTATTCATATAGAAAATTTTGGAAATATAGGGTTTCGACCCCCCGAAACTAGTGACTTCCGACCCTCTGGCGACTTCCGACCCCCCAAATCTTCGGGTCAAGCTTCGCCACTGCTTTTTACTAGTGACAGATAACAATAAAGGACTGTTACGTGCCCATGCAACTTGCATTTCATGAGTGGGTTGGTGCAAGTCAAAGTTATTTTTAGAAGTCTTTTAGTCACATTCCATTGTGCTAGAATAAAGGAGTGATTTGGTTTATTGCCATTCATATCCATGGCCGGCTTAAGGGGGAGTGAAATAAAGCAAGGGCTTTAGGCCTCCACTTTCTTAAGGCCCCAAATTCTAAAAATGAATCTATTATATGTAGATGATTTTAGCTTTAATATTGTTGAGATTAAGATTTATGATCTATAATTATGCATACATAAAGATATTATATGAATCATCGAATCTAAAACGATTTTTTTTACGAAAAGGGCCTTATGTTTGTTATCCGCTTTGGGTCTCGGATTTTTTGAGCCGGCCCTGTTCATATCCAACATAAACTTAGGATTTTTATTAAATTGTAATGTTATATATAGAGGACTTTGCATTTTGAAATGTATGCAAAAAAATGAATTGAATCTATGTTTCTCTCTAAGTTTCTTATCTAGTTCCTTTCTAGTTTCTTTGAGCTTGACCCACTCACGGGTTACCTATCCGATTATTCGGTTGGAACCACATCAGTGGTATCAGAGCAGTCTTGATCCCCTCTATGGACGCTTGTGAATAGAACACTACAATGACTCAAATCGAGTCGACGCTTTTTGAGATGAGGGATCTTCTAAAAAACGAGTCACGAAGATGGTCAACCTATAGCACCATTCTCTCTACACCAACCGATGCCGCCTCACCACAACCAACTCCCGCAACCATACAATCACCTTTGATTACCCCTACATCGCCACCACCAATCTTAGCCCCCACGCCACCACCCACAACATCACCTGCCTCACCACCAAAAACCACACAAACACCACTTGTATTGGTTCCTAAATTTGTACATGTGGATGTACCAACATCAGCCCCTTCTCTTGTTTCAAACTCACGAATCTTAACCGCACCCAAGCAACCACTCAAAGACTGCACCAAAACCATCATTTCCTCTTCTCTCACGGTTCAAAAACCAGCCTCCAAACAAGTGCTTGCACCAAAACCAAAACTCATTGCGGCCTGTATTCCGGCACCATTACCCCACAACAGCCGGAGCCTGTCGGTTTTCAAAGAAGCGGATTTGGAACATGAGCGGAAGCCACCGTGGCGTATCATCAAAACGTCTCGCAATGCGACCGAGAGATTCGAGTGGCGTCCGCCGTGGTTTCCTCCAAGTCACATCGGATTTTCGCCTTGAGGACAAGGCGAGTTTGAGCGGGGTGGATTGTTACGTGCCCATGCAACTTGCATTTCATGAGTGGGTTGGTGCAAGTCAAAGTTATTTTTAGAAGTTTTTAGTCACATTCCATTGTGCTAGAATAAATGAGTGATTTGGTTTATTGCCATTCATATCCAACATAAACTAAGGATTTTTATTAAATTGTAATGTTATATATATATATATATATATATATATATATATATATATATATATATATATATATAGAGGACTTTGCATTTTGAAACAAAATGTATGTAAAAAAATGAATTGAATCTATGTTTCTCTTTAAGTTTCTTATCTAGTTCCTTTCTAGTTTCTTTGAGCTTGACCCACTCACGGGTTACCTATCCGATTATTCGGTTGGAACCACATCAAGGACTTATAATCCAAGCCCCGACTCATACTCTTATGTTGACTAACTACAAGTCTAGAACTCAAAACGCATGTCAAACATAAATTCAAGCAACCATCACTCTGATTTAGATCTTAGTTTTATCCTATTAAAATGGTATGCGTTCAAATCCTACAAAACAATGTGTTTTATAACCAAACCAGTAAACAAACCAGTAAGTCAACTAGTTCACTAGTGAGACCGGTAACTAGATCCCGAGTACATAACAATTAATTTATAAATAAAATAATGTGATAATGTCTAATATCATTTAAAAGCATATGTTAAATAAAGGCATTCATTTATAAACATATAAAAAATATATGTTTAAAAAAGGTGAAAAACACGAAATTGGCTATTGACTTGGTCAATTTACCAAAATAGCCACTTCAACCGTCTCGGGAGAGACGGCTCACAGGTCCCGAGACATCTCCATGAGGCTTTAGTGGTGAACCAATAGCCAATTGCCATGTGTCAAAAATATAAATAAAAAAATCTTCACAAGTCCCGAGACATCTCCATGAGACTTTAGGCGTTGGGAGACGTCACAGAGACGTTTTAGGCGTCGTGAGACGTCACAGAGTCGCTTGGAGATCTTTTTATTAGAGGATAGAGAGAGAGAGAGAGACTTGGGACACGTGGCGTGTTTTGATTGGTCACCGTCTCACCCGTCTTCGGAGTCGGCTCAGATGCCTTGGGATGGGGGAACCGTCTCTTTCAAGACGGTTGGATGACTATTTTGGTAAGTTGACCAAGTCAATGGCCAATTAAGGTGATTTTCCCTTAAAAAAAAAAAAAAAAAAAGTACTTTGCGTCTTTTAGTTTGACCAACATTCTTTGAGCTCAACCGAATACAAACAGAACATAGGATATGCATCAAAGGATCTAAAGAACTTACCTCAGTATCTGTTTCTAACCTAGATTCATGCTTAACTAACATAACTCCATTAGACCCTTTTATTATTTAATCAATAAGTTAAAGACTCATGGTTATATTATCAAGAATATGCATCAGAAGATCCTACACAACCTCATGTGTTGCCTATGCTCAAACACTCAAACCCCCATTAATTCAAGAACCCAACAATGCCCATCAATTCAACATGTTCCAAATCAACACTGAACTCAAGGAGCTTGTGAAAGCAGGTAGACTGAATGATGCACGCCAACTGTTTGATAAATTGCCTCACAGAGATGAAGTCACATGGACCACTGTCATTTCTGGTTATGTCAAGGCTGCTGATTCATCTGAAGCTTTGTCTTTGTTTTCCTCCATGTGGGTTGACCCGTCCCAGCGAATGGATCCGTTTTTACTTAGTTTAGCACTTAAGGCATGTGGTGTAAGTTTTAGTGGTAAAAGAGGCGAATCGCTTCATGGGTATTGTGTAAAGAGTGATTTTGTGAGTTCTGTTTTTGTGGGTAGTGCTCTTTTGGATATGTATATGAAGATTGGGAAAGTTTATGAAGGTTGTCGTGTGTTTGATGAGATGCCGATAAGGAATGTTGTTTCTTGGACTGCGATTATAACCGGGCTGGTGCGTGCTGGTTTTAGCATGGAGGGGATTTTGTATTTTTCTAGGTTGTGTAGAGATGGTATGACGTATGACTCGTATACTTTGGCTATTGCGTTAAAGGCGTGTGCTGATGCGTGTTTGTTACGTACAGGGAAAGAAATTCATGCACAAACGTTAAAGAAAGGTTTTGATACGACTTCGTTTGTTGCTAATACGCTTACAACCATGTATAACAAGTGTGGGAAGGCTGAGTACGCGTTGTACTTGTTTGAAAATATCAAAACGAAAGACGTGGTTTCGTGGACTACAATTATCACATCATATGTTCAAACGGGTCAAGACCACAAGGCGGTTCAAGCATTCTTGCGAATGAGGAAATCAGAAGTGAGACCGAATGAGTACACTCTTGCAGCAGTCATCTCCGGTTGTGCAAATACTGCACAGATTGATTTGGGGGAACAGTTTCACGCTCACGTGTTACATAACGGGCTTATGAGTTGTATGTCAGTCGCTAATTCAATTATGACAATGTATTCAAAATGCGGAAAGCTACATTTATCTTCAATGGTTTTTCACGAGATGAGTAAAAAAGATATCGTTTCATGGAGCACTATAATTGGGGGCCATGCGCAAGGAGGTTTTGGAGAAGAAGCTTTTCGATACTTCTCGTTAATGAGAAAAGATGGACCCAAACCGAATGAATTTGCATTCTCTAGTGT
The DNA here is from genome assembly GCA_028751855.1 of Ambrosia trifida. NCBI lineage: Eukaryota > Viridiplantae > Streptophyta > Magnoliopsida > Asterales > Asteraceae > Ambrosia > Ambrosia trifida. The sequence goes on along the minus strand of CM054123.1, from coordinate 97,999,438 downwards.
ATTGAGTGTTTGTGGAAATATGGCGATTCTTGAACAAGGTAAGCAACTTCATGCTCATTGCATTTGTGTCGGTCTAGATCATACCGCTATGGTAAGAAGCGGTTTGATCAATATGTACTCAAAATGCGGGAGCATACTAGAATCTTTGAAGATATTTAATGAAGCCAAGCATAACGATATTGTGTCATGGACCACCATGATCAACGGATATGCTGAACATGGGATGAGTGAACAAGCTATAGACCTGTTTGAGCGGCTCATTGAAGTTGGTCTAAGACCAGACGCAGTCACCTTCATTGGCGTTCTAACCGCATGTAGCCATGCTGGTCTAGTTGACCTGGGCTTTCATTACTTCAACCAAATCACAAACTACAAACTAAGTTTATCCAAAGAACATTATGGATGTATGATCGATCTCCTTTGCAGAGCCGGGCGATTACGTGAGGCTGAAAACATGATAACCAACATGCCATATAACGGTGACGACGTTGTCTGGTCAACTATGCTGAGAGCTTGTAGATTACATGGGGACGTTGAATTAGGGGCACGCGCTGCAAAAAAGCTTCTTGAAATGGACCCAAATTGCGCATCGACACATATAACATTGGCGAATTTGTATTCGGTTAAAGGTAAATGGAGGGAATCTGCAGAAGTGAGGAAATTGATGAGAAGAAAAGGTGTTATAAAGGAGCCTGGATGGTCTTGGATTAAGCTTAGGGATTGTGTGTTTGCATTCGCAGCTGGTGATCATTCGAATCCTCAATGGGAAGATATATGTTGTATATTAGGGCTATTGTCTTCAAAGGAAGAAGTGTTTGTTAATGGAGAGAACGTGTTAATTTACAATGTAGATGAAGTTGAGGAGAAATTTTGGTAGTGAGATTTTCAAACTTCAAGTTGTTTATTATATATATATATTTATTTGGGTCATTTGACTTGCGTAGTCTGCTCTTCCTTTTGATCTTGAGATTGTTTAAATAGACATGACCGGAACTTGCTTGACCACCCTAGCGTGTCGGGCCATCGCGAACAAAGGCTGGACTTGGCGTTTGGTACTTTACTTTTCTTCCAGAGTCTGCCTCGAAATCTAGACCAGGCGTCCGGCATTACTGAAGTTGTATCTTTTAATTGATAGAGGTATATTGTTATTTTAAAACATCCCTAACACTGCTTCTACCATTAACAAGAGTACTTTATGATTTGCTGTTAAGCAAACAGGGAAACATAGCTCAGGCAACAGAAAACAAAAGTGATGAAACTTACATAGATTAAAAAATAACGATGAAGTCGTGCTACCATGTATTGGTTACCTATCTGTGGCATCCAAGTTCACATCTCATCCTGTGATGGTTAGGCTGTCTAAAGGAACAGAACAGGTATTACTTTGATACCCGACGTAAACATGAGAGACTCGAAGAACGCACGGTAGAAAAATCTCCACTTACAGGTTCAGCTTTTTTTTAGAGGTATATATATACTGCAGAACATATGCATTGTTATTTTCTTTATTATCAAGACATCAAACAAATCCTTATTTTCTGTCCAATATATCCGAAAGATTTCATAGTGTTTTATTAAGATCATTTCATTCTATATTTAGAATTCAAAGTATATTTGAGTGTTGTGTGATAATATCGATCAAAGGGACAACACAGATATGATCGCTGAACACCCAGAGGAAAAAGATACCAGATGCAATCCAATATTTAACAGGGAAACAGAGTTTTCGAAGTCCGTTTTAGCAGCCCATCATTCCACACAATTGGTCATCAACCGAGTCATTGATATAGCAGTCCCTCAAACTGCAAACACATCAACACAACAGCGGCAAGTCTGCAACTGAACATGGTCAGTCTAAACGTTACCTTAAACAGCTACCAACTAAAACTCATTTCGCAGATCCACAAACACCTGCACCAACCCACCCATCTTCAGCACCAACGCTTGCAGTCTCTGTCGCTCATAAAAGACTCCACTTCAGCTCTTCATGTATGCAACGGCATCTTCGCTCACACGCGCATACAAGAACTTCAAATAACGCTTAAACACACTGCTACGGATGAAGAAAGCAACAATTGCCACAAAGGGAAATCGACTTGAAGGGTCAGTGCAAAAGTCATTTTTGTTTTAACTCCTAAGTATGTATGTGAACATGTCGCCAGAACATTTGAAGAGGGAATACCCGTCTGCGTTTTGTACCTACCTATCAATGCAACGGCATAGCTAGATGTTCACCGCGAAGCATGGGCTTACCTAAACCTTGTTAGCTATAGCTTATGAAGCACACCAGTGCAACGACATACTAGATGTTTGCTCACGTCTTGATAATCCTAAAAACTTTAACATATGCAACAACATAGCTGGACGTCTGACAACGTCTGAACAATCTAAAAAACGCATCATGTTCAACGGCCTAGTTGGACGTATGACAACATCTGAACGATACAGCAATGGCATATTTCACTATATATCACGTATATGCTTAACATTAATATTTAGATACTTCGAACATAGATATGCAATGCACCTACTTGATCATTGAAGTGTATGCTATGTTTCAGCCAAGTGAATCTTCTAATGGGTTGTTTGTGTTGTTACAGCCTTGGTCCTAACATCACCACAGAATGTTAAAACCCTTTTGCACAATTGCCAAATCACATCAAACACGCTTTCAATAGGTAATCTCAAGTAGCTTACGAGCGGTTTTACACATAATGATTTACAAATATATAGTTTATAATAATATTGTTTTTGAATTCTATTACCATATTACATTTGAAATTTGTGTAGCACTATTTTAATATAATAAAACATTAAAGATGCGTCTTCAGGACTTCATCACACCCGTTCATAATAATAAAAACAACCACCTCGATAGCTAAGACTACATGGTGTGGTACCATATTCCTCCAACTCTCCCAAGTGCCACATCAGCGCCACATCATTTCCCCCATTTTCTCTCCCAAAGTTTGGAAATGGTTTCCCCCAATTCCTTCATTCCCCATTCCTTTTTTTATTGGTTTAAAAAAATAAAAATAAAAAATAAAATGCAACGGTACAAAATGCAATTGGACCAATCACAATCCTCGGGACAAACGGTGGGAAACCCACGAATTCACCGAAACCGAAATGAGGGGGCGGTGTTCCCGATCGGGACAACGTCCACATCACCTCCCCGATTGCCCTTGCTGAAACCATACCTACCAGTCTAATATCTCATTGCCTCATTCATTCTCTCTCTTCTGCGTGTGCACATGCATTAAAACTGACTCGCTTTACTTTCTCTTTCCTCTCTGTCACATTGTGTGGTTTTGATTGTTCTTACACACAAACGTTTACACGTTATCTCTCTGGTTTTGATTGTTCTTACACACAAACGTTTACACGTTATCTCTCCCCCGACTCATACAAAATTAGCTAAAACTGCCTTATTAGGAAAGGTCTAGTTATAGTATGTTGGTGGTGGTTTATATTTGGGAAAATCTTCAAAATAAACATTTACCGCTATTTTTTTTGAACGGAGAAACAAAACTTTATTATAAAGCTAGCAAGACACTAGCAAAAACCCGGAAACATAGTCCGACAAACACACCGAAGATACAACAAAAAAACCGCAGGCCAAATCAGCCAAAGAAAAATAATCCCATAACAACTACCCCATCTTAGACGAATCAAATCTACCCCAAGCCTCCCACGACATATCCGTCATTTTACCCCGATTAGTAATCCATAGAAAGCTCATAACTTTAATCTCTTCGTACACCTTCCGGACCACGAACTGCTTTTGATTAAAAATGACATCATTCCTAGCCCGCCATATACTCCAGAAAGCCGTTTGGATCACGCCATAAAACACTTTCCTAACCCAGGTACCACTTTTCGCCGTAAGATGATACTTCAATAAATCACTTACATGGAACGCAAAGAACCTTGGTACATTGCACCAAGTAAACACATGCTGCCATAGTTCCATAACAAGCAGGCATCTAGTAAACAAATGCTCCGCCGTTTCCGTCGTCAGCTGACATAACCTGCACTGATCAGAATCAAGTTGTATGTTCCGAGCCTGCAACGCATCTGCAGTAGGCAATCTATTAAAAGAAGCACGCCACACCACAACCCCCACCTTCATTGGAACCCAGTTGCACCATACAAGGGACGAAACCGGTAACGAATTGGACGCTTCAAAAATGGCATCCTTCATCCTTCGGACAGAGAAGCCGTTGTTACCAGCGGCCAGAACACTCCATGAATCCACACCCGGCTGCACAAATGTCTGCTGCAACAGTTGGCTTAGAGCAGCCAACTCTGCAGCTTCTTCCACTGTCAGATTAATGCGCCTCCAATCCCAAACAATATGAACAGGCTACGATACACTCGACAAGCGGTCTGCAACTGCACATAGCCGATTCTTATCCAACGCAAACAGTAACGGAAATAAATTTGAGAGCAGATCATTCGCGGCCCAACAATCATGCCAAAACAATATGCTTGTACCGCCTCTCAAGTTCCCTGTTACAAACGTAATCGGATTGATGTTCATACTACCAAAAATACCCGAAATGCTTGCAATCTGTTTCCACGTGCCCCCCATCGAACTTTTTAGCGGAAGGAAATTCCATCCCCGACCATTAGCATGAATAGACCACACCACCTTGCGCCATAAGGAGTCTTGATTTATTTTGAAACGCCACCACCACTTAGAGAGCAAACTTAAGTTTGCATCCCTAAGTGAACCCAACCCAACACCCCCATATTTAACCGGCGCTATCACTTTCTCCCAAGCCATCCAACATATCTTGTCTGCATCTTCTGAACCGCCCCAAAAGAAATTCCGTCTAATCTTTTCCAACGTATCCACCACTTGTAACGGAGCGTGGAATAATGAGAAGTAATATAGAGGAAGTGAGCTCAGTACCGATTTTAATAAAGTTATCTGACCCCCATATGATAGAGTTTTTGCCTTCCAAGATGACAATCTTTTTTTAAACTTCTCAACGACCGGTTCCCAGCTACGAATTAAATTCATATTCGAACCAATGGGGACCCCAAGATGATAAAATGGAAACCTTCCAGGAACACAATGGATAGCTAAAGCCATAGAGGAAATCTCATTATCATCAACACCGATCCCGTAAAGACGACTCTTCTTTGAACTAACTCTTAAACCAGAAATCATAAAGAAACCCCGCAAAAGACGTCTCAAGTTAAGGGCATTTTCTAACGACCACTCCCCGCAAAAAAACCACGTCATCCGCATAAGTGAAATGTGAAATTAATGGTCCCGAGCCACCTACCCGCACACCATGAAAGATACCCAACTCGCACGCACGCCTCATAATGCGAGTAAGGCCTTCCATAGCAAGGATAAACGCATGAAATGTGAAATTTACCACTATTTAATTACAAAAAATAAACACATGAAAGGTCTTAACTCTTAATATTAAGGACTCCACACTATCCAACACTATTCAGAATCTGACATTTGTCTCAAGAGTCTTAAATATAGACTCTTTAACTTGTAATGGTCCCACAAACCAACCAATAAAATGAGGACACGTGAGGGAACTTGATCACACTGACAAGGATGTCGTCTTCCAATACGCTTACAGCATCAGTCTCATGTCTCACCAATCTGTCAGGTATTATTATGTTTTCCATTACATACAGTCAAAACTGATCCACAAATATAAATTCCATACCTATTTTATTGAGCACAAACAGGGTGTTACATGTATCAATCAACAAAATATAATTTTGTATAATATAAAAGGCATTAACGTATTGAACTTGTTTATCAAATATAGAAATTTGAATATTATTTAAGTCATCTACATTAAACTAGGGTTATACGAAATACATATTATTACAAAATCATAATTCTATTGGTTGCGAAATACTTTCTTTCTTTTCAGTTTGTTCTTTCTCTTCACTCTCTTTTGCAGCTAACTCTTCCTGTTCCTTTGCTTTTGCTTTGGCCTCTTCATTCTCTTTCTTCTTCACATCAAAAAACTCAATGAGCTCACCTAGAGAAATGTCAGGATTACTGTCCTTGAGTAGTTGCTCTGCTACTTCAGCCGGGGTGATCTCCACCTTCCTAAGCAAATCCTCAATTTGTTCAAACTGAGAGTGTTGGGTTATACCAAGATAGTTAGATGCCAACAATCGGAACCCACACGGGGTACAATAAGACATATTGATGTGAACATCCATACGGCCAGGACGAAGGAGTGCAGGGTCAAGTTTGTCTTTTCGGTTTGTGGTGAATATGATTATTCTTTCATCGCCACAACTTGACCATAAACCATCGATAAAGTTAAGAAACCCTGACAATGTTACCTGTTTAAAGAAATATCTTATCAAATAGATAATTAATAAACTAACCCTTTTTATTTATCTATTTAATTAAATATCAAGAGTCGTAGAATGAGAAAAATAACTAAACCAACTAAGATAGTTCAATTTCGAAAGATACAACAATAAATAATAACAAGCAATAATGAATGTGGGGTTAGTTCTCATACATATTATTTCTAGCTACATGCGATTCTTCAAACTTCACCGACTTTATAATTACTTTTTGGTATATCCAAAAGCTACAAAACGAGCTGATGACGTGTATGCTAAAATTGGGACCGATGGAACATTATTTATCTTATTATAATGATATACTAGAATTGAATTCCGAAACATAACTACAAGTAATAACAAAAAGTAATGAATTAGGGATTAGACTTTTTTTTTTTTTTTTTTTATCAAGTACCACTATTTATATAGATAACCAATAAGGCAATAACTTTACTGACGTATTTGTTTTTATGGTTTTTGGTTTGGATTTTTTTGGTATGCTTTCACTATTATACGGCCATTTGACCATAATTTGTACAATTATCCATTTTGTTTTAGCTCATTTTCAGTTTAGATATTTTTAAGGGTGATACTATCCACACATCCCCAAAAAAACCCTAGACACCCTATGATGGGTCATTGAGGTCTCAATGGGCCATTGAGGCCAAATCTGGGGAAAACGATGGGTCATTGAGGTCTCAATGACCCATCCTTTAACAAAAAATGAAAACGATGACACATTGAAGTCGCAACGACCCATTTGAGGGGTGATACTATCCACACATCCCCCAAAAAAACCCTAGACACCCCTATGATGGGTCATTGAGGCCTTAATGGGCCATTGAGGCCAAATCTGGAAAAAACGATGGGTCATTGAGGCCTCAACGGGCCATTGAGGCCAAATCTGGAAAAAAACGATGGGTCATTGAGGCCTCAACGGGCCATTGAGGCCAAATCTGGAAAAAACGATGTCCCATTGAGGCCTCAACGACCCATCCTAGTACGAGGTACGATGTGTCAGTCGAAAAGTGATTCCCCACGTCCCATTGAGGCCTCAATGGCCCTCTAAAATGTGTTAGGTTTGGGCATTTAAACTCCCCACGACCCATTGAGACCTCAATGGCCCGTGAAAATGTGTTAGGTTTGGGCATTTAATCCCTCAACGACCCATTGAGGCCTCAATGGCCCGTCGTTTTTTTATCATTTAACCAATACGTGAGCAGCTTCTTCCTCATTTTACCAAAAAATTCAAACATCACCACCACTATTCTCTCGACCCATCTCGACTTCCCGGTCTCACGATGTCATATTTACATAGTTTTTCAACCGATAACCTGTCTCTTAACGAGTCCTACATCTCTGAAAGCGTTTTCGGACCCGGGGTTCAAGTTGGTGACGGGGAGGTTAAATCCGGGGTTCGTGGTAATGACGGGAAATGCTGCCCGATCTGAACCAGGAATATGTAGAGGAAGATGAGTCATTTTTCGTGCCACCAAGCTACCCGCAGTACACATACGGGACTTACCATTCGAGCGGGAATGGTGCTAAGGACTTCGAGGAAGGTGATAACAATGAGAAATGTGCTTCTGAAGGTGTTGACATAAAAGTGGAACCTAACCCGGATGTTTCGTATGAAACCGATCAGGTGCGTTTATTTATTTACATTAGTATATATTTACATGTTTTAGGGTTTGTTGGATTGAACTAGTATATATTTACATGTTTTAGGGTTTGTTGGATTGAACTAGTATATATTTACAGTGGTATATAATTTAGACTAGTGTAAATTTAGACTAGACTCTTATATAAATTTTCAGGTATGATTATTATTTATTTATTATTTATTGTAATTTATTATTTATTGTAATTTATTATTTATTATTATTTAATATTTTTATTATTGTTGTGCGTTTCAGCCCACTAAATATTCAGACTATGCAGCATATGAAGGTGGCGGGCAAGGTCCCGGGCAACCGTCCACGCGCATATTACCAGCGCGCTTTTGGTAGAGATGGCGATCTTGGCAGGCATTTTGTACCACAGCCGCTGGCACATATTGATTGGCCGCTTGCCGAGGAGGTTCGGATGGCACGCGTTGGCGAAGGCGATCCACCGGTGGATGTAGAGATGCCAGATGCTCCTCCTGATGCTCGACAGCATCCTGCCCGCGTTTATCATGCCGTTAGGTTGCCTGATACCACGTCCCAGTTACTTCAGCAGATTCTAGATCAGATGGGGTCGATACGGACTGATATTCGCCAGGAGATGCAGGAGATGCGGGCTGATATGCGGTGGCTGTTAGAGAGCGAGAATGATAGAGGTGTAAAGGCTGGTTTGGCGCCGCGTGCCCTTCAGGGTGGGGCGTCCAGCACTCAGCAGGGTGAGGCGTCCGCCAGTCAACAGTTCGATCCGTCCGGTGTATATCAAGGGTCGGATCATTAGTTGGTTGTTTGTTTGGATTTTATTATTGTATGAACAGTATGCTTTATTATGTTTAGTTGTATGTAAATGGTTGAATATTATGCTTTATTTTGTTTTATTGTTCGTATCTTGTGTTTTGTTTAGTTCTGCAACATAAACGTTAATGTTTAAGCAATGTCTATTATATCATTTTATTATAATAATAATTCTATTTATTTAAAAATAACATCCATATAAAAAACATTTATAAAAAACCAAACATTGATATTTACATCTTTATCCTATCTTAAACACTCACACTACACTTCTTTTTTACCATTACCAATCTCAATGGGTCGTTGAGGCCTCAATGTCCCATTGAGGTTCTCTGTTTGACCCTCAATAGGTAATTGAGGCCCCAATGAACCATTGAGGGGGGTGTTTAGATAAAAAAAACCCTAGTGTAAACACTCACACTACACTTCTTTTTTGGGGTTGTGAATTCATACACCCCTACTTTAGGATTCATACACCATGGCCCACACCTATCACCAATAAGAAGCTGCCACATACCCAGAATGTGACGTCATACACCCCAAATATGATGTCACGTGGTGTATGAATCCTAGAACCCTCTTTTTTACATTACTAATCATTGCCAATGATTGGTTAATGATTACCAATAATTGGCAAACCTCAATGGGTCATTGAGGCCTCAATGGACCATCTTTTTTCAGTTTTTGGCCCTCAATGGGTCGTTGAGGCCTCAATGTCCCATTGAGGTTCCCTGTTTGACCCTCAATGGGTAATTGAGGCCCCAATGAGCCATTGAGGGGGGTGTTTAGATAAAAAACCCTAGTGTGTGAATAACCTAGGCCATTTTTAATAGCAAAGCCAATCTCATTATTAGAGTTAAGGTGGGGTTTTTATTATATATAAGAACAATAATAATAAATGTAAAAGTTTGCAAAAACTAACCCTGTGCTCTTGGTGATATCCACGCGGGCCTCGCCTAAGACTTTCTCGAGCTAAAGCTTTAACCGCTTCACCATCCGCTCGATCATGCAACTCCATCGAGCAATCAATGTCCTCAACCACCAATATTGACCGGTTTGCAGTTGCCACCAGCAACCTCCTCAACTCCGAATTTGACCTAATATCAGTCAACTCCAAATCATAAATATCAAAATTCAAATAATTGGCCATAGCCGCAATCAAGCTAGATTTCCCAGTCCCAGGCGGACCGTACAACAAGTACCCTCTCTTCCACGCCTTTCCAACTTTCCTATAATATTCTCTCCTCTCCACAAACCTATCCAAATCCTTCATAACCTTCTCCTTCACATCACTCTCCATCGCCAGCGTGGCAAACGTCGCCGGATGATCCAAATTCACCGATGTCCACACCGTAGGCCTGCCCGAATACACCATTTGCGTATCGACCGTAAACAGCTTCACGGTCTTCTCTTCCAGCTTCTTAGTTTTGGCGTAGGTAACTATATATGGTAAATAATCATTAACCGCTAAGTCTTTGTGTTTTTTATTAAACGTGAGCTCCAGTGATCGTTGATCAGATCTACTAGACGACCCGTTGTCATCATAGTTATGATATTCTCTCGTAGGCATCTTCTTCGAAACCGTAGACCAACTGAATTTGACTCCCTTGTAAACATCGGTGAAACTCTCGTTTATTTCCATGCAAACACTAATGTTTTTATCATTAGGGTTTTTTGTGATCTTCAGACGATGAATATCGGGAGATATTCGTGAAGCAAGATAGATTTCTGTTGCTTTATAGATCTCATTTTCATGAAATCCATTGGACTCGTAGATTACCTGGGCAACGAAAGTATTTTAGAATAACTGATGTAACGGAAAATGTTATAGAATAACTAATGTCATGGAAAACGATTTAGAATAACGGATGTAAAGGAAAACATTTTAGAATGACGGATGTAAAGTAAAGTATTTTAAAGTAACTGATGTAAAGGAAAATATTATAGAATACTTGATGTAAGGAAAACATTTTAGAATAACGGATGTAAAGTAAAGTATTTTAAAGTAACTTGTGTAAAGGAAAATATTATAGAATAACGGATGTATTAAGGAAAACATTTTAGAATAATGAATGTAAAGTAAAGTATTTTAAAGTAACTGATGTAAAGGAAAATATTATAGAATAACTGATCTAAGGAAAACATTTTAGAATAACAGATGTAAAGTAAAGTATTTTAAAGTAACTTGTGTAAAGGAAAATATTAGACTGTTGGGTATAGGGCACGGCATAGGGGAGGCAAGCCTATGCCGCCCCGAGCTACACCACCCCCTAGGGCCGGCAACGGCAGTGGCGGCATCCTCTTGCCGTTGAAGCCGGGCCATTTTATTGTTTTGAATTGATTTTTTTATTATTTTTAATAATTCTGACTAATGAGGAGGCTCGTCATCATGGTGCACACCACCCCCTTGGAGGCCCATCATCAAGATGCCTCTCCTCCCACTCCTACGTGGCGGCCCATCATCAAGATGCCTCTCCTCTCCACACCTAATGGTCTTATAGAATAACGGATGAATTAAGGAATACATTTTAGAATAATGGATGTAAAGTAAAGTATTTTAAAGTAACTGATGTAAAAGAAAATATTATAGAATAACTGATGTAAGGGAGGATATTTTAGAATAACTGATGTAAAGTAAGATAGCGTAACATAAAAAGTAATTAAAAAATGAAATAAACGGATCACCAATGTTAACTGTCTAGATAACTTGTTGATAAAGTTACGGAGGCCAAAATAGAGGTAGTCTTGTACTTCAGGTGGTAAGTAGTCACGAGCGACGCTGCGGGCAACCATCGCAGCTGCGGCAACGGAGCCTATGGTGGAGATGACGGCTTTTGCGGTGGCGATTTTGGATTCGGACGATGATGACATTATGTAAATGAAGGGTTGGGATTTAGGGAAGTTTTTTACTAGGGAATGGAGAGCAATGTATATTGTTTGTTGTGTAAATGATGTGGAATTTATAGTGTGGGTGGTTGTTGACTTCCGTTTACTTTGAAATCCGGTTTGCTGACTAACTGACATAATTGGCGTATCGAACACTTCTAGAGATTGTATTAATAATAATTTAGGGAATTTGATTTAATCACATTTATAAATTGGAGTTACATTTCAGTTCCTCAAATTTTTATATGTAGATAAAAAATATTTGGTCTTCTTTGAATTTTTGTTAGGGCTTAAGGGACACTTCTAGAATATGAATTTTGTTTCACTGATTTTAATCAATTATACACTGTCACATCATTTCACTGATTTACTTCACTGATTCACTTTTTTGTTGGCAGCACTTCACTGATTCACTTCACTGAAATGTTTATATTTTATTATTTTTTTTAAGGAACGGTAATTAAACAAATTATCAAACATTATTTAAAACGGTAAAATAAATAGTAGAAACACCTAAAATATTATAAAACGTCATCTCATAGCTCTCTAAACCTCGACCCCCGGGTAGTTATCATCGTATACGTTTCGGTATTCGTTACGGGCTTCTTCAATCCATCCATCTTAGTTTAAAGCCGGATTGTGGTGCATCCAATTAACGACTAATTGTTGAAATATTGCGCACTTCGCCTTTAAAGTTAAAAACTTTCCACGTATCGCGTCCGTTGAACGATTGTTTTCACCTGTTTGTTCCTTGAATCTTGTGCCAACCACTTTCCAAAAACTTTGCCTTTGCTGGTGTCCTTGCTCTTGAACATAAAGATAGCTATTCACCAAGGCAAGTTCATCCTCCAAGGTCCAGATTAATGCTCGCACATGGTTTAGTGGGGGCGGGATAGGATTAGGATTTGGGTTTTGGTTTGTCATTTATGATCAACTTGAATCTGGACAATTGATTATATTGATTAACGGTTTAGTGGGGGATGGATTGGATTTGGATTTACCATTTATATTAGATTAACGGTCAAAAAATTGTTACCGTTTTAATTAAATTCATTCAAATGGTCAAAAAGCAATAAAATAGTACTAAAAAACGACTGTTGCAATTATTATCAATGGTTACCAGCCCGTTAACTAGAACCAGCAAACGGTTCACGGGACCACTACCAGCACGGGTGACGGCGGTGTTACCGTGCTGGTAGTAGGGTACCCGTGTCTAATTCTGGTAGCGCTCCGTCCACCCTTATATATAAAAATATTTACGAGAAATTTATGAGTAGTGTTATACCATATTATAATATTACTAGTGGGGTGCCCGCACGTTGCAGCGGGGACCACAACACTTTAAATAGAAAACATGTAACATTGATTCGTTAGGGTCTAGGGGCCTTTTTTCAGCTCGTACAAGACACATAAATCCTGAGGACCGACTTTGTGTATGAGTATAACGTAATAATTTCATAATTCAAATTGTTACCTAATGATTAAAAACACAACTTTCATTATTGATTTCTTGATTTCTATATAGTATTATCAAGTTTATAAAACTTTAACTTTCTAAATTACCTAATTTTATATAAAAGATAATAACAAAACATAGCATTATGAATTGTTTTTATAGGTTTCTATTTAATGTGTTCAAAGTAATTATAAAATTGAATTTCATGATCTCTCATAAACTCTCTTGACTTTTGATTTCCATTTGATTAAATATGGTGTTGTAAAGACAACTTTACCCCTAAAAAGTAGTTATTTTATGCATTATGTATTGTATGACAAACAACTATACTTGTACTTCTTAATTTTTAAGAATTAAAATAATTATTGAATTTTTATAATCCCGGTTAAACGCCCCTTATCTGTTATTAACTCGTTGCCAAACGCCTTTTGTTCGGTTGTTATAACCATTACCAAACACCCGAGTCCCAGCTATTATCCCCGTTGCCAAACACCCTCTATTTTAATCATCCTATAAAATCCCTTTTCTCTCTCTCTTATCTCTCGCTGATCTCTCTCTCTGTACATTATATACACACACAAAGTGTGTGTTGATTACAAACCTCTGATCAAGAAGCCTTCCCCGGACAGCCATGGCGGCTGTCGCCGCCTCCGCTGCTGTTTCCGGCCATCGTCTCCGGCCACCGCCGCCGCCAGCCATCTTCTTCCTCCTCTCCGGTAAGCTTTTAATTTCCGGTAACCACAATCCTTTCCCTTTGCTTCTGATAACACCCGAAAGGCACCACAAATCTTCCTCCTCCTTCGTTCCTAATAACAACCGGTGAATCTTTATCCCTCAATCCCGAACAACAACCTTGAAGCCTCCTCCTTTCTGAATCAGATAATCAGCGATTGCCCCTCTTCGTTGTTATAATCGGACAGTCACCAGGTTGAGGTGACTGTCGTGAGTCTTTGGTACCTTTGTTTCCGGTATGAAAGCGTGACCAGGTGCTGTTCCGATTAACCGGACAGTCACCAGTTCATCGGGTCCTAACCCACCTTATGATGATGTTCAGTATCCGGAACCACACCTCTATTTATAATATAGTATAGATATAGATAACTTTATGTTGGGTATTTAATATATCATTTTCTAATAACTATTATAGTATCATGTCAGTACAACCACCCGCTTAATGATGGAGTGGTATGGAGGCTTAATAATAGAAGACTCTTGGCTGAAAGTTTATGGGTTCGATTCTTGAGAGCGCAGAGTTTTACCGATTATTCCATTGTTGTGCTTTAGGGCGGGTGGATAGTTGGGTTTTCCCCGGAACTTGTGGACTTGGTGAAACTAAGAGCTGTCTTACATGTCTGGCTATACCGGATGAAAGTAGTCCTGATTTGACTTAGTAGTGACTCCGAAAGAAATTTTTGATAAATTTTGTTTGCCATTAAAAATATATCATGTGGAGTACGTTGAAATTTCAGATAAGAGGATACACCGGGGGACTATGACGTGTAACTCCCTCATTAGAATGCTGAGCTGAGAAACCAGTTTTAGCGTCCTGTGATTTTTATTTTTAAAAGGACTTTTGGACCGACACAGGTTCCATGTAAATTTCCAAGCAAGTCTTAAGTATTAATTGCCGTTCAAGAAAAAACAAAGTCTTAAGTATTACTATTACATTTTAATCAAAACAGAAGTGGTTTTATTTAGCCCTATCTATTGGCACCCCACCTTGTCTATCTGCACCCCCAGCCGCCTTCAAAGCGTTTAGCTTTGGGCAAAGCTCAGTGCTAGAGGCGGCAATTATTGACACGACCCGAAAACCGACCCGAACCCGACACGGAAAAAGACAGGTTTGGGTCAAGTAAAACGACCCGTTCAAAAAACGGGTCGGGGTCGGGTCAACCTGTATTAAAAATGGGTCGGGTTCGGGTTGACATATATATAAAATGGGTTGACCCGTTAACCCGTTTAAGTATTTAGAAAAAAAAATCTAATATATTTCTATGTTTATTTTTTCATTTCTATTTACATGGTTAGTTATAATTGTGTTATTTTTGGCACACTATATTATTTATTTGTCACACTTATATATTAACCATTAAACATTTTATTGATAACCCGCTTACAACCCAACAACCCGCTTATAACTCATGAACATGTATGACTCATTTAAAAATATAGGTTAAACGGGTCGTATTCGGGTTGACCCGGATTTTATGTGGGTCGGGTTAGGGTTGAAATATATGACACGGATAATAATATGGGTCGGGTTCGGATTCGGGTTGCACATTTCAACCCATCAACCCGCCAACCCGCAACCCGTAAACCCGCCAACCCATCAACCCGACACGATTGACACCCATACTCAGTGCTTTGAAGCCCAAAAGCTGACAGCATCAGGTGGTATCAGGTGGAGGCCTTGGGATTGCCTCCTAAGCGCTGAGCTTTGGGCAAAACTCAGTGCTTGGAAGCCCAAAAGCTGCCAGCAGATGGGGGCTTGGGATTGGTGTTATAGGGTGTTGGGTTGGGTTTTTTAAGGTGTTTTGGGTGGGGTTTTGGTTGTTTTGTTGTAGGATTTTTTTGGTGGGGTTTTTTTTGTGTTTGTTTTTTTTTTAAGATTTTTTTTAAGTTTGTAAATAATAATAAGGTAATATTAATAATAATAAATAGATATAATAACTTCTAACATTTCATTCATTTAAACGTCTGATTATAAAATAAGGTTTTGAACGAACGATCTTGTTGTTTATTACTCCATTTATTACGTTAAGTGTTAACATATTAATCATTCAAAACCAACGTCATATAAACAAACAAATAGATATAAGCATTCGTTAACAAATAAAAACAAACAAACGATCGACTGCATTAACATATAAAATCAGTTCGATGATACAAAATATAAAATAAACTGAAATCTAATACAACAAGACCAGAGAGACGGTGGTGGTGAGAAGGAGGAGTTGGTAGAAGATTAGGAGGAAGGCTCTTACCCGATCATAGTTTCGTTTGAGACTAACCGGATATTTTCTTCACGCCAGGAGTTAGTCGACTGGGTACAAGATACGGGAATGAAAAATGGTTATGTCATTGTTCAAAAATATATTTATAATTAGCAAAGTTACCCCTATTTATAATTAAAAAGTTTACTAAAACGCGTCAAACAGAGTCCAGACGAGCAATAAACGAACCAAAACGCGTCAAACAGAGTCCGGACGCTCAGGATATCTATTAGACATGCTAAATATGTATTTTGATAAAAAAAAATGGTATTGATTGTATAGTTCATGTATTACGTACAATAATTTGTGAAAGTTGTTCGTCAACAGAATATGCCTAATGAAAACCACAAACGAGCAATAAACGAACCAAAACGCGTCAAACAGAGTCCGGATACCCAGGATATTGATTAGACATACTAAATATGTATTTTGATAAAAAAAAAACGGTATTGATTGTATAGTTCATGTATCACGTACACTAATTTTTGAAAGTTGTTCATACTCGGATGTTTCCACTCAAAACGACAAACGAGCAATAAACGAACCGAAACACATCTAACAAATTATTTTTTGATTGGAAACAAGTTAAAATACTTAAAAAAGAATTAAAATTAATTAAATCAATTAAAAAACATTAAAACAATTTTTTTTTTTAAAAGGCCCTAAGCGCTGAGCTTAGTGCAAAATACAGTGGCCCGTGGGCTTAAACATGGCAGCTAAGCACTGAGCTTAGGAGGCAATCCCAAGGCCCCATGTGCTGCTATCAGCTTTTGGGCTCAAAGCACTGAGCTTTGGCCAAAGCTCAGGGCTTTGAAGTACGATGTTTCAGTGATGTGACTTAAAGTCTGATAAAGCTTTGACTGGTGTGACAATGATGTCACACGTGAGCTCTATACGACGAGCTTTGACCAAAGCTCAGTGCTTTGGCCAAAGCTCAGTGCTTTGAGAGGATCAAAATAATTTTTTGGGGGGTGTGAATAGCATGGTCCTTTATTTACTATCACACACCGTGCAAAAAGAGAGAAAAAAAAAAGGTGAAAGTAACACAAATATGTGCCGAATGGCCCGGATGTATCATAGTTTGCGGCGCTAAACTGTAAAAGAGATCAATTTTCACAAAATTATATGAAATAAAATAAAAAATAATGTAAAAGAATCCAAACCCTCGTCTCAATGGGCTTCGGACAGTGAAAACAAATACAGAGTGGTAAAAATAAAGTAAATAAAAAACCAAAAATAAAAGTACATATAAAAAGCAATAAGAAAAAAGAAACATTTGGAAAGTTTATGGTTTGAACGGTAAGTATAGTCAAAGTGAAGGGAACTTATTGTAAGTTTGTGAGAGAAAAAATGCGACATAACATAGAAATCTATACAATTTCAACGAGTGTACATAAATGCTTGAATTACTTCTATGTTATTACACGTAACTCCGTTTTAATGCTTGAATTACTTCTACATTATTACGCGTAACTTCGTTGTAAATGAATCCTCAATCAAAGCCTATATAAAATAAGGATGCCACATCGGTATATTCAGAATTATCTAAAACATTTGAAAGTTGTAAGTGGATTCAATTATACAAAACGAAAAACCTAATTATAGGACACATGATTGACTAACTTTTTTTAATCAACATTTCTAAATGCAAAGGTTTTAAAACATATAAGTTTAACTAAAGTTAAAGAAACCTAGTGAAGGGATATGGGCCTAAATCTATAAGGAATTAGGAGCGGCCCATACTTAACAAAGCCCAAACCAAGTCAGCAAATGGGAGCCGAGCTGCGCAAGAGCACGAGGTCAACTCATGTGCAACTGCGCATTGATAACCAAGGCACATTCGTATGCGCCACAATGTCTCGGAATGTATTGCAAGCAAAGATAAACAAGCATGAGGAAGACAAAAGGTACAAAGCTACAACCTCGTACGAACCAATAAGAATGAAGGGTCGTGTGACATAGATCATGGTGCATGTCCCACCAATCAGAGAATGCCAACAGGGAAGATCCTAACGTCTCCTTCAATACTGTGGGACCCGAAGGTACTATTGACAATGACATGAGACCAATCAGAGATCTCTAGCACGCATGGAAGTTGTCAACCCGCAAGTGTCGTGTGTACAGGGAACAACAAGTTCAACACTCGAGCATCTAAGCCAATAAGCTCACACAAGACCACCTCACCAATAGCCTCCACTGACGTCTGTTGGCAAAGGAGATACAGGTACAGTTGACAAAGAGAATTAGCCAATTGGGGTGAGACGTATCCGGCACCAGCAGGCGTATGCCACGTGCACGAGCCCTATCCAATCACCAGTAACATTCGGTCATGAACGATGATTGTATACCTTCTCTCTTTGTTTTATATAGCACATTGTCTTGTCTCTTACTGATTTTAGGCCGGTAGTGGCCGAGGTAACCCCTTAACTGGGCCTGAGCCCAACGGGTATGTTATGGATTAATGTTGGAGGCTCGTGTGGAACCTATTTAAGGAGGACTTCACCTCCTTGGATAGGCCATTCATAAACCCTGAAGAACACACTTAGAGCATACACCATTTTTATGTATGTGCGTTGGAATTATTCTTAGTTGTTAGTAGTCACCCCCTACTGGCCTGATTTGTGTTATTTTAGGTCATCACTCACTTACCTCTCTCATAGCTATGGTATTTTAGCAAAGGATTAATCATGTGGAAATAGGGGTTTGTCATCCTTAACCAGAGGTTAGATTATTGTTTCTTCATTGGCGTCATCCTTACTGGCTAGAACTGCCTCATTCAATCCATCTTTTAGCTAGATCCATGGCTACCGGTAACCGATCGAAGTTTAACACCGACGCCCCCATCATCGACGATGTCCATGATAAGGACGACGTTGTTCAAACTCCAGCCATTATCACCAAAGTGGCCAACTAGATGGCTCGTACCTATGTAGCTGGTTCTGTGGAACACCATGGGTAGTCCAGGCAGGCCGCCCGATACAGGGAAGACCACCCGGACCCAAACGAGTGACTCTTCCAAGAACAAGCCAGAGTTGCTGCTCGTTATCAATAGATGATGATGCAACATGCTCAAAGGGCCGCCCAACAAACTCTAAGTTATGGCCCTACGGCATAAGGCCAGGGGCAAAATCACAAAAAACAGACCACTAGCCGTCCTCTAAAGGACACTCATCACGCGAGTCATAGTGGAGGCCATGGTAAGAATACTCATGGCCAGGACTACTGATGCGCGGTTGCAGGCATCATGTTTATTTGCCAGTTTTTTATATTTTTGAGTCGATTAGATAGTATTTTTATTAGTTTTATGTGTACTTTATTATTTTAGTATTGTATATTTTTTATTACTTTTTGGTTGTTTTTACTATTAATTTATGTATTTTATATTTTTGTTAGGTGATCGCATGGAGCGGGGCTAAAACAGTACAAATTATATTCGAGACATGAACACCCGAGTTGAGAGCGCAGGATCATAATATCATTTATAATAATAATAATAATAATAATAATAATAATAATAATAATAATAATAATAATAATAATAATGTGACTAAAGTCACGTAGGAAAGTTAATGGCAACAATTATAAAAGGAAATTAAGAACGCCAATTAAGGAAGGTTTGGAATATTATTATTCTTTTTGACAGCAAGGCACAAGCAATGGAAGAGGAGTTTTTGGACCCACATGTTGGATATATAGTATGTCCGATGTAATTAAAAGTCGAGGTCAACGTAACCCGACCTGGTACGATCTGAAGAGTTACACGTTGGTACACGAATCAGATAAGTTCATGTGTTGGTGGATTATTATTTATGAAATTATAATAGTTTTGAACTCGAGGGACTAAATAGTAAAGTTTACACTTTGACTAGTCAAATGGTCAAGTGTATGACTTTGACTAATTAAGTGGTCAAGTCTTTGACTAGTCAAATGGTCAAGTGTATGACTTTGACTAATTAATTGGTCAAGTCCTTGACTAGTCAATGGTCAAGTGAATGACTTTGACTAATTAAGTGGTCAAGTGCCTTTTATCTTTATAAATAGGTGTGATAGAAACTCTAAACACATATGTTTTGAAAAAGATAAAACAACATAACACTTGTCTCCTCTCAAGATTTGCGGCCACCCTTAGGAGCCGCCGCCCCTTTGTCCGCCGCAAACCACCACCATTGCCGCCTCCACCTTGCAAAGTGTTGCTATCGGCTGGCCAGTGCTCGGGTGTGAACTTCCTACTAGCGAGGATTCGTTGTAACCCGCGTGTTACAATTCCGGTGTAGTCGTCAAAGGTTGATTACTAAACCCCCTATGGTTGTTTATAATTTATTTGTTTATACGCGTTTAACCAAGATCCTGATTGGGAATATTTTGTTAATTGGATTAATAAAATTAAACATATATTTTATATATATATATATATATATATATATATATATATATATATATATATATAATCGGCTCATATTATATATTGTATATAATCGATTTTATTAATAAACAAAACTGCTTCCGCTGTGTATTTGATACCATGATTCCCAACAGCACATACATTAAGAGGGGATCGCATTATTATTTCCGGGGGAGGATTTTTTCAGGGTAGAAGCAAGCTTTTACGGGGACGCACGATCAGAGGGACAAGAAGATCTAATTTTTTGGGGAAGAATCAAGCTCCATGGCCATGAGCGGCTAATCCCTTTGTATTACACTGGGGATGTAGGCTTTTAATATCTAGGGTTTGAACACATTTGGGTATTGTTCTTAAACTTTTGTTGATGTCTTTGTGTGCTTGAATTAACTGTGTTGATTGGTGATTAATCTTATGCTAAACTCATTTTTAGTTAATTGATCTTGCGCCAATTTCTAGTGAGATAAGCATGATTCCTTGCATTAACACAAACATAGGACTGAATGTTCTAGGTAATGAAATATAGTTTAGTCTATCTTGATATTGACAAAACTTGATGTAACACCCCAACCGATGGCGGAATCATCGAGGTGTCACGTAGTGACGATTGTTCAAAAGCTCATGGTACTAAAATGTAAATATTATTGAATAAACCAAAATTGTCTTACATAGAAATGGAAATACAATGTCTAAATGAAATGTAAATATTGAAATAACTGAATTAAAATAAAGCACTAAATGTCTCTTGCTTAAAGCACTAGATCACATTGCACCTGAAACATGTACAAAATAGATTTGGTCAACATATGAAATGTTGGTGAGCATTCCTAGTTTTGATATATATAGTAGGTTAAAAAGTTATACAATTCAAGTGCAAGCTACAGTGCAAATATGTAAACTATGTATCATACAAATGAGCGAAATCAACCCTGTGACTGTATAATGTACTGTATGAACTGTAGTGTACTTATCCAATAAATGGATAAAAAGCTTAACACTGGCCACGGATTCTCCGATGAAAAAGGGGGAGAATCAATCTAGGCGGGTTGTCAATCCAAATAGCGCTATCCAATGTTAAGGTCGGCTTGTACCATGTTAATGATTTCACTAAGTACAAATGTAATCCACATGTATTGTCTAAGCATAAAGCACGTTGTAAGCAATGCACATAGTACTAGAATTGTATTGTAAAAATGTAAACTTGTATTTGAAATTGTAATAGTGTACATGTAACACCCCAAAAATGTATAAAAGCAAAAAGGGGATAGGAATACTCACTGTCTATGTAAGCTTGAAATTGAACGGGACAACGAGATATGCGTTGGAAATATTCCAAAGAATCAACCTAAAGAATTGATAATGTGTAAGGAATAACTCTAGGGTACATGAAATTCTAGGGTTTCGAATTGAGGATAAACGTTTATTTGATTAATAAATAAATGGTTTATTAAAATATAAGAAATTTAATAAATAAATAAATAATTAAAAGTCTTTTTGTAAAATTTTAAGTTAAACATTGTCACAACATAAGATTTTGGTTATGAAAATAATTTTTATAAAATTATTTTCCTGAAAATAGAATATTTTCTTTAATTATTTCAAATTGTCAAAATATGACTTTAATATCTAAAAATATTAAAATTAAAGAATTTCTGAATTAAAAATTTTATTTCAGTTCTAGATAGTTAGAAATAATTTATATAAAATTTTGGTGTAAAAATATTGAAAAATGAATTTATTATGATTTATTTATGATTAAAACTAACAAAAATTAATTAAAAATATAAAATAAACGGTTTTTCTGAAATAAAAATATTTTCTGGAATGTTTAAGAATATCCAAGTCTAGGATAATTTTTGTGAGATTTAACAAAATCGTTTAGGTATTTTTATAGAATTTAATAAATATAAATGAATAAACTTGTATTATTAATAATATATCTTAAATAAATTATTTTTGAAAAACTAAAAATTGGGTAATGAAATTTATCATTTGGAGATCATATGATAATTTTTGTAGAATTTATAAAGCACTTTTAGTATTTAAAACTGATTTTAAAAGATTTAATGTATAAAATATATATATAAAAGTGGCAAAAAAAATACTTGTTGGTTATGGGAATCGAACCCGGGCCTCTGGCCGGTTCGGGTTTTATCACAAGCGTGGCCACCAACTGAGCCACACCCTGAGAACGGAATATATCGGGTTTAAATTGATTATATAGCTTAATTGTGTTAATGATTAAATGATGAAAAATAAAAAGTGTTGTGTGGGATTCGAACCTGGCCACTGGGCCGGTTCGTTTCCTTTGTCTAACGCGTGCAACCAACTGAGCTACTCAGTTGTTTGTGTTTAATTCCTTCCAACTTATTTATATACGATTCAGATTCAATGTGTTCTTCCCCAATTTTTATCAAACCGTGCCCTAATTTCCAAATCAACACAATTGGTGATCATTAGCCTCTGAATCCTTAGGGCTAATGATCACAAGGTGCCGACTATTAGAACCCACACAAAAAAAAGAAACTTACAAGTCTCGTGATTGGTTCTGCGAGTTCGAACAAGCAACGCAAAGAAAGCGATTAAAACAGCTTCAATAATAGTGTTAAAACAAAAATTGGATGTAGGGAAGTGATTATCGGCGATCTAAGATGGTGTGGGCACGTTCAATTTATAGGGTAAAGGTCCGATTGAAGATTTGGTAAGTTATAAATTTGATTTTGAAGGTGACGCGGTAATGGCTCTAAATTGGGAAGTTTTGACTGAATTAATGTGTGATAAGGGTGTAACTCAGTCAATGGCATCAATTCCTTTCCTAAATCAGATCGATTAACGCGTTTTTGAAGCTTGATTAATGATGAAGACCACGACAGTTGACTTCAAAAAGTCAACTGTTCAGTTTTTCCAACTTGTATATAATTATAAAGGTATGTTTTAAAACAAATATCATGGTGTAGCCTAGTGGTTTGTAAATGTGTTGAAATGGCTTGGGACGCGGGTTCGAACCCCGTCCCAAGCATTTATTTTTTTTTTGGCATTTTATCGACGCGTTTGGAGTTGTTCTAGGCTTATAGCATGAATATATGTACCCGAACATGTAATAGAATAATTTTTAAATATTCGAAAATGATGAAAATGTAACGCTTCATTAATTGCGGTATAACGTACATATAATTATAAAAAGAATACAAAGAAAAGTGACGGATGTCACAGCATCCTCTACTTTTAGAAATTTCGTCCCGAAATTCCTTCAAGTGGTAGTCTCTGGAAAAAGATGAGGATACTTTGACATCATTTGGTCCTCACGCTCCCAAGTAAACTCTGGGCCTCGTTTGGATTCCCAACGAACTTTGACAATAGGAATTCGGCTTCGCTTAAGTGTCTTGACGTCTCGATCCATAATCTCCACAGGTTTTTCTATGAAGCGCATCGATTCGTCAATCTGGATATCCTCTAAAGGAACATGGAGGTTATCTTCAGCCAAACACTTCTTAAGATTAGAAACATGAAACGTTGGATGAACATTATTGAGCTCTGGTGGTAAATGTGTAAGCCACCTTCCCAACTCGCTCAAGGATCTTAAAAGGGCCTACGAACCGTGGTGCAAGTTTCCCTTTCTTTCCAAACCGGAATACACCCTTCCAAGGTGAAACCTTGAGAAGTACCATGTCTCCGACTTGAAATTCTAGAGGCTTGCGCCTTTGATCGGCATAGCTCTTCTGTCTGCTTCGAGCAACTTGTAAGTTCTCACGAATGCGAAAAAATTTTTCTGTCGTTTCTTGTATCAGTTCGGGACCGGTGATTTGTGTTTCACCAACCTCGCTCCAACACACAGGGGAACGACATTTGCGACCATAAAGTGCCTCGAATGGTGCCATGTTAATACTGGAATGGTAGCTGTTATTGTATGAGAACTCAACCAAAGGTAGGTGCGTGCCCCAATTTCCACCAAAGTCGATGATGCACGCTCGAAGCATATCCTCCAATGTTTGGATGGTTCGTTCAGTTTGACCATCCGTCTGTGGGTGATAAGCCGTGCTAAGATTCAGTTGTGTACCAAGTGCGGACTGAAATGTCTGCCAAAAGCGAGAAGTAAACCAGCTATCACGATCGGAAATAATGACTAGAGGAATACCATGACGGCTGACAATCTCACTGATGTAGATCTTAGCCAGTTTCTCAGCTGTGTAGGTCTCACGAATGGGTAGGAAGTGAGCAGATTTGGTCAAACGATCGACAATAACCCAGATACTGTCATGTCCACGAGTGGTACGTGGAAGTTTCGTGATGAAGTCCATAGCAATGTTCTCCCATTTCCACACTGGAATCTCTGGTTGTACAAGTAAACCAGATGGACGTTGGTGCTCAGCTTTGACCTTGGAACAAGTAAGGCATTTAGCCACATAAAGAGCTATGTCCTTCTTCATACCGGGCCACCAATACAAAGTACGCAGATCCTGATACATCTTATCTGCACCAGGGTGAATGGAGTAACGAGACTTATGGGACTCGTCCATGAGGAAGGTGCGCAGGTTGTCACGATCAGGGATCCAAAGACGGTTCATGAAATAAAGTAAGCCATTTTTGGTTTCCAACTGATTTTCGGCTCCACACGACATTTCTTCGTACATGTTGCCCTCAGTTACAGAGACATGTTGGGCTTCAATGATGCGGAGTTTGATATCAGACTGGACCTGAGCACAATAACGCTGGGCATGACCTTTACGACTAAGAGCATCGGCTACAACATTTGCCTTGCCAGGATGGTAGCGAATCTCGCAGTCGTAGTCGTTTAACAACTCGACCCATCGTCGTTGTCGTATATTCAGATCTTTCTGGTTGAAAATATGTTGAAGACTCTTGTGGTCAGTGAAGATCACACATTTTGTACCATATAAATAGTGCCGCCAAATCTTAAGTGCGAAAACGACCGCTCCGAGCTCAAGATCATGGGTAGTGTAATTTTTCTCATGGTTTTTCAGTTGTCGTGATGCATATGCTATAACCTTGCCTCGTTGCATGAGAACACAACCAAGGCCTTGGTTAGAGGCATCACAGTAAACCACGAAATCCTCATTGCCGTCAGGTAAAGTGAGGATTGGAGCATCACACAGTTTCTGCTTCAAAGTCTGGAATGCTTCTTCCTGACTGGGTCCCCATACATATGGTTTATCCTTATGGGTCAAGGAAGTGAGAGGTAAGGCAATCTTGGAAAATTTGAGAATAAATCGACGATAATAACCCGCTAAGCCAAGAAAAGAGCGAACTTCCGTGGGAGACTTGGGTGTAATCCAATTCTTAACGGCCTCAATCTTAGCTGGATCCACGTGTATACCCTTATCACTGATAATGTGTCCCAAAAATTGAACCTCCTTAAGCCAGAATTCACACTTGGAGAATTTGGCATACAGTTGTTCATTCTTCAAAAGACTCAAAATTTGTCTAAGGTGTTGCTCGTGGGCTGATTTGGTTTTAGAGTAAATGAGAATGTCATCGATGAAAACGATTACGAACTTATCCAAGAAGGGTTTGCACACGCGATTCATGAGATCCATGAAGACAGTGGGTGCATTCGTTAGTCCAAAAGGCATAACCATAAACTCGTAATGCCCATAGCGTGTACGGAAAGCTGTCTTTGGAATATCGTCTTCATGGACTCGTAGCTGATGATATCCCGAACGAAGATCGATCTTTGAGAAGCAAGTCGAACCTTGAAGTTGATCAAAGAGGTCATCAATGCGGGGTAAAGGGTACCGGTTTTTAATGGTGAGTTTATTCAGCTCCCGATAATCAATACACATACGGAAAGATCCATCCTTCTTCTTTACAAATAAGACTGGAGCTCCCCAAGGTGATGAACTGGGGCGAATGAAACCCTTGTCTGCCAACTCTTGAAGTTGACTCGCAAGTTCTTGCATCTCGGAAGGTGCAAGGTGGTACGGAGATTTAGCAACGGGCGTAGCACCAGGTACAAGATCAATACGAAATTCAACAGGACGCACCGGCGGTAGTCCAGGTAAGTCATCAGGAAAGACTTCTGGAAATTCTCGAACAACAGGAACATCTTGAATACTCTTGTCTTTACCTTTCTTTTCCACAATATGGGCCAAGAAAGCTACGTATTTCTTGCGTAGATATTTCTGTGCTTGAGTGCAAGACATGAGTTTAAGACCACTGGATGGTTTCTCACCATAAACCCGTAAAAAGTCACACGATGCGAGAGGAAACCGAATAAATTTCTCAAAGCAGACAACTTCGGCATGATGTTTAGAAAGCCAATCCATACCCACGATAACATCAAAGCTTCCCAATTTCATGGGTATAAGATCAATGGTGAAGTCATGTTCGTTAAGGCTAAGAGTACAACCCTGGATAATAGAATCGATTGAGATGGGTTTACCATCCGCGACCTCGACAGTGAAAGGCGCTCCTAATCTAGAGCGAGTGTGAGATAATAAAGGTTTGAATGCTAACGACACAAAACTTTTATCCGCACCAGTATCAAATAAAATTGAAGCATAATGACCATCAAGTAAAAACGTACCATTCACCACATCATTTGCTTCCTGGGCTTCTGCTGCGTTGATGTTGAAAGCCCTACCACGAGCCACTGGGTTTGCTGCACGGTTTGCTGGGACAAGCGCTGGACATTGATTTCTAAGATGATTTGGATCACCACAATTGAAGCAAGCTCGACCATATGCTATAGGTTGTGGGTTTTGGCGAGCTGGTTGAGGGTTGGCTGGTTGAGGGTTAACAGGTTGAGCATTAATTGGTTGAGGTCGAAACATAGATCGACATGTGGCAGCTACATGACCGTACCTACCACAGGTGGTACAATGGCGACAAGGAAAATTTGCGGGGTGATGGTACTGACAGGTGGCACACTTGGGTAAGTTTCCACTATAAACCTTCTTAACAGGAGGAGCCTGAGCCATTGGAGCCTGGGTTATTGGAGTCTGAGTTACTGGGGCTACAACAGCATAGTTTCTACCCCTGGACTTCCGCTTCCTAGTGTTGGAACCGGTATTGTCTACAGCAAATCTTGATGATTCAGTAGTAGGGGTGGGGGTCTTCTCAGCTGGTTTCTTGGTTCCTTTTCTAACCAAATTTCCCTTTTTGACGTGCTTGTCAGTCAAGGAGGCTGCAAGCTGAATGGCTTCTTCCACCGTAGTGGGTCTGCTTCCAGTGACTACATCTTGAATTAGGTCAGGCAATCCCTCAATATATTTCTCGATTGCTCGAGAGACCGGGGTAACCATGTGTGGAACCAAAATACTGAGCTCATGATATCGAGTGTTGTACGCAAGATTTTCACCACTGTCTTGTTTTAACCCATGGAACTCTTCCTCTAGCTTCCTCATTTCGTTCCTAGGGCAGAACTTAGCGATCATGAGTTCCTTGACCTCAGCCCAAGACAAGGATAGAGCAACATCAGCGCCCCGATTACGCTTTTCACCATTCCACCAGGTCAATGCTCCCTTTTGAGGGACACTGGTAGCATAGCGAACGCGGAGGTTATCAGGACACTCGCTGTTCACGAAGGTACTTTCCATACTTTCAAACCATTGGAGGAGGCCAGTAGCACCCTCCTCCCCAGTAAACTTCGTGGGGTTGCATGAGTTGAAGTGTTTGAATGTACACCGGAATTGAGTTGCACCCTCTGTGTTGGTACTGTTGCTGTTTTGGGTTAACTCACTAACAAGATTTGGAATCACTGCAGCAATTTGCTCAACAACAAGAGAAGCAAGGCGACGATCAGAACGTTGTCCAGAAGCACGAACAGTGCGTTGGCTAGCATCACGGAGCATACGGCGAGCAGACATCTACAAGGCAGTCAATGTAAAATCATGAGATTAATAAATGTAAGTGTATAACAGCATAAGGATTATGAATTCAAGATATTGTATGTGAAATAGAAGTATATCATTTGAAATATTTGCATAACATGCTTGGATTGCCCTTGTCTAGCTATAAAGCCCAACAAGAACGTTGACTTTTCAAAGAAATTGAGCCCAATGGTGATCAAAGAAGACATGCTTTAGCCTATAAGTGGACACTCACTCCAGGAATCCCCAGGTAAGCATAACAGGTCCGTAAATGGATTTATGCGCTATGCTTGCCTATGCCAGAAAACCCAGTGTACAGGCGTCCACCCTTCCAGATTGCACGTGTCCCTTTTCACACTCATTAAAGTTCAACAACTTTGAAGGAGCAAAAATAAGAGTAGGCATTATGCCTAAGAGTGTCTTCATGAAAGGTACTGCTCCCGCTCCATGATGATGTAGTCTTTCCACTCCTTGTAGGACACCATCTCTATACACCATGATGAAAGATGAGGAGAAATTGAGAAGAAGGGGAAAGATTGAGGAAGGAAAGTGGAGGGTAATGAGGGGAATGATAAATTAGGAAATGTTGTACCTGAAAGTTGAAATTCGGTTATAGTCTAGGCTAAAAGGCATTCTAATAACCTAATTCCCTATAACCATGGCTCTGATACCAATCTGTAACACCCCAATCGAGGTGTCACGTAGTGACGATTGTTCAAAAGCTCATGGTACTAAAATGTAAATATTATTGAATAAACCAAAATTGTCTTACATAGAAATGGAAATACAATGTCTAAATGAAATGTAAATATTGAAATAACTGAATTAAAATAAAGCACTAAATGTCTCTTGCTTAAAGCACTAGATCACACTGCACCTGAAACATGTACAAAATAGATTTGGTCAACATATGAAATGTTGGTGAGCATTCCTAGTTTTGATATATATAGTAGGTTAAAAAGTTATACAATTCAAGTGCAAGCTACAGTGCAAATATGTAAACTATGTATCATACAAATGAGCGAAATCAACCCTGTGACTGTATAATGTACTGTATGAACTGTAGTGTACTTATCCAATAAATGGATAAAAAGCTTAACACTGGCCACGGATTCTCCGATGAAAAAGGGGGAGAATCAATCTAGGCGGGTTGTCAATCCAAATAGCGCTATCCAATGTTAAGGTCGGCTTGTACCATGTTAATGATTTCACTAAGTACAAATGTAATCCACATGTATTGTCTAAGCATAAAGCACGTTGTAAGCAATGCACATAGTACTAGAATTGTATTGTAAAAATGTAAACTTGTATTTGAAATTGTAATAGTGTACATGTAACACCCCAAAAATGTATAAAAGCAAAAAGGGGATAGGAATACTCACTGTCTATGTAAGCTTGAAAATGAACGGGACAACGAGATATGCGTTGGAAATATTCCAAAGAATCAACCTAAAGAATTGATAATGTGTAAGGAATAACTCTAGGGTACATGAAATTCTAGGGTTTCGAATTGGGGATAAACGTTTATTTGATTAATAAATAAATGGTTTATTAAAATATAAGAAATTTAATAAATAAATAAATAATTAAAAGTCTTTTTGTAAAATTTTAAGTTAAACATTGTCACAACATAAGATTTTGGTTATGAAAATAATTTTTATAAAATTATTTTCCTGAAAATAGAATATTTTCTTTAATTATTTCAAATTGTCAAAATATGACTTTAATATCTAAAAATATTAAAATTAAAGAATTTCTGAATTAAAAATTGTATTTCAGTTCTAGATAGTTAGAAATAATTTATATAAAATTTTGGTGTAAAAATATTGAAAAATGAATTTATTATGATTTATTTATGATTAAAACTAACAAAAATTAATTAAAAATATAAAATAAACGGTTTTTCTGAAATAAAAATATTTTCTGGAATTTTTAAGAATATCCAAGTCTAGGATAATTTTTGTGAGATTTAACAAAATCGTTTAGGTATTTTTATAGAATTTAATAAATATAAATGAATAAACTTGTATTATTAATAATATATCTTAAATAAATTATTTTTGAAAAACTAAAAATTGGGTAATGAACTTTATCATTTGGAGATCATATGATAATTTTTGTAGAATTTATAAAGCACTTTTAGTATTTAAAACTGATTTTAAAATATTTAATGTATAAAATATATATATATAAGTGGCAAAAAAAAATACTTGTTAGTTATGGGAATCGAACCCGGGCCTCTGGCCGGTTCGGGTTTTATCACAAGCGTGGCCACCAACTGAACCACACCCTGAGAACGGAATATATCGGGTTTAAATTGATTATATAGCTTAATTGTGTTAATGATTAAATGATGAAAAATAAAAAGTGTTGTGTGGGATTCGAACATGGCCACTGGGCCGGTTCGTTTCCTTTGTCTAACGCGTGCAACCAACTGAGCTACTCAGTTGTTTGTGTTTAATTCCTTCCAACTTATTTATATACGATTCAGATTCAATGTGTTCTTCCCCAATTTTTATCAAACCGTGCCCTAATTTCCAAATCAACACAATTGGTGATCATTAGCCTCTGAATCCTTAGGGCTAATGATCACAAGGTGCCGACTATTAGAACCCACAAAAAAAAAGAAACTTACAAGTCTCGTGATTGGTTCTGCGAGTTCGAACAAGCAACGCAAAGAAAGCGATTAAAACAGCTTCAATAATAGTGTTAAAACAGAAATTGGATGTAGGGAAGTGATTATCGGCGATCTAAGATGGTGTGGGCACGTTCAATTTATAGGGTAAAGGTCCGATTGAAGATTTGGTAAGTTATAAATTTGATTTTGAAGGTGACGCGGTAATGGCTCTAAATTGGGAAGTTTTGACTGAATTAAAGTGTGATAAGGGTGTGACTCAGTCAATGGCATCAATTCCTTTCCTAAATCAGATCGATTAACGCGTTTTTGAAGCTTGATTGATGATGAAGACCACGACAGTTGACTTCAAAAAGTCAACTGTTCAGTTTTTCCAACTTGTATATAATTATAAAGGTATGTTTTAAAACAAATATCATGGTGTAGCCTAGCGGTTTGTAAATGTGTTGAAATGGCTTGGGACGCGGGTTCGAACCCCGTCCCAAGCATTTATTTTTTTTTTGGCATTTTATCGACGCGTTTGGAGTTGTTCTACGCTTATAGCATGAATATATGTACCCGAACATGTAATAGAATAATTTTTAAATATTCGAAAATGATGAAAATGTAACGCTTCATTAATTGCGGTATAACGTACATATAATTATAAAAAGAATACAAAGAAAAGTGACGGATGTCACACTTGATACCTAAGCCTATTGAACAATCACTCCGTTAGTGCCAATTACATTATTATTGTTTACCCAATTGTTAAAGCCCTAGTGTTCAGTTGCTGAATCCTTAGTGTAATCTTTTTAATCCGATTGTTTACAACATCATTTTTATTTATAATTTCAATTAATTCTTAGTATCATAAACAACAACTTAAATTCAAAAATCTTAAATGAACAAAATGCAATCTTCATAAGTCACATAGCATCTTCATAAGCAATACGTTTCAATCAACTAAACAACACTCGCTGACCACATGCTCCTTGGATTCGATACCTTATTTACCCTAACTACATAGGTTAATTAGGTTTGGCATGACCCTAACGATAGGTCATTTACTACGCTGCCGCGGAGGAGGAAGATGGCTATGAGTCAACTACTTACGCAGAAGACGACGATGATTTGGTTAAGCCATATAGCCTAAAAGATCTGGCGGATAAATACAAGTTATGTCCCCGACTCCCTGCGTAGCTTGGAACCTATTCCAGGTAAGGCAAAACTTCCCAGCATCATAGGGAAGTATGACAACATCCGCGGCCCGGATGATCATATCCATGATTTCCGAACAGCCGCTAGCGCAATAAACTAGCCCATGCGAGTCTGGTGCCACCTATTCGCGCAAACGCTTACTAGAGCCACAAGAGTCTGGTGTGATAATCTTCCCGCTCGGGGAATTCTCAATTTTGAAGATCTGTTGGCCAAATTTTCAATACACTTCTCTCACTAAAGAAAGCACAAGAATGATAATGCACAAATCTTGATGTGTCAGCGCCAAGATAATAAATTGGTTAAGGATTACATCATCCGCTACAACAGAGAGGCGCTCCAGATCGGTTGCGGTGAGGAACTCACATGCACTGGATTTCTCCATGGTGTCAACTGTGAGGACCTGACATGTGCATATATATACATAAATTTTCAATAGTTTAGACATTAACATTGAAACACACATAAATTAAAGGACCAGTATACGCTATTATATATGTAGTAAGTATAGATAAGAATCAGATATCGATCCATGAACGTGGGCGGATGCAATAGTACTAAATCGTTGTCCCTGATTTACCGGTAAAAGATAGTTGGAATTTGTATAAACTAAATTAATATAAATTAATACAATAACATATGTAAGACTCTCTCTCTCTCTCTCTCTCTCTCTATATATATATATATATATATATATATATATATATATATATATATATATATATATATATAGTGTAAGGATCATATAAAAACCATGAGAACCAACCACTTAATTACATCTGGCAGGCATCAAAAATAATAGTAAGGGTATCAATGTCTTTTTCTAACCTTTTTTAAGGAAAATCCAGTTAGTTAGTTACTTCAATCGGTATTCTTGATTAACATCCTGAATATATAGAATTCTAGTAATTTAGTCAATTCAATCGATGATTCTTTATTTATATCCTAAATTCATTGAATTGAATTTAAATTTCAATATAAGTTCTACATCTTCAATCTGGAATACTTTCCATCAGGAATAAAATAAGTTCCCATCTTTCCGAAATCGTCTGGCAATTAAATCGGTAATCTTAACCTATGTTCATCACAAATTGTTATACTATATTGATTGTGGTGTTTACGAAATTTCAATTATGCTCATTGAGATCTCTATTTTCAGCACCAAAAATTCCTATTCAACCCACCATAATCTTTCTGTGTCTCCATGTTTTGATGATATTAACAACACAAATGGTGTGCTATCTTTTGGAGGTTGTACAGAATTGGAATCGAAATGGTATCTCCATGTTATGCTAGCATTAACAGCACAAATGGTGTGCTATCAGAATAACAACACGATAATAATTGTGCTATCGGAACAACACGATAATATGAGCACAGCAACACGATAATAACATCAACAAATCGGAACACCAATGTTTTTACATGAGCAATATACGAACAAAACGATAAGATCAACAATGAGATCATATCAGCATGCTTAATATCAGTGGCGAAAGAAAACAAAGATTAATATCAGCACAATAAGACAACGTCTATTAATATCAGCACATAAGAACAACATTATGAACAAACCCAATTTTGTACAGCCTCGAAAAGACAAAAACCAATTTTGCAAACCAACAACAAATCAGAACACCCAATGAAAATCCAAACACAAATAACATACCAAACAACATCGGAACAACACATTAAAAAATAATGATTCCGATTCTATACAGCCACTGAAAGATAGCACCCAATTTGTGTTGTTAATATCAGCAAAACGTAATTAAAACTTATAGATTTATGACGTTGATTGTTGATTATGGGAGGAAGATGAAGTTTTATAAGTTGGGTTTATGAATTTTGTGGAGGGTTTGTTAAAGTAGAAAGAGAAGAGGTAGTTTTTTTTTATTGTTAGCACTTTTACCAAATTGCCCTTAATGATACTAATAAAATTGCTAATTATGAAGGCTTAATCTGTGATCAATAGAGACCATTGATTTATTTTTTCCATGGTCCTGATTTGTTCCTATGGTTTTTACACTAACAATGGTTTTATGGGATCTTAACTCTATAATATATATATATATATATATATATATATATATATATAAAGGGGAAAGTGAATATGGTGTTGTTGCACATGTAACCTTACATGTGCAACCAATCAAAACTACGTAGTTTCGGTAAATTTCAATTAAAAATCATTTTAACAAATTAGTTTCCATAATTATCTAAGTATATATCCAAACGAAAAGCTAGTTTTCGTTTATCAAAATGATAATTCAGACTACTTGACCCAATTCCTATGTGTAGCCTTAGCCCATAGCCTCACTATTCCATGCTTCTTACATTAGCCTTGGCCCATAGCCTCAGTATTCCATGCTTCTTACATTTCTTCTCTCGATCTATTTTTTGTTTACAAACGAGCAAAATCTTCAATCCTACTTCTTCATATATTGTTTTCGAAACAATCAAGGTTGATATTTTTAATTGAAATTTACCAAAACTACGTAGTTTTGATTGGTTGCACATGTAAGGTTACATGTGCAACAACACTATATTCACTTTCCCCATATATAAAAGGTTAATCCTACATGGCACTCGCATTATCCCCCTTAAGAGTGCCATGTATGATGCCATGTGGCATTGAGTAATTTTAGGAAAGAGTATATTTAAAAACAAAATTAGATTTTTTCTCTAATGTTTCATCTCATAATTTTTAAACGTTAATATCTTTTATATATGAGATTTTTTAAAGAAAAAAATTACACCAAATTAACGAGCGTTTTATTATCTTTCTAACGACTACCAATGTGCTATATAAAAAACGGAGAAAAAAACGACTATTTTTTGTGTGGTTTTGTTCATACAGGAAACAAAATACATTAATCATGTATAAACAAGTCATTAATTATGTTCAAACCAGTAAATATAAATTCTATTTACAACAGGTGTTAACATTAGAGTTGTACATTGTTTTAGGTTAGGTTTTAATATTAGAGTTATACATTGTTTAAGGTTAGGCGTTAACATTGGAGATACATTGTTAATTGTTTTTGTTTAGGTGCTACCCGAAGCTTTTCTGCATGTAACTGTAAAGCGCATCATTCTATTTCATATGTAAAATTGATATGTCATATTAGATTTCTCAACCCCGGAACGCTTCCGGGATATAAATCTAGTACAAATATATATGTAATTATATTGTACTAACAAGCTGACCCGTCTTCTTTCTGTTCGGCTCTTCAACTCAAAGGAAGGTTGGGAGTGGATCGGCATGGGTTCGGATGGATTCGGTGTCGGGGGAATGAAGCGGTTATTACAAACGAACAAGGACGAAAGTCAAAACTTTGTGATGAATTGGTGCAGTTGGATCCCGCTTAAATGTAATGTCTTTATATGGAGGGTGGGAATTAAGAGAATCCCCACGAGCAATGGCTCTCAATAAAAGGTGTATTCAAGTCGAAGACGTCTTGTGTCCGTTTGTGAATCCCACAAAGAGACGGCTGAACACCTTTTTTACTTCGTGTGTGTTCGCCTTTTATTATGTGGGACCATGTCAATGTGTGGTGTAGAGTGCAAAGGTTCTTTATTTTCTCGATTAAAGACCTCTTTGACTTTCATCTCCATTCGGGTCTATAGAGTATTGAGCAAGAGATCCTTCACGACATCATTATCATGCGGTGTTGGTCTATTTGGAGAGCTCGGAATCGGTTGAGGTTTGAAAACAAGACGGTCTGATTAGAAGACATTATTGGAGAGGTTAAAGCGGTGGGTTATTTGTGGGCTAAGAATAGGTCTATGCTTAAGACCTTATCTTGGGCTAATCGGTGTTCTTTTAATTATATGTAATTTGTTTGTTGTGTTGTGGTCACCTCGATTTGTGGGTTAATTGTTTTTAAATGAAATTAGCCTTCAAAAAAAAAAAATTAATGTACGACAAAAAAGGATAATTTTATTGTTGTCCTCTTTTGAAATTGGAAAGCACACCTACACCTACACCTAAACCTCCATCTACCTCTATTTCTCCCTCTCCCCTAACTCTTTGAGAATCACATCATCCTCCTTCCATCTCTTACCGAAAAATGACGACAACATCAAGAGATTAACATTAACAGGTTATAAAACATTAGCAGCCCAGTTCTCCCTATTTGTAGTCCAAACTACAAACAATTTTAACGGTTCAAGCATCCGAACTGTGACTTGGTTCGGCTAGACAGTGGGCACCGGCTTACCGTTCAGTTGATGTGCATCTGCCACTGGTTGAATTATTTATTATGGAAAAAACAAATATTTGTTACATCTATTATTACAAAAATAAAAACAAATCATTATTTCATACTAAAATTATTACAATATAACTTTGAACTTGTGTAACAATCAACGTACAAAATATAATTTTATATTCCACTCATTGCATAACAACTTCGTTCTTTTCGGTTTCATCTTTCTCTTCACACTCTTTTGCAGCCAACCGTTCTTGTTCCTTTGCCTTTGCTTTGGACTCTTCATTCTCTTTTCGCTTCACATCAAAAAACTCAATTAGCCCACCAAGTGCAAGGTCGGGATCACTATCCTTGAGCAGTTGCTCTGCTACTTCAGCTGGGGTGATCTCCACCTTGCCTATCCAATCCTCAATTTCTTCAAATCGACCATGTTTAGTGATACCAAGATAGTTAGATGCAAGCAATCGGAACCCACACGGGGTGCAATATGACATGTTGATGTGAACATCCATGCGCCCAGGCCGCAATAGTGCAGGGTCCAGTTTGTCTTTTCGGTTCGTCGTGAATATGATGATCCTTTCATCACCACAACTTGACCATAAACCATCGATGAAGTTAAGAAATCCTGATAATGTCACCTGATGAAAAGAAGCATTGTTATCAAATCCGTAATCAATATACTAACTCGTTTTTTTTATTTGTTATTCATTACACACACACACATATATATATATATATATATAAACGTTTTTTTAGTTTCAATTTAACCTGCCTTATAACTAACTAATACACACATTTGTAATTTTTCTCTGATATTTAGTTTTTTTTTCTTTTGACATCCTAGTAAAAATCTAGTTGTAAATAGATTTAGATCCAAAAAAATGTATCATCTTAGTATCATAAGCAGTAGAGCCGGTCCAAGGTTTTTGGAGGCCCTAAGCAAACTAGAAAGTCGGGCCCTTTGAATTGGTATAAAAAAATCGCAAATATCAAAATGCAAAATTGATTTTGTTTTTTGTTACTCAATCGCAAATCACATGACATTATAGATTAGTATTACTAGGTAAAAATAGTCGTTACGTGAATAATCTTTGTTTGGCTTGATATTAAGATATTGAGCAACCATTGACGGCGATTGATTACCCT
The DNA here is from genome assembly GCA_028751855.1 of Ambrosia trifida. NCBI lineage: Eukaryota > Viridiplantae > Streptophyta > Magnoliopsida > Asterales > Asteraceae > Ambrosia > Ambrosia trifida. Next base: position 97,961,879 of record CM054123.1, on the reverse strand, counting down.
TAATTCCACTCATGTTTTCTCTGCCAATTGCCATCCAAGTCGATTTCAATTAGCTAGGTCGCAAGTAATGAGGATATAGAAGCTGAGGATGTGTTCAAGGAAAAGAGGATAAGGCCATTATTCTTCAAGTTTTGGGTCTCGACATTTAACTTGTTTGGTATTTTATGTCTTTAGTCATTAGTTTATTAATTTAGACTAATAAACATGTGTTATATGAACAAAGAAGAAAATAAAAATCGGAGGCCCTTATTTTTTGGAGGACCTAGGCTTTTGCCTGGTTTGCTAAGCCTGTCGGTAGGGGTGTAAATGACACGTAGCGGCTCGGGATCGGCTCGGGATCGGCTCGGTATAAAGCTCGAACGAGCCGAGCCTTAACGAGCCCGAGCCTGAAATATGGCTCGTTTAGTTATCGAGCCCGAGCTCGAGCCCTAGATACAAAGCTCGATTGGGCTCGCGAGCCTAATCGAGCCTTAACGAGCTAGAGCCCGAACCCGAGCCCGAGCCTAAGTTACAGCTGAGCCTAAGTTATAGCTTTAACAATTGGGCTCGCGAGCCTAAGTTATAGCCGAGCTTTTGCGAGCTCGAGCCGAGCTTTTGAGCTCGTTTGAGATTCTCAAATCACCTCGAGCCGAGCCGAGCTCGAGCTTTGGATTTTGCTAGCGAGCCGAGCTCGAGCTCAAGATTGTAGGCTCGAACCGAGCCGAGCTTGAGCTCGAGCTTCACAAAACCTTAACGAGCCCGAGCCAAGCCCAGTCAGGCTCAGGCTCGGCTCGGCTCGTTTACACCCTTACCTGTCGGGCCGGCCCTAAGCCGTAGTAGCAGTGGTGGTGGTATAAGTTTCGTCCACTAGTTATTAAAACATAACTATCAATAATGGCAAATGTCAGAAAATAAATATACTAGTATTTAATTTCAAGAACAAATTACTAACCCTCTTTTCTTCATGATATCCTCGCCGGAAATTTTCTCGAACCATAGCCATATCCGTTTTTGCATCCGCTCGATCATGCAATTCCATTGAACAATCAATATCCTCAACCACCAATATTGACCGGTTTGCCGTCGCCACCAGCAACCTCCTTAGCTCCGAATTCGACCTAATATCAGTCAACTCCAAATCATAAATATCAAAATTCAAAAATTCGCCATAGCCGCAATCAAGCTAGATTTCCCCGTCCCCGGCGGACCGTACAACAAGTACCCTCTCTTCCACGCCTTCCCAACTTTCCTATAATAATCCCTCCTCTCTACAAACCTATCCAAATCCTTTATCACACTCTCCTTCACGTCAGCATCCATTGCCAGCGTGGCAAACGTCGCCGGATGATCTAAATTCACCGACGTCCACGCCGTCGGATGACTCGTGTACACCACTTTTGTATCCACAGTGAATAACTTGACTGTTTTGTCATTAAGTTTCCGTGTTTTAGCGTCGTTAAGTATAAATGGAATATACTCTTTTATAACAAGATCTCTGTGTTTTTTATTAAACGTGAGCTCCAACGATCGTTGATCGGATCTACTCGACGACCCGTTATCATCATAGCTATGATATTCTCTCGTAGGCATCTTCTTCGAAACGGTAGACCAGTTGAACTTGACGCCATTGTAAACATCTGTAAAACTCTCGTTGAGTTCCATGCAGACGTTGATGTTTTTCTCGCTAGGGTTTTTTGTGAGCTTCATACGATTAATATCATCGGATATTCGAGAAGAAAGGTAAAGTTCGGTGGCGTTATAGATCTCGTTTTCACGAAATCCGTCGTACTCGTAGATCACCTGTCAAAGGGAAATATTTTAGAATAACTGATGTAACACAAACTAAATATTTTAGAATAACTGATGCAACATAAACTAAATATTTTAGAATAACTAATGTAACATGAAATGAAATGAGAGTAAGAGGGTGTTTGAGATTGCGTTTTGAATCTGATTTTTAAATTATTGTTCAAAACGCAGATAATCAATTTTTTAGGCTATCAAAACGTAATAATCTATAAGCAGCTCCACCCCTGCTTTTCTAAAACGTATAACCTGTTTTGAATAATCAAACCCAAACACCCCTAAGAGTGACATTTGCCGTTTAAAAAAAAAAAAAAAGAGGTACCATTGTTAGCTGTCTAGATAACTTGTTGAAAAAGTTACGTAGACCGAAATAGAGGTAGTCTTGGACTTCAGGTGGTAAATAGTCACGTGCCATGCTGCGTGCCACCATCGCGGCCGCGGCGACGGAGCCGATGGTGGAGATAACGGTTTTTGCGGTGGCGATTTTGGATTCAGACGAGGATGACGTCATTGTTGAAATGAAGGGCTGGGATTAAAGGGAGGGTTTGTAATGAAATGGAGATCAAAGGTGGTGGTTTGTTGGAGAAGTGGTGTGGAATTTATAGTACGTGTGGGTTGGTGTTGACTTCGTTTACTTTGAAAGTCAGGTTTGCTGACTAATTCACATAATTCATATATGACGTATCCAACACTTCTACAAATTGTATTAATACAATACAATTAATAATTATTTAGGGAATTTAATCTTTTTAGACTATAAGGAGTGGGGGGCGGGAAAGAGGGGGATGAAGCGCCATGTGATACTTGTGAGGCCCTTGTGGGGGGGAAAATAATTGTGGGGAGTGGAAGGGGGGGGGGAAGGAAATAATATTATATTGTGTTAAAGTTAAAAAAAAAAAAAAAGCTGGCCCAATAACATCTTGCCACGTGGCCAAACAACTCCCCCCACGCCAGTGAAGTTTCTCCCCCCCCCCCCCACTCCCGCCCCTCTCCACGCCGGTGTGCGGCGGTGTTCCCCCCCTTCCCGCCCCTCTCCCGCCCTCCACTCCGTTCAGTCTTATAAATTGGAGTTAAGTTTCACTTCCTCCAAATTGTATATGTAAGTGAATAATATTTGGTCTTCTTTGAATTTTTTTATATGAAAAAAATATTGCTATACCTCTAGATGGAATGTTTATATTTATAAGAAATTTATTAGTAGTTTTATACCATATTAGAATACTGGGCCGGTTAACGTAGAAGACACTATACCAATGACCTTCAGCCCAGCTGGGGAGAGGTGGGAGGATTTACCTCTTAGGAGAGTTCCCGCCCGGGCTTGGTCTTGAGTTCGAATCCTGCACATCACGAAAAAATTCCCTCTAACGGTTTGAGATAACTTCAAAGTGGACACCGGTGCGTGGGTAGTGATTCGAACTCGGGTCGAGGGGTTGTCTGTCGATTGGTTTCACCGCTGAATCATACCTTCCAAAAAAAAAAAACGTAGAAGACACTATAAACGTAGGAAGTGTACGTGAGTATCACAACCATTGGATTTGAAAGATGGATTATTAAGATCAACACTGTGGCACAAACGTAAATAAATAGAAGTTGCAATAGAGAAATAATTCTTTTTTGTAAAAGCGTAGTTTAATGGTGAAATCCTATTCATAACAACCTTCGGGTTATAAGTTCGAGTCCTCCCACACGCCGGACCCTTTCAATCTTTAATGGGTATGATTTTTCGATAGACGAGAATCGAACATGTGATCAACCCTGGACGGGAACCCTATAAAGAGGTAAACCATCCCACCTCAAACCAGTTGGGCTGGAAATCACCGGCAATAGAGAAAACAATTCAGAAAAAGGTATTTTAGTCGATAACTCATATAACTCACCATTGGCGGCTTTGGCTCAAGTCGGGGAGGCCATCCGGCTTGGGCCCATTTTTATCGGGGGCATAATTTATTTTATAAAATTCCTATATATTTGTGTGTTTATATTTTTAAAATAGAAAACACATTTAACACTTAAACGTTTGACCCAATAATAATCCATTTAAAACTTAAATATTATAGTTAAAGCCCATAAAATTTATAAGCCCAATACCTATTTAACCTATTAAATAAAAAAAATAAAAAAACAATGCTTTTTTCTGTTCAGATTTGAACTTATTTGAAACATTCCAAAAATTTAGCGACCCTATAGATGTTTTGGAGCATATGAAAGAAGAATATTATTTCCCAAATGCGTGCATTACATATAGAATGTTATTCACCATTGCAATCACGATGGCATTCGCATAAATGAGCTTTTCAAAATTAAGTTGTTGAAATCATACTTACGATCCACAATTTCCCAAAAAAGACTTAGCGGGTTAGCGATGATAGTTATCAAGAACGAAATCATAGATTGTATAAAGTGTAAAGAGTTGATCCACCAATTTGCTAGCAAGAATAGTAGGAGAGTTTAACGATTTGTTGGTTAGATACTAGTCTATTACAGTATGTAATTTCACGCATTCTAATACTATTATTTTGCAATTGTTATTGCTATACTATTGATCCACGTAAATTATCAGGGACGCCTCTGTAACTCACTTCCCTCATGGTTTTAAAACATCTATAACTTTTTCATACGTCAATATTTTTTGAAAAAAATTACGCCATATTAATGAGCATTTCATTTTCTTTATTTATTGTCATATATAGTTTTCTTAATTTTTAAAAATTTTGTTATAAGATACGTGATTACAAATTCAATAAAAATCATTACAAGATTACGCATTCAATATGACTTTTATAACTTTATTAACCTAATAAAGCATAATTGATTAAGTTCTCATCATTATCGAATGTGTAATCACGCGATAAGCATAACTATAGTAACAAATTATAACAAATCACGTAAAATTATACTTGTTTGAAGAATAAAATGCATATTATATAATTACGTACTGATATATAATCATACAGTATTATACAAGAAATCACCTAATGGGTGTTCAAAATCACGTAATACTAGCCAAATTATACTTATTTCGAGAATAAAATGAATATTGCGTAATTACGTACTGGTATATAATCAAGTAATGAGTATTCAAAATCACGTAACAACATAAATTATACATAATAAACTAGTGTTACGTAATTACGTACTGGTATATACTCTTATAGCATTATACAAGAAATCATGCAATGTTATACCAAAACACATAATCACATATTTTATAACAAAATTTTTAAAAATTAAGAAAACTATAGCAATAGACTTCTCAAATTAAAAAGAATTAAATGTTCGTTAATATGGTGTAATTTTTTAAAAAATTTTATCGTATGAAAAAGTTAAAGCCATTTAAAAATCGGGGGAGAGGGGAGGGGGGGGGGGGGGTACGAGATGTTCCTATTTTTCCCTTTTCACCAAAATTAAAAATAATAAATCAATAATTGAGATCGTCTCCTATGCTTCTCCCGATAAGTTTCTCCTCTCTTTCCTCTCTTTGAACCAGCCCCATTATAATTATAATTATAATATTACATATAACTATTGTTAATATCGTTTTTAATGGGTTCTAGAATTCATACACCTGTGACGTCACATTTTGGGGGTGTGACATCATATTTTTTGGTATGTGACAGCCTTCTATTGGTAAGTGATGTGGATCAGAGTGTATGAATCCTAAATAGGGGTGTATGAATCCTAATTACCTTTTTAATAACTGTTAGTGTTATACCATTATGTGAGTGCGTTGAAATTTCATAAAAGGACATACAAGAACAATGACGTGTAGATCTCTCATTGGACTCGTGACCTGAAAAACCATTTATAGCATCCTGTGAAGAACTTTTGGACCGACACCAAGTCCATGTAAATTCAAGTCTTAAATCTATTATTATTATTATTATTATTATTATTATTATTATTATTATTATTATTATTATTATTATTATTATTATTATTATTATTATTATTATTATTATTAATAGCGAGGCGATTTAAATAGCGGGTTCAGGCTAACATGAGCCGCATGTTATTAATCTAATATCTTTTCATTTCTGGGTTCTTTCATATCACTACTTAAGAATAGGGCTTTTGCTACCGTATTTTTGGTCGCAAAACAGTTGCAATTGCCCTTTTGCCACCATTTTGCTACCAAAAAACTCGGTAGCAAAAGCACACATGGCAATTGCCTATTGCAACCGTTTTGCTACCGTTTATTTGCCACCTTTTTGCTACCGTATTATTTTTTGCTACCGTTTTGCCATCACTTTTTGTCACCACCTTGCTACCGCTTTTTGCCACCATTTTGCTACCGCTTTTTGTCACCACTTTGCTACTGTTTTACCATTTTTTGTCACCGTATTGCTACCGCTTTTTGTCACCAGTTTGCTACCGTTTTTTGTCACCACTTTGCTATAAACCAATAAACCAAATCCAAATCATTCAAATAAACCAAATCCAAATCATTTAAATAAATCAATAAACTAAATCCAAATCATTGAAATAAACCAAAGCCAAATCATTCAAATAACGAAAATCCAAACATTCAAATTGTAACATCACACAAATTTTCTTTATATATATATAGAACTCCCTCGTTTATTCATCCGATTCATGTTTACAGTATCTTTACCATCCATTTTGTTAATTTTTTTGTTTAAATAATGACGTATAATCAATACTAAATTGGATTGTATTAAAAATTCTAATTTAAAAACGTTAAAAAAATGTGTTTGCCTGTGCCAGGATTCGAACCCGAGTCCCTGGCGGGCTAAACCTTTACCACACCACACAAACCACTACACCATTTGGTGTTTTGTGATGTTAATTAAAACCAATTAAACTTAAACCCTTTCAAGGTCCCTTAGTCAAACCTGAAAAGTCAAACGTAGTCTCCTAGTCAAGTCAAGTCAAGTCAAAGTGTTAGTAAATATGGTCTCCTAGTCAAGTCAAAGTGTTAGTAATATGGTCTTCTAGTCAAGTCAAAGTTGTTCTTAAATTCTAGCCTAGTCAAAGTAGTCCCTAATTACAACTCCAAATGTTACACTATAAATACACTAGCCTACCATTCAACTCTTTATACCATTAAAAAAAAAAACATTATTATCCAATCTCCCATATACTAAAGTTTTCATCCGTCATTATCTCCTCTAGCTAGTTTCGAGTTTTCCAAGGCATTATTACTAAGTGTTTGCACGCTCAATAAAACGCATGAACTCATTATGCACCTAAGGTGAGTTTACATAGCCCCTTTTTCTGTTTTACATTTTGGGGTGAAACATGTTTAAACATTTTATACACTATCATTTACTCATTCTTACATTGTTGAAACTTGTGATTCAATTACACTATCATTTAATCATTCTATCATTTGACTGTAACAAAAAGACACAGTACAATCATTAACATTGATCAAGCCGCCTGTTTAGATTATAGCGCTATAGGTCTGACAAACCCATTCCCCCGCATAAATTCAGGGATGATCGATAACAGTTACACTTTTACTAACTTGCGAGTTAGGTCTCAGTCGACACAAGGTTTGATTGTACAAAAGACGCATTGTTACATGTCGGACTCATATTCTATCATTACTCATTATTATACTTCAACAATGATTGCTATACAACATATTGTTTTCAACTATATGCAAAACCTATGTATTCTCACCAACTATTTATAGTTGACCCCCCCCATCTTTCCAACTTAACATGTTTCAGGTTTATTTGCTATTGGAAGTTGTGCAAGTTTTGGAACACATAGGAGCTTTGGACCTAGTTTATAATAATCCACTTTTGTAATCTTGTAACACCCCAACCGATGGCGGAAACATCGAGGTGTCACGTAGTGACGATTGTTCAATAGCTCATGGACTAAAATGTAAATTTGAATACATTGATTAAATAATTTATTACATTGAAATGAAAAATACAAAGTACAATGATTTTAAAGCGTCAAGTCTAACTAGATTACAATGAAATCAAAACTTAAATATAAATCCAAAAGCTTAAAAGAAACTTCTCAATAATAACCTGAAACATGTACGAAAATAGTATATGTCAATACAAAAATGTATTGGTGAGCATACCCTGTTTGAATACATATAGTAGAAAAAGTGTTTCGCAATTCACGTGTCATACTGTCTACAATTTAGTGTTCAAGCTGTGTACAAATGCTACCCAAAATCAAACCTTTCGTTCAATGAATCAAGAGTCACATATATATAGTATTCGCTCATAGTAGGCGATGAATAATCGTTCACACATAACAATAATTAAGTACTATTTATTGCTATGCTAGGCCGCCCAGCGGTTAATGATTAAGGTCATAAGTACACACTATCAACGAATCAACAAGTAAAACACATACAAGAATTGCGATTGTGAATATAGAATAAACCATGATTAAGTGAGTGAAGTAATAAGCGTACATGAATCACCCCAAAAGTGTAAAACATGAAAAGGGGAAAGATATACTCACAGTTTGCGAAAGCGGTCAAAATCCACTTAAGCGGTCGTGAGCTAAGTAATGGGAATTCCGAGGAATTCAACCTATAATGTATAATAATACTAATAAGGAAGTGTCTAAAAAGTCTAAGGTATCTAGGGTCTAAGGCATTAGGGTTTGCTAAGTCGATTTGGGGAATTAGAGTTTTTTTATGATACGTCGAATCAATATAAAGTTGTATAAAAATAATATACCGAAGTTTTGTAAATGTGATTAAAAATAATATAATTATTACCAATTGAGTATTTAGTTAAAAATATGTTTAAATAATTAAGACAAAATAATTTAGTTAATTACTTTAACTAATTATTGTAAATAAATACAATAATCATAAATATTGAAATAAATAGTTACGAGTTACTTAAAGATCCGTAAATGATAATAAAGACTTTCAATCATAAGACATTTCTATTTTATAAGAAAAAATATTTATAAAATAGATGTTTAAAAAGTGTAAATAAATGTTTAATTATATCTGATTAAACATAAATAATGTTAATAATACAAGACACGACTCAAAAATACTATTTTTATAGAAATTTGATGCTTTCTTATGTAAATTAATGAAAATAATTTTCTCATAATTTTTATAAACTTATTTATATTTAAAACTGATTTAACGAGATTAAATCATGTTTAAACGATTAAAAATAATAAAATTAATAAAAATAAATGTTTTTCTCAACCAATAATTTTTATTTCAGTTCATAATTATTAGAAATAATTTATCACAAATTTTGAGATTAAAATCATTAAAAATGAATTTTTAATCAATTAAATATGATTAAAACAATTTAATTCAATAAAAATATAAAAATAAAACATTTTTCAGAAACTAAAAGTGTGGAACTTTTCTTTATGGTGTCAAGAAGCTACACCTAAATTTTTATAATTTTTGGATAAAATTTGGATTTATTATGAATATTCTAAGTTTAAATGAATTTTAAATTATTAAAATAAAGGATAAAATAATGAAATAATAACTTCAAAAAAAACCAGAAAAAGATGTGCATAAGGTGGGTTTCGAACCTGGACCCTTTTCAGATGAAAACACCCACCAAACCACTAAGCCACATGCTATGTTTGTTAATATGATTGAAAACGTATTATACTTAAATACATGTAAAGATGCCTTCTTCTTCCCCAAATTCCCTAGAACCCTAACCCTAACCCTAAGATTTATAATACCTCAAATTCGATGCAGTAAGCTCCTAAATGTATAGGGCTTTTGATCTATAGGTGAAAACAAACATAATGGCATAACTATATAGAACTTACAAGATCATATACGGCTCGAAAAAAGAAAGAACAGGTCCGCAACATATGTTATGATTTCAAGGTCTTCTGCATCGTTTTTGGTGTGTTTTGAAGTGGGTTTAGATGCGAAAATGATGCAGAAGGGTCTAGACATGATCTATTTATACCCAAGTCGGACGATTGAAAGTTTTGTTAATGTCCGATCGGTTACACTAAATCTCGATTCAATACTCATTAAAACAATATTTTAACGCGTTTTTGATAGTTAAACAGTTGATTAATCATGGAGAAAACGTTTGGGATCATTAAAGTCTTGAAACGGGCATTAAACTTGCGAGTTAAGGCTCGCCGGAACTGAAAGTCGCCGGCCGGAAATGGGGGTCGCCGGAAAAAAACGAAATCAGGGAAGGAGAAGTTGAGTTGATTTAAAACTTTCACTATTTGGCAAGAATGGTCCCCTTAGTTAGTATAGTTAAGTTTATTGATGATTTTTTAGTTAAGTTCCTTAATAAAACTCTAACCAAGTTAAGATAACTTAACCAAAATGCTTTGTAAATCTTATAATCTTAAACTTTTTTAAAAAAAATTTTACGAATACGTTTCAACGTACGCATTAGATTAAAACTTATACCCGATCCATGATAAGTATAAATGATAAAATTTTAGTTCATTTTAAAATTAAATTTGAAACCAACAAAACTTACAGGGATTAAAATGAAAATATTTGAAGGGCTATTTTAGTAAATTTGACGAAAAACGAGGGTGACGGATGTCACAAATCTTTACTTGTAAGATGAATTGTAAATTGTTTAATATTATTCAACTTTCATTTAGTACCATGAGCTATTGAACAATCATCACTACGTGACATCCTGATGTTTCCGCCATCGGTTGGGGTGTTACAGATTGGTATCAGAGCCATGGTTATAGGGAATTAGGTTATTAGAAAAATAATCTAGTCTATAACCATAGGATTATGATCAGTGTTTGCTCCTTTTACTTGAAACCCTACTTTTTTCTATTCTCTATCTCCCTCCTACTTCTTATCCCTACTTTAGTCCCTACAAGAAGATTGTTCTCTATCACAAGATCTACTCTTAGACTAATAGGACAAATCCTCAGGTTTAGCCTGAACCACCTTGAAGATCTCGTCGAAGTTCTAGATTTTAATAACAAACACGTGCAATCTGGAAGGGTGAACGCCTGTATTTTGAGTTTTCTGTCTAGGACTGGCATTGCGCATAAATCCCAATCAGACGAGGGACCCGGATGCCTACCTGGGAATTCTCGGGATGAGTGTTCACTTATAGGCTAAAGCATGTCTTCACTATGTTATTAGAATCTAGAAGTTTTGATAAGTCAACGTTTTCGTTTATTCGTTTTAATTAATAAATAAATGATTACACTCACTTTCCTTAAACTAAGCTCTAAAATCTCAAAATTTTACAGCTTAAATCAATCTCATTTCATAACCATCTATGGATTTCACAATCACACTTCACCTTACCATCTTAGTCACTTTTTTAATATTCAACACCCTACCCAAATCATATTATTTCATTTCTCCACATGTTACTTATTTTTAAAAACTATAACCTCATATCTTAGCACAAACTAAAGATTTATAAATCCTGTTGTATTTTCATTACCTAGTAACTTTACAAAGTACATATTTTTTGTCAAAAGATGTCCTCGAACTTAAATTCAATTGTTTATTTATTGACGTAACAAACAATTTTCTATATAATGCTTTAAACTATTAAAAATCACTTAATAGAACCTTGATCTTCAAAACCTAATGTCATGTTTAAAATCTCCAACTAACGGGAATATTTTAATCAAAGCCCACTTAGCTTGTACTATTTAACAAATTTTGCTTTATGTATAAAACCAATTTTGAAAATAAGATTTTTTTTTATCCATAGGAATAATATCTAGTCTCTAAATTCTCCATCGACACTCACTCATTTTCAACTTGTTCAAATTTTTACAATATGTGGCATATACCACAATCATGTTTTCTTATACACTTGATTATAACCTTTGATCCACACCCCAAAATTTACACTGCTACATAATCTCCTTACTATAAAATAAACTCTTTATCAACTATCTTCACATTCACTATCTCTCACAACCTTGATTCTGCTTCAAGATTTTTCATCATCCTCTCAAGAACTAAATTCATATCCTTCACCTTCTCACACATGAGCTAGTTACCCATGATAACCAAACTATTGAAACTTGATTGTGTGTTGCATCAAACATAATCCTTAGTGATACATGAGGATTCGACTATCTACCATATTTGAACATTTGAAACTAGAATTCATGGAATATAAACTATTTGCTATAGACACACCTAGAGTCATTAACCTTGTCTAGAGCAACTCTATTACAACTCGTATGCTATACTTGATTGCTTACATGTACATATTATCAATTTGCAATTCATGTGTGTAATAATTGGTACACTTAATCAAACAACTGATAGAGGATGAAGTACTTGCTCAACAGTTAGTAGAGTACCAAATAACCTACTCAACGATTGGTAGAGGTCATCATGCCTGCTCAACAGTCGGTAGAGGCCCTAAAACCTGCTCAACGACTGGTAGAGGCTATCGCACCTGCTCAACAATCGGTAGAGGTTCTTACTCACTGACTGGTAGAGGTCTTTTTCCTGCTCAACAGTTGGACTTATTTTTTGTAACACCCCAACCGATGGCGGAAACATCGGGATGTCACGTATTGATGATTGTTCAGTAGCTCATGGTAAATAATAAATTTCAATAAATGATTTAAATAAATTACATACAATTGTTCTAAGAATTTTGTACATCAAAATGAAAAATACTAGCTACGCATCTTCAAGCAATAACTCTAATCTTCAAGCAAGCTATAACCTGAAACATGTTAAGTTTGAAAATATTTTGGGTCAACAAAAGTTGGTGAGAATTACATAAGTTTTGATAATCGAATAAAAATGTTGTGCAATTCATGTGTCATGGCAAGTCTAGTCCATATGTGAAAACATACTAGAAGTAAATCGAGTGCATAATCAACCCTTGTGACTGTTATAATGTGGTACATCCCATACGCTCATGGTTCACTCGAATATGTTATGCGATAACAAACACCCACGCTACCTTTGTAGGAGGCACGTATCCGGGTGGGATTGTCAGTCCAATAGATCTATCAATGTATACCGTCGGCTAATCAATGTTAATGATTATGCTAGAATTGTGCTTACCCTAGTCATGTTCAAGACATAATGCAACATAGAAAAACAAATACACACATTGATGATTGAATTGCATAAATGATGTTGTAACATGTTTCACCCCAAAAACGGTGATAAATAGAAAAGGGGCTATGTAAAACTCACCTTAGCAAAATGTTATGTCTCGTGAAAATAGAATATGTGTTGCCCAACGATGCCAAGTATTACCCTATAATTAAGGCAATAAATATGTCTAAGTCTTTCTAGTCTACAAATATATTCTAGGGTTTCGAATTGGGGATAAGTGTTCGTTTGATTAATAAATAAAATGTTTAATAAATAAAATAAATAAGAGAAATTTAATAAATAAATAAACATAAGTCTTTTTGTAAATTTTAAATTAATGATGGTCACAATAGAAAGTTTTAAGTATGAAAATAATTTTTATAAAATTATTTCCTTAAAAATAGAATATTAAATCTATTTATTTCAAATTGTCAAAACATAACTTTAATATTTAAAAATAATAAAATTAAAGAATTTTTTTAATTAAAAATTTTATTTCTGTTCCAAATAAATAGAAATAATTTATATAAAATTTTGGTGCAAAAATATTGAAAAATAAATTTATTATGATTTATTTATGATTAAAACTAACAAAAATTGATTAAAATATTAAATAAATGATTTTTCAGAAATAAAAATCATTTCAGAAAATTTTAATATTATATAAACTCATAATAATTTTTGTGGGAATTTATATAATTGTTTTGATATTTTTATAGAATTTTATAATTAAAATAGAATAAAATTGAAATATTTATTATATATATTAAATAAATAATTTTTGGAAAACTAAAAATTGTATGTTAAACTTTTCTACTAGAATAACATAAAATAATTTTTGTAGAATTTATAAAAGAGTTCTAGTATTTTAAAACTATTTTTAAAAAATATACAAAAATATAAGTATAAAGGAGAACTAAACAAAAATGGTTGTGGGTGCATGGGATCGAACCCATGACCAAGGGCGGCCCAACTAACAAAGAACAGCAGGGCAACCATCTGATCCACAAGTCTGATGGTTATTTTAATTCGTTTCAAAATCGTTTTATACGTTGACCGAACGGTGTTATCTTCCCCAACTAGAACTAAGAACCCTAACCATTCAATCACCCCATGAACAAAATTAATAACCTAATTGTTTATGGGGCTATGAATACAAAATGACTAACAAACAATCAGAGGTGCTAAATTTTGGCTTACAGGTTGTTGAACTCCCATGACGGCTCGCGAATAGAAAGAAAGAAAAAGACCTCAATTTCTCCTTACACAGACCACGAAAACGAAAACGATTGGTATGATTACCTTAGTCACACCAATGTAGCTGTAAGGGTATGTTTAATTTATAAAAATCGAGATTAATAGGAAATTTTGGAAGTTTGACCTTGATTGGTCAAACGTGTTAATTATGAATGGAGTAAATGCTTTAAATGTAAATTGGGGCTGGATAAGGAATGGTTGGTGGTGTCGGTCATTAACATAGTTTCTAATTGTCATGATTCTTCCAAAATTTATAGTTTGAAGCTTGCTTTTCTGGTCCTTCTCACCGTCGCACAGCAGAGGTAAACAAAAGGAGGAGACAACTCCAATGGGCCAGGCCAACAACTAGGAGGGGTGATTTGGGCCGGATAAGGGGGCTGCTGGGCTGGGCTCTGGTAATTTCCAAGGTTGGGTTATTTGTCTTGGGCTCCAAAATTGACATATCCATTTCTAAACGTCATATTATTAGTGTTGTTGTTTTTTTTTTTTCATTATTATTTTTAATATTATTGTTATTATTATTATTAGTATATAAAAAAAATGTATTATATATATATATATATATATATATTTTTAGTCGCGATTAAATTTGTAAGAATAAGTGGCGTTTACTAGTATGTTATTACTTACGACGCGGTATTTGGCGAATTTAGATTGTTATATTAATAAACGAAATACGAATATATTCTTTGTTAATGAGATAATTTATTAACGAATTAACGAATCGTTTTATAAGTAAAATATTATTATTATATAATTCGAGAAACGCTGGGCGTTACATTTTTGGATACATTGTATACGATTCAATCACAAGGCTATTTTGCATTACTTACATGTGTGTTTAGAGTCATAGAAGGACACAAAACCCTAATGTAAGATAAATTGGTGATTGCGGTCTGGAACGTAATCATGAATTTACAGGTACATTAAGGTAGTGTGAAATTCTATTAAGGTTTTGGGAGATACCCCGTATGTTTTCAAAGTATTAGAGGTGTGATGGTTTAGCTGCGGTACACCCTATATATAAATACTAATGATACGTGGAAAGGGATACTGTAGGGTCAGACCAATAACAAACCCTAGTTATTTGGTAGTCCATCTAGCATTTATGGTTATCTTATACATTCCTTAAACTCTTACCCTACTCTGAACCATAGTCACCCTAACTATCCTCAACACTATTCAAATGTTTCTTCTTAAAATAAACTTCGGGACGAAGTTCCTAAAAGTAGGGGAGACTGTAACATCACACAAAGTTTCTTTATATATATATAGAACTCCCTCGTTTATTCATCCGATTCATGTTTACAGTATCTTTACCATCCATTTTGTTAATTTTTTTGTTTAAATAATGACGTATAATCAATACTAAATTGGATTGTATTAAAAATTCTGATTTAAAAACGTTAAAAAAATGTGTTTGCCTGTGCCAGGATTCGAACCCGAGTCCCTGGCGGGCTAAACCTTTACCACACCACACAAACCACTACACCATTTGGTGTTTTGTGATGTTAATTAAAACCAATTAAACTTAAACCCTTTCAAGGTCCCTTAGTCAAACCTGAAAAGTCAAACGTAGTCTCCTAGTCAAGTCAAGTAAAGTCAAAGTGTTAATAAATATGGTCTCCTAGTCAAGTCAAAGTGTTAGTAAATATGGTCTTCTAGTCAAGTCAAAGTTGTTCCTAAATTCTAGCCTAGTCAAAGTAGTCCCTAATTACAACTCCAAATTTTACACTATAAATACACTAGCCTACCATTCAACTCTTTATACCATTCCAAAAAAAAAAAAAAAAAACATTATTATCCCATCTCCCATATACTAAAGTTTTCATCCGTCATTATCTCCTCTAGCTAGTTTCGAGTTTTCCAAGGCATTATTACTAAGTGTTTGCACGCTCAATAAAACGCATGAACTCATTATGCACCTAAGGTGAGTTTACATAGCCCCTTTTTCTGTTTTACATTTTGGGGTGAAACATGTTTAAACATTTTATACACTATCATTTACTCATTCTTACATTGTTGAAACTTGTGATTCAATTACACTATCATTTAATCATTCTATCATTTGACTGTAACAAAAAGACACAGTACAATCATTAACATTGATCAAGCCGCCTGTTTAGATTATAGCGCTATAGGTCTGACAAACCCATTCCCCCGCATAAATTCAGGGATGATCGATAACAGTTACACTTTTACTAACTTGCGAGTTAGGTCTCAGTCGACACAAGGTTTGATTGTACAAAAGACGCATTGTTACATGTCGGACTCATATTCTATCATTACTCATTATTATACTTCAACAATGATTGCTATACAACATATTGTTTTCAACTATATGCAAAACCTATGTATTCTCACCAACTATTTATAGTTGACCCCCCCCATCTTTCCAACTTAACATGTTTCAGGTTTATTTGCTATTGGAAGTTGTGCAAGTCTTGGAACACATAGGAGCTTTGGACCTAGTTTATAATAATCCACTTTTGTAATCTTTACTTGTAAGATGAATTGTAAATTGTTTAATATTATTCAACTTTCATTTAGTACCATAAGCTATTGAACAATCATCACTACGTGACATCCCGATGTTTCCGCCATCGGTTGGGGTGTTACACAAATAACCTAAGTTGTAAACCTAGCCTCGATCATCATCATCCTAACGAGCATTGCATCTTTCTCCATTTTATCTTTTTCCATTTGAGCCCTCAGCTCTCCTATGATTCCATTGAACCTTTCTTTATCTTCTTCCTTTTCCTTAACGAGGTTCTTGATAACCTCGTTTAGCTTCTCAATCTACAAAACAACCAACGCTATTAGCCAACTTTTACACTATGATTTAGGCAACTTTTACTTATTTGGCCCAAATGACCCGTTTAACACAATAGAATTTAGTTCATTCAGTTTCCTATTCTTAAAATAGTAATGTTGTTCGCCAACTCTAAAATCTATACATAATGCTACAACTGCTAGTTAAAATTTGTTCTATTTAGTATCATCAACCAAAAATGCACATCATCACTACACATAAACAAATCACTCATCAATCGCCTAGTGCAGTAACGCTACAGTAGAACTAACAACATATTAACAGAATAACTTTAGGTTCATGCAAGAAAAAATAGTTTAAGTGGTTTAATTTTTATACTTCACAAAACAGCAAATTAAATATTTATAATTTTATTTTAATCAATCTAATCAGTAATCACATGAACTTGAAATCAATCTAATCTCGTTTAACATATTTAGTGTCATTAACTGGTAACCTAAATTTCATAACTTTTGGTTCATGCCAGAAAAAATAGTTTAAGTCGTTTAATCTTTATGATTCACAAAACAACAAATTAAAAATTTATAATTATATTTTAATCAATCTAATCACATGATGTGACACCCACCACTTAGCCAGGTCAAAATCCGTACACTCTCTGGTCAACGTTCAATTTTCCATGCAATATTCATGACATTTTATATGCATAAGTCCCCCGAGATAGTCTAGCAATGTCCGAACGAGTATAATCTCACCCGTATCAACGAATCTTGGTGACACAAGTCTATATGTTTACAAGTAACTTTCCAAAATCATGTATAGATGTCCATTTATTTTACAATACAATGAGAAACATCATGAGTTTTATGTATAAAGTCTAGTGTTTATTCAACTAGCATACCAATACATGTGTGTACATGGGTACATGACACCCACACATATGTATATATATATATATGTATGTTACGACTCACACACATATATATATATATATGAACATCCAAATACATTTATAACTAGCACTACATATTCTTTTTGTTCCATCTTAAATGAACTAACTAGTTCTTTTATAAAGTTAACCATTTTTGGTGAAACAAGTGATCAACACTAGTATTTATGAAAACTACTAGCCAAAAATGATCACCACCACTTAGTTTAATGTCTTATTTTCTACTAAACACTTGGAACATCATCATTGTAGTGTCAAGTCTTATTATTCTTTCTAAGACAATTAAATACAAGATTTGGTGGCTTAACCATATAAGGTAATATTCCTTAAACACCTAAGATCAAGAATGTTGGCTTACCCCATTTGTGAAGTGTCCACTTTTCCTTTTCTCCTTTCTTTTTTTCGGCCGAAGGATCCCCCTATCCATAATTATTATTTTTTTTTTCTAAATCACCACATGTTTATTCAAGTCTCTAGATATCCCAAGGTGGTGTCACATTAAGATCAAGTCTTGTTAAACATCATCATGGAGTGTAGTCAACCATAAGTTGTGATTAAGACTCATGATTTATTAGCAAGATTTGAGATCAAAAGCAAGATCATTAACCAAACATAGTAGGATTCCTTTAATCACCAAGAACTAAAAAAGATTGTTACCCAAAATACTTTCCACCCTCTTTCTTTCTTCCTTCCCCAAACCGTCGCCCCCCTATGTCCCTCTAATCTTTTTTTTTTAATCTTAGTCAACCTCTATATTTACATGTGCTCATTAGTCCCATAAGTTGACATTCATGTGTGGTCAATCATGCTTAGAATCCACGCAACACCAACACAAGATTAGTCACCTTCCATGACATGATTTAGACCCTAGATTTGTCATTAAGATATGGAACATATGGAGATTACTAGCCAAATAAGGAAGGGTTCTCTAATCACCCAAATCCGTAATAGTTGACTTACCTAAATTGTTGATCATCTTCCTTGCACCTTCTCATTTCCACCTCTATATAAGGAGGCATTGGGTGCTCATTTCACCACACCACAACCTCGCTTGCTTTCCCTCTCTAGTTCGAAACACACACACACACACACATATCCACACAAGCATTAGGAGCAACCAAGGAAGTTCTAGCATTTGCCTTTTATCTTGGATCCACTAGGAGGTATAAACCTTAACCTAGTTACTCCTTTACTTTATTAATTATCACATGGTTCATCTTAGTTCCTAGTTAATCATTTACAATAAAACATCATCATAGATGGCAATGTATGTATGTATGCGTGCGTGATATATGTGTGTGTGGATATACATACGCATGTATGTATTCGTGACATATATATATATATATATATATATATATATATATATGCACGTGTGTATATGTGTATGTATAGATGTATAAGAACTTAGGTTATCATGTTACTTTACTTTAGTAGTGGAAACAAAGTCCATTTGTGTACATACATACATATGCGTGCGTGTATATACATGATGTATGTGTATGTGTAAAGCAAACTCATAAGCATAGATAGAGATGTGTATGGACTACCAAGATGCATATATATATGGGTATGTATGTACAAGTGTAGATCCCTTAGACATCCCTACCTATGGTTATGTGTGGAAATACACATATGTATAGATATAAGTATAGATGCATGCATGAGTAGGTATGAATACAAGTGTATATGATATTTGAGTATGGTAAAGATCAATGTGTTTATGAACTAAACAACTCTTTTTCAAAAGGAACATATATTTTATGGAAAGTATCACATGTTGGAAAATAAGATCTATTTTCTTATACAAACTATTATTTTCAAGTAATATATAGTTGTCACCAAGAAAAGCTAAACTAACATACTGCTAAGGATCGGGTGAACCACGAGTACCATGGATTACCTATTTGTATAAATCTAAGGTACCAAGTATGTATATAGGACGAGATATCTAGTTGTCGGACATACACTTTGCTAGACTACACGCGGACTTGAGGTGAGTTCTCACGACCCCTTTTTACTGTTTTCCATTTTGGGGAAAAGTCTACAATGCCACATATACGTATCATTAAAGTCCAACTTATTACGTTTATGGGAGATGTTGCATAATATGTTATCGTTTTGGATTTCTATATCATAGATCCCATTGTTGGGTTTTGCATCAAAGTAAAACATATCGTTAAAATAAGCTGAAATAAATTCACCATTAAAACGATAATTAAAACCTTGTCCACGCAAAGCAGAAACTAAAATAATATTTCTAGTCATACTAAGAATATAATAAACATTGTTCAAAACAAGTTCTAAACCAGAAGGAAGTGAAATAACATATTCTCCTATTGCCTTCACAACAACTCTTTGTCCATTGCCAATATGGACCTCCAAGTCACCTTGTTTCAGCTTTCTAATCATTCTTAGTCCCTTCAAAACATTACAAATGTGGAAACCACATGCTGTGTCAAACACCCATGTTTTACTAGAAAAAGCAAAGATTTCAATAACATATATACCTGAGGACTCTCCTCCAGAAGCCTTGGCTTGCTTCAGTTCAGCTAAGTACTTAGCACAGTTCCTCTTCCAATGCCCAATTTCATCACAATGAAAACACTTGGCATTTTTCAAAGGTTTCTTGTTGGCAACAAATTTGCCCTTTCCCTTCCCTTTACCCTGATTGCCTTTCTTCTTGGTGTTAGGTTTCTTAACATGACCCTCCTTGATCATTAGCACTAGTGCAGTTTTGCTAGGTATGTTCACCTCAGCAGTTTTGAGCATCTGATGCAGTTTTGCAAGTGTCTTCTCCGTCCCATTCATATTATAGTTCATAATGAACTGGTCATATGACTTGGGCAATGAGTTTAGGATAATATCCCTAGCTAACTTATCGCTCAAGGGGGATTCCAGACGAGCCAAGTGATCAACATATGCCTTCATCTTTAACACATGAGTGCTAACTGATGTACCCTCTTGCATACGAGTGGTTATAAGTGATCGCATCACATCAAACCTCTCATGATGAGCATTTTGTTGAAACATTTCCACCAGATGTTGATTCATCTCGTATACTTCCATGTCCTCCATGGTCCTTTGAATTTCAGGGATCATGGATGCCAACATCAGACATGAGACTTTCAAAGAGTCATCAAAGTGCTTAGTATAGTTTCTATAAGCATTAGTGTTCTGACTGATGGGTTCATCAGGAACTGGTGTTTCAAGAACATACAACTTGTTCTCCGCCTTGAGAACAATTTTCAAGAATTATGTTAGGGGATCCATTTGGGTAGCCCATTGACTTGGGTCCATTTGGAAAGCCCATTAACTCCCTATATAAAAAGGTCTCCACCTCTTGTATAGGTAAGTTATGAGCACACCACTTTTTTACTACTAGGTAGAGGAGAGTTTTCTCCTCCAAGCCTAGGCCCCTCTCTACAGTCACATGATTTCTCTCTCTCTCTCTCTCTCTCTCTCTCTCTCTCTCTCTCTCTCTTATGTTCACAGATCTGGACCCGATAAGACGAAGTACGCTCCTATCCTCACCTTCTCTTAGAGGGTTCAAACCTGCTCGGTCAACCGGGTAAGTTTTTTCCTCTTCATTTATAATAAACTTTTTTTGAACACTGGCTACTATGTGAACTTACCAATGCAACTATGACATTATGTTTGAATGTGTCAATAATCAATTAACATAGTAAGTTAGTTTCTTTATATAATAAGTTATATTCGTTATAAATAAGAGTTAATTACACGGATGCTCCTTGTGCTTTTCAGATATTGCAAGTTTGCTCCCCAAAACTTCGGAGTTACACAAATGCTCCCGCTGGTTTGAAATTTGTAACTGTGATGGTCCCTACGACTAACGTCCGTTAATTCTTTCAGTTAATGGCATGTAAAATTACTTGAATACCCTTATACTAAAAGACAAAAGAATTATAAAAACATATAATAACATACACACATACAGATAAACTTCTAGAGAGAAAGAGAGAGACTAAGAGATGCATCCGGACACCACCCCTACGGTGGCCAACGGCGGCGGCGACCGGCGAACCAACACACACCCCAAACCCTCTACACCCACAACCACCCCAACCTTCTGATCTGTTCGAAAGAGGTAGAGAGAGAGAAAGAACTGTAGAGAGAGAAGCAGGGGAGTTAGAGAGAGAGAGTGATCGAGAGGGTCGAGCAGAGAAGATAAAGAGAGCAAGGGAGAGGAGATATCGGTGACAAGTTCGGTAAGGACTGGTGGTGATGGTTCCGATTAGTCAGTAAGGTTGATTAAATCTTCTTATTTCAAATCATAGTTGTTGTGTACTGGATAATTGTTAGGATAATAATGATGAGGGATTAAGATAGTCTTATGGTAATGGTTGTTCGGTCACGGTTTAGAAGTTAATTACAGTAGGGATGGATTGGGATCTGGTGATGATGAAGTGGTGGTTGCTGTGGTGGCGTATGGTGGAGTTTGGCGGCAGGAAGGGGTTAGGGTCGACGGTTATTAATGATGGTGATGGAGGATTGAATTGTGGCTGGAGAAATAATTAACAATAGAAGATGTTTGGGTGTTGGTCAAATCCTTACATTATGGTGGTGGTTTGATGTAGGAGAAGAAGATTAGTATAAATATTTTAATTCTAATTATTTTATCTCTTACTCAAGGGTAAAACTGACATTTGACACCTACTTAACAGAGAAAACAAACGGTCGTTAGGGTTAAAGACCATACGAGTGCAAAAGTATTAACCACAGGGAGCATTCGTGTTACTCGGGGGCATTTATGTTATTCTTGTAAAGCACGGGGAGCATCCGTGTAATTAACTCTATAAATAATAATGTAGGTAATCCCGTGCAGGGACGAAGCATTTGAAGGGCCAGGGGTGGCCCTGCCCCCCTGTTTTTTGGCGTAATAGTGGAAATTTACGATTTTCATAGGTAAATTGAGTTCAGGTTGAGTCCGGCCCCCGCTGATTTGTCACTACCGATCGAAAAAAATTAAGTCCAACCCCCTCCGATTCGAGAACCAAGCTTCGCCCCTGATCCCGTGCAACGCACATGTTACTAACCTAGTTTTCATATATATATTTAGATAACCTAGTTTAAAATGTCTTAATATACAAGTTAATACTCACGGTTATGTAAATTAATAACTGAATTACATGAACCACACATATGCCATGGCTATAGTTCAAAATTATATTTTATATATAATATTTTGCTACATACCAACACAAATGTGGCTGTAGTTTAGTGGTAAGAATTCCACGTTGTGGCCGTGGAGACCTGGGCTCGAATCCCAGCAGCCACATATTTTTAAATTTTTATAGAACTTTTACATCCCTTACATACTTAGGCGTTTTGTAAATCAATCACAAAAGCGTGCACCTGGTTTTTACAACGATCTTTATATTGTTTAGTGATTCGAAGTAGATATAGAACTCCATTGCTATAAGCTACATTGTTATGAATTTACCTACTCAAAACATATTTAAGTGTTGATTGCTACAATCATAAGCTTAAGTTGTGACAAATTTGTACAAGAGTAAAACCAATCTAGAACCAAACTAATTTATTGAGTAATCTAATTTCTTTTCTCTAAAACCGTGAAACTCGCAAAATCGAACTGTAAAACCGTTATTATTATTTTTTTCAAAACTGACCGAACAGATTAGTAGTCCACGAGTTAAGTTCGGTTTGTATTTTCCTAAAACCATAGTTACGTCCAATTTTTTCTTCAAAAGAGTCCCATTTTTTTTTATTTTTTGATTTTTAACAAAAATCCATTCTTTAAATAATAGGAATAAAAAAGACAATTTACATTAGGATGGCCGGTATACACGCAACAAGCTGCGCCGTCGCCCTTTACTAAATAGCAAAATTTAACCTACTAAAAACAAACTCCTAGCCTTGTGGGTCGAAATATTGTTGTGGACGACCCGTTAAACTCTGTCAAGGAGTCGGGTAGCTTCCTAGCCTTAAAGGTGTCAAAAGCTAAGGGGACAAAAGCATGTTGATTATCCTCCCAGGCTTTAGCCTATACTTCTAAAACTCTTGATGGTGTCCTATTTATAAGATAGGCAGCACTCAACACACATTCTGTCCATAATCTTATAGGATATTACTTTGAAACAAAAGAGCTCTAGCAACATTAAGAAGCAGTGGCGAATCTAGAAATTTTTCTCAGTGGGTTCACTATTTTTAGATATTTCAATTTCATAGGACTGGACATAAAGATTTCAGGTCGACGGTTTGGGTCGGGTGTAGTTCATCACATAACAAAATAATGATCCTACTTCTAATAAGGGATTCCAATTAATGACAACTGGCATTCTCTCTTCTAATTATTAATATTAATATATTTGATTAAATATAACTAATATAATTTTTATTTAAAATAAAAATCATAGGTTGACTATGAATACGTCGTGATAGGAGTTTAATGAAAAATACTATGAAATGCGATTGTATTTGATTGTATGGGTCTGTTAGCTGCTGCAAATGGTTAGTGATTAATATATATTGATGTTTTAACCTTGACCAAATTCATACAGTAGAAATTAGAGAATAAATAAAAAGCCATTTCCACACAATTTCTACTATATTTGATTTCCATGTTTATTTAGTGGATCATATTTGATCAGATTAAACATCATTCAGATTTAAAAACATAAAACATCAAAACTCTAAATGTTTGACTTGCATTCAGATTGAAAAAAAAAAACCAGAACCAGGAAGGTTAGAACCCAGACCCTAATGGTTGAAAGTGGGAATGTTTAACCATGCAGCCACTTAACATATTTGTTATGGGTTCATTTCAATTTTACTTATGGGTTCATGGCCTATTTTTTTTATATATTTTTACTAAAAATTTAAAACCGAGTGGGTTCGTCTGAACCCGCTCCTTATAACCTAAATCTGCCCCTGTTAAGAAGATGCCTATGCTTCCTCTCAACAATGTCATTTTGTTGAGGAGTATAGGCCCAAGTTGTCTGATGTATTATTCCCTTATCCTTACAAAACCTTGACATTTGATTATTAACAAATTCAAGACCATTATCACTTCTGAAACACTTTTTATGTTTATTAAACTGAGTTTGTATAATATTGAAGAAATCTTTAATATTTTAAAAAACATCAGTTTTATTTTTTAACAAACATAGCCAAACTGCCCAGGAATAATCATCCACAATGGTTAAGAAATACCTAAAACCATCCTTACTAACAACCTTATAGGGACCTTACACATCTAAGTGAACAAGTTCACCAACTTGAGTTGACTTATGTTCACGTAGTGGAAAGGGTTCTCTATGTTGTTTGGATCTAAGACAGATCTCACAAGGTTGATGTTTATTATGTTTTTCAAAGTTGAGTTTGGTTTTAAGAACATTAACAACTTGTTCAAGGGGTGACCTAACCTAGCATGCCATATATCATATAATTCGGAATTAAAACACACCTTATTATCTAAACATGCATTTCCACATAAGTATAACCCATCAAACTGTGTACCAGTCACCAGGACTTTCTTGGTTAACCGGTCCTGTATATAACATGTATCTTCATCAAAACCAACATAAAACTTATTATCCCTAGCAAGCTTATGTACAAAAATAAGATTAACTTTGTATTCAAGAACAACTAAAACATCTTTCAAAACAACTCCATTAGCAAGATTTACATTTCTAATTTTAGTTACCAAAGCTTTAGTTCCATTTGGATGATTAACATGCATGTTTAAATCAGACACTTCAACATAATCAGTTAACTCAACATCATTAGAAACCATATGTTGACTAGCTCCTGAATCAACAATCCAACCAATCCTAATCTTATTCCCAACATTACTTGCAAAACCAAAAATAGGTCTACCACAAACATTAGCACAGAAAAAACTGCCTGAAACATTGCAGCTCTGTGGATTATCCTTTGTTTTCTCATTCAGAAGACTCAACAGTTTAGATAGTTGTTCATTTGTCAAAGAAGGAGTAGGAGTGTTAGTGTCAATATTAACATTGTTACTACTATTATTAATTCTACCCTTTTTTGACTGATTCCCCCTTGACCTAATCCAAGGAGGATATCCTATAAGTTAAAAACATTTATCAGCCAAATGACTAGTCTTATTGAGTGAGAACATTTTAAAGAAGACTGAGTAGTGTTTTTATTTCCAAACTTCTTATTAAAATCAGCAAACTGTTGATCAGTTTTAGCAAGAAAACCAACAATTTAAGTTTTCTTATTTGTTCCACTAGAACTTCTATGTGACTCTTCTCTAGATACAATAGCATATGCCTCCTTTACAATAGGCAATATATCCCTAGTTAACAAATTGGTTCTAACAGTTTGATAACAACTATCCAATCCCATAAGAAACTGCATAAGTTTGATCATTTGACTAAAACTGTTAAAATCCTTACTAGCATCACATGTACATGGAGGTAATTGAAGAATTTGATCCAATTGCTTCCACATAACATTTAACTTCTGATAATATTCAGAAACAGAAGTACCATCTTGACAAAAACTATTTATTTTTTTATATAGATCAAATACCACAGAGCCATCTACTTTGTCATATGTTTCTTTTAGTTCTTTCCATACATCACTAGCAAGTTTAGAAAATACTTGTCCAAGATATAATTCCTCAGACATAGAGTTAAGAATCCACGTAAGAACAATAAAATTACACATATCCCATTGTCTAGCAAGAAGAGGATCATCAATAGGTTTAACACACTCTCCATTTATTAATCCAAGTTTATTTTTAACTTGTAAACCTAAGATCATAGCATTAGACCATACACTGTAATTATCAGTACCTTTTAATTTTATAATAACAATAGTCAAGTTAGTGGAATCACTCGGATGAATATAGAGATGGTCTCCTGCATCTATTTTATTGACAAGAGTGACAAGGTCAACAATAGCACTACTATTAGGATCTATTGGACCCTGTTCTTGACCCCCTCTACCTCCACCGGGTCCTTCATTCACCATGACTAATCAAGTAACAAGATACACACAACCAGCAGATCACACAGAGGAGAAAAAACAATCAAGCAAAACACAAACAAACAGAGATCAATCAATTAGACCACAAGACACACGGCGAAGCTGTACTTGTGATCCAGATCACTGGTTCATCACTCAAAATGTGCCAGTGCAGGTCCTAGTACTGGAGCCACCTAGATATCTAGACCAACCCTAAATCTAAAACAGGGATACAAACCCTGGCACAGACTCCTTAGGACAACTCTAAAAACAATAAGTGAAATCCAGGAAAGATCTCACCGGTATAGCCCAAGTTAGGGTTCGCCACAAACTCGTAGTATTATAGCCTTCACTTAGAGCTACAATACCAGAGAGCACAAGAAAAAATGCCTTCCAATTGACTCCACAGATCTCGAGAGTAGATATGATTCCAAAAGTCCAGCTTATACCTTCAAGAACACAACCTTAGATCTGTTCAAGCATATCTATACCAGTTTGTTCCAAGAATTGAACACCAGAATATCAAATCGAAAAAAGATGAACAACACCTTCGATTAACCAGAAACCCTAATATCAGCGGAAGAAGATAACCAAGACCAATAACAAAGCCTAGAGCTCTGATACCATGTCAGAAGTATAACATGATACCAGAAATACTAAAAAAACTTTATTAATCAAAAGAATCAAACAATACAGATCAATAACTCTCCAAAGATTATTAACAAACTCTCTCAAACTAAAAACAACTCTCAAATACAAAGTCACTCAATACCTATCAACAGATTACAAAGACTATGCAAGATCAAAGACAAGATGTATCTGATAAAGCTTTAAACAAACCCTAAATCT
Organism: Ambrosia trifida; assembly: GCA_028751855.1. Lineage (NCBI taxonomy): Eukaryota > Viridiplantae > Streptophyta > Magnoliopsida > Asterales > Asteraceae > Ambrosia > Ambrosia trifida. The sequence goes on along the minus strand of CM054123.1, from coordinate 97,934,258 downwards.
GTTTAGATGAAAAGAGAAGACACGAGAGACAAAAGAGATCGAAAACGGGACATGAGAGCTGAGAGTAGCTTTATATAACCAGTGGATAGGCTCGGAAAGAAACACACCCGAGCCTCTATCTATCTTTGGATCATCACCAAAGAAACACAAAACAGTTTAATCTCGACCCTATATTAGCCTTGCGGATTGCCAACGTGGCAACCCACCAACCCTCAGTAAAAGACATATGGGCCACCTGTCTAATGGACTCTTTCACAAACTGGGCCAATACTAAATGACTTCTCTTGGGCTTTATCCAACAACATTCTTCTGGGCTCTTTATACTCAGCAACATCCAAGACTCCACAATCCAATCTGACTTGATCTCCATTTTTATAAAAACTACAAACAATAAAACACAGAATATAAAAAACTTATCTATAACCATTTAAGTATAAAGAATTGGAACGAAATACCTGATACATGTTAGTATTTTAACATGTATGATAAATAAAAACCGAGTTTATTTGGCCTTAACCCATTTAAACGTGGAAAAATCCTAAAGGAGAACTGATTAGATTGATTCAGAAGAATTTGGGCTTTTTTTTTTTTTGCTCACTCTCTTAAGGGTTGTTTGGTAAGCCTCTTAATAATGCCTTGAACCATTCAGCGCTTAATGATTCAGCATTTAGCGCGTTTGTTTCAGCTTCTGAATGGAATGGTTAAGGCTGAACCTTTAAGACTTGGGATGTAGCTGAACCATTAAGCACTAAACTAGGCTGAACATTAATGAGTCTCTCAACTTAATGATTCAGCACTTAACCATTCGGACCTCTTAATGATTCAACACTTAATCAACCAAACAATCCTTTATTTAAAAAAAAAACTCTTAGGATGGAGGGCATAGGGTTCGGGTTGGGGGTAGCCGATTTGCTACATCAGCCCCTACCTCATGTTGTCCTTTTTGGGTGGTATTTTCGGTTGGTAGTCACCAAGGGAGCAGGTGAGTAACGGTCAGGAGTGGGGTGTGAAACGGTCAATTTTATAACTGTTTGAACTTTAAAACAAAAAAAATACACACCAATTTACTTCATTTCAATACCACAATTTCTACTTAAAGTTTCATAAAACTACCATTTTCACTTCAAATATCCCAAAAACAACACACCATGTTTACTCCCAAAAAAAAAAACAATGGATTCTCAAAGATCAAAAGTTTCCGCAAATAAGAAATCCGACAAATCAAGAGGTGCAGACTCATTAACACGTGGTGCAATTGCATCTGCGCAAATTGGTTTTAATCGCAATTTTCATAAGAACAACCGCAAATGTTTTCATACATGCTACATGGTTTTCCCGCACAACCGTAATTATTTTCATAATTGCAATTTTCACAACAACTTTACCCAAATACTCTACAACCCAGGGCTCCTTTCATTGTACACGGTCGAGAATACGGGATATATGACATTAAACGTTATGCAGTGAGGGAACCTCCATGAACCCTGCATGTCGAGCCGGAGTGACGGCTTTCGATCCACGAAGGTCTTGATCATGACTACATTATTACCAAAACATGAGAGGTTCATGTAAGATCACACATCAGTTATGTAATGGAGAACAAAACTCCTTATAAAGGAGTGCCACCCTCACTATAATGATGCGTTTTAAATCTGTGAGTTGCGGCAAAGCGGAGTATATCATGGTACGGGTTTCCTTAGGCTTTTACAAATGGTATCAAAGTCGGGGCCCGGATCGGTGTGTCAGTACGCCCGCATGGACGTTGAGCTCCCTAGGGGGTGGATGTAAGATCCCACATCGGTTGCGTAACAGAGAACATAACTCCTTATAAGGGAGTGGTTACCCTCACTATCATGACGCCTTTCAAATCCTTGAGCTGCGGCAAAGAGGACAATATCATGGTACGAGTTACCTTAGGATGTTACAGATAGTATTATAGCCGGGGCCCATATCGGTGTGCCAGTGCGCCCGCTTGGACGCTGGGCTCCCTAGGGGGTGGATGTAAGATCCCACGTCGGTTGTGTAAGGGAGAACTAGACTCCTTATAAGGGAGTAGCTACCCTCACTATCATGACGCGTTTTAAATCCTTGAGCTAGGGTAAAGCGGATAATATCATGGTACGGGTTACCTTGGGCTGTTACACTTCACTATAATTTGAATGATAAAATTGATGATATACAATTTGATGAGGTTGAAGAAGAATAATAATAATAAGATGTTTTGGATTTAACACCTAAATCCACAAAACTCCCCGGTTATAAGAAGAGTGAAACGACGACGACCGCTCAAGAAGTCGCTTTGTGTAAAGCTTTTGTGTAAAGCACGGTGTTATTTATCGGAAATCAACAAAGGGGAAAAAGTTTTGGAGAAACATACTTGAGCATTACAACACAACATTGCGTGGAACTGAGTGTACGACCCATCAATTAAATACAAAATGGACTACTCTCAACCGTCAATTGAATGAGTTCAACGACCTTTTATAATCAAGCAGTATTAAATTTTATTATATATCCGTATAATAAATATAATTTTCTATATCTATTATTAGTTTAATTGTATTAGTTTATATTTTTATATAGGTGCATTGAAAACCGAGTGGTGCTAGCGATTGTGAGGTGATGAAACGAACGTTGAAAGCTTACTAAGGTGCACATCCAAGCGGTTTTAGTCACATGCCCGCATGGGAGATTGTACACACGCACGACACATGGAAAGGTGTTCCATTAATAGGTGAGGAGGCTTCCAATACCAATTTCGACAAAAGAAGAAAGTCATCGGAAGCAAGAAATTACTAATCATCTACAGCCGATGACTCCGAGAGTAGTCGTATGTCGTACTTCAATGAAGATAGCACACCAACAAGAAATACAAAAAAGACAAAAAGAAAGTGGCCGAGTCGTCTAACGTGAATCATTTGATTGACGAACTCGGTGCATATAGATCAATGAAAGAAGACAAGATTAACAAGTTGGCTGAAATTAAAATGAAACAAAGTGAAGAAACTACAGCGTTGCTAGTGGATCAACGTGTGGCTTTGAAGGATAAACGTGAGGCTTTGAGGCAAAAAGAATATGATCGAGACCTTGAGACATTTATGAAACCACAGAACGAAGTACTGACTGGTCCAATGTTGGAAATTTTCCTTGATTGTAAGCGTGAAATAGCCGCCAAATACAATTGGCATTGCGATTTTTAGGTTTTTTTTTTTTTCATTTTCGTACTTTTTTATATTTTGTCATTTTTAATCAATTTAGGTTTTTATTTAATTTAATAAATTTTAGTGTTTGGTTAAAATGTTTAATGTATTTTCAAATTTAAACAAAAATGTTTAAGGTACCTTTTAGCATCACACCCACTAAATATTGTGTTTTAGGGCAATGTTATGATAGTAAGGAACAAATCTATTGTGACAGTCTATGATTGGATAGTGTTAGGATACGTTCTAGCACCACACCTTTCACCCTTAGACTACACGATGTGGGGGCGTAAAAGGGAGATGTGAAGCCCTCCATGCCACGCCACTAACACCATCTCTTATGTGGCGTGGAATTTGGTGGTGTAGGTGGGGTGGAGATTTCCACCGATGTGGGCTAAAGAGTGAGGGTGAAGGGTATGTTTGGCAAAACTAGCTGGTGGCTGGTGGCTGCAAGCTGGTAGTCGGAAGCTTTTTAAATAAATTTTGGTGTTTGGCAGAGTAGCCGGAGCTTTTAATAAAATGTATAAAATGACCAGAATGGGCATAATTAAAAGCTTGTAAAGAAGGTTTTTATTTTATTTCTAAAATAGAATGGGTATTTGTGTCATTTACTAATTAAAACCTTGTAGCTAGTAGAGCTTTTTCTTAAACGCTAGTACGAGTAGCTTTTCACTATAGAACTGTTTCTCTAACCTAAAAGATTCCAGCTCCTTCAACCAAACAAGACTTTTTATCGAGTATGACTTTTTTTCTTAAAAGCTTGAAGCTTGAAGCTTGAAGGTCCTAAAAATTCCTTGCCAAACATACCCAAAGTGGATGGTTGTGGTTAGATTATGGATGATTGTGATTGACTATTTGATTAAAAAAACATCTACGCAACTCTCTCACGCCACCACCACCGTGTGATTTTTTGAGGGTTGGAGGAAATTGGCGTGACTGACACATATCGCTCCATACCCCCTTCACCATGACCAAATCTTGTAGCCTTAAAGATCATATAAACATTGCTCGGGATACGACAGGTTATGATTCGCTCTTTAGGTTGATCGAATAGACTATAAGGAGTGGAAGGGGGGAAAGATGGGCGTGATGCGTCATGTGGCACGTGTGGGGACCATTTTGTAAGGGTGAAAATTGTGGGGAGTGGAAGGGGGGAAGAGGGGAGGAATATTGAATATTATTATTATTATTATTATTAATGTGTGTGTGTGTGTTAAATTTAAAAAAAAAAAAAAAAAAAAAAAACCCAACGCAACCACAAGCTGCCACCTCAAGCCCCACAATCCCCCCATGCCCTTGGTCTTCTCCCCGCCCCCTTCCACGCCCAACCAGGGCGGTGTTCCCGTCCATAAAGCCCCTTCCCGTCCCACTCCGCACAGTCTAAGAAAAGCCGCACAACTAGCTAGTTGTCACTATTCCCTTCACTTACTTTTAAATAAAATAAAATAAAATAAATAAATAAATAGAGGATAATAAAAAGTGGGAAAAAATAGTTAATGCTATTTTCACAAATATAACAAAATTATTAAATTCGTAACCAAAAATATCCAAAACCTTATCGAGAAAACCAACTCCACAATCTCGGCCGACACAAACATTACTTTCCACATGTCGACCAACCTTTTTTTTAATGGTAAATAAAGTCGTCACGAGCTACTATGAGAATCCCTTTATGATGAATTTAGAATACCCAAGACACTCGGTGCTTAAGGTTCACCAATCAGGGAAAGCCTGATCACCCACCCGTACAAGGCATGACAGTAAATAATCGATAAAACCTGGTACCTTTTAAGACTCGAACTTATAATCATTAAGCTCCGAGTCACCTATCATTAAACCTCCATACTATTCCACCATAAGATAAATGATAAATTGTCTTATACGGGACTAGAACCCACACCATTTAGAAACAACACTACACTCGTTGATTGCAAATGTCGACCAACCAATGTAGATTTTCTAAAGGCTAACGTGGCACCTGATACCATACGATCTTCCACGTGTACGGTTGTCTCCATGCCATGCATCATCGATCCTCCACGTCCATCATTCCGTTAACATCCTATCCCTTCCCTATAAAAACCCCCTTCAACCCATCTCATCTCATCACAACAACTTCACTTAATAATAATAACACACGTTACACATTTTATAATATCATCACTAATATTTTTATTAAAAAAATGGCAGAATACGGAGGAGAGCAAGAGTATAGGAAGGAGGAGGGTCAGCACACTGGCGAGCATGGTCATGATAACCCGCTTAATTACAACACCCAAGGAGGTTATGATGAGGTTGGAGGTAATGTTCACTCGGGTCAGAATATCGGTGTTACCGGAACCGGTATCGGGACAGGTGGTGGTGGTGGGATTCTACACCGTAGTGGAAGTGGAAGTTCTAGCTCTGTAAGTCAAGAAAAATAATAATACTCTTAATTTGTGTTTAATAATTAATTAATTAATTAATATTATGATTATTATAGCTTATTTATGTTGTGATGAATTGTGTAGTCAGAGGATGATGGTATGGGAGGAAGAAGGAAGAAGAAAGGTGTGATTGAGAAGATCAAGGAGAAGCTGCCTGGCGGCAGCCATGAAGACAATACTACTACTTCAGCCACCATAGGAGGTGTTGGTGGTGGCTATGGACATGAAGTTGCAGGTGATCAAGAGCATGAGAAGAAAGGACTCATGGAGAAGATTAAGGAGAAGTTACCAGGTGGTCACTAGTCATCGATCATGATCATTCCATGATGGTGAAGATGCAAAAATATATAAAGTTGTATCATCATGTATATATATATGTTATACATGATGCTATATTAATAATCTGCTTTTGTGTTTGGTTGTGTGATGCACAAGGCAGTGTTTGAAAGTTATTTACTTCTGTATGTTTGGGGCATTGTTTGTACTGTTAATACATGTTTCTCTTTTATTCCCTTATTTCTTTTATTCAAAGATTTTCGGAAATAATAATAATAATTAAAATCCGAAAGGAAGGTTTAAGGAACCTGTACTCCTAGTTGGTTCCGTTGGCATGCATAAACTAACATTGATTAGACTAGTGATGGTTGGACCACAGTGTGCTTATGACAAAAAAGAAACCATAGTTTGATTATGACCAAAAAAAAAAAAAAAAAACAACACCACAAATGCGAAACATTGTAACGAACCACAGGCACGATTTTGACAAATAAGTAAATAAATTTTGATTAGCCAAAAGCATTACACTTTTACATAGATTGCCTGATTGTAACGTTACTTGCAACCCTATACAAGTGTGCCAAGTGTACGAGCAATTGGTTGAACTAACTCACTAACCATAAAAGGGCACTAAATAAGTGACAAGTATATTAAACAAAGTGTGCAAATTCGACAGAATCCCATGTTAAATATAGTTTTCGGTAGGATTTGTGGTTTGTAAGAGCGGTCCCCTATAATGTAATGTAATGTTGAAGAAGAGAACATGAATAAAGACTCAATTCTAGTGTTATAGTCTATATTTGTTTATAATATAACATGCTTAGGTGTTATAAACCAAATACAAATGTAACAACCTGACCGATGACGGAATCATCGAGGTGCCACGTAGTGACGATTGTTCAATAGCTCATGGACTAAAAGTGTAAATATTGATACATTGATTAAATAGTTTATTACATTGAAATGAAATACAACGATTCTAAATGCCAACTAAACTGAATACAATGAATCAAAATCTAAGTATAAATTCGAAAGCTTAAAGAATGCATCTCAAAACAACCTGAAACATGTACAAAATAATTTTGTCAAGACAAAAATTATATTGGTGAGCATATCAGTTTTGTTTACATAACCAAGTTAAAAGTAGTTCGCAATTCATGTGCAATACCATAGGCTAAATGTAATTAGTTGTACAAATGTATCAAATCAAACCTAAAAGAATTAAGAATCAATAATCAAAGTATAAAGGCTCACATAACAATGACCAAGGCCTCTTCGAACAGAGGTCACACATGGGATATATATATATATATATATATATATACTAGTAGAGTGCCCGCGCGATGCAGCGGGAAACACAAACACTTCTAAGGGTGTGTATGCTTCCGTTAAGTTTCGTCTCACGTCTTGGTCTGGTTTCGTAACGTACATATGCGAATAATAATTATATATATTGGTTCGGTTTTTTTTTTTTTGGTTTCGTGTATTAACATATTGTTATAACACTCTAAGTGCCAAAAAAATTTGGGTCTGGAACCGGGGTGTTACATTCTCCCCCTGTTAATGGAATTCCGTCCACGGAATTATTTTCGAGCTATCTCTGGTTGTGAATCCAATATATTCCATACTTGGATTCGGTGTTCGGGTCTTCGCGCTTGTTTGTCACACATTCCTTCTTCAACCGAGTTGTAGTTTTTCGTGTTTTCACATTAAACCTTATACTTCATTTTCAAGGTTCCTATGTAACATCATATTTAGTGTCCTCTGTGATTGTATTTATTTTCCTCGTTAGCTTGTATTTATCTATTTCGAATGTCTCTACATGGACAGCTTCGTTTATTAAGTCTTGGATACCAATACAATAGTTATAATTTGTCAGGGCCTCTCCGGATCAAGGAATCCTCAGAACTTTTTACAGAGCCTAACACCAAACTCTAGGAATAGTGGTAGAATACAACACAATGTCTATAGTTTAGAATTTGAAACAATGGCTTAAACTATTAACAGTCTAGGGTTTGTTTTTGGTTTAATTCCTAGTCTCATTTTCAATGCACTGTAGGTGTTTATATATAGGGTGTACCGCAGTTAACCCACCACACCTCTGATAACCTCGAAAATGTACTAGAAGTTTTTGAGATTAAGATTTGTTTTTGGTTTGACTTCTAGTCTTGTTTCTGATGCATCATTGGTGTTTATATATAGGGTGTACCGCAACTAACCCACCACACCCATGATGCCTCAAAAACGTACTGAAGATCTCCCTAAAACCTGATAGAAAACGTACTTGGTCAAGAAATTTATGTGTATTCCGAGAGTTACTAGTCTTCAATAATCTTATTTTGAGTGGGTTAAGCACAAAATATGGTGTCGTGATCTTGAGACATGTCACTCTCATCCATATTTATGCCTAATACTTTGGTTAACTCTTTCTATACCGTCAGAATAATGGTTAAATCCTTAAGCCTTTAAAGTTCTCTAGGGTATGTGGTGTAGGATTTGGTGACAAGTTGTCGAATAACTCCAAGAGGTTAGACGTTTAAACGCAATATGTTGCTCTTAAACAAACTAAGGGTGCACAACATTACTTTGGTATTGAAATCTTAGCTTCTCATATGTTCGGATTGCTATCTTTGAAGATTTTTCTTATTATACTTTGTCTACATTCTCTTGTTTTTGTCAAGTATTCCTTATAATAGTTGTTATAAATGTAATCGCTCCCCCCGTTAGGATCTACCTATATAAGTCTGAAAAGTTTCATACGGATAACTCGTACTTATTCTAAATGGTTCCGGAGCTAATCTGAAGATTTTGACACTAATCTAGAGACAACACGAAAATTTAATGTATCAGAACATGTATTAAACCTTAAGAATACCTCTAGTAGCGTTCAATCTTAGTTTCTTCGGGTCGTCAGTTATGGTATCCACGTGTACATAAATCCTTAATTAGGGTTTATCGGTACTCCAATTGATACTCGGGAATCGTCTCTAAAACCTGTTATGCGATCACAAATCCAGTACACTATATTTTAACTTATATCTGCAAAAATCGATATCAAGTCTGAAGCCGGGAGTTCAAATACCTATATTTGAAGGTTTAATTCTTCAATCATGGTACTGCTATATAGGCGATGCAACTCGAAACTTAATGACTATAAGTGTTCAAACCTGAACATAGACTGTGAAATAAGTGTCACGTCAAAGAATATATGGTACCTATCGGTTAGATATTGGTAAAGCGTGTCTTCGAGACCATTTTACTGTGTCAATCTAGTTTTGGTCGAAGTATCCTTGATTTTTTATCCACGTTGCCTTGTATTGGGCTTTTTATCTATCTCACAACTTGGTCAAGAAAGGGTTAGCCACATAATATAATGTTACTTAGAAATTAGCTACAATTATATATATCCAGCCTTAACCGCTGTTTAGTAAACACCAACACATCAACAACCCAACCGTCTACTGCGAAGAACCACTGTTTAGTACTGTCTGTTTATTTATTTATAATTATAATTATATATATATATATATAAACATAAGCAGACCAACTGTTAATTGCTGTTAAAAGAAAAACCGCATTTCGTAACGTCTGTTCCTTCCACGATAACAGTTAATAACACTGATCAGATGTTTAATAACTGGAATGTTACAACCAAGGAATAATTTTAACTGAAAAGCAAGGTTTCTAAAAAGTATGTAAAATTAGCATAATATAGTTCCATTCCAACTGATATACAAAAAAAACTATAATACAATAATAATATCAAAAAATAAATTCTTGTATACTAAATACACATTTACTCAAAAAGTTGACAACTCTTAGGTTTAGATCGCTTCTTCCAGGGTCCTTTGTATGTAGAGGATAGGTCACCAACGTTTAGTTTATCAGAATCTTCAAAACCACTTTTTCCATTGGGAGTTATAGTACAATCCATTACAGCATCGCCGGCAAACGAATCACCCGTAACAGACACAACATCCTTCAAAGAATTCACAAAAACAAATAATGATTTGTTAAATAGAAACAAAAACTTCACAAACATCTTAATAAACTTACACAAAAACATATTCACCTTTAACATCAGTTGACTACCACCCTGCTAAGATTCTGACCGGTTAAAAGATTTAAATTTGCAATCTGCCTAACTGACCTAAAGATTGTACATACAAAACAAAAATACAAAATTTAACTGTTGAGACAGCATTAAAGCTAAAAGATACTAAGCAATTCCTAAAAATGGGTTTAATTTAATCCCTCATCCACATTACAATGTGCATTACTATTAACGGCAATTAACTCAGAAATTACGACTGGATTATCACATATTTTCAAGACTGTGTAAACATGGGAGTCGTTTGTAAGATTGTATTCAGAAACATCAATTTTAACAAGCAGCATCTTATCAAGCAAGCGAAACAATTCTTGAGGCAAACTTTCACTATCACCAAGCTTCAACTGCCTTTCTCTTATACATACGACTTGCAGATGATCCGACAACTCTCATAACATCTCGGTCAAACATTACAAGGGATACACTACCAGTCTCATCCTGAACCCTGACATGCACCTTGTACCTAAAACAGACAGACGAAAAGGTTATCTAAAAACATATATACTAATAAATAAAAGCAATCATCTTATATAAAAAAAATTGTACTTAATTAGGTCTAATTACATTGTGGCAGCGGAGGTACAAAGACATTCACACTTGGAACAAAACAAAGCAAAAGCAGGCAATTTGAGAGTTTCTTCAGTAACATTTTCATGAAGCTGTAACAATTCTAATTTAGCAATCACATTCCCTAAACATCTGCGACACGCATCATAAAACCAACCATAGCCTTCTTGCACAATTTTTATTGTCGCAACTACAACACAAGACATTGGCTGCAAAAAAGTAAAAATAAAGCCTATATTACTTAACAAAAAAAAAGCTGTAATATGGAGAACAAATATTAATCATAATTAAAACGTGTTTTTATAAGGCGTTTTTGTTTTTATAAGCTTTCATGTGTTTTATTATTATCGTTTTTTTTTTAATTTTAGAATCGTGCTTTGTATTTAGTTTTATTTAACACAATGATAAAACAACCCCTAAACACTTATGTAAAAAACACATTTCAATAAGCCCTAATCATTTTTTTATAAAACACTAACCAATCTGAACGTGTTCATAGAATTCTGGTAAAACACTTATATCACCATAAAAACCAATCGACGTGTGTTTAAAACACCATAAAACAGAATCATAATGTGTTTGAAAAAACCAAAACACCATAAACCCCTAACCACTCGGAATATGTTTAAAAAAACCAAAACACCATAAAACATAATTCTGGTAAAACACTCCTATAATCATAAATCAATTAGCATGTTTTAAATAAAAGAATCTACATAATTGAAAGTCGATTATGGTGAAGAGGGTGTTGATAATTGTCCTATATTCAAGCAAAAGTTACGGTTTATATTAAGTTAATTAAATGGATTTTATTAATTAAGAGGTGTAATATTACACATATACCCCTAGAGCCTTAATTTATCTAATAAAATTATAACACATATTACAAAATTGCCACTACTATCATCTCATCCCTCCATATAGTTGATCAAATGGTTATTTTTTCCTTCTCACCCTTCTTACAAAACATCTTTTTTGTATGTTAACCATGCCCTATATATATATATGATTGAGATCAATTAGGAACCACCACCATAGTTAGGAACTTAGGAACCAATCTTAGCCCTCCATCTTTAATTTTGATCTAAAGGGTATAAGTGTAATTACTCTAATTAATTATCTTTTATTTTTTTAATTATGAATGTATTATGGCAGTTACATATTATTTTGAAATGAAATTTGATTTCCTTAAATCTCTCATCCATTATCTCTAATGCAATTCATACCATTTAAGAAATCCCACACCCCTTTATACTTGTGTTCTTCACTTCCAAACAATTACTCTGTTCATTCTTATTCATTTCCTAAATAGCCAATTCCAATCCATAATTCACAAATTTCCAGTATCCATACACTAATATTGACTTGTAGTTATTATCATCGACTTCTGCAAATTTTCGATCCACGCATTCAAACGGTTCCGATTTATTTAACGGAAAAGGTAAAAATTAGTTTGAATGTCAACTCAATTGAACTAAAAATCAATTCTAAATCGTTTTAACACATCACGTGTGGTTTAAATTAATGAACAAAATGAGTAAACTTTAAATACTACAATTTTGATGTCGTATTCTCTTTGAGTAAACTTAAAATTTTTATTTTGATTTATCAACATGTTTCCCTTGTAATAAAATCAAACATTTTAATGAATTTCATAAATAAAATGTTACCTGCGTACATAAGCAGGAACTGTTTGTAGACTCTTATAAATGAACAAAAAAAAACTGATATACACCAATGTATATTTGTGTTGGTGATGATGATGAATGAAAAAACGAATATACACCAATGTATATCTGTGTTGATGATGTTGAATGAAAGAAAAAAAACTGATATACATCAATGTATATCTGTGTCAACGATGATGATGATAAATGAAAAAAAACAAAAAAGAAATTGATACACACCATTGTATATATGTGTTGTTGATGATGACGAATGAACAAAAATAAACTGATATACACCAATGTACACTTCAACTTACAACAACTATATAGCTAAATAAAAATTTACCATTATATACACTTGTGTATAGGCATTTGGCTTTGTTTACCATTATGTCTCTCATTCTCTTTACGTAATATACACCAACGTATAATATACACTAGTGTATAGGCATTTGATAATAATAAAGCGTCTCATTTTTTTTGACGTGATAATTACGTTTTGTAGGATCCAATTTTTTTTTAATATTATCCCTAAATCAGTAAATGGAGAAGGAGAGGGTTTTTAGAAGGTATTTATGGTGTAATCAATTTAAATTATGTGTTCTGATAACTTACCTAATTCTTTGGAAGACCAAAAGTCCATAATACCCTTACATTAAAATAAACAATTAATTAATCTTCTATTTATTTACAATCATGCCATTAGAGATCAATGGCTATAAAGTGGTTTTTATGGTTCCTACTTAAGGTGTGGTTCCTATTTAAACCCTACCCTATATATATATATATATATATATATATATGGGAATTATAAGTAGGAAACTCGCCTGAGTTAAAGAAACTCCTGAAACTCATTGAGTGGCTCATAATATGCCACATCTCTTATCTTTCTCTCCCTTAGAAGGGTATTTTTGACAATGTATAACCACTACTAGAAAATTGGGCTATTGTCACCAAAAGTTGCTACCTAGAAAAATGGTAGCAAATTTAGCAACCGATTTTACACCAAAATATGTATTATAAGATAAGGTAGCTAATCGGTTGCAAATTTTGACAATGTTTATTTTTGGTGGTAAATTCGTGAGAAAAATAATAAGAAAGACGTAAAAAATAATAATTTAAAAAAAAGAACAAACTTATTGAATTGTGACCACCTTAGCGGTAGCAAATTTAGGGACCCATTTTGAGAATAAATTGCTACCATATTAGCCACGATAAATCATGGCTACTGTCACCAAAATATGTTACCTAGAAAAATGGTAGCAAATTTAGCAACCGATTTTATACCAAAATATGTATTATAAGATAAGGTAACTAATCGGTTGCAAATTTTGACACAATTTATTTTTGTTGGTAAATTCGTGAGAAAAATAATAAGAAAGATTTAAAAAATAATAATTTATAAAAAAACAAATCACTAGTACAAAAAAAGGAGCTTTTAAAACGGTAAATCGGGTCTTATAAAACGGTTGTTAAACGTTTTAAATGCTTCGTTTTAAAAAGTACATGAACGTTATAAAAGGGTTTAACGAGCGTTGTAAAAGGAGCAATAATTTTCATAGGAATCTACTTAATACAACGGTTATATAAAGGAAGATCTGTTGTAAAAGGATATTACAATGATTATCAAACCGTTGTAAAAGGGTATTATAAAACCGTTGTAAAAGGATAAGAAAATATTATTAACAACTCTTTTACAACGGTGTATTTTCCATAGCAAAATCCAAATACAACGACTAAATCCTCCATACCAAATACAACGGTTCCATACCAAATACAATGGTATCTTTCATACCCTAACTTTAATTTACACCAAATACAATGGTATCGTCCATACCAAATTTAAATACAATGGTTTCTTCCATACCTATCTTCCACACCAAATATAAAGCGGTCTCCACAACCAAATTATCAACCAATTAAACACTACAAATTTATAATATGTATAAACAAACAACCAATTATATAAAACAAATCTTCCATTGCAAAATATAAATCATCATTTTTGTTTCTACAAAACACAAGTCATAGTTTACTTATATTTGAACAAACTCAAAATAGAAGTCGTGGTTTACTTTGACCAAACTCAACTCAACTCTTAATATTACTGCAACATCATATAAGACTAAGAATTCAGGAGTTAGGGATTGGAGGAGTTAGGCTGTTGTAGTTTAGATTTTAGGAAGGGATTGGAAGAATGAAGGAAGAAAGAGGCGATAGTTCTGTTTGTGTTTGTTTTGCCTAATGGGTTTTAGAATAGGTAACACACACAATAAAACCCTTGGGTTGGGCCGATTTAAAAAGAAAAAAAAACACTAATGCATACAGAAGGATTTGAACCAAGGACCAACCGTTTAGAAGGTGGAAGACTTACCCATTGTGCCATTCACATGATATGTTAATGGGTTCATGTCAATTTTTCTTATGGGTTCATGGCTCATTTTTCTTATATATTTCTACTAAAAATCGAAAACCGACTGGGTTCGCCTGAACCCGTACAGCCCATCTTAAATCCGCCCCTGCCTATTATAACAAACTTAATAACTTATAATTATATTATTGTCATTCCTTATCACCTACGATATTATATATTATGACGATTGGAAATCGAGTTCCAATCATGCAATCAATCAAACAGCGACATTCCAGTCTCGCAATCAAGTTTCGAGTTCCATTCAACTTTCAGCGACGTTCCAATCTTGCAATCAAGTTTTGGATCATTCTATATTCGATTTTTGAATTAGTTTTGCAGCCATTTAAACCCGAGAAACCTAACCCGATTAAACCTGACCCGAACTAACCCTAGAAACATATGCCCGAATGCTGTATGGTTCGGTTATTGGGTCAGTTTTCTAGCCTATAAAACTCGACAAACCCGACCCAAAGAACCCGAAATCCGAAAAACAAACCCGAAGAACACCCCTATATATATATATATGTAACTGAATGATTACCCAACAATAAAAAAAAATAAACGGAGTAAATAGATGTTACCTTAACAAATAATCCTTTTTCCTTGATTTGATTTGACTATTTTTGAAGAATTCTACGATAAAATAGTTTTCTTGACTTGATGATTAGAGCCGGTCCTGATAAATCAAGTGCCTAGTATAAGCTGAAAAAAGAAAAGACTTTTAGGCCCTAACGATATATAAACTAATTTTATGAACAACCTTATATATACAGCGACGGAACAAGGATTTTTTTAACCAGAGGTTAGAATATATATAAGTACTTATAAATTCACTAAGGTGTAATATTTATTTTTACCATTCCTCATAATCAAACAAAGTTATAAACTAAAAATTAAAATATAAAAGTCAAATATTCAACATTTTTTAAACTAAGTCAACTAAGGTTAAAATATGAACAATTCTGTTCTTATTCCATACTCTAATCAAATCAACGTTTATGCAATGGTGGCGTTATAAACTAAAAATTAAAATATAAAAAAATATAACTCCTTTAATTTTCATCTTGAAAGTTCGAAACGTGCATGGCCTAGAGAATCAAGAGAACATAAAAACGATAGAATATAAAATATTAAACCTTAAGGTGTAGTTTAGAAGAGACTTGCGCTCGAGTAAATAAATCAATTGATTGTAAAGTAAGCTGGAAAAATATTACCTGCAGATCATCGAGTTCCCCGAGTAAATTAGCTTTCAAGGTTGTCTTTTGTTTAAAATAGTTTTCTTCTGTTCAATATATATAACAATTCGATTGATTTTGTAAATGTGTAACATATTTTAATAATATATACCAAAGATAAACTCATTCATTCAATATATATAAAGGTTCGATTGATTTTGTAAATGTGTAACATATTTTAAGAATATATATCAAAGATAAATTCACAAGTATAGCTTTTGACGTCATCTTGTTATCTTTGTATTTTTGTAATATATTAGTATTATATCATGCCTTGATATTATCACTTTGTAATATATATTATATTAGTATTATATATATTGTATCACAAACGTACAAGAATCATCTATACCATATAGATAAACATATTTCAAATTTTGAATAAAAGATTTTGATAATCTTTGATTATATAAATATATTCATAATATTATATTAACTACACCTTAGCAAAAAAAAAAAAAAGTTGTATTATATAAAAACTTGAAGGGGGGGGGGGATGTTGGATACATTTAGCAATCCGCAATAAAACGTTTTAGTAGATAACCGTTTTTTTAATTATCATAAACAAAAAGAACGATACAAAATGAACCGTTTTAAATACTTAGCTAGGAAATAACATAGAATTATCAAAATATAAACACCGTTTTATTTTATATCAAATAAAACACTTTAAAAAGATACATGAACGTTTTAAATACTTATAAAAAAACAACGGTACAATCAATCTCAACCGTTGTAATATATATCAAATAAAACGGTTTGTATAATTGTTTTAAAAGCATTTGTTTTATAAAACGGTGATTTGGCTTTTTACAACGATTTGTTTCAAACCGTTTTAAATAAAATATATAATCGTTTTAAATGATGTTTTTTTGTAGTAGTGCGTTTTAAATAAAATATTTGACCGTTTTAAATGATGTTTTTTGTAGTAGTGAATGAAAGAAACAAAAACACATCTTGTGGATTTTTTTATTCATGTGACCAAAAACATATCTTTTGGAAACCTTTAGCCACACTTTACGAAAAAAAATGTGTCATTTAGAAGCCACACTTAATGAAAGAAAAAAATCTAATAACTATAAATATTTTATCGTCAATTAGATCTAATGATGGTCAGTTAGGCCCAAAGACGGTCAGTTAGATTCGATCAGTGTCACTTAGACCCAATGAAGGTCATTTAGACCCAATAATGGTCAATTAGATCCGATGTTGGTCAATTAGGCCCGTTGATGGTCAATTAGAACCAACGATCGTCAATTTGATCCAATGATGGTAAATTAGATCCAATGACGGTTCATTACACCAATGATGGTCAATTGGATCCAATGATGGTTAATTACACCACTGATGGTCAGTTGGATCCAGTAATGGTTAGTTAGGCCCAATGATGATCAGTTAGATCCAATGATGGCCAGTTACACCCAATGACGACTAATTAGATCCAATGATGGTCGGTTAGGCCCAATGATGGTTAGGTAGATCCAATCATTGTCACTTAGACCCAATGATGGTCATTTAGACCCGATGATGGTCAATTAGGCCCAATGATTGTCAATTAGAACCAATGATCGTCAATTAGATCCAATGGTGGTCAATTAGATTTAATAATGGTTAATTAGAACCAATGATCGTCAATTAGATCCAATGATAGTTAATTAGATCCAATGATGGTTAATTAAACCAATGACCGTCTATTGGATCCAATGATGGTCAGTTAGGCCCAATGATGGTCAGTTAGATCCAATCATTGTCACTTAGACCCAATGATGGTGAATTATACCCGATGATGGTCAATAGGCACAACGATGGTTAATTAGAACCAATGATCATTAATTAGATCCAATGATGGTCAATTAGATCCAATGATGGTTAATTAAACTAATAATGGTCAGTTAGATCCAATGATGGTCAGTAAGCTCAATGATGGTTAGTTACTTCCAACGATGGTCAGTTAGGCCCAATGATGATTAGGTAGACTGATGGGTTAGTTAAAAGATGTGTATAAAAGCATCTATAAATGAGTTTTAAGGAGTGTTAAGTCGTCAAATGGTGTTGCTTTGATATTATTATGTTATTTCAGGATTTGATGACTAAAGGAGGCAAATATGACGTTTTGGAGTTGCTCGGGCAAGAAACGGAAGCTTACGTGAGCTGGAAAATCAAAAACTGAAGAAGGTGGGGGTTTTGGCGTAGGATACGCCAAAACTGGCGTATCCTACGCCAGTGGCGTAGGGAAGGACACATTTGCCTGCGTAGGGCAGCAGACAACAGCTCAGACAAATTCAGCCTAGCGTAGCCTACGCCAAAAGTGGGGTTGGATACGCTAAAGTCAAAAATTGGTCAAACATTTCCTTTTTTCAAGTCAATGGTGGTGGAAAATATTTTAATGACGAATTTATGAAGGAAGGGACGTTTTTAGATGGACTTTTGACTCATTCTCTATATATCATTCATCATCATTAACAAAACAATCACACACACAATTCTCCCAAGACTCTTAAAGCATTTTTGAAGATTGAAGACACAAACTTGAAGATGAACATCATGGCCATGCTTGGCTAATTTATTTGTATTACACTGGGATGTAGGCTCTTGATATTTAGGGTTTGAACACATTTGGGTATTGTTTCTAAACTTTTGTTGATGTCTTTGTGTACTTGAATTAATTGTGTTGATTGGTGATTAATCTTATGCTAGACTCATTTTCAGTTAATTGATCTTGTGCCAATTTCTACATTTTTGTTATCCATCTCTGTTTCGGTTTCAGCGCTTGCGGAGAAGGTACGTGGATCTTCATTGTCTTTTTCTTCTTTACATATGTCACTATTTGTATTACACCAATCAGCCCAATACATTTCTTCAACAGAATATGGTTTGGTCGAATATGGTTATGATAATCCAAGATTTGTTTGACTGCAATAATTTTTGAGAACTTGCTTGTTGTTCATAATTTGCATCAAGTTCTATGAATGTTCTTGGATTGAAAAAATTTGATCATTTTGGTGGAGGGATTGATTTGCGGATATTGTTTATGGGTCGGGTTAATTCGATTGTGTTTGTTGCAGAATTGATTACTTTCCAAATCCTAGGCCTACATATATGGAAACTCCTTAATTCAAATTTGACTTCTAGCACTAGAATTGTAACTCACAATTGAATTATGTTATTGTGTAACTTACTTGACTCGTTATTAATTTTTATTAATTCTGACTTCTTAATTCTATTCATTGCTTGTTTTGTAGATTGAAAAAGTTGAATTTGGTTATTAAAGAGCTTGTTAAGGAAAAAGATGAAGATAAAGAAAGGTTCGAAGGAATAATTGCGAGCTTGGTGGCTGAAAAAGAAAAATATAATGCAAAAAAAAAAAAAAAAAAGGCTATGAACAATAGAATGGGAGAATTTGAAGCTAGGTTAACAGCTATGGGTGGAAAATAGGCTATAAACACTTAGACATGAATATTTGAAGTTTTTAATGGATAATTTCGGTTATTTGATGTTTTTTTGTGTTTCTATTGGAGTCTTTATATGATTTTAAAGTTGGAAAAACTGTATCAAATTTGTTTTATATAATTTGAGATTTTGTATTATTTGACTGTTTTATATAAAATAATTTTCTTGAAATGTAATTGAATTAATAAAGAAGGAAAAAAAACCCTGTAGAAAAGCTAAATGGTAGCAAATTTTTAATGAAAGTGATGGTTAAATGGTAGCAAATTTTCAATGAAAATGGTGGCTAAATGGTTGCAAATTTTCAATGAAAGTGGTGGCTAAATGGTAGCAATTTTTCATTGAAAGTAGTGGTTAAATGGTAGCAAATTTTCAATGAAAATGGTGGCTAAATAGTAGTAAAATCTCAATGAAAGAGGTGACTAAATGGTTGCAGACTAAATGGTACCAAAATGGTTACAAAAAAAAGTGTAAATTTTCAATAAAAATGGTGTCTAAATGGTGGCAATATCGGTGACTAAATGGTACCAAAACGGTAGCAAATGACCTTACTAAAATATTGTAGGAGCGGTGGCAAATATTTTAACCGTTTTTGTGGTGACAAAAATATGGTAGCAAAATACAAAAGTGGTAGCTATTTGGTGACATTAGGGCAACAGAGACGTGTGTTTTTGCTACCGCATTCTCGGTTGCAAAATGATGGCTACAGAGCAATTGCTACCGTTATGTAACCGAAAATGTTGTGACAAAAGCCTAATTTTCTAGTAGTGAACATTGTGTGCACATCTTTTCTCAATTTCTCAATCATCATACTCTCTCTCTCTCTTCTATTTAATTTTTACACACCCAAAGACTTCAAAAAGATGATTATTCTTAAATCCACCAAATCCACTACCATCGTTGATTTTCAATTTTTTAACCCAAATTCTTTCAAGATTAGAACTCATGCTTTTCAAACTCTTTCCCCCCTAGATCTCATATACCCATCTTCTTTCTTTAAGTTTTTTATTTGTTTTCTTTCTAATCCAACTTTTTCTTCCATAAAAACTCTTGAAGTCTTGTATTAAATAATGGGTTCCCTATAACAGAAATTATGTGTGGATGAGTTATGAAGCTAGCTAGGTGGTGACTTACAAAAAAATCTTAACATATTTTTATATGTTATAAACAGATCTACGAAAAAAAAAAGATTCTTTGTTCTTAGTTATTTTTTTCTTTTTTTATATATTGATTTTATGGTTAATATAACTTGTTTTTATGAATTTGCTTTAAGTTTCGTTAAAAATATGTTTTTTTGTTTCTTGTTCAAAACCAGAACTTCGCTAAGAGAGGGAGGAGTGAAAGGCCATCTAGTGGTGGCTATCTCATATATCTTTCCTTACTCTCGATCAATAGTCTCCGACCAACAACTGCATCTGGTGGTGGTGTTCAATGGATAGATCGGGAAAAATGGTGTGGGTGGTCCACCATCGGAAGTGGTTAACAGATCTGGAACGTTGGCCGAAACGACCCCATCCTCTTAACAGATCTTGAGCGTTGGTCGTGCACCTCCTCTACCGGAATGTTAGCCGTCCACCGAAACAACCACATCGGAGTCTCACATGTACTCTAGTTGTCATGCTTTGGTGAAGGAGTTAAAAAAAATTATGTAAGCTTACTTGTCTTATGTTATTATATACATGTTAAGCACATCCACAACTACCTTTATTATCTATTTAAATGCTTTGGGTGATTTTTTTTTTTAAGTGTTTCTCCAAAATATTATGTATTCATTAATGAACCTTGTAATTTCAAGATACATTTTGTTTTTATCATTTTCTTTTTATACTTGTGGTAGTTGTGTGATGGCATGTGGTTGTATGGAAGATGTAAATGTTTAGTGAGGTTGTTTGTGGTATTTTTTTAATTGTTAGATTGTGTAGCTTCCAGCTAAGGTTGTTTTTTTCTTCTTTTATAATAATAAGGAAATTGTGATATTGATATTTTATTTGTCAAAATTATCAACTTTTTTTTCGTACAAGAAAGATTGAAAGACGATAGCCATAAAGATGATGATATAATGATAACAATTGAAGACGAAGAAGACAAGCCTCAACAAAAACATATTGGTGTTACGAGTGTTTGTTTTGTTTTGTTTTTCTACAAGAATGTGTTGGTGTAAACAATAATGGATTTGTTTTGTAAGTTTTACATGTACCCTTAATGTTACATTTTAGTTTGTTATATATGTTTCATATTCAGTTAGTTATATAGGGGGCACTACATAACAATTTATGTAACATTTTTTTATGTAACATGTGTCAGTTACATTTAATAATTTATGTAACATTTATGTATACAGAAGTTTTATGTAACATAACTAGGTCGTAACAATGTACATTTTTTGTATCATTTTTATTTAATGTAACACCTATCTAATAGTATTGACTTATCATTGTAACATATAATTTTTTTGTTGTAGAAGTGTAACAGAAACAGTAATTATCGATACATGTATAATATTGTAACATTTTTCAAATTATAATACAGTCAAATAAGATGATAGGAAAGAATATTATGATGAGATATGAGGGAGAATGATTCATTTAAATAAGGTGAGAGAGAAAGATGTGTGTTGGAAAGTGAAAAAAAGAAGATGGCAGAGGTAAGAAAATGTTTTTGCCAAGTCTACCCTTTTGTACCATAAAATATTAAAGTAAATAATTTAGTCAAACTCATAAAGTGGTTTTCAATCTCAACCATAGATTACTAGCTGATTACCCCGGGAAGGTCCCGGGGTTGAAAAATTTAATATGATTTAATAAAAAATGATAAAAGAAGAAAACTTAAATCACGAAAAGAGTAAATAACTTAAACATAATCAATCTTTGTTAAAAAAAACATTTATTTAAAAAGTTAAAAAAATAAAAAGTATAAACCATATTAAACATAATATAGTATTAAAAGGATAACTTTCAACATATAATCATCTTCACGTAATTTAAAATATGTTACAATTTGACTTTGACTTATATAGATGTAAAATTCATGATGGGGGTTGAAAAATATAACCATTATAATAATACTAATAGTAATAATTATTACTCTTGTAATTAAATAAATAAAAAAATAACCTTGTTATAAGGTGACACCATGTGTTGCAGTGTTGCGCGATTCTTTCTCCTAACTTCTCTTGATGAAGTATACCTATCCATCTTTAGAAGAGTAAAATTCCAATGATAGCATGACGATTGTGCTGAATTCCAACATCGTAGATAAGAACCTGGTTTAAAAGAAAAAACATGATTAATGAATAACCTGAACACTTTATGTTTTTTTTTCTATATGAACATAACCCCACAAAAAATATTCGTTTGTTCTCCGTTTTTTATATAGCACTATGGTACTCGTTGAAAAGATAATAAAACGCTCGTTAATTTGGTGTAATTTTTTTATTTAAAAAATCTCGAATATAAAAGATATTAACATTTAAAAATTATGGGAGGAACATAAGAGAGAAAATTTTAAATTTGTTTTTAAATTCTTTTTTCCTAAAATAACTCAATTTAATTTTAATTTAGGGTTTTATGTTTATCTTTTTTTAATTAAAAGGGGAAATAATCCAAAAACACTAAAATCTTTCAATTATGATGCCACGTGGCAGTTTCATAGAGAGGTTGAAGACATCATTGCACGCCACGTCAGCAATGTTCAATTCTTTTATATATATTAATAGATTTGCAATCAATGGCTATGATGGAGTTTTTAAAGTTTCTTTAATTCAAGAGGGTTTTCAATTTATCCTCCCCCTATATATATATATATATATATATATATATATATATATATATATATATTAAACCACAATGAACTGACAAAGTATTAATAACAGAAGTTTAAAATAAATTACCTTTGTACTCCTTAACCTTGTCATGCTGTATAACAACCATTATATGGTCATTACCAGTGTTTTGAGAAATGAATTTGTTAAACTGTTCTGCATAAACATTCCACATAGTACATCGCAATATCATATCACTACATAAAATCAATACACAAACATAGGTAAATATATATAAAAAATATAAAAATTAAATAATGATTTGGTTGATTTATTAAATCACCACTAAACAATTTAAACAAAACCAAAAAGAAAGTAACAACAATAATTTACAAACAACAAACAGGGAAAAGCTTACTCCAAGTCTTGAATATCAAAATTCATCCTTTTAGTTTCTTTTGGAGGTCATCCAAACACATCCAGGCCTCCATGCCAAATGAGACCACCGGCAACATCTATAAAATGTGCATATAATTCAAAATATGAAACCAAAATTTTTAATATACTAAATAGTAAATTTAAAGTAAGAAACAAACCAACAGACAAAAGTTCTTTTGCTTCGCCTTTAAGAATATCTTAAAAAGCAATGAAATTAAATCCATACTCAACACCTTGCCAACCAACAATACGGCTAACAGTGGTACAACGATAAAAGTTGATCTTATAATCATGTGCTACAACTTTGTATGGATCCTTGTTTTCACCGACACCAAACATAGATAGAATAACGAAATCATCCTCTTCAAGTTGATGGTCAAAAAGGTGGATTAAATGACTCTTTATGAATGCCTAAATCTTATCACCCTTAAAATAAATATAAAAGAACATAAGGTAAAGGAAAAACATGACACAAACAAAATTTATATTTATATCATCAATAGCAACATAAAATAAGCTTAGAAAAAAATTACATTATCTACTTATCAATCAATACCATTTCGATCTTAAAACTTTCTTTCCACTAAACATCAACGAAAGAACTTAAATAACATAACATAAATTAAACGAAAAACATGACAAAAACAATATTTATATTTATATCATGAATAAGAACATATAAAATAACCTCAGAGAAAAATTACATTACCTGCTCATCAATCATATCATTTCTATCTTAAAACTTTCTTTCCACTTTCGTATGATACGAACCTTCAGAAACCAGATATCTTTGGATGGGTTGAGATCACAAACAAAACTATCAATTTTGTTATTAAGCTTCATTGAGAAGATTTCAACAAAAAATTCGAAAGGAGATTTTATGAATTAATTTGTGAAAGAAAATGGTTGTGTGTGAGGAAAGCATCTGCGATAATAATGATTATATAGCTGCAAAAATCACACTTCTCTATGTTAATTCAAAATTTTCCTCTTAAAACTTCAAAAAGTTAAGGGCTGAATATGTACTAAATAACTGTTTATAAAAACTGCTTATAGATAACAACTGTATAGAAGAGCTCACTAACTGGTCTGAACAGCTGTTAGTAAATCGACTCTACCAAACAGATGCTTTTAAACTCAACAACGATACTTTCACGTGGCCCACGTCTTTTTTTTTTTTTTTTGAATATTTTAAGCTGATTAATGTCGTCAATTTTTGTATCATACAGGCATTGGTGGTCAGTTTCTCCGGTTGACACGTCATCTTTCTTATGTCACTCACGCTTCTCCTATTATGGAAAGTATATATAGATAATAAAAGTGAGAAAAAAAATTAATTAATTTATGCTATTTTCACAAATATAACAAAATTATTTAATTCGTAAAATCCAAAAAACATCCAAAACCTTATCGAGAAAACCAACTCCATAATCTCGGCCGACACAAACATTACTTTCCACATGTCGACCAACGTATCTAGATTTCATAAAGGCTAACGTGGCACATGATATATGATACGATCTCGTACGTGTACGGTTGTCTCCATGCCATGCATCATCGATCTTCCACGTCCATCATTCCGTTAAGTCCGTTAACATCCCATCCCCTCACTATATAAACCCCCTTCAACCCATCTCATCTCATCACAACAACTTCACTTAATAATAATAACATACGTTACACATTTTATTATATCATCACTTGCATTTTAAAACCGATCTTTTTCTAAAAAAAAAAAAATGGAGCAATACGGAGGAGAGCAAGAGTATAGGAAGGAGGAGGGTCACCACACTGGTGAGCATGGTCATAACCCGCTTAGTTACAATACCCAAGGAGGTTATGATCAGGTTGGTGGTATGGGGACCAACGTTCACTCGACCACAACGGGGCAGAATATCGGTGGTACCGAAACTGGTATCGGGATGGGGATGGGTGGAGGTCGTGGTTATGAAGAAGGGAAACATGGTGGTGTTGGTGGTGGTATGCTCCACCGTACTGGAAGTGGCAGTTCTAGCTCTGTAAGTCAAGAAAAATAATAATAATAGTCTTTGTGTTTAATAATTAATTAATTAATATTATGATTATTATAATTATTGTGGTGATTATAAGTTTCTTAAGAAAAAAAAAACAGTAAGGGCCTGTTTGGTAGCCTCTTAATCAGCCTCTTAACTATTCAGGTCTGAATCATTCAGCATTCAGACTTTTTGTTTCAGCATCTGAATGGAATGATTAAGTGCTGAACTCTTAAGCTAATAAGGAATGCTGAATGATTCAGCTCTTAACCATTCAGACCATCTTAATGATAGTACTTAATCAACCAAACAGCCCCTAAATCAACAAAGCAAGAAGCTAGAGGCAACATACACTAAACAATCAATGACAAAAAAACTAAAAACCTATCTAACACCAAATATGATTACAACACCTGAGTTGTGGCCCACAAGACTATACATATATGATATAACCAAGAATCTCCCTAGAACTAGAAATTTTTTTGATTCGGGAAATTTAAATTAAATAATCTAGACTTTTTCAAGTTGGGATACGATAATCCCATCTAGAAAATTGAAATTAAATAATCTAACAAGTTGAACATAGTGAAGTTGAACATACTAAGACCATGGGTATGTGGCATGTGGGCCACTTTGGTGGGTGAAAGGTGCTTGAAATGGGGAAGATGTGTAGTGGTGTAAAGTGATGTGAATAAGTGTATATAATGATACTAAATTTGAATTAAAAAAGAAAAAAAATAAAAATGAAATGGCATGTTCTGATTGGCCAATGCATACTTTCACCCACACGAAAAAATTCACTTGGGGCAAGTTAACACCCCTTTAACAAGGGAGGGGCAGTGTTCTTGGGTTAATGGGGCACCAAAATTGGCCTTTAACGCCCAATTCACTAGCCATTACACATGGTCTAATAGATTGTTGTGATTAATTGTGCAGTCGGAGGATGATGGTATGGGGGGAAGAAGGAAGAAGAAAGGTGTGATAGAGAAGATCAAGGAGAAGCTGCCTGGCGGCGATCACGGCGGCCATGAGCACAATACTTCAGCCACCGGGCATGAATACAATACTTCAGCCACCGTAGGCGGTGGTGGTGGCTATGGACATGAAGGTGTAGGTGAAGAGCATGAGAAGAAAGGACTCATGGAGAAGATAAAGGAGAAGTTGCCAGGTGGTCACTAGTCATGATCATTCCATGATGTTGAAGATGCAAAAAAATATATATAGATATATATAAAGTTGTATCATCATGTGTGGTATGCATGAATCATGATGCTATAATAATCTGCTTTTGTGTATGGTTGTGTAATACGCAAGGCAGTGTTTGAAAGTTACTTTTGTATGTTTGGGTCGTGGTTTGTGTTAATACATGTGTCTCTTTTATTCCCTTATTTTATTCAAAGATTTTTAGAAACAATAACAATAATTAAAATCAGAAAGTAAGGTTTAGGGAATTAAAAGCATGTTATATGTGTTATTAACTTATGTGGAACATTGTTATAGAGAACCTAATCAGGAGGATCCGAAGAAAGCTTTATTTTCTTTGTTGGTTCCGTTGTATGAGTTAAACATATAGATACTGGTTGGACCAGTTATGCTTGAACCATTGATGCGGTTTACCAACCTGGACTCCTAGTTGGTTTGGCACAAACGTTGATTAGACTAGTGTGGTTGAACAGAGTGTGATTATGACCAAAAAAAATCATAGTGTGATTATGACCAAAAAAAACAAATGTTTGTACGTACATGAAACATTGTAACAAACCAAAAGGACGATTTTAACAATTAAGTAAATAAATTTTGATTAGCCAAAATCATTAGGCTAGCCGGTGTGGAGACATTAAAAAGGTGATGTCTTCATGCCACGTACGATGACACCTAAACATTTTGATGTCTCAAGCATTTTGAGACATGAGTGGGGTGTGCCGTGTGGAGACACTAACACTCCGTGTCTCGAATTTATAAACCATCCAATAAAAGAAAAAATACCTAGTGGTTCAAATAAAAAAAAAAAAAAAAAGGAAAAAAGGTGATTGGAGCGTCCTTTATGTCCCAGGCAAGACGGGGAAAGAAGGGACGGGGGTAGGGGGCGGTGTAGAGTGTCCGAGACAAGCAAAAAGTGAAGAACGGGGATGGTGCCCCGTTTCCACACCCTATAGCCTTATACTTACATAGGTGATTGGCTGATTGTAACGTTACATGCAACCCTATACAAGTGTGCCAAGTGTACGTGCAGTTGGTTGAACTAACTCACTGACCATAAAAGGGCACTAAATAAGTGACAAGTATATTAAACAAAGTGTGCAAATTCGACAGAATCCCTTGTTAAATATAGTTTTCTGTGTAGGGTTTGGTTTGTAAAGCTGTTTTAAAATTATATAAACTTATAGTGTTATACTTTTATATTTTTTATAATATAAACATCCTTAGGTCATGTTATAAACCAAATACAAATCTTTGCAGTTTTTTTTTTATTTTATATCATTATAAAATATCACATAGAGTTTAACATTATTTAAAACTAGTTTATCCCCCAAGAGCTTTCCAGGATAGACAAATCTAATATTAAGTGACAATATGTATAAAGGATCAAAATTCAATAACTCATAAAACCTAATTTTAATTCTACGTGTGCACCTCTTGATGCTCGAGTGAAGTCTGCGTACAACTTTGTCACTTTCTCAAGACATCTTATTTTTTACATTTCACAATTTGGGATCGTTGACATCTTATTTTTTTCATTTCAAAGTTTCTTGCATAAGAACCAAACAAGAATATTAAACTTAAAATTAACCGTGTTCTTCATCTATTGAGTCTTCGATTGGAAGAAGAATATGTGTTGCGTAGTTTCAAATTGTAACACCCCAACCGATGGTGGAATCATCGAGGTGCCACGTAGTGACGATTGTTCAAAAGCTCATGGTACTAAAATGTAAATATTATTGAATAATCAAAATTGTCTTACAGGGAAATGGAAATTACATTGTCTAAATGAAATATAAATATTGAAATAACTGAATTTAAATAAAACACTAGATGTCTCTTGCTAAAGCACTAGATCAAACTGCACCTGAAACATGTACAAAAATAGGTTTGGTCAACATATGAAATGTTGGTGAGCATTCCTAGATTTGATATATATAGTAGGTTAAAAAGTTATACAATTCAAGTGCAAGCTACAGTGCAAATATGTAAACTATGTATCATACAAATGAGCGAAATCAACCCTGTGACTGTATAATGTACTGTATGAACTGTAGTGTACTCAACCAATGAATGGATGATAACTTAACACTGGCCACGGATTCTCCGATGAAAAAGGGGGAGAATCAATCTAGGCGGGGTGTCAATCCAAATAGCGCTATTCAATGTTAAGGTCGGCTTGTACCATGTTAATGATTTCACTAAGTACAAATGTAATCCACATGTATTGTCTAAGCATAAAGCACGTTGTAAGCAATGCACATAGTACTAGAATTGTATTGTGAAAATGTAAACTTGTATTTGAAATTGTAATAGTGTACATGTAACACCCCAAAAATAAATAAAAGCAAAAGGGGGATAGGAAATACTCACAGTTCACGTAATAACTTGAAATTGGACTTGGACAACGAAATATGAATTTGAGATTACTCCCAAATGATTAACCTAAAGTAATTGATAATGTGTGAGTGAAAATAACTCTAGGATACATGTATTTCTAGGGCTTCGAATTGGGGATAATTGCTCGTTTGATTAATAAAAAATATTCGCCAATTGAGAGAAATTTAGTAAATAAATAACTAAAAATCTTTTTATAAATGTTAAACCTGGAATGGTCACAAGAATGTGCTTAAAGTATAAAATAATTTTTATAAAATTATTTTCTTTAAAATAGATTATTAAATCTATTTATTACAAATTGTCAAACTTTAACTTTAATATTTAAAAATACTAAAATTAAAGAATTATTACTTTAAAAATCATATTTCTGTTCTAAATGATTAAAAATAATTTGTATAAATTTTTGGTGCAAAAATATTAAAAATTGGATTTATTATGATTTAATTATGATTAAAACTAACAAAAATTGATTAAAAATATTAAATAAATGATTTTTCAGAATTAAAAATTATTTCAGTAAAGTTTGACTTTATAAAAAGTCAGGATAAATTTTGGAGAATTTAATAAAATTGTTTTGATATATAAATGGATTTTTTATAAATATAATAGTATAAAAATGATTTAATTATTATAAATATTAAATAAATGAATTTCTGAAAAATAAAAATTGTAAATAAAACTTTAACATCAGATTTAATAAATGTAATTTTTTTAGAATTTATAAAATAGTTTTAATATTTAAAAATGAATTTATAAGATTTAAATGTATAATATATATATAATATGATTTGTTGTTGAAAATATGAAAAAGAAAAGAAAGAAGGCCACAGCCGGGACTCGAACCCGGGTGCCTTTGGTTATAAGCCACAGTCACAACCACTTGGCCTAGGCCTGTGGTTGTGATGAATCTCGTTCAGATTAATATAAATACATACGCGTGAATCAGGTTTATCCCCAAAATCATATACGAGCCCTAGTTTCAGCAATCAAGCAATTCACACATCTTTAACCCGATTAATGTTAGGGTTTTTGATGTGTGAACGCCGGTGATCAAAACCCACATAAAACATTATACTTACAGTGTTGATTCGTGTTAAATTGTTCGGTCAATGATAAAAGTCAACCGATGCTCGAATAATGATGCACAGAGTGATTCACAGAAAATTGGGGGTTGAGAAGAGTGTATGAGCGAGTTGTAAAGCTTCGCAGAAGGCCAATTTATATAGGGTATCGATGGCTGGGTTAATTGGTAAGTTTGACTAAGGTTTTAATGTCGAACGCGTCATAGGCTAAATTTGGTCAATGAAGATTGCTAATCAGCGTGTAATTTAGTTGATGATGGCCGGTAATCAAGCATGGTTACTAGATTTGTAAAAAAAACGCGCGTTAGTATAGTCAATTGAAGGGTCAAACAGAAAAAAAAAATATATATTCATGTCTGTTGTCTGCTGCGATCAGAGAAGGAGAAAGGAAAAGACGCGAGTGAGTGTATTTATATCAATTAAGTTAGTCTTTAAACCAACTAAGGTGTATAGCTCAGGTGGTGTGGGCGAGTGTGTGCGTATGTAAAGGTCCCCGGTTCGAATCCCTGGAGCCACATTTTTTTTTAAAACTGAATAGGAGGGGGCAAAAGGGGTTGGGCCGGGTCACGAGGCTTCCCTTTGTGGGCTGCTGGTTTGGGCCGCCCTCTTGGGCTCAGCAGGCCCAAATCCGAGTCTTGTAAGGGAAAAGGGGAAGGGTGGTTTGGGCTTGTCTTGGTTTGTTTGTTGGGTTAAAGTTTATCCAACTAGTTTTATTTTTTTATATAAAATCTGAAATTTATTATTTTTATTTTTTTTTATTATCATTATTTTTATTATTATTAAAAAAATACATATATATATATATAATGAAAAAGTGACTGGTGTCACAGCATCCCCTACTTTTAGAAACTTCGTCCCGAAGTTATCAGAAACATAGGGTTATGGATGTCTGGGTAAAAATTAAGATAATTGTGGTTTGGAAAATTTGAGTTAAGGTATGACGTGAATTTATAGTTAACAAAGTAGACTGTTTCGAATGATTTGGATGGGGTTTGATAGGTGCGAATTAAGGATTTGGATTAGGTTTGTCTCGAATAAGAAGGGGAATAAGAATCTAGTAAATCACTTAAATTGCAAGTTCAGGAATCCTAAAATAAATGTACGAGTTGACTGACTATAGAAACACTAAATGAACTATCAAGTAAGCAGAGCTTGTTCCTGGTCCGACTTCCAGTCTCATTTTTAATGCATCATTAGTGTTTGTATACAGGGTGTATCGCAGCTAACCTACCACACCTTTGATACCTTGAAAACGTATTGGACGCCTACCAAAAACTCTAATAGAATTTCACACTACCCTAACGTACCTGTAAATTCATGATTACGTTCCGGACCGGAATCATCAATTTACCTTACATTAGGGTTTTATGTCCTTCTATGATCCCACCGATTGTTGAGCAGGTTCGATAGCCTCCACCAGCCGTGGAGTAGGTTGTAGGGCCTCTCCCGACTGTTTGAAAAGGCATAGTGACCTCTACCAATCGTTGAGTATGTTCGATAGCCTCCACCAGTCGTGGAGCAGGTTGTAGGGCCTCTCCCGACTGTTGAAAAAGGCATGATGACTTCTATTAAGTGCAGCAATTATTATTCACATGGATTGCAAATTGATAGCATGTTTATGCAAGCAAGTTTGTAA
Source organism: Ambrosia trifida (assembly GCA_028751855.1). Taxonomy (NCBI): domain Eukaryota; kingdom Viridiplantae; phylum Streptophyta; class Magnoliopsida; order Asterales; family Asteraceae; genus Ambrosia; species Ambrosia trifida. Next base: position 97,902,388 of record CM054123.1, on the reverse strand, counting down.
GTACTACGGCCATTAAGTGTAAGTGTTATCATGAATAATTAAATGTTTACGAGTATCGTGAATAATTAGGTGTTCAATGCGTAGTCGAATTAAGGGAAAAATCTAGTTTCAATCAAGCAATGATGTTTTTCTTAGAAAAGCTTCTGTAAGATCAAGTATCAAGTCCAAACGTTTCAAATAAATGCAAGGTAGAGTCTTGTATGATAAATATAATAAATTTCCAATCTGTGTTAATACACAATAATACGCAAGGAAATTTCTAGATGTTGTATGCTAATGAGTGCGACAAAATTGGATACAAAATGAAAATAGAATTATGAAAATGAAAACACAAGTATTGGATTCTCGAGTCTTGGGAAGATTTCGTCCATGGCTTAACCAGTGGGATTAACGTCATCCTGATCAGTTGTTTCGTTAGTATTGATATTGAAAGCTCGTCCATGTGCCACCAGGTTTACATTGTTCAATTTGGGACATTGGGGTAGCATGTGATTAGGGTCTCTACAATGATAACATGCCCGACCGTTAGTAATCTGTAGTGGTCCCTGGGCAGCTGTTTGATGATTACTCTGTGTTCCAACCATTACTCGACAAGTGGTAACAAGGTGTCCAAACCTCCCACATCTAGTGCATTGACGGCATGGAAGATTTGCAGAATGATGATATTTGCAGGTGTTGCATTGAGGATGGATTCCCGTGTAGGCTTTCTTGATAGGAAGCTGAGCCACCGGATCAACAACAGCATGGTTCTGATTATCGCCCATTCGTTTCTTAGAGTTCGAAGCAGTAGTGGCGACTTTTGCTAAAACAATCTTAGGTTGTTCGACAACATTGGTGGTTTTCTCAGTAGGTGTCTTGGTGCCCTTCCTAACCAAGTTTCCTTTCCTTACGTGTTTGTCTGTTAATGTGGCTGCAAGTTGGATGGCTTCTTCTACCGTAGTGGCTTTGCCTCCAGTGACAACGTCTTGAATCAGGTCAGGTAATCCCTCGATATATTTTTCGATTGCTCGAGAGACTGGGGTGACCATGTGTGGAACCAGTATGCTAAGTTCGTGATATCGGGTATTATACGCAAGATTCTCCCCACTGTCTTGTTTCAGTCCATGAAACTCTTCCTCCAGTTTCCTGATTTCGTTCCTAGGGCAAAATTTGGCGATCATGAGTTCCTTAACTTCAGCCCAAGATAAAGATAAAGCAACATCAGCTCCTCGATTGCGTTTTTCGCCATTCCACCAGGTTAGCGCTCCCTTTTGAAGGACACTAGTAGCATAGCGAACGCGGAGTTCATCAGGACATTCACTGTTCACAAAAGTACTCTCCATGCTTTCAAACCATTGGAGGAGGCCAGTAGCACCCTCCTCACCAGTGAATTTTGTGGGGTTGCAGGAGTTAAAGTGTTTGAAAGTGCACCGAAATTGAGTAGTACTCCCTGTGTTGGCACTGTTACTATTCTGGGTTATTTCACTGACAAGGTTTGGGATCACTGCAGCAATTTGCTCGGCGACTAAAGATGCGAGGCGACGATCAGAACGTCGTCCAGAAGCACGAACAGGGCGTTGGCTGGCATCACGGAGCATGCGGCGAGCAGACATCTATGAGGTAGTTAATTAATAATCATGAGATTAGAAAATGTAAGTGTATAATTGTATAGATAATTATGAAGATATGATCTTGTAAGCACTCATGATATGCAAAGTATTGTATATGAAACGAGAGGGTAGTATTGGAAAAACTTGTACAAATGCTTGGAGTGCCCTTGTCTAGCTGTAAAGCTCAACAAGGACGTTGACTTTTCAAAGGAATTGAACCCAATGGTGATCACAGAAGACATGCTTTAGCCTATAAGTGGACACTCACTCCAGGAATCCCCAGGTAAGCATAACAGGTCCGTAAATGGATTTATGCGCTATGCTTGCCTATGCCAGAAAACCCAGTGTACAGGCGTCCACCCTTCCAGATTGCACGTGTCCTTATCACACTCATTAAGGTTCAACAACTTCGAAGGAGTAACAATAAGAGTAGATATTGTATCTAAGAGTGTCTTCATAAAAGGTACTGTTCCCGTTCCATGATGATGTAAACTTTCCACTCTCTGTAGGACTCCATCTCTATGCACCATGATGAAAGATAAGAAGAATAGAGAGAGAGAAGAAGGGAAAGATAGAAGGAGGAAAGTAGGGAGAAATGAGGAGTAGGGTAATTCAGGAAATATTATGCATGTAAGTTGTAGTTCGGTTATAGTCTAGGCCTTTTTATCTAATAACCTAGTTCCCTATAACCATGGCTCTGATACCAATCTGTAACACCCCAACCGATGGCGGAATCATCGAGGTGCCACGTAGTGACGATTGTTCAAAAGCTCATGGTACTAAAATGTAAATATTATTGAATAATCAAAATTGTCTTACAGGGAAATGGAAATTACATTGTCTAAATGAAATATAAATATTGAAATAACTGAATTTAAATAAAACACTAGATGTCTCTTGCTAAAGCACTAGATCAAACTGCACCTGAAACATGTACAAAAATAGGTTTGGTCAACATATGAAATGTTGGTGAGCATTCCTAGATTTGATATATATAGTAGGTTAAAAAGTTATACAATTCAAGTGCAAGCTACAGTGCAAATATGTAAACTATGTATCATACAAATGAGCGAAATCAACCCTGTGACTGTATAATGTACTGTATGAACTGTAGTGTACTCAACCAATGAATGGATGATAACTTAACACTGGCCACGGATTCTCCGATGAAAAAGGGGGAGAATCAATCTAGGCGGGGTGTCAATCCAAATAGCGCTATTCAATGTTAAGGTCGGCTTGTACCATGTTAATGATTTCACTAAGTACAAATGTAATCCACATGTATTGTCTAAGCATAAAGCACGTTGTAAGCAATGCACATAGTACTAGAATTGTATTGTGAAAATGTAAACTTGTATTTGAAATTGTAATAGTGTACATGTAACACCCCAAAAATAAATAAAAGCAAAAGGGGGATAGGAAATACTCACAGTTCACGTAATAACTTGAAATTGGACTTGGACAACGAAATATGAATTTGAGATTACTCCCAAATGATTAACCTAAAGTAATTGATAATGTGTGAGTGAAAATAACTCTAGGATACATGTATTTCTAGGGCTTCGAATTGGGGATAATTGCTCGTTTGATTAATAAAAAATATTCGCCAATTGAGAGAAATTTAGTAAATAAATAACTAAAAATCTTTTTATAAATGTTAAACCTGGAATGGTCACAAGAATGTGCTTAAAGTATAAAATAATTTTTATAAAATTATTTTCTTTAAAATAGATTATTAAATCTATTTATTACAAATTGTCAAACTTTAACTTTAATATTTAAAAATACTAAAATTAAAGAATTATTACTTTAAAAATCATATTTCTGTTCTAAATGATTAAAAATAATTTGTATAAATTTTTGGTGCAAAAATATTAAAAATTGGATTTATTATGATTTAATTATGATTAAAACTAACAAAAATTGATTAAAAATATTAAATAAATGATTTTTCAGAATTAAAAATTATTTTAGTAAAGTTTGACTTTATAAAAAGTCAGGATAAATTTTGGAGAATTTAATAAAATTGTTTTGATATATAAATGGATTTTTTATAAATATAATAGTATAAAAATGATTTAATTATTATAAATATTAAATAAATGAATTTCTGAAAAATAAAAATTGTAAATAAAACTTTAACATCAGATTTAATAAATGTAATTTTTTTAGAATTTATAAAATAGTTTTAATATTTAAAAATGAATTTATAAGATTTAAATGTATAATATATATATAATATGATTTGTTGTTGAAAATATGAAAAAGAAAAGAAAGAAGGCCACAGCCGGGACTCGAACCCGGGTGCCTTTGGTTATAAGCCACAGTCACAACCACTTGGCCTAGGCCTGTGGTTGTGATGAATCTCGTTCAGATTAATATAAATACATACGCGTGAATCAGGTTTATCCCCAAAATCATATACGAGCCCTAGTTTCAGCAATCAAGCAATTCACACATCTTTAACCCGATTAATGTTAGGGTTTTTGATGTGTGAACGCCGGTGATCAAAACCCACATAAAACATTATACTTACAGTGTTGATTCGTGTTAAATTGTTCGGTCAATGATAAAAGTCAACCGATGCTCGAATAATGATGCACAGAGTGATTCACAGAAAATTGGGGGTTGAGAAGAGTGTATGAGCAAGTTGTAAAGCTTCGCAGAAGGCCAATTTATATAGGGTATCGATGGCTGGGTTAATTGGTAAGTTTGACTAAGGTTTTAATGTCGAACGCGTCATAGGCTAAATTTGGTCAATGAAGATTGCTAATCAGCGTGTAATTTAGTTGATGATGGCCGGTAATCAAGCATGGTTACTAGATTTGTAAAAAAAACGCGCGTTAGTATAGTCAATTGAAGGGTCAAACAGAAAAAAAAAATATATATTCATGTCTGTTGTCTGCTGCGATCAGAGAAGGAGAAAGGAAAAGACGCGAGTGAGTGTATTTATATCAATTAAGTTAGTCTTTAAACCAACTAAGGTGTATAGCTCAGGTGGTGTGGGCGAGTGTGTGCGTATGTAAAGGTCCCCGGTTCGAATCCCTGGAGCCACATTTTTTTTTAAAACTGAATAGGAGGGGGCAAAAGGGGTTGGGCCGGGTCACGAGGCTTCCCTTTGTGGGCTGCTGGTTTGGGCCGCCCTCTTGGGCTCAGCAGGCCCAAATCCGAGTCTTGTAAGGGAAAAGGGGAAGGGTGGTTTGGGCTTGTCTTGGTTTGTTTGTTGGGTTAAAGTTTATCCAACTAGTTTTATTTTTTTATATAAAATCTGAAATTTATTATTTTTTTTTTTTATTATCATTATTTTTATTATTATTAAAAAAATACATATATATATATAATGAAAAAGTGACTGGTGTCACACAAATGCCTTAATTTTTTTACGTCTAAATGTTCGATTAATATTTTTGGAGGAAAAAAAAACAGAAGTTGGCTTCCTGGTTGAATACTTTGATTATGGGTGGCAAAATGGGTAAGTTGGGTTGGGTTATGATGAGTTTAGGTTAGGATGGGATTGGGTCAAGATGGATAGATGAAAAAATGGGTTAGGATGAGTTAGGTCAGGATAGGTTTGTGTCTGGATGGTTTGGATTAGGTAGGTTCACATCAAAATATATTAAAATTAAAAAAAAATAACAAAAAAATTTAAAATAAAAAAAGTAAAAAAAAAACAAATTTAAAATTTAAAAAAAAAACAAAAATAATCTTAAAAATAAAATTTTAAGAGATCCAAAATATTTCATTTCGAACCAGACCGGTTCGATCCTATCGGGCTCGTTAACAACCCGGACCATTACGACACGACCGGGCCCGGCAGCGACCTGGACTGTTTCGCCCGTTAGCGACCAGGACCGTTTCGACACGGCCAGGCCCGTTAGCGACCGGAACTGTTTCGACCCGACCGGGCACGTTAGCGATCCGGACTGTTTCGACCCGATCGGGCTCGTCAACGACTGGGCCCGTTAGCGACCCGAACCATTTCGACCCGACTAGGGCCCGTTAGCGACCCAGAACGTTTCGACACGACCGGACAGTTAACGACCTAGACCGTTTCGACCCCCCTGCCCGTCAACTGCCCGGGCCGTTTCGACCCGATCTGGCTCGTCAACGATCGAGAACGTTTTGAACCGAATGGCCCTTTAACGACCGGGAAGGTTTCGTCCCAAACAGGCCCAGTAAGGGCGCGGGTCGTTTCGAACGGATCGGGACTGTTAGCGACCGGAACCGTTTCGACCCGGCCGGGCCCGATAGCGACCCGCACCATTTCGACCCGACTGGGCCGGTAACGACCCAGACCATTTCAACCTAACCCGTCCCAAAGCGACCCGGACAGTTTCGACCCGACCGGGCGTGGTATCGACCCTGACTGTTTCAACCTGACCCGTTCCGTAGCGACCCGGACCGTTTCGTCTCGACCGGGCCTGGTAACGACCCAGACCGTTTCAACGTGACCCGTCCCATAGCGACCCGGCCGGGACCCGTAGCGACCCGACCGGGCCCGGTAACGACCCAGAGCGTTTCAACCTGACCCGTCCCATAGCGACCCGTACTATTTCGACCTGACTGGGCCCGTTAGCGACCCAGACCGTTTCGGCCTGACCGATCTCGTTAACAACGCGGACCGTTTCGACCCGACCGGGCCCATCAACGACAAGACCATTTTGACCCAAACGTTCTGGTCAACAACCCAGACCGTTTGGACTCGATCAAGCCCGCTAACGACTCAAACCGTTTCGATGAGATCAGTCTCGTTAACGACCCGTGTTGGTTCGACATTGCCCCCCGTTTAACGACCCGAACAGTTTCGAACCCACCAGGGTGATCAACAAATGCAAAAGATATAATTTTTTGCTTTTTAATGACATTGATTTCTACGAGGCATCAACGCTTTTGGTGTTGGGTGAGTTTTAATTCAGATTTGTATATGGTTATCTAAAAATACCCATACTGACCCTTTTTTTTTTTTTACATACTCATGCTGACCCACTTACTTATTTCCTACAATTAAAATTACTTATCCTAACCCCCATGAAAATTAAACTAAACCTATTTTAACCCACAAGGTCAAATTTTAAACCCAAAATAACTCAAATTTAAATAGATGGGTTGAAATTACCAGGTCTAATTTTGATTATGAATATGAGATTATGAGCTTAGCTCACTTTTGATTTCATTAGACTTAAAACAATTTTTATTTTAATAATATTTAATTATATATACGTATATTAATACATAATGGACTATATACAAAAATTAATAAAATCACTTTCACAGTCTGGTCCTGTATTATACAGTTGATTTCTGATAACCGTATACCAAACTGTTTGCTACAGTTTGAAATATTACAACCTACCGACCTAAAATGAAAAAATCAATTGTGAAACCAAACTGTTGACCGGTTTGAATAGTTTCAGGTTTGAAACCAAACCCTAAACACCACTACTTTTAAATGGTTCGTCCAATTTGATAAACCATCAAATCTATAATCTATAACTTATAATAAAAGAATTGAATTTTTATAAGGTGACATTTAATGGAGGGTGCCATGTGGCACTTTGAGGTGATAGTATTGAACTTTTTATTTTAAATAAAATCTATATCTATATTATTTTAAAATTTCAAATATGTTAATTAATATCTTTTCCTTATTTTCTTCTCACATTTTTAAATGTTAATTATTATTTTTAAATTTCAAATATTTTAATTAATATTTTTATCTTTATTTTTTCCTTATTTTTCACTCACAATATTTAAACGTTAGTAACTTTTATGTATGACATTTTTGAAAAAAAAAAATTACACCAAATTAACGATCGCTTTATTATCTTTCCAACAAGCACCATAGTGCTATACAAAAAACGAAAAAAATATGTTTTTTTAGTGAGTTTTTGTTCATGCAGAAAAAAAACACATGTGTTTAGGTGATTTATTAATCATATATAGGCAAGTACTAATCGTGTTATGATAGTATATATGTTTTTAAACCTACTATTACATATATGAATTGCCCATGTTCATGTGCTATAACGATATGCTTAGCATTAAAAGATGTTGAGATTTTTTTTTAATCTGCTGGGAACGCAGCATGAGAGACCCTTTTTCGTAGTATAAACATTAGAATAACTTTCTTTAGCATTAAAAGTGGTTGAGACTGCTTACTTCTTTTATTCTTTTTTATTAAGTCATATTAAATTTTTCAACTCCGGGACACTCCCGGGGTAATCAGCTAGTTGATTGATATTTAAATAACCGACTCACTTTTAAAAATATTCATTGTCGGATATCAAAGTTTGCTTTAGTGAACCTAATTAAAGTGTCAACCTGTACATAGCTGATTGTAACGTTAATTTGCAACCATACAAGTTTGACAAGTGTGTGAAAGGTAGAACTAACCATTCAAGTACACTTAGGTGACAAGCATATTAAATAAAATGCACAATCTCCACAATCCACAAATCCCTTGTTAGGGGTGGAAGGGGTGTAACTCTGTTTTTTTAACTTTACTGATTTACATCAATCCTGCACTGACACATCACTTTACTAAAAAACCAAACAAATGCATAAAGTTTGCTTTAGTGAACCTAATTAAAGTGTTAACCTGTACATAGTTGATTGTAACGTTAATTTGCAACCATACAAGTTTGACAAGTGTGTGAAAGGTAGAACTAACCATTCAAGTACACTTAGGTGACAAGCATATTAAATAAAATGCACAATCTCCACAATCCACAAATCCCTTGTTAGGGTTGGAAGGGGTGTAACCCTTTTTTTTAACTTTACTGATTTACCTCAATCCTGCACTGACACATCACTTTACTGAAAAACCAAACAAATGCATATGGTTTGGTGATCATTTGTTTCTTTGATACCACCTTGATCCCTTAACGTTCTGGGTATCCTTGCGAGACTCATATTTTTTTTAAGGTTTTCCTTGCTAGGTCATGCACTCACATTTACATTAAACCAAATAAAAGGTTATTTTTTTTGCTGTTCAAATATATATATATATATATATATATATATATATAATAAAAGGTTATTTTTACATTTATTTTTTGTTGGTTTTTTATACAATAAAATTATTTAGTTTCTCCCCTTTTCAGTTCTGTTTTTTACCTTATACCCAAACCCTTCGCGAACGCTCTTTAAGCCCACCACAATCATCGATAATTGGTAATCCAACAGTCAACTACAACCATTCACCTCGCTTTCACCTTTTACCTTGTGCATGTGAAAAACCTTACCTCACCTGCCACACGCCAGCTTTCACACCACGTAGGGGTTGGTGACGTGAAGGGGCTTCACATTATCCGGTGTAGCAATGTCTGGGGCCCCTTTCGGCCATTGGGGGCCGCGTACAGAGTACCCGGCAATACTTTAGTTGATCGTTCAAAAAAAAAAAGTACCTTAAAAAATACATACCCACCCCTACTCTTTACCCAAAACACAAAACAACCCTTTAACTTTCTACACCCTCTAAAACCCCCAACCCTTGTCAAGTGTCAACCCAATCGCCGTCGTTGCAAACCATCTCTAAAACCCTTCTTCCATGATCCCACACCAATAAACCCAATAATAATAATAATAATACCACCATGAACAAACACATCATCAAACACCTCACCAAAACCCTAAAACACCCTAAAACCTTCACACCAATCCGACCACTATGCTCCACCCCACAACAATCCACCGAAAACCCATCTGCACCATCCAAAAGGGTATCCGAAATCGTCAACGAATTGATGAATCTCACATTACTGGAGTCAGCAGACTTAACAGAACTTATGCGTAAAAAAATGGGTATAAACCAAATGCCGATCATGGCAGTGATGATGCCGGGCATGGGGTTGAAGACAGGGGTGAAAGGAGGTGGTGGGGCGGCTAAGGGTGGGGAAAAGGCGGCGGAAAAGGAGAAAACGGTGTTTGATTTGAAGCTGGAAGGAGGGTTTGATGGAGGGGCGAAGATAAAGATTATTAAGGAGGTGAGGACGTTTACTGATTTGGGTTTGAAGGAGGCTAAAGAGTTGGTGGAGAAAGCTCCTACTTTGTTGAAGAAAGGAGTGTCGAAAGAAGAGGCGGAGAAGATTATTGAGAAGATGAAGGGGATTGGGGCTAAAGTTGTTATGGAATGAGGTAATTTTGTTTAGAATGATTTGGTTGATAAATTATGTGTGTTGTTTGATAGACCTGTGATTATTGGGATTGTAGGATATGTCATATGATACTTGATTTAAGTAGAATTGTCTTGTTGATGCATTGCTGTTTTATGGATTTTTCCAGTTGTGTGTAGTTTTAGGCATAGTTGTCTAAGGCGCTAGGGGCAATCAAGGCGTGAGGATTTTGAAAGGCGGGGGCTTTTTTTGGTGAGGTGTATAATATAAGGATACAATTTTTAGGGGTTTTAGACATGTTTTTGGCTTCTTTAGGGCTAGTTTAGGTTGTTTTAGCCTTTAGGTTGATTCCAAGCTTGTTCAGGGTTGGTATAATTGTTTCCGACCTGTTAAATGGGTCTGAGAGCCTGAAACCGGGGCTTTTGAAGCAAAGCAGGAAGGTTGCGCTAGGCCTTATGCACGAACCTATGTGAGCCTTGACAACAGAGGTTTTAGGTGGGGGTGTTGACAAACCTTTTTAAACCGACAGAACTGACCAATTTGTAGCAGCTACGGTGGTTTGAGATTTATGTTTTGAATTTTGGAACAATGTAAATTGTAACCTGGCATTTGACATTTATCATTGTTATTAGTTTTTTATTTTATTTTTGGAGTATGTATATGTGCTATATTAATTAATAATCAACCATCTTTATTGTGTTATAATAGGAATACAAACTAGTGATTAAAAAGCAGTCAAAAAATATAGTTCAATCTGCCAGAATGAACTATAATATCAAGAAATCGCTGAAGCTGGCAGGCTGGCCGGCCCACCCTACACGGCTGGGTCGGATTGTCATTTTCTGAAAACATAGTTAGGGGTTCAACCTAGAATTTTCGTCAAAACCGGCCAAACAAAGGAAAAATGTATCATTTTAGAAAACCATGTTAGGGTTGCAAGATGGGTGTGTTGGGCCGGTTGGCTAGTTGTTGATGCTTTAGTTGGACTCATAGTTAGGCGTAAAAAGGTATTGTACTCGAAAACCTCGTTAAGTAGGTAGAGCCAGGTGGCAAGAGGGGTGGGTTGGCTAATTGATCTGGGCATGGTACCTTTTTAGTGTGGGTTTGAATGGGTCGGGTTAACCGGCATGCTTTCTTGCTCTTTATTTTTTGTTAATTAAATTAATTTGTCGAATAATATTGGAAAACAAAATTATTAGAAGAGGCTTTATGCATTTGAATATACTTTGCGGACTTTCGATCAAGTTGACCCTCTTTCGTTATAGATAAAATATAATCCAGCTAAACGACCCTGCAAGGCTACTATTTTTTTGTCAAACATTTATGAACACTGGACGCCTCACGTACGTGAGGCGAGCTCTTTTGCCTCGTGACTCAGCTTCCAGGACCCTAAGAACCTTACACCTTTCAAAATCAAACTAATAAGCAACCGTTTTGCATATTCTAATTAACAGAAATGTGTTGCTCTTTTTCTCATATGCAGGAGGCTTTTGTCAGCGGTGCAAGTTTTCATAGCATTCTCATCCTCAAGCATAGGAGATCATGTTAGATTTTGTTAATCGCATAGGCGTTTTTCTCTTTATAGATGCATTTATTCATATCTATATGCGCGAACATCATCATGTAAGCTCGTAAGATTTGATCTTCTTATGATTTAATGCCAGAGGTTTGTTTCTTCCTCCAAAAATAATTGTAACGAATCGCAGATGGTGTTAAGAAGTTGTTCTTAGTTATGTATGTTACAAAGTTTGAACAATTATTTAACCGAAAAACTCTGGGTTGATCAAGCTTGTTTTCATTGCTGTTATTACTCGTAATATATCGAGTATTTGTATTATTTTATCCTACTTCATAATAATAATAATAACTGATTATACATGAATATTTGATACTAATATTCATAGGGGTGCAAACGAGCCGAGCCCGAGCCTTGCATTATCGAGCCAAGCTCGTTACAATTTTCAGAAGCTCGAGCTCGATTCGAGCCTTGTATTTTGGGCTCGAGCTCGGCTCAAAAGCTCGATCAAAGTGTATGTGTGAAGAGTTTAAACGAGCCCAAGCTCGGCTCGAGCTTGTTTTGGACCACTAAGAAGATCGTTTTGGGCTATTAAGAACTCGTTTTGGACCATTAGTGAGCTCGTTTTGGACAATTAAGAAGCCCAATGCCCAAAGTAATTTAGTTAATGCATGGGTTGCAATACAATTGGACTATATAGTGTTAATTGACATAAATAAGCAAAGCTCGATAAGGCTCGACGACCCCAACCGAGCTTTACATTCGAGGCTTGAGCTCGAGCTCGATAACTAAATGAGATTTATTTCAGGTTCGAGCTCGATAAGACTCGACTCGTTTGAGCTTTTTACCAAGCCGATCTTGAGTAGCTCGCGAGCCGCTCGGCTCGTTTGCACCCCTGCTAATAAGTAATAACAATGTTATTTAAACACATTTATTCGGGGGTGTTTAAGCTTCGGTTCTATTATTGAATATTTGAATTCTCACCATATTTCTTAAGGATTTATGTCCTGATATATCATCCCATAAGTCCACTTGGGTATACTTGTCCTAATTCATCCAAGTGTAAATTGTTTTGCTAATTATAAGCATAACTGGCCTAAAAAATAATAATAATAATAATTTAGCATAAGGCTGTGGTAACCATTTCAACTAGGCAACACCCTAAAGCACAAATTAAGCTAGATATGCATACATATAATGTATTTATTCATATAATGTATTTATACATTCATCATCACGTATAGTCATGATTTTATAAAACCGTATCATAAAGTCAATAGGTTTATGTTAATGTGCACATGGTCACATATTATGACATGTGCTTATTTTGATGAAAAAAAATAGTATAAACATGCTTACAAATACTTGATGCAAAATTCTGCATATGTTTGTAAAAAACATCCAAATTGTACTTCAGTTAATCATGAAATCCAAAGAAGGTTGAACGGGAAGATTACGGTCCAACCATTTGAAAGTAAGCCCACCTCAAGAAGATGAGTGCTCTCCTATTCCGACTTCCCTAGAGCCTCTGATGACCGCCAATTAAAGAAAAACTTGCTTGAAAAAAAAATTGAGTCAACTGCAAAAAAAAAAAAAAATAAGATTTATAAATATAGGGTTGTAAACGAGCCGAGCCCATTTATTTTACCGACCCTAAATGTTGGGCTTAGGCTCGGCTCGTTTAAAATCGAGTTGAGTCGAGCCGGCTCACAAGCCAACCAATTTATTTTCTTATTTTTTTTATAAATATTCATGTTACATAAGAAATTAATATTTTATTTCTGCATTTTTTTATGTTAAATTAGTTAATCAGTAATGTGAAATAAATAGTTCATGAACTATAATAGTTTTTATATTTTGTACTTATTTCATTGAAAAAATAATAAAAATGGTCATAAATAAAAACGAGTTATTGGGACATTTGACTCGTATATTTTTAATTTAATTGCTATGTTATATATTTTTTTCAATTTACAAAAATTGTAATTTAGGCTTTACTTTTAACAAGCGAGTTATAAACCGAACTTACCTTGGCTCGGTCTCGGCTCGTTTACAGTCGGTTTTTTCGACGAGCTTTTTACAAGCCCTATATAAATATAAATCAAGAGACAAGATGTCTAAACATTGACCATGAGGCCGACCTCCGTCCACCTTATTTCTTAAAGCCTACTTTCCTCAAACCATAAAACGAAGATTTCTAGCGACCTTTCCTTGTTGAAAAACCACGTACAACCCTCTTAGAGGGATGTTTAAAACAAAATCTATACTAAGGTATTGGAAGGGGCCGCGCGAACGCAGGCCCCCACTGCCACAAATTATGACGTAGGCTCGACCACTTGGGCCGACCTTAGGCGGGCACCCCTCCTAAGTGCAATGGAGGTCACCAACCTAGGCCATGGACCTTCTTGATCATCCATTGACCCCGTCCAGGTAAGTGAGTATTCCAAAGGCCCATCTTATCTTTTATACACAACCACTCCCTCTTTGCATTCTCTCCCTCAGCGATGTGGGATACTCTCTAAACTGCCTTTTCTTTAAAACCGTAAACAAAACTTTCTATTAGAAAACACACAAACAACAAAATTTAACAGGTGAGAAACAGAACTGAAGCCTGAAGGAATCCGAACTCAAGCGAAACGCAGACTTAACACCACTGACACGGACTTGGCAAAGATACAAGAGGCGAACTTTCTTCATCCGCTGCAGCACGGACATAAGAGCGACTGAAAGTCTGAAACTCAACTCCCCTCTTTGTAAGCTCATCCTTTGTGAGAATTCTACATAGAGCAGATCGCCAAACGAACACTTTAACCTTCGGAACTACCCAACTATTCTAGAAGAAACCTGGTCCTGTTGAGCCCAATGAAATGTATGATGTTTTTTGTTTTTAAGTGTTTTGGTTCGAATTTGATAATATTCGGCATAAATGATCCAAATAGTTTTACAAATATGTCAATTTCATCATGTTGTCAAAACTCACATTATAAGAAGAAGTGTATGCGAATCTTGTTGTATCGACAAATGCAAACACTCATGACATATATGTAAACTAACACATATTGCCATAGTTCTTTTTCACTAATAACTTAGTTCTATCGAAAATTTGCCAAATTTGTTACTAACTGCTAAGACTCGAGCAACCACAATGTTTAAAAACTTGTTCAAGAGATTATGCCAGGACTCAAATAGCTTAGTTAAAAGATTCGGAACGCAATATTATACCTTTTTTTAGCTATGATTTTTCTAACAAAAGTTTTAAACAAGTCCAGGTTTGCAAACATATTAAAATGGTTATCAGGACATATTTTCTATGATGATAACAAGGGGACGCGTTCTTTTCAAAACCAATAATATGTTGAGAACTACAACAACCCACAAAATACCGTTAACTCCATAACATAAAAAGATCTGATACTGTTTTCAAACGGGTAACCAAAATGGAACTACCATGACAACGACGTTGGATTGGCAATGGGAAAACGCGGTGGCTGGCTGCGTCGCTGGACTTGCTACAGTCACCTTTTCTCATCCTTTTGATGTTGTCCTAACAAGATTTCAAGGTGCAGCCTAAATAATATTAATCTGAAAAAAAAAATCATATTCTTAATCGTTGATTGAATTTGATGTAACAGTTTATGATGGCGGGAACCCAAACCTTCCTAGCTATAAACACACTCCTCATGCTCTCTTCACCATTGCGCGATTAGAGGTCCATTTTTTAACAATATGTATTCAGTTGTTCATGGAAATTTGGATTTTTAATAATTTAAACTATGACCCATTGGCCGATAATAATATATACTTACAATAGTTTGATTAATGACACTCCCAACTTTCACTTATGTTGCCAAGGGCAATCCTAGTAGCATAATCATCATAGATTTACACTTGATTTCGCTTGTACGCTTCTCCGTTTCGTTCATAATCATTATTGTGAGATAAATCGAGCGGATATGAAGTATAAATCTATTATGATCATTTGCATTATTGCTCCGAATATATGGTGCTTTGAGATTCTGTATACATATATTATTAGCTCTTTCAGTTAAGTGTTTAGTGTCTGTTGCTGTATGATTTTCATATCTTTAGGAATGTATACATTCGGACGTCATTCAACTGTTATGTTTGTTATTAAACAGTATCCATCTTTACAGGGTCTGTGAGGGTGGGTTATATGCTGCTGGCTTTAATCCTGCAGTCTTAGGCTCGACTCTTTCGTGGGGTCTATACTTCTTCTACTTGTAAGTGAGGTATAAGCCCTTAACTATCTTAGACGAGTCAATATTATTATATTTTTCTTAGTTTTTATGTTTTTTTTTAATGCATATTTAACTTCTTGACGCATCATATTTCCGGTTTATAGCTATAACAGTGCCAAACAAAGATACATGCAAAAGCAAGACAAGACAAGACAAGCGCGTATATTCATCTTGCTTCAGCTGCAGAAGCAGGAGGGCTGGTGAGCTCTTTTACCAACCCGGTTTGGGTTGTGAAAACAAGGTTACAACTTCAGACTCCTCAGCATCACGGCCGTCCATCAATTTCTTGTGTTAAACATGAATATATGCGCTTTTGCTCATTTGTTTTTTTCACTTGATTGTTAATCAAGTATTAATCAAAGTGAATGGTAATTTAGTCACCATAGTTTATTGATGCATTGACATCATCATCCGTTACATAATTGCAGATGCTTTAAAAACAATATATGTTACCTTCTTTTGTATACCGCCTTTTATATCTTCAAATTCGACGTCATAACTTTCTTTTTCTTTCTGTAATCTCATCTCGTTTCATGGGCGATTGCATAAGGATGGATTCATTGATGTCATCATTTGTTAAACAAATATATATAAAATCTGCTTGTGCTGTATCGCCTCTCATGCTGCCGTTCAGTTTACAGCATATGAGGAGCTTCGTAAAATTATAATTGATTTTTGGCATAAACAAAACTTCGCCGTAGCTAAAAGTTCTAAATTATTGGTAAATTTTTCTGGTGAATCATTTCTCAAGCTCTAAACTTATTAAAAAAATGTATATTTGATACCTTTTTTTAACTAATTATTCTATGATTTTCTTTGCAGACTACACTGGATTATGCAACTTTAGGAGCTTCTTCTAAACTAGCTGCCATCATTGCAAATTTATAATTATATCCATCTCTAAATTGAGAGTATTTCTAGCTTGAATTTGTTTCTCATTGGTAAACTATATCAGGTCATACGTGCTCGACTACAGGTAAACCAAACGCTTAAATCTTTGTGTTTTGCACTTTATTATTCAGACGTCCATTGTTAAGTTTTGATCCTTTTGAAGTGTAGCAACGACCCGATATCCATGGAGTTTCAAGATACGCCGACAGTGGGCACGCCTTGGAGAAAACAGCTCGGTGAGTCAAGTTAAACATTTAACTTTTCTTGTTGCGCTTGCTTGCTACCTAAACCGACCAAGGTTAGAGGGTATAAAAGGTTTTTATGGCGGATTTACAGCAAAACTCTTCCTGCAGCTTCCATTACTTTCATTGTCTATGAAAATGTTCTCGATTTGCTCAAGCCGACAAAGACGAGGGACTGATTTCTCCCTTTCTTCATTCTTTTATTAAATTTTTGTACCATGTTTTGGTACAATTCAACATAAGCTTTCAGGTGTATATATGAACATGTAACCATATATTACTGCATTTTTTCAGTATTTGATGAGCAGTTATGATTATCATTTTGCTCAAGTATAAATAAAATATCTAACAAATTCTATAATGATAGGGATTTTTAGGCAGTTTCAATATGTTTATACGAAAATGGGTTAATTTCGGTTTACTAACTTTACTTCCATGCCAATGATCGAGGTGTGTTAAATGGGTCGTGTTCACAAGTTGAACCCGTTTGATCGACATGAACTGCGTATTAAATTAAAATCTTGATATATACATATACCCAATCATAATGTTGTCTCAAATGTCTTCCTCTCTTGAATAATCTCTTAAATTATCTAACCACCATAACACAATCTTCATCACTTTTGCAGCATGTCCCACATGATACATTGATACTCAACCCATACACTCACCCTAATAATATTAAATCTAGCAAAAGCACTATAATTATTATACATTAAGTTGCTAATTAATTAACTACAAATTAAATTGTTTTAATACATTCTTTTACTTATCCTCTTCCTAACTTGGTTTTTTAACCTTTAACACAGAATATGAAATGAGTAAAGATCACTTAAGGATACTTGTTACAACAATTTTACTTTACATAAGGTAAATGCCACAGACCATTGGCCCTACTAAGCTGTCCACTAATTAACAATTTATCATACTTCACTCGCCACATTATGATGTTGAATACTTAGTAGACCGCGAAAAAATGCATAACCACTTGTATGTATGTATGTTATGTTTATCGGATAAAGTGGAAGCATGCATAACGGCCTGCTGTATCATTGTTAAATCAATATGTACCACTGTCTATGTGGTGTTCTAACACTTAAAATCGACTATATATTGAACATCCATGTCTCTCTCTCTCTCTCTCTCTCTCTATATATATATATATATATATAGAGAGAGAGAGAGAGAGAGAGAGATTTCGGATAAGTGGACAGCAGATTTGGGTTTAAAAAAACCCATTTTTATCATGGGTTTTTTTGTCTCCTTGGTCACCTTTCTAGGATTTAAAATGAACAACTTTACAGAAGAACCATCTTTTATTATAATCATTACAAAACAGTGCTATGTTTTGCATGAATTAGACTGTGCTCCATGGAAGCTTGCAGTTGCAGATGGTTGGTTGTGCTTTCATATGTACATCCTGCACATTGCTGAAGATCAATAAGGAGACCTTGTCATACACTTCAATGGAACTACTCGCCTATTTGTCAAGTATCTAAATGCATTTCAGTAAAGCACAAAATAAACTATACTCTTTGCGGACTTATATCAACAATACCACATATGCTTCGTGACATCGTCACCAGCAAATAAGAAAATAGTAACTAGAAAGCTTCTAAAAAACAGAAGAGTTTCTAACCTCGATTAGGATACAAGTGATGATGGGATGACTTTGTAAGGATTCAATATGCCATTAGGGTCCAACAATTTCTTGATTGAAGCCATAAGTTGTACCTGTACAAGTGAAACTTTGTTTTTTCAAATTGATCACTTGTGATTTTAGCCCCGCTTACGGCTGTGTGCATATAATGTATATATGTGTGGCCCTCGGGAGGCAAAAGTAAAGTTGCCCTAATTTTAACGTTATTTTACTAATTTTGTGAAAATAATGTTAAAAACAACGGACGGTTAATCATGCATCATATGGTGGCGTTGATAGCCAAAAGACAAGGGGGTACATGCACCCATTAGGCATGTCCCGATTGCTAAGTATTAAGTGCCTTATGTCCAAGCCCCAAGGCTTGATACAAAACCACTATCGAGCCGGGGGTCTCACTGGCGGCAGTCTCTCTATTCCCACGGGGTAGAGGTAAGATTGTCTACATCTTACCCTCCTCAGACCCTACCTTAGCTTTGCTATTGGTGGGATTAACTGAGTATGATGATGATTATTATTTTGGTAAGATGTGCCTTGGACTTGGGCCTTAACAATTTTCCATAAATCATAGTTGGGCAACATTGGTTTATTTTGTGCTCCAGCATAATAAAATTGCAGCGGTTCAATCGGGCTTACGGATCTGGAGGCATTGTTGATTTGTTTGGGCTAGCTTCTTCAACTTACAATGTAGGGTTGCAGTTTATTTGGCATACAAATGTGGGTCTTCTCACTATTTGTTTCACGTTACAGTCGCTACCAGAGTTTAACTTGAGAGGGATGTTAAAAAGTCAAGATTACACGATATAGTTAATTGCTGTGTTAGATTACTAATAGTTTGCTACAATAGCCCTAACTAGATATTTATAATGCTTGATACAACTACTCAACCACTTAACTAACTGGCTATCTTTAGTTAATTATCTTTTATACTCTCAAAAAAAAAAAATATCTAAAATTGACTTACAGTTTCAGAAGACTTGCTGTAGTAGATCTTCTCTGCTTTCATGAGACCTAGCCCGTGTTCAGCACTAATACTCCCACGGTGTCGGGATGTCCATTCATAGACAAAAGGTTCAATTTGTGCTAAAATCTGCACTTTTTATGAAACTTAAAAAATAGAATAAAAATAATATGATGTCAACTTTTATTTGTATGATGCAGGAACATGGATCTTACAGCATCATCATACTGTGAAGCTGACACATTTAAATGGAGGTTGCCATCTCCAAGGTGACCGTATCCCACTACATTTGCAGCAGCACCTATTTATTTATTTTTTTCAAAAATTAAGTTAAGATGTAATATCAGATAGGAATTACTTTGTTGGAAAAAGTATAATGGATTAAATCATTATGGTTACCAAGACGTGTGCGCATTTCCTCGACAAGATCATACATCTTTTCAACAGGCAATGATAGATCATACTTGTATACGGCTCCAGCTTTCATTAATGCTTCTGGAATACCCTGAAAAACAAGTATATAAAATTAGCACATTAATAGTGATTATACAAATTACATTCATTGGGTTGCAAACCTCACGAATATGCCAAAACGATGATGCTTGACTAAAATCCTGTGCAAGGGCGCCATCAGATACCAGACCACTTTCCATAGCGTGAAGAAGAAACGCCTCAAGCGTCGCCCTTTAAATGTGAGTTCAGGTCTCGTTAGATATATTATTTTAAAAGTTTGTTGACCGTTGAAATATAAATAAATAAGATTACATAGCAGTAAATTACTTGTCATTAGATTCATTGCTGCCTGTTGTCTCAATGAGAACATAGAAGTTATAAATTGACGATGGCAATGGATTACGGACACCGTCTAGATGGTGAAGAACCTGTAAAACACAAATAATAATGATATTAAACGGCTGAATTTTACACTTAAATGTGACAGCTTTAGCCTAAAATAGCAGCAGATAATTTAAAGAAATATACTCGGGTAATAATTATGACCCCAATGATTTACCAGATTCATTGCTTGGGAATCAAGAAACTCAAACGCAGATAATATTTCACCAAGCCTTCTTTTAGCTTGAAATAGAAGTTTCTGATGACAAACATAAGTAAATTATTAGATGTATACTTCCAAGATGCGTAAACATTTCAATTTTAACATGCATATTATATCAGGAAAAATTAATATTAATATTTTACCTGACAACTGATATAATCTTCGCAAGCAAGGAAAGCTATATTAACTGAAGACAACTTTGGAGGTGTGAGTATTGAAACCTTTGTTATGAATCCCAAAGACCCTTCACTTCCTGTAAATAGATATATGAGTATTGGATCAGCTAAATAGTAATATATTTTTAAACTAAAATTATGATTATATATAAATTATATAGTATTTAAGTTCAGTCGCACCTATAAATAAATGCTTCAAATCATAGCCAGTATTATCTTTTCTCAAAGTTCCGAGCATATCAATTACACTACCATTCGCCAAAACAACCTCAAGCCCTAAAACATAAACGTGTGAATACATATATCTAAATTCTATGATTTTTAAAATTAAAAAATGAGAAAAAAGCATATACCAAGAACAGTTCCGTGAAGAGATCCATAACGTACTAGGCGCAACCCTCCGGCATTAGTAGAAATGTTTCCACCAATTTGGCAGCTTCCCTTTGCACCCAAGTCTAATGGCATAATAAAGCTGAAACGAGAAACAGATTAGAATGTCACCAAATGCTTCAGAAGCAATATTTTGGAAACTGAACCGGTTCAACGGGACTCAGAAACTGGATAACAGCGTAATTAATTTAATTTAGCTACCAAGAAATAAAACACCAATATCTTTCTCGATTTGTTGGAAAACAATTTCATATGTGTATGAGACGTCCACCATTCAAATGTTATAATCTACAAACAGAATACTTTTTGCAAAAAAAAAAAAAAAAAAATTTACTAAAAACCGGTCCAACAGGTTCATCGGTTCAACGGCAATTCAACAAAAAACCAGCCGGTTAAAGGTCTGGTTCCAGGTCTGGTCTGTTTTTTTAACAACACTGTTCAGAAGGCTAATAATGAGAGGTTGTATTTTCATACACTCCAAAATGATATTACCCTTTTTTGTCTAGGAAAGAAATGAGATTTTCCAGTATACATCCTGCGTCACATACCAGTACACCGCTGACCTACAAAGAAATTACATATAGAAATTAGCAACCAAAAAAATCAAATAAAAAAATATGACTAAGGCTTCAGATTAATAAAAAGAGAAGACTGACCTCCTACCTGGTCAAAGGAAATAATGCTATTCATGCGCCGAGTACTGATGATGATCTGCAAATTAGTCACGCAGTAATAAAACAAATGAATTTGAAAGTAACGGAAATGTTACACGCCTGTGTTACCTCATCAAACACGGGTACACTTCCTCCGACAAGACCCGTGTTTCCACCTTGAGGAACAACCGCCAAACGTCTGGAATTGCAATACTCAAGAATTTGAGACAACTGCATGTCAAACACATCAACTGAAAATCACTATATGCGATTCAGACTAACCTAAACATCCACGTTCGACAAAACAAAGAAGATATGAACCTCTGTTGTGTTCTCAGGCTGCAGCATAAGCTTACTTGACCCTTTGTATTTGTGCATCCAATCTGTGTTTGCAGTCTGCAGTTCTTCGTGGTCTTGAATAACTTTTTTCGCCCCTAATATCTTCTCAAAGTAGATCAAATCATCATTATTGATGGTTGAAAAACTAGGGTTTCTCTGAACTAAGGTTGAGGCCACTGATCCAAACTTTCTGTGATGAATTGCAGACATGTTCTGCATGCGAATTAAGGAAGATTTCTGAAGATCCCATCTATAACTTGCAAGAAACCGCTTTAGAGGTGCAGAGGCATAATGACGAGTAAAACCTGCAACAAGACATAAATCAAACATGGTTAACATAAACAAGTCATAAAACAGTTCAATCAAAAAGCAAAAACTAATGTCAATGAAAGGGTTATCCACTACAATCAAGCACGAGGCCTCCGCATGCGCAGGGTCAGGGTATGTCGGCCCAACTTGGACCTAATGTACGCATTCTTACCCTATATTTATGCGAGAGGTCTGTTTCCACAACTCGAAACCCGGTCACATGACAGCAAACTTACAGTTGCTTTGAGGTTCGCGCGCCTTTCTAAACTTATCAACATATCAAAAAGGATTTCCTAATTACAATAATACAATCCCAAATTTTAGGTGTGCAAAAAAAAAAAAAAAACCGATCCCCAAAAACCGGGTCGAACCGGAGTTTTTAATAAATTATTCCCGTTTTACCCTATATATTTTATAACATTTACAAAGTCATCCGACTCTTACATCCAGTCCGAACAGTGGACAGATAAGGAGACCGGTTCGACGTCCGGTCCTGAAAACATTGCGTATTCCTAGCCGTAAAAAACCTAACCGAACAAAGAAAACAAAACAAACCCATATCCGAACCGATGAACACCCTAAATTTAAACCCAAAATATATATTTTTTCCATAACCAAGAAAGCAATTCACCTAAATGTCTGTAAGTCAGTTAATCCCAACAACCAACAAATTTTTTTATTATTATTATTTAAACCATATTAATAACTAACACACAAAGAATCAGCAGCTGCAATTCAAAACCTACAAAAGCAAATTTAAACCTAGAAGAATAATTAACTTCTTAATAATTGCAAACTACTACATTATTTAAAAAAATAAAAACTACAATCGGTTAGGGCAATGAAAATAAAGAGGTGTTTGATACCTGAAGTTGAAGACGATCGATTAAGTTGACTGAAATTAGGGATGAATGGGCGTTGATGAAGAATTTTGTTGGATGAATGCTTTGTTTGGTTGAGTTGACGATACGCAACAGCAGCAGCAGTCTTGTGGTTCTGCATTTTTTTGGTTGATTGTTTGTTCTACTGGTACTCTATTGTTACGTTACGTTACGTTACATAGGATAAAGTTTGATTAATTAACTTGACAATGGATGTTTGCAGGTGATTACAAAAGGGATTTTGTCGTCATTTTTACATAGAGGCTAACGATGAACTCGGATATGATAGGCTTATTCGGACAAAAACACAAGGTTTTAATTATGAGAAAGTATCTATTAATATATATAAAAGAATTGAACATTGCTGACGTGGCGTGCAATGGTGCCTTCAATCTCTCCATGAAACTGCCACGTGGCATCATAATTGAAAGATTTTAGTGTTTTTGAATTATTTCCTTTTTTAATTAAAAAAAAAAGATAAACATAAAACTCTAAATTTATCTCTCTATCTCTCAATTCTCAATTACTAAAATTAAATTGAGTTATTTTAAGAAAAAAGAATTTAAAAACAAATTTAAATTTTTCTCTCTTATGTTCCTCCCATAATTTTTAAACGTTAATATCTTTTATATTCGAGATTTTTTAAATAAAAAAATTACACCAAATTAACGAGCGTTTTATTATCTTTCCAACGAGTACCATAGTGCTATATAAAAAACGGAGAAAAAAACGACTATTTTTTGTGGGGTTATGTTCATACAGAAAAAAACACAAAATGTTTAGGTTATTCATTAAACATGTTTTTTTTAAACCAGGTTCTTATATACGATGTTGAAATTCAGCCAATCGCCATGCTATCATTGGAATTTTACTCTTCTAAAGATGGATAGGTATACCTCATCAAGAGAAACTAGGAGAAAGAATCGCGCAACACTGCAACACATGATGTCACCTTATAGCAAAGTTATTTTTTTTATTTATTTAATTACAAGAGTAATAATTATTACTATTAGTATTAGTATTATTAGAATGATTATATTTTTCAACACTTATCATGAATTCTACATCTATATAAGTCAAAGTCATATTGTAACATATTTTAAATTACGTGAAGATGATTATATATTGAAGGTTATCCTTTTAATACTGTATTATGTTTAATATGGTTTATGCTTTTTATTTTTTTAACTTTTTAAATAAATGTTTTTTTAACTAAGATTGATTATGTTTAAGTTATTTACTTTTTTCGTGATTTGGGTTTTCTTCTTTTATCATTTTTTATTAAATCATATTAAATTTTTCAATCCCGGGACCTTCCCGGGGTAATCAGCTAGTAATATATATAAAAGAATTGAACATTGCTGACGTGGCGTGCAATGGTGTCTTCAACCTCTCTATGAAACTGCCACGTGGCATCATCATTGAAAGATTTTAGTGTTTTTGAATTATTTCCTTTTTTTAATTAAAAAAAGATAAACATAAAACCCTAAATTTATCTCTCTATCTCTCAATTCTCAATTACTAAAATTAAATTGAGTTATTTTAGAAAAAAAAAAGAATTTAAAAACAAATTTAAATTTTTCTCTCTTATGTTTCCTCCCATAATTTTTAAACGTTAATATTTTTTATATTCGAGATTTTTTAAATAATAAAATTACACCAAATTAACGAGCGTTTCATTATCTTTCCAACGAGTACCATAGTGCTATATAAAAAACGGAGAAAAAAACGACTATTTTTTGTGGGGTTTTGTTCATACAGGAAAAAAAACACAAAGTGTTCAGGTTATTCATTAATCATGTTTTTTCTTTTAAACCAGGTTCTTAAATACGATGTTGAAATTCAGCCCAATCGCCATGCTATAATTGGAATTTTACTCTTCTAAAGATGGATAGGTGTACTTCATCAAGAGAAGCTAGGAGAAAGAATCGCGCAACACTGCAACACATGGTGTCACCTTATAGCAAGGTTTTTTTTATTTATTTAATTACAAGAGTAATAATTATTACTATTAGCATTAGTATTATTAGAATGGTTATATTTTTCAACCCGGGACACTCCCGGGATAAAAGCTAGTACGATATAAAGTTTCTTAACGTAAGAAGTGTAAGAAGCCACGAAAATACGCCACCTGTCAACTTAACCAAACCCCAATTAACCTAACTAAACCCTAACTAACTTCCATTACAGTTAAACCCAAGGGCAGATCAGACTTTTTTTCTCTGTAATTACTATAATCACGTTTTTTTTTCCTAAACGATCTCATAACATACGTGAACGTTTTCAAATTCGAATTATACTACATCAGTCGATCAAACACATTATTCGAAGAACAAACAAATCAAGTACACCAAATAAAAAACTAAACGTAAATGTAGAACAGCGCAAAAAAAAAAACGATTATAGAGAATCAATCCAAAAATAAAAAAACAGAGCATGGTTACTGAATGTAAATGAAAAAGATGGAATGTATAAACGTAAATGAAATGCGCTGATTTTTTAAAACCCACCACTTGAAACATGCTCTGGTTTTTATATAAAAAAAGAAAAAGAAAAAAAAAAGAAAAAAACAAAGCATGAGACTGAAGAGAAATGAGAGATGATGAGTTGTCCAAAAAATGAGTGCGTCCAAAATATTTAAACATTTGTTCAAAAGTATAAGTGCGTCCAATTGAAAACAAACAATTCTCTGCAAAAAAATAACAAACAATTGAGTGCGTCCAAATTGAGGGCATCCAAAAAATTGAGTGCGTCCAATTTGTAACTTAAATTTGTTGAATGCGTCCAAACTTTACAGCTAAAGATTGTTGTAAACATGATGCCCTAGTTAATTCTTTATGTTATATTCACTGCTATCTTAAATTCTTAACCAACGAAAAAGCGGCAAAAAGGACAAATAGAGGATCTATCAAGCATCATATACTATATCACTAACATACACAGTTGCATCGAATCAAAACTCAAATGCGGAATTCGATCAAATAAAGTGATTGAAGTAGATTCCATCAACACAATGACGAACATAAATGACGAATTTGAAAATTTATCAGAACTCACCTGACGATAGTCTAATGATAATGAATCAGCGTGGAAATGAATAGATGCAGCAGAGAATGGAGGTTGTTTCTCAGGTAGAGACCGAGCTTGCAGGTTGTTTATGTAGGTGTACTAACTAGTGTGGATTCATTATACATTGAGTGCGTCCAAACATTATATTGAGTGCGTCTGAATTTACAAGAGTGTGTCTAAACATACAGTGAGTGCGTCTGTTTATGTATTTGACTCAGTATTTAATGTCTTTTTTAGACGCACTTTATAATACAGTGAGTGCGTCTGTTTCTGTCTTTGAGTGTTCTTAATCTGAATCTTTTTCAAATCCATTTTTTTCTTTAATATTATATTTATTAAAATCGTATGTTTTTTGAATATTATATGCGTTGATTGTGTTTTTTGAATAAGATTAATGTGATTTTAAAAATTCGAATGCAATGCTCTTGTTTTTTGATTTTTCTGCAAATCACGAACTGTTTATGATTCAATTCAATGTTTTTGATTGTTTGATGATTCTGAACATTTAATCGGTTTCAAATATTTGTTTAATAGTTGAAATAATTTTATTTTGATGTTACGTTTCGATCAATTGTTGAATCTCTGTTGTTACGATTTCTGCAAATTAAAACGTGTTTTCCCTAATTTACCCTTGGTTAGCTTAACTGAATTATGATTAGGGTTGTTAATTACCATCTTACCACCACCTAAATCCAATGGCTCAGAATGCTTCTTACGCTTCTTAAGTTAAGACGCTTTATACGTTATTTCTTCCCTTTAATTATTTGTCATTCTCGTTTCTGGCACTAACGGAATTCTGTTAGTCTAGTTAAGTCAGGGGTAAAATTATCAACTCACGTTTTAAAGTTTTAATTGCCAAAATCATCCCTCCTTTAAAATTAAAAATTGAAATATTAAAAGAAATATAAATATTATTAATAAATTCAAGTGGGCCCACCCTCTACCCCACCCATTTCATCTTATCCGCTCTAAGACACTCATCACCCATCTCCACCATGAGAAAGTTTAGTGTAAAAAGTAGTTTAACGTAAAAAAAGTATAATAAGTATTTTGGGCTTTTGATCAAAATAAATCAATGGATGAGATTAAAAGAGGAGGAAAATGGCAAAATAAGTATAACACACAATGGTTGAGTTCCACCCCCATTTTTTTAACGTCAATAACTTTTTCATACGACATTATTTAAAAAAACACACACCATAAAAACAAGCATTTTATCCTCTTTCATTTGCATACTATATTACTATATTTAAAAAAAAAATTGGGTTGATACTATTTGCGTCTAAATGTAAAAATTTGATATTATTACTTGCGTTTAAACATTCTGAATGTAACAATAGTTTTTTTTTTTTTTAGTTTGTTTCTTTATTGGGTGGAGAGCCAAGTCGAATTCGAATGCTTGATAATCCAATCAGGTTCTTGGTAATCGAATCGAACCAAGTCAAATTTCGTATCTATTTAACTTTTGGTTTCGGGTAAGGCTTATGGGTATGGAGACGCCCCCCCCCCCCCCCCCCCCCCGTCCCTGCTTTTTGCCCCGTCTCCCCCCAGCACACCGCCCCTTGCCCCGTCCCAGCCCCCCCCCCCCCCCCGTCCCCACCGTTCCTCTGCGGACGCAAGAGCCTGACCAATCAGCGATTTTTGATTTTTTTTTTTTAATTCCAACGGTCACTAACGGCTACTTTTTTTTTTAAATTTTTTTTACCCCAAAACCAAATATATATACACTACCATTCATTTTAAACCCACATAAACAACCAAAACCAACTTAAAACTCTTCTACTTTTCTTTAAAAAAATACACAACAATGTCATACCTACCAATGTTTGATTCCTCGTCTTCGTCGAGCGAAGAAAACCGGGTTTTTGTGAACGCGGTTTGGGAATCGGCACAACTAATCGTGGCGGAGGAAGCCGAGGTGAGCTCGCAACCGCGACAGAGGCAAGCGGCCATAAACAGAGACCGGGAGGGTAAGTTTATATTTTATCTTCAAATATATATATTTCATACTTTATTTTTTAGAAACTATAATTTTTCTTCAAATACATATGTAGGTGCACACGAGCGATTAATCAATGATTACTTTGCCGACCAACCGGTGTATACGGACGAGATGTTTAGGCGGCGGTTCCGGATGAGCCGTCGATTGTTCGTACGTATTGCCGATGATTTGGCGAGTTGTGACCCGTATTTTACATTACGGCACGATGCTAGAGGCAAGCGTGGGTTCACAACTTATCAAAAATGCACGGCGGCATTGCGGCAACTAGCTTACGGGACGGCATCCGACTCGTGGGATGAGTATTTACGGATGTCCGAAAGAACGACACGTGATTGCTTGTATAAGTTTTCCAAGCGCGTTGTCAAGATCTACAGCAAAAAATATTTGAGAAAACCAAACTCGAACGATATCCAGAAATTGTATCAGTTCCATCACGAAAGGCATGGTTTTCCAGGGATGCTTGGAAGCATCGATTGCATGCATTGGCCGTGGAAAAATTGCCCTAATGCGTGGCGTGGCATGTTTTATCGAGGCGATCAGGGTCACCCGAGTATTATCTTAGAGGCTGCCGCGTCACAAGACTTGTGGATTTGGCATGCCTTTTTTGGTGTTCCCGGTTCCAATAACGACCTTAATGTTCTTAACCAATCATTGGTGTTTGATGATGTGAGAAAGGGAACCGGTCCGGATACAAAGTTCACGGTTTCGGGGGTGGAGTACAAGCACGGGTATTATCTTGCGGATCTAATATACCCAACCTATTCTACACTTGTTAAAAGTATTAAGCACCCTCACGACGAAAAAAGAAAGAAATTTGCAAAATGGCAAGAAGCGGCGCGAAAGGATATCGAACGAACTTATGGGGTTCTTCAAGCGAAATGGCACATCATCGCACACCCGGCACGTGCCTTCACACCAAAAAAACTTCGTTATTGTATGTACGCTTGTATCTTGTTGCATAACATGATCATCGAAGACGAAGGCCGAGCTATTTGTGAGTTCGATGAAAATGCGGTGGAGGAGAATACTATTCCGGATGACGAAGCGCAACAAGAGTTAAACGATTTCGCGTTACGTAACGAACACATCCATCATCATCTACAAGCCGACTTGATCGAATATATATGGAACAACGGAATCGACTATTAGTATTTTACTACTTAATTTTAGGTTGGTTTGTTATTTTTTTTTAATTTTTAGAATGATTTGTAAGTTTTTTAATTTTTAGGATGGTTTGTAATTTTTATTTTAAATCTACTATTTATTTGAATTTTATTTTGTTTATTTGTTAGTTTTATAAAAGTAGTTAAAATTAATTTTTATAAAAAAATAATAGTATTTAATGCTTGAGACATGGGTTTCTCATGTCTCCACACCCCACCCATGTCTCAAGCATATGAAGACATGACCTTGCCTAGGTGACATGAAGACATGACATTTCTCATGTCTCCACACCCCATAGCCTGCGGTCTAGACCGTTCTGCGAGTCTCGGACCGAACACACTCGAAACTCGAAAGCGTGGTTACCACGTCATTCATCTTCCTGCAACTTCTCTTTACTTCCATTGTTACTCCTCTACTAACCTTCAGTCCATTAAATTAACTAAAAATCAACACACAATCACATCAACATTTACATTAACATGAGGAAGCGAGACTTAGCAATCCTAATGCTCGCAGCTTTCGCTATTTTCTTTTCTCTTCAGGTAAATCAATCACTTCACCTCAATTAAAATTTCATGATTACTTCATTAACAATGTAACTGATCTGTTTTTATTATTATTATTTGAGACACTAGCATGAAGGCGATTTTTCATTTAAAGAGGCGTGGTATCATTTATTAGACGAATATCCGATTAAATACGAAGGAGAGCGTCTTCCTCCACCGATTGTGACTGATCTTAATGGTGACGGCAAGAAAGAGGTGCTTCTGGCTACTCATGATGCTAAAATTCAGGTATTCTGTGTTAAAGAAAGGTTGTGAGATGGAATTAATTGAACAATAACATACGGTTTAATTCCAAATCAAATTACAGTTCTCACGCAAATTCTGATTCCATTCCAGGAAACGAACGCTGCCTTATGGTTTATGTTAGAGTTATTTAGGTGTAGATTTGAACCAACTAGGTTGTAATACAGATTCTCAAACCTACATTGTTTTTGTAAGCGTAGTCTTGGACAGTTAACATTATTAACTTGTTTTACTCCAACTCTGTTTATATTTGCTGCTCTAGCCAAACATACATTGAGGCTCTTTTGCAGTTGGTATGAAGCTATTGATCTTTGATTCTTTACCTTCATGCTTTGATTCACTCAAATAACTTGTTTTTGTTGGACTTGCACCTCTATGAGGCACAGGCCAAAATTTACTTGTGATGAGAGGCTTAGGCGGGATTTGCTAGACTCTAGACTTGTACCTCTCTGAGGACATGGTTGAAGATAGGAGTTTGTGGAGACGTAGGATTAAGGTTAACGACTTTTAGGAGGACGGTTCATTTTTCTATTAGATACTCGACCTAGGGGTTTAGCTTTTCATCTTTTATTGATAGCCTATGTGCGTTATCTCTTGTATATGTGTCTATATGAGGTGTTTTGCACTTTTGTATATTTTTATTTGACTATTATGTCGGTATATGGTTTAGGAGCCGGGGGTCTCCCTGGAAGCAGCCTCTCTATCTCATGGGTAGAGGTAAGGCTTGCCTACATCCCACTCTCCCCAGACCCTACCAATAGCTTAGCTATAGGTGGGATTATACTGGGTACGATTGATTGATTGATTGATTGATTGTCTTCAATCTACAACGCTTGCAACAATGTTAATGTTTTGTTAATCTGGTTTCATATCATGAAATTTGTATATTACTGTGTTTGATTCAATGGAACCTTTGGTGTTAGATAACAACACATCCTGGGTGATAAATGACAATAGTAGATGATTAGATGGTTCGTATGGATAGTTCGGTATCTAGTATAGTACTATCTGTTCTCCAGGAGGTTAAATCTTATATTTTATATAATTAGCCTAGTGTTGGGGACTTTCTTGTTACAACCTAGAGGTTATATATTCAAATCCCCTATTTGAAATGCACTGTGAATTACCAAGAATATGTCAAGAGGGTGAGGTGGAAGGGCAGAAAGATGGATTAAAGCAGCATGTTTCTAGTGCTTGGTTTCCTATCATGCATCATGAAATTAGTAACCTCATGTTGATGATTTGATAGGGAAGACAAGGGTATTAATGGTACTTCATCAAATAGGTATATGGGTATAAATTATAACGCATGCCTACCAAGTAAGAATATAGTATTTTAAGTAAGCATCTCTAACATGTAATTTCCTGATGTTAATATAAAGTAGTTTGAATTATTAGCTTTGTCATTGGCAGCATTACTGTTTTATGATTTAAAAGAATATTGGGAGAAAATAGTTGACGAAACTTTCATAGAACAAGTGTTTAGATAATTTTTTCTTTAATGGCCAAGCCAAGACCACAAAGTTATTGAGAAGACAAAGGCGGGTGCTTCCGAATATACAATTTAATCACAGAGCAGCACAAGATAAAGCATTGTGATTTGTTTCTCTGATTAGCATGCTCAAGTCAACAACAAAATCATCTGACATGATATTCCTCTCTTTCTTAAGGTTTTGCTCATATACTTACAACATGGTTTTTCAAAGCCTGATACAGAGAATATTCACCATTCGTGCTTGTTATAAGGCACTACAAAACTCAAGGACAAGTTTTATGCAATAAGGGGAAGAGGAACGTATTACAGTCAACTAAATATTAATTTGGATACTACACAGTACATAGAACTTATGTGATCATTTATATGTAATTGCTCAGTACCGTACGTAGTAAGTAGCAACCGTGCAGGATTTAAGTTTCTACTTTTTTTAGCTTTATTAATTACTAGATTACTCACTGGATATCATTAGTTGAGCAAAATCACAACATCATGACATCTTGTAAAGTTGTTCTTAGTTTTTCAAACGGTTGTAGGTTTTGGAGCCTCACTCTAGGCGAGTGGATGAAGGGTTTAGTGAGGCACGTGTACTTGCTGAGGTGAGCCTGTTACCTGATAAGATCCGGGTTGCTTCGGGCAGACGGGCAGTGGCCATGGCATCAGGGGTGGTTGACCGAGCATTCAAACCTGGTCAAGTACAAAAACAGGTCTTGGTTGTTGTGACATCGGGCTGGTCAATCATGTGTTTTGATCACAACCTCCAAAAACTATGGGAGACAAACGTTCAGGTGAGAGCATAAAGTGAAATTTTGGAATCTCAGATTGTATGTTCAAGTTGGTCATATTTTCACCTTGTGTCACTTTATCCAGTCTTTTCTTTATTTCAGGAGGACTTTCCACACAATGCTCACCATAGGGAAATATCTATCTCTGTGAGTAATTATACATTGAAACATGGAGATGCTGGGCTTGTAATTGTTGGTGGACGAATGGAAATGCAGCCACATGTATGCCTTTTGATCTCGTCTGTTCTTTGTTTTCATTACTGTAACATTGTTATTTCTCGGTTAATACATAACATGCACTCATTTTTTTTTCATGATTGTCTAATGGTGAACATTCATATTATGTTGTATTGTTTCAGATGCACCTCGATCCTTTTGAAGAAATTAAAATAGCCGAGGAAAGTGTTGATCAACATAGAAGAAGCGCAAGCGAGAAAGAAGTAAGAACTTGCAACTTAATTTCTCTATTTGAATTCCCTCAGGTATATATTATTTATTCTTATATTAATATAGGATAATGATTTTACATGTAGTCTGCAGATGCTGCAGGGGCTGTGGATTTACGCCATTTTGCATTTTATGCTTTAGCGGGGCGAACTGGTACCCTCCGCTGGAGTAGAAAGAATGAGGTAAATTGAAGGTTATATTTATTTGGATGTATAACACATTAACACTTAGGCACCAAACGCAAAAGCGCACTGCTTTTCGTACCCCGAGGCTCAAATAATTATTTAACTTTTTATATATTTCCTATAGGGTTTCTAACATCATTTACCCAATATTTTGAGACAAGTAAGCTTTACATATGTTTTAATATGGAATTGCATACATGTACAACCTAAAAATCAAAGCTAATGCACAACAATACGGAAAAATATATGTGGCCCGCGCCTCGGTTAATTTTTTGCCAAGAAATTGCGCCACTCGTGGGATTTTTTTTTTAAAAAGCGCACCTTAAGCGGCCAAAAGCGCAGGGCCTTGAGCCTTGTTGAGCTTTGAGCCTAGGCGCGCTTTTTTAAATCAAGGACGTGGGTTGTAGCATACTGTTTAAATGAGAATTTGTTTCTACTTCGAATTAATGTTGAGCATGAAAAGTATATTGTCTTAAATCTTCTCCATTTACTAACAATTAATATATGTAATAATAGAAAATTGAAGCAGCTCCATCAGATGAATCGACACTAATTTCACAACATAATTATAAGCTTGATGTTCATGCTCTTAATAGACGCCAACCAGGAGAGGTACTCATTTTACAACATAAGTTTGATATAAACGTCTTGCGAAAAAATCTGATAATATTACTTTTAGCTGAACATATTTCAACTGTAGTTTGAATGCAGGGAGTTTAAAGAATCAATCCTAGGAATTATGCCACATCACTGGGTGCGTCCAAAGCTTATATTTTTCAAAATTTTTATTTCCAAAACTTTTTTGTTTAAATCAGCTGACAAGTTCCATCTTGAGCAGGATAGGCGGGAGGATACACTGCTAAAGCTGGCACATTTTAGGCAGCACAAAAGGAAGGCAGTGAAGACAACACCTGGAAAAGCTTCAAACTACCCGTTCCATTACCACAAGCCAGAGGAAAACCATCCTCCGGGGAAAGACTCAACCAAAAAGATTTCAAATTTGATCAGAAAAGCTGCAAAATTTGCTAATTCAGCCAAGAGTAAGAAGGTGAAATTCTAATAGTGGTGTATTTAGTAACAAATTAGACGTGGGACCGATATACATTGCCAGATATTTTTGGGATTGAAGATGTTCTTATTTGTTTGTGAAAATTGAAGCCATTTTTCATGCAACCAAAGGAAGTTTATTAAAGTTTTCTTGATAAAACCCTTCTTATGATTGATGCAGGCATCACCATATGTTCCCACAATTACAAATTACACACAGCTATGGTGGGTACCGAATGTCGTGGTGGCTCATGAAAAGGAAGGGATTGAGGTTTTGCATTTGGCATCTGGTCGCACATTATGCAAGGTAACGCCACGTTGTGTCATTATATGTAATTGAGCTGGGGGTCTCACTGGAAGCAGCCTCTCTATTCCTATGGGGTAGAGGTAAGGTTGTCTACATCTTACCCTCCTCAAACCCTACCTTAGCTTTGCTAGCGGCGGGGTTTACCGAGTACGATGATGATGACTTCTCTAAATGTTTTTATTCATGTCTCATCTGTATACTAATTATATTGACTTGTATATTTGTATTTAAATTTACTTTGCAATTTTGTTCTTCTAGCTTCATCTCCTAGAA
The DNA here is from genome assembly GCA_028751855.1 of Ambrosia trifida. Taxonomy (NCBI): domain Eukaryota; kingdom Viridiplantae; phylum Streptophyta; class Magnoliopsida; order Asterales; family Asteraceae; genus Ambrosia; species Ambrosia trifida. Next base: position 97,867,771 of record CM054123.1, on the reverse strand, counting down.
GGTGGCTTGCATGCTGATATCAATGGCGACGGAGTTCTTGATCATGTCCAGGTTTACAATCCTTCATTTAAGTGTTTTTATATTCTTAGTTTTTTTAAATAGAAAAACAAACAATTTATTTGATCTTTGCATAAATCTTGTGATGTATCATGTATGCAGGCTGTTGGGGGGAATGGTGCCGAGCAAGCAGTTGTTAGCGGGTCAATAGAAGTGCTAAAACCGTGCTGGGCAGTCGCAACATCTGGCGTACCCGTACGAGAACAACTTTTCAATGTTTCTATATGTCATCACTTTCCTTTAAACTTGTTCCCTCATGGAGAATACGCTAGAAGCTTTGGAAGAGCTCTAGATGTAAAGTCACTTGAAGTAGCAACACCGATCCTCATCCCAACTAATGATGGCCATAACCATCGCAAAGGAAGCCATGGAGATATCGTCTTTTTAACAAACCGTGGGGAGGTATATATCTTTTAATGTTCTCGTTTGTTTAGCAAATTGTTGGAAACTAAGGGGGTGGGGCGTGTCATGTGTGACAGGTAACGGCTTACACCCCAGGTTTGCATGGACATGATGCGGTTTGGCAATGGCAGCTGTTGACTGGTGCAACATGGTCAAACCTCCCATCTCCGGCAGGGATGATGGAAGCGGGTTACGTGGTCCCCACTCTGAAACCGTTCAATTTGCGGATGCATGATAATCAGCATTTGATCTTAGCAGCAGGAGACCAAGAGGCTACAGTGATATCTCCTGGTGGAAGTAAACTAACATCGATTGACCTTCCTGCACCGCCAACTCATGCTTTGGTTGATGCAGATTTCTCAAATGATGGCTTAACCGATCTCATTGTTGTGACGTCCAATGGGGTCTATGGGTTCGTTCAAACCAGGCAACCGGGTGCATTCTTCTTTAGTACACTCGTTGGCTACCTGATCGTTGTGATGGGGGTTATTTTCGTTACTCAACACATAAATTCAGTGAAAGGAAAACCTAAAGTTCCCTCGGGCCACATTTAAAGCTCATGATGCTGATCTTGAAAGATTGACCAGAGTTGTATACAGAGGCGAGTCTTAAGATTAATAACTGATGTGTTTATTTTTTATTTTGGTTGAGCTCTGTTTATATATATGTGTATTTTTCTTAGTAAGTTGGTTACAAAAAGCCTTAAGAGGCTTATAGTATAAGAGGATTTTGTATCACAAAAAATATGATCGCCACTCCGCCACCAGGCACCATCTTTCTTCCTCCAATGACTATAACTTCCCACCGGCCACCACTGCCAAGAAACCGCCACACCTTACCCACATGGCTGCAGTCCCACTAATCGATCCTCAAAAGCCAGGTTTGTCTTTAGATATATGCTGCCAAAATCTCCAATCAACATCTTTGTTGATTCTTAAAACAGTTGTGAAAGGTCCTTTCTGTTCATGAAAGGTATCGGTAGAGCTAGAGCATCTTTCAGTATGTGAGGTGACATGGCGGCATCTGCTTTTGACCGCTCAAGATTCAGAAAGGAGATAGTATCGAATTCCATTTCTAACTTGTTGGTTTGTGAAATTCATCGAAATTAGAATATGAATGTTAACCGTTTCTGCCACAAATTCCATCGGTGTACCACTACCGCTACCACCAATCCCTCTTCATTGTTGCCGCCGTGACACAGCCAGTAGGGACAGACATGGATACATTCGAGCCTGACGAGGGAAAGGCCCACACTCAATTTCAACCAATAAATAAATCCACTTTTTCTTCAAAATTTGAGAGGGTAATAAGTTTATTAAATCATATAACACTTCAGGTTATCAACATAATGCACAAACTAATGAAACTGATTTAGCTATCACCATACTTCAAAAACTAATGCCAATAAGAATCATCTATCATGTAGATTGTAAAAATCCTTAAGATGTGTTTTCCAACAACACGAAAACCTGATTTGACCAACCCGTTTTGACCAGTCTGTTTCTACCCCGATTGAGTAAAAACCTGTATCCACCACGGCTATTTGTATAAGCAAACCATCAGTCTCCAAGTTATGTTTTCACCAGTAAATTTACACTTTATATGCCATGAGGAAGAAAAGTTAAAACTACTACAAAAGATAATACCAAACAGTTTGCCTTCATATTCAAATAGTACCCAGGAGATCTTGCAACACACCGTTCCTGAAAGCTGCTTGAAGATCTACAAGATATAAAATCAAGAAACCTTGATGATTAAACATTATAGTAACCGAAGACCGTAACTAAGAAAACAAAAAGAAAGGCTAACCATCAGCGCCGCCAACATGCTTCCCGTTCACAAATATTTGAGGAACAGTGCGACGGCCAACCTGGTCTAAAAGCACATCCTGGATTTTGTACCCATCATCTGAAGATAACATCGGTTTCGGTGTTTTGACCATCAAACATTATATTATTCCCCATTTAATCATCTCAAGAAAATGTTGCAGTTTAGGGTAAGAGAAAGATTAGATAATAAGTACCTCGAAGATCAAGCTCCACGACATAAGGCTTCTCTTTTAGTTCATTAAAGACGTGTTTTGCGAGCCGACAGTACCTGAACTCACGACATAAAACACGATAACACACACATGAGCACCCACTAAGTATTCTCAATTTTGTTTAAACAAAGAAAATGAGTTGTGTATCTAATCTAATCTAGTGGGAAGACGTAGATCAATATGCTTTCTTCGCAAAAAGCATCTGTTACAACTGATTATTTACTTGCTTTCAGACGTACATTAATGCAACATGTCCTAATATAGTATAGATGTTCCATAAAGATTGCCAAACAATAATCGGGATGAAGTAAGGAAGAGTATATGCAGTAAGAGATAATACCATCAAAACTACTGATGTCTCAATTGATCATATTGTGCTAGCTTAAGATGTCTCAATGGTCAATCTAGGAAACCTTCTAACATGTTAAATACAAATATGTAATCAGTTAATAACTTAACTGTAGATGACAGAATGTATCACCGAAAATCTTCAGATGTATCATTACATGAACTCATCATGCTAAAGAAATGTGGATCAAAGTTGATTCTCGGTTCTCAAGTGATAAGTCCCAATCGATAATCAAAGGAACGGAATATTATGGCTAACTCCCACAAGTTTCATTGATGAAGAAACTAACTCAAAACTTCATACAAATCCTTACCGATTAACATAGTATATATAGCTAACCTAAACATGTAAGACTATAACTAGGATATTATTAATTAATTAATTAATTAATTTACACAAATAATTATCTAACACACTACTTCCTAACTAAATACGTATAAAGATTTAGACAATTATCCACAAATTAATAAATATTCTTGGGCACGGACACGATAAGTACAACTAATAATTTAAACCTTATCACGTTTGAACAATTAAATTAAACCATCTATAATTATCCAGTCCTTAACTGCCTACTTTGCCTTGCACGCCAAGTCGGCTTCAACATGTTCGGAATTTCCAACAGCTTCCCCTTTCGACGATCATCTAAACGGATATTCCTAAATGTTAAGGGCCAAAGGGATCACAATGCACATAAATTTCATTAAATTAGCCCTCAAACACTATCACTCAAGTCTTATTAACCTAAATAAATCCTAAAAATATTAGCAGAATTAAAAAAAAAAAAAAAAAAAAACTACTAATCTTAGGGTTTACAATAAATCGATTTCCAGTAAATCACAATTGCAAACAAACAAGAGCAACAAAATGAATGCTTTGAACAATAATAATATGAATTATACAGATTGAAAGAATAGAATACTAACGGGCAATAGGATTTGGAGAAAATTACGATCTTATTGGAATAGATTGCAGTCTGTACAAAAGCTGATGGAGTATTGGAAGCTACGACTTTTGTAGAAGCATTTATCATCAACAACAGCGTGATTATTAATAGTATGAGTCCAATTTTACGGTTATTATTATTATTTGTTTGGAACTCCATTGTCGTCGTCGTCTTCATCTTGCTCGGCCTTGTTATTTCTGTTGCGTCTGCTATGGTGATATTATTTGTTGTTTGGGGTTTCTTGTTTCGGCCTCTTTTAGTTTTCAATTTTATAATTTTGTCATAAATCGAAGCTAATTGATAACCGAATTGAATCAAATGATAACTGAGATATTTGCGGTTATGGTTAACGTTATTTGATTGACTGATTAATCGGTTATAGTTATGGTTAAGAGTGTTATATAAGCGAATCGAAGAGAAAAATATTAAGACATGTTTTTAAATTATATAAAGTATACACGTTTAAGGAATCAAACTCTCTACAAAATGTAGAGAATGATTTTTACGCTTTATAATAGTTTTAAAAAGGTTTGAAAATTTTATTTAAGGAAAAATTGGATTTTAATAATCAAAACTTAAACATATTGACCACCAACGATCTCAACTAATCATTATATAAAGGAAAATTGGATATTTACTCGATGATGGTGGGATTTGGTGCATTTGAGAGACGACGTTTGAACACCCTTGATGATGGTGACCCTAGGCTTATCTGACGGGTGATGGGTGAAAACCCTAGCTTTTAATAGCAATTTGAGGTTTTTGTTTTATGATCATTTTCACTCGATGATGGTGATCCTAGGCTCGTCTGACGGGTGATGGGTGTAAACCCTAGCTTTTAATAGCAGTTTGTGGTTTTTGTTTTATGATCATTTTCACCCTATAGTGTCCCTAGGCTCATCTGACGGGTGATGGGTGTATAGCTTTTTATAGCAGTTCGTGGTTTTTGTTTTATGTTGATTTTCACTCAATGATGATGGCCCTAGGCTCATCTAAGGGGTGATTGGGGAATTAGTATTTGTGTCTCGACTATGATTGGTATATGCTTCATCAGATTATTTTGCAACCTTTTTAAATGGTATGTATTTGACTCAATGATGGTGGTCGTTGGTGCATTTGAGATGTGATAGAGGTGTTAACGTCCATCTCTTGATGATGATGATGATGATGCGTGTAAAAGACTCCCATTTTTTATAACCTAATATGTTTGGTTAGTCGGTTTCGGTTTTGCAACTCAAGGGTTCAGAGTGATAAGGACACCATAAAGATTTTTATATTCGTTGCTTTGGCGTGGCAGTCTTGTTGATTGCAGCCACAACGAGTTAATATGTATGGCCTCCAATTATGTCATACTATATGAATAGGAGAAATTGAATTTCTCTGTTTATTAATTTTCAAACTTTATGAACAAAAAAATGGTAGCATTTTAAGTTCAAGTTTCCTAAAAAGGGTATTTTCATCTTTTGTGTTTGAGGGATTTTGGGTTGCTTCATTCATCTTTTAAGAACATGTTAGATATTTGGTGATTAATAGAGCAGAGTGACGCAGAACTATTTATTGACATGATTCGTGTGTGTTATAAAAATGTGAATATCGTTAAAAGTTAGATTAGTGTTTAATGTATCATAAAGTAGAAATATTTGTTGTATATGTTGCCCTTTTGTGATATGAACGACATTTCGATACCAAATTTCTCAAATTTAAAATCGGCTTAACTTCATGGTGTAAAAAACCTAGTTCAATTGACGTATATTATTATCTACATCTATACTACATTACAAAAGAGGAAAAATGTATACAAATGTAATTTTACATAAATTTAAAGATGGCATAACAAAAGTCTCATGCTTAAAACCCAAATATCATGTAATTTTTCCCTTTCTACCTTTATCCAAAACCTACGTGTACACATTTTTTTTATCATAACCTCAAATTACCATTAATCTATATCCAGGACCATCTCCGAAAACCCTTAAAAATCTTGGGGCCTAGGGCGAGTATAAAAACGGGCCTCACTAAACTTAATTTTTTTACGCCCCCTTCGAATTGATCGTAGCATTTACAAATTTAATCTTTCTAAATTATTTTCATATTAGACTGCGGGGAGTGGAGGGGGAAGGGGGGGCGTGCCATGTGGATTTTCTTTTTTCTTTAAATCTATATCATAAGTGTATTAAATTTATTAAATTTAGACAAATCTAATAAAAAAAGTTTCTACAGAACCGAAGATATTAATTAAGTATGAGAAAAAAAAACCCTTTCAATTCCCCACCTAAATCTGATTTCATTTTTTTTTCAAGTTTCAATAAAAAGAAAATGCTATAATATTGCTACTACCATCTCTCTCTCTCTCTCTCTCTCTCTCTCTCTCTCTCTCTCTCTCTCTCTCTCTCTCTCTCTCTCTCTCTCTCTCTCTCTTCCTAATCACCCAGATACCATACCTCCATTGTACCACCTGCTTCAAGTCTTCAACCAATGTCCTTGTCGTTATCCGCCGTTAACCACCAATGCATCTCTGTTTCTTTTTAAATCTATTCATTTCCCCTGTCTCTTCTTATTCTTATTTCAAGTTTTCAACTCAATTCCAGATCTACCCTCTTCATCTTTCACCAGGTTTGACTCCTTTCTCTTGTTTGACTCAAACTAATATAATTTTAAAGAATTTCATGCCCCTTAGGATGGGGCCTTGAGCCGTCGACCACCCGGCACACCCTCTGAGCCGGCCCTATCTATATCTAAATTCTACAATCTATATTATATTAGGGTTGGGTTATTCTACAAAGGCTACAAAAAATGAGAAGGGTGAGAAGCCACTAGAAAATGACATGTGTCCAAAGGATTAACAAGTGAGAGGGTAATTTTGTCAAAAACATATGCACATGCAAGTCACATGCCATTTCCATCTTCATTTTTAAATGCCCGTAACTTTTTTATACGTCATTCGTTTTTAAAAAAAATTATACCATAAAATTGAGCGTCTTTTTATCTTTAATATGAGTACCATATTGCTATACTTTTGAAAAAAAAAATTCAAAACCCACTTGTGTAAGACACAATGGAATGTAAAACACAATGGAATGTAAAACACAATGAACACCAATTAAATATAGGGTATAAAACACAATCAAGAGTCTAGTAAAACACAATGGACGACATACTAAAGACACAATGAATAGAAGACTAAAACACAATGAATACTTTTGAAAAAAAAAAGTTGAAAACCCAGTTGCGTAAGACACAATGGATGACATACGAAAGACACGATGAACAGAAGACTAAAATACAATGAATACTTTTGAAAAAAAAAGTTAAAAACCCAAATGTGTAAAACACAATGGACGACATATAAAAGACACAATGAACAGAAGACTTAAACACAATGAATAATAGACTCTACACAATGAACAACATAATAAAACACAATGTACATCTAAATACAAAACTCATTTGCGTAAAACACAATTAAAAGCATAATAAAAACACAATGGACAAAGTTAAATCATGTGTAGACTAAAAAAACATAAATAACATATTTATAAAGCACACATGCATACTATAACACAATGAACGAGCAGAAAGACACAACGGAGAAGAAAACCCATTTAGCACAAAAAAAAAATTTCAATTTTAATGTAGCAATGTGGTACTCATATTAAAGATAAAAAAACGCTCATTAATATGGTGAAATTTTTTTGAAAAAAAAATGTCGTATGAAAAAGTTATAGACGTTTTAAAATGATGGGGGGAATTGACATGTGCATTGCATGTGGAGAGAGAAAGTCAACAAATGTGGTTTTCCTTTTATGTCATTCCTCTAATTTATTATTTATTCTTTTCAAACAAACTAATCTCAACCCTTCAAATATATGATCAATGGATCACAATCCTTCTCACCCTTCCTAGAAAAAGTGTTTTGTGTATTTGATCCTAACCCTATTATATTATAAAACATTTGAGAAGAGTATCAAACACAATTAAGTAATTACCACATTTTTTTTTAAAAAAATTGCAATTTTATGTACAAAATTTATATATAACAAAATTATACAAAAATGTTTCTACACATACAAATATATACCTATACACGTTAAAAAGATTGTTAAAATCAATAAAAGTCAAACTTTACGCAAAAAAATAAAAATAAATTTGTGATGCCTTTTCTTAAAAAAATACTGTGCGCATGAATTGGTTCAAGAATCCAAACCAAACCGAAACCGGACTCTAAAACTGATCTTTCAAACCGGCGAAACCGTGGGCCGAACCAAACTGAAACCGGTTCACGAACCAGTTCGGTTCCTAGAAAAAAAAAACAATTTGTGCACGTCTATAAAGTTCTCGGGTTGTGATGTCTTATGTGGAATATTTTCAACTAACCTAAGTTCCAATTTCACTTTTCGATGCCATTGATAGAAATTTATGGTGCACTTAATTAGCAGTTGTATTGCATTGCTTTTATCATGTGAAAAAACTTATGGGTATGCTTCTTTGCAGGTTGATTACACATAAGTCGTTTCAACCTCCTCTTAGTATGGATCTTATAAAGGTCCTTATGATTTCTTCTGACATGTATGTCAAATTGCATATTGTATATAGAACGTAGCATGCTATCATGTCTCCTTGTAGCCTTTAAAAAATTACCACACTGCGAAGCACAAGTGCTTACATACACACAAACATACACCTTACATATTGATTCTTTTAATCGTTTTAAGGTTAGAATTACGTTTCCGTCCTGTATTGTCGACTCTGTCGCAACATGAGGTTCCCTGCTAGTAAATGATAAAGTAGAACAAAACGTTATTTTTTTCTGCTTTAAATCTTGTATAGATAATTAACCAAGGAAAGAGGCCGGCTTGTGTTCACACATGCTTCATCATTTCAGTAATGTCGATATTATACTTCTATTTCGGTAGATTTTCAAATTTTCATAACATATTTAGCTACACATTTAACTTCTTTTCACACTTGTCATTTTTAGTAAGTTCGTAATGGGCCCAATTTTAAGTTCTACTATATCTATACATATAATATTTAGGAGCAATATGGGACACTTGGCAATCATTTAGGCTCCTAGCATTTAATGGTCATCCCTCATGGCACAATGTGGTAATTTATAAAATTTTCTTTTTTTTTAATCAAAAATCGAGTAAAAATATAAAAACCCTTCTAAAACTCACGGACATAACATAACCCTCATTCATCATCGCCTCCTCTAACCCAAAACCCTAATCATCAACTTCCAGCGGCGATTCTTCAAATCAAAGCATCTCTTGCCGTGTTCTTCATCAAATCTTCAAGGTATTCTCTCTTCTATTCTTATGTCAATCAATGGTCCTTCATATATGTGTTTTTTCTTATTTTTTTTCGTTTTTCTTCCTGATTTGTTTGTCGATTAATTTTTTTTGTGTGTGTTTTGTTTGATTTCAATTATTTACCTTATAATACTTGCGTTTAAGTCTATTATTGGTCAGGTTTATTAATATTTAGTTTTAGGGTTCATGTTTTAGGGTTCGTGTTTTAGGGTTGATGATGGGTTACGGATCTGTGATTAGAGTAATAATAGGGGTTTTGATTACCGGGTATTTTTATAGGGTTCAACTGATGATTATTATGGAAAATATATTTTTGGTCTGTATTTAGCTTTAAGGTTTTAGGTTTATGATTCGATTCAGGTTTTATAGAAACCTTAGAATGGATTGTTATGATTTAGTTTTTTATTAGTGGTTTATGTTTTAGGTATCGATTTATGTTTTAAGAAATAGTTTATTGGTTTGATAGTATTTAAGCGTTCTACTTAGATTGATTTTGCATTTATGTTTGAGGTTTGTAGTAAGGTTGAATGTTTTAGGTTTATGAATACGTTTCAATTAATGTTTTAAGGATAGCTAAGAAAGGATTCTTATGATTTAGTTTTTGATCGATTCTTTATGTTTTAGGTCTCGACTTATGGTTATGAATCGTACTTGAATGGTTTGTTATTCTTTAAGCTTTCAACTGAGAATGATTTTGCATTAATATTTTAGGATTCTATTAAGGTTGAATGTTTTAGGTTTATGATTAGGTTTTAATTACCTTTTTACATACATCTAAGAATGGATTGTTAAGATTTTTTTTTATTAGTCGTTTATGTTTGAGGTATCGATTTCCATTTTTTAGGTTTCAACTGATTTTATGAGGTTTCATTCATTGTTTTACATACCTACAAATGGATTCTTAGCTCTGAAAACTTATAATCAAATGGTTTTTAATGTTTCCATTTACTGATTTATTTTTCATACTAACTCACTTCTTTCTAATACAGATTGGTAACTGCTTGTGTGATAATGACTTACGGTTTTTGGGTACAGTCAGAAGCCAACGATCGTATTTGCTTGGTAATATTTGATTTATTCATTTCATTAAAAAAGATTTATAATGTTTATTCATAAATATAAATTTCTTTATGAGTTGTAGGCTTTACCTGAGGAGTACACAGAATGGGTTAAAAAGTATAAGTATCCAACAGGTGATTGTACGATTCATACACTGGATGAAAAAAGATTTCGCGTTAAGGTCATGCATATAGCTGGGAAGTGGTTTATTTGTGACGGATGGAATCACCTAATGACTACATTAAATTACCCATCCGTTTGCAACTTTGTTTTTCAATACGAATCGGCCATCAACTGTTTCAATATGATTACGTTTCATCAAGACGCTATAACTGCACCTGGTAGATTTTTCTACTGCAAGATTGATGACCCTCAAACTGATGAAGAACGTCTGGTATGTGTTTTGTAATATCATTTAACTACATTATATAACACACTGATCATATAGTAATATGTATTAATTTTTCATTCCATTTGTTGCAACTTATCAGCATGTCAGTTGCTTTGTTATGCATGGATTATACAACCGAACCCTTCCGTTGGAACCAATTATAGTCAACTCATTCCCAGGTCATGTTTTCAACTCCAAATTCCTCATTTAATTTGATATTTATTAAAAGCAAAACATCCATAAAACTGTATTGATTATATAGGTTATAATGCTTTATCATTCATATTGTATGTGAAATCTTAATTTAAATAAAGACTTTATTTCCATTAGATTGTTTAATCTCTTTTTCAATGATTAAAAGTAATATTAAACGGTGTTTGCTTCAGGTCATGTTTTCCAAATCCAGCTAGAAAACGATGGTGCTGCTACTTACATAACTCAAGGATGGCGTTATATGAAGGAGATTTTTGAGATAACCAAAGATCATCTGATTGTTTTTGAGATTTACAATGAGGTTTCTTTCTCAATTTGCAAATGTTTATTGTATTACTTTGTATTTGGAAAACATCACAATTAACTCTATACATTATTTTTCATTACTCTTTAAACTTTTGATTTTTGTACTTTGTTACACAAGCAGAAAACATATGACTTGACATTTTTTAAGAAAGGGAAGCTTACTCTTCCTCCCGATTTGTGGGAGGACGTTGACAATTCTGAGGATGATCATGGCGAAAAGGTTAATGAAGGAGATGATATGGATCATGAGGATGATCAATCTGCTGCTATCGAGGATGTAGGTTGTTGTGATAATTTCGGTGTTCTGGTTGTTTTCACAGTTGACAATCATTATGTAAGTTTCTAAAATTTAACTAACCGTATATTATAATCATATTTATGCATATGTTAGTTTGTTATTGCTTTTGAAAATTATTTGTTATTTTTTAGTTTATGCAGGCCGAATTGGCAAGACAAAATGGTATGAACAGGCAGATGGGTTTGACAATTAAAGATGGTGAGGGTTACAGTTTGGGAGTTTCTGTTGGTGTAGATAGTTCGAGGTCAAGTAAGCGTTACTACATCAAAGGTATGTCAACCTTTGTTGCTTATAAGGATCTGCAGGCAGGTGATCAGATGCATTTCCTTTTTTTCCAGAATCGAGGTTTGTTAAAGCTCTCTAAAGTAGTTAGGGTTGCTGGTAATTAGTTCTGTTAGTTTTGGCAGTTTTGATGGTGAACATAACATTTTTGGTGGGTAACTTTTTGCACCTTAGTGGTGGTAGTTTTTTTAATATGGTTTACGTTTAGTGGTCACATACATTTCCACGTTTTACAGGTTTAGTCAACTGTGGGTTTTTGGGGTTGATGTGTGTTATAAACAGTACTATTATGCTATGGTTTGGTGACAATACATATGATACTTAATATGATGTTCCTGGCAGTAGTCTAATAGTTACAATCACTTTTTATGATGTATTGTTATTAGTCGTATATATTAATGTTTTTTGGTTGGTTGCTAAACTATTTTTAAAAAAAAAGTTGTTATAAACATTAAGTTTTGAAACATTACAAAGTTTTAGGTTTTGCCGGATTAAGTTTTTAAAAGTAAATAAATATTTGACATCCTTGTAATTTATCAATTGTCATTACTATTAATTACTTTGATATTAAGAACAATAACTTTTATGAATCATTGTTAACAAAGTCAAAATTTAAGAGTATTATTGGTAAGTAATAATCAACATAAATGCTTTGATTAGTCATTTAAACTTGAGTTGACTTTTTAAAACAGTCAACACATTAAAGCATTTAAAACCATTTTAAATGTAAATTTAATCTGGTGTTTTTTTAGCGTTTTAAAATCAATGCTTTGATTAGTCATTTAAACTTGAGTAGACTTTTGTTCAATTTTATATAATTTATTAAAAACCTATCGGCTTGAAAAGTTAAAACCTTATACTTCTAACTTAAAAATGGAAACATGTAAGAATTGAAATTTACGATTTTTTATTTAATAATAAACATTAAACGAAATTTAACTTAATCATGGAAACACTTAAATGTAAAATCATTTTCATTCCAATTATAAATTTACGTTACAATAATTCACTAATCTTTACTAAAATTAAATAAGTCAACATTTCTTATTACATCTTTACGTTACATTATAAATACAGAATAGATTGTTAAATTTTGATTAACGTTTCGATCAATCAAATCTTCGTAACTTTGTCAGGTATCTGTATCACTACTCTTTCTAATTAGAAATTGCAATGTTAATTCATTTATGTTTAAAATATTAAAGGGTATGTAATACCTTCATTGTCAACAAAGTTGCAGCATTATGGATCCAAACAACATCACTTTTTTTAAAGAAATCACTTTGTGTATGAGTAAATACACGATCAAAGTTAAGGTGCTTAGGCTTTGGAAGCTAGCAAATCGAAAGATACCCGGAGAAATTATTTCTCTTCATATGGTTCTGATGGCTGAACAGGTTATGTTTTTAACATATTCGGTTTTTATTTTTTTTAAATTACGTTTTATTATTTCTCTTTAAGTATTCGGTTTTTACGTTTTTTTTTACGTTTTGTTTTTTTATTCAACACAAAATGCAGTGTCTGTGAAGGTTAGTAGTTTAGTTAGTGAATCATGTATTCAGATTAGATTTTAATGTAGTTTATTCTAACAATTTCCACATGCCTTTTAATATTGTAGGATTTTTTTGGAGAAAACACTGCTCCAGAATCATCTTCTAGAGTTAGTTTGATTCGTGATGAAGCGGAAGTAAAGCGTAGCATGGACAAAGTTTATTTGATGTGTTTTGCGATTTTCTTTTCATTTATGTTTGCTTTCTTTATGCGACAATTTTCATATAAATAAAATGTGTGTTGACATTTGATGTTTGTTTTTTAGTTTTGTATAATTTGTACATGCTTGAATAGTTTTTTGATATGCCACATAGTTGTTGATACTTTATAATTGGAGAGTTTGATTATAATTTATTACTTTAAATTCAAATTTCGAAATTTAGTATTTTCGGAAAATTCAAATTCCATTTTCACGAAAATATTCAAATTCAAATTATTTGCATTCTTTAATTATGGTAAATCATTAAAAATATTTATTATCTGTTTTAATTATACATTTAATACATATGACTCAATGTTGACCACAATTATCTATATAAAAGACACTAAACTCAATCAAAAAAACATAAAAAGCTTACACAACAATCAAACATTCAAGAGAATTCCGGTTTGCTCTTTCGTGCGCGCTTCAGTCTTCTTTTGTACAAGTTTATTGTATGTCATTCTTTTCTTCTATCAGTCCATTTTTAGTACTTTACATTGTTATTATATCTAATTTTTGTAGATAATAATTGATTATCTATAAAATTTCTAGAAAATCATTGATTATTTCTATGTTATGTTCCTTTATAATTTAGTTTTACTTAATTATTATTTAGGTGAAATGGGACGTAAAAGACTGTCTACCACCTCAAATGATAAACGAACACCGTTATCTAATATCTCTAACGGTAAACATATGTTTTCATCTTTATGAATCGTATACATAATATCATGCAAACAATTTATTTTTCTTCACAGTTATCTCCAATGAACAAAAAATTAAGAATGCGGCCGAGTGTCGTAAACTTAGGAAGTTATATCTAGATGCCAAGAGAGGCAAGATCAATAATCATAATAATGGAATAGAAAATGTACCACCAAGCGTACAATTTAATCGTGAGTCCATTGGACCTTCACACAATTATATTCATCAAAGTTCGTTTGTCCAATCAACTTTCAATTTGTCTACACCAGGTAAAATTTTGTTTCTCCGCTCATTATTTTTATATCGTTGTATACCGTTTGAACTTGACATGCCTATTAATAATCAGATTTAATAATACGAAATTATTTTTCTATTTTATTAAGGTCAAGTGCAACAAACTCCTCTGTCTAACATCTCAACTGGTATCTTTTATAATTTTCATGACATATTTTATGTTACTCGAAATTACTAATTTGGTTATTTTTTTGGGTATAAGACTATTATTATTTAATAATTTTTTTATATTGTTGAAGTCAAAAGTAACCTTTCCCGTGATTGGCGAATTTTTGGACAATTAGAATTTGATGCTAAGAGACAGAATATTAAGCAATCTGGAAATACTAATCCGTCAACATCCACTAACAATGTATTTTCACTTGATATATCTGCCTTTAGCTCAACCTTCAATACTCCATTTAATGCATCTTTTTCCGGTAATAGTTATCGTTTCCATTCACTAATTTATAACATTTTATTAACTTCGTAATTTTTTTTATCTAATCGTAACTTATTTTTTTACTTATTTATAAACAGGTTCAACAGAACGTACTCCTTTGTCTAATATTACAAACGGTATCATATTTCTATGTTGCTTACGTTTGTCTTTGTAATGTTATAACACTCTATAACTAAAAGTTTATTTACTATCTAAACATTACAATTTTATTTGTATTCATAGTGTCAGTGCATGATAGTAATAGACCAAATTCTGTCGAGGCTAGAAGTTTTAGAAAAGCACAAGTTGATGCTAAAAGACGTAAACTTAATTCTGTTATAGGATTGCGGAACCAATCCATTGTTACATCTGGTACCTCTTTCTTTAAATCCATTACTTATATAAAGTTGTTACTTTTATTAATGTTAAACATTAATTTAAAGTATTATATTTAGGTTCAGGTTTTAACTTTGATAGACGCGCAAATGCAACATCTTCTGTTCAGACAACAAGCATGAATACATCAAGTCATAATTCCATGTTACCAGAATCTTCAATTTTAAGTAACGTAGAAAATTGCAGCAATGGATTACGAAGTAATCGACGTTGCATCTCACCTGTTCGCATGGTTAGTTTGTCAGACGAAGAAGATATGAATCCGCAACCCATGTTCAATTATCAATATAAGGGTGTCTCTAAAGGTAAATGTTATTTTTAATAAACCAATTACGATTTTATTATTTTTTAATTTAACGTAATATGAATTCAATTTATTCTATTCACAAGATTATTTGGATCACGGTGATCAAACGGTTGTATGTGAGATGTGTAACGCCAAACTGTGGAAATCGGAAGCTGGCAGATCACTACAAGTTAGTGGTAGAACATGTTACTATCTATGTTGTGGTTATGGAAAGGTGCAACTTCCAGATTTCAAAGAAAGCAGTGTCGATTATCAGAATCTTTTTAAGAACATAGACTTCCGAAGCAAGTATTTCTTAAAGCACATTCGAAGATTCAATTCTATGTTCTGTTTTACTTCACTGGGAGGCAAGGTCGACTCAAATATTAATAAAGGCAAGGCTCCCTTCATATACAAGATAAGTGGTGAAAATTATCATGCCCTGGGTGGTCTTCTTCCTAATGATGGGACAAAACCAAAATTTTCTCAGTTGTATATCTATGACACTGAAAACGAAGTCTCTAACAGGAGTAAAATTTTCAGGTAATATTTTACAGTTTATTAAAATAAATTTTTACTTATAGTTTGTTTTTTTCATATAAAACAACTGTTCAATTTTTGAAATTTTAATCTATTTATTACAGTAAGGAAAAAGGGGACTCTAACAAAATTGATGAACAACTTGATCTTGAAATCATTCAGTACCTCAAGTCAATGTTAGACTCTAAAAATCAGCTTGTGAAAAGCTATAGGAGTGTACGCGATCGATTTAATGAAAATTCTGAAGTTAACCTTAAGTTACGTCTTATTGGGAGGCGAACTAAAGATGGTCGACTATACAACTTATCAACTTCAAATGAAATCGCTGCACTTATACTTACAGACAATGATGATGAGATTGACAATCGAGATATTGTTGTGGAATCAAGAAAAGAAGGTCTTCAGCGGATAAGTGAACTTCATCCAAAATATTTAGCTCTTCAGTATCCACTGCTTATTCCATTTGGGGAAGATTGTTATAGGGTTGATATACCGCATCGTGAAGAAAGGAAGTCTAAAAAGAAAGTAGACTCAAAGTGTTCAATGAGAGAGTATTTTGCCTATCATATTCAGGACAGAGTTGGTAAGTTCTCTTTGATTTTGAATGCAAGGCGCCTTCTTCAACAGTTTTTGGTTGACGTTTATACTATGATCGAGAGTGAGAGGTTGTTTTATGTACGTTATCAGCAACAAAAACTTAGGTGTGACTCTTATTCCAGTCTTCAAAATTTGCATCAAAATGGACCTACAGATTTGGCAACAATAGGTACACCTATAATACTACCATCTTCTTTTACTGGTGGTGCACGTTACATGAGGGAAAATTATCTTGATGCAATGGCCATTTGTAAAAAGCATGGATACCCTGATTTTTTCATCACAATCACATGTAATCCGAAATGGCCTGAAGTTAGAAGGTTTCTGAAGGATAAGAAGACAAATCCTGAAGACAGACCAGACATTTTAGCCAGATTATTCAAACTGAAGCTAGACTCACTGATGAAAGATTTACGTGATAAAGCAATATTAGGGAAGACTTCGGCAGGTAACATACATTAATAACTTTGAATCATTCTTTATTACCGTAAGAAACTAATAAAATTAGTGAATATATTTTTTGTTTTATCTTTAACCAACTTTTTTATTTACAAAATTTTAATTTTAATTTTAGTACCATTTATTTTTACAGCTGTTTATACTATCGAGTTCCAAAAGCGTGGTCTTCCTCACGCTCATATCTGTCTCTTTCTTAAAGATGAAAGCAAGCTTCCGACGATTGATCATGTTGATCGTTTAGTTTCTGCTGAAATCCCAGATAAGAATTTAGATCCTGAGTTGTTTAGTCTTGTGAGTGACTTTATGATTCATGGACCATGTGGACCTGAATATCCCAACTGCCCGTGCATGATTGATGGTAAGTGCTCCAAGAAATTTCCAAAGAAGTTTTCTCCGGCATCAATGATAGATTCAAAAGGATATCCGGTTTATAAAAGAAGAGACTCAGGAGTATTTGTTGAAAAAGGAGGTGCTCAGTTAGATAACAAAAATGTGGTTCCTTATAACCCAACACTTTTGAAGCGTTATCAAGCTCATATTAATGTTGAATGGTGCAACCAAGCTGCTTCAATTAAGTATCTATTCAAATACATTAACAAGGGACCGGACAGGGCTAAAATTGCTTTTGTAGAAGATGATGGAGAAGGTCAAGAAGTACAGCAAAGAGATGAAATCAAAAAACATTATGATTGCAGGTTCCTTTCAGCATGTGAAGCTTCATGGAGGATACTTAAACACGAAGTGCATTACAGATACCCTCCAGTGATTAGGCTTCCTTTTCATTTACCTGGTGAGCAAACTGTTGTATACGGTCCACAAGAGCAACTTCAAAACGTACTCAACAAGCCATCAGTGTCTTCTACAATGTTTCTACAATGGATGAAACTAAACCAGGATGAACCTGTGGCACGTGAACTGAGCTACATCGAAATCCCAAGTAAATTTGTTTGGAAACCTGATGAAAAAAAATGGGATTTTCGAAAAACAGGTAAGGCAATTGGTCGTGTTCATATGGTTAATCCATCAATGGGTGAGGCGTATTTCTTAAGAATTCTTCTTAATAAGGTCAAAGGTCCCAAATCTTTTGCTGAGATAAGAACGGTGAATGGAAAAGTTTTACCAACATATTGAGATGCATGTTACGCTCTTGGCCTGTTGGAAGATGACAAGGAATATATAGAAGCTATTGAGGAAGCTCATTATACCGGTTCAGGATACTGTCTTCGTAATTTGTTCGCGATGATGTTGTTTTCTAACAGCTTATCTAGGCCTGACCATGTTTGGGAGAACACATGGAAGTACTTGTCAGACGGTATTATGCGTAGACACGAAGACGTTTTCCAAATTGAAGGTAAAAAAATTTATAATTCAACATTTTATTTATTTTACGTTATTATTAATTCTTTAATTAATAATTACAATCTTTATCGTTATCAGGTTTGTCTCTTCCTGATGATCAAATCAAGAACCTTACGTTGCTTGAAATTGAGAAACAGTTAATTCGGAATAACTCCAGCCTACGTAGGTTTCCTTCCATGCCTTTTCCTAATAGTGATTCGATTGCATCTGCAAATAACCGTTTAATACTTGATGAACTCAATTATCAAGTAAATACGCTGACTGAGGAATTTCATAGCAACGCAACTTCTTTAACAGATGAGCAGCGTTTAATTTTTGATGAAATAATTGATGCGGTTGATTTTAACAAAGGTGGGCTTTTTTTTGTTTATGGGTTTGGAGGCACTGGTAAAACCTTTTTATGGAAAACGTTGTCTGCTGCCATTAGATGTAAAGGCCAAATTGTTTTGAACGTTGCATCTAGCGGTATTGCTTCTTTGTTGTTATCTGGTGGAAGGACCGCTCATTCTAGGTTTCGTATACCTTTGAATGTTAATGAAGAATCCGTGTGTTCTATTAAGGCGAATAGCGATGAGGCAGATTTATTGAAGTAGACTAAGTTAATTATTTGGGATGAAGCTCCAATGATTCACAAACATGCTTTTGAAGCTCTTGATCGCACGATGAAAGACATCTTGAAATCAAAGGTGTAACACCCCAACCGATGGCGGAAACATCGGGGTGCCACGTATTGATGATTGTTCAGTAGCTCATGGAGAATAATAAGTTTTCATTAATTGATTTAAATAAATTACATACAATTGTTCTACAAGAATTCGTACATCAAATTGAATAAACTATGCACATATCTTCAAGCAATTCTTCAAGCAAGTAGGACCTGAAACATGTTAAGTTGAAAATGTTTGGGTCAACAAAAGTTGGTGAGAATTACATAGGTTTTTGAGAAATAGTTGATAACAATAGTTTGTACAACACTCAGGGTTGTATGATGATAGAGTATGATACCGACATGCAACAATGCGTCTTTGTACAACCAAACCTTGTGTCGACTGATGACTAACTCGCAAGTTAGTTAAATGTTATTACTGTTATCGATCATCCCTGAGTCTATGCGGGTGGGATGGGTTTGTCAGACCTATAGCGCTATAATCTAAACAGGCGGCTTGATCATTGTTAATGATTGTACTGTGTCTTTTTGTTACAGTCAAATGATAGAATGATGATGTAATTGAATCACAAGCAAATATGAGTAAATGATAGTATAAAATGTTTAAACATGTTTCACCCCAAAAATAGTGAAAATAGAGAAAAGGGGCTATGTAAACTCACCTTGGTAAAATGTTATATCTGTTGAGAAATGTGTTGACCAAATGTATCAAGTATCACCCTAAAATGAGGTAATAAATATGTCTAAGTCTATCAAGTCTACAAATGTATAAGTTCTAAGGCTTCGAATTGGGGATAATTGCTCGTTTGATTATTATTAAAAATATTCGCCAATTGAGAGAAATTTAGTAAATAAATAACTAAAAATCTTTTTATAAATGTTAAATCTAGGATGGCCACAAGAATGTGTTTAAAGTATAAAAATAATTTTTGTAAAATTATTTTCTTTAAAATAGATTATTAAATCTATTTATTACAAATTGTCAAAACTTAACTTTAATATTCAAAAATACTAAAATTAAAGAATTTATATTTTAAAAATCATATTTCTGTTCTAAATGATTAAAAATAATTTGTATAAAATTTTGGTGCAAAAATGATGAAAATTGGATTTATTATGATTTAATTATGATTAAAACTAACAAAAATTGATTAAAAATATTAAATAAATGATTTTTCTGAAATAAAAATCATTTCTGAAAAGCTTAATGTTATAAAAGCTTAGGATAATTTTTGTGGAAATTTATAAGATTGTTTTGATATATAAATGGATTTTTACAATTATAATAGTATAAAAATGATTTAATTATTATAAATATTAAATAAATGAATTTCTGAAAAATAAAAATTGTAAATAAAACTTTTATCTCAGATTTAATAAATATAATTTTTTTTAGAATTTATAAAATAGTTTTAATATTTAAAAATGAATTTATGAGATTATAATGTATAATATATATCTAATTGGTTTTAAAAAAAATTACAAAAAGATAAATGGTGGCAGCCGGGTTCGAACCCGCGTCTGCTTGGTGATAAGGCCACAACACGACCATTTGGTCTGGGACAATGTTTATGTTGAACTCTGTATAAAATTAATTAAATACATAATGTCAAACAGAGTTTATCCCCAAATCCAAAAGCACGAACCCTAGTTTTCTCAATTGATCACTACACACGACATTAACCCAATTAATCATGGGGTTAATGTCGTGCATAAGCCGATTAACGAAACCCACACAAGAAATTCAACTTACAGTTATGAATTGAGTATGAATGCCGAGTCAAAGTAAAAGTCAAACGACGAACAATAATAATAATTAGAGTGATTCAGAGATGATGGGAGGTTGAGAGAGAGTTGTGAGCGAGTATACAAGGTTCGCAGAGGGTCAATTTATAGTGTGGAGGCTTCAGTGTTCGAATTGGCAAGGATTGACCAAGCATTCATTGTATACGCGTATGTTTGATTAATTGGTCAAATTGATTGAAATTGTTCGGGTAAATGATGAGTATTAGGCCGGCAATCATGGTCCATTGGTCAAAGATAATTAATCGTGGCTAAATTACTTAATTATGGCAGATTACGATTTAAAAAGAAATAAAATCAATTTGCTGTTGCTGTGCGCGTGCAGGAAGAAGCAACAGACCAAGATTAAAAAGCTTTTAAATATTAGACGATCTGGTTTAAAACCAAACAGATGGTGTAGCCCGGGTGGTTAACGCGTAGTGTGGAGCGTGGGAGGTCTCCGGTTCGATACCCGGGGAAACCATTTCATTTTTTGTAAAACAGCTTTGAGGGAAGGGGTGTGGGCTGTTGGGTTTGGGCCGCCCTCTTGGGCTCAGCAGGGCCCAATCCGAGTCTTGTAAGGGAAAAGGGGAAGGGAGGTTTGGGCTTGTCTTGGTTGTTTGTTGGGTTAAAGTTTAACCAACTAGCTCTTTTTTTTTTTTTATCAACAATATTATGTATAATAATTATTATTATTATTAATTATTACTATTATATATACATATATATAAGTTGTGAACGAGGAAAAATAAAGACTTTACCACATTTTTTTTTTTTTTTTTAAAATGTAACAAAAAAAATAAGGGCGTTTATATAAAAATTTGGGGAAAATTTTCGCGATGTTACAGTCTCCCCTACTTTTAGGAACTTCGTCCCGAAGTTTATTGAAAACACAGGGTTGAAGGGGATTGGATAAAAATTAGGACAAGTGCGGCTTGAAAAATTTTATGTTAGGGCATGACAATGAATAGAGTAACCTGTCTCGAATAGCTTGGATAAGAGGCGTGTTACGTGTGAGTTTGAGCTACTAGACACCTAGAGTTTACATTTGGTTAACTACCGAAAATTTTGATAGAATTCCACACCACCTTAACGTACCTGTAAATTCACGATTACGTTCCGGACCGTAATCACTAATTTACCTTACATTAGGGTTTTGCGTCCTTCTATGACTCTCCGATTGTTGAGCAGGTCTGATAGTCTCCACCAGTCGTTGAGCAGGTGGTAGGGCCTCTCCCGACTGTTGGAAAGACATGATGACCCCTACCAATCGTTAAGTAGGTTGTTTTGGTAGTCAACTATTTGTTGTACAAGTAAGCACGTATGATCATAGATATAGCAATTAGTTCATATTAAAGCAAGCATGTACACAGATGTTATGATAATACTTGAATTTATTACTTGAATCAAAAGCGCCATTACATAGAATTGAAAGCAAACAACATTTAAATGGTGGGACTTGCTGTTAAGTAGTTGGAGGGTCTTGATCTCGGTTTAGTTTAGGGCATCGGTTACGGTAGTGATTTGGGTTATAGCATTGACCATAGTTGTAATTACCAAGACGTTTAGGATTAGTAACCTGAGCAGGGTTGTGGATAATCGCAGTCAGTCGGGCATCAACACCTTTGTTGTTTTTGTTGTTGCTGTGGTTGGTGTTGTGGTTGTTGTTACTTTCCTCTTGGTTTTCACCACTGTTATTGCGAGTGCTACGACGTGGAGACATGATCCGTAAGGGACACAATGAAGGTTCAATGTGGTATGAAATGAATGAGGTGATATAAGGAATGTAATCATTTATTCATTAATTAAAACGAATAAACGAAAACGTTGACTTATCAAAGATTCCAGATTCTAATAACATATGAAGACATGCTTTAGCCTATAAGTGAACACTCATCCCGAGAATTCCCAGGTAGGCATCCGGGTCCCTCGTCTGATTGGGATATATGCGCAATGCCAGCCTAGACAGAAGACTCAGAATACAGGCGTTCACCCTTCCAGATTGCACGTGTTCGTTATTAAAATCTAGAACTTCGACGAGATCTCAAGGTGGTTCAGGTTAAACCTGAGGATTTTGCCTTATTAGTCTAAGGGTGAATCCAGTGATGGCGAGCAACCTTCTTGTAGGGATGAGAGTAGGGATATGAAGTAGGAGGGAGATAGAGAATAGCAAACAAAAGAAGCAAGTACTGGTTAAATCCTATGGTTATAGACTAGATTATTTCTCTAATAACCTAATTCCCTATAACCATGGCTCTGATACCAATCTGTAACACCCCAACCGATGGCGGAAACATCGGGGTGCCACGTATTGATGATTGTTCAGTAGCTCATGGAGAATAATAAGTTTTCATTAATTGATTTAAATAAATTACATACAATTGTTCTACAAGAATTCGTACATCAAATTGAATAAACTATGCACATATCTTCAAGCAATTCTTCAAGCAAGTAGGACCTGAAACATGTTAAGTTGAAAATGTTTGGGTCAACAAAAGTTGGTGAGAATTACATAGGTTTTTGAGAAATAGTTGATAACAATAGTTTGTACAACACTCAGGGTTGTATGATGATAGAGTATGATACCGACATGCAACAATGCGTCTTTGTACAACCAAACCTTGTGTCGACTGATGACTAACTCGCAAGTTAGTTAAATGTTATTACTGTTATCGATCATCCCTGAGTCTATGCGGGTGGGATGGGTTTGTCAGACCTATAGCGCTATAATCTAAACAGGCGGCTTGATCATTGTTAATGATTGTACTGTGTCTTTTTGTTACAGTCAAATGATAGAATGATGATGTAATTGAATCACAAGCAAATATGAGTAAATGATAGTATAAAATGTTTAAACATGTTTCACCCCAAAAATAGTGAAAATAGAGAAAAGGGGCTATGTAAACTCACCTTGGTAAAATGTTATATCTGTTGAGAAATGTGTTGACCAAATGTATCAAGTATCACCCTAAAATGAGGTAATAAATATGTCTAAGTCTATCAAGTCTACAAATGTATAAGTTCTAAGGCTTCGAATTGGGGATAATTGCTCGTTTGATTATTATTAAAAATATTCGCCAATTGAGAGAAATTTAGTAAATAAATAACTAAAAATCTTTTTATAAATTTTAAATCTAGGATGGCCACAAGAATGTGTTTAAAGTATAAAAATAATTTTTGTAAAATTATTTTCTTTAAAATAGATTATTAAATCTATTTATTACAAATTGTCAAAACTTAACTTTAATATTCAAAAATACTAAAATTAAAGAATTTATATTTTAAAAATCATATTTCTGTTCTAAATGATTAAAAATAATTTGTATAAAATTTTGGTGCAAAAATGATGAAAATTGGATTTATTATGATTTAATTATGATTAAAACTAACAAAAATTGATTAAAAATATTAAATAAATGATTTTTCTGAAATAAAAATCATTTCTGAAAAGCTTAATGTTATAAAAGCTTAGGATAATTTTTGTGGAAATTTATAAGATTGTTTTGATATATAAATGGATTTTTACAATTATAATAGTATAAAAATGATTTAATTATTATAAATATTAAATAAATGAATTTCTGAAAAATAAAAATTGTAAATAAAACTTTTATCTCAGATTTAATAAATATAATTTTTTTTAGAATTTATAAAATAGTTTTAATATTTAAAAATGAATTTATGAGATTATAATGTATAATATATATCTAATTGGTTTTAAAAAAAATTACAAAAAGATAAATGGTGGCAGCCGGGTTCGAACCCGCGTCTGCTTGGTGATAAGGCCACAACACGACCATTTGGTCTGGGACAATGTTTATGTTGAACTCTGTATAAAATTAATTAAATACATAATGTCAAACAGAGTTTATCCCCAAATCCAAAAGCACGAACCCTAGTTTTCTCAATTGATCACTACACACGACATTAACCCAATTAATCATGGGGTTAATGTCGTGCATAAGCCGATTAACGAAACCCACACAAGAAATTCAACTTACAGTTATGAATTGAGTATGAATGCCGAGTCAAAGTAAAAGTCAAACGACGAACAATAATAATAATTAGAGTGATTCAGAGATGATGGGAGGTTGAGAGAGAGTTGTGAGCGAGTATACAAGGTTCGCAGAGGGTCAATTTATAGTGTGGAGGCTTCAGTGTTCGAATTGGCAAGGATTGACCAAGCATTCATTGTATACGCGTATGTTTGATTAATTGGTCAAATTGATTGAAATTGTTCGGGTAAATGATGAGTATTAGGCCGGCAATCATGGTCCATTGGTCAAAGATAATTAATCGTGGCTAAATTACTTAATTATGGCAGATTACGATTTAAAAAGAAATAAAATCAATTTGCTGTTGCTGTGCGCGTGCAGGAAGAAGCAACAGACCAAGATTAAAAAGCTTTTAAATATTAGACGATCTGGTTTAAAACCAAACAGATGGTGTAGCCCGGGTGGTTAACGCGTAGTGTGGAGCGTGGGAGGTCTCCGGTTCGATACCCGGGGAAACCATTTCATTTTTTGTAAAACAGCTTTGAGGGAAGGGGTGTGGGCTGTTGGGTTTGGGCCGCCCTCTTGGGCTCAGCAGGGCCCAATCCGAGTCTTGTAAGGGAAAAGGGGAAGGGAGGTTTGGGCTTGTCTTGGTTGTTTGTTGGGTTAAAGTTTAACCAACTAGCTCTTTTTTTTTTTTTATCAACAATATTATGTATAATAATTATTATTATTATTAATTATTACTATTATATATACATATATATAAGTTGTGAACGAGGAAAAATAAAGACTTTACCACATTTTTTTTTTTTTTTTTTTAAAATGTAACAAAAAAAATAAGGGCGTTTATATAAAAATTTGGGGAAAATTTTCGCGATGTTACAAAAGGATTCGGTTAATTCGGAGCTGCCTTTCGGAGGTAAGGTTATGGTTTTGGGTGGTGATTTTAGACAGATCCTTCCTGTTGTTCCCAATGGTAGTAAAAGAGATATTATAAGTGCCTCAATAACCTCCTCTAAGATTTGGAATACTTGCAAAGTCCGTACGTTAACTAAAAACATGAGGTTAACATTGGGTAACAAGACATCTGAATAAGAAGGAATAAAGGAATTTGCAAACTGGCTTCTACAGTTAGGTGAGGGTAAAGTTGGTGCTTCAGTTGATAAAAATGAGGCAGATGTCGACATTCCAGATGATCTTCTTATAAAGCATTCATCAGATCCTATTTGTAGCTTAATTGACTTCGTCTACCCTTCACTTCTTCAGCTTTACAAAGATAAAGATTACTTTGGTGAACGAGCAATACTTGCACCAACAAACGAAGTGGTACATGAAATTAATGACAGGTTGCTTGCATTGTTTCCTGGAGATGAAGTCGAGTATTTGAGCTCTGATAGTATATGCCAGATTGAGAATGGTAATAACCGTTCACAGGAAGATTTATATTCTCCTGATGTGCTTAATGGTTTGAAAATTTCTGGAATTCCTAATCATCGATTAGCACTAAAGATCGGTGTTCCCGTTATGTTGTTGAGAAACATTGATCAACAAAATGGCCTGTGCAACGGCACCAGGTTACGAATCACCAGACTTGCGAAGCGTATTATTGAAGCCGAAATCATATCAGGTGATAACATTGGTACCAAAACTCTTATTCCTAGAATAAATATGATACCATCTGATAACAAGATTCCAGTCAAGTTCCAAAGACGCCAATTCCCAATAAGCGTATGTTTCGCAATGACCATCAATAAAAGCCAAGGACAGTCTCTATCCAAGGTTGGGTTGTATTTAAGAGACCCTGTATTCTCACATGGCCAGCTTTATGTCGCATTGTCAAGAGTTAAAAGCAGGGCAGGAGTGAAATTACTTATACTTGATGCTGATGGCCAAGTGAAGACTAAAACAAAAAATGTGGTGTATAAAGAAATATTTAATGATATTTGAATAGAATGTGTATTGGTTTCTTTTAAATCTTAATAAAATATTTCTGCTACATTTTTTTATATGTTTTACCACTCGAAATAATTGTACGTTGGTGAACCGCGTGTAACGCGGGCAAAGATCTAGTACTATATTATAAAGGGGGAGACATGGACAAATATGTTCAAATTGTCAAAGTTAAGATGACATTTGAAAAGACACATGCTTTAAACCTATAATGTCATATCAATCTTTCCCATATTATCCCTTTATGCATTGTTACTTGTCCATTCATTGCCTTTACTCTTCAAATATCATTTTACATGAATTTTAAGGGCAAGTCTATTATAAACTTACAAATCACAACTTTTAATTTCTAAATGGACAATGACCTTTATATGATAATTTATACAATATCATATTATTACTACATGCTTTTGTTATGTAAATGAACTTTATCATTTAGCAAAGTGTCTTCAATGGCACGGTTATGTAGATATGCAATGACCGAATAACTTACACAAGAGTGATGTTTATATTCATATTGGTTTGTTACAGTAACATACATTTGGTTTATTAAGATTTGTTCAATAATGAGTACATGATTTTTGTGGTGAACTGCAATCAGTTGTAAGTGACGGTGCACATTTCTTTTCTTTTCTTTCTACGAATACTTGTTAAAACATAGTGTGCACATTTCTATTCTTTTTGTGTATCTTACGGCAAAAAACCTAAGTGTCATAATGTTGTATTGCAACTCATTTGTGAATCCCGCAGCAACGCGCGGATAAACCCACTAGTACTACATTATAAAGAAAGAGAGATGGCTAAAATAGTCACTTCATGTCAATTTTAAGATGGCATACAAAAGGTCACAAGGTAAATAACTATCTTTTTTTGCCAAATCCTTCCCTTTATGCCCCTATGTGCAACATTTGATTACAATTGTACAAATGACTAATGCAAGTCATCTCTATTATTATTTGCTTCACCTTTTAATTTTCTCATCTTTAATGAATTGAATTTGAGATTCAATGCATCACCTTTTCCTTTTCTCATCTTCAATGATGAATTAAAATCAACATCCCTCAATTTAATCTCTAAAACCTCTCATACCATTGCCTTATCACACCATTTTCTTTATTTCTCTTGGAAGCAGTCATTGAATGATATTGTTCAACACTTGTAGTCTTGCACTATCGATAATTATGTTGGTAAGCCAACACTTGTATTCTTGTATATTCTATATGTATATTTATTTATTTATTTAGTTACTTAGTTTTTAAGTTTTTTGTTAGTTCTTAAATATGTTATTTTTTCATTATTTTGTCCGTGTTTCTTTTACATTCTTTTTATTTCAATTTCTGTAAATTGTGGTTTCATGTTTATCATTCAATTGAATTGTTTATTTTTTAGGATCAAATCTGTTTTGTTTTGGAGACATCACAGCTCATCAACCCATTTCCATGTACATACATATTTTAGTTTATTTTATATTCTCTAAAGTATACTTATTTTCTTCTACGGTTATAATGTGATATTCGTTTCCAATTGTCATTTTCGTTTTACCCGCATGGTTTACAATAAGGAGAGGGAAGCAAATCCCAGCTTAATTATTGACATTTGATAGTGATGTGTGTGAAAGATTTATATTGTAATCTATCTTGTCAAGGCGCATAAGCACACTCATAAGAGCTAGAAACCATGCCTTTCAGTTAACTACTCATATGGTGCGTTGAGCTGACCTTGAGCACCGCGCCCCTAGCGCACACCTTTGACAACTTAGATTATAATTGGTGTTCACAGTCATGCATTCCTATGTCATCATTTGAGTATAAATTTGAAGTATTGTTGATTTCACTTGAAATTTTAAAAATAAATTACAATTTTTTTTCAATTTACTTTGAATGATAACATTAGAGCTTTAATGGCAATTTTCATTTTTTATAGATCCTAACATTATGCAAAACAATTTGAGCCCGATGGAAAGTTTGAAATATCACGCTTGTATATCGCATTGGTGTGTTCAATGAGAAGTTCATTTGGGAAAATTGTGACTGTGTATCGCATAAGTGTGTTCGATAGGAAGTTTGGTTGGGCCAATTTATGGGAAAAATAATCCGTGTTGTGTTAAGAAAAACATTACAAACAAAGAATAAGATTACAACTACAACTCACCTATGTAAATAAAAGAAGAAACATAAATGATCAAATAAGCCATCTTACAATCAATTACATCACAACTGTAAATACTCGAGGTTGTTTTTTTAAGTTTGGGTTCAAGAGTTCTGTGAAAAATTACCCTATTCTAATTTGGAACTAATGCTTTAATGATTTTGATACTTATTTGACATCTTTGTATTTTTTAATTTACAAGTATATGTATTGGTGTATTGGATCTGTATGACACTAAAGTTGAATTTGCCAGGTAAAATTTGTTTCCTAGAAGGATTTTCCTCTCAAATTCTGGTGTTGCTTTAATTGATCAATGACTGTGTGTGTATATAAGCAAAAGGAGGACTTGCTTAAGAAGCGTCAAGAACTACATTTATATCATTTTCTTAGAACTTCATACAATAAGTCGACCAATACGAACCAAACTTTAAGGAATACATGTTTGTCGACAGGTTTTACCCGCTGCAATGCGCGGTGGAAAAACTGCTAGCGTATTAAAGGAATACATGTTTGTCGACAGGTATTGGATCTGATTTGTTTCCTAGAAGGATTTTCCTCTCAAATTCTGGTGTTGCTTTAATTGATCAATGACTGTGTGTATATATAAGCAAGAGGAGGACTTGCTTAAGAAGCGTCAAGAACTACACTTATATCATTTTCTTAGAACTTTATACAATAAGTCGACCAATACGAACCAAACTTTAAGGAATACATGTTTGTCGACAGGTTTTACCCGCTGCAATGCGCGGTGGAAAAACTGCTAGCGTATTAAAGGAATACATGTTTGTCGACAGGTATTGGATCTGATTTGTTTCCTAGAAGGATTTTCCTCTCAAATTCTGGTGTTGCTTTAATTGATCAATGACTGTGTGTGTATATAAGCAAGAGGAGGACTTGCTTAAGAAGCGTCAAGAACTACACTTATATCATTTTCTTAGAACTTTATGCAATAAGTCGACCAATACGAACCAAACTTTAAGGAATACATGTTTGTCGACAGGTTTTACCCGCTGCAATGCACGGTGGAAAACTGCTAGCGTATTACAAGTTTTTGGGATCCCGCCGCAACGCGCGGGTAAACCCACTAGTTTAATTAACAAATTTTCTGAACATAACAATAAGTGAAATAAATTATATGAGCATGAATTATCGTGTGAAACTAGAACTCATATATAATTCTAAAAAATATTTTACAATGTGATTAAGAGGTTATGTACATTTTATATTTTAAAATTTGTTATACTCATCAAATTAATTATATGTTTACATATCCATTTGACGAGCTGACAGTCTCACACAACATTTACTTTGAACGATCAACAAAGCCCGGCTACCCGAGTACACCTATAGGCAAATGTTAATCACGATCGTGATCACAAACAACACTGGTGAACTAGTTCGTCACTAATTTAAAAAGAAACTCACACTCAAAAGCTACTATGGTAAAATATGTTTTATTATGTTATTTAGAATAAACATGAAAACAATGTTTTCAATCATGGTAAGATTAACAATAGCCTTAAAGGTTTGTTAGAAAAGTTTTTTAGAAATTATCTATATCTATACATATAATAAACCAAAGCCATTTTAATGACATGGCACTCAAAGAGGGTTTTCTCTTCATAGAGTATGCCATGTGTCATCCCATGTGGCAAGGGCTTTATTTTAGGAAAATAATAATTTAAAATTTAAAAACAAAATTAGATTTTTATCTCTAATGTTTCCTCCCATAACTTTTAAACGTTAATATCTTTTGTATACGAGATTTTTTAAAGAAAACAATTACACCAAATTAACGAGCGTTTTATTATCTTTCCAACTGGTACCATAGTGCTATATAAAAAAACGGAGAAAAAAACGACTATTTTTTTGTGTGGTTTTGTTCGTACAGGAAAAAACACACAAAGTGTTCAGGTTATTCATTAATCATGTATAGGCAAGTCATTAGTTATGTTCAAACCAGTAAATATGAATTTTATTTACAACATGTGTTAGCATTGGAGTTGTACATTGTTTTATGTTAGGTTTTAATATTAAAGTTATACATTGTTTAAGGTTATGCACTAACATTGGAGATACATTGTTAATTGTTTTAGGTTAAGTGCTACCCGAAGCTTTCCTGCATGTAACTGTAAAACGCATCAGTCTATTTCAGATGTAAAATTGATATTTCAAATTAGATTTCTCAACCCGGGACGCTCCCGGGATATAATCTAGTTTAAGTTATTTGTGTAACTTATTGTAAGCCCCACTAGACACTAATATGACATCTCAGCAAGTTAAATGTGAACGGCATGATTAAGAATATTCAAAATTTATTTTAAGTACTTTAATTGAAAATTTTATTCAACTAGTTATTTGTTTATATTATTTTGAATACTATCGTTTAACCACTTTTTCCATTAACAATATATATGATTAAATTGTGAGATCACGTCGTGAAATTTTCATTAAAAATCCTTAAAAGTAAATTCCATATACATATAACATCATGTGATTTATTCCGTATTTGGTCACATCATCAGCAAGTACAAAACATGTGTAACAAGTATAACACATTCCATGAACATACGACATCACTTGGTTTCATTCTTTACCTCGCAAATTGACATCATTTAATTGGTTTCATTCTTTACCTCACAAATTTAGTCTGAAAACATAAGCAAACCGTAATTCAAAAAACCCCCTAAATAACTAATTTTTTATCCATTAACAAACACTTAGACTATCTGCAACGGAGATCCGTCCGTCCTCCCCCTGCCCGGTGCCAAGTCAGACTGCCCATCCTTTCTCCCCCTCCTTTGCAACGGGCGCCGAAGCCATGGCCCACCATTCCATCTCACAATCACCGTCCCTATCCTTCATGGGCGCGCCTTTAACGACGGGCGGCTCCCGTCCCTCTCTCTTCCACCTCACCGTCCACCTTGAAGAATGAAGCTACTGGCGTCAAATTTTGGATGCGTTAAAGACAGTCTTATCAACTAAACTTTTATAGAAAGTGGTCCTATATCACATAACACCATTCAAAATTTAAAACATTATTAAATAGTCATTAAGATGAATTACACAGTCAAAACAAAATTCATTAAAAAAGTGCATTAAATACAACAAATATTAACCATCCATAGTGGTGGAGTGGTGGAGAGGCCTTATGTTCACTTAGGTGATCAAGGGTTCAATTCCCACTTCCAACATTATGGTTTGGTATCCGGGTGAAGATCGAATACGGGTGGCGCCGGTTCGAATCTGACGGGCGGCGAGGTTTTACCGAGTTCTATAACACTGTCGTGCCTTCAGGCGGGTGGGGCTCGGGTTTCCGCGCATCAGGAGAAGGCGGGGGCTGCTGGAGGTCGAGTAGTCGATTCTTGGGCACGGCGCCCCGCAAACACAGTTGTTCGCCGATCAAAAAAAATACAACAAATATTAAAAAAAAAAAAAAAAAAAACAGAACAAAATCCCAAACATTAATTACACACTCTATACATTACCCGCCTTGTGCACAATATTCTCATTTTGCTCTCACTCGATGCTACCAATCCGTCATAAATAATAAAAATATTATTCATTTCAATTGTTATTAATTCATATTATTCACAAAACATTTACAAATTTGCTATCTGTAGCTTTTACAACAATAATTTAGGGTTTGTGTCACCGGAGACGATGACAGCAACGGATTATGCTCATTGTTGTTGGATTCCTGAAGACGATCAGTTGTTAAGGACTTCTATTGAGGTATGGATACGCTTGTGTAACTGTTATTGTTTTTAAATGATTTTGTTGGGGATTTTTTCACGTATGTGTTTGGAATTAGTGATTATGTTACTGTTAGGTTATATGTTAGGGCACAGTTTGTTAGGTTTGATTGAATTAACATGATTTTATTAATTAACGGGGTTTCGGTATCGGGTAATGGATCGTATCAGTTGAAGGAACTTGTGTGACATGATTTTGATTTGATCTAGTGATAGTAGAAAGAAATTATGTATGGTGCATACAGTTGGTTATAAGCTAGCGGTCCTAATACATAAATATTTGTGTGTATTTTGTTCATAGAAGTTAGATTGTAAGTTTGTTACTCGGTGAACGCAAATTTGGTCCGGTTTAGTGATGTTAAGAGTGATTGATATTTGTTGCGTAGGATGATTGGTTACTGAGCTAAATATATGTATATATGAGTAATGAGCGTAGACGAGTAATTGATATTTGTTGTGTAGGATGATTGGTTACTAAGCTAAATATATGTATATATGAGCGTATACGAGTGTGTGTGTGTTATATTACTCGGTTAACACAAATTTGGTCCCGTTTAGTGATGTTAAGAGTAATTGATATTTGTTGCGTAGGATGATTGGTTATTGAGCTAAATATATGTATATATGAGCGTATACGAGTGCGTGTGTGTGTGTTATGGTTATGTGATATATATGGTTTCTTTTGGGGTTTTTGTAGTTATATGACCATGAGTTTGAATATGTTTTTGTTTATGGATGTAAGATGTTATATGAAAGAGACAAGGGTTGGTTATATGGATGTGTGCATTGTAAATGGAAGTATGTTTGTAGGCATATGGTAATCTATAACTCAACTGAAATGTGGACCATCTCTAGCATGGTTAAAGTATTGATGTGGAATGCGGGCTTCATGTGTGGTTATAGCGCGATGAAGATTCGCATAATCAATTGGTTTTTTGATTAATAAATATGTGGCGAAACCTTGAGTGGTGAAACAATAATGTCTTCAGAACTACTTAGGGTCTTCGAATTTGGGAAATGATTTATGTGATTCACATTTGTATAGTAAAGTATTGGGGTATTTAAACTATTTGTTGTATATTTCATCTATTTCCTGGATCTCCATGTAACTTCCAAATGAACCTGGAAGTTTGGTGTATTTAAGTACTATCAAGGCACCGAGCCACCAAGTCAAGATCTTATGACAAATCGACAAAACTTCCTTTTGTAGATTATAACCACGTGCTCCTTTGGAATGTGTCATAGACAGGTTGATGTTGAAATTGGAAGTCGGGCGTCAACTAATGTATCCATGATTTCAACAATCACAAATTGAAGGTGTAGGGGACTAGGGGTTGAGCTTTCTTGTGTCTTATATGAGTAGTTAATAAAGGATCTAGTGTTTCATAATTGCTTTAGTATAGTTAGGCTATATTAGTTCCTTTGTAAGTCAAATCACACACATGGAAGACAAAATGGATGGTAAAAAATATTAGATGCCAATTTTCTTTGATCAAAAGGTTGATGTGTTCATGGTTTTGTTCATCTTTAATACGGCCATCTCTACGTCTTTGATCTTTCAAAATAGTGTAAAGAGAGAACATTCATAAGTCATAACTGTTAGGAATATATATCTAGTGCATGTATGCTCTTTCTTTTATGAGAAGCATACGAGTAGGTTCTTGAGGCGGGAGTCGTTCTTGGCGGTGGATTTTCCTTTCAAAAACATAAGATTCTTCACATTATTAATCTCGACTACAAGGATACGTGTATACACCTTAGATTGCATATCTATTCTTGGAAAGTTGACTATTTTAGGAATCCTTCCTAAATGCACGTAGAATATTTGGAGTCCCCAATTCTGTAATTTTACCATTCCCTCAATGTACAGAACATATATTTTCGCACCTAGGCCCTAGCTGGTCATTGGTAAGATGAAACAACTTTCGTGCTTATCCTGTATGAAATGTTTATCAACGTCTACATGTTTAGTCTTATTATGGTGGATTCGTTACTAGCAATGTTGATTACTTGATTGTAGATATAATCTTGTAATAAAGCTTCATCTATAATTCCGTTATCTTACGGTAATCTATGCTTTATACAGCAACTTAGATTTCTCCAACTGATCAAATCTGTCCCGATAATTATTTACTACTCGAATTTCGATATTTTACCAAGAATGGAACCAACGTGATTTGGATCTATGTATGCTTCAAGTTCTATCCTTATGCCTAAACCTAATATATTTCCTTTGTGCATCTATATACAAGTGCATCTTATCCTTCTGTTACCAAATATTTTTTTTAATTAATTTTGTCTTTTTCTTCTCACAGACCGGAGCTTCTCTCGCAGCACTTGCTAAAGGGGCAGTAAAGTTTTCTCGTAAATACACGTTTCGCGAAATTCGAGATCGCTGGCATTCTCTTCTCTATGATCCTGATGTTTCCAATCAAGCTGCTGCACACATGGCTGAACTTGAACTATCTGGTCCTAATCCCCCATCAAAATCTGCATCAGAAAATTTAATAGGAGGGGAAAAGGTCCCTGAAAAGAGAAAACATGGAAGCATACGCAGACATTATTATGCCATGCGAAAAAGAATAAAAAATGAATTTTTTAGCTCTCAAAATCTTCGTTTTTTTGAAGAACCCAACCTTCATAGTTACAACCACCAAGAACATAAATTTCAAGACCATGGTACAACTGATGATGGTGATGCTATGCTAGACGATTGTCTTGCAAATAATTTAGGGTTCGAGGAAAAAGATTTTGAGATTTTGCGCCAGGCTTTTCCAGAATCATTAGGGAGTATACCTACTACTGCTACTACTATCACAACTACAGTTGTTGATAATCCAGCAAATGGTTTTCATTTGGTAAGATGCAATAAGTCAGCTGAAAATGATATTATAAATGGATCTGTAGATGTATCCCCTTCACGAAATGAATTGATGATGAAAAATGCTACTTGTATTGATAAATTGGGCCCATCTGAAACTCCTCCCAGCGAAAAACTTGCCAAAGATGATAAATTAGGGTTTGGAGGGAAACACTATTTGAACTCCCCTCTTTCAGATGGTAGCGCCTCATTTCACACAATAGGGGGGTTTCCATCTCCATCAACTAGATTGCCACTCTGGAAGACCATGGAAGATATTCGTGCACCTGATATGCCAGTTGATGAGAACAATGCAGAAAGTCACCAGGTTGTAGAAGCGTTAGCATTCCCTAATGATGAGAGTTTGCCGGAGTTTGATGGGGCCCAGCTAGTGTCCCTTTTGGGAGACAGACCTCACGGTTTAATCAATTGTATTGAATATACGGATTCTCTTCTCAACTTCTCAAACGAGGATGATATTCTTTTAATGGACACAGATACAAAAGATGCAATGCACGGGGCTATACAAGAAGTTGATTTGTGCAATGCTGGTACTGTCACATCATCCGTTGAAATCCCGAACCTAGAGATTTCCAGTAATCAATGTCCAGAAGAATCAAAAGATTCCTTATTTCATGGTGATCAGCATGACGTTTGTCATCAGGAGCTTAGTGAAGGGCAGATTATTTGCACTTTAAACACAGAAGACCCCGATATACCATGCAATGATGATATTTTCTTGCTGATTCACCCGTCAACTCAATTTGCTCCTTCCGTTAGAACGCAAATTGCTCCAGATCCTATCGGTCCATTATCCTCATCTTCGCTTGAGAAGGATGGTGAACAGGGGCTAGTTACAGCAACAAAGGGGAAAGATCCACCGTGTTTTACGCAGTCACTTACATGTGGACGAAGTGCATTGCCTGAATTTGTTTCTCGCAACTCATTTGCTGGCTCTGATTTTAAATGCAAGTCAACTGATGGTGAATATCAGGGCCCATTTCCCGGAAAGCCTAACAATCTTAGAAATCTTAGTCAAACTATGCCCATTCATACACCTCTAGACATTAGTGGGAATGGAAAGCTGGAGGAACATGCTAGTAAAGTTGAACCTCAGGTAATAACATTACATATGATTTTTTTTCACACTTAAACTTTCAATATCTGAGTTTTTCTCTTTCATTATAAACAGGGTTTAAGTTGCTCAGCAATGTACAGAGAGTTGCCATTGCCTTTAGAAGTTGGCTCTGTCAAAATGACTGATCTAGCCACAATGGATGATTCTTACATTAGTGAGAACAACTCTGATAGTGATGGTGACATACCTTACTTTTCTGATGTTGAAGCTATGGTAAAGTTTTGTGACACCGTTGTTCATATTTTCATTTCGGTTTCTAGGTCCCCATTTTAATAGTTGACGTATCATTTCAGATAATTGAAATGGATTTGGTCCAGAGTAATAAGTCATCTTTCGCAAGCGAAGGTAATGCTTATGGTGTTGTGTACAACTTCTGATCTGCATTTAGTGTCAGTTTCGTATTATTAATGTTAAACAATCTGCAGTTGCAAGGTATCAAACTGAGGATGCTAAAAGGGTGATAATGAGGCTGGAACAGGCGGCTCGTTCTTCATTCCAGAGATTCATGTCATCCCAGGGAGCCCTTGCCGCCTTAACTAGCCGTCGTTTGACGCACTATATTAGGAAAGCTGAGGTATTCAGATTAGTTTCTTTTTTTCCCCTTAAAAAAAAAGAAGATACTATTACACTCATTAGTTTAAAGCCCATATCTTGAAACACTGTATTCTAAAGCCCAACTTACGGCTGTGCGCATATAATGTATATATGTGTGTCCCTCGGGGGGCAAAAGTAAAGTTTGCACTAATTTTAACGTTATTTTACTAATTTCGTGAAAATAACGTTAAAAACGACGGACGGTTAATCATGCATCATGTGGTGGCGTTGATAGCCAAAAGACAAGGGGCACATGCGCCAATCAGGCTTGTCCCGATTGCTAAGTGTTATGTGCCTTATGTCCAAGGCTTGATACAAAACCACTATCGAGCCGGGGGTCTCATTGGAAGCAGCCTCTCTATTCCCACGGGGTAGAGGTAAGGCTGTCTACATCTTACCCTACCTTAGCTTTTCTATTGGTGGGATTAACTGAGTATGATGATGATCTTGAAACACTGTATTCTGTGACTCTATTTACCTTAGATCTTTCTTGGTATGACCCAACAGAATAAAATTCGTATTTTGTAGGTCATAATTGGAAGATCTACCGATGACACTGAGGTTGATATTGATCTCAGAAAAGAAGGTCGTGCCAACAAGATATCCAGGCGGCAGGTGAGACTCATTAAAAGACTACGCTAACCCTATATAAATCCTGACAATATGATTCAAAATGTTGTTGCTACCTTGGTTTAAAAGGCTTGCCTGAGACGCGCTGAATGCACAAGGCCCACAAAGCGATCAGGAAAGCGCCTCAGGGTCATGTATTTCAGGGTCATGTATTTCAGGCCCACAAAGCGATCAGAGACTGACATGTAAAAACAACCAAAGGGATCAAGAAATTATGAAAGTTTTGCTTGATAAAAGTTGGATATGTAAAACAAATGAGTCACAACTTCAAGTTGTAAATATAGCTTATTTGGTTGTACATAGTCATAGAGCAACGCCTTAGGTATGTGAGATGGTATGTTATTTATTATATAGATTACACCTTTTTTTTTAATCTTTTCAGGCTATCATAAAGATGGAAACAGATGGATCATTCAGTCTCAAAAACCTTGGGGCCACTTCAATCTCATTAAATGGCGAAAAAGTTGCTCATGGAGAAGTGGTTGCACTTGCTTCAAGTTCTTTAATTGAGGTAATCATACCTTCCTATGTTAATTTTAAAATTAAACCGAGTACTATCATAGGAAACTTAGTTAAATTACTATATGCCACTTTAGGGTCCATAGCTTTTTATTGCTAGTAATTTTTTACCGTCCTGACCATCCTTAAAAGCTCCTTTTCCAAAACTCCTTATGACTTCTCCATCCTTAAAAGCTCATTTTCCTCATAAGTCACAAATTGTGACTTATGACTTTTGCCCCATTTTCTCCTTTTCAAAGGTCAAAATCTTCCAAAAGTCTTTTTCCAAACAATTACCCAAACATTTTTCTCCCATTTTCTCCTTTTCCCCATAAGTCATAAGTCAAAAGGAGCTCCACAAATGGAGAGCCAAACATCACCTTAAAGTTACTGGTTTTGACCCCTTAGTCAACCCACCACACATTTTGCATGACATTCTTAGAGGCTGTTTGGGATTTGCTTATTTGATTTCAAAAGTGCTTTTTGTCAAAAATGCTTATTGACTTGTGA
Source organism: Ambrosia trifida (assembly GCA_028751855.1). Lineage (NCBI taxonomy): Eukaryota > Viridiplantae > Streptophyta > Magnoliopsida > Asterales > Asteraceae > Ambrosia > Ambrosia trifida. Next base: position 97,828,778 of record CM054123.1, on the reverse strand, counting down.
CCTTTTTAAAACGAGTTTTTAAAAAAGTGTTTGGATTAGCTTATTGTGATGGGAAAAGCCAGTAAGTCAATAAGTTGTTTTTAAAAAAAGTGTTTGGCTTAGCTTATTGTGAAGATTGGTTGTATGGGTGGGTAGAATTGTAATTTGTGTTCCGAAAGCCAAAACAAAAAGCCAGGATTTGTGACTTTTTGTAAAACAGCTTTTCAACCCATATCAAAAGTCAAAACATAAAGTGCTTCTGCTGTAGCCAAACAACTTATTGGCTTATTGACTTTTTTAAGAAGCCAATAAGTTACAAGTCAATAATTTGGTTTTCAACTCAATCCCAAACACCCTCTTACAATCATTCTTTATTTTTGAAATGCAACTAACTTGTGTCATCTTTAAATTCTGGCAGATAAGGGGAATGTGTTTTGTGTTTGACATCAACGACAAGTATGTGAGACATTTCTTGGGTAAAAAACCAAGCTAGATTAGTCCGGTAATAAAAAAAACGCTTGACCAGTTGTTGCATGACTTCAAAAATCAAAACCATGAGGAAGGGTATCCATTTTAAGTGTGCCTTCTCATATTCCTTAGGATGTATGTTCCCCCATAAATATGCAATTGTGTAGATATGTAATATATAAACATGGTTGCTGTAGTATTCTATTTAGTCTTGGGGATATAAATGATGAATATCTTTTGAATATAAATGTGATATGGTGATTAATCATATTTGTTATGAAAATAACACAAGTATGCTTATTCCATATCTTTGTTTTTACATCAAACTTTATTATGGCTGATTTTGACATAATTTGAAAAAAAGAGAAGCAATGACCAGTGGTTTAAAACACTTAATGTATACATGGTCACATATTGTGAAATGTGTTTTTTATGTTGAACGCGCAATGAAAATACGAGTATGTGATACAAATGTTGGATATCATTTATATGTTCATATCCTATGTTTGTATATCATAATCAAGAGTGTCCAAAAGATCGATCATGTCGAGAGTTAGAGAGGAGTTTTAAAAATCTAAGTTATATAAATTAATATAACCACAATCAATGGATGATTCAATTGAGGAATGACCATACCATGTATGGCAAACAAGTTGACCTTTGTTTTCTCAAGTCAACAAGGAACCTAGATATCACTACGAATGCACAGCACATCCAATAAAGGATAAACGGTGCATTTAAATCAAGGTTGCAAAAGGCGCTAGGCGGGCGGTGAGGTCCAGCCTAGGGACTAGGCGGAATTAGGCGTTTTGGTATTTTATACGTATTTTATATATATACCAATGTTGCAAAACAAGGCCGAATTGACCGATTACTCCCCGAATACTCGCTCCAGGGTAAATCGCCGAGTATAGCCGATTACTCCGAGTACTCCCCGCATGGGCCGATTTGACCCCTGAGTACTCCCCCGATTAATCCGAGTACTCGCTTCAGGGTGGGTCGCTGAGTACAAGCCCAAACCGAGTTTTGCAACACTGATATATACACACAAATTTAGGTGTTTTTTGAAAATATGTTAAGATATACACATAATACTAAGAAATACTTAGAAATTTAATAAAAATAAAAATAAAAAAATAAAAAATCCACCGCCTAGTACCACCTAGGCCCGTCTAATGGCCAAAACACCTAGATCAGCGACTAGGGCGTATTTCCGATTTTTACTCCCGCCTAGTGCCTAGGCGCCGCCCAGGCGACCGCCTAGGCCGATTTTTGCAACAGTGATTTAAATTAAGTTTAATAGTTAAGTACATTAAAGAATATATATTTTAGAGGATTTATAATTACAAATCCAAGCAGGAGTTGGCCTCGTTAGGTGTGGCGATGGTGGCTCGAGTTGGCTTCATTAAGGTTTCATCGTATCGTTATGGTTAAATCATACTAGCTAACTTCCTAGAACTTGCAAATCTAGCAATAATTTTCCTAAGTGGCTGAGTCTAGCTCTTCTTTAAACTAGAATTGAAACCGAGGTGTGGTGGTGGTTGCTCTAGTTGGAGTGCGATAGGATAGGATAGGTGGAGGAGGGGAACATCGTAGGCATTGGTGAAGCAAGTGATCGACATGAGGGTTCAAGCATCAACAATAAACTTTCTAACTTTGACAATGTGTCAATAACTCAAAAAAATCAAATTCAGGAAAAAAAAAACACAAAAAAATGTTATACAAACATGTCACCTTTTACATTAGATGATAATGATAAAGAGATAATTTCAATTAAGTAATTTCAGTAGCAATGTATAACATCAAACAGCACCAGTGGTCTAGTGGTAGAATAGTACCCTGCCACGGTACAGACCCGGGTTCGATTCCCGGCTGGTGCATAAATCCTTTTTTGCTGATTTATTACTTTTACCTCCGCATATTGCTAAATCCTATTTTGTTATTTCTTCATATTTTCCAATCTGAGGAAGAGAGATCCCTAATACCAATGAATAATTCCTATTGATATTGTATTATTGTGATAGAAAACGCCGGAAAATATTGTGAAGATTAAGCCAAGATTCAATGAACATTAATTATCCTTACTAGTTTATTATATCTTTATGTAACCTCTTATAGTTATCGTTTATACCATTTCTTCAATAAAGTGTCCAACGTGTCATATTTATTAACCATGCCATGGTAACATTTGTTTCAAGTTGAAAACTATACCACCACCGTACGTACTCAACCAATCCCACAAATAGCGAAGCTTCCAGAGAAACTTCAACTTCACAACAAACAACAGATAAGCAAACATCACTAAACATATAGTAATAGAGAGATACCGAAAACAAAACTAGTAAAAGCGTAACATAGTAAAGTTTATAACATCATAAAACAACATATACATGTATGGCAAACAAGTTGACCTTTGTTATATAAATTAATATAACCACAATCAATGGATGATTCAATTGAGGAATGACCATACCATGTATGGCAAACAAGTTGACCTTTGTTTTCTCAAGTCAACAAGGAACCTAGATATCACTACGAATGCACAGCACATCAAATAAAGGATAAACGGTGCATTTAAATCAAGGTTGCAAAAGGCGCTAGGCGGGCGGTGAGGTCCAGCCTAGGGACTAGGCGGAATTAGGCGTTTTGGTATTTTATACGTATTCTTATTGATTTAAAAAGTTTCTCATAGAATAATAGAAGTAGTTTTTAATTTTAAAGATGTTATTTGTTGAATAAACATTATAATTACACATTTTATAGATGATGATATTTTTTCATAATTTTAATTTTATAAATTATATCTTCATTGTTTAAATATGAGAAAGTATAGGGTACAAAGTTTCTTAACATGAGAAGTGTAAGAAGCCATTAGAATTTGCCACCTGTCAATTTAACCTAACCACAGTTAACCACAATTAAACGTATTTTTCCTCTTCCCTGTTTTGAAACAAACCAATCGAGATCTGACCACCACCACCACCACCAACACCACCACCACCACCACCACCATCATCATCATCATCCCCCACCTCTGTCCTCACAATGGTGTCTTCCACACCGTTTTTTTAATAATATTATTTGGTCTCCACATCTGTTTCCTAATAATATTAGCAATAACATTAATAATAATATTAACGAAGATGGTGGTGAAAAGTGTTTCCATGGGTTTCATTTTCTTAACAATAAATATTATTCCTTCCCTGTTATCACTATTACCATAAACAGAGCTTAAATTTTTGAAGAATTTAATGTGCTGATTCTTTGCACATATGTATACACATGATAAAAAGCACACACTACAACAAAAATGGGTTTTTAGTACGCACAAAAGCGTCCTAAAATGTTATTTTATAGGACCTTTTATTTAATAGGACCAACGGTAAAAGCGTTTCATGTAAAGGGGTCGTAATAAGTCCCGAAACTTAAAAAGCGTCCTATTATCTCAAATAAGATTATGAAACCAATTTTATGGTCGCATAATATGTCTATGAACAACCCAAAAAACTCCTAAGAATAAACATATTAGGACACTTTTACAATGTTCTAACATGTGGTTACATACTTTTAATTTTTTAATACACATACAAACGTCCTTAAAAATTACTTTATAGGACCCTTATGACGTAACATTATAGGTACTTTAGTACCAAGAAAAGGGTCCTAATATCACAAATAAGATTATGAAACCAATTTATTGGTCGCATAATATGTATATGAACAACCCATATAGCGTCCTAAGAAAAGCATATTCGAACACTTTTATAATGTTCTAACATGTTTAATAGGACAAAATTTCAAAGTCCTAACAAGTTATATGATACAACGTTTTTTTAAATATCCACGCACACAATTTTACGATATGGTTATAGACATCCAAATAATGGTTTTTATTGTACAATAAAAAGGCTATCAACATATAAAATCCTAATAGTTACTGTGTACCATTTAACAAAGAAATACAACTTTATTATATTTCAAATAAACATATTCATAACAAAAACACTAAAGATAAATAAGTTATGGCATTATCCAACATAAAGTCATGTAACATTTAACAAAGAAATTAAAAGCAATAAAAGAAACAAGCAGCGTAGAATCTTGAGTCATCATGTGTCCTCATTACTCACGGACTACCTACAAATAAACCATCCATATATAAACATTAAGTTCCAAATTATTAAAATATGTCATATCACAAGTAAACCATCCATGTATAAGCATTTAGTTCCAGATTATTAAAAGTATTCGTATCACAAGTTTAACAAATATATACCGAGACGAAAGGACAAGGCCGTGCAATGGATGCACCAATACAAACTTGAAATGTGGAAAATAACCATATGGTCTCACCAACTTTTCATCTATTTTATTGGTACTTGAACGTTTACCTCACACCATTCTGGTCCAATCTCTGTACTACCAACTTGCTCATTCGAGTCCAAGCTCTTCAGTCTCGGTAGAGTTTAGAATGCTTTTGAGAAAAGCTTCATCTCCAACCTAGATTTTAGTTTTCAACAAACATTTATCAAACTCTAGTCACAATAATGCAAGTAACATTTCACAAAAGGTTAAAGTTTTCAATAAACATTTATTAAACTCTAGTCACAATAATATTTTTGGAACGTACCAGAGCTTGCACGTAAAAGAAACATTGGTCTGCGACAAATAAAGAAAACAATGTAGTGAAAACACGTCATTAAAAGGCACTGGACACGTGTAAAATATACATACATTCTTGGTTTTAAAAAGCGCTAGGCGCACAAAAGCGACGAGGTTTAAGCGCAATACGCGAAGCGCAAAAGCGGTGGGCTTTTCGTCGAAGCGCGCACTAATTATATAATTTTTTTTATATCACATATATATCCCATAGTTTTTAAGCTTCATTTACCCTAGGTACCGCCCTGTTGCGCCTCACGCCTAGGCAACAAATGAAGTATTTTCAAGGAAGTTAATGAGCAGAATGCTTGATACAAATAAGAATCAAGCCTATAAACATCTCCCTAATAGAGGTTAAATAATGCATATAAACATATTTAGGATCTTAAAATTCAAATGTATAACACTGGTCACAAACAATCAGGTGACCTATATTGCTTTTAAAACTTTAAATCCTTAATTCAATTTATATCAGTTACTACTTCAGCATTCAGCAATGGTAGTAATCCAAGCACCAATAAGATGATTGATGTAGATGATAACCAAATAAAATAAGTACAAGATGCACTCACCTTGGACTCGTGGGTATGTAGTGTCTTAATTCTTTGGTCCTAGTCAAATATAACTTGGTAACTCGTGAGTCAATAAATCCTCATCATTTGTTCCATATGATACAACAAAATCTTTATAATTGTTTTTAATAGAATTCTATGAAGCATTACGTCAAACACATTGTATACAATAAAATTCGAAGATCCATATTAATATGTTCTTCTTAACCCATTTCAATTAAATCATTTTCATTAAGGAGTGTATATAATTCCCCAAATTAAACAACATGGAGCATAAAATTCTAATTTACATAAAAACACCATTAAACCCTAAAACTCTGATTCATTTAAAAACATCCATTAAACCCGAAGTAATTAATTCACGCATAAGGTAATCTCAATTAGAAGGTCTAAGAGTTCTTATAGTGATTTTAGTTATGGTACAAACTCCTTAAAAACATCCATTAAGCCCAAATCAATAAGGATATTTGAATTAGGTTTATTAACCATCGAAGATATACTAAAACCCCTTTAAATTAGAGAAAATAAACAAGGAGTTCTTACCTCAAACTTTATCTTTAAAAATCAGAAAATTCAGATTTTACTCATCCAACTACTGATTCAAACAAAAGGTCGTCGAATTCAGATTCGTTCGAAGAAAAAAAAATAGCAAACAAGAAGAGCAGATTCATTCAAATTGAGAGTGGCTTTCCGACTAAGTTGTGTCAATTCTAAATTTGGAGAGTAACATGAGAGAGAATTGGGAGTAGGGTTTGAGAAAGTGGAGAGTTCTTTTTGCAAATCTAGGTTTCTAACTTTTAAAATTTTAAACACCCCGCTCAAAGAAAACTACATGCCGCTCAAAACACCTTAGTACTAGGGTTGTAAATGAGCCCAATCAAGCCGAGCCCGGGCTTTAGTTGTTGTATATTGGCTCAACAATATTACTAATTAAAATTGAACATGTTTAAAAAACAAAATCGCATACATAAAAAATAAAAAAACAATTGTTTGGGCTCACGAGCCTAAACGAGTCGTATTTCAGGCTCGAGCTCGGGCTCGTTAAGGCTCGGCTCATTCGAGCTTTTTACCGAGCCGATCCCGAGTAGCTCTCAAGCCGCTGTGTGTCAGTTAAACCCCTACACCTTACCATCCCATTTTTTTGCAAGGCTTAATAAGTTGTACTCTATGCTTTAAAATTTGCACTGATTGAAATAAAGCAAATAAGCATCCTATAAAACTGATGTTTTATGACTCAAATATCACGTGTTCTAATACGGCGTATTATAATAACACCATAATGATTAAGCGTCCTATAAAGGTTAAAGGTATAAGACCCATGTGTAAAGTGTCCTATTAAGTTTGTTCTAATATGACTTCGACTAGAAAGGGTCCTATAACATCAAACATTTATGACTTAACTACAAAGTGTCGTATTAAGTTATTTTATAATAGGACCCCCAGTGATCAAGTGTCCTATTACATTACCACATAATGGGACACCAACAACTAAATGTCTTATAAATTACTTTATTAGGATATACATTTTAAGTGTCTTATTAAGTTATATGATAATAGGACCCAAAGAATCATCCATCATATTAAATAGCTTTTTAGGACACTGATTTAGTAGTGTATGTTATAAAAGGACCCTAAAAGTTCATTCATCCTATTAAATAGATTTTAGGACCTTTTTTTACAAGTGTCCCACACAAAAGGTCCTTAAAAGCCATTTTTGTTGTAGTGACATTTGAATGTAGATTTGGAAAAAAAAAAAGATGACAAAAGAAGGTTAGAATGTGACAAAAGAAGGCTCTGCACATTTGAATATGCATTTAAAGAGTCCAAGTGCGTTTTAGGAGGAAAAGTGAGGAAAAGGTGAGTTTTATTTACACTAAATGCGTTTTACAAAACCAAGTGCGTTTTACAAACAACAAGTGCGTTTTACAAACAACAAGTGCGTTTTACACAAACCAAGTGCGTTTTACAAAAACCAAGTGCGTTTTACAAAAACCAAATGCGTTTTACAAAAACCAAGTGCGTTTTTGTAAAAACCAAGTGCGTTTTGTGAAAACCAGTTAAAATGGTGTTTAAAAAACCAAATGCGTTTTATAAAAAAACCAAGTGCGTTTTATGATTTTCTGTTTAACAGTTTCTGATCTTCATCGTCTGAAACTTTTTTGAAAGCCATTTTTTTCTTTAATTCTTCTTCTATTATCAACATCGTTCGTTTCTGTGAATAATACATGCGTTGATAGTGATTTTTGAATATGATTCGACTAATTTTATCAATTGAATTATCATACTCTGTTTTTTTCTATTTCTGCAAATACGTTTTGATTTTGTTTGTAATCGAATGTTTTTGATTGTTTAATCATTCTGAACGTTTAATCGTGTTGAAAACGATGAAAAATCAGGTTCAATCGTTGAAAATTTTTGCATCGATTATGTCTGTTGTTACGATTTCATAGAAATTTAAACGCGTTTTTCCTAATTTACCCTTGGTTAGATTAACCCAAATATGATTAGGATTTTTAATTACCATCTTGCCACCGCCTAAATCTAATGGCTGAGAATGCTTCTTACACTTTGTACGTTATCTCTTCCCTTTAAATATATATTAATAATAAAAGATTTTAAATCATTTGTAGCTTCATTTTCTATATTTAATTTATTTTAACTGTTTAATTACAAATAATATTTTTTAGTTACAATCTATATCTTACATCTGGACAATTTTCATGTAATCTTTTAGGGCTTTATTGGCATCACTTATTGGTGTTTGATTTGTCTCAGTGTGTATCAATCCTAATTAGATTTTGTGTGATTTGTTGATAAGTGAACAAATACTTTTTAAATTTCAACTTCAGAAGGCTCGAATACCAAAGTTAATTTTTATGATATTGAATTTTATTTTATTATGATATCGTTTCTGTTAGTAATTGTAATTGTTTTTCAGTTTATTTTTATTTATATTTATATATTTATATAATAGGGCGGAAAAATAGTATATTATTATAGTGGGTATGTCTATTGATTCTGTCTATAAAAGGCGAGTAACTCTTCATTTTGTGTGATTTGTTGATAAGTGAACAAATATTTTTTAAATTTCAACTTCAGAAGGCTCGAATACCAAAGTTAATTATTATGATATTGAATTTTATTTTATTATGATATCGTTTCTGTTAGTAATTGTAATTGTTTTTCAGTTTATTTTTATTTATTTATTTATTTTTATTTATATATTTATATAATAGGTCGGAAAAATAGTATATTATTATAGTGGGTATGTATATTGATATAATAGTAGTTAACTGAATTTTGTGGTTGTGATTTAAATTACTAAAAATATATTAAATAAATATTTCGTTTAAGTAATAAGTTTATTATGGAAGGTATTTAAGTAAAAATAATATAATATTGAATGTTTAAGACCATTAATATAATACAATATATCAAATACAAATAATTATAGTGTAAAATTCATCAGTGTCCCCACCGAATATATAAGCTGTGTGTTAGCAGTCTTTTAGTTTTCTATCAATGTTGTGGGCAAATTAAAAGACTTCCAACTGGATCTGTAATCTACATATCAATTATTTACAATTACTAAAGTTAAGTTCTCAAACATTGAATAAGGTAAAAACATTTCTGAATGAAGTTATCTGATGTTTATATTTATTGTTGTTATATTTTAACATTTATCTGAAATAATCAACTCTTCTTAAAATTTTGTTTAACATTTTTTCTAATGTGTTAACCAGTTGCAATGGTCTCATTCATTGGATGTGTTGTTGATCTTGAAGCTGAAATTTTGGTATTTATTACGTTATTAAAAGTTATATTAGCTTTAAAATCTGTAATAAATTCTTTTTAGTTTTTACATTTTTTAAAATTTTTGTGTCTTTATAGAATTTATCAGAAAATGTTGCTGGTAGCTTTCATCCTTCTGAAGCAATGGATTATCATGTAATCATAACTACTACAACACATAGAAGGAAATGGGAAGTTGTTTTAAGGAAGCATGTTTTAAATGAAGCTGAGTTCAGTGAAGGATGGCAAACTGTTGTTAAGGATATGGCACTGGAAGTAGATATATTATTATTTGAGTATGTTTCTGAAGATACTTTGTTAATGTCCTGTTTCCGGAACTTGATTTGCGGGAATACATTCATACATTTTATATATGATCCTTCAAGCAATTTTTAGTACGTATTTTCCTACTATTGTTATACGTATATTTAGTATTAAAAATAATAAATAAGCTAATTTTTTTTATTTGATTTACTCACAGAGACTACCTGATAGTTTTTCTTGTGTCTATCGTGATGCTAAAATTACTGAAGATTTTGTAACTATTGTATTTGGTGATTATGCATGGAGCTTAAAGATAATTTCCATGGAGAATCATTGTTTTTTGTATGATGGGTGGTTGAATGTAGTTCAAGATCTGAACTTGGATTTTTTCGATTTTGTCTTTCTGGAGATGAGAGACCTCTTTAGTTTTGAAATTAAGGTCTTTTTAAACAATGCTGCCATTCTTTTTGAGCAAACTCACCAATGTGAACCATCAGTTGAAGATATTAAAATGTCTGATAATTCTCAGCTTCATATGAAGGTTAAAAAATCGTTTATATATTTGTTTAAAGTTGTTCTATGTGTCATGTAGTAATACATTTGTTTAAAATGTTGTACAGCTAGATGATTTCGATCAGAATACCAGTTTTCAAGTTTATGAGCATGATGCAGTGATTGCTAAACGTTATGTAAGTTATATATTAGATTATGTTTTATATTTTTCATTATCTCACTGACCTTAGTTAACTAATAATGTTATAAAAACATCAACTTTTCAGCGGCTTAATGCTTCAATAGTTAGTTTGGCTAAGAGTACTTTGCCGCCTAAGATCTATGTTCAAGTCAATGATGGTGAAGTGAATGAGTGTAAATTATATGTGGAAAAAGATAGGAAAGGCCAAAGGTATTACTTAAATTTTAATAATTAAATTTGGATTTTATTTTAATAATATAACTAACATTTGTATATTATTATTTTATAGGTTTGCAATTAGGAGATGGGTAAGCTTTATAAAGTCTAAAGGATTGAAAATAGGTGACTTTGTAATTTCAAGTTTGATCAATCATTAGGAATATTGGTTACAACTAAAAATTGATAATATGGTAAGGAGTGAAATTTTTTTGATGTTGATACAATGCTTTCATGTTTGGTGATGCTTACCTGTAAATGTTAGGTTAAATTAATTATGTTGATGACTCTTTATTTTGTACTCTTCAATATTGTTATTTTAGGTCGGCAAAGGTTGATCTATTTTTATATAATCAATTTAGACCAACAATTGTTAATCGTAAATGTTATTATATTCTTAATAAGAATTGTTGAATACAACATCTGTTTTAAGTAAACTGTTTGACAATCATCTGTTTTGAATAAACAACTGTTTATACTAACAGCGTTTTTAGATATTTAAATTTATGGTATCATTCCATCTAGATCCTTCATTTGTACAGTTGTCATAAAAGACATTTAGGGCTATATCGACTGTTTGTAATTATGAATTTAAAGAGACTGATCTAATTTAAATTTATATGTATTTTGTTAGATATTGATTACAATCCGTCTTTTCATATGTCCTTTCAAGTATATTTATATATATATATATATATATAATATATTTGTTTACATTATAGATATTTAATGTGTTTGTTTACTTTTGATTATATTAAGTATTAAAAATCTGACCATACTATTAACTACCGTCGTGAAGGTAACAAATTTTCTTTAAAACAAACGAGTGACTTTTTAAAGTTTTTTTTTTAGTAAACAGTCCTTCAAATATAACATAAACAGTTTTTTCTTGTCTAATGAAATCATTAAGCACCTTTAATATTTAAAGTTATAATGTGTTTATTTTCGATCTCGCAAATATACTCAACTGTAATAATTCAATATTTTTAAATTAAATTTAAATTTATAATTCTTTTACACAAATGATATATTCATATTTATTATCTTTGTTAACCAAAAATGTAATAGGATTTGACGTGTTTTTTCATTGACAAATAATTTTAGTAACGAAAACATTATTTTATAAGTATTATTTTTGTGTTCCAAGTGGTTTTTATTCTATATATATATAAGAAATAAGAAATATAAGAAATAAATTGAAATTCCCAAAAGTAACTGTCATCTTTATATTTAGTTGAAATCCAACCAATAAAGTTGAAAACCAACTTTACGAATACTTATTATTATTATATATTTCAGCCTATAAATGGGGATGTATTCCCAATATTCATTTTCACTTCTCTCAGTTTACATCACTCCATCCAGTATGCATTATGATATTAGTTTCAAATATATTTCCACAAATTTTTCAAAAGATTCTTATAATCAAAGGAAAGTAGTTTATCAACAGTTTGTTGTTAAACAACCTCAATTTGATGTTTTCCCATGATTCTTATAATCGAAGGAAAGAATCAATTAATTATTTCATAAAAATAGATCCGGTTCTATTTTCAATCTTTAGTGTTTTTGAATCTGAAAGATATTTAGATACGGGCTGCTGTCTTGTGGTGGTTTTCATTGTTTCTGTTTGTTATTTGCTTCAATGAGGCTGGAAAGAGAGATTATTCTCTAGGATTTGGTTGTTAGTAGGTTTTTTTTTATGTTTCCTTGTATTTTTATGTAGGTTGTAAATTCAGATATTGTAATTTTGTTATCATTAAAGTAGTTTATTCCTTTTTGTGTTTATTTGTGTTCAATGCAATGTTTAACTCAAACTTTGGAATTGTAATTATTCAATTTTGATTAACGGTTATTCGTAAGCATTTTTAGATAAGCATTTTTAGTTACAAGGTCTTTTTTACCAAACAAGTTAAAGAACCTTTTTTTATATTATTGGTATTAATTGTTATAAAAGAAAGAAACAGATATTAGTAAACAGGTTTTGTTTACAGCAGATGATTTTTTTCAACATACACAAACAACGCTTAAACTAATTGTTTTCAACATTCACAAACAAATGGTAATAAACAGATGTTCTCAAACAAAAGACGATGGGATAGATAATGTTGTTTTTAATAAACAGAGCTTAACATTTAGAATTAAATCGTACATAATGAAAATCGTATCTACTATACAAAACTACTTAATTAAAATTTCAAAAATCCTTTGTTAAACTGATACCTTTTAGGTTTAACAAGTTGCTTAGACCTTTTAGGTAGTATAAAGGTTTTGAAATTAATTAAGTAATCATTAGAAGAAAACCTTTCGTATAAGAAGTTAACCCAAGTATAATAACTGTTCTATCGTATGACATTTCATCTTCACGCATTATTGGTCTATAAAATACTAAAGACATCCGGAAGTTCATCATAAACAATTTTCATTAATACTACATTTCAGTCTTCGCAAATTGGATCAATGTCAGCCCCAAGTGGTAAACTTGAAGATGAAATGAAGGTATTTGTTCTTAATCAAATTACAGAGCAATACTATCAAGATTTGAAGACTGCAAGACAGTTAAAGATTTGTTTTGACAGTTTGCACTTGGGCATATTTGAATGAGACAATGTTCAACGGATTTTGAAGTCAATGCCTTCGACTGCTGTTCGTGATTTGTCGGTGTTGTGCAATTCAGAGTCCGGTATTAAGAATGTAGAGTGTAACATCGCAAAATTTTTCCCAAAATTTTAATACATAAAAAGCCCTTATATATATATATTTTATTTTTTTATTACACCTTTATTATTAATATTATACAAATGTGCCTAAGTCTTTATTTATCCTAACTCACAACTTATATACATACATAAATGTATATAAATAATAATAATAATAATAATATGATTCTAAATTCTTTTTTTTTCACATACAAGATTTTTTTTTTTTAAATAAAGCCTTGAGTCAAATAGTCAAAGTCCTAGTCAAAGTCTTAGTCAAATAGTCAATTCATCATAAAACCTTACTTTATGGTGTTGACCAATTTTAATGGCTAATTGAATCCAAAAGTAGTATAAAAACCCACCTATGACCCATTATACTTTGCACCTCTAAATCGATTGTTTCAATCCAATTAAACTTTCTCTCATACCTTTCTTCTATAGTCTATTACTTCTACAATTGAAGCTTTGATTATAAGCTCTTGTAATTGGCAACTTTGGGGCTACACATATTCTATTTCTCGAGACTTAATACTTTGCTAAGGTGAGTTTACGTAACCATGTTTATGCAATTCTTCATACTTGCAACATTATACTTAAGCAATTCTACATGCATGTCTAGTTGTAAACTTTAATGCCTCATGAATTAGACAACAACAACAGTTTCAACGAGTTTCAACATTACATAATCATTAGCTATGGCCAAGCCGACGATACTCAATAATAGATCTATTGGATTGACAATCCCACCCGGATACGTGTACCTCCTACATAGGTAGCGTGGGTGATTGTTATCGTTCCAACATATTATTAAGGTGAACCGTGGATGACGGGATGGACCTAAACTAGTCGGAGGTTTGATTATGTCGATTCAACATTTCATGTTTATTCATGTAGACTTAAACTTACGATAGACATATGAATTGCTAAACTTTTATACTTAAATTTATTTGCTTGACATGGCTTATGTATTCTCACCAACTTCTAGTTGACCCCCCCCCCATTTTTACAACTCAACAGGAAATAATGATCCGTGAAGATTAGAGTGTTAGCATGAGAAGACAAATTGAAGTTTATGCTTATTTGGTTATTTTGATGTATTAGATTCCATTTAAAACTCATTATGTATTTTCAATTTTGGATATTTTTACTTTAAATAAATTTCAATTAAAACTTGAATACCATGTGCTACTGTATACTCATTCTTACGTGACACCTCGATGTTTCCGCCATCGGTTGGGGTGTTACAGATTGGTATCAGAGCCTTGGTTATAGGGAATTAGGTTATTAGAAAAATAATCTAGTCTATAACCATAGGATTATAATCAGTACTTGCTCCTTTTTACTTGCAACCCTACTTGTTTCTATTCTCTATCTCCCTCCTACTTCTTATCCCTACTTTAGTGTATACAAGAAGATTGTTCTCCATCACAAGATCTACTCTTAGACTAATAGGACAAATCCTCAGGTTTAGCCTGAACCACCTTGAAGATCTCGTCGAAGTTCTAGATTTTAATAATGAACACGTGTGAAGAAACAATAAGTATCCCGGAGATTAAGACTAATCACCGGGGGGTTAATACCTATGTTGCTGTCAGAGTAATCCTTTACCCAAACCGTAATGGTGACCCGTGTTTAGCGTTAAAGTGGGTGAGTGTGTATGAAGTGTGTGAGAACACGAGAGTTAAGTGGTTCGGTCGTTAATGACCTACGTCCACTGTAAGTACACCGGAATATTATTGATGATAAAAAGATTACAATGAGCGTAGTAGTTATGGTTATTTTTCAATGAATCTACAAGGATTTCATGTGATCTTATTTATAGAGATCATGGTGGGCTGCATGGGGCGGCCCACGGATGACGCCACCAGCTTGGGCCCAGCCGAGGCCCAAGCCCATGGTCCTTCTGATAATGGCGGGAAAGGACCTGTTACTGTTGATGTCGTCATGCTATGGTGTGGTCGTTGTAGTAGCCTGACACGTGGCGGGCTTCTGGTGGTGCACAGTATCATCGTACTTGCTACAGTGCTCAGGCTATCCTGCTGGCTGATGTGACTTCTGACAGTTGGCGAGGTAATGCCTGCTGGTTACTATTCACGACAGCGTGTACAGTGTAGCCGTTCACCTTTTGTACTACCTGCCACATGTCCTTCTCTAGCTGGTATGTACTCTGACATGGATCTTTATGAATCTTCCTTCTGCCGTTCCTTGTACTTCGTCTGAGAGGTGTCAAGGGAAGATTCCGCGCGTGGTAGGACGCGCGTATCAGGTGTTGTGTTGTTTATCGTATGCTTTGGCGCGCGAGACATGCTGATTGCTTGTCTTCGCGCGAACGTGTTCCTGCGCCATTATCCGGCGTGGGTTTGCTGTTGTTCGGGGATAGGGACGCCTTTCAGATTAGGCTCCCTATCCCTTCAAGTCCCCCTAGTCTAGGATTTCTCCTGCTCGCTGATGAGGAGGTGGAGTGCTAGACTCAAAATGTGTTGGTCGCGGATGAAAGCTCATTTGCTCGTGTTGTAGCTTGTTGGCGCGGATTCTTTGAAAACTCGGCGGGGAACGTCTTTTCTGGTTTTACGTCAAAGTTGCGCTGAGACGGACGTGCTCCGCCTTACCCTTGCAGGCGTGGGGCGGGGAACGTCTTTTGCAAACTTACGTCAACTTTGCGCTATTAAGGACATTTTCCGCCTTGCCTTAACAGGCGTTGGGCGGGGAACGTCTTTTGTAAACTTACGTCAAGTTTACGCCATGTAGGACACCCTCCGCCTTATCTTTGCAAAATTTTAGGCGGGCAACGTCTTTTGCAGATTTACGTCAACTTTGCGCCCTTGAATTAAATGCTATTGGAGTGATTTAATGCGGGTCCTGAGTTGGTAATAAATTCGAAATCATTGGCATTCAATTTGTTTCTCATGAATGCGCCTGGAATTCGAATGATCAGTTACTTCTGATGGAAGTTTAATAGTTGCTGACGTGTTTGGTGACTGTCTGGTTGTGCAGACTGAGGCACGTCACATCACGGTTGCAGTTACCAATTTCTCGTCTGTGTCAGGAGCGTGGGATGCCACGCGTCTGACGTTTTGTCTTCGTGGTTAGGATTGTGCCACGTGTCAGTGGGCACGTATTTCTTGTTAGGCGCGTGTATTAGCACGCGCTTACTTTATTGTGATTGTGAGATCTGTTGACACGTGTCGATCATCCGGCGCATGTGTGGCACACAACTGTCATACACTGTCATCTGGGCCGCTCGTTTGTGTTGGTTGACACGTGTCGTCATCTGGTGTCTGGAATTTGAAAAGGTGTGACGTTTGGCGCTTCCTAGGTGAGTCCCACTGTCGTTAATGCGATGAGTATATAAACCTCATCGTGGTTCATTTGAACGGTTACATTCATATATCTTTCTCCTTATTGTCTTCTTTTTCTCCCAAACTTCCGATCATCTTGTTACTTCGAAGTTTCCGTTTAATCTTCAAAGATCTCACTGATCTTGAAGATTCATTGTTGAAACTTCCAGTTTCTTCTTGTTTGATTTCTTGTCCCGTTGCTTTCTGTTTCTCATATTTGTTAAATCTTCGTGTTTTTGTTGAAGTTTCCGGTAAATCTTCAAGTTTTCCAGCTATCTTTTCCAGTTTCCGGCGAGTTTTATTTTGAGAATGTCTGAAGCTCCGGTGAGTCCGTCTCCATCCACCGAGGATGTTAGGGTGGAGCCGATTACGGAGGAGGTGGTGGAAGAAGAGGTTCTTGTCGAGCATGGCAAGATAAAAGAGAGGAAGTTGATGTCCAACACTTATTGTGTTTGGAGTCAAGAGGCCTTTAACCGGTTTTGCATTATGTATGGTATTCTGCTGGAGTGGGAGCCCACCCTTCCGTCTCCGACCAGCACTGTTCTCTCTGCCGGTAGCAGCCGGTTGGCATTGTACGAGGCCCACTTTGCTAAATGTGGGTTCCGCCTGCCGTGTACCCGCTTCCAGATTGACACCATGGTGGCCTATGGTGTTGGGCCTACACAACTAACCGCCTTTGGGCTGCTGAGGTTAGTTCATTTTGAAGCTTCATGCCGCGCCCTAGACATTGAACCTACCGTTGAACGGTTCAATGTCTTCTACTTTATGGCGCGGGACGAGATGTGGTTCTCGTTCAAGCCACGCCCCAAGGTGCCGCCTATGGCCACTCACACTCCTAAGTCCTTGCATTGGGCGAAGGAGAAGTTTTTCTTTGTGAAGAGGGGTGTGATCCCCATTAGTCTCCCCTGGAAGGTGATAGGGGATGGGCAGCGGGTGGCTGACATGCCTGTGCCCAAGGACTTTAAGAAGCAGGCGTGGTTCATCGCCCTTACTTCCAACGCCACGAAGCTGGAGTTCCACAACCTGACAGAAGGTATTTTCTTCCTTCTTGGGATGAGCCGCAATGGAATCCGTGCGGGCAAAGAGCCCTATATTGCGGAGGAAGGTACGTTTGTTTATTATCATTATTGTTATCATTTATTTTTTTTTCTTTTCTTCCTCTTACCTTGTATGTTTGTAGGTGTGAGCAAGTTTCAATTCTTTGCTGCCCGCCAGGAGAGGGGTATTAAGTGGAGACCTTTGGTGGAGGGTCAAACTTCTTGTTTGGACGAGCTTGCTGACCGGTTCTATTACCCGGATCTGACCACCGCGCCCAAGCCTTATTACACAACCGGTGAGTTTCCCGATCCCTTCGGCTCTAGCATTTTTGGAGATGACATTACTGGATTTTCAGTAGGGATTGTCCCGCCGGTGAGCTCATCCGCGGGGCGTGGGCGTTGGAAACACGCGCCGCGGAATCATGGGTACCGAGCGAAAGTTGTGCTTTCTGACTCGGGTTCTTCCGTTTCAGCAGGGGAGGTTGTGAAAGGGCGTCGACGGCGTAAGGATGGCCCGCCGTCTGATGATGAGGAAGAAGTTGAGTCTTCTCAGTTGGAGAAGAGGAAGAGGGCGCGCGTTGATAGTGCTGCCACTAGCAGTGCTGCAGCTGCTACGGAGAATGTGTCTACTGCCCCAGCAGGTGGGGGCGAGAGTGGGGGTACCACTCTGACTGAACCAGCGACAGCCTCTGAAGGTATTACTGATGTTGCTGGCATTCAGAAGACCGGCGTTGCTGAGGGGCAGGGGGGAAGTGCCCCTGTTTTTTCTGTGGGGATTCACGCTGCCCCGACTAGGCAACCGTTGTTCCAAAAGTTGATAAAGAAGAAGGCGCCTGGTAAGTGATTTTTGCTGCTTTTTGAGTCTAACTTTGAATTCTCTCTGATCCTTTGTTTCGTTTTCGCAGTGTCGCCCAAGATAACTCCCAATCCTCCTCCTTTGTCTCCTTCTGCGGAAGCTGCTCGTGTGGAGGAGGAGCGGTTGTGGCAAGAGCAAGAGATTGCTCGTAAACAGGCGGAGGCCGATGAAGCCTTGCAAAAGGCTGAGGCTGACCGTGCTGCCGCTGCTGCAAAGAAGCGGGCGGAGGCCGATGAAGCCCTGTTGAAGGCTGAGGCTGCCAAGGCTGCTGCTGCCAATGAAGCCAGTCAAAAGGCTGAGGCAGAGAAGAGGGCGGAAGCTGATCGCCTTCGCCTTCAAGAACAGCAGTTCTTGGAGGAGCGGGCTCGGTTGGCCAAGGAGCGTGAGGCCAAAGAGCGCGAAGATGTTGAGGCCCAGGATGTGGGCCTTGGGGGCGATGGATTCGAGAGGGCTCTGTTTGAGCAGGGCCCTTCTGTGGCTGCTGGCTCGCGTCCGGACAGGCGCGAGTCTTCAAGGGTTGGTGAGGCGTCAGGAGCCTATGATGGCTCTTGCTGGGCTGGTGGTGATGCCATTTGGCGCCCTCGCTGGGCAATCAGGAAGAACACATTATTCTCCAACTCCTTGGCTGCTGAGGAGTTCGTCAGCGAGGTGGTGCCTCCCTATGAGCGCACTCACCAGGATATGTTGAGTCGTCCAGACCTTATTGCTGCCTTGTGCATTAATCAGGCGACCCAACTGTCCATGATGGACTCGCTGCGGCGCCGCGATTCGGCGTTGTGGCGGGATATGGAGAAGGTTGAGGCGGAGAAGGCGGACCTCGCAGAGAAGGAGGCTGCCTTCAAGGCAGAAATTGCCAAATATCGCCGTCGTGCTCATGACGCGGAGGCGAAGGTCACCAAGCTTGAGGAAGAGGCCGCTGCATCAAAGCGCCGTTGGGCAGAGTCCTGGAAAAAAGCTAACCTTGAAACCATGAAGGTTAAGGACACTCTGGCCCAGGTGCAAGAGGAGGGGCGGACGGCGGTCCGCCAGTTAGAGGAGAAGAGCCGGGCTCTGACGGAGAGAACCGCCAAGTACATAGAGATGCGGAAGGAGTTGGAGTCTAAGGACTCGGCTCTTGTTGCGGCCACTGAGCGTGTCTCGTTCTTGGAGCAGGAGAGGGTTCAGATCCTTAGCGCTAAGGAAGATCTCGAGCGGGATCTGGACTCCTCTGATCAGGCTCGCCTCGAGGCTGTGAAGGAGTGCGAGGCGGCGAAAGTTCTGTTGGAGGAGGCTGTCTCTGCGCAGACCCAGATGCAGAGTTCCATCAGCTGGCTGATGAAGGATGGAATCAGCGGGGTGAGTTCTTCACGCTTTCTTTGTGTTTGGTAGTTGTTTTTCTTGTCAGAATATTAACTTTATTTTCTTTGCAGGTCTTCAAGAGGTTTTGGCAGGAGCCCAAGTTGGGCGATCAAGTTGCCTCTATTGCTGCTGCAGCCCAAGCCTTCGGATATGGCGAGGGCTATGGTGATGGTTTCTTGAGTGCGCAAAGTGGTGGGCGGCTTGAGGATGCGGAGCACTATGGCCAGCCGCTGAAGGAGGAGTATGAGGCGGAGCTAGCCAAGTTTGAAGAGATAGATTTTCCCATCCTTCAAGTTATCGCCGACTGCAACAAAAACGCGGATCCCCCTGCCGCCTTGAAATACTTTATTGACAAATCTGATGAACTGGCGAGGGGTTCTGGCGGAGAAGCCTCGGGGGCGGGTAGTGGTTAGGCGTTGTTCTTATTGTTTGTAATCATCGTTGTAAATACCAAAGGGTTTTTAAGTCCCTTCTTTTAATGAAATCTTTAGTTTGTTATATCGTGTTGTCTCGTCTTTAACTTACTTATTTAACCAAGTCGTCACCCGGTGTGTAAGTAGGAGTTAAGACGCGCTCTCGGCTAGATGGTCCGGCGTTTAAGTGTTTAACACTTTTTTGCCTTGAAGACCATAGCGGAGGTCGACTTGAGCCATTGAGTCCGACTTAGGCGCGTGATAGCCTTGCCTAGAAGACCTTTTTCCGCGTTTCGCGCTATGCGTTGTTCTCTTGTCCGAGTGCAACGACTCTAGAAGACAAGAGTTTATGCACGCGGCGTTGTTATGCGGGGTTGTAGGTCCGGCAAGTAAATCCGTCTTGAAGACCGTACGCTGTGTAGCGGGTGTAAGCCTGACGCGCACGCGGCGCGTCTTGAAGGCATACCTTGCTTATCTAGCTAGCGACTTTGGTCCGACGTGATTTCGCCTAAGTCTTGAAGACTTTTGGTGCGGAAAATACAAGTAGAAACACGGATATAGGAAACGTTTTCATTGATAGTATGGAATGTGTAGCCATGTTACATGATTACAAATAACAACGTCGCAACTGTGCACCATTCCATGTTCGCGGAATGGGAGTGCCATCTAGCCTTTCTAGCGCGTAGGCGCCTTTGCCTAACACTTCTTGTACCTTGTAAGGACCCTCCCAGGTTGGGGCGAGTTTTCCCGGCTTTTCGGCGTTGGAAGCCTCGTTGTTGCGGAAAACGTAATCCCCCACCTTGAAGGTTTGCTTCTTGACGCGCTTGTTGTAATATTGTTCCAGCTGAGTCTTGTAGCTGGCTTCTTTTATTGCCGCGAGGTCACGACGTTCTTCTAGTAAGTCTAGGTTTATGCGGAGTTCTTTATCATTGTCGGTTGTATCGGCCATCAATACTCTTGCCGTTGGGCAGGTGATTTCTGCGGGAATTACCGCTTCGGAACCGTATGTCAGGCTGAACGGTGTTTCTCCGTTGCTTGTTTTCGTGAGGGTGCGGTAGGCCCACAAGACGTGTGGGAGTTCGTCTACCCACCCTGTTCTTTTTGTACCCAGCCTTGTCTTGATGCCTTCTACAATTGTGCGGTTGGCCCTCTCTACTTGACCGTTGCCTTGTGGGTGCGCAACGGATGTGAATATTTGTTTGACTCCCATTTCGGCCAACCATTGCTGAAGGGATTGGTCCTCAAATTGTGTTCCATTGTCGCTGACCAACTGCATTGGCAAACCGAATCGACAAATGATGAACTCCCATAGGAACTTTTTGACATGTGCGCCGTCGATCTTGGCTAGGGGCTTGGCTTCCACCCACTTGGTGAAGTAGTCGATGGCCACTATTAAGTACTTTACGTTGCCTGGCGCCGTCGGGAACGGACCGACCAGGTCAATGGCCCATTTTTGGAATGGCCAAGCCGCTGTAACCGGTACCAGGTTGTTCTTTGGGCGGAGAGTGTTCGGGGCGTGGCGTTGGCAGCTGTCGCATTTGCGTAACTCATTAACCGCGTCAACGTGCATGCCGGGCCAGTAATACCCCGCGTTCATTAGTTTCGCTACCACCATTCTTGGGCCTGCGTGTAGCCCGCAAGTTCCCTCGTGCACGTCCCGGAGAAGGAAAGAAGCTTCTGCGGATCCACGCAGCGTAATAGCGGCCCTAGATAAGAGCGGCGGTACAGTATGTCTCCTGTGAGCTGGTATTGCAGGGCTTTGTTCTTGATCTTCCGGGCTTCTAACTTGTCATTAGGTAAGGTCCCAGAGGATAGGAAAGCTTTGATTGGCGTCATCCATGACGCGTTGCCTGTTTGGGTGATGTTGACTTGGCGCGGTGGAACAGATGGTTTATCGCGAACCTCAATTCAGACCTCTTTGGCCATGTGTTCGAAGACTGTGGACGCCATTTTGCTCAACGCATCGGCTGGTTTGTTTTCGCTGCGCCTGATGTGTTCGACGGTGCATGTGTCGAATCGGCGCATGAGTTTTTTGGCTTGCTCTAGATACATGGCCATAGTCTCGTCTTTTGCGTCGTAGGTCCCGTTGATCTGCCGCGCTACTAACAGTGAGTCCACGTGCGCTTCCAAGTGCCTGGCCCCCATTTTTTCCGCTATGCGGAGGCCTGCCAGCAACGCTTCGTATTCCGCCTCGTTGTTTGTGCTTTTGAACTCTAGGCGGATGGCATATGTGAACTCGTGCTTATCTGGGCTGATGAGGCGGAGCCCGGCGCCAGCGCCATCCCCGTTGGAGGCCCCGTCAGTGTATAGGGACCATTTTTGTGACGGATCGTGCGCTGGCGCGGGCGATTCTTCTTCAAGGCATTCTTGTATTTTGTCGGTGGGGATTTCGGTGACGAAGTCCGCTAGTACTTGGCCCTTGATTGCGGGTCGGGGCTTGTAACTGATTGTGTGCTCTCCCAGCTCGATGGCCCATTTCTCCAGTCTTCCTGACAATTCGGGTTTTGCCAGAATATCGTTGATCCGATAGTCCGTGAGGACATTTATCGGGTGCCCTTGAAAGTACCTGCGTAGTCTGCGGGATGCATGGATGAGGGCGAGGACCAGCTTTTCCATAATTGTGTATCGAGTTTCCGCATCTAACAGCGTGCGACTGATATAGTAGATTGACGTTTGCACGCCTTTACGGTCAACCATCAGAACTGCGCCTATTGCTCGCTCGGTGACTGACAGATAGAGTGTGAGCGGCTCTTTGGGGAGTGGTGCTGTTAGTGTGGGGAGATTCATTAGGCATTGTTTCATTTGCTGAAATGCTGATTCCGCCTCTGGGGTCCAGCGGAAGTTGCTCTTCTTCAGACAGTTCTTCAACGTATCCACGAATGGGAATGACTTTGAAGCGTAATTGGATAAGAAGCGGTTCAGGGCGACAAGTCGTCCCATAAGCGTTTGTACTTCTTTGACGGAGGCCGGTGATGGCATTCTTTCGATTGCTTGTACTTTGTCTGGGTTGGCGCGGAAACCATCCCGTGTGACGATGACGCCCAAAAATTTCCCTTCTTCCATCCCGAATGAGCATTTACCGGGGTTAAGCTTCATGCGCACTTTGCGCAATTGGCTAAACGTTTGCTCGATATCCCGCAGCATGTCACTTTCTTCCATGCTTTTAATTACCAAATCATCGACGTATACTTCGAGCCGTACGCCGATTTCATTCACAAAGGCTGCGTCCATTAGCCGCTGATATGTTGTGCCCGCATTTTTTAGACCGAAAGGCATCTTTGTGTAGCAGAAGATGCCCGTCTCTGTGCGGAACGCTGTTTTGTCTTCATCCTCTTTGGCCATTTGTATCTGGTGGTATCCTTTGTAATCGTCCAAGAAACATTTGAACCGGTAAGGGGCAAGAGAATCCACCTTTAAGTCAATCTCTGGTAGAGGGTAACAATCTTTTGGGCACGCCTTGTTGATGTCTTTGTAGTCAACGCACATGCGCCACCCTCCATTTGCCTTGGCGACCATGACAGGATTGGCCACCCAGGTCTGGTATCTGATGGGGCGGAGGATGCCCGCGTTGAGCAGCTCGGTGACTTGTTCGTTCATGGCCTTTGTTTTCTCCGGGCCCATACTTCGTTTCTTTTGCACTATTGGCTCTGCGGAGCGATAGACATTGAGCCTATGTTCCGCTATTTCTCGTGGAACACCCACCATGTCCGCTGGTTGCCAGACGAAAATATCCATATTAGTGATCAAGAGCTGTTTCAGGTGACTGCGTATGGTTTCGGAGATTGCATGGCCAATGATCACCGTTTGCTCCGGAAATTTAGGGTTGAGTGCCCATTTTTCCGGCTCTGTGCGGGCATCTGTTTTGACCATTTTTGGCGGTTTGGCTGTATCCGCGACATGGCAGTCTTTGTTTCCCCGGATGAAGGCAACGCCTGTTTTGGTGGGGAATCCCACCATTGCGTGCGCCGTGGAGGCGTTGGCGTTAAAGCGTGCGATGCCTTCTCTTCCCAGGAGTATGTCATGATTTGATGTGGCTGGTAAAACCATGAAGTCGCAGATCTCCGTGCGCTCATGTGTGCCATCGGTCCAAGTTACGGGCAAGGAGAGCATGCCGCGGGGCATGATGGTTTCATGGATGAAACCGGAGATTGGCTCGTTGACTGGGATGAGCCTTGCTTTGTCTTCGCGATCGAGCTGTTGAAAGCATTGATCGTACATGATGTCTGTGCTGCTGCCGCCGTCCAGGAACATATACCGCGTGCGGTAATGTCCGAATACGGCGGTTATCACAAGTGGAGCTGTGCAGGAGGCGCCGCCCCTGACCCTTGGCATGAGGATGTCAGCCTCTTTCCAAGAGTCGTTCAAAGGTTGCACCCGGGTACGCTTCCCCTGTTGGGTGTTGTTCCCCCGCCTCGTCATGTTGCATTGGTGACGGGGAATTAGCGTAGCTGTGTGAGTGTTGAGGTCTCGGATTTTTTTTCCGCGATCCTTCGCCCTGGGTTTCCTCATTAGCGTGGCCTTTGCCAGCCCTGTGAACGTTCTTGACCAAGTGGCCTAGCTGGCCTGATTTTAGCGCAGCTTCAATCTCCATCTTTAGGCTGTAGCAGTTGTCAGTGAGGTGACCGTAGTCGTTGTGAAATTCACAGAACTTGCTATGGTCCACGTTTTGCCGCTTCCCTAGAGGGTTGGGCTCTTTCAGGGTGACCTGCTCGGTTTTCAGAACTTGAGATGGTGTTTTTGTTAGCGGGGTCCAGTCGTAATTTTTCTTGGAGTGTCCGCGTTGGTCCCGCGTTTGTTTGGAGCTGATGATTTGGCGGGCATCGCCGGCCGGGGAATATTTTCCCTCGTCGGTAGTGCCCGTGATGCGGTTCCAGACAGATTTGTTTTTGTGTTTAGTATTATTATTATTATGTTGTGGCTGGAAACCGTGTTGCTGATTAAAAGATTTTTCGGAAGAGGCATATATTTTGGCTGAGCGGATGAGCTCATCCCAGGACTCTGGGATGCCATCCTTGCCGGTGAGGCATTTCATGAGGTCTGGACTGCGCACATTGTGGATGAACGCAGCCCGTGTGAGTTCCTCCCCGCAGCCTATTTGCAGTGCTTCTTTGTTAAACCGGACTATGTAGTCTTCAATCGTTTCTCGGTCATAGCGTCGACACAGCAGAATGTCCGCTTTGTCTTTCTTATGCTTACGCAAGTGCGAGAAGTGGCTGCCGAACTTGTCTGTGAGGTCGTCGAAGTCCTTTACGCTTCCCGCTGGGAGGCTATCAAACCATACCCTGGCGGCACCCGTAAGGGTTTGAGCGAAAAGGTGGCACCACACTTGGACAGGCCAGTCCACGGACATATTTGCGCACTCAAAGTCGTGCACATAGTCGTCTGGGTCATGCAGGCCATCGTATCTACCGATGCTGCTTGGGAGTTTGGCCTTTCTTGGGATCTTGGCGGCCGCTATGCGGGTAACAAACTTGGATTTCTCGGCAAAAGCCTTTGGTCGGAATGGTTTGACCAGGTCGTCATCCACCTCACTGTCTCGCGACGTGTGAGCGTGTTTCTTTCCTCTGTAGCCTGAGTCGCTGCTTGACGATTCGTAGCCATCTGGCTCGTCACGTGGTCTGGCGTAGCCCCGAGCTCTGACGTTTCCGCCGAGCTCCCCGCTACGACCATCACCGTGCTCGGCCGTGTCTTTTTTCTTGTACTTTGCTTTTGCCGGTGTGTCAAAGGCAAGTGTCTTGCCCTTCTTCTTGGCTTGTTGTAGGAGCTTTCGCTGGTAGATTGCAGCACTTTTGGCATTTTGACGGAGGAGCCATTGGTCCGGGTCCTCCTCGGCGAGATCTTGGCTGTCGTCGTCTGACTGGACGTCACGGATCTCAACAGCTGACCTGTCAAGCCGCGAAGTGGTTTGTTTGACGACGGTGTTTGGTGTAGTTTGGTTCTCCTGCTGCTGGAGGTCGTCTTCTCCGGCTCGGTGTATGTCGGAGGTGTTGGGGTTGGGTTCAGCCATGGGTGGGTTAAAAGATGAGTGAAAGAGAGCTGTTCTAACCGTTGGATGGCGCCAATGAAGAAACAATAAGTATCCCGGAGATTAAGACTAATCACCGGGGGGTTAATACCTATGTTGCTGTCAGAGTAATCCTTTACCCAAACCGTAATGGTGACCCGTGTTTAGCGTTAAAGTGGGTGAGTGTGTATGAAGTGTGTGAGAACACGAGAGTTAAGTGGCTCGGTCGTTAATGACCTACGTCCACTGTAAGTACACCGGAATATTATTGATGATAAAAAGATTACAATGAGCGTAGTAGTTATGGTTATTTTTCAATGAATCTACAAGGATTGCATGTGATCTTATTTATAGAGATCATGGTGGGCTGCATGGGGCGGCCCACGGATGACGCCACCAGCTTGGGCCCAGCCGAGGCCCAAGCCCATGGTCCTTCTGATAATGGCGGGAAAGGACCTGTTACTGTTGATGTCGTCATGCTATGGTGTGGTCGTTGTAGTAGCCTGACACGTGGCGGGCTTCTGGTGGTGCACAGTATCATCGTACTTGCTACAGTGCTCAGGCTATCCTGCTGGCTGATGTGACTTCTGACAGTTGGCGAGGTAATGCCTGCTGGTTACTATTCACGACAGCGTGTACAGTGTAGCCGTTCACCTTTTGTACTACCTGCCACATGTCCTTCTCTAGCTGGTATGTACTCTGACATGGATCTTTATGAATCTTCCTTCTGCTGTTCCTTGTACTTCGTCTGAGAGGTGTCAAGGGAAGATTCCGCGCGTGGTAGGACGCGCGTATCAGGTGTTGTGTTGTTTATCGTATGCTTTGGCGCGCGAGACATGCTGATTGCTTGTCTTCGCGCGAACGTGTTCCCGCGCCATTATCCGGCGTGGGTTTGCTGTTGTTCGGGGATAGGGACGCCTTTCAGATTAGGCTCCCTATCCCTTCAACGTGCAATCTGGAAGGGTGAACGCCTGTATTCTGAGTTTTCTGTCTAGGACTGGCATTGCGCATAAATCCCAATCAGACGAGGGACCCGGATGCCTACCTGGGAATTCTCGGGATGAGTGTTCACTTATAGGCTAAAGCATGTCTTCACTATGTTATTAGAATCTAGAAGTTTTGATAAGTCAACGTTTTCGTTTATTCGTTTTAATTAATGAATAAATGATTACACTCACTTTCCCTAAACTAAGCTCTAAAATCTCAAAATTTTACAGCTTAAATCAATCTCATTTCGTAACCATCTATGGATTTCACAATCACACTTCACCTTACCATCTTAGCCACTTTTTAAATATTCAACACCCTACCTAAATCATATTATTTCATTTCTCCACATGTTACTTATTTTTAAAAACAATAACCTCATACCTTAGCACAAACTAAAGATTTCTAAATCTTGTTGTATTTTCATTACCTAGTAACTTTACATAGTACATATTTTTGTCAAAAGATGTCCTCGAACTTAAATTCAATTGTTTATTTATTGACGTAACAAACAATTTTCTATATAATGCTTTAAACTATTAAAAATCACTTAATAGAACCTTGATCTTCAAAACCTAATGTCATGTTTGAAATCTCCAACTAACGGGAATATTTTAATCAAAGCCCACTTAGCTTGTACTATTTAACAACTTTTGCTTTATGTATAAAACCAATTTTGAAAATAAGATTTTTTTTATCCATAGGAATAATATCTAGTCTCTAAATTCTCCATCGACAACTTGTTCAAATTTTTACAATATTTGGCATATACCACAATCATGTTTTCTTATACACTTGATTATAACCTTTGATCCAAACCCCAAAATTTACACTGCTACATAATCTCCTTACTATAAAATAAACTCTTTATCAACTATCTTCACATTCACTATCTCTCACAACCTTGAATCTGCTTCAAGAATTTTCATCATCCTCTCAAGAACTAAATTCATATCCTTCACCTTCTCACACATGAGCTAGTTAC
This sequence comes from Ambrosia trifida, assembly GCA_028751855.1. Lineage (NCBI taxonomy): Eukaryota > Viridiplantae > Streptophyta > Magnoliopsida > Asterales > Asteraceae > Ambrosia > Ambrosia trifida. The sequence continues at coordinate 97,800,477 of CM054123.1, read as the reverse complement.
CCATGATAACCAAACTATTGAAACTTGATTGTGTGTTGCATCAAACATAATCCTTAGTTATACATGAGGATTCGACTATCTACCATATTTGAACATTTGAAACTAGAATTCATGGAATATAAACTATTTGCTACAAACACACCTAGAGTCATTAACCTTGTCTAGGGCAACTCTATGCTATACTTGATACTCGATGCATTTACAAACTTGCTTACATGTATGTATTATCAATTTGCAATTTATGTGTGTAATAATTGGTACACTTAATCAAACAACTAATAGAGGATGAAGTACTTGCTCAACAGTTAGTAGAGTACCAAATAACCTACTCAACGATTGGTAGAGGTCATCATGCCTGCTCAACAGTCGGTAGAGGCCCTACAACCTGCTCAACGACTGGTAGAGGCTATCGTACCTGCACAACAATCGGTAGAGGTTCTTACTCACTGACTGGTAGAAGTCTTTTTCCTGCTCAACAGTTGGACTCATTTTTGGATACATTGTATACGATTCAATCACAAGGTTATTTTGCATTACTTACATGTGTGTTTAGAGTCATAGAAGGACACAAAACCCTAATGTAAGGTAAATTGGTGATTACGGTCCGGAACGTAATCATGAATTTACAGGTACGTTAAGGTAGTGTGAAATTTTATCAAGGTTTTTGGTAGATAACCAATTATAAACTCTAGTTACCTGTTTAGTATTTCTATAGTCAATTAACTCATGCATTTCTTTTTAAGATTCCTAAAACTTAAAGTTTAGTGTTTTGCTAGATTCTTATTCTCCTTGCTATTTTAGACGAACCTAATCCAACCCTTAAAACCCACACCTATCAAACCTCTTACCAAATTATTCGAAACAGTTTATTTTGTTACCTATAAATTCATGTCATGTCTTAACACAAATTTTCCAAACCACAGTTGCCCTAATTTCTACCCAATCACTGTCAACCCGGTGTTTTTTTATAACTTCGGGACGAAGTTTCTAAAAGTAGGGTAGACTGTAACATCGCAAAATTTTCCCCAAAATTTTAATACATAAAAAGCCCTTATATATATATATTTTTTTTATTACACCTTTATTATTAATATTATACAAATGTGCCTAAGTCTTTATTTATCCTAACTCACAACTTATATACATACATAAATGTATATAAATAATAATAATAATAATAATAATAATAATAATATGATTCTAAATTCTTTTTTTTTTCACATACAAGATTTTTTTTTTAAATAAAGCCTTGAGTCAAATAGTCAAAGTCCTAGTCAAACAGTCAAAGTCTTAGTCAAATAGTCAATTCATCATAAAACCTTACTTTATGGTGTTGACCAATTTTAATGGCTAATTGAATCCAAAACTAGTATAAAAACCCACCTATGACCCATTATACTTTGCACCTCTAAATTGATTGTTTCAATCCGATTAAACTTTCCCTCATACCTTTCTTCTATAGTCTATTACTTCTACAATTGAAGCTTTGATTATAAGCTCTTGTAATTGGCAACTTTGGGGCTACACATATTCTATTTCTCGAGACTTAATACTTTGCTAAGGTGAGTTTACGTAACCATGTTTATGCAATTCTTCATACTTGCAACATTATACTTAAGCAATTCTACATGCATGTCTAGTTGTAAACTTTAATGCCTCATGAATTAGACAACAACAACAGTTTCAACGAGTTTCAACATTACATAATCATTAGCTATGGCCAAGCCGGCGATACTCAATAATAGATCTATTGGATTGACAATCCCACCCGGATATGTGTACCTCCTACATAGGTAGCGTGGGTGATTGTTATCGTTCCAACATATTATTAAGGTGAACCGTGGATGACGGGATGGACCTAAACTAGTCGGAGGTTTGATTATGTCGATTCAACATTTCATGTTTATTCATGTAGACTTAAACTTACGATAGACATATGAATTGCTAAACTTTTATACTTAAATTTATTTGCTTGACATGGCTTATGTATTCTCACAAACTTCTAGTTGACCCCCCCCCCCCCCCCATTTTTACAACTCAACAGGAAATAATGATCCGTGAAGATTAGAGTGTTAGCATGAGAAGACAAATTGAAGTTTATGCTTATTTGGTTATTTTGATGTATTAGATTCCATTTAAAACTCATTATGTATTTTCAATTTTGGATATTTTTACTTTAAATAAATTTCAATTAAAACTTGAATACCATGTGCTACTGTATACTCATTCTTACGTGACACCTCGATGTTTCCGCCATCGGTTGGGGTGTTACATAGAGCTTTTGGCACGATTCAAGGATCTACACGCACAACTTGAAGCTTCAATGGAATTGAAGCTTAAGTTTATTAATTCCTTTAACTAGCGGTGGATACCATCCATCGCATATGAATGAGTTAATACGCGTGTTGAGTTTCATATGCGTAAAGTGCTTAAAGTTCAAGAATAAAAGGAATTGTACCTTCAAAGGAATTGAAGCTTAAGTTTATTATTTCTAATATATCTTCATATGTATAAACAGATGTTATGAAGATGGAATTCATAATATATATTGATGTTTAAAGTTGATTATATTTGTTTTGTTTAACGTTGATTAGATTTGGTTTTTTAATCCGTCTGTAGAGTTTTTGTTCCTTGGTTGTAACCTTTCAGTTATTAAACATCTGATCAGTTTTAAAAAAATATAAGTAGACGTTGCGAAACAACGGTTCCTCTCAGCAGACATTTGGTGTGTTGACGCGTTGGTGGTTACCGTACAATGGATAAGTGTTGGTCTGTTGAAGCGTCAGTATAAACAGCCGTTAGGAAACATACGTTTTGTCTGCTGACTTGTCAGTGGTTAGCGTACAGTGAATAAGGGTTGGTTAACGTGCAGGCAGTCTATTGGTTGGGCCTAAAGCAGGTTTTGATCCTCCCGTGTGTTTTCACACGGGATCTCACCTAGTAACTATTAATAAAAGAATTGACTTATGATGATGTGGCATTCAATGGAGGCCTCAACCCTCCATTGAATGTGCCACGTGGAACGTTGAGGTGAGAGGTTTAATAGAATATTTATTTAAAAATAAATAAAAGAAGATATGCATATCTTCTAATTTAAAATAGAAAATTTTATTTACAAATTAATTTAATATAGAATTATTGATTAGCCATTATAAATATATGATTACATTAACATCAAACCATTCATTCTTAAAAAGTTTCTGAATTCTCCTTCTGTTCATCAAGAAGTAAGTGTTAAAAATTTTTAAAAGACTTTGAAGTTTTTTCTTCTTCGTTGATTATTGAAAGTGATTTATGTTTAGATTAATAAATATTTATTAATCTAAATTCATGTATTCAAAGAAAATTCGTATATGTTTTTCTTTACAAAGTCACTGTATTGAAATAAGTGTTTTTGTTTTCAATGTGATCATGAATTATACATCTATATAAGTCAAAGTCAAATTGTAACATATTTTAAATTACGTGAAGATACTTATATGTTGAAGGTTATCTTTTTAATACTGTATTATGTATAATATGGTTTATGCTTTTTATTTTTTTTAACTTTTTAAATAAATGTTTTTTTAACTAAGATTGATTATGTTTAAGTTATTTACTCTTTTCGTGATTTGAGTTTTCTTCTTTTATTATTTTTTATTAAATCATATTAAATTTTTCAATCCCGAGACCTTCCCGAGGTAATCAGCTAGTTGTATAATAAGAGAAAATGTGAACAAGGAAAAGTATTATGACTTTAGTCTAGTCCTAGCCTCATCTCTTTTTTTTTAGCCTTTTCATCATCATCATCAAAGCTCTCCATCTTAAAAAAAGAAGAAGAAGAAGAAACAAGATCATCGGAAAACTATTCATTCTCCCTATTCGCTCCTCTCTCTCTCTCTCTTTTTTTTTTTTATACTTTAACAACGCAACAGCATGGTTTAACTAAAAAACCTGCCGTAAAATACTCTATTTAGAAGGAAGTTTTGGTTCGCCGGAGGGTGGCCGGACGTAGTGCCGCCTATGTGTACGGTGGGCACATGCCCACCCGCTGGCCTTAGTGGATCCGCCACTGCTAGTAACAACACAATCTTGATGCATGTGACCTTTATTTTAATAAAAAAAATTAAACTTAGGCTTAAATAAGTTTTTTTATTGTCTAAAAAAATCTTGTTAATAAGGATCATCTATTCGTAGTTTAACAAAAAAAAAATGTAATCTTGTTAGTGTTATTAAAAAAAAAAAAAAAAAAACTTAAGTTAAGTTCACTATCGTAGGTTCCATTTTTTATTTTGTAGACCCATACGATTTTAATTTTTAAATTTTAGTCGAAAGTTAGTTTTAGTTGAAGTTTATGGTTAATAATCGAAATAACCATAACCGAACCATAACTGAATTCATAACCGATTAACCATAACCGAAGTTTGGTTATGGTTATGGTTATGGTTAAGGAAATCCCATAAACGAAATAGTGGTTATGGTTATGGTTAATGGTAAAAACCGAACCAAATCAAACCGACCCATACACACTCCTAACGTATAGTATTTATTGCATTAATCCACACATGATATATCTATTCCTTCATCCCATCCTTAGGATCTTAATTTTAAATATCAATCCTTGTCAAATTTGGATTTCTGTATAAAAAGGAACTTGATAAAATAAATTTCCCCTTGAGAGTATTTTTTTTTTTCTTTTTATATTTGTGCTTCCGATATGTTTCAGTTACATGAGTTACATTCTGCATGATACATGGTTTTTTTGTGTGTCCTTGTTGATGTCGACGAAAAGAAGATATACGAGTGTTTGTGTTCATCTTTTTCATCACATCAACCCGTAACACGATTAAAACCCTAAACATAACGGGTGGAATTAGATTGCAATAAGATAGCGAACATTGTTTACATTATTGTTTTATTGTCATTAAAATCTTGTCAACCTAGCTTGCCGCTTGCCTGTAGGGTTACAGTAAGTGTCACAATTTTTCAAACACATTTTTACATCAACCCAACATTTTTTCTTACGACAACAATACTCCCTTCCAAGAATATCTCCACTATATTGTTTTGTTAGTTGTTTTGCCTCGTTGACACCGATACCACGTCCGTTTCCTATAAGCAAACAAAGAACTAATATCATTTGCCATAACATGATGTCTGGATTATGAGCGTTTACTTTTCAGTTTTGATGCTTGTTGGGTCAACCTATGAACCACGCCGTTAGTAACGGACTGAATATCCAAAATTGAACACCAAACTATTGAAACTTAAAACCAAACCAAATCAAATCCTATTAACGGTATGGTTTCATTGTTTGATCTTTTTATTGGGTCCTTACATAAAATACATAAAATAAAATTAGATTTACTAAATATTGTATAATTTAATATTCCCTTCCCACTTGAATTAAAGAATTATATATAAAAACTAATCTAACATTTAGTAATCTAGACAAGTTTAAACAAGTGTGAAATATTAAAGATTTAGTTATTAAACGAAGATAAATCAAGAATTAGAAGAACTAATCAAACATGTAATTCCAAACTTTTAAAATCAACGTATATACAAGATAACAATTCTGTGGGTACAAACTACAAAACTACAAAATGTAGTTGATTGTTAAACCATATTATAGATGTTAAATTCAATGTAAAAAAATAGTTGTTATCCTTTCAATTACAAGATAGTAGTAGAGATTAAAAAAAGGTTTAACAAAGAAATAGTTGGAGAAGAAGCTGATATATTAAAAAGGTTAGAAAAAATGTTAGATGGGCCTTAGGCTACACTTCAGTTTAGAGGTGCACAAAAAGCCGGTTCCGGTTCAGGACTGCTGGCCTAGAAACCGAGGCGGCCCGCCCTGAGAAAAAACCGTTCTGGCATTTTCTACGTACATATTTATCCATTTAAAATTACTCATCTTATAAAAGGCTTCAAATATGGTTCATCATATATATATAGGATTAGGTTCAAATAATAACCAAGATTGTAATTGAGAACGTGCAAGTGTTTTTTTTAACCGTTTTTTTTTGTGATTGAAGAGCGTTTTTTTATTGTTGTGATTCAACTAAAACATCCTCAACCTTTGTACACTAGTTTAGGGGAGCCTATTAAGGTTGAGAAATGTAAAAAACGGCCAAAACTGACCCTCACGGTAAAAAAAAAAAAAAAAACCCTGCTATATAGCCGTTAGAAACATTTCTAACAGTAAAAAGCGCTAAACCTGGGTTTTTAAAAGATCCAAACCAGATTGTCTTGAACCGGTATTTTAAAAATATTTAAAACTGTTCCAAACCAGTAGGTCGGGTTGGGCAAGACTGGTATTTTCTCAGGGGCGGGCCGCGTTAGTTTCTAGGTCAGCAGTCCCGAACCGGAACCAGCTTTTTGTACATCTCTAAACTGATGTTAGAAAACCCTCGTCGGAAACCAATTACTACACATTTACTACGCAATTTTCAACGTATTTCCTACGAAAATCTGGTGTGGGAAATTTGCGATGTATTTCCTACGCAATTTCCCAAGGATGTGTCATTGTTGTGTTGCAAATTTGTTTAAAAAATTAGAGTTTTTTTTGTCGTCACAAATGTGTAGCAACATTGTCAAAATTTGTGACGTATTTTTTCGTAGGAAACTTATGTAGCAAATGACCACTTTTCTAGTAGTGATATACATATTGTTATGGGAAAACTTCGAATTGAAAGTAGCCTTTGACTGAGAAGAATCACGAAAATGGCCACCTCCCATGACTTTGGAGAGTCGGTTCCCGGATCCCGAGGTGGTGGAATGGACTCTGGAGACGCCATCGAGAAGACCCAATCGATTGACGCCACGTGGAACAGAGAGCCGTCTTGGAGACGGCTCCGCACCGGAGACGTCAAAAAGACGTTAAAAAAAGGACACCTCTCCAGCTGACGTCTCTGTCGACGTCTCCGACACCACCACCACGTGTTCGGTTTCTTTAATATCTTTTCCCTTCGTTTCTCTCCATATCATGTCGGATCTGTTGAAAGGGAAAGGTGTGATGTGGAGGTAGGGGTGGTGGTGGGTAGTTACTGTGGGGGTGGTGGTGGGTGGTTGTTGCTGAGGGAAAGGTGTGCTGTGGTGGTGGTTGAAGTGGAGGTGGATGGTGGTGATCGATGGTGGTGACTGGTGCTATGATCCGTGGAGGTGGATGGTGGTAGTTACTGTAAAAAAGACGACATTAAGGTGCTGTTTTTTTTCTGCAGGAAAATGTCTGCAGTTTGCGGACCACATATGCAGGAGAAGAGGTGGACCAAAGTTCTACAGTCTGCAAGAAGAAGACTATTTGTTTGTTAACGTCTGCAGGCTGCTGAAATAAACTGAAATTTAAATAAACTGATTTTTTACAGCAGTCTGGTGATGGACCGTGGTGGTGGTGGACCGTGGTGGTGGATGGTGGACGGTGGACGGTGGGGGTGGTAGACGATGGTGGTGGTGGACGGTGGAAGTGAACGGTGGTGGTGGTGGACCGTGGTGGTGGACGGTGGTGGTGGTGGTGGTGGGTGAGGAGAAGAGAAAAGGAAAAGACCTTTAAAGACCTTGGAACAAGTCTGTACCAAGAAGAGGTCAGGAAGACCTTTTTGAGTGAAGGTTTTCCAAAAAACAAACAATCTACAGACCCCAAACGTTTACGCGGCACAGACAAAAGAGGTCAGAAATGCTTCTGAGCAAAAAACAAACAACCCCTAAGTGTTTAGTTGGTTGTGAATTGTGGAGGTGTCTCCTCTCCCTCACCCAGCTTCACCCTACCTAATATATTATATTATAAACTTTTACCAATTATTATATTATATTATAAACTCATAAGTGGTGCATCTTTCGTGTGGGACAGCTTTATATCATAACATGTGGTGCAGCTTTTATTATATTTTTTTTATTATATTTATGACAAGTGGTAATTGGCTATTAATTAATCATTGAAGCCTCACGGAGACGTCTTGAAATCCGGAAACCGACTCTCCAAAATCGTAGGAGGTGGCCATTTTTATGATTTTCCACAGTTAAATCAAATGCTACTTTAGTGGTTATACTTAAAGAAATGAATAGATGAGATAAAATCAAACAATTAAGTACCGGAGAGAGAAATAAACATTTTATTTCAGTTCTACATATTCAATTTACACACTATGTACAATGTGCCGTTTTCACTTTGGTTTTAAAAGGAATATATATATGTTTGTATACGTATACGTGTATTTGCTTGTTTGTGATAGAAAGACTCAACCATACAGTTTAGTAATATATGATACAGTATGTAGGCATCTACTGTATAGGTTTTGTTGCAATATCATATTGTAAATTACTCACATATGATTTATTTATATATGCGTATATGATATATTAATAAGGTTATATTGGAAACCCTTGTTATATGGTAAACTCTGGAAACTCTAACTTCCTAACTTTTTTTTTATATGAAAATTTTAGGGTATGTAATATACATGATTTTAAGCATTTTGGGCCAAAAAAATGGAAAAAGCGCCGAGCCATTTTTTTTTAAAAAAAAGAAAAAACCGTCTTCGGGTAACAAATGGTTAACACGTGTTAGTTTCGCTTAACATTTGTTAGTCAAAACGTTATTTAAAAAAAACAACTCTGCGCTTTTTTGATTTTTTTGGCTCAAAATGCTTAAATCATGTATATTACATGCTCTATTTTTTTCAAAAATAAAAAAAATTGGGAAGTCAGAGTTTTCAGAGTTTACCATATAATAAGGGTTTCCACATTATCCTTTCCCTATGATATATATATATATATATATATATATATATATATATATATATATATATATAGTGGCGGATCTAGAGCAAAAGTTCAGGGGTAACGTTTAAAATTTTTTTTATCGTACTTTCATCAAACGTAAACGAAACAAGAATAAAAATACGATAATCAATAAAATTTAAACACATAGCTAATAGATTTCTCCTCTTAGGTTTTTGAAAGCGAATAATTACATTGTCTGCTTTTGCTTTATCAAAAGTTTCTCTTTCGATTGCACAAATTAGAGCATTGTGCATAAGTATCTCTTCCTCCTTGATTATCAACACTTTCATTAAACAAGTAACAAGATAAGAAATATGGTTTTTCTTTTTTAATGTTGTACTCTAACCAATCATATCTACCAAATCATTGTGCAAAAGTCGCACTATCGTAGGACATAGAAGGCAGAGACGCGAGCGTCAAGTAGGGAGGCGAAGTGTAACATTTCGCCTTAAATAATTGTACGTTACGGATTAAAACGACAAGTTTTATTATTATTATTTTTGGTGATATTTAGAACCCTAATACAATGATAATTATTCATACATATATATATATATATAATATAGGTTATAATAATAATAATAATAATAATAATAATAATAATCAGTTATAATAAAAATAATTAGTTTTGTAAAAATCTTTGACTAAACAAATCACTAACTAAATTAGCCATCAACTCAAACCTGTAGCCCACCAAACTGGCCCAATAGTGCCCAGCCCAGTAGATATCCGGCCCACCTGAAAATCTCGGCCCAAACCCTCCCTTCGATAATTTAAAAAAAAGGGTGGAATGTTTCTGCTGGGTATCGAACCCGGATCACACCACACACACACGCGCGCGTTAACCACCTGGGCCACACCTTCCAATTGATTTAAACCCAACTTCTATTACATTTAAACCCACTTTTATTTCTCCTCTCTTCTTCCCTGTTCGCGATCAGCAGCAGCATTGAATTTATTTATTTTTTTTTAAATCGTAAATGGCCATATTAAGCCATGTTCAATTATCGTTGACCTTTGATACGTGATTTCCGGCCTATTATTACTCATTCACACCATAATTAGCTTTCAATTGTTACCAAACTGATCAAAACGACGCGTCAAATATTAACTCGAGGTCAAAATTTCCAATTCGATCACCCAGGCCTATGCACTATAAATTGAACGTTGTAGAACAATCACAACTCGCCAATAATCATTTCTCAACCACCAATTCTTCACAATTAACACTCTGTTCTTATTCACGATCGTACGTTTGACCTTTTGATTGACCATCCAATCAAACACGAAACAACATTGTAAGTTTAATTATTTTTGTGGGTTATGTTCATCGGCATCCACACATCAATAGCCCTATGATTAATTAGGCTATTGAAGTGTGAATCAATGTATTGCAGAATCTAGGGTTCGAAGGTTTGAATTGGGGATAAAACTGATTTGGAATTGCGTATTTATTTTATTAAAACAGAGTTAAATCACAACCACTGGCCTAGGCCAAGTGGTTGTGACTGATGCCTATAACCTCAGCCACCCGGGTTCGAGTCCCGGCTGTGGCGCTTCTTTTCCTTCTTTTTATTTTTAAACAACCAACCAATTATATATATATATATATATATATATATATATATTATACCTTTAATCTTGTAAATTCATTTTTAATTATTAAATTTTTTTATAAATTCTAAAAAAATTATTTTTAACAAATCTGATGTAAAAGTTTTACCCACAATTTTTAGTTTTCTGAAATTAATTTATTTAATATATATAATAATTAAATCAATTTTATGCTATTATATTTATAAAAATCCATTAAAATATCAAAACAACTTTATAAATTTCTACAAAAATTATTCTGAGTTTATATAATGATAAACTTTTCTGAAATGATTTTTAATTCTGAAAAATCATTTATTTAATATTTTTAATCAATTTTTGTTAGTTTTAATCATAATTAAATCATAATAAATCCAATTTTTGGTATTTTTGCACCAAAATTTTATACAAATTATTTCTGAATATTTAGAACAGAAATATGAATTTTAAACTAATAATTCTTTAACTTTTTTATTTTTAAATATTAAGGTTAAATTTTGATAAATTGTTATAAATAGAATTAATATTCTATTTTAAAGAAAATAATTTTATAAAAATTATTTTTATACTTTAAACACATTATTGTGACCATCTTAAATTAAAATTCTTATAAAAGATTTTTGGTTATTTATTTACTAATATTCTCTCATTTATCAAACAATTTTCATATTAACCAAACAAGCATTTATCCTCAATTCGAAGCCCTAGAAACTTATACATTTGTAGACTTGATAGACTTAGACATATTTATTACCTTATTATAGGGTGATACTTGACATATTTGGGCAACACACTATTCTATTTATCAACAAATACAACATTTTGCTAAGGTGAGTTTTACATAGCCCATTTTCTATTTATCACCATTTTTGGGGTGAAACATGTTACAACATCATTTATGCAATTCAATCATCAATGTGTCTATGTGTTTTTCTATGTTGCATTATGTCTTGAACATGACTAGGGTAAGCACAATTCTAGCATAAACATTCATTAGCCAAACGGTATACATTGATAGATCTATTGGACTGACAATCCCACCCGAATACGTGCCTCCTACAAAGGTTACGTGGGTGTTTGTTACTGCAATATAAACGAGTGAACCATGAGCGTATGGGATGTACCACAATACAACAGTCAACAAGGTTGATTATGCACTCGATTTACTTCTAGTATGTTTTCGCATATGGACTAGATTGCCATGACACATGAATTGCACAACAATTTTATTCAATTATCAAAACCTATGTAATTCTCACCAACTTTTGTTGACCCAAATATTTTCAACTTAACATGTTTCAGGTTCTACTTGCTTGAAGATTTGCTTGAAGATATGTGCATAGTTTTATTCAATTTGGTGTACAAATTCTTAGAACAATTGTATGTAACTTATTTAAATTATTTAATGAAATTTATTATATTCCATGAGCTACTGAACAATCATCAATACGTGACATCCCGATGTTTCCGCCATCGGTTGGGGTGTTACACGAAGGTGGGTCCCAATGGTGGTTGCTACTGTAGGCAGGGTTGCCTAATGCTTTTTCTTGACTGTTTTGTTTAACGTTGCTTCTTTTCGTTTATTTTTTCCAGGGGTGCAAACGAGTCGAGCTACTCGAGCCTAAACGAGCCCAATGTTTATATAAATTTAATTAATATATTAAATATATATTTACATAATAATAATTACTATTTATAAAATTAGGAGAAATAACTAAATTATATATAAAACAATAATTATAATTAATACAGTTTACTTAATAAATAATAAACGAGCCGAGCTCATGTTGTACAAGCCGAGCTTAAGCATTAGGAATAAAGCTCGAATCAAGTGGTTCTCAAGCTTTCATAAATTAAACGAGCTCGAGTTCGAGCTCGATTCGGCTTGTTTGCACCCCTAGTTTTTTCCAATTTAAATTTTAAGCAAACTAATTGGGCTTAAGCCTTGTGGGCTTCAATCTTATATATAATAGATAAAATGTGTCAATGGGTAATGGAGTTATGGACTTTTATCTTTCTTTTTTCGGGCTAATAATAAAACTTTTAGGATATTTTAGGTTTTAAAAGAAATTGATGGGTAACGTTATATAAATTCAGGGGTGACGTAACACAAAAAATCGTAAAAAAGAAACAAAAATTGCACTACGGCGAAAAAGTTAAGGGGTAGCGGGCGTTACCCCTCCTCATGTTGTATGTCCGCCACTGTGTATATATATATATATATATATATATATATATATATTCATATAAAATATGAAGTTGTTAAATATATAGTTTACCTTTAGCAAAACAAACCAGAAGAAGAACAAGAGTAATCACACAAAAGATCTTCATGTTAGGTTCTTTCTACAAAATATATCCAATACTAAACACACAATACTAAAATTTTATAAGCACAAAATAAAACTAAAGGCACGATCTGTGCGTGAATATATTCGAAACACAAAAGGTGTGTTCCATGAATTGAGGCATCAGGCATGCATCTCATATACTTTAGGTACAGTTCATATCACACACATCCTGATGTCACAGGGATTATTCCACCTGATCGTAATTAAGAGAGAATTGGATAACAATGTAAGGGGCTATTTGGTAAGCCTTTTAATGAAGCTCTGAACCATTCAGTGCTGAATGATTCAGCATTCAGTGCGTTTGTTTCAGCTTCTTAATGAAATGGTTAAGGCTGAACCATTAAGACTTGAGATGTTGCTGAACCATTAAGCACTAAACTAGCTTGAACCTTAATGAGACTCTCCTACCAACGTGAGACAATAATACTAACCATTAAGAGGTCCAACTTAATGATTCAGCACTTAACCATTCAGACCCCTTAACCATTCAGACCTCTTAATGATTCAGCACTTAATCAAACAAACAACCCCTAAGATGCATACATTACAGACAGTGCTAGTGACTCATCCCGTCACCAATTCTAGAGGAACCAACCGTCCGAATGTCCACCACAGCAAAACCACTGGCTCTCGCGCATGACATTTTATATTGAGCGAAACTGTAACAGGCGGGCTCCCCTAAAAAAAGTCATCTGAATATCGCTAAAGCAAAGACATGTTTTGCCACTATAGAAAAAACAACTTACCAGTACTAACGTATCAACAAGTAACAAACGTTTGCCGTTATATAATATTAAACAAGTTGAGAAATCTGTTTGAATTTAAATCTGCTACAACTTGGATAATAACTATTAGACGAAGGTGACAATTGTGATATAAAACCAGGGTTGTCAGAGGAACGACAATTTTATAAACCGATGGTTTGATGGCAACTATACAACAATGTTTTTTTTTTCTTTTTTAGACCATGCGTAGTGGGGGGCTTTATATATAAAGCCCCCCTTTCTGATTGGTCCACGTGGCAGCTGAGTCAGCATGGAGAGAGAAACTGAAAAATGGGTGTAGTTTTTTTTTTTGAACGGCCAACGAATCAATTCCGAGCACTCTCGGGCACCCTTTTGGCGAATCAGGTACTCGAGAGTACCCGGGCCACCAATTGCCACCAATTCCCGGGAAAACCCGACCACTCACCCGCCCGAAGGCACGACGGTGAAATAGTCGGTAAAACCGGTCGGGATCAGGACTCGAACCCAAGCCAATGCCGGGTCATCCCTCATTTCCCATCCACCAATGTCCTCCAAATGTAGCTAGTGGGAATTGAACCCAAGCCTCTCATAGGAAACTTTAGGCTCTCAACCAACTGAGCTACAAGTGTTGGACGAAAAATGGGTGTAGTGGTAGGGGCTTTATATATAAAGCCCCTATTAATATTTTATTATATCTTTTAAATTAAAAAAATAATAAAATAATAATAATAAAGAGAGGGTATGAGGTGTCAACCTCTGATTGGTGGGTTTTTTTGTTTCCAGGCGCCATTTATATAAAGCCCCACCTTCATTTTTGTATATAGCGCCCCCCTGTAGCGGTGTAGGGGACGCTATTTTTGAAAAAAATTGATAAAAAACGCCCCACTACAGGGGGTCTTAGATTACACTTTGAATTGCCTCCAATCACTCTATGACATCCCTGATAGTGGCCGTTTGGCAACTTCTGAATGGATAAGTGCTGACCCAGTAAGAGGTCTGAATGGTTAAGAGGTTTTGAATGATTAAGTGCTGAATAGGTAAGTGCTGTTTGGTTAGACATCTGAATAGTTAAACTTTAAAACATAGACACCCCATTCACCGTAGTTCAGGACCGCAGCTTCACGAAAACCCACCTTTTATTTATACTCACACATGTAATTTATATAGATCACATAACTGCTAACAAAATGCTTTCGTAAAATATCGATATATTAATCATGAAATATCTATAATTACCCACAAAACATTCCCCTTTTGTAAAGTCTACACACACTTCTCATCTTCACAATCAAACCTACCTTTCCTCACTACCTCTGTACACCACCACCGTCACCACCAAACCCACCTTTCTTCACCATCTCTATACACCACCACCTTCACCACTAATATCCACCAAAGGAACATCCATACATCACCAAACCCTCCTCACAACTGTAGGCCCAAACCCATCTCGATCCGGATCAAAATCGAGTGACGAGAGGTTAGAGAAGGAAGGGTGGGTGGTGACGGCGGTGGTCCGTTAGACATGTTCTAGTCTAGCTCGGTCTGCAGCTTCACAGCTTTGTTCGTGGTTTGGTTGATCATGCGAGCTCTGACTGATCAGTCAGACATGTTCTTGGATCTGACCCGTTAAGACCCAGGGTCAGATATGTTTTCGGTTCAGACGTCCCTCCCAAACAACCCACCCCTCTGACCGAGTCAGACCCTCGCCCCGTTCAGAGCCGTTCAGACGCAAACAGATGCAAACAAACAGCCCCCCCGAATTTTCGCTCAGAAGTTCCGATTATATAGTATTTGTATATAAATTTTTTGGTATATATGGTTTCGACCCCCCGAAACTGAATTTCGACCCTCGGTGACTTCCGGGCCCCCGAAGTTTCGAGTCAAGCTTCGCCACTGCCGACGAGTACCTATTATTGAAAACTTGCGCGTTTATATTCTTCCACAAAGACCACAACGTTTGTAGAAAAACCGCATGAATCATCTGTTTCTGCTTTGTCTCTAAACCGAGCCCGTTAATACTTTGTAGTCTGCTTCCCACCAAATCGTTTGCCGCCCATTTAACTTGGGATTTTTTGTTAAGCCAGCAATTCACACATTCCGTAGATGTATACTAGTTAATGATAGAAGTTTTAGTGTATATACAAACTTGGAGAAAGTATAGGATACAAAGTATCTTTAACATACAAAATGTAAAAAGCCACCACAGCTTGACACGTGTAAACCCTAGTTAACTCTAACTAACCCAATTCTGGTTGATTAAAAGGGTAAAGGGTAATGTTCCTTTCAAATTGTTCATTAACCACCACCACCACCGCCGCCACCGCCTGACCCAACCGCCGGACCAAAGCCTCACCGCTCCCTCTCTCCTCTAACCTCCGACGCCTTCAAAACCCTTCACGTTGTTCGCCTTCAAACCGACCTCAATCATAGCTCAGATCTAGTCACTTCCCTCTATCTTTGGAGAAGACAACAAAGGAAAAAGAAGAAAAAAAACAACCAATCTATAAAAACCTTACCTCAACTGTGTGTGAATATAGTTGTTTGTTTGTTGGAGGAAAATAGGGGAAAATAGGGGAAAACGTGAGGAAAATGTGAGTTTTATTTATACTTAATGCGTTTTACAAAAACAAGTGCGTTTTACAAAAACAAGTGTGTTTTACAAAAACAAATGCGTTTTACAAAACCAAATGCGTTTTACAAAAACCAAGTGCGTTTACAAAAAACCAAGTGCGTATTACAAAAAACCAAGTGCGTTTTATAAAAAAAAACAAGTGCGTTTTTGTAAAAACCAGTTTAAAGAGTGTTTAAAAAAGCAAATGCGTTTATAAAAAAACCAAGTGCGTTTTATGATTTTCTGTTTAACAGTTTCTGATCTTCATTGTCTGAAACTTTTTTCAAAGCCATTTTCTTCTTTAATTCTTCTTCTATTATCAATATCGTTCGTTTCTGTGAATAATACATGCGTTAATAGTGATTTTTGAATATGATTCGACTAATTTTATCAATTGAATTATCATACTCTGTTTCTCTTCTATTTCTGCAAATACGTTTTGATTTTATTTGTAATCGAATGTTTTTATTGTTTAATCATTCTGAACGTTTAATCGAGTTGAAAACGATGAAAAATCAGGTTCAATCGTTGAAATTTTTTGCATCGATTATGTCTGTTGTTACGATTTCACATAAATTTAAACGCGTTTTTCCTAATTTACCCTTGGTTAGATTAACCCAAACATGATTATGATTGTTAATTACCATCTTGCCACCGCCTAAATCTAATGGCTGAGAATCCTTCTTATTACAAACAAAAGATGGAAGGTTTCAAATCCTACTATCTAGATGAATAATACGAGTATTTAATAGTAAGTTAGTTTGTGCTGAAAAAAAAATTGACATAATTCTAATATTTTTTTTAAAGGCTTAGTTCAGTGAAAATCATTATACAACCCTAACCTAGCGGTTCCAAGTTTGAATCCTTACCCACACACCGGTGTCCTCCTTGCCTAAGCTCAAACCGTCATGGGAAATTTGTTTGTGTTGTACATGAATCGAACCTGTGAACTACCTCCAAAATAGGAACCCATAAAGGAAAACTCACCCTACCTCAAACCAGCTGGCCTGGAGATCATTGTCTCTAATATTTTTTTTACTTGAAATTAATTTTGTATTTACTAAACCTCAATGTCAACAAACGTATTAAAGGTTACCCATGACTTAATTCATAATACTATAAATGCAAATTATACGTGTTAAAATAACTTTGGAACCCCTTTATGAGTTTCCATTTCTCTAAGGAAAATTTAATTTGGTATTCAACATAATAACTATTCGGTGGGGTTGGGTCTAATTGGCAAAACCATTAGAGTTAAGACGTTGCTCCCCTTGAGATCAAGGGTTCAAGCCCCGTCAAAAGCGGATTGGTGTAAAAATGTGTTTTAAAAAAAAAAAAAGGAAAGAATAAAAAAAACTATTCATGGGGGTAATATGATAAAAGAAAATGTTCTTTCTTTTTGTAAAATTTCTATGCTAGTTATTTTGCACTATTAACCTACTTTCACAGTACAAATTCATGAAAGTAGCATCAATCTTAAGTAGATTCATAAGATTGGAATAAACACTTTTACTCCATGTTCGCCCAATATAGTTTTAGAGTACGATGTGCAGTTATGCGGTTACATTTTTCATCCATCGATCACGAGTTAACATAAAAAGTTTAAGGTTTTACCTACCTGTCGATCCTAATCATTACAATTAGCAAGAATATTGTGGTTTACATGAGTGTCCACGTCACGGCCAAATCAATAGCAGAATTAGTCGATCAAATTATGGGATTAACATTTGAACTAAAACTATCCATTGATTCATAACTTTCATATAGATGAAACGTGTAAAGGTTTACATCCAAGTTCACACATATTTGTTAGGGAATAAATGTTGGACGTGGATCGCTTTCACTATTACTTCCTCATTCAACGTAAACACTACAATATTATATAATACTACAAATAGTAATTTAACTTTCCATTAACGGCGCTAACTTAACTTCCCCTATTCCGTTTTATGTCGTTTTGTCTTCTTCAACCGCCTTTTCTTATTAGGCCTTCTTACGAACCAAAAAAAAAAATACCGTTGTGACCGTAACTTTATAACTAGTTTCCAAACCGAATCTTCTCTAAGTCTCCAACCACCGTTCCCCCCGTCTACCACCGTTCGCCTTATATAACCCACACGGCCTCAAAAAATCTCCGATCATGTGTATTACCCGCCTGAACATTTTCAAAAGTATTTCTTGATGGACCGCAGGCAGAACGGACCGGACGGCTGGTGGTGATGGCGGCTATTTCGTCTTCAGAAATGTTTTGAGGGCCGATCGGTTCGGTAAGTCCATAAATATGTTTGTTTAAAAAAAAAAATTTCCCTTGCTTCTTTTGCCTAAATCAACCATCTGATGTTGTTCTAATTTAATGACGAAGTGAAGCAACTTTGATTTCCGCTTTGATGGAAGAACAAGTTATGTTGTCGGAGTAACAAGCAACTGCCAGATTGCAGACGATGGTGATTAAGAAGACGACGGTTAGTCGGCTTGCAGATAGTCTATGGTGATGATAATTATTATTTTTGTTGTTATAATAATAATAATAATAGTTCAAACCAAATATTTGACTAAATTTGGTTACGGTATGTTTTCTTTAATTTTATTGCACCACTAAAAATTATTTATTATTGGGACATCATTCAACTTTTTATGTTGTTCGTTTTGATAAAAGAATGAATTTTAATTGAACAACACACAGAAGGGAATGTTTATTCTAATTCTATCAAAATTTCATTCTATTCTATTAAACGAACACACCTAAATTCCAAATCAAATTATAGTTCTCGCGCAAATTCTAATCCAATTCCGTTACAATCAGTGAAACGAACGCTACGTAAGGGTATTGAAATTTACTTTTTAATATGACAAATGTGACAAATGCACGGTTAATATTCTTGGGCGCATGTCAAAATGAAAAGAATGTTTTGAAGTAAAATGCTTTGGCAAGGGTTAGTTCATTGAAAAGAAAGAACGTTTTGCATAAACTTACCATTTTTGCGTATCATACAGTAATACTAAAAACACTCATAATCAACATCCCGCTACAACGTGCGGGTTAACGTCAACTCGTTATATTTAAAGATTAATAAGGTTGATTTGATTTGCTATTGTTGCTACAACAAATAAGGGCCTAACGCTAGTTCCGGGTTCAAGGAAGGTTAAAGGGTTAAAGGGTTTCAATCTGCCTAACGCAGGTCGTGGTGTCCTCCTACGTTGCAAAACGTAGAAGGAGGTTCAAGATAATATTGTTTTAAGTGTTAGAATTCTGGTTTGAGTATGACCCAAGACCAGAATTGATGTTCTAAACTCGAGTAGTGTGTTAGTGTGATGGAGATATTCTCCTCACGTGTGGAGACCAAAAGGAATAGAAGATAGACCATAATTGATGTTCTAAACTCGAGTAGTGTGTTCGTGTTCGTTTGGTTCGTTTACAGCCCTAACCAAAAGGGTGGGAGCACCTGTAATTTGTTGTTATCAACTAGATTTTGCACTGTCACTCTTTTTTGTTTAACCAGATAATACAAGCATCAGTATATGTAGAAAAACATGTATACTATTCTCTACCAAGATAAATATTGTTTGTACTGTTATTTTTGTTATTTCACAACTCGCACTTGATTTTGTTTAGGTCAAAAGAAAGTACTAAAATTGTTTAGCAAGTCGGGTTCTCTCTATTACTCACGACACCCTTGGGTACCCTCATCGGTTTGTTCAGCTTTTGTGGTAAGCAGGGGTATCAACTTGTGGGATCAGGAACCGTATGCAGATTGGTTTTGAACGTTGAAAAATAGTCTTTTGACCATTGATCATTGAAAAAAAATTATTTTTTTATTAAATTTATTTAAGTTATGAAATTGATTATATATGTATTTTTATTAAATATAATTTAGTTTTAACTTAACAAATGGAAGAAAAAATAATCATAATAGTAATAGTAACAGTAACAGTACGTAACAGCAACAACAATAGTAATACTCACTACTACAAAAAAAAAACATCATTTAAAACGTTCAAATATTTTATTTAAAACGGTTTTGAACCAACCCATTGTAAAAAGCCAAATTACTGTTTTATAAAAAAAATGCTTTTAAAACGTCTATGCAAATCGTTTTATTTGATATATAATAAAACGGTTAAGATGTATTGTACCGTTGTTTTTTCTATAAGTATTTAAAACATTTATGTATTTTTTTCAACTTGTTTTATTTGATATAAAATAAAACGGTTTAAATGAACCGTTGTTTTTATACTTATTTAAAACGGTCATTTATTTTGTACCGTTATTTTTGGAAAAGCTAGGGAAGGGGCCTTCTAGAGTAAAATTATACCAAGTGTATAACATTAATGGTTATAAATTTTACACTAGAAAGTAAGATGACAAAAGTACAACACAAAATAGTGGAGTTACGTTATAAGCCTCAACTACAGAATTCAAGAGATTGAATAATGATAGAAGGATTGCCACAAACACATATTATGGTGTCATATAAGAAATTTTGGATTTAATAAATGATTCTATCAATATACCTTTGTTCAAATGGAAGTGGGTCAATAATAGCACATTTGTTAAAGTTGACGAATATGGTTTTACTCTTGTCGACCTTACAACAGATGCGTATAAATCAAAACAATCTATTCTCGCAAGTTAAGCCACACATGTGTGTGTGTTTTTTTTTTTTTTTTTTTTTTTTTGCCAATGAATGCATCAAACCACGATACCACATAGTATTGTAAGGTAAAGGACGTAGTCTTGACATTGATTTTGTTGTCGATGAAGAAGAATACAAACAGCTTCGTGAGCCATCACCATTTTCTGTCGGTATTCAATCGATAAAATACTTTTCAACTACCGACACCACATACTTAAGATCCAACAATGACGAAGGAATTAATATATGTTAAATAATCAAGGATGACATATCTATAATTTTATTTGTTATTAAATTTTAAAGCCAAGTACTAGTAGTAATAGTAATTTTGGGTACATTTTCATAAATTTGGTTAAATATGAGATGGGTGTCTTTCATCGATTGGTGCCATTTGGATACTTTAAAGTTTTAAAAGGTATAAGGGAGGTGGAGTGGTGAAGCGACTTTTGTTTCACCCATGTGATCAAAAGTTCAATCCCCACTTTCATCATTCATGGTTTGGTATTCGGGTGAAAATCGAATACGGGTGGCGCCGGTTCGAATCTGACGGGCGGCGAAGTTTTACCGAGTTTTATAACACTGTCGTGCCTTCGGGCGGGTGGGGCTCGGGTTTCCGCGCATCGGGAGAAGGCGGGGGCTGCTGGAGGTCGAGTAGTCGATTCTTGAACACGGCGCCCCGTAAGGGTGGTTGCCACACAGTTGTTCGCCGATAAAAAAAATAAGGAACCGTTTTTGGACCTGCACCGACACTAGAATTGATGAAATCCTATCAAAAAAAAATAAGGGGTACAATGATAGTTTCTCAAGAACTCGACAAACTACCAAACATGTTGATTTTTGTTAACAAATGGAAATAATAGAGAAGTCTACATATGAACATTACCGTTGTGTTCTCGAGTTTAATAAACGAAGGAAAAGAAGAGAAAGAGAATTAAGAAGAAAAAAAAGAGCAAGTGGAAAGGAAAGATTTAATTAGCTAGCGTGTTCCCGGGTTGGAAAAAAATGAAAAGAAAAGTAAGTATTTTGTGTTTAAAAAATCATACCAAAATTTTCCTTCCCTTTCTCTTTTTAAAAAATTTTTAGAACCCGATTTTTTCTTGACATCCTTCCAAATATCTTATTCTCCTCCATTAAATGAAACTCGGGAACACAATGTTCAAGAAAAGCAAGGGGCGTATTTGCACTTTTGATTTTCAAGTTTACATATATATATATATATATATATATATATATATATATATAAACTAGTTTTATACCCGTCCGTTAGACGGGTTGTACAACAAAATTATACAAAAATATATAAACATTATATTTCTTTAAGGTTTGTTTACTAATCACCAAATCAAGAAGTGAATCATCTATTGCAAGCAAAGTCTGTTTACTAAGGTTTGTTCCAGGCCAGTGGGTATGTTAACACTATGGTACTTGTTGGAAATATAATAAAACGATCGTTAATTTGGTGTATTCTTTTTTTCAAAAAAAATGTCGTTTAAAAAAGTTATTAACGTTTAAAAATCATGGGGAAAGTGCATGTGTCATGCACATGAGAGAAAAAAAATAATTTAATAGTAGATGGAGTATCCATGACCCATTTATTTGACCCGGTAAAATGAGCGAGAAAAACAAAAACTATGCTCTCATATGATGACATGTGTCCCAACTTTACTTTCATTTATATATAGTAGATTATAGTTTTATTAAATTATTTTAATTTTAATTATTAAAATCTTAAAAGGTAAGTACATATTTCCAACATGCATTTATTCATGTCCTATAATTCTCTATAAAAGAGGTTCCTTTTTCTTCATCATATCCTATTTTTCCTAAGCCATGGAGGAGAAAAGGTTATATATTTCAACTTCTTTTGTACATATTTCCATATTGAGAAATTTTGCATCTGGCCAAGCTCACAATATATAGATTTTTTTTTGAAAGGCAAAAGACTTTTATTACCAAACCCATATACATGAATATCTAATAGCAAGGTGCTAAATAGATATAAAACAAAAAACCACGCCTAACTTTTGTTTTCAAATTTTCAGATGTGCGGTTGTTACAGGGGGAAACAAAGGGATTGGACTTGAAATATGTCGTCAGCTTGCACTAAATGGTATCCAAGTCATACTAACAGCTAGAAATGAGAGTCGAGGCATTGAAGCTGTAAATAACCTTAATGATTTTGGCCCTCTGAATGTCGTTTTTCATCGGCTTGATGTCAAAGATCCAACTAGCACATCGCAACTCGTCGAATTCATTGGAACCCACTTCAAAAAGCTTGATATATTGGCAAGTAAACGCATTCATATGTGTATGGGGCGGGAGGAGGCGGCCGACCCCCTTGAATTTTCGCGCAGAAGTTCCGGTTATATTGTATTCGTATAGAAAATTTTGGAAATTTAGGGTCTCGACCCCTCGAAACTAGTGACTTCCGACCCTCCGAACCTTCGGGGCAAACTTCGCCACTGAACACATACCAACAATTAGTTTGATGAGTTTTTATATGCATAACAAATGCATTTGTTTGTAAGAAGTAATAAAGATTCAAAATATGAAATATTGATGTAAAGTTTAGTCACTTCTTTCAAAACTTCCCTCTTAAAAGTTTTTTCTTTTTGTTCTTTCAATTTTTAAACTAGCTAGCTAGAAACAACTCTTTTTATATCTTGTAGTAGACTTGTAAATTAATCCACCATATATAATTGTCCTTTTTAATCAAAGAATTGTAAATCTTGTATAGGTGAACAATGCAGGAATAACAGGAATGCGTTTTGTTGCTGATAAGATAGTATACAATGCAAAAGGAGAAGTAAGTACTTATTAGTAAAAGCTCAATACAAAAATAGCCTAATATAAGCATCTTAACTTATCAGGCGCGACTCGACCTACTGTTCGATGAGAACAAGAATCCCTTACCAGGTGTCATTGAGCAAACGTATGAAATGGCCGAAGAATGTTTGAAAACGAACTATTATGGAACAAAAGGAGTTACGGAGGCACTTATTCCTCTTCTCCAACTCTCCAAATCGCCCAGAATTGTGAACTTAACCTCTATATCTGGACTCCTATCTGTAAGTAATTTAAAAAATATTCACATTAATTAGTTAAAAACTGACCCACTTTTTAATCTTGTTTTTCAGCGGATTCCTAATGAAAAGTTGAAAGAAGAGTTGGATGATATCGACAGCTTAACTGAGGAACGGATTGACGAGATTATTCATGATGCATTGCGGGACTTTAAGGCTGATAAGTTGCGAGAGAATGGATGGCCTCTCGAAGCGACTGCTTACAAAATTTCAAAAGCTGCTATTAATGCTTACACAAGACTTATGGCGAAAAAGTTACAAAACAGGATTATTGTGAATTGTGTCCATCCTGGAGTGGTTAAAACAGATATGACATTAAATTCGGGAATAGATGTCGAAGAGGGTGCGAAGGGTCCGTTGATGGCTGCTTTATTGCCTGATGACGGACCTTCCGGTTTCTACTTCGACCAAACCAAAATAGCTCCATTTAAATGATCTAAAAAACATTTATTCTGTTATGTTTAATTCATGTTCTTTTCATAAAAACAAAGTTCACAAAACCACACACCCAGTTAGCAAATGGGGCAAAAGAAAAGAACAATTGAGGATTTGTATTTTAATTTTTCTCATATGGAATAAGAGCATGGGTATCATCTTCTATGTTTTTTTTTTTTTATTTGTTGTTGGCAAGGTAAGACATTGATAATTTTTCTGTACGTGTTACTTAGTTGGAAAATTTATGAAAATAAAAAAGATATAAACTTAAGAGTTTTTTTTTTGTTGAAGGTTTTTAGTAATAATATTAATTGAAACATCAAAAGCAATAAGAATACCATAAATTTGAGTCAAATTTCTTAAAGATTTTAATGGGATGTTTTAACTCATGAGTTTATAGAGAATTGAGTGTTTCAACTTCTTTTTTATATATAAATACCAAGGTGAGCCTTGGTCGAAAGATGCACCAAAAAATACCAATTCTCTATAGTTCAAAACTCTCTCTAAAGAATTTCCAACAATTCTTTGATCAATCATTTTCTTGTTTTTATTTAAGATTCAATTCGGGTTTGTGTGCCATCTTCGGCAGTACACATAATGTTTCGGGTGTTGTACTCTGGGAAACAGACCGTCTGAAAGGAAGCGCAAAATCTGTTTTAAAGGAAGCGTGTCAAACGCGTGCCACAACCAAAAACCGTCAACGACTACTTTGTTTATTCTTGTATTGGAGCTTAGTACAAGATAGTTCGGTTGAAGTTGTCCAAAGACATTGGCTTGAATCAAGTTTGGTACATGTATTTGTATTTATTTTCATGAGTAAATTCCATTTTGAGTCCCTGTGTTTTGTCAGTTTTAACTACTTGAGTCCAACATTTTGATTTTTAACATTCTGAATACCTAAGTTTTAGTTTGGTAACCTTTTGAGTCCTATTTTCTAACGCCGTTAACCTTGGTTAAGGATGGTTGTATTATAATATAGTAGATGTGAAAATAATTTTTTTAAAATTATTTTCTTAACAATTGAATATATAGTATATTTATATTTATTTGTCAAAATATAATTTTAATATCTAAAAATATTAAAATTAATGAAATATCAAATTAAAATTTGTATTTCTGTTCTAAATGAACAAAAATAATTTATGTAAAATTTTGGTATAAAAATATTGAAAATTGAATTTATTTTGATTTATTTATGATTTAAAATAACAAAAATCAATTAAAAATATGAAATGAACGATTTTTCTGAAATAAAAATTATTTCCGAAATGCCTTTTGATCTACAAGTTTAGAATAATTTTTGTGGAATTTTATAAAATTGTTTAGATATTTTTATAGAATTTTAAAATTATAAATAAATAAACTTGAAATATTTATAATATATATTAAATAAATTATTTTTGGAAATCTAAAATTTGTATGGTAAACTTTGTCATGAGATTATCATAAAATAATTTTTATAGAATTTATAAAGCACTTTTAGTATTTTAAAAGATTAAGAGGTTAAATATATAAGTAAAAGGGGTTAAAAAAAATGCTGCTACTTATGGGATTTGAACCCGGGCCTCTGGCCGGTTCGGTGCTTAACATCACAAGTCCAGACCAGGTTTGGACCCTGAGAACAGTTTTAAACAGGTACTTTTAATTATATCATGTGTTGGAGTGAAAATATGATTTTATTTATAAAAAGGAGAAGGAAAACGTGGGTGCCATGATTCGAACTCACGCCCCACAGGTTCCCCACAACGTGCAGTACCATCTGATTCAGATCAGATGATTGTTACAAAATTATGCAGAAATCTTTTTAAACCATTATCAGCGAGTATCATCTTCCCCATTTCAAGACTATGAACCCTAGAATTACAATTGACATAATAACTAAACGATAGCCCCAGATTTCATAGGGCTATCATTCGGGTAAGGACGAGGAATGAAAACATGGGTTCGATCAAAACTTACAAATACGAATTGAAGGTATAACCCGTAGTCAACCAAAACGTCAACTGAGCGCGATTTGAAGATTATCACGAAGATTTAGAACTAATAGAGGGTAGGGGTTTTGTTTTCGGCTCTTGTAGGTGATTCAGGAGGTATTAATTTATACACAAGCACCCGTATTGAAAGAATTGGAAAGTTGACCATCCTTTTAAATGTTAAACGCGATTTTGAACCATAATTGGTATGTTTTAATGAGTTTTTGGCGTGGAGAAAACGCGTGTGATCTGTCATACCATACAATGAACTAATCACGAGTTAATTCCATATTTGATTGAATCAAAAGTCAACCAAGACTTGCTTGGTTCGGCTCCTTGTGCAGCGAACAGAAAAGGAAGCAGACAAGCGATTCGTATGTGTTTAAATAATTAGTGCTTCTAGATCCTAACACAAAGAGACCCATGGACCAGTGGTTTGTGTTGATGTGCACCCGGCGTTTGACTCGGGTTCGAGTCCGGTCGGCTTCAAACTTCCATATTTTTTTTATTAAACAGATTTGAGGGTAGATGGATTGTGAGCTAGTCTCTTGGGCTTAGCTTTGGTGGGCCTGGTTTGGGCTCCGAAAATGGTACAAAGGGTATGGTTTGGGTTATAACTTTGGGTTTAGTTAAAACAATGTTTATTATTAACATTATTATCATTATTATTATTATTATTATTATTATAAAATAAAAGATTTTTTTTTAATTACGACAACGATTCGAGTAGATGTAAATTCATGAAATGAGAGGGACTAAAATCGGACAAAAGATAAAATGAAAGGTGACGGATGTCACAGCATCCCCTACTTTTAGAAACTTCGTCTCGAAGTTATTAGAAACATAAGGTTATGGATGTTTGGGTAGAAATTAAGATAACCGTGGTTTGGAAAATTTGAGTTAAGGCACGACGTGAATTTATAGGTAACAGAGTAAACTGTTTCGTATGATTTGGATAAGAGGTTTGTGTTGGGTGTCGAATCCAGCAAATAAATAAATAATAAACCTACCAGTATTAGTGAAAGTAAGGTTCGTGTCCTCAGGGATACCGATCAACTGATTATACCAAAAACGTTTTTCGCACAAAATACGACTATAAAAAAGGGGGGGTGGTGTATTTTAAGTTAACGAAAATAAAACTAAAATTAATAAGACAAATGACTAGAAAAATGTTAATTAAATAGTGAGATAAATTCAGATATTAAAGCTAATTCCAACACTAAGGCAGTTTCTTAATTTGACCCGAACTTATGATCATTAACAATTATGGTGCAATGATCCTTTAATTAAACGGTTTGTATCAATACTAGACGGCACGCCGTTCGGACATCCACTCTATCTAATGTCTAACCAAACGCCGTTCGTTGATTAGAGCCAACCCGCTACTCCAAGCTCACGCCGTTCGGATCTTAGTGTGCGAGTTGCAATGATAGAAGTATCGATTACAATCAAACACTCACGCCGTTCGGAGTGCTTAATTATATTGTTTAATTCTATAACAAATTTAAATTCATAGACAAACCTAAACCGTTATTTGTTCCTTTTATCAAATATATAAAACCGGTTAAAGTGTTATAAATTGATGAACATTATTAGAATGATTAACAAAGTGGCCAATTTTATCAACCAACTAATATATTACCTAATGGTATAAAATCAAGAACCAACCAAACAAACCATTCAAAAATTGGATCTCATAAAAGTTTCACATAAGCTTACGAATCAAAATTAAGAAATCATACCAAAGTGCCGGAATTAAAAGGTTCTAGCCGGACATGGCGGCTAGTTCAATCCAAACAAATATAACACGAAACATAAAAAATAATTAAAGCTTACGAAATATAAAAAGAAAATACTAATAGTCAATTTGTTGCAAAAGAGCCAACAAATAAAAATGCCTTCAAAACTTTCTTGGATGTTCCTGTTGGTCCACGAAAGAATGCCCAGCCGCCCAGATGAATAATAATTCAATCAATATATCCCCCCACAAATTATGCAGCCAACCTCCGAATTATCTACTCCCCCAAAAAGCTCCCAAGTTGTTGTTTTCCAATTTTATTTTATTTTAATTCTTTCAATTAACAACTTTCCAATTCGACCCCTTCTAGTTCTTGTCATTCTACTTGCGGCCTAAACTTCTTTTCAAGAGTGTCATTAAAGTCCAAGCAAATTGCGGCTTCGCCTCGTCAATGCTCGCCATTTTCTCTTTAAATTCTCCACCCCTACAAAATCAACCAAAACAAACCAAAGTAGATTCCATTCCACCAAAACATGCATTTCACGAAAATGATGCAATATGTACAATCTAAATGCATAAAAACGCCTAAACTAGCTACTAAATGACTGATAAAATATGCCTAAAAATGCAACTAACAGTTTGATAGGTGTGAGTTAAGGATTGGATTAGGTTCGTCTCGAATAATAAGGAGAATAAGAATCTAGTAAAACACTAAACTTCAAGTTTTAGGAATCCTAAAATAAATGCATGAGTTGATTGACTATAGAAAGACTAAATGAACTACCAAGTAAATAGAGTTTGTTCCTGGTTCGACTCCCAGTCTCACTTTCGATGCGTCATTAGTGTTTATATATAGGGTGTACCGCAGCTAACCCACCACACCTTTCATCATTTTCCTCATCAAGAATCTCAATAGAAAACATCTGTTTGTTTTTACACTTATGAGAGGGAGTGAATTTCTCTTTGCAACCAAAACATTCACCCTTTGCCCTCTTATCAGCAATCTCTTTAGGGCTTAACCATCTAGTGGAGTTAATAGGTTTAGGTTTGACAGTAGGGGTAGGCAATAAGGGTAAGTTTGATGAAGTTGAATGTGTTATGGTTTTAGGAGTAAAAGTGGTGGTTCTTGAGAAGGAATTAGTAGATTTGTTGTATTTATTAGTGGAAGCAGATTGAATGGCCTTATTAAAGTCATCTTGCATTCTTGCAAGCATGTAAGCCTTAGGAAGGGTTCTTGGCCTTAAAACTCTCACAGGATACCCAATTTCAGGATATACAGCCCTTAGGAACAGGCTGACTGCATATTCATCTGGGATGTTGACCTTTGTTAAGCCCAAATCAAATTCTCTACAAACCTCTTCTAATGTGCCAGTCTGTCTAATTGCTGCCAATGCCCCCATTGCATCTTGGACCAACACTTCTGCAAATCTTGTAGAAATCACATTCTTGTACTCAATCCAAGTCACCCCTTCAATTGACCCATTTCTTGATTTCACAAACGACTGATGCCACAAGAGAGCAGCATCTTCTAAGTGAACCACTTCATACTTCACCTTCAATCTGTCAGGTGTCTCATCAATGGCAAAATAATGTTCCACTCTACATAACCATCCTTCAACGTTTGTACCATTAAATTTTGGAAAATCTAATTTAGTCAAACGTTGACTATTTCTGTAGGATGATTGTTCATCATCTCCTGCACTACTCGTGCTTGTTCTATACTAATTGTTTGTTATTCCATCACTAATTGGTGAACCACGGTTCAGGGTTTGTAAATTTTTAATGATTTCAGACAATTGAGATCGAAGATCATTAACAGCATCGGTGTTTTGGGTAGTAGCCGTTTTAATGGCTTCTAATTCGTTTAAATTCTGTCCAGTTACTTTTTCAATACGATTCAGTGTTGAATCATGGTCTTGCATTCGTTGTTCTATAGTTTGGTTACGGGTCGACATAATTGTGAAAAAAAAACAGAGTAAAATCAAAAGAAACGAAAATTAAGGCTCAAACAGGGTAAACGAAATGAAGGAATGGATTAAAGGCTCAAAATGGTTTAACAAACGAAGTGGTATGTTTTTCAGGTTCAAAAAATGGTGTAAAAATGGCGGAATAGGATGGAAAAGTAGGTGATGATGACGGTGGTTGATGGTGGTTGGAGGTCGTTAATGGCGGTTACAACGGTTATTATCACAGCTGTCCAAGGAAGGAGCAGCTCTGATACCACTTGATAGATGGAAACAGAAACTAAAGAGAAGAATTACCAACAATCAAGCTGAGTTTATTGATTATTATGCTTAGGTATTTATAGAACATACAAACAAGAGTTCCTGTCTAATCTCAGCTATCAACTAACTTCTAACAACCATTTAAAACTATTACAAATTATCATAACTAGTCCCTGAATTATTCTAACTTGCTATTTCCTTCGTAACACAAATGTTATTGCTTTTGCATCTTGAGCTTTATGACAAATTTGAACCTTTATGGCCCTTGTGGTAATAGTTACTATGTTACTTTTTTTTCCCCTCATAAAAGTCATCAAATATAATTTTCTTTTGTGATGTGCATATTTTTTATTATTTTTAGTTTTTAAGATATTTTGTAATTATATATTAGCAAAAAGTAGTAATATTAGTTTTACTAATTTAAATTGTCATACAATTTTTGTATTAGAAAAAAACTATATAACATTAAGCATTGTCTTTTAACGATGTAAGACACTTAAAGTACTTAACTTTTTTGATCAATTTCATCATTTTGATATATAGGCCACCTATGCAACACGTAAGCAAACACAACTGGGAGTTTCGGTTCCAGGTTATTTAAAACAAAAAAAATCAAGATTTTGTTCAAAATTGACATGTTTAGGGGTTTTATGCGGAAAAAAAATTTGTTCGGTGATTTTTATGAGAAAAACATAAAGTATAGTGTTTTCTAGGTACAAAGAATTATTGAATGACTTTTGTAAGAAAAAAAATGAAACCTTAGTGTTTTAGATGTGCAAAAGCATTGTTGAGTGACTTTAGTGAGAAAAAAATAGAAAATTTAGTGTTTTTTTAAGATATTTCCCCGTTAGACCATGTTTAGCGAGCCGTTAATGGGGCCTTAAATCCCATTTTAACGCCCCTTAAGGCCCGCCACACCGCCCCCTGGGCCTTAAAATCCCAAAACAACTCTCAAGCGTTAAATTTTTAACGCTTGCTTTTAGAAAGTTTTCTTGAAATACATGCCAGCCAATCAAATGAGGGGAGTGGGGCGCTAACTTTACTCCCACTAGTATGCCTTAGTAAATATCAATACTTTATTCAGTTGTTCATTTAGGATGAGGTAATCTATTACCTTAATGGTCCAACTGAACTACTCAAGTTGGCTGCCTCTTGGCTCTCTACTCAAACTTTAAATTAGTCTCTGTTCATTAGAAGTTGCTTAGCTTCTTAACCTTTATTAGGTTAATCAACTTTAATTTAAATCATTAACCTTAGCTTTATTTTATAATCTGAGTCTTCAAATCAAAATTTCACACTTATTGAATAAATTTGTATAGTTACTCCATGAAGAAACACGAATACTGGGTTACCAAGTAGGCGCTAATCCAGTGAGTGGTTCTACTGTATTTTGCAAAGAGAGTGTGTTTATAAAAATACGTGAGGGTCTAAGAACAAGACCAAGGAATTAAGAGACTACCAATTAGAAGAGCCGAGCCTCTAATGGTTAGTAAAATAAACAGAGGGTTGAAGAAGGTACGAGAGAGTTCGTATTCTTCTTGAGTGAAAGTATGTGTGATATTAGATGCCAATAAAAGGAGAAGGGACTCCTCCTTTTATAGTACCTGGATATCCTACTTTCTCAGCCCATCCTCTACCCTTAATGGGGCCCGGCCCAGGTAGAGGTGTCTCCATAATCCAGCCCAAGTCCTTAAGCCCATTTGGTGCAAGTGGGTTTTGGTAAAAAGGGAAAAGTAAAATACTAAGGGGGATGTTACCGTCCTAACGACTGTACACGTGACGCCCAGTAAGTGGACGCTGACGGGCGGTGGACACGTGGTGCCCGCCCATTGGTAGATCAAGGGCGGTGGATAGTTATGCTTTTCTTGGACTTCGAGGTGGGTTGAGAAAGTCT
This sequence comes from Ambrosia trifida, assembly GCA_028751855.1. Taxonomy (NCBI): domain Eukaryota; kingdom Viridiplantae; phylum Streptophyta; class Magnoliopsida; order Asterales; family Asteraceae; genus Ambrosia; species Ambrosia trifida. Next base: position 97,768,431 of record CM054123.1, on the reverse strand, counting down.
GCTTTGTCAGGAAGATGTCTTGGCTGAGAGGCTGCCACGTCGTCGTCCTTTCTGTTCGTCAGACTGGGAGCAGTCTCTGATTGGAGAGGAACTCTGACGGGCCGCCTGTTGTGTCAGAGATATTTTGTTTGGGGCAGGGGTGAGTCCCAAGGCTGCCCCAAAAGGTATCTTCCACTTGTGTTGGTAAAGCTTGCTGAGGAAGCCTTGAGGTACATTGGGCCCGCCGACGTAAAACGGGTGGGCGTGCTGGCGCCTGGCGTCAGACGTATCGCTGACGTAGAACGGGCGGGTGGACGCCAGACGTTCCGTCGATGTAGAACGAGAGTTTAATGCTCGCGTCAGACGGCAGATGCATCGCTGACGTAGAACGGACTAGTGGACGCCAGACGTTCCGCTGACGTAAAACGGGCGGATGGGCGCTAAACGATCCGCTGACGTAGAACGGGCGGATGAGCGTCTGGTCGATGATATGGTATTTGTAATGCTTTGATACCATATCCCTTCACTCCATATCTAGCGAATCCAATTCATTATACTGATATCAGGTCATTATAGTAAATTATATATGGGTCAATCTGAGTACATTGTTTTGGCGAATCCAATCCATTACAAAAACCACGTTATTATAACAATTACATCTCCATGAACAACATATATATTTTACTTCAGTTTCAATAGTTAAATACCAGAAAAATTAGTAACGCAATGCCCTAAGGTGGAAAGTGTTTTGTAAGTGTGGTCAGAGAGAAAAATATGCAGTCATATGATTACAGTATCGCGCAATAAGCTGCTTTTATCCTCATATATATCCCCAAAAAAAACTGGTATTTAATTTCACATATAGCTTAAAAATAATCCAACAAAATAAATAAACAAAGCAACAATGTGATGATGTTGCAACATTGCACAATAAGTCCAGTAAACTCATGGTTAATATTAGTTTCATTATGTTACATTTTTCATCGATCGATCACGAGACATAACAAGCGTGAAGCTAATCACAATTATGTTTTGTTTTCTCTCTGTGTTAATGCTAATCATCATTACATTAGCAAGATTGCGGCTTACATGAGTATCCGCAGCACGGCCAAACCAACAGCAGAAATAGAGACAAGGGTACCTATGCAGTACTTGATCACCTCATATTTTGCTGCTTCCAACTGGGCCCTTAATGATTGAATTTCCTGGTTTCATTTAACATTTTCAAAGATATAAAGTCAACATTTTGGTCAAAGTCATAGCCTTCTGACAAAAAAGGCCGCGTGTACTCACCCGATCAAGTTTATTTGTCAGGTTAGCGGTTTCTTGGTTTTGGTTTGATAGTTCATCCCGAATTCTCCTGCATTTATCAGTCACTAATAAGTAACAAGTTTACATAAACTGGTCACAAGTCACAACCAATTTGCTTCCTTTTATCAACAATTTGTTACCCTCTTTCAAGATTCAAATCCAGACGCTGTCCAGCGGTGACTTTGTCTATTTCATACCTGTGTCACAATCAAAATTAGTATTTTTTAAAGTTACAATTGGAGTTTTTTATATAAATTTGAAAGCCGAGAGTCAGCCATAAGATCATGGATCAATAGTCAATTATGCAAAATGATAATACCTCAATTCACTGCGCATCTTCTCTATATCATTCCTCAATTTTTCCGTCTCGCGTTGCAACATAGAGAAATGATTTTCCTAAAAGGAATTTATTTTAAAAAACAGTCAACTAACTTGATGAAAAAAAAAATCCAAGAATTTAAACAGATACATCAGTAGCCATTGCAGATGACCATAACTTCGATTTTGGTCCACGAAAATCCCCCTATGTTTCATGTTGTTAGACCACACGTAGCGGTCACTTGAAGATAACGCCCCTGCTCCACCTTGGGGACTTTTGATTGGCTCCAAAAATGATTCACCAAGAAAAGAATAACGGCCAAGCCATTTTTTGACCCATAACGCCCCCGGGGCGGTGTACGGGGCATTATGGGGCGTTTGGGGGGATTCACGCTCGACTACACACGGTCTTTACAGCAGCTCTTTAGATACTTTATTAACACTCAATCACCACCATCTCATACAAATAACTCCACTTTTATACAACTAGTTTTTTAACAAATGCATCAGTTTTTAAGTTTCTTTGACAACAAGCTTTTTATCACAGGAAAGATTTTAGCTATTGTAGTAGGCATAAGTACCAATTCAAATGTGTAATATACAAACACAAACTAAAGAACAAACCAAACTAGAACGAATAAATCTACGGCAATGAAGAAACTATAGCTTTATATATCACCTTATTTCTGAAACAACTACCGCAATACCAGTCGATTGAATAACAAACATCCATGTTTTTGCATAAAAATCATATAACAATGCATTAATCACCTGAGAACTCTGCACTTGAGACTTAAACTTCCCCAAATTACCATCTTGTGTCATCTCAATCTAAAAACAAAAGGCAGATGTTATATTAACCACGAGTATGACAAAACCGAAGAAATCTAAATTCGATTAACAAACCCTTTGCATTTCACCCTTGGAAACAAACGACTGAGCCACATTTTCCAAACTATCATTCAAAACATCGGTAATCGCAGACGTAATTGCTTCTGCTTGCTTCGAAGGCACTCCTTGCCCTTCCAATCTCCTAACCTATAAACTCAAAACCACATTAACCTAATTCATTTCATCAACTCAAAACTAGGGCTGCCAATTCCTGACCTATTCAGACACGATTAAACCTAGGAATGAGCAAATCTTACCAAATCCCGAAACCGAACCGGTACCGAATCATTTTCGATACCGATTTGGTAACAACTTTTTGGCGTTTTCGGGATCGGTACTTTTGGTTTGGTACGTTACCAGTATTTTACCGATTTTACCTTCAAATACCGTACCGTACCGAGCATTTTCGATACCGATTTGGTACCAGCTTTTTGGCGTTTTCGGGATCGGTACTTTCGGTTTGGTACGTTACCAGTATTTTACCGATTTTACCTTCAAATACCGTACCGTACCGAGCATTTTCGATACCGATTTGGTACCAGCTTTTTGGCGTTTTCCTGATCGGTACTTTCGGTTTGGTACGTTACCAGTATTTTACCGATTTTACCTTCAAATACCATACCGTAACGAGAATTTTCAGTGCCAGTACCCAATTTTGGCAATTTTCGGGATCGATACTTTCGGTATAGGTACAAAACTCATCCTTAATTAAACTTATGTTAATAACGATATCTATACAGAAAATATGAATAAAAAAACGTACCAGTGCTAAGGTATCAACAAGGAACAAACGTTTGCCGTTAGATTGAACAAGTTGAGAAATCTGTCTGAAATTAAATCTGCTACAATTCGGATAATAATAATAATAACTATCAGACGAAGATGACGATTGCGGATATGAAACAGGTATTGTCGGAACAAACGCAAGTTTATAATTCAATGAATTGATGGAAAGAATGGACCGTAGCTTTGTTCCGGCCCGGATACAGGCGGCCATTGAATTTAAACGAATACTGATAATAATATTATTATTATTCGTTCAAACAATGATGAATCGATTATATTATATGAAGAAATGAGGTGAAAGATGAATGGATTTAGGTTTGGGGGTTTATATCGCTTGTTATTGGGAATCGTGAAACATGATTTTGGTTAATTATTGGTAACGATGGTTGTTGATGAAACTTCTGTCCGTACACGTTTTAAAGGGAAAAAGGTTTTTTAAGAAGAGACGTAACGAGGTAAATGAAAAATAAAAAAGCGAAGCGCCCACCGTGGGGCTCGAACCCACGACCACAAGGTTAAGAGCCTTGCGCTCTACCAACTGAGCTAGACGGGCTTATTGGTTAAGGGTATATGCATGATCTAGTCAATATATAGTAGCATTTTGTAAATCCTTATTTGAGTACAGCACTTTCACTAGGCTCTAAGATATGTAAATATATAAAAGAAGATTGGATAATATACATCACATAAAAAACAGTTCTTGTGATTGAAATACCTGATCTCTTATGCTGACTACAAAGACACCTAAGGGGCTAAGTGTGTTAGCATGACACCCAATGTGGGTCTCAAATACACACATTACACTCTAAGTTTTGTAAGAAAGATTGGTTGAAATATTTGTCCATTCGATACTCATTGTAACTATCACGCAACGTTAATAAAATCTCTCTATTTCCTTTATATATAAGTATTAGTTTGGATTGGTGTTTCTTCACCCAACTACCTAAGTTGGCCTTAAATACTAAATATTCCTTTGGTTTTTTTCTTTTTTCTTTTGGAATAGGCCTTGCATGTCAAAGAATATGAATGTTTCTTTCAATTGTAAGATTCAAATTACTGACCACTTAAGGTGGAAGGGGGACCCATCTAGTAAATCATTTCATATTGTGATTCAACTAAGGCTGCACGGTACACAGACGGGGCTCACCCTCATCCTCCACCTTTTTGCCCCGTCCTCCACCCCCACACCGCCCCCTGCCCCCGTCCCTTCTTCCCCCGTCTCCCATGTCTCGCTCAGAACATAATGGACGCTCCAATCACCTTTTTTTCTTTTTTTCTTTTTTTTTTATTTGAACCACTAGGTATTTTTTTTTTTTATTGGATGGTTTATAAATTTGAGACATGACCTTGTGGTGTCTCCACACCCTTACCATGTCTCAACCAAGAGAACATGAGAGCCATCCTAGGTGGCATCCTAGGTGGCGTTGAGACATGAACATTCTCATATCTGCACACCCCATAGCCTAATAGCATTATAGCAAGGCGACACCTTATTTGAACTCATTTCATCTAGATTCAAATGGAGCGCACCTATCTAGTAACTCATTTCATCCCATGACGCTCTTGAATTACACAATTAAATAAAAAGAACCGTTGGAAATCAAGCACACATTGATTTAGCACCAGCTCATGCACCCGTGGTTGAGCCATCTATCTAGGGCATCTAGTGGTAGTTTGTGGTGGTGTTCTAGAAACCTCCACATCTAGGAAATGCTCCGACCACCCTTATATATTTTGAAACATAGCTTGTCAATGCTTTTGCTTCCTAGATGGTACCATATTTGCAGATATTTAAACTAAACAATCTTAAAACTGGTGTGTGTGCGCGCGCGTGTGAGATAAGAAATCTAGTTTTAGAAAAAATTTACAATTTACAAGATTCGAACTTAACATCTCTCATATGCATGTCGCTGTCTCAATCATTAAAACGGATACTCTCGCAATTTGAGTTATAAGTAAAGATAGTAAAGTCGTGTAAAAATTTCAATTTAGTGTAATATAAAAATTTATGTAATATCTGAATATTTTTTAGTTATGACAATCCGATTCTTAAGTTTGATTTGTCCAGTAAGACAATCAGTTTAATGACCGTTCCGGTCATTAAACAATATAAACAACTCAAAAGTAATAAAAAAAATAATAATAACATTTGTAGTATTTTAGATTTCCTGCATAATTTTGTCGCAAGAAGCGTTGTCAAAACTCAAAAGCTCACATGAGAACAGCTACGCAAAGACCGTCGTTGACAGCAACGAAGCTCCAACATAATTGCAAGCATAATTGTATGATAATTATAATCAATGTTAGGTGACAAACCCATGAGTAAAAAAATCATAGCCTATTAGATATAATTATAAATATAATATCATGAAAATTAAAACATTAAATTATACAAATTAATAATGTATTAGCGTTAATTTTCAGTATATTGTTAAAAAATCAATCAATAAATTACAAACCGATTGAACCCGCTTTCAAATTAATGATTAAAAAACCTCATGGTCATCCACCACATAACATTCATGAATCATAAGTCATAAGTTATAACCCTCAAAACAATCACAAATAATACAATACTATATAGTTTGTGCCAGGGGTGTTTATATGGTTAAGCGGGTCGATCCATTTGTCAAATACGGTTCGCGTAATGAGACCAAAACGAAACCAAAAGAAGCATTTCTTCTTTCTAATAACTATAATCATAGCACGACCATTGAAATTCTCAGATACCATGTTAACTATTTTTAGCATGGCAACTCACGCACTCAACTAATGTACTCCTAATTCTATTCCACGATCCATTGTGGAGCTCGAACCCTCTGACCTCTAGGATAGGGACACCTTATAACACACCAAGATACTATTGGTCTAAATGCCCTTTGGTTACAATTTTAATGTTTAACTAAACAACTTAGGCCCTGTTGGAAGGCACTGAATAGCCTCTGAACTGAATCAGCTCTGAATCGGTCAGATGCTGCTACAGTGCTATGTTTGGAATGAGCCAATACGAACACCCAACCCAAATAACCCAAGTTCCTATGTAAATGGATATCCGGGTTAATATCCTCAAAAATAGACCATATATATGTTGTAAATTTGATTCATTATGAAACATGAATATATTCCATTATTATAAGAAGAAATATAAAATTTTTTGAACACCCTTACTTGATGCTTGATGTTCCTGTTCCTGATAATCATTCTTGATCTTACAACTTGATTTTATCTTCTTACATACAAAATCTTTATTTCTTACTTTGGTCGTCGATACATAATATCATCAACGCTTTCCTTTATTTGATTCCCGACTTTGCGTGCGTTCTTTGCCACACCTGATGCCACTATATTTGCATTTCTGGTAAATCTGTTAAAAATCAAAGGAAGTTTGTCAAAGTCAATAGTCATACATTTGAGGTCAAACCCATTATTTTAACTAATAATAATTTCCTTGCTATTTGGAAATTATCTTCTTTGACCTCCAAACTCCAAAGTCAAAATGTAATCCATAACTTAAACTACTTGCCTGCTAAAGAAATCATCTGATGCAGATTGAGCTGGCCTGTTTACTCGTGGCAGCGGCGTTGCATGGTTATCTTCAAAAACAAAATAATCATTAGTTTTGTTGTATATGTGGTACATATACAAATCAAAGAATTTGAAGTTGATTATCAAACGAATGGTTTAAAGTGCAAACCTGCCATCTGAATTCTAAAATATAGCAAGAGGGTAAATTTACCACTTTGATATATTTTCAATGGCAAATTACCGCGTTAGTATTACTTTTAGAGAAAAAACAAGAATCATTATGTAATAAAAGTTTGACATTCTAAATTGAAGGATGACAGATTGACAGGTAACATATGACAAGACCAAAAAAACATCTTTTTGAGGGTTTTCTCTAAAGCCATTGATCACAAAATAAGAGATCATGCCCAATAACCGATAGCAGTTGGTAACACTAACTCTCAACAAACTAAAATCATGATGCTAACTAAATAATTTACCTTTCTTATGAGCATGAGTAGGAGCAGGGTTACTATTACTAACTTTGTCGACCAGAACCTACAAACAGGTTACTATTACTATGTAAGTGATGTTAACACACACACACACACATATATAATATATATAGAGAGAGAGAGAACCTCAATGCCAACACAGACCGGCAACTCCTTTTGTGTTTCTGCTACATCGCCACTGTGATTTTTCATATCTGGATAAACAGAATAACCAACACAACCGTATCTGAAATCAGCAAGGCTCCTACCCTCTTTTGAAGCTTCCATCTCAGATTCTCCAACATAGTAGCGAGGTACTGTTCATAGAAGTTAAATCAAAGATTTTATTTTTAATTTAAAAGGTAATAAGATATGGTGCAATCCGACAACTATAAATCGAGAACAGACCAGCAATAAGAAATATAAATGAATCTAGTTATGTTATATTGTTATGAAAATAGTAGAGCGAACAAAGATGAAAACGAATAGAAATAATAGCTAAGATATATTGTATTATTCATCACATAGGGAGGCCATAGATTAAATTCTTTCAATAGGCTAGGGATGTTGACTCATAACTCATTAAAGTAAAATCTTGCCAGAAAACCAGATGGGACACAAGTCACACAACTAATGGTTAAGGGAAAAGAATGCAACCCGTACTTCTCCCCATACGATATTTCGCTTCTAAAGTCGGTGTGATCCAGTGTGAGAACTTAGAACCAATCTTCTAAAATATTTATGTAGGAAGTGCCTTAGGTAAATCGATCTATCAAACTCTCATTTAAACCAACTCGTTAATATCACCATTTGCGAATACATATGGGGATCAAACATGTATCCGACCTTAGTTTGTCAAATTTTGTACAAATAGGACTATATAATAACGATGCTAAAAGTTCTGTCTGAAATTATAAAAAGGGCAAAGAAACTAATGTGCCAGTTCCAGCCTACATTCTGTCAAATATATAAAAAATAACGTGTGGCTTCCTTTATAGAAGTAAAAGGATTGATGAATTCTGGTGAAAACTGACACATTACAAATATAAAGCATGTAAAGATTTACAGGTATTGCACAGTAAACTTGTAGAATTTAATTAACAAACTTCTTGTAGCCCAAGTTCCCAACAATTTCATTAACAGTTGAAAACAACCTAACATAAGAGCCCTCTCATCAGCTTCCATATCCACAAAATTTGTGGAAAATATAGGGATTTTTGCAATATGGTACCTCCATCAGGAATACAGGATCTCTACAACAAGGAACAATTTTAAGGGAGCTACAGCGATTCTCGAAATATACAGATACCCTGTACATCCCCATCCCTCTCTCCACCAGCTATCTCTCACTTCTTCTCTTCTCCCGCTTCTTCTCTTATCCCCCTCCTCATTCCCCTCGCAAAAAAAAGCATCCAAAACTTAAAAGTCAAAACGTACTGCTTTGCTGGGTGCTAAAGCTGTATGTTACTTTCTATAATCAAATGCACTAGAAGAATCTCTGCAATTAATTTCACATTTGGGTTTATTGGCGGATTCGCGGTGAGTGATCATAAGAAAAAGGAAACCGAAGGGTTGATCGAGCTCGTTTATTTTTTGTTTGTTACTCGGTTAGCTTATATAATTTTAAATTTTTGTGTTTAATTTTGTTGTTCTGCATGTCTAAATGTTTAATTCAGTTGGCATTTGGGTTTTTTCATAAGGGGATTGTCATTTGTTTGATAATAGAATTCAGATGGGTTTTTGGTGGGTACAATAATCAATTAATGTTCATTATTTTTTGATGTTCAGAACTTGAAGCATTTCTGATTTGACATTTCCGTTGATTCATGAGAATCCGATTATTATTTTTCATAAAAACACCCTTCTTTTTGAACCGATTATTGACCCTACACAGCAATTAGTTTTCACGGTTTGGTTACGAGTCATGCAAAAATCGCTAACTAGGCATCCGATATCTTCTTAGATACCAGCAATAAAGCAACTTAAAGTTCTTGCAGGGCATAGTTGCAACTTGCTGAGAATGCAATCAAATAAATCGTGTATTCTTTCACTCTAGAATCTAGTTGTTACTTAAGTTTCATTAGTCCAACAATTGAACCATCATAAGTTTCTCCAAACCATTAATTCTGTAAAATTTTAGAAGAATTTAATAAGCACCAACAACTTGAATATGAAAGGCTTTTATTTTATTTTCTGCAATTCATGGATACTTGTTTGTTTCTCCAAAATGTAGCATTTGCGCAAGTAAACAGGATCACTGGCTTAACTTGCGTATGCTTTTTATAGCTTTTGATAACAAGTAGCACTAATTACTTATCGGACTACAGGGTTGAACTGTTTGAAGTTTTTTTATGCAGCTGTCAAACTTGAAAGTAAGTTTTGTATGCTATAACTCATATTTATAATTTATGTATGCATCTGGTCATTTAATTTTGTGAATATTTGTGTTTTCAGTTTGTGATGCTAGACAATTTGGTCTTTTACAAAAGTCAAGTTTTGATGCCATTTCCCGGATAAGACTCTGTGATGTATATTTGCTTCTTTATTTGGTATTGTTGTTTTGTAAACATATTTGGGCAATGACTACTAGTGTATTGTTGCGCATGTTAAAGTTCCACTTGCAGATTTGATCTTATGTTTTGGATAGTCACAAATTATATAGAGTATAAACATAGAATAGATAAGTCAAAATTGTATAAAAATTATAAGCAATGTTGCAGAAGGCGCTAGGCGCTAGGCGGGCGGTGGGGTCTAGCCTAGGGACTAGTCGGGACTAGGCGAAATTAGGCGGAATTAGGCGTTGATATTATAAATGGCTATTTATAATTTATAATACATATATAATGTTGATATTATATTTTTTATGTATAAATTTATAAGTTTTAAGAGTCAAATGTAAACTACTAAAGATTGAGGGGGTTAAATGTTTAAATACACAAACTTATTTTAAACTTTTTGAGTAAAATTTATAAGGTTTAGAGACTAATGTAAAGTAGTGAGAAGTAGAGGGGCTAAATGTTAAAACATTTAAAGTTATTAAACCCTAAAACATACAACAAACAATACACGCAGCCATCCTCTGTTTCTTCTTCTTCTTCCTCTCCTCTGGATTCTGACAACAGTTGCAGCTCCGACGCCGTCGCCGGAAACCTTTGCCGAAAATCAAGAATCCGGCGCCGCCTAGGTCCGCCTACACCGTCTAACCACCGCCTAACCACCGCCTAATCCCCAAAACGCCTAATTCCCAGCCTAGGGCTGATTTCCGATATTGGGTTCCGACTAACGCCTAGGCGCCGCCTAGGCGGCCGCCTAGAGCGCCTTTTACAACCTTGATTATAAGAAATGGATACTTGGAAACAAAAAAGATAACAAGACAAACTAGTTAATAGTTAAATTTGTAAATAAAAGAAACATTATTAATAAAATAGAGATGGGGAATGTTGAGAATGGGTGATTTTACGTGGTTCAGTCTAAATTGACCTGCTCAACGGCTAGTCGGCTACAACTAGCGACTAAATATAATTTACTTGGGACCCTAGAGGTGATAAAAATTACAATTACATGGGGCGTGTGTGTGTGGTGGTGGTGGTGGTGCATATAGATTAAATAATTAGGGTTTTACTAATCTAAACTTGGAGCTAAAAATGTTCAAAAAATAAGTTGGCTGATACTTGGCAAAAAATATGATTAGACTTAGAGCCAACTGCCCTTTTCTTGTCTCTAATAAGCCGTCACACTCAACAGGGAATGGGATGCAGAGCCAGAATGTTTTCTAGAAATGAAATTTAGAGAAATGTGTTTATTACCAACCTAAATTATAGGGATGAGGATAGAGAACCTGATGTGAATACTCTAATCGTATGCCTCAATGCAAATTAGATTATCGCAAGACCATCTCCTAATTCACAATCAAATTAAAAATTGATGATCTAAAAACAGAAAAAATCCCCTCTTCTAAATTACTTATTAATGTGAGAGAAAATTCTAAACCAGATAACCTTCATGCTTTACAATCCGAACACAACGGTATCAGACATATCAAAATGTAGCTTAATGCCTGTCTTCCCGAAAAATAATAATAGATGCAATAACACAAAGAGAGCAACTCAGCAAAACAAAACCATGACAAATTCAAAACATTCAGTCTGCTCCATATCTAAAATCATATACTAATAACATCAAACTGTATATAATGTGTAAATTTTCTCATCAATATTCATCCTAACCTGCAATACACTTTGCATTCTTTTTCATGTTAAGCCCTAATGTGAAAGAGACTTAGGGGGAGGGAAATAGGTAAGGATTGTATGTGGCTTAGGGGCCTAGGCACACTTTGTGTGGACCGTGCATGTTTCGTTACTATGTTTTATGTCATCTGTTCATGTACATTTCTTTATTTATTTTTATTTTTTTCATTTTTTATTATTATTTTATTTTATTTATTATTATTGTTTATATATATATTAGTATTTTTGAGCTGATGGTCTTACCGGAAGCAGCCTCCCTGTCCTCACGGATAGGGAAAAAGTATACTGTTGTCAAAACTCCTAAAAATCGATACCGTTACGCGGGTAAAAACAACTTAATCCCTTCAATCCAACATGAAATAACTACTACTTATCTATATTTACATTCAAATTAAACTCCACAATAAGAATCAAATCAATCAATACAACCAAAACAATATAGAGTAAAAAAGAGAAATTAATATATACCTTTAGGGAGTGAACCGGTGATGCCGACGCAAAGAGGGTTACGGGAATTGGATTTGAGGGTTGATGAATAATACAAGCATCCTTTGCATGATTTTCCTTTCCTGGAACCAAGTTTCTCATTCAACGAATGTGGATTATTACTCTGATTGTTATTATTATTATTATGGTCTTTGGAGTTAGGGTTTGGTCCTTCAACTTGTTCATCTCCTATTGACATCTGCTTCAACACCTATTCGGTTGAACGGAATCTCTCTGTAAACGATGGTTTGGATACAGATTACTTTGATGCAGAAAGAAGTTGTAGATGAAAGAAATTGGAAACACAGATTTGTTTAGAGGGGAAAAGTTACAAGTCACAATTTATGATTCATCCAATAAGTTAAAAGTAAAAAAAAAATGTTTGGGTAATTGTTTGAAAAAAAACTTTTGAAATAATTTATGCTTTGAAATCGAAAAAAGAAGAGAAAAGACTTTTGGGATTAAGAAGCTTTTGAGTTGAGGTAGAAGAAAAAGAAAGAAGAAAAGGAGGAGAGCCAAACATGCTCTTAATATTACCTAACAAAACATATAGAAAATTATAAAACTAGTCATTTTCTTTATCTTTCACATGATACGGAATGGATAGTATTGTGGATATTCTGGCAAAACTGACTAGCGGTCAGAGGCTGGTGACCGAAAGCTAGTAGCCAAGGGTGTAGCTCTTGAGGGGCGGCCGACCCCCTCGAATTTTCGCTTAGAAGTTTCACCATGTATATCAATAAAACGTATGTTTTGCTGAGCAATTCAAAGCAGACACGAATATGAATTATGTATTTATTGTATTTTCATGCATCTAGTTATTATTATTCTTATGTAATGTATGAAGTTTAGACACAACTATAAATTAATATTATAATATTAAGAAATAGATCACTATAGACCAATTATAATTTATCAACAGTGATCCAATCACATTGAAGTCTTTTACGACAAGAAGATCAGTCATTTCTAGTTGGTCATCATGTCAAAAAAAATAGCGAAAGGTTGAAGGCCGAATGATGTCACTTTATTGGCATGGGTTTTCATGATATAGATCATCGAAGTTGGTATATACAAAACTACTACTCAAGTTTCCATTGGGCTAAAGGATGTTAATAAAGAAGATTGGTTAATAATAAAGTAGAATAATCAGCATTATGTTTCAACGTGTTAATGTTTCGATTTAGGTATTGTGAAGCTAATAATATTGAATAATCGTTTTGTTAAGCTTAAGCTATGACAAAGGAGAATAGTACTACTTAAATAAGCGTTTTTTATACAGGACTTTAAGTTTTGGGGGAACAGGCCGAAGTAATCGCCTTACTAGGTTTTTTATACCAAACTATTTTGACATTGTTTCTAAGAAGTGATTTATTTTCGATTTTTTTTTTTTTTCAAAATCGTCTCTCTATATTCGGAAAAATGTATTACAATATACTACAAAAGTTGAATTATGTTGTTAACATGGTACCCAGATTGAAAAGAGAAAAATAAAAACAATATCTAGTAAACCGACAAAGTAAGACACCATCGAGACGAGGTTTGGAAACCATGACTAATAAGTGTGTCCCATACAATGCAATGATAAAAGGGGTCTTGTAAACCCTGAAAGACGCATGTTTATATTCACCAAGGGCCAGAAGACTCAACCATGTTCAAACGACCCAATATGGACATACGCTCAGTCATTTTTCAATCGTTCTCCTGACATTTTGATACGTTCATAGCATTTCACAAAACCACTCGCCCGATTGATCTAGTGATATTTAGAGATCGATATGCGCAAGCCACCATCATTATGATCAGTTATTCATTATGCTAAGGACATTTGAAGGGTTCCCTTATGAAGGATGACTACATAGGCAAATAGACCCCCACCCCCAAATGTGAGGGATATCATAGACACCTACAGCCTTAGCATCTCTCTTCTTTTATACTTATATTACAAGTAGCCACATGTTTTAAGGTTTATGGGTTCTACATGTTTTAAGGTTAAATCGCGCAGGTTCAAGATATCAACTGAACCGATCTTCATAAAGTAATAATATAATTGTGAGTTATTACAATTCAACTTTTCTAGTTATCAACATAACCGATCTTCATAAACCAACAAGTCCCAATGAATCGATAGCCAAAATATGGTAAACTGAATCACAGGCCGGGGCAAGCATCATCATCATCAGCATACTACTACATATATTGATCATACAAAAAAAAAACATTTCACCAATCAAAACAACCACATCCCAAAATTACCTGTCTTGTGGGTGCAGATAGTTGCATGCAGATCCCTTCCTGCAACGCCCGCTTTCATAAAACTTACAAACACGCTGCCCTTTCAATGGCGGCCTGGAATAACCACTTCCTCCACCACTGCCACTGCTGCCACCGAATGAAGACTGTCTACTCCATGAAGGTTTACTGCTTCTACTATACCCTGAATCTTCAACATGATGACTCCTCTCTCTTGGACTGTTACTGCTACTGTAATATCTATCTCCACCAGACCGTCTGTGATGCGAGTCCCGCCCGACATTACCACTACGACTACTACTGGTGTGTGCATGGACTCGGCCAGTACTTGTGGTTCCTTGGGATGATCTTCCTGATCCCACTCTGCGTGAATCAACCGTGTCCAATCCCATTGCTTGTGGTGGTTGTGGTGTTGGAAGTGGTAGTAGTGGTGGTAGTTGCGATGGTGGCGGTGGTGGTAGTTGCGGTGGTGGCGGTGGTGGTGGTTGCGGTGGTGCCACATCTGGCTGGATAAACTCACCTTCCTCAGCTACTACTGCAAAATCATGAACAATCTTTGCTCCTGATGTCTCTGGTTTTATACTTTCATTCTCTTTTTCTTTAGACTTCCTTCCTACCCGTGCTTCCGCCATGACTACCGGTCGGGTTGTTGGCTTTTCTTCAATTACAGCTTCTCTTTCTCCCTCGTCAGCTTCGGCTCTGGTGGAATCATTTAAATCAATCATGTCTTGGCGGGGCAGATGGAGCTCAGAACTGCCCATTTCTGGCCACTTAAAACCAATATTATCCGAATCTGATGTTTGAGGAATACTAACAGCACAAGTGGGCTTGGTATCGAGCCCAAAAGAGAACTGTAAGCCCATGGATTGCCGACTTAAATGTATATCTGCAGTGGAGCTAAACCCATCACTCCTTGTACCCTGATCTGCAGTTGGGCTAAAATCGTCAATGGACCCATTAAACAAATCCTCGAGAAAACTATTCCTTCTTGAAGTAGGTGACGGGACACAGTTTCGGGACTCCATTGCATCAACTTCAGCCAAAAGATCTGAAACCGATTCCTCTGCCAACGTGCTAAACTCAATCGTTTCACCAAGTCCATGCCATGATGGCATACTGGTAATTTGGTCGATAGTCGTGTTTGTAGTAGCAACTTGATGATCTACAGTAGGAGGGTACCGACCCCATTCATCACCTGTTTCAGGAAGTTGGGTCCCACCAACCACTAGACTCAAAGTTGTACTCCAGTTAGGTGGATTCCCGGAATCTTGTACCAAAAGCTTCGACTGTTCCTTGTCTCCAGAATCTTGTTTTTTCTGGTTTTCATGGCTTTCCTTCTTCGGTAACGGGCTCGGTAAATCCACAAGAGCTGCATCTGCAACACTAAAAACTGAAGACACGTGCTGATTGATATCTGGCATTGTTTGCATCACGGAATCTTGAACCAAAAGCTTTGACTGTTCTCTATCTCCAAAATCTTGTACTTTCTGATTGCAACGACTTTCCTTTTTCATCACCGGTCTTGGTAAATCTACAAGAGATGCATCTGCAACAGTAAAAACTGAAGACACGTGCTGATTGATATCTGGCATTTTTTGCATCACGGAATCTTGAACCAAAAGCTTTGACTGTTCTCTGTCTCCAAAATCTTGTACTTTCTGATTGCCATGACTTTCCTTTTTCAGCACCGGTCTTGGTAAATCTACAAGAGATGCATCTGCAACAGTAAAAACTGAAGACACGTGCTGATTGATATCTGGCATTTTTTGCATTGCGGAATCTTGGACCAAAAGCTTTGACTGTTTTCTGTCTCCAAAATCTTGTACTTTCTGATTGCCACGACTTTCCTTTTTCAGCACCGGTCTTGGTAAATCTATAAGAGATGCATCTGCAACAGTAAAAACTGAAGAAACATGCTGATTGATATCCGGCATGTTCTGAATACCAAATTGTTCGGTTGACTCTTTCACCTTATTCAACAAAGCAATGCTTGGGGGTTCACAGTTCAAATCGTTGGGTATCTTCTCAGGCTTAACAGAATTATCTACAGCAAATGAAGTTGCACGAATGCTAGATGATGGTATCTTCTCAAGGTTAAGAGAATTATCTAAAGCATATGAATTTGCACGAATGATGGATGATGGTATCTTCTCAAGGTTAAGAGAATTATGTACAGCATATGAAGTTGCAGGAGTGGTGGTTGTTGGTATCTTCTCAAGGTTAAGAGAATTATCTAAAGCATATGAAGTTGCGCGAATGGTGGATGATGGTATCTTCTCTGATGGTATCTTCTCAAGGTTAAGAGAATTATCTAAAGCATATGAAGTTTCATGAATGGTGGATGATGGAATTTCACTGCAAACAGTGACAGTCTCAACTTGATTATCATCTTTACTGTTGCTGGCTACATTCTCGGGCAGTCGACCGTCAGAACTGTGAAAGCGTTCCTGCAATACATTGTTCAAAAGTAATGAATCGGCTTCTCGGTCCGCCCATATTCTCATATCAGCAGGAAAGTATCCACTTGTATTCCATCTCTGCAGCTGTACCATAGAAAATGGGCCTTGAACATTTCCACTCGGGTCTCGGTAATGCCACATGTCATCATCAACCGATCGGTTGTCCATTGTGGAGGGAAATGAAGGTGTTGAATCTGATGCAGTGTTGGATAATGATGAAGTCAAAGCAGCTTCAGGGTTGCATTCTGGGATGGTTGAACCATTACAATGAGCCTCATTTTGTGGTCTCTCGGAACCACTTAACCCAATCGCATCTTTTCCCGTGTTTGATTTGCTAGAATCCTCATCAACATTTGCAACACCCAAGTCTATGGGTTGATCCTTTAACTTATCTGCCATTTTTGTAGGAGAGATTGTGTTTGTGCCACTGACCCAAGGAAACTTTGGCTTTCGATGTTCTGCTGTGAAATGTTACCATAGTATCGGTCAAAAAAACTAATGTCAAACTACAAAAATAAAGAAAGAAAGAAACCTTGTTCATTGTTAAAGTACTCCTCAGTGTCATCAGATTCATAGTCGGGGTTCATTTTTGGATCAGAATGCACCTGTGGAATCTCCCGTAACCTGCGTTCACGCTCCTCTGGTGTTTTCAGAATTTTGAGCTTCTGCGTACATTCTCTAACAGTGTGAATTGTCAAGGAATTCCAATATATAATACCCAGGTGAATAATAAGAAAAACAAAAAAATAAAAAATATATATGTTGTCATCAAAGGATATCCCTTTTTCTGCCCCTTTTCACTTGCTCGATCGAGAAGCTGATTGAGCCGCAGCATCTCAGCTCTGATTTTCTATATTGTACGAGGAATGGAAACCAATTAATTAAGCAATAATAAAACCTACATATTTATTTAGACGTGGCACTTTCAACCCATTTGCTTTTAAATGGATCGATTTGGGTTGTGTTTTACCTCAAACAGGTCAAATCAAAAGACTTTTGAACCTTGCCATTACTTATAATTTTTTTGACCTAAGTTTATAACAAATTAAGCTTTTAAACTAACTTGCATACCAACCCAAATTTTGAATAAAATTCTCAAAAATGACTAATAACTATCATTTTCCTAAGCTAACTACAAGGGCTTAACTTGTTATATTAATAGTACAAAGGCTTAATTTGGAACGGGTCAAAAAGGGTGAAAGTACCTTAATTAATATTTGTTATGCATACCTTAATTAATATTTGTTATGCATATAACCTCCTAATTTGGTTTATTCAAAGATCTAAATCACTATTGTAATAATATTGTTTTTTTTTATGATCTAGTTAACACATTAACTTTTATAAACAATTTTATAAACAGACAACAGAAAATGCTTTGAGAGTTTGAGATTCCGCACAACTCAAAACTGTTTCAAGCCATTACCCAAGCTGTACTAACCCTCCATATTGCCACCTCCAGAATTTGTTAACAATCTAAACGACAAATATGAAAAATGGTAACATGTAGATTCTACCATACATAGGCAATAAACAAGCCTATGAAATCTCATGTTCAAGCCCTATATCCTGAAACCAAATAACTCACATCATCAATCAGCACTGACTGCAGGGCCATTGCCTTTTCTTGTATTTCACCCTATATCAAGCACAAAACTTGGCGTGAGCAAGTATAGGGGGTTAATAAAGTCATAATATATATCGGCATGCATACTTACTACAGTAAAACATCTCACAAGCCCACATCTTATACTCTCTCGCAGGCGTCTGCACTCATCCTGAAAATTACGAGGAACATTAGTTTTTCCTTTATGATAAACAAGCAGTTGTATAGCAGTATTATGAAACATTTTAATTAGTCACCTCAGATAACTCTTGGTTTGAAATTGTATCAATTGACACCGTCTCCTTCTTGTCTAAATTCAACACTTCAAGCAGAACATCCACTAACTTATCACCAATTTTATATGGTACATCCACCTTAGTCGTCCCTATAACATAAAAAATTGTAAATAAAGATCGGCACCTTACATTATAGTTCCTACAAAAGTGCAAATTACTAAAATTGCATTACCTACTACTTGTACAAGCCTATACATATCATCCTTTTGATCACTGCCAGATATTCTTATTTGCACAATTGACCCAACTACCTTCTCATGAAATTTTTCATTATCTCCAATCAGAGACTCCATCAAATTACGCCTTAAATATATCAGACTCATGTTATGCACATCAATAGCAGCATATTCATCCAATTTATTCTGTGTTATGCGTTTTCCGCCCTTCCTGTGATTTCTACGTTCCTTATTACTAACAACTGCCGTATTTTCAGTTTTGCAATCAGTATCCCCCTGTTTTGCGGTGCTGTTGGGCGTGTCTTTCTGGGGATTCTCTTTAACCAAAAAGTGGGGCTCCAGAAGCTTCAACATTTCAATATGCCCAACGCGTGGTTTGCCAAAGAGATTCATTAGCCTTAAATCACATATGATTTGAGTATTCTTTCGGGGGTCCCGGAGGTTATTTCTTTTTATATACTCTAGCAGAAGTGCCTGGACATCAAACTGAGATAAAACAGATGTATCGCCATTTTTCATGTGTGCAACGAGCTCCAGTAACTCTTTACTTGCCCATTCTTTGGGCACATCCATAGACGGATCCTTAGGAAGCCCATTGGGCTGTTCGTTTGTCTTTCTTCTTTTGGATTCGTTAGCCTCAAGATTAGCGGCAGATAATTCGGCTGTAATGCTTCTTCGACCACTGACACCAATATGTGATCCAGTTGGTTCAATGGAAGCTAGTTTCCATGGGTTCTTAGCTTTAGTAAGCTCATCAAGAGTTAAAGATAATTTTCCTTTTGTGTAGAGCCAATATACCTTGAAGAGATACTCCCAACTACTCTTGTCATCAAAATCAACCTGATGAGAACGTATAAGCAAAAGCATTTTTATATATATAGTGAATATGTATATATAGACACATATAGGGTGATGATTATTACGAAACACTGAATAAATGAGGGAATGATTATAATCTATATCGCTTAATTTTTTGAGATACTATTTATTTTGAAACTTTGTGCTTCTTAGATACATGAGCGTACACTATGTATGAAAAAAAACCATCAAGCTAAGTTGTTCATATATGTTTTAATTTTGTACCGTTTACCTACACATGTTCAGGACTTCAGGACTAATATAGCCTACACAACAAACGAACAATCAAACTAGTTCGTTAATATTTTTTTTCTTTACATTTTGGGAAAGACAAGTGAGAAACAATAGCCATAACATCTATACCATTTTCTTTTGTTTTCAGATTTTTAAGAATGGAAAAATGAATCGTTGGTACTTGTTCATATTTTTTTTACATTTATAAACTGTTATTTCATGCATATGTGTGTATAGATATGTATTAGAGACGCGCGTGTGTGTGTGTGTTTAATTTGTATAGGATCTTGATCAGGTCAGGTCTTAATCAACTAATCAAGTCAGTTGATACATCTTCAAAATAAATCAGCTTACTTCTTTGGTTTAGCTTTATTAAATTCCTATTTTACTATTTACTATGATTATATTAAAAATAATTGTTTTAACCTTAACTAGTTTCGTTAAATTTAATTCTGTAAAAATGTGTGTCAGAGAATTTATGTATGCCCATTTTGAAAACATGACGAATAAAACATCGTCTTACCATTCAATATTATGATGCCAACTTTTTAAATGGTTGTTAATTGCTTATTACGATGACTAACATTGAAAATATGGGTGATCTTATGACTTGATAGATTTTAAATAATACTCAAGCTTTACGTGACGAGTTGTTATAGAAAGGAAAACTTTTCAACAGAGTTGTTTCCAGACTTAGAAATTAGTTCGAGCATGACCATGTGCTATTGGGTTGGGGTATTGTTAACTAAATCAAGCTAAATGACATTAGCATTCTTTTGCAGCACATAAATTTGCAATCACTCTTAATTGTAACCTTCTGTAACACAATTACCAAAAACCCAACTATGGTGCTATAGCCTAAGCCCTAAGGATGCTAAATTTGTAGAAAGTCCTCACCTAGCTAACCAAAAGAAAGCTACATATAATAAGAGTATAAGAAGAAATACAATTTTGCATACCGTTGCATCCCCGCTATTTTCAATCAACATTATTGTTTTCATGCAAACTGTACAAAAGCCTTTATCACCTCTCACACACACATAATCAGACGTTCTAATGCACCCTTTGCACAACGAATAGGTACATGTATAGCACATATGGTGTGCTGTCTTCTCACACATACTACATATATGCCAACCTGAAATCCATACAAACATTGAAACAATATTAGTTCCCACAATTTACCCAATTATTGACGCTAAATAATAGCATAATAGCCGACAAGTTGACAACTACACTGACATTGTAACTTTTCCACCCATATTTAAAGATTGTATCCTTCTTAACCCTAAATGCTAAAACATACGACCTACCGCAGTTCCATTTAGCTTTCGACCGAAAAAACGCTTCGTCCCGCTTGATACAAGACGGATGATATGCCTTCGGACATCCCCTACACCAGTATAAAAAGAAAACATTAATCAACTTTTCATACTCAATCACCTCAAAAAGTATACAATTCTAACATCCCAACTAAACCATGCCAAAGATGCTATCTTTTTTGCCCCCCGATATCCTCCCCATCCAAAAAATCACAGTTCTATTTCCACCCAACGAACCACTCGCTGAGGCAAAACAGTATAGGAAATTAGGAATTCACAGAGAAACAATCCAATTAATCACGGTACACAACGAGGGTCGTATCCATACAATTTCACACTTGTCAAAAAATATAATCAAGTAAAAAAACAAAGGCTCCTTACAAAGAGGGCGAAAACCTTCTCTACCAATCTAGCTCATCGCCTCAAAAAGTATACAATTTGTAACATCTCAACTAAACCATGCCAAAGATATTGTCCTTTTTACCCCGATAACTTCCCCAGGGTCAAAGCGGACAATGTCTTGACGCGGTTTACTAGGGATGTAACATAATTTGTTACATAAACTTCAATAAATGCACACATTTATCAAACACAACACTTATCTTAATATCTTAACATCATATCAGATCAAACAAATCAACTCAAACCAAACAAACACGAACCGGCGATCGCAGAGGACAAGACTACCACCATCAAAGCAAATAAAACAAACATCCTCATCTTCATCTTCCTCCTTACTCCTCTTATTACTAACCGTCTGTTTCACCTTAGGCGGCCGTCCTCTCTTCCTCTTCGCCACCTGTCCAGCATTATTATTATTATTATCTCCACCCGCCACGTCAGCAGCACCACCAACAATACTCAAACCCTCACCTTCACGAATCGGTTGACTCTGGTCAATACCTGAACTCTCAACCCTAGAATTATTAATAATATTATTATTATTTCGAAGCTCCATCGTGGAATTAAGTGACCTAACTGAAATCAGTTGGTCATCGTTGAGGTGCTTGAAGAAACCCTAATAGGTGTGATTGATTGGGGGAAGTGTGTGATTTATAAAATTAAGTGATTGATTGAATAGGGTCAGTTTAGGGAAATAATAAAAAGATATGTGAGTTGAAGGAGAAAGGGAGAACGACGTCGTCGTGGATGATCAGGTACAGCTCCGGAGATGATTACTGGGACTATCCAACACGTCGACGCATTTTCTTGTTTAGTTAAGTGAGTTGCGGCATAAAATGGGGTGCAAAAGTGTAAAATGAGACACAATTTGGGGTGAGGGTAATGTTTTGGGTGTTGAAGTGAGTTGAAAAATGGGATAACAAATAACTAATTTGAATAATATTAAAATTATGTTTATTTTTGCAATTGAACATACTAATATTATTGTCTCGATTCCCTTTTTCAAATCCGGCGAAATTGTCTATACTTATGAGTTTCAGCTAACGGCGTTAGTGCAAGTTAATGAGGTCCATTGAGAGCAAAATGTCTTAAAAATGGGATTGCTAGAGGAAAATAACTCAGGTGTGAGTATTATTGGCCAACTGCAAAACGATGGGATTAATAAATTCCATTTTACCTAAATTCAATACACAAACACTTTTACGCACACTACTCTCATTCTTTTCTCACACAAATTTTTTTTACCCTCTCAAATGGCAAGAGGGCGTTGGACCGAAGAAGAAGAAGAAGAATAGCCTGAATACAGCTTGGGTGAATAACATTGAGCACATGTCTTCACCGGAGCAGTATCATTTTGAAAAGAAATTCGTCAACATTCGGATGATACCATCGCTCGATAGAGCAAATTCATTCAAAGTGGATGGATATGAATTCTAAGGCTCTTATATTTAACTCTCTTTAACCTCATTATGAATGATGAGCTAGCGAAGACCGAAGCGATTGACCTCGTTTAGTCAAATGTCGGCGTGACAAATTCTAAAATTCATCCTCGGTTGGGCTCCTAATTGATGGTTAGAATTTTAATGTTAAATATGTAATTCTTATTTTAATTATGTGGTTTTTATTTTTATCTATTGTTTCGAAGTTTAATTTAAATAAAATTATTTTTTAGAGAATTCTAGGAAAAATTGAGATGACATTCTGTTTTCAAGAAGAAAGTGATAAAAAAAGACTAATGTAACACCCGGAGAAAATTGGGAAAAACAAGATGAATCCTTCCCCTTATAAGTTACAATGGGTCAAGCATAAGGAAAAAATGAATATGTTAGAATGTTATTTCAGGTGTTCATTCCAACCACGGAGTTGAACACAACACTGACTTCAGCCCGTTTCTTTCATCAATCTTTTGGCCCTTGCTTGACTCCTTGTTCTGTAAATCGGTCGCTGATTGATATGTGGTTTTTGTTTTACTTATGTGGTTTTTATTTTTATTTATTGTTTTGAAGTTTAATTTAAATTAAAATAATTTTGTATTAAAATAATGCCCTTGTACTTAACTGACTTGGTTAACAGATGAAGGGATAGGGAGCCTAATCCAAGGGGAAGAGGCGTCCCTATCCCCATAAACAGAATTACTCGCGCCAGACTCTGGCGTCAGCGCGCTGCCAATATAACATGTGGTGCAGCGCGCGAGCTCACCAGCTGATAAACAACGGATAACACCTGATAAGCGCGGACAACCACGCGCGGCATCCCCCCTTATCACTTTTGGTACGAGGTACAGAAGATAACAAAGGGAAGATTCACAAGGATCTCTGACAGAGTACGCACCAAGGAGAAGGCGACATGTGGCAAGGGTGGTCCAACCACCACTGAAAAGGATGGCGACGTGACTGTTCCCATGCCTCCCCTGTCATCAACAGTGACAGCAGACATCCCCTGCCGACGTCAGGAGCATGGTCAACGACTGTAGCAAGGATAGGGGCGCCGTCTGCCAATCAGGGCTCGCCACGTGTCCACATCGAGCAACAACCATGCTGCAGTATGACGTCATCCACAGTAATCTGGTTTTCCCGCCATTTTTATGGGAAGCTTGGACCTGGGCTTTGACCGGGCCCAAGTAAGGATAACTTCTCATGGGCTTCTCTACTAAGCCCATGAGTTCTTCTATAAATAAAGAAGGACATCTCCTTGCAAAAGGATCCGAAAATATTCATTGTAACCTTGCATTACTTTCTTGTAACTCTCCGTACTTGTTCATTTATAATATTCCGGCTAGTTACAGTGGACGTAGGTCATTCTTTGACCGAACCACTTACATCTTGTGTCCTTATTTACGCAGCTCTCACACACACTTACACTTCTTATTCTAACCCGGGTTTAACCAAGAGGTTTGGGTAAAGGATTACTCTTGGCGAACGTAAGTATTAACCACACGGTGATTAGTGATAACCTCCGTGATACTTATTGTTTCTTCAACAGAGTTAGTCAATTGGACTCAAATGGTTGTAGATTTACCAATCAAGGACTCAAGAAGTTAAAGTTTTAGACTTTGGATTCAAGTAGTTAAAACCACTATAACACAGTGATGCAAATAATAATTCACTCTAAAAACTTTGAAGGTGTGTTGAGTTAAAAAAAATAATAATTAAGAGTTAACGTTACACAATTTTCAGAGATAAGATAA
Organism: Ambrosia trifida; assembly: GCA_028751855.1. Taxonomy (NCBI): domain Eukaryota; kingdom Viridiplantae; phylum Streptophyta; class Magnoliopsida; order Asterales; family Asteraceae; genus Ambrosia; species Ambrosia trifida. The sequence goes on along the minus strand of CM054123.1, from coordinate 97,743,622 downwards.
CACAAAAAACATAAAGAAACATAAAAAAATTATACCACACCGAAAAATTTAAAGCGTGTCAGACACTACCCCTACCAACATTATGGGTGCGTTTGGTTCGCATGAATTCAATGGAATTCAATGTAATTGGAATTTGAATTCCAACTCTTTAGGTGTTTGGCTTATTGAATTTGTTGGAATTGGAATTTCAATTCCAATCTTGTGTGTTTGGTTGACAAAGGAATTGGAATTAGAATTTGGTATGAATTCCTTCAAATTCCTTTACCTAAGGAAATTCAAAATCCTTCCAATATTAGAAGGAATTCAATTCAATTTATTGTAATCTTCGAACGGTTGGCATCATTTTGACCTGAACCGATTCGAACCATGTCATTTCAACGCAGACCGCTTAGATCCGAACCAATTCGGACCGTACCAGTTTCGACCGGTACCGTTTCGTACTGTACCAGTTTTGACCGGTACCGTTTAGACCCGAACCGTTTCGTACTATACCAGTTTTGACCGGTACCGTTTCAGACCATACCAGTTTCGACCGCTACCGTTTCAGACTGAACCGTTTCGGACCGTACCAATTTCGACCAGTACCGTTTTGGACCGAACCGTTTCGGACCAGTTTTGACCGATACCGTTTTGACCTGTACCGTTTCGCCCGTAACGTTTCGGACCGAACTGTTTCGGACCGTACCGGTTTCGACCGAACCGTTTCGGACCAGTTTCGACCGACACCGTTTTGACCGGTATCATTTCGACCTGTACCGTTTCGCCCGTAACGTTTCGTACCGTACCAGTTTTGACCGGTACCGTTTCGGACCAGTTTCAACCGATACCGTTTCAGCCGGTATCGTTCCGACCTGTACCGTTTCGCCAGTAACGTTTCGGACCGTACCAGTTTTGACCGGTACCGTTTTGGACCAGTTTCGACCGATACCGTTTCGACCGGTATCGTTCCGACCTGTACCGTTTCGCCCGTACCGTTTCGAACCGTACCAGTTTCGACCGGTACCGTTTCGGACTAGTTTCGACCGATACCGTTTCGATCGGTATTGTTTCAACCTGTGCCGTTTCGCCCGTAACGTTTCGGACCGGTATCGTTTCGACCTTGGTTTAAAAATGCGTGATGCGTTCCGATGCGTTTTGGTCCAAAAACCCGATGCGTGATGCGCGCGCATCATGTATTTAATGCGGTTGTTATTAAAAAAATACTAAAAATATAATTATACATAATAATTCTTGTATTTTTATTACTCAAACACAAAAACATACTTATAAATCATATTTAAAACATAAAACATATTAAAAGAATGCAAAAAAAAAAAAAAAGAAAACTTTGCTTAACCAATTAAGCTCTATAAGTTTATAATAATTTTTTTTTTTTGAATTTCTTTTGGTTCTCTTTTTTTTTTATTTTTTTAATAATCAAAGAAAACAAATAAAGAAACCTAAAAATGAAAAATAAAAGAAATAAAAACCAGTTAAAAGGTAAGATTAAGTAAAAAACTCTGAAAAAAGTTTTGTATCTGCAAAGTTCTAAAACCAAGGTTTCGACCTGTACCGTTTCGCCCGTAACGTTTCGGACCGTACCAGTTTCGAGCGGTACCGTTTCGGACCAGTTTCGACCGGTACCGTTTTTACCGGTACCGTTTCGCCCCGTACCAGTTTCGATTGGTGCCGTTTTCGACCCGAACCGGCACGGGTCGAAACGGTGCACGTTGAAACGGTACAGGTCGAAACGATAGAGGTATCAACAGTTCTAGTCAAAATGGTACTGGTTGAAACGACACGGGCCGGTACCGGTCGAAACGGTACGGGCCGGTACCGGTTGAAACGGTATGGGCCGGTACGAGGCGAAACGGTTCTGGCCGGTACGGGTCACAACGATGCGGGTCGTGGGGGCAAAGGTGATAAATTCCAATTTATTAACCAACCAAACACAAGAATATAGGATTTGAGAATCCAATTCCAACAATTTCCAATTACTTTTGGAATGTTTGAATTACAAATCCAATTAATTCCAATTCCAATTCCTTCACAAATTCCAATTCAAAACAATTCCGTGAACCAAACGCACCCTAAATATCTGCCCCTCTAGTCCCGTAAGTTTACCGGTGGTTCTCATTGTAATAAAATATGTGAAAAGTTAAAATATACAGGCAAAAAATGGTAAAATTTACTCTTTAAGTATTTATGAACTTCCTTTTTTTACAATTAACTTATTATTAATATAACAATTCTCATCAATCTTATGAATAGTGTATAAATAGGATAGATTTTTCAGGATATTTACGGTTATGCCATTAGTTTAAATTGTTATTATATAGGTTTTTTTTTTTTTTTTTGGTCATTTTGTATGTTTTGTCTTTATATGTTTTTTTATCTTTATACGTAGTAGGCTTAGAAATAAGTTAGGAATATTGGTTCAACCGGCTATACCGGACGGTTCAACCGGTTGTACCAGGTGGTTCAACCGGTTGAACATATGCAGTAGGATTAGAAATAGGTTAGGAATATTGGTTCAACCGGCCATACCAGACGGTTCAACCGGGTATGTCGGGTGGTTCAACCGGCTTAATCGGCTGGTATGAATGGTTAGGAATATTGGTTTAACCAGCCATATCGGACAGTTCAACCTGATTTGTCAGGTGGTTCAACCGAACCGTCGTAATACGTGAGATTGGTTCGTATAAATTTTGTTAAAAATCGGTTTGCCCCGCGGCGAAGCGCGGGTGTTAAACCTAGTTATATCTTATTCTCTATATAGTTACCTCTAGGTAACTGGGTTATGGTTTTTATTAAATAATAAATTACCGGTTAAATCATATACCACTAATCACGGAGCAATCACTTGCCAATGATCTTCAGCCCAGCTAGTTTGAGGTACGGTGAGTTTTCTCTTAGGGGTTTCCATCCTGGGGGTATGTCACATGCTTGATCCATGCACACCACAAAAAATTTCTCGTGACCATTTGAACTTAGGAAAGAAGGACAAGGTTGTACAAGAATTTCCACTAAACTAAGCCTTAAAAAAACATAACAACCACTTAGTGTGGAACAACAATATTCATATTATCCATTCATATAACTAGTGTGTTTAAAGGCGCGCGTTGTGCACCTTACAATTTTGTCGTATCTAAAACACTAAAAAACTATTATCAATCAAGTAACTACCAATTTTCATACCATAATTTAAAAATTCCTATTGATGATATACCTCTTAAACATGGGTATATTTAAAAAATTTCATACTATAATTTAAAAACGACATCTCACACAAACATGGGTATATTTGTATTTATTACTTAATAACATGTTGCGAATAAAAAAAATTGGACTCGCCCCTTGCCCTTCCCATGTTTCGAACCTAAGACCTTAAACAATACAAAGCACTAAAAAAAAATACCATGCTTCAAACCGATTTCAAACCTGAGACCTCAAAGCACACAAATGCACCACAAACCACTCCACCACCAAGCAATTTTGTTAATTATTATGGAATCATATGTATTTATAAATAAATAAGTGTTTGAAAAAAAAGAAAATGCTCAAACCGGTTTCAAACTTGAGACCTCAAAGCACACAAATGCCCCATAAACCACTACACCATCAAGTCATTTTGTTAATTATTATGGAATCATATGTATTTATACATAAATAAATGTTGAAAAAAAATATGCTTCAAACCAGTTTTGAACTTGAGACCTCAAAGTACACAAATACACCACAAACTACTCCACCACCAAGTCTCTTTGTTAATTATTATGGAATCAAATATATATATTAGTAAAAAGATGAAAATAAAAAAGAAAACCAAAAAGTCAATGCACGAAAACCAACATGCAAGTTACTTTTTAATTTATGAGAACCATAAATATATTTATAATTAGACTGTGGGAAGATTGTAGCCATCGGGGAGGTGACGTGGAGATGGGTGCCGAGGGTGTACACCGCCCCCCGATCCCTATTCGGCAACTTTGGTGGAATTCCCCCGACTCCCCCGTTCCACTTCCCAAGGAAACTAGCCGTTATTTTTTTTTATGGGGGACCATTAGATAACGGCTATTTAAAAAAAAATCACTTTTTTTTACTTTATATATATATATATATACATATCCTACATTCTTTACCCTACATCTTTAATTTAAACATTTACATTTTATAAACTTTCAACATATTTTATAAACTTTCATGGATCCAAGACACCCTTTTTTCCCTAACTCACCCGCTAACCCATCAAACCAAGCCCCGTTCAGATTTCCATCGACACCCGGTACTCCCGCTACACAACCACTCTTCTTTGGTGCGTTTAACACTCCTTTGAATCCATGGCAAATGCAACAACATCAATAAATTCAACAGCAACAATGGCAAATGCATCAACAACAAATGCATCAACAATGGCAACCAATACCCGAAACACAACCACAACACGAGCACGATTTCGTTTCATTAGCCTCACACGACGATCACGTGCCCGAAACCCAAGTGCCACCCCCCGAATCGGCACCTTCCAAAAAAGCCCCAAGAAAAGGAAAAAACGGGCCCAAAATGAAGGACCTAGTACGAAGGCGGACCCAACTCCTTGGACTCCTAATGAGTTGGTGGCGTTAGCACAAGCTTGGGTTATCGCTTCTACCGACCCAATACTATGTAAAATTTTTATTTTTTAAAGCTTTAAGTTCACATTTTTAATACATATTTTCGGTTTATTTTTTTTAATTTATAAAAACTTTCTGTTTTATTTTTTTTCGTTTATGTTAATTTTTTTTTAAATTTTCGAGTACTAACTTTTTTTTACAATACTTGTAGCTACAAACCGAAAAAGGGAAGGCTTTTGGAACCAAGTTGTTAAGGAATTCTTCAAATTGTTACAACGTGAAGAATATCGTCGAGTTCACTCCGTTAGTACTAAGTGTCGGGAGATGATGGGAAAATGCAAACTTTTTGCCGGTTTCTATCAAACTGCTTGGAATAATCGTACCACGGGACAAAGTGATGAGAACGTGTTGAAGTTGGCTATTCAAAGGTACCACGACAAGCACGGGACGTTTGCGTATATGAAAGCTTATGAGATTTTATCGAAGTGTGAAAAGTTCAAAGTAGTGCCTAATGAGGTGGAACAAGCGAAGAGGTCTACAACGAGCGCATCGGGGATGTATAGTGGTGGTGGGTCGGATGCTCGTTGTACTATTAATATAAGCGACGACCCGGAGTTTGAAGACGAGGCTCCACCAACTGAGAGTGAGAGGCCGATTGGAAGAGACCGCGCCAAGAAAGCGGCCTCGAGCTCAAAAGACAAGGGTTTTGATACCGGTCCTGCATCGAAAGATAAGGCGGTGGAAAAAATTGAAGAGTTGCTAAAAAACTTTAGCGAATTTAAACAAGAGCAAACGAAGAGGTACTTGGAAAGAAAGAAGGAGAAGGAAGAAGCGGCGGCGAGGGATTTGGCGAGGCTAGAGATGGAAAAGAAGGAGAAGGAAGACGCCGCGGCGAGAGATTTGGCGAGGTTAGAATTGGAAAGGAAACGCCTCGAAATGGAACTTTTGAGAAAGGAAACAACCGAATTCGCCTTGATGAAAGAACCTCTCGATAGCCTTGATGAAACGGAACGTGCGGTGGCGGCGAAAATAAAAGACAAAATCGCCAAAAAATGGCTCGGAGGAGCGTTTGGAGAGCGTTTAATTGATATTTTTTTTAAATTTATTTTTGGTTTTTTAATGTTTTTTTTTAGTTTCTATGTAATTTTTTTAAGTCTAATGAAAAAAATATTTAATGAAATATAATATATAAAATAAATAAAAAAGGAAATTAATAAAGAAAAGGGAAGGGGGAAGGGGAAACCATTTCCTCTAGAAGGGGGAGAGGAAGGGGGAAAATAACGTGGCGCTGATATGGACAAGAGAGAGGGAAGAGGGCCACACCCCATAGTCAAGGTTCATTGGATTGTATTTATAGCTTTAGAGTTTTGTTTTTGTTTTTTTTTTAATTAAATGTTCACTTATTATTCCAAAGTTTCAATCTTTGCAAATCTAAATTGTCATTCAAAAGTTTCAATCTTTTACAAATCTAATCTTTTTAATTTGATTTTTCACTTCTAATTTAAAAGTTTTTCTTTTTTTGCAATTTAACCCCGTTAATTTTTTTTCACTTTTAACGCAAAGCTTTTCATCTTTTGCAATTTAACCTCTGCACTTTTTTACTTTTAACTTTAGTTCCTCATAGTTTTCATCTTTCACAAATATTTCGTTTTACATTTCATTTTAAAGTTTGTGAATAACACATTGCAAAGTGCCTGTGGAGTCAACTTTGTTTAAATTATGTTATTTAAAATTAGCGATTGTTAATTTTGCGTATCAATAATATATAATCAATCGCGTTGGTCTTTATATCAGTTTAATAGGCTACAGGCTCGCGGGGCAACGCCCGTGAACAAATTACTAGTGTACACAAAAATGTAACATAACCATAAATCCAAGGACTATTCATGCAACTCACCAATAATCACATGTTCACTTAATGGCAATCATAAGCTCTCCAACAAGAAGCCAAACATCATCCCTTCATCACATATCATCTTCACACAACTGCTCAATTCCCAATGGCCATGTCAGCAAAGTTATCATCCACGTGGCAACCAATCATTGGCCAACCCATTATGGCCTCATAATGCATATCACAAGTGCCACCATATAGAAGTATAAAACAGTGAACCTAAACACATAATGAGTGGTGCTTAATACTACTAAAGGATAGAAGTTTAGCTTATTGCATCCAACCATGGCCTCAGCTTCTCTTTTCAAGCCATCTGCAGCAACTGTTCTTGATAAGTCTGATTGGGCTAAGGGCCAGACTCTTCGACAAGTCCCCGTTTCTGCGGTCCGGTTTAACTCGGCTGCACCCTCAGCACTTACTGTCCGTGCTAGTTCGTATGCTGATGAACTTGTTAAAACCGCGGTTCGTGTTTTTTGTGTTTTGTTGTTGATGTATATATGAATTGTTTAGAATATTGGATTCTTTTATAGATTAGAAAACACGTTGGCTTTAGAATAAGAATCTAATGTGTACTATAAACATCAAATGTGTTAACAAAGTTAAAAATAAGTTATTATTATTATTATTATTATTATTATTATTATTATTATTATTATTATTATTATTATTTTTATTTTTTTACTTTTTACAAAGTTGTAAAATTCTAAAAAAAGGCTTTAGGCACCCGATTCACCCGTTTTCGACCCACTGTCAACTCTAACTTAACATGAAATCCGTGGGTTTGGGTTTAGTCTGGATGAGTTCAGGTTAAACTTTAGTCGTACACATCAAACATGTTTAGCTAAATGGGTTGGGCTCTGTTGATGGGGTTCGCGGGTTGACCCGTTTATTTTTTTAGATTATTTTAATATGTTGTTTCATGTCATAACTTAGAATTGTTGGGTATTTGATTCTGAAAATATAAAACTTAAAAAAGAAATTAACATAAATTTTTATAATTTAACCGTAGTTCTTTTCTATGTATTTGTACTCTTTTTTTTGTAAGTTTGTATATTTAGAATATTATAATATGTATAAAGATACATATAAAAATTTCCGGGTTAAACGGCCGTATTCGTGTACCCTGTGGATATTCATGTCTTGTTCGGGTTCATATGTGACACGATTTTGGGTTTTTTTTTCAAATTTTTAGGTTCGTGTCGGGTGACCCACCAACCCATGAACACGACCCATTTAGAACTCCTAATTAATTTCTAACTAATTTGTGTGGCAAATAACATAAAACGTGTTTCTGATTAGTGAATATTTATGGTACACATGTGCCTAACATGATTTTTCGAGTTTGGTCGAATTTTTGGGTTCCGTGTCAGGTTTGACGTGCCAACCCACAAACACGACCTGTTTAGCACCCCTAACCAACCTCTATGACAAATAACGTAAAACATATATCTGATGGGTGAATTTGTTATGTAGAAAACCGTGGCCTCCCCTGGCCGAGGAATCCTAGCCATGGACGAGTCAAACGCGACTTGTGGAAAGCGGTTAGCCTCAATCGGGCTAGAGAACACTGAAGCTAACCGCCAGGCATACCGGACCCTGTTGGTTAGTGCACCAGGTCTAGGCAACTACATCTCAGGTGCCATCCTCTTTGAGGAGACTTTGTACCAATCCACAACCGATGGCAAGAAGATCGTCGATGTCCTTTTGGAACAAGGCATTGTCCCCGGTATCAAGGTTGACAAGGTAATGTATCTAGACTCGAAATGTGTCGTGTTATACATTATTATTAACCATCCATTAATGTATCAAGTGTTTACATGTGACAGGGTCTAGTCCCATTGGCTGGTTCAAATGATGAGTCATGGTGCCAAGGTCTTGATGGACTCGCGTCTCGTTCTGCTGCTTATTACCAACAGGGTGCCCGCTTCGCCAAATGGTAAATATATATGTGCGAGTTGGGTAACAGGCCGGGATTGGTTTGGGTGGAAACTGGTAACTTTATAGTGTGAGTCTAAACATGTCGGTCCTGTTGACCCGCAACCACTTTTTGTCCATTTTCTTGATAGTTTTATGAATAAATGTATTTTAAACTTGTAACTGATTGCGGTTAAGAAGTATGGATTAAAAAAACTACCTCGGATAGTTTCAACCCGTTCAGCCCATTTGACCCGTTTAATCCAGTAAGATAAGACATAGCCCGGCATAACCCAAATAGACTATTATTAAGCAAATGGGTCAACATTAAAACCTCTAAATTTAGTTTCTTGATCATGTAGGCGCACTGTTGTAAGCATTCCCAATGGCCCATCAGCACTTGCAGTGAAGGAAGCGGCTTGGGGTTTGGCCCGTTATGCTGCTATATCTCAGGTAATAAACTGACCAATGCTGACCATGGTTTGATGTGGTTAAAGGTCTGAATTCTTGGTGTTATGTCGTTTGCAGGACAACGGGCTGGTCCCAATTGTCGAGCCTGAGATCTTGCTTGATGGAGAGCACGGAATTGACAGGACCTTTGAGGTTGCACAGAAGGTGTGGGCTGAAGTGTTCTTTTACATGGCCGAAAACAACGTTATGTTTGAAGGCATCCTCTTGAAACCAAGCATGGTTACACCCGGGGCCGACTGCAAGGAACGGGCCACCCCCGAACAAGTTGCTTCGTATACTCTCAGCCTTCTTCATAGAAGAATCCCACCCGCAGTTCCTGGAATCATGGTATGTATCCTTAAACCTTTAGTGTTTTACGGGCCAACCCAACCTGGCCCGTTTTGACATGTACAAAAAATTTGACCCGTTTCAACCCAAACTTGTACTTAAAACGCAGTTTTTGTCTGGTGGACAATCTGAGGTGGAGGCTACACTCAACTTGAATGCAATGAACCAAAGCCCGAACCCATGGCACGTGTCGTTTTCATACGCAAGGGCGCTTCAGAACACTTGTTTGAAGACATGGGGAGGAAGGCCCGAGAACGTGAAGGCGGCTCAAGATGCTTTGCTCCTGAGGGCTAGTGCCAACTCATTGGCTCAGCTCGGGAAATACACCGGTGAGGGCGAGTCCGAGGAGGCGAAAAAAGGCATGTTTGTTAAGGGCTATGTCTATTAAGTTAAAACAATATATACTATGAATTTGTGTTAATGTCTTTAGCCCATGGAGACTTGCTACTTTTGATCATAGCATATCTACTTCTAGTAATCCTATAAGTTTTTTGTGCTATTTATATGTCTTTATTTGAATGTGGCCCAATTAATAGTTAAGGATTGGGCCTTGGTAGTTTAAGCCCACTATACATTATCGATGATCCTAAAATAAAGTATGACAAATCAACTAATCAAGTCTTATTTGGATTAATAAATCGTACTCGGATCGACCCAGGTAATTAATTTCAGTACCTATGTAGTTATATCACTTATAAGTCAACTTTTTTTTTTTTTTTTTTTTTTTGAACGGCAAATTTCACTCCTTGTGGGACTTGAACCCATGACCTCCCCCTTAGGTGTTCCTAGAAGCTTTTGCTTCTACCATTGGGCCACCACCCCAATGGCTACTTATAAGTCAACTTATTTTTGTTTTTATCAAGTTTAACTTTTTGTCGAGTTTGGTTCTTGTTGCTTCATTCGTGTTAGGTTTTTGACGTGTCTCATGTCAATTAATTTTTAGCATATATACATGTGATTTGGTTTTGGTAAATCTGTTCACATATTATAGTTTTAGAACTTTTTGACGTGTCTTTGTGCGCACACGCACACATATACATATATTGTTGAGATAAAATACAAATATGTTTTATTGTACTAAATATGCTAAATCTATTTCTACCATATTTCATCCCTCTATGTATGCACACACACGTGTGTGTTCGCAGATATACCTAGAGGGGTGTTTATTTAACTATTTAAAGAACCAAAAAATATGTTGAGTGTTGAGAGCTGTGAAAACCGTAATATGAAGCTGTACATTTTGTTTTATCTGGGATATAGAAGATGGTTACATAACCGCTTACTTCATTGTAACATTAAATCATAAATGTGTCATGTACAATTGATTTATACGGATGTCACAGTTATCACTTATCAACATAAAACCAGTTTTGAAAAAAAAAAAAAAAATGCTATACACAGTGGTGGATCTTGAACGTAAAACCTGGTAGAGCCGGACTCAATCTGGTAGGGCCGGGCTCAATACATATAAAAATTTTCGAAAATTTTCGGTAAAATTTACACTACGACGCGAAAAGGTTGGGTGGGCCGGGGCTCGGTCGGACCCGTATGAAGATCCGCCATTGGCTATACATAGATGTGTATAGCATATGCAAGGCCGGTCCTGAGGGGGTGCAAGGAGGACTCCCGGCCCGGGCCCAGTTTCTGAAGGGGCACTTTGAGCGGCGACGGGTGTTTTCTTTCTGTTTTCGCCTAAAAAAAAGATCTCATCTTGAACATCACTGGTTATAAACGCAAGAAGATTAAGAGTAGATAAGGAAGAAGATGAGTCATATATGAAAAACTAGATTGGAAGGATACGACGGAATAAAAAAAAAAGTTGAAGTGCGTTACTTGATATTTGTGTTGTGGTACAATAATTGTGCAGCCTTTGCAGTAAATTTTAATATATAGTAGTACTACAAAACAATAATTGTCTCACGCGTTTGCACATAATGCAAGTCAAATTCATTTTATTAAAAAACTTTTAAAGTCGATCTAGACATAAAATAATGGCCCTTCAAATTATTATGGAATTTTAAGAAACAGTGGTTTTTTTATGAGCCAATTAGCCAAACATATTAATTTTTATAATTATTACAACACTTTCAGTTCTATATTCGGTTTGACCGGTCCGACTAGGGAACCGATAAGGACACCGGTTCAACGTCTACTTCGGTTATGAAAACATTGCTTAAAAGATACAAGACTAAGGGGCACATATTTCACAACTCGACCTGAACACCTGAATTTTCAGGGCCGACCCTAAGCATATGTAAATATATTTTTTCTTCTGTATTTCAGCAATTACAAGTAAAAAAAGGTACAATCTTTTACATTTATAAGCTCCACTATAAAAAATCACAAATAAGTAATTGAACATTAAAGTTCTACATATTCGACTTTTGCCTTTATTAAGTTTAACGATTTCTTAGTTTTGTTTAATACTATTCAGTATCTATACTATATTAGGGCATTCATATCCCCTCTATCAAATCCATCTATCAAATTGCACTAAAAATCACTACTTCACCTCTAAATCTTCTCTCTCCTAATTAAAATAATACATTTTTCATACTTTTATCATTACATTTTCTCTTTACTCACTCACAACTACTTACAAAAATATTAAAATATATATAGGGGTAAACAGTAGATTTTCATATTTAGGGTGGAACAGTGCTTCCACCAAATATTTTCTCTCCCCTCCACTCACAACAACTTACACTCACCCCATATAATTTGATGGACACACTCACGTACATTTGGTGGATGGAATGTGAGTGCTCTTATAAAGCATTTCCTAAGGATTTCTTAAATTTTAAGAGTTATAAGTCTAAATGCTTATGATACAACACATAATGCATAAAATAACTACTTTTTAAGGGTAAATATGTCTTTAAAACACTATATTAATTAAAAGAAAGTCAAAAGTCATGAGAGCACTCACATCCCATCCACCAAATGTATGTGAGTGTGGCCACCAAATTATATGGGGTGAGTGTAAGTGGTTGTGAGTGGAGGAGAGAGAAAATATTTGGTGGAAGCACTGTTCCACCCTAAATATGAAAAGCTATTGTTCACCCTTATATATATTTTAATATTTTTGTAAGTAGTTGTGAGTGAGGAGAGAGAAAATGTAATGATAAAAGTATGAAAAAGTATTATTATTTTAATTAGGAGAGAGAAGATTTAGGGGTGAAGTAGTGATCTTTAGTATAATTTGATGGATATGATTTGGTGGAGGGGATGTGAATGCTCTGAGATGTTTATGAAACCTCATAACATTCAATTTTATAATCAATTTAGGCATATTAAATAGAAAACATATAAAAAACAATTCATGATGCTATATGTTTTGTTATAACCTTTTATATAGAGTTGGGTACTTTAAAAAAGTTAAAGTTTTATAAACTTGATCATACTATATACAAATCGAGAAATCAATAGTGAAAGTTGTGTTTTTAATCATCATGTAACGATTTGAATTCTGAAATTATTACGTTATATTCATACACATAAACATATCTAATCTGATCTAAACTATATGGCCACCAGATTCAACAACCGAATAAGAAAGCTTGTGTTTATAATGAATTTCAAACAAAGATATTAAAAAAATATTCATGTAATAGTGGTTAGGTTCATACTAGACATGTTAGGTTAGATTGTGCTATATAAAAGAGTTTCGGTTATACCCGCTGCATCGTACGGGCTAACCCACTAATTATAATAAATTGATTAAACGTGTTAATGATCCAAATTATTTTTGTGCATCAAATCTTGTTTGATAAATAAAGCAAGTATATTTTTATAAATAAATTATTATTATCGATTTAGATATGAAAAGGAAGTAGTCATTATTTTTAGCTCCTTTTGAAGCAAAAAGTGTAAGCAAATGGTTTGGTTGAAAGGAGTTGGTGGGAAATCAAAATCAACCAAATCTATCTTCATAAAATACGTTAGTTACGTAAGAAAAATTTGTGGGTCCAATAAAAAATAAAAATACAATATTATAACTTTTAAAGGGTACTAATATTAATCTCTCTGAAGTGTCCGGTATAAAATTGTGTAAAGTAGCATCAATGCTAAACTATCGCTAATGACTATTAACACCAAAAAAACTCGTATAAAAAAATTAAAACAATTAGATGTAAAAACGTTGAACGACTCACGTGAAACATACAAACAACAACAACAACCATATCCAGCAAATCCCACAAATAGAGATTCTATTTGTAGGGTTTAGGGAAGGTGGGATGTAGGCAAACCTTACCCCCATCCCTAAGGATAGAGAGGTTACTTCCACAAGAGACCCCCGACTCCAAATAGGAAGAACTGGATGGATACATATAAAAACTGAAACATGAAACGTTAGAAAACAATTAGTATCTCTAGGCTGCTTCCCCGACTCACGCGAAACATGAAACGTTGAAAACAATAACTAGGTCGATATGTGTAACACCCCAAACTTGATAACTGAGTTCATTTACTTAAAAACCGAAGATAACAATGGCTAGATTACAATCAATAAAGTTTACCATGGTTAATGAAATTGATGTCCATCGAAATGATGTTGCTTTAAAGCTAAACATTATTCGGGTGTGGCGTCAACCTGATCGTCGAAACCCTCAAGATGTTTACTCAATTGAGATGATCCTCATTGATGAGAATGTAAGTTTATGTTCTTATATTATTCATTGGATTCTTAACTCGTAACAATATTCGCCCAACAATATTGATATTCCTTTTTTTTTCAAGGTGACAAAATTCAGGCGAATGTATTTAAACGTTTGTTTTTCAAATTTGAGAGGGTTTTGTTGGAAAATGCTTCTCTTATTATAATAAATCTAGGAATTGGTATCAATTCAACAAAATACAAGTATGCACCAAACCCAAACAAACTGTGTTTGAATATGAACACTCAGGTTTCAAATTATGACGATTTTCAAGGTCCAGATTTTGGGTTCTCTTTTGTCCCATATCAAAGAATTATGGACAAGGAGGTTGATGAAAATGTCACAATAGGTATATATCCCCCCTATATCCTTTTTTTATTAAATAAAAACCATAATATTCAAAAGTAATGTTTAATAGAACGTTTGTTTATAATTCTATATAGATGTTATCGGACATGTTATCAAGTTTTTCAACAATGGTGATAAAGATAAAAAGGTTATCGCTGACAAAAAGAGGTTAACAATGGAAATGCAGGATAACGGGTATGTATTATTGTTTTTTATTTTTATTTTATAAGAAATGCAAATCATTAAATATAAAATTGCTTTTTTTATACTAAACTAAAAGTCATTACTTTTTTAAGGGGTTTGAGCATTTATGTAACCTTGTGGGATACGTATGCCATGGAGATGTCTAAATATATATGTTGCAACTTGCAACTCATCAGAAGGAGAAACAATAAGTATGCGATCATATTTTGCATAAATCGTTTTTTTAATAATTTTTTGGTTGTATGATTTGTTAAACTACATTTATTTACTTTGAATTTAATCTTCATTTGCATGCCGTTACAATAAATATATGTTTATTCATTTTGTTATTTGTTTTTAAATCACGTCTAATCAAACATTTGTTGATTCATATATCTATTATTGGGTAACATTAAACTTTTTAATGATAACTTACAATCAAACAAAATTCATACGAATTGTATTATGTAACTTTCAATAAATAAAATTTGCATACTACGATCTTTATAGAATTTTTTCATTTGACATGGACATGTACCGCGTGTACACGCAGGGCTCTAACCTAGTACCACATAAAATGACAACCATGTTAATATTAAAAGTAAACAAAAATAAGTACAACCTTATACGTTACTTTAGAAGCTTGTATGGCTATTGGTTTGTTTATTTCCGTATGTCTTGCATCTAAACAAATCTGCAAAACCAAGAACTTAACATTTAAATGACTAAGATATGTATAAAAGGATATAATCACTAAAATGGGATGAATGAAAACCATAAACTAACAAATAACTAACATTAGAAGCTTCAACCTTGAATTCAGATTTAGATCCATGCCTAAGTATTTTAGCAAGTGAAATAGGTGTGCATTACTATGTATTTATAGGATAAACTTTAATAGGTTAGTATATGGTTTAAATTTTAAAATTCATGATTTTCCCACCCCTTTAAATTAGGAAATTTTGTTTATTTTTTACTAAAGTGTAAAAAATTATTATGTTTTCTGTGAATACCGAATTCAGTGCTTTTACCTTTTATGTTTTTGAACTTTGTTAAAAAGAATCTCTTCAAATTATGGAGTTTTGTTGTTATTAACATAGACGTTAATATCACATGGATATATAATATGCATCATGTGTTTTCTGTCAAATTGATGCAGCCGAGGTTTTTAAAAGAAATATACGTCCAATTAATATCTACAATGAATTTTTACATTTTCTAAACTTAATTATTTTAAAGTTTTATATATGCATGCATACCCATATACATATGTACATATTGCTAATGTTGATTATATAACCAAGGTAATATAATTGAAGCTAGCGGTAACAAATGTGATAAAGTATTTTTAGACCCCAGGCTTGTGTTGTAGTATTGTTACCATGTGACAAATCATTTGTTTGCCAAAGCAAGGATGAACCATAATGTTTAACAACATTATCATATTTTAAGAATCACTAGAGCTGATATGTAGATTTCAAGTGTCCTGTTTAGTTTTTTGAATCGTTGCATTTGATTGATATGGATTTTTCATTATTGGGCGGAACAATTTTTAAAACCAAATTTAATTTTACGATTTTGAGTTTTACTTGGTCATGAAATGGTGGTTTTATTCAACATCCATATTAACAATAAACATGACTAAGTTCTTTAATTGCGTCCAAATTATGTTGATCTGTAATCCAAATTTCACCTACAATTTAGTTTTTAATATAATGTCTATTCAAGCTTTATATTTTTTCTCCTAAAATAACGCGTTAGCGGCTTTATGTTACTTCTACATTAATGAAATGTAACTTATAACAACATTAGTTACATCTTTTAAAGTTTAGATATAAAGCATTTCGTTATAGGTGAAATTTGGATTCTTTTAGTTAATTAATAAATATTTATTTCTTTTAAAATCTTCCGGTTAAACATGCAATGCGATAATCATTTATATACAATGCATTTATTTCTTGTACATTTCAATCTACACATCGATATTGACTAAGACAAACATTGAAACGTCGGCAAAAATGAGCATGCGTCATGGTATTTTTGAATGTTTTTAAAACATAATAGTTTAAAAGTTATGATAGGATTAAAAAAAAAAGAATTATAACTTTATAGTAGAGGGGAGGAAAGTGCAACTACTAACTAAAAATGAGGGAATTAAAGTAACTAAATAAGGTATTAAAGTGTAAAAGTGTTTGAATGACTATTTTACTCTCATTTTAGGGTTGTTAATGAAAATAAAATTCTTAATTTTTGAGTATCTTAAATTACCCATCCCTCATGCATTATAATATAGTATAGATTTAGAAATCATACACCCTCTAATTAAAAACCATACATCCTGACTCACATCACACATTAATAGGAGGCTGTCATATACCCAAAAACCATTTTTTATTCTTTGAATTAAATTCTCATTATTTTTTTTTAAATTATATAAGATTTTCACTAATTATGGTGGAGATGATGATGAATTGTAGTTATTAAAGTGTTATTTACTGAATTAGACACTCTAACCATGTCTTTATCGTACGCAACCTAGTTCACCTAATCCACTTCTAGTTACAACTAAGGGTTTTAATAATTGAAAAGCTATATATACAATTAAAAAGCAAATTTTAATTTTCGTTTGATTAGATAAAGACAAATAATGTGTACAATAATAATAACTAGGATTCTATTACCCGCGCTTCGCCGCGGGAGCTCTTGTTGCGTTGAGGGTTTGATGGACGTTAAAGATTGCGCGTCACTGTGGGAACTCCTGTTGCGTGGAGAGTTTCGTGGACATAAAAGATAATATTAAGTGACTGTTATTCTCGTGTGGGCTTCAAAAAAATACTCGCGGCTAAAAGCTTAAAGTTTGGTGGTCGAAGTTTGAAATCATAAAAACTAAAAGTTTGGCGAAAGCGCAATGCAAGTTTTAAAAAGTTTGGTAGTCAAAGTTTGAAATCTTAAAAGCTAAAAGTTTGGTGGTCAAATTGGAAGAAAATAAAGTTAAGTTAAAAGTTAGTGGCCAAAGTTTTAAATCATAAAAGCTAAAACTTTGTTGGTCTAAGTTTGGTGGTCAAATTAAAAGAAAATAAAGTTAGACTAAAAGTTAGTGGCATAAAATAAAATTAACCTAAAATTAGTGGCCAATAGCCCAATATATATATATTAAAAGAAAGACACTATTGAAGTGTCTTTCTATTAATATATAGATAATTCTAAAAGCTAAAAGTTTGGTGGTCAAAGTTTAAAATCCTAAAAGTTAAAAGTTTGGTGGTCAAAGTTTGATGGTCAAATTGGAAGAAATTAAAGTACGTAAGTTAATAAGAAAGTTAGTGGTCAAAGTTTGGTGGTCAAATAGAAGAAATTAAAGTACTTAAGTTAGTAAGAAAGTTAGTGGTCAAAGTTTGGTGGTCAAATTGGGAAGAAAGTAAAGACACTTAACAAAATAGAGTGGGTGCACGTTAACATAGTACGTCGGTGCACGTAACTAAAATATTAACAAATAAATAATAAAATATACAAAGCATTACGTTATCTATATATGTTATAATAACTAGTTTTATACCCGCCGCGCGTTGCGGCGGCGCACGGCGAGGTCAAAAAGTAGACCAACTAAACTGTACAATATGTAACTCGAGTCATACGTATGAACCATACAAAATGAAGCAGGAAAATGAATACAATTTTACGTCGAAACATAAACAATCCAGCATGCGCAAAATGCTAAGGACACGTAGTAAAACTAACTTTCAAGATTAAATGGTATCTTATTGTAAATCGAGGGAAAAACTATATTAATACTTGTATATCCTGTTAAATGGGGGGCCAAATACAAACCTGGAATACACATTGAGTTTCAAAGTTTCAAAATTAAATTGTAGCTTTAGGTAGAATCTCGATGTAATACCTTCATCAACCTCTTTTAACAGAACAAAAATGAGTTCCTGTAGAGATTCTGACATGCTGGTAGAGTCTGCAAATAGACGATATTACAATTGATTATTTCAGATCCTTAATACATAGGACTACGAATGAACAATAAACATTTCACATTGTAATCAATCAATGCTTAAAATTTGTACATCAAAAGATAATGCCACTCTGCCATAGAAGCAGAGAACCCGACGAAAAAAATGTGTACAATCAGAAACCTTTTATGAACTATAAGAACACTAATAAAATGTAAGATTGAACCTTTTTCACCGGTGTATAAAGATCGAAACGGATGTCTTACTCGAGAACAAAGCAGCAACTAAGTAAAGATGCTTAAAAATCTTTAACTACAAACATCCATCTTGTAAACCATGCACAACACCGGTTGACACCAATTCTAAATTAAGCGCTGATGATGGACCGTTATTACCCGATGGTTCTCTTTATCGGAGTCTTGCCGGTACACTTCAATATTTAACCTTCACACGGCCCGACATCTCCTATGCGGTTCAACAAGTCTGTTTGTTTATGCATTCTCCTCGGGAACCACATTTCACATTTCTGAAACGTATTCTCCGGTACATCAAAGGCACGTTGGATCATGGCCTACAGCTCATCGTCTCATCCCCATCATCACTTGTGGCTTATTCAGATGCTGACTGGGCAGGATGCCCCGACTCTCGGCGCTCTACTTCCGGATATTGCGTCTTTCTCGGCAACAACTTAATTTCATGGTCCTCTAAACGCCAGCCTACGGTCTCCCGTTCAAGCGCAGAAGCTAAGTACCGCGGTGTTGCAAACGATGTGTATCTGTCAGACAATCCGGTACAACATCAACTAATAAGATTTAAAACAGTTATTGATTTAATTAATTTAAACGTGTGAAGATCAAGATCAAGAAGAACAGTGCTCCAACATAACTTGCACCGGCTTGAGATATGAGTTTGTAAAGCGATCGTTACTGTAATAATCAGGAACATTCCAAATAACTGTTCAGTTATGGATCCTTTGATCAGAAAATATATTCTCAAACAATTCCTAAAATAAATCTTTCGATAATCGCTACGGTTAGTGGATACCATGGATCAGAGAGATTCAATCTAATCAAACTCATATCTCAAGCCTGTGCAAGTTATGTTGGAGCAATGGTTGTGGAAAGAAATCGACAGTAGGATCAGCGCTAACAAGCAACCCATGCAGAGTGATGATAGTCGTTTTCAGCATTGTAAAGCGATCATTACTGTAATGATCAGGAACATTCCAAATAACTGTTCAGTTATGGATCCTTTGATCAGAAAATATATTCTCAAACAATTCCTAAAATAAATCTTTCGATAATCGCTAGTGTTAGTGGATACCATGGATCAGAGAGATTCAAGCTAATCAAACTCATATAAAGTGTTCGATGTCACTGTGAGTACACATTGTGCATGACATTACATTTTGCATGTGTCATTTCAATTGGGCCATACAAGGTGCCAGTCCTACAGCAAACCGGCTTGAGATATGAGTTTGATTAGCTTAAATCTCTCTGATCAATGGGAGGGTAAACAAAATCGCCGATCCGACTGAAATGAATGGGAAGGTAAACATTTTTAGGCAAGCAAGTAAAATTCAGTTGTTGTCCAAGAGATATCTGTCAACGATGAAGGAACTTCAGGTCAGCCAGACGTTTGTCAAAAGAATTTTGTACTATGCATTCTCACATGAACATCCTTGATCTACGCATAAGTGTGAGAGCAGATTTCCCTATGAGGGTGACTAACAAAGAGATGGTCTTTTTTGATGAATGTATTATGCACAAATACATTTTTTTTAACTATTTTAGCAACTTCCATAAGAACTCTCCGTTTTTCAAACACGATCATTTGTATGGTATTAAGGGTTGGAAACTCTAAAGACCAATGACCCTCTGGCAATTTGATCGATATCATCCATCGCTATTTTCAAAATGTTCACGCAAGCAAGTAAACTTCAGTTGTTGTCAGAGAGATATATGTCAACGATGAAGGCAACATACTTGAAATCAATGGGAAGGTAAAATCCTGCCACCTCGTATGATTTGACCCGAAGCATCTAGCTTTAAATAGAAGGTGGGGGGTTTAATTGGTAAAATTCAGTTCTTGTCGGAGAGATATCTGTCAACGATGAAGGCAAACATACTTGAAATCAATGGGAAGGTAAACAATTCCAGCACCTGGATAGCACCTAGCTTTAAATAGAAGGTGGGGGTTTAATTGGTAAAATTCAGTTCTTGTCGGAGAGATATCTGTCAACGATGAAGGCAAACATACTTGAAATCAATGGGAAGGTAAACAATTCCAGCACCTGGATATTAGCCAGACGTTTGTCAAAAGAATTTTGTACTATGCATTCTCACATGAATATCCTTGATCTACGCATAAGTGTGAGAGTAGATTTCCCTATGAGGGTGACTAACAAAGAGATGGTCTATTCTGATGAATGTAATATTCACAAATACATTTGTTTAACTATTTTAGCAACTTCCATAAGAACTCTCCGTTTTTCAAACACGGTCATTTGTATGGTATTAGGGGTTGGAAACTCTGAAGACCAATGACCCTCTGGCAATTTGATCGATATCATCCATCGCTATTTTCAAAATGTTCAGGCAAGCAAGTAAAATTCAGTTGTTGTCAGAGAGATATCTGTCAACGATGAAGGCAACATACTTGAAATCAATGGGAAGGTAAAATTCTGCCACCTCGTATGATTTGACCCGAAGCACCTAGCTTTAAATAGAAGGTGGGGGGTTTAATTGGTAAAATTCAGTTCTTATCGGAGAGATATCTATCAACGATGAAGGCAAACATACTTGAAATAAATGGGAAGGTAAACAATTCCAGCACCTGGATATCAGCCAGACGTTTGTCAAAAGAATTTTGTACTATGCATTCTCACATGAATATCCTTGATCTACGCATAAGTGTGAGAGTAGATTTCCCTATGAGGGTGACTAACAAAGAGATGGTATTTTTTGTATGGTATTAGGGGTTGGAAACTCTGAAGACCAATGACCCTCTGGCAAACCTCCGTAAAGGTATGAAGGCAACATATCTTGCTTCAAAAGAAACTAATCACACCTGATCATTCTCTGCCACACTATATAACATTCTCTTCTTCTTCCCTTACAATCACTTTGCCATTAATACCAATGGACTACCCTCATGTCGGTATGGCCATCACCTAGTTCGAGGTTACCTTCATCGTTGACATATATCTCTCCGAAAACAACTTCATTGTTGAATAGTGACTTTTTAATCTTTCAATGGGAAGGTAAACAATTCCTGCTCATCATGAGGAATATCTAGCTCCCTCTTTAATGATGTTTATAATTAAAAGGAGCTAGGTTTCAAAGGAACTTCAGGTCAGCCAGACGTTTGTCAAAAGAACTTTGTACTATGCATTCTCACTTGAACATCCAACAACAATGGTATTTGGACCGCTTTCAGGCAAGCAAGTAAAATTCAGTTGTTGTCCGAGAGATATTTGTCAACGATGAAGGCAACATACTTGAAATCAATGGGAAGGTAAACAATCCTCATCCACAATGTTCTTACCTAGAGCTACCAACCATCCGGTTGTTTTTTCAGGTTGCCTTCATCGTTGACAGATAATGAGATTTGGTGTTGGATCATAGGCAAAAAGGTAGGCCACACCACTGTGAGTAGATAAATTTCGTAACGGTTGGAAACTCTGATGAATAGTGACCCTTTGGCAATTGGTTAGTTAATGTTCTTTATATATGAATAGTGACCCTCTGCAAAAGGTCTTGATGAATATCTTCATGAATCTCCTAGAAGTGACATCTTAAAGCCTGGAAACTCTGAAGACCAATGACCCTCTGGCAATTTGATCGATATCATCCATCACTATTTTCAAAATGTTCAGGTAAGCAAGTAAAAATCAGTTGTTGTCAGAGAGATATTTGTCAACGATGAAGGCAACATACTTGAAATCAATGGGAAGGTAAACAATCCTCATCCACAATGTTCTTACCTAGAGCTACCAACCATCCGGTTGTTTGAGGTTGCCTTCATCGTTGACAGATAATGAGATTTGGTGTTGGGTCATAAGCAAATCTGATCATTGTAATATACCGTTTTGCAACATATTTGCATTCCATTTCATATTTTGCAACATATTTGGGAAAAATGTTAGTGAACCCTGTGTTGGATGGAAAGTGTTTTCGGCTTAAATGTCTTGTTGAATTGAGTTGGAGCAATGATTAGCTATGTTAGAGCAATGTCGATAAAAGTTGGTGGATATTATTTTGTTTTTTAATTTTTATAATTTTTTTTACAATAATTATATTAAAAAATTTAAACATAAAACAATTCAAAACGCAAAAAATACAACAAAAATAAAAGCCGTATTCCAAGCGTCTCGCTTAGGCCAAAGCGAGGTGCCTGGGGTCAAATCGGAATAACTTACCTCGGACCGAGGTAGTTAATAAAGTAAACAAAGCGCCTCGCTTAGGCCAAAGCGAGGCGCTTTAGGGGGTGGGAATAGAAGTGGGGGGGTGTTAATATAACCTCCCTATTATAAAACATTTCTAAGAACTTCTTAAAAATTAAAAGGCACAAGTCTAATTGGCGTCCAATACTTCTAGCCCAGTTGGTTGAGGGCCTAAAATTTCCTATGGGAGGCTTGGGTTCAATTCCTACTAGCTACATTTGGAGGACATTGGTGGAGGGGAAATGAGGGATGACCCGGCCATTGGCTTGGGTTCGAGTCCTGATCCCGACCAGTTTTACCGACTATTTCACCGCCGTGCCTTCGGGCGGGTGAGTGGTCGGGTTTTCCCGGGAATTGGTGGCAATTGGTGGCCCGGGTACTCTCGAGTATCTGATTCGCCAAAAGGGTGTCCGAGAGTGCTCGGAATTGATTCGTTGACCGTTAAAAAAAAAAACAAGTCTAATTGGCTAAGGTACAAAACATAATGCATATAATAATTACTTTTAGGGGCAAATGTGTCTTTTAAACAACATCATTTAATAAACTTCATCTAATTAATACATTATTTATTTAACTACATTAACTATTTAAATTAAATATTATACTAGTATATAATTAACTTAGAAGATAATAATAATAATAATAATAATAATAATAATAATAATAATAATAATAATAATAATAATAATAATAATAATAATACGATTGAGGTGGGGACACATAACACTTAGTGAGGCTATCCCTACCTTAAATTCCCACAAAAAAATTTAGGTTATAAACAACCCAATATATATTAATTTATATTTTTTTTTACCTTTATCTTTATTTTTATTATTACTTTACTATATATCACCGCCTCAATCACGCCCTATAATTGTTGCTTCTGCCTTTGCACCTCATCCAAACATACATTCTCTCTTTAATATACATTTCCATTCTTATTCACATGATTGACATTGTTGTTTTTTTTGATATTATAGTTTATTAATTTCTATGCTACATCATAACACACATTTTGTCACTTCATATTAGATTTGTCTATTACGAGAAGATCCTGAGATATAACCTAGTAATAATAATACCCAAATATAATCAGGTTTAAGTCATGTTAGGTTATATTGTTCTCAACTAAAGAATCTTGGTGATACACGCTTCATCGCGGCCAACCCACTAAAACCCACTATATAATAAAGTATAGACTATAAATTGATATTCATATCTATGTATTGATTTTATACTTTTTAAAAGTATACCAAAGGTTGTATATTTTCAATAAGTTTTAAAGTTTCTTTAAAATAGATAATATTTTAGGTACATTTTTAAAGAAATCACGAACTTGTAAAACTATGTTGACCGGCACATTACCACAGGCAACAGATGGATCACACATATTTAATATTTTAATACTCTATTTGATTATTAGTTAAAAGTAGAGAAGTGTGGACATGAAATGTATCAAAAGTACAATACTATGTTTTAATATTAATACTTGTGTATATATATATATATATATATATATATATATATATATTATGATTCATAAATGGAGGATAAAAAATCATTTTACATAAAATTAAGACTTTTAGTAATTACATGTATTAAAACACAAAATTAAATCCTTCAAAACTTCCAAACCTAAATATTGTGTTTTCCGCCACAACGCGCGGGCACCCCACTAATCTGAATTAGATACTTAGATACGAGTATCTTAAAATAGCTCTAATGTTTAACCAGATATAAAATCATATCAAACCTAAAACAACCATTTGAATTGCAACAAAATGACTAGCCTTTGTTGATGTTAAAGTTAGAACAATTATTCTCTTTGATATTCAAATCACAGAGCACAGGCGTATACATCGCTTAGTCATCTATCCTCCTCTTTCTCAACTCCACCATCCCCGTCTACCGTCGTCACAACCCGTCCATTGTCTGTCGTCACCCATCACTAAGGTACACTGGCTACACTAAGTACACATATTCTAGTCTTCTTGTTTCTATTATATATTTAACAGTGTAGACAAATTTTCATGTTTCATTTTCTTTTATGTTATTATTTATTCCTTATACTTAATGTCCATAATCATTTCAAACAAAAACCTGTGGCATTCATCTCTTGCATGCTCAATCATATAGTCTCAATGTCTTATACATTCATTGAATTGGTGTTTCTCCAACCGAATATATGCATTGCAATTGATAATCATACAGTGGCAGTTCTAGAAGAAAACTTAAGGGGTGGCCAAAGAAAAGCTATAGTACATTAATAAAAGGGAGATTTTTTTTACTTAAATTCATGGGTATCATAATATACTTTCTGGGGTGTCCTATACATGACATGGATAAAAAAATTTGCACCCAACCAAAAAAGTAGGCAGTGGTCCGTACACTCCTGTGATAATCATAGATTCACCGATGAATACTTAGATCTTTTGGGAAGCTTCAGAGGTATGAAAGATGACCACATCAACAACTGGGTGTATGTTTGATTCTTGGTGACTATAGGAATATATTGTTAGCATAGATAACAAAAATATGGCATTGACATGAAATGGACGTTTTGTGTGTGTTTGTGCGCAAACTAGGCTATGAGTCTAGTATGTGGTAGTGAGAAAGAGCACATCGTCATAATCTTCATTTGAGTCCATAAGATACCTCAATCAACCGACTTATGAATGTTGGATCTTGAGTGTCTAGTTTATGATTGAGTACTTGTGTGGTGTATTGAAGAAATGACGAGAATAACTTATAAAGGTTTTATAAAGTGATGTTGTGAGTGGTTGTTGCATCCATTCTCCTTCCCTCGCCTTATAAGAGCCATACTCCTATGCTAGAAAGGGCATGTTTTTCATGTATTTGTAATCTTCCATCTTTAATTTTGTCTTAACCATTAACCGTAAGACAAGTTATTTGTGATCTAACATGTCATGCAAAGCCAACCATGAGCATGAGCTCTGGATGACTTGTAAAAACAGGCATAAACTATGCCTAAGATTCAACATTTGGAAGGAGTGTTGAATTTAAATAATCCTAACTATCAACTATTAGCCGCCACCAATACAACTAATGAAATGTGTGCTAGCAGTCCCACCTTTTAATATATTGTCCACAATGGCCCATGACCAACAAAATACTAACTTCGTGTGTTGCTTGTGGAATTTGACACGCAAGCATACCACATAAGAGGGAATTTGACACGCAAGCATGTTGTAGGAACCGCTCGTGTAAAAATAAATAAAACAAATTTAAATTACGATTACAACGAAATATGAAAGCAGAAATTACAATACAATTACAACTGAAAGAAACAAATACAAGAATGGAGTAGAAGCAGAATAAGAACAAGCTGAGGATCGTATTGAACACGGGGCCCTTAAAACAAATTTCGAGTCTATTAACAAGAACTCGTTTTGTTTCCCAGGGTACAACAGCCGGAACAGCAAGAGTGCTGCCGGAGTTGGCTCTGACCCGAAGTGTACCTTAAACAAATAAGAACAGAGAGACTAGATTGCTGGAGAAGAGGGGAGAGGTGATTTCAGAACAGTATGTGTTTGAGGTGTGTCTTCAACCAAGGAGAGCCTTGGTTTATATACAGGTCTCAGTCACGTCAGTTTCGGAAATCAATAAAAACGAAAAATAAATGTCATTGAACGTCTTCAATGGCATTTATTACGTTCTTAAAGTTTTAGACGAAACTGCTTGACCAGACAGTTAGGTGGTGTTTGTTTTTCTCCCAGAAGCACTTCTGACCTCTTTTGTCTGCGTCGCGCAGACGCGGGCAGACGTTTGGGGCGGGCAGACTGTTTGTTTTTCGAAAGACATTTCACTCCAAAAGCTCTTCCTGACCTCTTCTTGGTGCAGACTTGGACCAAAGTCTTCTAAGGTCTTCAAAGGTCTTCTCCTCTTCTCTTCTCCTCACCCACCACCACCACCACCCACCACCGTCCACCACCACTACCACCACCCACCACCACCACCGTCCACCACCACTACCACCACCACCACCCACCACCACCACCACGGTCCACCACCATCACCTACCACCGTCCACCCACCACCACTACCACCACCTACCACCGTCCACCACCACTACCACCACCCACCACCACCACCACCATCACCCACCACCACCACGGTCCACCACCACGGTCCACCACCCACCACCACTACGGTCCACCACCACCACCCACCACGGTCCACCACCACCCACCATGGTCCATCACCACCACCACCCACCACCGTCCACCACCCACCACCACCACCACTCACCACCGTCCACCACCACCCACCACCGTCCACCACCACTACACCCACCACCGTCCACCACCACTACACCCACCACCCACCACCACCACCACCCACCACCGACCACCGTCCACCACCACCACCCACCACCATGGTCCACACCACCACGGTCCACCCACCACCACCACCATCTACCACTAGACTGCTGTAAAAACTCAGTTTGTTTAAATTTAAGTTTATTTTAGCAGCCTGCAGACGTTAACAAACAAACAGTCTTCTTTTTGCAGACTGCAGATCTTTGGTCCACCTCTTCTCCTGCAGATGTCTGCAGATGTGGTCCGCAGACTGCAGACCTTTTCTTGCAGAAAAAACAAACAGCACCTTACACTACTGAGCTGTTACTGATCTGCTGTGAAGCTGACGAGTCCGCGCGCGCGCAGAGTAGGCTACGGAACACGTAACTCGTTCTACGTCAGCGGAACCAATTCCGCGTCTGTGCAGAACGTCCTTTTACGTTCTACGTCAGCGGAAGCTGCTCCACTCGTTACTCCGAGCGCCCGCGCGGAAGCGTCTGCGCAGACAAGGACGCTACCTGGTTGTCTGCTCGTACTCGCGTGCCATCACCAACCTCTGTACCTCGAACCTGCTTTCAAAAATACTAAGGCGGCTCTCAAGCGGCTCCGAAGTGCAAAGTGCGCCATCAAAGCGCCACATTGCGCCCATCCCCCACGCCGTGCGAGTGCGTGTGCGAGTGCGAGTTAGGGTACGGTTCCACAGTGTGAGCTCCTATGAAACAATAAGGAAGGAGTGTTCCTCCTTATATGCCACTCATGGTATCATCACTCTTCCTATGTGGGACAAGTTCCACCTTGTTTCATTTTAGCATCAAGTGTTTCAATCACCAATCTTTGAGCATCGATATCTCATTCATCTTAGCTCCGTTTTAGATGTGGTTTGGTTCGTTGCAAAGCTCTCACAACATAGAACATAAACCCACAAAGAAATACATGATTAAACCTCTGTTTCAAATATATATTTATGTCCAAAGTTAGGAAAAGCTCATTTTCCTATAATTTGTGAAAATATCATTTTCACTAAATTTCCAACACATGTCACATCAACGACAACAAACAGAGTTAGTATTCTGTTAGTCATGGTTCGTTAGTTGAGATGAACTGAAGACACTAATATTGGACAAAGATGGTAGCGTTATGAACCAAACAACAAATGTTGTGTACAAAGAAATATTTGAAGGTTTATGAATAACTTTATTGGATTATAATGTTTCTCTTTTTTTATTTAAGGTTTATTAATGTTCCTTTAAAAGTCTTAACATTGAAATTTGTTTTTTTTTTGTTATTATTTTTTATGTTTTGGTAAACTAGATTTAATTACTTAGAATGTTCATGTTCATTTGCCTTCCATTAGAATAAATATGGTATTATTCATTTGATTCCGGTCTTTATTTATAAATTATGTCAATCCAATCTTTAGTTGGTCGATATATTGATCATTATGTTATATTAAAATCTTTATATGATATTTTGCATTCGACCAAAATCCATACCAATTGGATTACATAACATTCAATAAGTAAAACAACTTGCATACTATAACACTGGTATTTTTTTGTTCATTTTACTTTTGGATGAATCGTGTAAGACACGGTTCTCTAACCTAGTATTTCATTAGTTGACTTTGATATCAAAATATTTAAGATTATTTAAAGGGAAAATCATCAAAATAGCCTGTTGACCGAGGGTTTTACCAAAATGGCCCCTTCCCGTCTCTTTAGAGAGACGGGTCACGGCTCCCAAAGAGACTGAACCGTCTCCCGAGACGCTTTAGTCAACGACCAATACAAACGCAACACGTGGTCGACCTGGATCCCGAAGACTGTGTGGCATCTCGGGAGACGTGTCAGAGCCAGGCTCAAGCCGTCTTCGGCTTGGCTTGAGCCGTCTCCAAGGCTACATGAACCGTGTCCAGTCTCCGGCCGTCTGTCACACGGTTCACGAGACGGGTTCCCTTAATTATTGTTTTTTTTGTTTTTACCGTTTTTTTTATAATGTTTTTAATTATTTTCTTTGTTTTTACTGTTTTTACCGAGAGGAATCTTGACTTTGGTTTAATTTTTACCGTTTATTTTATTATGTTTTTTTATTATTTTCTTTGTTTTTACCGTTTTTACCGAGAGGAATCTTGACTTTGGTTTAATTTTTACCGTTTATTTTATAATTTTTAAATAATTTTCTTTGTTTTCAACTCTAAAAGTAAATATAAAACATAATAAAAACATTTCATTAAAAATTAAACATAATAATATGAAAACATAAAAAAAATACATAAAAAGAATAAAAAACATAAAGTTGAGGGCGCAACAATCGCCATGCCTCGACATGGTCGAAATCGTTGCCGTATCGAACCCCATACTCATACTGAGTGAATTCGATAGCCAACTCTTCATCAAGCTCCGGGTCTTCCGTAACTTATTGCTCGTATAGGGTGTTCCACCTTTCACATTTGATGTTGAGGTCGCCCCACTTGAACTAGAGGTCACGGACGGTCTTGGTGGTGTTGGTGCCAATGTGTTCAACGAAGTCGCTAAACACTCGAGCCCAAAACCCCTCCGGGAGGAAGGCTGACCCATTGTCTCGGGGGGGGGGGGAGTTGAATTTCCGGGTCATTCGAGGCATCCTTGTGGCAAACCACAAGGGCCATCTCTTCCTCTTCGGTCCACGTGATCATATTTTTGGCGGGTGTGTATTTTTTTTAGTTTTTACCGTTTGTGCGAGTTGTGAGTGTTAACCACGGTTTCTTCTATTTATATCCAAAGAATTTGCACGGTCAGAAGGTTAAATTAAATAAAGCGACGGTTTCCAAAGCCGTCTCGGGAATCGTCAAAGTCAACCGTCTTTGAGCCGTCTCGGGAACCGTGAAACGAATTTGAGTCGTTTTGGGAAACCGTATCTCCAATGTATATAAATACCCCACTTCACTTCACAAAATTTGTACCCTCTCTCTATCATATATACAAAACCTTCATCAAACCTTTCAGCTTTCCAATCAATGACATTTTTATTCTTAAATCCTCCATTTTTCCAACCGAAGCCTACCGGCTTACGAATATATTGTCCGGTCTGATTATAATTGGATTGTTGTTACATCTGCGTACAGCTACTTGGATCGTTGTTGCATCTGCACGTGGGTTAACCCGTGTAGAATGCATCGATGATGTGGTGTTCTACATTATTGGCAAGTTCGATTCTTTGTCTATGTAGAGCACATACACAATTCAAACAAGGTTCAAAGCAAGTAAATTTGGGAAGTAACTTCCCCTCCCCTAGTGCTAACTACGTTATGTGGTCGACGTGTGCAACGGATACGTCTCGGTGGACGACGTGTGCAACGAGTTTGTGTATTGTTCGTGTAATAGTTCAGTTTTTGTAATATTTGTCGTGTTACAAATTGTAATATTATAATATTTGGATTAATAAAAACATAAATATTTAAATATAAGAGATTCATTGGATTAATATTTGTAGTATTTGGATTAATAAAAACATAAAATATAAACATAAGATTCATTGGATTAATAAAAACATAAGATTAATAAAAAAACATAAAATTACAAAAGTTAAATAACTACGCGTTAAGACGGTCCCTCATCATTTGCCAAGCCGACACGTGTTTGAATTCTTTACACTGCTTTGATTGATACTCTGCTTTGGTATATATGATGGCGACGTCTTCCAGGATGTCTGCAGGAAACACTTGAAGTGTTCGATAGTGGTACCCGTTGAAGAGCTGGCACTTCGTGTTCAAGTCGTTCCATTTACGGCTAAGTGAGTCGATGGTTCGGTCAGACCCACCCACCAGCCGATTGTATTCGTGTAAAATACAGTACCACTTGTTTATTTGGTGTGGGCTATCTTTGACATGTTGCCACGCTGAAACCAGTGCAATTTCTTGTTTCTCGGTCCATCGTTGGGGTGCCATTTTTTTTTTGAAAAAGACGACGGTGGTAAGTGGTAGTGTTAGTGGTAGTGGAGGAGTTGGACGTGGTATGGGACGGAGAGTGGGGCGGAGACTGGTATTTATAGGGCTGAGGTGGACAACCGAACCGTCGGACTGTCTCGGGACTTACCGGAGACGAAGAGACTCAGGACGAATTTGGCCACGTGTCATTAAATTATTGGCATTGACCCTAAGCCATCTCGGGAGACGGCTAGGGAAATGTGAAACGTCTCCACCGAAAACGTCTTTTGCAGGTCTGAGACGTCTTCGGTGTGGTTCCCGAGACGGCTCAAGCCTAACCGAAGACGGCTGGAGCCCGGCAGTCAGTGAGATGTCTCTAGGGCCCACGAGAGCCATCTTGGCGGCTCTAACACGTCTCCCGAGACGCCACACAGTCTTCGGGATCCAGGTCGGCCACGTGTTGCGTTTGTATTGGTCGTAGACTAAAGCGTCTCGGGAGACGGTTCAGTCTTTTTGGAAGCCGTGACCGGTCTCTCCAAAAAGACGGGAATGAGTCATTTTGGTAAAACCCTCGGTCAATAGGACATTTCGGTGATTTTCTCTTATTTAAATCTGATATATATTCCAAATAATATTACTACTTAAACCGATTCAAACACGATTTTCAAAAAACCACAACATTAATATTGGTCAAGTATGAAAGTGTGGAAGGTACATTTCTATCCTCTCTTTTTTACATTACAAGTACATTTCTATCCTCTCTTTTTTACTTTACAACCAATAACTTATTTTCCAAAGGTTCCTTCAAATCTTGGTTTTCTAATTTTATAAAGCCTTAATTAAAATTAATTAATTAACTAATTAATTAATTGCCTTTCAAAAAAAACTAATTAATTAATTAATTAATTGGTTGATTAAATTTCTGACTTTTTAATGTAATAATGCTGATAAAATAGATGCATGAACCCACTTCACTTCATTGTGTAATAGAGACAACCAAGTAAGAATGATTAGTGTCGAAATGAGGCACGACAAACTAAAGTATTCACTCAAATATTAATAACAAAGTTGTTTTGGAATTTAATCTAGATGTAACATTCGATAATAAGTGATACACCATATATAAGCATAAGATTCAAATATTATAATACAAATACGTCAAACTACTTCAAAGCATGTTTGACTAGGAAAAAAATGAGCACATGTAATGTTTTAGTTGTTGAATATTCATAATAAATTTGGTATTATGTATATGAAAATGGCATACTACCTAAAGCTAGACTCAATGTTTCCATTAAATTTTTAAAATGAAGTTGATTGTAGACCATGAAAATACAATATTATTGAGGTATAGACCCACAATCGGCTAAGGGTGGACCTAAACATGTCAACAATAAGCTTACCACAATGTGAATTGTCTCATTTTCTCCGGTCCAAATTCAGGAATCCATATGTATGTATTCATGTCCTCTCAAGCTATCATTTGATTCATTTCCTTTATTTTTATATTACAAATTATTATAGAATAGATGACACATATATTCATATGTTTATGTATTTTATATATGTATTTGTGTGTATGTAACACCACAAATTATGTTGTTGTATTGTACATTTTTTCGGGTTTAATGAAATAGTTTAAATATAAACTAGAATTTCAAATACGCAAGAACATTTACAACAGGTTCTCCAAACATTTCTCTATACTCAAAATATAAGGAAATGAGAAAAAAAAAAGTTCTACTTTCAATCCCACACCATAGTACCGATTACTCAAAATCGGTACGGGTACATGTATAGGTACTTGGGAAAAAAATGTGCATCCCTAGGTGTTTTTACATGTTTCAGATCTGATTTGGAGGGTTTAACGCGCGAAAAGAGTCGCCCATGCTGCAGGGGGCGATTAGATAAGCTAGTCGCATGTTGGGGGGGGGGGGGGGGCGACTAAGAAACCTAGTCGCGTGTTTTGATGCCTAGTCGTGTGGTGTAAGTGTATTTTGAGACCTCGAAACAGGATTTGACACCTAAGAACATATTGTAAGCCCTGTGGCATGCTTAGAAACCCGATAACACATGTTGTGACTCGTATGTGCAGTATGCGAACTGTATGCTAGACTTAGTGGACTGTTATGCGTATGAGGTGCGTATTTACACATGATTGCTTGGCTACATGTATTTGGCTAACACGGGAGACGTCGGGTCACCAATGGGATGTCGTGTCTTGTTATGTGTGGTCAGGTTAATGTTCGAAGGTATTTTAAAATGTACTTGGTTATGGTCTGGACATTCAGGGACTAGTTAACCTACATGTTATTAGTCTGAATACTCATATACATCTTATGATATTAGGGACTATCACAACATTGTCAGTTTAATTGTTTTCCAAGAACGCAACCTAAGGTGAGTTTCACGGCCCCGTTTTCACACACTTTCTCATGGGGGAGAAACATGCTACACATTTTTAATTCATAAAGATCATGTTATACTATGGTTATCTTTTGTTTACTATACGACATTTCATCCTAAGTCCCCTGGGAACCATGAATGTGCGGGGTAGCACAGCGAGGGAAATGTGGATAGATCTATTGGGTGTGACAAGCCCCACTCGTCGGCTGGGAGCCAGGCGGGTGCATACTGTCTCAATACATGTACCATGGATGACGGTAGTACATTCGGGCATACATATCGTGTGTGTCAAGTAATGATTTTCCAACCGTAGTAGTAGTACAACACTTAACGTCTAGCTAGCGTTCATATAACATACTAGTAACGAGATTGATCTTTTAAAACTTATGGAAACGTTTTCTAAAAACTTGTGAACTCACCAACATTATATGTTGACATTTTTGGCATGTTTTCTCAGGTTACTAAGTTTTAGTATATGGATTAGGAGCACGGGGTTTTGCACGGCGTCTAGAGTTTAGTTGCATGTTTTTAAACAGTTTCAGACCATGTTTATACTATGATGGGTTGTAAACTTATTTCAGCTTCCGCTAGTGGTTTTTATGTTATAAAATTTCATGGTTTTGGTTTACGTAATTATTACATATAGTTGTCATTTATTGTGATCGTTGACTTGGATCCTAGTGTGTCACGAGCCTTGCGGTAAAACCCCGCAAGTGGAATTTGAGGGTGTGACAATTTAAAACTAAGCCTCCCGCGTTAGACTTTTAACGATTTGTGTTCTTAAAGTTATTATGAAGGTCTTCCATCTCAGTAAGCTCACCTCTCAACTGTAAGGGACATATTACCCAAGATTGTGTTAACCCAACCTTGAAAAACACATCTCCCAAAGGTACGATATTGACATTCGACTACTCTTTTTTTGTGAATATTTTGCCAAATGTCGTAGCGATTAAAAATCTACCACTTGACATGAAAGGGCCTCGTATCGTCCCGAGTATGCTTATCCCTTGCTTGAAATAATTAATTTTTCAAAAAAGTGATTGATCTATTATTAATTGTGCGGCAATATAATAATAGAAGTAAATAAAGACCATTTACTTCTAACACGAGTTCACCAATTTTTGGTTTACGTCAAAGTTAACACATAGACCATGTAGGTAGGTCGCTCAACAAAATCTTGGCTTATCACCAACGCCAAGTATATAGACCATACCGACCCTATGTGAAGTTTTGATAGTTGAGGATCAACCACAAAGTGTGAATGTTTCCACTCACAAATGGGCTAATCTTTACACGTGGAGTTAATGGTTAGCTTACAAGTGCGCGGGTTTTTATACGCCATGGGTACATTCATAAGTCCCTCCCTTTCCTACCAAAACACTCACAAGACCAAATACTAAGTTGATTAATTAGTTGATTCATCAAACAAAGATAGATTGAAGAAATTACTAAGAACACAAAACACCACTTTAAATAAAAATAAACTATTTATTCCATACCATATTCAATCATCATCCTAGCAACACGAGGAGAAATCTAGCCTAGCATAGGTGATACAACAGGCTCACAATGTTTGATTTGAGTGGAACTCATGGTGAGGGTTGTATGGAGATTTCTTGGTGATTTGAGTGATTGTGGTGGTTTCTCTCTAAACTCAAGTGTTTATGGCGTGATCCCAAACACCAAAGGCCACTTTCAAGAGCCTAAGAAGGCAGAAACTTCATGTAGGAAGGATAGAAGAAGATAGGATGGGATGTAAAAATGGAAAGAGGAGGCCTCTATTTATAGGTTGTCTGGCAGACCCTGCACGGCCGTGCTTATGTCCAGGCACGCCCGAGAAAAACATCTGGGAGCAGTGCAGAGTCCTTGCATGAAGATTTTGTCAGGTTTGTTGAGGAGCACGACCTTGCTCACCTATGAGCACACCCGTGCTTGTCCACGTGGATAATCGTCTTGGTCGGATCATGAACCTTCTGAGACTTGCTGACCTGGAGCATGTTCGTGCACCATAGGTGCACGCCCGTGCTTGCCCGTGCGCATTCACTTTTCTCTTTCCGTTGACTTGGAACTATTAACATGTTGACCAGGGGTAGGTGCACGGCCGTGCACAGCTATTGCGCGGCCGTGCTACATCTACTGCAACTCTCTAAGTCTTCAATTCATCGCATTTTGTGCCGTTTTTCTCCCATTTTCACTCCTTGGCCCCCAAAACCTGCAGTTATCAATTAAGAAGTTTCACATATAGATGCTACTTATATTACTTATGTTTTCTAAATGCCATCACAACTCCATTAAAATAACTTGCAGATTTAGGTAGCGAATACAGCGGCTTCATCCTCATAATCAAGATAGATCCCACCAAATCCTGTTACAACAAAATAAATGGGGTAAGTATACATACTATAGAATTCAAATAATCATGTATATAGAGCAAGGTACAAAGAAAAAGGGTACTTACCATTCATGATGATGTCCCAACACGATACCCACATCTTGTTTTCTTTTTATCACCACTTCTTGTTAAACTAATGACCTAAATAAATAATAGAGAACTCAGCAGCCAGATAAAACCGAAACATAAGGACTACACCTTACATACATTATTTAATTACTTACCACTCCTAGTGATGTCCCAACATGATATTGCACAACATGATGTTTGCTACATCCATCTCTAATCTAACGTAAGCATCAACAAAGCACAAACCAAAATCTGATTTAACACTTTTGTTCCTTTAAATATTTTCCCACATTGCTATTTTACTTCACCTAAAGCTCATCATCCAATTTAACACGTTTATGATTTGAAGATCTTTTCTAGCAATTCACTACTAAATCAACCCAAGGTTAGATTATGCAGTAAAATGAGACCACCATGGCTGCAAGGGAAGTTGCATAAAAAGATTTGCCATCCTATAACCCTGCTATGCCACGGTGAAATCCACACTTAAGTTCTAGTTAGACCATAGCAAATCATCATCACAACCTCATCAACTAGCAAAACAACATATCAAAAAAATTTCAAACCAAGGCAAAGAAAATCAAATAAGAAATAAATCAAAAGAAATTAGCTACCCCCCCCCCCCCCACCCCCAATATCAACAAAATCAAAATCCAAAGAAAGATATTTTGTTACATTTCACCACTGAACTAACATGGGCTCAGATTACACAGTAAGATGAGACCATCATGGCTGCAAAGGCGGTTACAAAGAAACAGTTGTTATCCTACAACCCCGTGACACCACGGTGAAATCCTCGCTCAAGTTTTAGTTAGACCATAGCAAACCATCATTACAGCCTCATCAACAAAGAAAAACACCATATGTTTCAAACCATATCAAAGAAAACCAAATTAGAAATAAATCGGAAGGAGATTGTTTAAACCCTCTAAATATCAACATGCTGCGATAAATTAAAAACACCCATATATCAAAAACATGGTTTCACACCAACAAAATAAAAGCTAAAGAAAGAAGGTATACAAAAACGGTAGGAATTGGCGGTGGTTAGCATCATCACCACAAACGCCACCACCATAAAAGAGGGAACACATCAAAATGACCAAATTACCCTTGTAACCCACCACCATTTTGAGCCAATCACAACGATCACCTCTCATTTAAGTGGTCTATTAATAGTATCTCTACATCACCGTCATGACCCCCACCATAAGCCATGACACCAAAAATGCAAACAAACCACATGCCCCACACCCGTTTTGACAACCGCACCATCATCAACTTTTGTTGTATGTTAAAGATCAAAAACCTAGGAGGTCAAGAAAACCGCCTCTGCTATTGCTAACAACAGTATGTGACCACAGTGGTAAATGTGCCAAACAACGTGTATGGGTTATGATGGTAGTAGGGTGACGATGTAACAACGTCAGTTTAAAGGTGTCACAATAGCGGTGTAACGACAACGGTGGGAAGATGGAGGCGGTGCTAGATTATCCAACCATCCATCTCTTTCTCTAGACATATGACAGGAAAACAACCCTTCAAGAACAGAACGAATTGACGTAAACAACCTTTAACCCATCGCCTTTTCAGCCAATCACAAAAGATCACGGTTCATTTCAGTGGTCTATTAAAATATGTCATTAGCCTATCAAATAGGTTACGCACTTAATCTAAGTTTTATATCTTACTATCTATACCTGCATTTGAATAGACACATTCAAATGTTGAGTATCTATTCCATTATACCTTACTAGCAGGGAACCCGTGCGTTGCAGCGGAGTCGACAATACAGGGTGGAAACGTAGTTCAAACCTTAAAACGATTAAAAGAATCAATATGTAAGGTGTATGTTTGTGTGTGTAAGCACATGTGCTTCGCAGTGGGGTAATTTTTTGAAGGCTACAAGGAGACCTGATGGCATGCTACGTTCTATATACCATATGCAATTTGACCTACATGCTGGTAAAAAATGAAACTAGCGGTTTGACTCATTAACATCTTGCGGACACTTGCCGAATCCCTGCTACAAACGCTCTTGATGCTCCAAATAACCCACTTGAGACCCTCCAGCTACTTAACAGCAAACTCTACCATCTGAATGATGTCTATTTTTCTCTTTAATTCCCTGTATTGACATTATTATTTTCAAGTAATAATAAATTCAAGTATTATCATAACATCTGTGTGCATGCTTGGTGAATGTGAATTAATTGCTATATCTATAATCATACTTGCTTACTTGTACGACAATTAGTTGACTACCAGACAATCTACTCGACGATTGGTAGAGGTCATCATGTCTTTCCAACAGTCGGGAGAGGCCCTACCACCTGCTCAACGACTGGTGGAGACTATCAGATCTACTCAACAATCGGTAGCATAAAAGGACGCAAGACCCTAATGTAAGGTAAATTGGTAATTACGGTCCGGAACGTAATCATGAATTTACAGGTACGTTAAGGTAGTGTGAAATTTTATCAAGTTTTCTGGTAGATGACCAATTGTAACCCTGGTTTTCTCTTAACTTCGGGACGAAGTTCCTAAAAGTAGGGGAGACTGTAACATCGCAAAAATTTTCCCCAAATTTTTCTACGTAAAAGCCTTACTTCATGCGCTATCCCTAACACACAATTTATATATATATATGCATAGATATATAATAATAATAATAATAATAATAATAATAATAATAATAATAATAATAATAATAATCAGTTAGTTTTAGTTGAAAAAAAAAGAGAGTTTTGGCTAAACAAAAAAAATCACGAACTAAATATTTTGAAATCTTCATGTTCAGCCCAGCCCAACCCTGGTAAATCCCGGCCCACCAGGAACCGGCCCAAACCCCTCACCCCTCTCCCTTGCTGTGTAAAAAAAAAGAAACAAAATATTTGCCTCAGCCGGGTCTCGAACCGGGATCACGCCACACACAAACACACGCGTAACACCACCTGGACCACACCCTTTATTTGATTTTAACCCAACTTTAAAAACATATATACACACTCTCGTCTTCCTTTCCTTCTTCTCTGTTGGCACGCAGCAGCAATATGGCAAGGAATCTTCATTCTTGGCCAACTTAATTACCTTAATTCACGCGATTTTTGACGAAATTAAAATGGGAATCAAAGTCTTCGGCCCTTTCTGACTAGGAAACACGTAAATTATCAATTGATTGATAATCAATTAGCCATATTCGCGTATTGTATTCAATACGTGGTCAACCTTACCAAATGATCGATCTAGACACCTATACTATAAATTAAACCTCTGAAAACCTTCACAACTCGCTCATACATCCTTCTCAAACATCAATTCCTCTGAATCACCCTCTGATCTTGATTTGCGAACGTGCTGTTGACTTTCAAGTTTGACCGATCAAACGTCATCATAACTGCTTTGTAAGTTCAATTGATTTAGTGGGTTTTGATCATCGGCCTCTATAAAGTATTTACCCTATGTTTAATTAGATTAACATTGGGTAAATCGTTTGATTGTGAAATCTAGGGTTCGTGGTTATAGATTTGGGGATAAAACTGATTTTCATCGTGTATGTATATTATTAAAACAGAATTGAATCACAACCACAGGCCTAGGCCAAGTGGTTGTGACTGATGGTATTAACCAAGGCCACCGGGGTTCGAGTCCCGGTTTGGTCGCCCCTTTTTCCTTTATTCTCATTTTTTTTAAACAAACCATATATATATATATATATTACATTTAATCTTGTTAATTCATTTTTAATTATTAAAACCTTTTTATAAATTCTAAAAAAATTATTTTTAACAAATCTGATGTTAAAGTTTTATCTACAATTTTTTAGTTTTCTGAAATTCATTTATTTAATATTTATAATAATTAAATCAATTTTATTCTTTTATATTTATAAAATTCCATTAAAATATCAAAACAAATTCATAAATTTCCACAAATTTTATTCTAAGTTTTTATAACATTAAGCTTTTCAGAAATGATTTTTATTTCTGAAAAATCATTTACTTAATATTTTTAATCAATTTTTGTTAGTTTTAATCATAATTAAATCATAATAAATTCAATTTTTATTATTTTTGCACCAAAATTTTATACAATTTATTTTTAAATATTTAGAACAGAAATATGATTTTTAAAATAATAATTCTTTAATTTTAGTATTTTAATATATTAAAGTTAAATTTTGGCAATTTGTAATAAATAGATTTAAAAATCTATTTTAAAGAAAATAATTTTATAAAAATTATTTTTATACTTTAAACACATTATTGTGACCATCCTAAATTTAAATTTCATAAAAAGATTTTTGGTTATTTATTTACTAAATTTCTCTCAATTGTCGAATATTTTTAATAATAATCAAACAAGCATTTATCCCCAATTCGAAGCCCTAGAAACTTATACATTTGTAGACTTGATAGACTTAGACGTATTTATTACCTTATTATAGGGTGATACTTGACACTTTTGAGCAACACACTATTTTCAAGAGATAACATTTTGCTAAGGTGAGTTTTACATAGCCCCCTTTTTTTTTATTTATCACCATTTTTGGGGTGAAACATGTTATAACATCATTTATGCAATTCAATCATCAATGTGTCTATGTGTTTTCTATGTTGCATTATGTCTTGAGCATGATTAGAGTAAGCACCATTCTAGCATAATCATTAACTCCGTACAAGCCGACGGTATACATTGATAGATCGGTTGGACTGACAATCCCACCCGGATACGTGCCTCCTACAAAGGTAGCGTGGGTGTTTGTTATCGTATAACATATTCAAGTGAACCATGAGCGTATGGGATGCATCATATTATAACAGTCACCAGGGTTGGTTATGCACTCGATTTATTTCTAGTATGTTCTCACATATGGACTAGATTGACATGACACATGAATTGCACAACATTTTATTCAATTATCAAAAACCTATGTAATTCTCACCAACTTTTGTTGACCCAAAATATTTTCAACTTAACATGTTTCAGGTTCTATTTGCTTGAAGATTTGAATTGATGCTTGAAGATACGTGTATAGTTT
Organism: Ambrosia trifida; assembly: GCA_028751855.1. Classification (NCBI taxonomy): domain Eukaryota; kingdom Viridiplantae; phylum Streptophyta; class Magnoliopsida; order Asterales; family Asteraceae; genus Ambrosia; species Ambrosia trifida. Next base: position 97,702,701 of record CM054123.1, on the reverse strand, counting down.
TATTCAATTTGATGTACAAATTCTAGAACAATTGTATGTAATTCATTTAAATTATTTAATGGAATTTATTATTCACCATGAGCTACTGAACAATCATCAATACGTGACATCCCGATGTTTCCGCCATCGGTTGGGGTGTTACACATGTCGTCTATATTCCCATATCATGTTAATTGAAAGTGAAATTCGTCACTTGCCTCCCATCCGTAACTGATGACCTTTACGAAATCAAAATTTTCATTTACTGAACCATTTTTTAAAGATTTGTAAGTTATTTGTTCTCATGTCCTTCATCTCTACCGAGCTGCACCCTCTTTAATCTATTCTTGGTCTTTGTTGTTGTTTTCGATTTAAAGCCCCAATAGGTATGATTTCAATGATTTTAGGTTTTCAACCCTAATGTTCATTTAGTGGCTAGAAGTCACCATTTTGATGACTTCTTTATTTACAGTTATTTTCTATTTTGAATGGAATAAGGGTGTAGAAGTAGTGATATTTTTTGAAATTGAACAATACCCTATACATTAAATAAAATAGTACCTAATGGTTCTCGAGCAAATGTATATAAATTTCCGAATGACATATTCAAAACTCAACGTTTTTGCTTTTAAATCAACATCTTCGCGTTTTGTACATTATCACAATGTTTAGATCATGATTCTTGTAAATTATATAAGAAACAACAGTTCCTATAAAAAGCAGTTATCATGTTCAAACCAGACATGAAAACATTAAAACTCAAACTGAACCGAATTTGAGTTATAGTTTCAATTTTTGGATCCAGTTACAATGATCTTGTTTTTTAGAATCCAATTCGAGTTTTGTGATTTCGGATCCAAACGTTTTAAATATGCGTAATTGTTGGAGCAATTGGATCGATCAACAGGATAGAAATCACACAAAAGAAAGGAAAGAACAAGAAATTATCTTGGACACAACTGTTGGAGCCAATTAGATCACTTAAAAGGATAAAACCCACACACAAGAAAGAAAAGAACGAGGAATTATCTTAGCACTAAGTCACGTTTTTCATATAATAAAAACCACGCATAAAACATTCACCTTTCTAAATAAATAACAACTCAAACAAATAAAATAATTTATTTATCAATAACCTAATTCACTAAGAATCAACATAACCATCCTTAACATATTGCTTTCTTTCAACTTTTCACCAAAACTTAGGATTAACTCCAACATTCACCCCCTTAATCCTAGTTTGTATCTCCACGATCTTGAATTCTAGGTAATAGTCTTTTTTGATCTATCTTAATCCTTGGGTCATTTACCTCACCTTCAATCTTTCAAACTTCCCAGAATCACACAGGCCATCTTTAGCCAGTCACTCAACCTAAAGAACTTTGCTCATCATCACAATATAATAATCATGATCTCCATCTCTTTTTTTTTCTTCATACAACTAGAATCACACATATTTCACTATTTTGAAACATTTAGATTTAACCCCTTCACATAAACTCCTTTCAAATTTTCAAATTCAAGAAGATTTGACATAACATCATGTTAAACCCAAAAGGGTTCTTCAATCATAGTCTACACAGGAAGCTCTCAACCACCACTTAACTTGTTCCTTTCGTGTTTACACAGAAGATCTTTTTCTAGAATCACACAACCCCTTAGATTTTTTGATCAAATCCTACACAAAAATTCTCGGCTCGCCTAAAACCATAATTGGCACACCGTCCACACCATACAAGTCTCCTTTCTTGATCACACAGATTCTGCTCGGCTCACAAAGAAACTTTCCGTAGCTCACACGGAACTATCTTATCCTTGGTTGCACTAAGAATTCCTTTCAGCTTCACAAAAAAGCCTCGTTCACCTCGATTTCACACAAAAATCAATTCTGATCGACTCCACTCAGATTTCTCAATCACTTACAGCTTCACCAAGAACTTCCGAACACACTCTGACTACATTAAGATGTCTAATTATCTCCTTACACACAGAACCCGATTAGCCTTCACACTTATTTTGATCACTGTTATTGGCTTCACTAAGGTGTTGTTTGTTTTTTTTGGTCAGAAGTGCTTCTGACCACTTCTGTCTACGCCGCGCAGACGCGGGCACACGTTCTTCTTCTTTTTTTATTCTTCCTCTTCCTCCACCCAGACCGTCGCCCTCCTCCCTCCCGTCGCCGCCACCACTGCTTTCCTCCACCCAGACCGTCGCCCTTCTTCACTTAGGTAAATGAAATTGTTATAATATCCTTTCATTTCTGTATAAATGTATCAGATTGTGCCTTAATTGAAATGGGTTATTCTTATAATGTCATCTTGTTGATTATTGTTTGTGGATTCTTTTTATTGATATATATATATTGTTATTATTATAAAGTTTCTTGCTTTTTAGTGTTTTTGTAGTAAAAAAAACTTCTGTTGGTGGGTTGTCGTGATTCACTATGGTTATGGTGGGTTTTGGTTGGTTATGTTTATGGTAGGTTGTGGTGGATTGTGGTTGGTAATGGTTATAGTGGGTTGTGGTGGTTATGGTGGGTTGTGATTGGTTATGGTGGGTTGTGATGGTTCACGGTGGTTATGGTGGGTTGTGGTTGGTTATAGTGGGTTGTGGTTATGGTTGGTTATGGTTATGGTTAGGTTACGCAGACATTAACAAACAAACAGTCTTTTTCTTGCAGACTGCGGACAAACAACACCTAAGATTCCCACTAGAATAAATTCAAGCAATATTGGTCCTTTGATAGCGACGTGTAAAACTGACCCAACTAAGTTAGGAACCACGATTCGACCTCTTTTCCAAACTTTAGGCCTAAGAGGGTAAATCGCTAACATTGGGATTGATTGGATTGATTTGGGTGAAGCCATTTAGGATGGCACAACAATACTGGTTTGCTTGGGATTTTACTTTTATATTCTATTACCAAATAGTTTCAAATATAACGGGCGACTTGTAGCATGGGGCAAGTCATGCACCTTTTAGTAAAAGTCTAATTTTACTCGTTTATTTGCAGTAGACTTGAAACTCCTTTCATCTCTAATCTCTAGACCCGATAGAATTTTAAATACCATATCTATATATATATATATATATATATATATATATATTGCAAAGCTTATAATCCTACATGTCATAATATTATGCAATCTCTCCTTTGAGAGATGCTACATATGATGTGATGTGACAACTTTAGACCAATTAAAAAAAAGAATAAATATGGTTTAACCTAATCTACTAAATGTAAATATTAAACCTTTATTATTTTCTCTCTCATGTTTCCTCCCATAACTTTTAAACCTTAATATCTTTTATATACGAGATTTTTTAAAGAAAAAAATTACACCAAATTAACGAGTGTTTTATTATCTTTCCAACGAGTACCATAGTGCTATATAAAAAACGGAGAGAAAAAAACGACTATTTTTTGTAACCCGACAGGTATTGTGTCAGGTTTGGGATTAGTTTAAAAAAAATTGTGGGTTTGAGTCGGGCCTGGGATTAGGTGATACCCGACCCAATTACCCGAAACCACATACCTAAATACCCGAACTATTTACCCATGAATTGTTTAACGCATCACATAACCCTTGGATTAATGCGTTCGATATTTCAATAAATAACTCTTTTTCCTTTTTTCATGTTAGTTATTTTTAGAATGATCGATTACAAACTTCCGAATTCATTTGACATTATATAATATTTTGTAATGGCACTAGATTTATACACCGACGCAGAGATTCGTTTTTTTATATTAGAATATGATAACTTATGGCAAATATTTGTTTAAAATAAATAATAATAATAATAATAATAATAATCATTAATCATATATTGACAAGTCATTAATTATGTTGTCATATTAAATATTTTATTATGTTATATTAGATATTTCAACCCGTGACGCTCGCCGGGATAAAAACTAGTTTAATATATATTGGTCATTTATTACGAACAACATTTTAAATTAATAAAACTATTATTAATTTATTATTTTATCCAAAACTAGTCTAATAATTTTAAAAACCATGTTTTATCTCTATAATAAAACTCTTTTATTGTATTTTATCTTTTCAAGAATTATCCGAATTAAAAATCTTTTGATTTTCTTGTCGTTTTATGATTGTGAAAAAATATATTTTTCGGTTTAGACATTTACACTAAATATATATTGTAAGTGGAAGTTTGTTTGGTTTCATTCGAGCCAACGAACGCCAAACCAAACGGGTCTAAAAAGAACAACAACATATCTAAAATATCAAATTCTACCCACTTCTACCAAGCCGACGGACCAACAGTCGAGCGGTTGCAAATCCAAAAAAAGCGTCCTCTTTAATATGATCCACAGTAGTTATCGTAGTCGGGATGAAAATTCCTTCAAATGTCTTTTGATTTCTCGCCTATCAGATCCTTCACATAGTCACAAGGGCCATAGTATACACCGTTTTTATATAAAATAACTATGTTTGTATAATTTGATTTATGATTTCAAAATATATTATTCTCTAATCATTAAACATGAATAATACCAAGGACATTTGTTCCTTCACATGCATGGTTTGGCCATTGTGAACAAGGAAGGATTCCACAATCAAAGTCAATGAATCTTGTCTCGATTTTCAAAAATAATATTATAATAAAATAAAATATTACTTTATAATAAAAATATGATTCTTTAAATATGGCTCCAGCTATTCACACCCTCACCCTTCTATTTCACCCCTCAAGCGCCTCGCTTTAGCCAAAGCGAAGCACTTCGGGTCAAATCAAACGAGGTGTAGGAGGTGGCAGGGAAAAATTGAATTTTTTGATCCAAAGCGCCTACCTTTGGCCAAAGCGAGGCGCTTTAGATCATAGTTTTATTTTGGGGTACTTTTTGGTGTTTTGAATTGGTTTTTTATTTTTTTTAATATAATTATTTAAAAAAGTTAAAAAAATTTAAAAACAAAGTAAATAACCCTAATCAAATTTCTATATAGGCGTTTTCGATTTTCAAATGAATCAACGAATTAAACTTGACATCATCAACCACGTATAGTCAAAGATTTTAACAATAGATTCAAGAAGCTTGAACAATAGATTCAGTACTTCCGGAAAAAATACAACATTAATCTTCGTTATCATTTATCATCTCTAAGAATTAAATTTCTAAACAACTATTCACCACCGTTAAGTAGTAATGAAGACCTTGATCTAAAATATTTGAAAATTATCATTTCTTGACATGCTTGGTAACAGAGAGGAACACTTTCTTCTTTTGTTCTACAATATTGTTGTTAGTTGTTAGTTGTTAATGTTGTTATAGTTTTTCTACTTTTAGAAAGAAAAAAAACAATTTGAATGCGGTATGCACGTTAAATTTCAATAAATAAGTGAAAAACGCGAATTGATCAAACTTTGTAGAGGCCTAAGTTCTACGGGAGGTGACTTGGCAATCAAGGGATCCGCTTGGAGTCTAAAGCTTCACGTGTCATCTCTAAGTATTCAATTCCGATAATCCACACCTTTCTCCTGAAGCAAAACCTCTCTAGGTTTACCATCACCAAACGGATTCACCTTGGGCCTCGGTTTCTCCACTCCAATTCCTAACATTAATTCCAATTCCAATTCCACCGGTGCAATCAGAATCTGAAGAGAAGTTATTATCATCATCATCCACAATGTTTTTACCTAGAGCTACCAACCATCCGGTTGTTTCAGGTTGCCTTCATCATTGACAGATATATCTCCGACAACAACTTGCTCTGGATCATTCGTTAATTTAATGAGATTTGGTGAAGATCAAGAGGATGCAAGTTGAAGAAGAAGATGACAGACATCACTAACATAACTTGCACCGGCTTGAGATATGTGTTTGATTAGCTTAAATCTCTCTGATCCATGGTATCCACTTTCACCTGAAGCTTTGCTTTCCTAGGAAGAAGATCGGAGCTCCAAAAGCAAGTGTGAAGATCAAGAGGATGCAAGTTGAAAAGAAGATGACAGATATCACTAGCATAACTTGCACCGGCTTGAGATATGAGTTTGATTAGCTTAAATCTATCTGATCCATGGTATCCACTTTCACCTGAAGCATTACTTTCCTAGGAAGAAGATCAGAGCTCCAAAAGCAAGTGTGAAGATCAAGAGGATGCAAGTTGAAAAGAAGATGACAGATATCACTAGCATAACTTGCACCAGCTTGAGATATGAGTTTGATTAGCTTAAATCTCGCTGATCCATGGTATCCACTTTCACCTGAAGCTTTACTTTCCTAGGAAGAATATCAGATTTCCAAAAGGAAGTGTGAAGATCAAGAGGATGCAAGTTGAAGAAGAAGAAGATAACAAATATCACTAACATAACTTGCACCGGCTTGAGATATGAGTTTGATTAGCTTAAATCTCTCTGCTCCATGGTATCCACTTTCAAAGGATCCATGACACGCGATAATTGCTACGGTTAGTGGATACCATGGATCAGAGAGATTCAAGATAATCAAACTCATATCTCAAGTTGGTCCAACAACTGAATTTGACTTGCTTGCATTGGAATCTTGTACGAAATCATCTCATTGCATATTCTCCATATCCATACCTTGTTTCAAGTATCTTGTAAAAGTCATTTGGTCTTCAAGACTTCTAGGAGTCAACAAAGGTTAGACTTCTTTAAGCATTAACCATGACTATATTACATTATTATTATTATTATTATTATTATTATTATTATTATTATTATTATTATTATTATTATTATTTAAATTATTATTATATTTGCAACCTAATTCCTTTGTTTTATTATTATAATAATAAATAATTATTATTATTTATTTTTATTTTATTTTATTTTATTTTTTGAGGGTGTAATGATGATGATGGTTATGATTTGACAAACAATTTATGAAAGTATTAAGAAACGGAAATTAGTAAAACGATTTATGAAAGTATCAAGAATCGGGAATTAGTAAAATGATTTTATAATTCTTTAAAGGCTGAACACGAGTATACTCAAACAAGGGTTTCGCGTTTCGGTACGTTTTAATTGATCGGATGTGACTTCTGAAAACCACAAACGATCAATTAAACATTACGAAACGCGTCAAACAGAGACCAGAAGTCCAGCACTTCAATTAGACATGCAAAAATCGTGTTTTGAAAAAGGTATCGACTGTATAGTCGGAGCACCACGCACAATGATTCATGAAAGTTGAACAAACTCGGATGTTTCAACCAAAACACACAAACGAGCAATAAACGACCCGTAACGCCTCAAACGAATTTTGTTGTATTGGGAACAACTAAAAACATTTTAAAATGAATTAAAATTATTTTTTTAATCAATAACAAGTATTTAAAATGAATTAAAATCGCTTTGGCCTTTTTTAAAAAAAAATAATAACTTGTTTTAATTCATTTTAAATACTTGTTATTGATTAAAAAAATAATTTTAATTCATTTTAAACTATTTTTAGTTGTTCCCAATACAAAAAAAATCGTTTGAGGCATTACGGGTCGTTTATTGCTCGTTTGTGTGTTTTGGTTGAAACATCCGAGTTTGTACAACTTTCATGAATCATTGTACGTGGTGCTCCGACTATACAGTCGATACCCATATTTTTTCAAAACACGATTTTTGCATGTCTAATCGACATGCTGGACTTCTGGTCTCTGTTTGACGCGTTTCGTAATGTTTAATTAATCGTTTGTGGTTTTCAAAAGTCACATCCTATCAATTAAAACGTACCGAAATCGTTTTACTAATTTTCGATTCTTGATACTTTCATAAATCTTTTGTCAAATCATAACCATCATCATAATTACACCCTCAAAACAGAAATAAAATAACAATAAATAAAATAATAATAATAAATCATTGCTCCAACATAACTTGCACTAGCTTGAGATATGAGTTTGATTAGCTTAAATCTCTCTGATCCATGGTATCCACTAACCGATCAAACAACGAGATCCATATTTTCAGACGTTAGGGTTTGATAAACACAATACTTATTATTGAAAAGCAACAAAAACAAAACTGGAACCTTAAATTGTACGGTGATGTAAAGAGAGGCCTATTAGGAGTGCCATGGACGAAGATCGTCGGTTTGCTGTAGTCGATGATGGCGCAGAGGTTAGCGTGAAGTTGAAATTTTGAATGATGTTCGTCAGTTTGCTCTCTATATACTAATTCATAACAGAGGTAGGAAAGTATTCATATATAAAAAACATTAAACAGACACTATTCAACGAAATGTATCTACTCACAGTGACATCGAACACTTTATATGAGTTTTAAGCGAATCAAACTCATATCTCAAGCCGATGCAAGTTATGTTAGTGATATTTGTCATCTTCTTCTAGGAGATTCATGAAGATATTCATCAAGACCTTTGCAGAGGGTCACTATTCATATATAAAGAACATTAAGTAACCAATTGCCAAAGGGTCACTATTCATCAGACTTTCCAACCACTACGAAATTTATCTACTCATAGTGGCATCGAACACTTTATATGAGTTTGATTAGCTTGAATCTCTCTGATCCATGGTATCCACTAACCGTAACGATCATTACAGTTATTTGAAATGTTCCTGATCATTAAAGTAACGATCGCTTTACAATGTCGAAAACAACTATCATCACTCTGTATGGGTTGCTTGTTAGCGCCGATCCTATTGTCGATTTATTTCCACAATCATTGCTCCAACATAATTTGCACCGGCTTGAGATATGAGTTTGATTAGCTTAAATCTCTCTGATCCATGGTATCCACTAACCGTAGCGATTATCGAAAGATTTATTTTAGGAATTGTTTGAGAATATATTTTCCGATCAAAGGATCCATATCTGAACAATTATTTGGAATGTTCCTAATCATTACAGCAACGATCGCTTTACATTACCGAAAACGACTATCATCACTCGATTTCTTTCGACAACCAGTATAACGAACTCTGTATGGGTTGCTTGTTAGCGTCGATCCTACTGTCGATTTCTTTCGACAACCAGTACAGCTGAAATATTATATTACAATAATATTACCTTGAGCAAAAAGTTGTGTTTGAAGTCTTGTTCTTTTGGTTTACATTTTGTTAGGACTTTAAACAGAGAAGATGAAGGGTTAGTTATCACACTGCACTTCAAGTAGAAGAAGATGAAGAAGAAATAAATGAAGTCTATTAATAGAGGTTAGTAGGTTACTCATTATTGCCGGGATGCAAATCGTGATGTGATGGATTTTTATAATTTTAAATTATTATAATTATTTAAATTATTATTATATTTGCAACCTAGTTCCTTTCTACCAGGTTGCAAAGGAACTTCAGGTCAGCCAGACGTTTGTCAAAGGCAAGTGTGAAGATCATAGGAAGAAGATCAGAGCTCCTAAAGCAAGTGTGAAGATCAAGATCAAGAAGAACAATGCTCCAACATAACTTGCACCGGCTTGAGATATGAGTTTGATTAGCTTAAATCTCTCTGATCAATGGGAGGGTAAACAATATCGTCGATCCGACTGTTTGATCAAACAAATTTTCAGGCAAGCAAGTAAAATTCAATTGTTGTCGGAGACATATCTGTCAACGATGAAGGCAACATACTTGAAATCAATGGGAAGGTAAACAATCCCTGCTCCTGGATCTTGGATTTACATTTTCCAAAGGTCTTGATGAATATCTTCATGGATCTCCTTGATCTACGCATAAGTATGAGAGTAGATTTCCCTATGAGGGTGACTAACAAAAGAGATGGTCTTTCTGATAAATGTATTATTCACAAATACATTTGTTTAACTGTTTTAGCAACTTCCATAAGAACTCTCCGTTTTTCAAACACGGTCATTTGTATGGTATTAGGGGTTGGAAACTTTGAAGACCAATGACCCTCTGGCAATTTGATCGATATCATCCATCGCTATTTTCAAATGTTCGGGCAAGCAAGTAAAATTCAGTTGTTGTCAGAGAGATATCTATCAACGATGAAGGCAACATACTTGAAATCAATGGGAAGGTAAAATTCAGTTGTTGTCGGAGAGATATCTGCCAACGATGGGAAGGTAAACAAAATCGCTGATCCGACTGTTTGATTTAAAGGCTGAACAAGAGTATAATCAAACTATCAAGAATCGAAAATTAGTAAAACAAACGTTCAGGCCAAGCAAGTAAAATTCAGTTGTTGTCGGAAAGATATCTGTCAACGATGAAGGCAACATACTTGAAATCAATGAGAAGGTGAACAATTCCTGCTCATCATGAGGAATATCTAGCTCATCCTGGATATTAAATTTACATTGTTCATCCAGGCAATGTAACATTCAGTTGTTTTGGATGAACAGTTGTTTTTAGTTGTTTTGGATAAACAGTTGTTTTTAGTTGTTCCCAATCCAACTGTTCATGCAAGCAAGTAATACTCAGTTGTTGGACATCATAAGCAAAAAGGTAGAACACACCACTAGACGACTGCTCAATTCCAAAACAACTGTTCATCCAAACAAGTAGAATTCAGTTGTTGGACATTGTAATCGGGTACGGAGCAAGTTGTTGTCGGAGATATATCTGTCAAAGCTAGGCGCTTTGGATCAAAATATCAACTTTTTTTTGCCACCTCGTATGATTTGACCCGAAGCACCTAGCTTTGCCCAACAACCATGGTAACATTCAGTTGTTGTCGGAGAGATATCTGTCAACGATGAAGGCAAACATACTTGAAATCAATGGGAAGGTAAAATTCAGTTGTTGTCGGAGAGATATCTGTCAACGATGAAGGCAAACATACTTGAAATCAATGGGATGGTAAAATTCAGTTGTTGTCGGAGAGATATCTGTCAACGATGAAGGCAACATACTTGAAATCAATGGGAAGGTAAACAATTCCTGTTCATCATGAGGAATATCTAGCTCCCTCTTTAATGTTGTTTATAATTAAAAGGAACTAGGTTGCAAAGGAACTTCATGTCAGCCAGACGTTTGTCAAAAGAATTTTGTACTATGCATTCTCACATGAACATCCAACAACCATGGTAAAATTCAGTTGTTGTCGGAGAGATATCTGTTAACGATGAAGGCAACATACTTGAAATCAATGGGAAGGTATTATCATCATCATCCACAATGTTCTTACCTAGAGCTACCAACCATCCGGTTGTTTCATGTTGCCTTCATCGTTGACAGATATGTCTCCGACAACAACTTGCTCTGGATCATTCGTTAAATTAATGAGATTTGGTGTTGGATCATAAGCAAAAAGGTAGACCACACCACTGTGAGTAGATAAATTTCGTAGTAGTTGGAAAGTCTGATGAATAGTGACCCTTTGGCAATTGGTTACTTAATGTTCTTTATATATGAATAATGACCCTCTGCAAAGGTCTTGATGAATATCTTCATGAATCTCCTAGAAGTGTCATCTTAAAGGCTGAAAACTCTGAAGACCAATGACCCTTTGGCAATTTGATCGATATCATCCATCCCTATTTTCAAGGACAACACCATTAAACATCAAGTCGATACAAGTTGATGGTTATTATTTTGTTTTATTATTTTTATAACTTTTTTACAATAATTATATTAAAAAATAAAAAATAAATAAAAAACCAATTCAAAACACCAAAAATACCCCAAAAATAAAAGCTGGATTCGAAGCGCCTCGCTTTGGCCAAAGCGAGGCACCTGGGGTCAAAATCAGAATTACTTAACCTCGAACCGAGGTAGTTAAAAAAGTAACCATAGTGTCTCGCTTAGACCAAAGCGAGACGCTTTGAGAGGGGTGAGAATAGAAGTGGAGGATTTTAATATAACATCCCTTATATATATATATGGATCCAATACTCGTTAGATAATCTATGTTGGAAAATATGTGAGAATATATATGGCATTTAATAACAAATCCCTTGTGGTTGGCTTGCATACAGTTTTGAAGTTCTAGTGTCATCCTTATGGACAACAAGAAAAATAATTAATGATATAAAAACAATTGATACCCTAATACATTCAACTATAAATTATTTGTGAAACAATGATTTCAAAACTAGCAAATAGATAGTAACTTATATTTTTGAGGTTCGTCATCAAAGATGCAACGATAAGCCTAAAATGAACACAATAGATAGTTGACCGGTGATTCAGGCTTGATGATAACAAATTAAAGGGAAAAGACAGCACGGTATGTTGTTAATTAATGAAAAACTAATCGACTTCTAAATACTTTTATATCTGCACTTTACAGGATGTGGGACAGAGCCGGCTCAAGCCCAAGCCCAAGCCAAATGAGGCTAAGGCTTTTATAGGCCACAATTTTTGTTTCTGAACGCTGAACTAGGTTGTGCAAGGATGGGTAGGGATCCAGATTTCAGAAACTGGGATATGCAAAAAACATTAAACCTATGTACTATCACCAAATTCTTCATGTTACCATTGAGGGACGGGGAGTGCAAGTGTGCAACAACCAACAAGTTTTTTTTCCCTAAAAAGGTATCAGATTTGAACTTCGCTATAGGCAACCTAAATGGTTGAGCCGATCTGAATTTGGGAGATGGGAGGCTCACCTTACATCCATTTGGGATGCATATCATGATATAATGAGTAGAGTTGAAGAGTCAACTGAGAAAGAAAGGTAATTAAGAATGAGAGAAAAAAAATCAATAAGGAATGTAACATCATGGTGAGTTTTAATAAAATGTAAAATGTGGTTATTTAAAAGATGGCTATGCTACTATGTTTTATAAAGTTCACTTGAAAGCTTTTTTATGTATAAACTAACATAAAAATATGTATTGACTCGTAAAATGAATTTTTTTATATTTTTGCAAAAACAATATAAAACATCAAACTTGTCACCATAATGACCCGGTGGTTCAACGCGTGGTCATAGGCAATAAGTTTCTGCACTCACGAAATATTCATAAACACAAATGGTCGACACGATTTAAAAAGAGAATATGATTTTGAAACAAAATCATTAGACAAAACGAATCTGTATTATTCTGTAGTTAGAAGTTAAGAACTACAAGCCTCAAATAGAAAATGACATACATGTATACAATCCAATACAAGTTCAATGACTTTGGGATTCTTGGTTTCAAATGCAAGTCGAAGTAGAGTAAGTACGATTTCTGACTCAGCTCCTTCCAAAGAATGACCAACATTAGCCAAGGTCTTTGTGATACTTCCACCCGAGTCCACTTCAGTTTTTGCATTCCCATCATCACTGTCACAAAAGCTCCATTTTGATAAACTAAATCAATATTATTTGCTTTCTTGTTGTAACCGAAACCACAACCTTACATAACCTTTAAACAACAACCATACCCAGTAGATCCCACAAATGGCATAGCTATTCGTAGGGTCTGGGGAGGGTGGGATGTAGGCAAACCTTACCTCTACCCAAAAGGGCAGAGAGGCTGCTTCCAGAGAGACCCTCGGTTCAAAACAAACAATAAGAAACAAACTAGACTAGCAATACAACGGTATAGTAACATAACAGGTGGTGGCAGGAAAGCAAAGTAAAATATAGATATGCATCGTGAGACATAGTAATATATACACAAGTGTACCATCATAAACATTTATCTAGCAGTTAAAGGGTTTTCCTAAGCAAAGACCCCCTAGAGTGTAGTAAACTACACTTAACACAAAGAAAGGACCCAATTTTGTCCTCCTTAAAAGTCTTTAACCTTAATCCTACGTCTCCATGAACTTCTATCATGAACCATGTCCTCAGAAAGGTGCAGATCTAGTATATCCTGCCTAATTCGCTCATCCCAGGTCAAATTAGGTCTTCCCCTACCTCTCTTCCCCTCCACAATGAGGGTCTCCACTGCTCTAACTGGCTCCGACGTCAACCTCCTCTTCACGTGACCAAACCATCTCAATCTCCCCTCCTTCATTTTACCCGCTTTAAGATCCAGTAAATATAAAACATAATAAATGAATAATTGAGTTAGGAGAGTTGTATGGTTTAAGAGGGAAGGTGAAAGGATTTAAGAGTATTAAGGGAATGGGATTTTACTTTGTACCTAAAAAAAACAAAAAATTACTATAATAACCTTCTAAGTGTTTTAATTGTCACAACTATCCCTATAATACCTTTAAATTTCTTTTTTAAGTATGTTGTACAGATTGCTTCTTAAGTTGAACGGAAATGAAAATGACTAAGTTGGCCATCGCTCCTCATTAATCAGATAATATAGATTATTGCTATTATTAATGTTGTTGGTTTTAACTAAACTTAAGTATTAAGTAACACGGACTATTTTCTATTATGTTTAATATAATAACTAAGATGTTATATATTTTGGACAAATAAAGGTGACATTTTTGAATGAAATGAAGGCATTATTGGTTGAAGTTGTTACTTTCGAATTCAATAAACCTTTTAGCAGCTTTTGCTTTCGGTTTTCGTAACCCTTTATTTTCCTCTATACTACTTTATTTTAACTTAATAATAACTAGTTTATACCTCGGGAGTGTCCTGAGTTGAGAAATCTAAGTAAAGTGAATAAAATTAGAAGTATTTAAACAATAAAAATGGCATCTGCCAATATATGATTAATGAATATTATTATTATTATTATTATTATTATTATTAATTTAAACAAATCTTTGACATAAGTTATCATATTCTAATATAAAAAAAATGGTAATTGGGTCGGGTATCACCTAATCCCAGGCCCGACCCAAACCCACAATTTTTTTTAAACTAATTCCAAACCTGACACAATACCTGTCGGGTTACAAAAAATAGTCGTTTTTTTCTTCGTTTTTTATATAGCACTATGGTACTCGTTGGAAAGATAATAAAACGCTCGTTAATTTGGTGTAATTTTTTTTCTTTAAAAAATCTCGTATATAAAAGATATTAACATTTAAAAGTTATGAGAGGAAACATGAGAGAGAAAATAATAAAGTTATAATATTTACATTTAGTAGATTAGGTATTTAATAGATTATGTTAAATCATATTTAAACTATATTTATTCGTTTTTTTTATAATTGGTCTAGAGTTGTCACATCACATCCTATGTGGCATCTCTCAAAAGAGAGATTACATAATATCATGACATGTCATTAAAAATGTTTTGGTTTATTATAGATATAGATATAGATAAGAGTTAATTACCAAAACAGTCCCTGACTTTTGGGTCAATATGCCTGTCCAGCCTAATCTTTTAAAAATTCCTTGAACACTCCCTGGTCTTCAAGAAAACAGAGCAATTCAGTCCGACCACTTAACCCAGTTAGATTTTCTTAGTTAAGTCATGGGCATTTTCATCCAATCGTAACCAGCTCCATTTCTTCTTCCCTGGTGACTTCCCCATCTATGTATATCTTTCAATCTTTTTATTTCTATCTACAGAACACCACCATCACGATTGAATCCATTTTCTCCCCCAATTCACTATAAACCCTAAATACGATTGAATCCATTTTCTCCTCCAATTCGTTTATAAACCCTCCACAGCAGGTCGTCTTCTTCTTATTATTATTTACTGTGTAGGTATGTATGTCATCACTGACACTGATTTAGGGTTTGATTTACTGTATTCCATAATGGTGCAGGTGCAAACATCCGGTTGTTATGATGACTGACAAACCTTTCAGTTACAGTTCTGATGTTGATGACTCTGATAGTTTGACTAATGATGATCAAACTGGAGATCCAACTTTTAATCTTGGTCAAGCCTTTAGATATAAGATGATTTCAAGACACGTGTTAAAAACCATGTCGTGTTTGACAGGAGGCTAGTGATTGACTGGAATGACAATGTCACCTTTCGTGTGGTGTGTAAGGGTATCAGTCCCCAAATGACTAGATGTGACTGGGTTTTGAACATTGAAAGGGACAAATCTAAAGGTGCATGATGTCCCGGGAGAGTGAGATGACTTACTAGGATAGAGCGAGCCAAAGGGAATCAATAGTAGAGTAGACAGGTCTTCCCCGCCAATAGATGTACCCATCGATACAATAGACCAATAGAAGAGACAGCCAAGCCAGTAGAGCCTATGCTAGATATAGGCCATTCCTCTCCCTCTGTCATTCCTCTTCCATCATGAAAAACAGTCCAGTTGCAGCTATCTATCAATCGATACAATAGAAGGGCCAGTCAATACTAGACAGGAACGAGCAATCTACTCAATCGGCTGACTAACCTTCAAAATACCTGCTTTTATGCCTTATTTACAGTACAGGGCTTCATCTTGCACATGGACCACAAATGTCAGCTAATGAGGGATGTTAGGTTATGGTATGCTCAGAGGAAGGAGAGCAAGAGAACTTGCAACAGGAAGATGAAGAAAGACAATGGCCCTTCTAGTTAGTAGTTTATGTACTGGGTTTAAATGTTGACTTTGTTAGAATCTTTTGTATTCGGATATGTTGACTTTGCAGTTTTAAATGTTAACTTTGTTAGAATCTTTTAAATGTTATGGATATGTTGTGTGTCTATGTAGTTTTGTATGTTGACTTTGTGTGTTGTGGATATGCTGTGTGTCAATTACTGACCCATACCCATTTGGAAGTCAACTGCAGGTCCAACCCATTTGGAAGTCAACTGCAATTTTGTATGATGTGTTAACTGCTTTATGGTGTGTGTGTGTTTGCAGTTTTGTATGTTGTGTGTTAACTGCAGGTCCAGCCCATATTTGCACACATATATGCAGACAAATATTCAGGCTCTGTTTGACCCATTTGGAAGCACACTTTTGCATATTATGTGTGTATATGCAGCCTCTGTATGACCCATTTGGGTGGATCAAGTCAATTGCACATTTGTCATGGGTCATTAGAAACTTCAAATGGGTCATGGGTCATCAGGAATGACATATATATATATATGCACTAAAGTAAATGGGTCAACTACTGATATGCACTCATATAGCCAAACCACAATTTACACATATTTATAACCAAACCACATTTTACATACAAAAAGCATGAAGTTCAAGCCATCAGTTTACATACCACGTCAACTTACCATTGTTTATCATACCAAAAAACTGAACAACTATGATCTTAACCTACTAACACTTACATACCACATCAACTTACCATTGTTTATCATACCAAAAGACTTAACAGCTATGATCTTAACCTACTAACACACCTACCTACTTCCAATGACAGTCATCATCCGAATAGTAGGGTGAATATAATGGATCATACTCCGCTTCACATGGATCATGGTACCACTCATCATAATCTGTGTCTGTGCTGCGATAATCAAATGCCTGCTTCAACACATCTGGATCAATATCTGGAATCGGGTCATCATGCTCAACCTCCTTCTTAATCTGCTCAAAAGGATCATTCTTAACCTTCTCAAAAGGATTATCCTCAACCTGCTCATGCCAAAGCTAATGAAAGACAAGTCTGTTTTTAAATGCATCATAGTCAGGATCAATATGCTCAACATATATATCAATTGATTTCTCAGTTTCAAGAATCTTGTTCAACACGCGCACATTACTGTCATTTAACAGTGGTCTTAAACCCAGTCCCAAGTCTTCACTGGGCAGCCTATAGAAAAACCTAAAGTCGTCATCCTGATAGTAACCAAGTTCCACAAGCATGTCACACAAGGTGATTATAGAGAAATAATCAGAGTTCACCTCATCAATGTAGTTAACCTTCCCATTAACGTACATAACATTTACTTATGTTGGATCAGTAAACTCCCCACCATGATGAATTTTAATTGAAAACCTTTCGGTAGAGTGACCTGCATTGTTGATTGTTAACCAAAATTTCAGCTTGCATATTATGATCAATAACAATCCTTATAACAAAGCCAGTAGCATAGCATCAAACGAACAGTATCAAGCTTTATCCCATTATACATAATTCTATTATACCATAAGAACATAAGAACAGTAGCAAGCTTTGCAACACACGAAAAGATATTTCAGATTACACTAACTTTGGATTACCAAATCAAACAAATTACTAAAACCCACGAAAACATAAGAACAGTAGCAAGCTTTATAACAAATTTCAGATTACACTAACTTTGGATTACCAAATCAAACAAATTACTAAAACCCAAATCAAACAGATTACCAGATGAGTAAGATGTGCATCGGTTGACTTACCGTATTGTTATTCAAGATTGACTCTGTCTTCCCCAATTCGTACAAACCATTGTGTCATCTTCCTCTTATTACGTTGCTGAATTTCCATTTGTGTGTGTGTGTGTGGAGGGAAATCAGAGAAGTGTGGAAGTGGAGGGAAAAAATGGAGGGAAAAAGCTTATAAAGGAGAAGGGAGAGTGAAATGGGGCTGGTTATAAATTTTTAGACGATTAGACGAAAATGCCCATAACTTAACTGAGAAAATCTAACTGGGTTAAGTGGTCAGACTGAATTGCCCTATTTTCTTGAAGATCACAGACTGTTCAAGCAATTTTTAAAAGATGGGGCTGGACAGGCATATTGGCCCAAAAGTCAGAGACTGTTTTGGTAATTTACTCTAATAATAATTATTATTTTAAAAACTCAACATTTAACGGAAATTTTAATCTACACTATATAATAAAAGAAAACACATGAGGGACACATGACACTCCCTCATGAATTTTCTCATTTTATTATTTAATTTAATACAATAAATTCAAATTTAATTATAATAATTGATTTGCAAAAGCATGTTATAAATTTAAATAGTCAAGTTTTTTTGTGAGACTTTCATGTTGTTCAAAACAAATAAATAAAATATATTCTATGTTTTTTGTAAATCAATTAATATAATTATATTATAATTCAAAATTAGAAATAAATTATTAGACATAATTTGAAAATGTTTATGAACTAGCAAAAGTAATCTTTATTAAAAATTATTTATTTTTTTAAGATAGCGTATTTATGTGTTATTAAATTTAAATCGTGTACCCTAAAAACGTGTTTTTAATATGTGGTCTTTCACTCTAAGTTTAAAACTATATTTCTTACAATATTCTGAACAAACAAAATAAAACAAATCAATTCACATTAATTCAATATTTGATTTAATACAAAACTAAATATGTTTGGCTATTTTCGTATTATAATACCTTCATATATAAAATACATTTTATATATGAAAAATCATTATTTGAAATCTTTATTGACTTTGTTTTTTCAAGTTACTTCAATAGATAAATGCAATATCTAAACAGTCTTTTCATTACTAATTCGTTTAAATCTTTATTTCCATGCTATTAGTTCACACATTTTTTTTTTATAATACAGTAAAATTGAACCAATAAATGTCATTATGTTTAAGGACCTTGATTTTAGAAAAAAAATGATTATGCACTCAAGGTTAGAAATAGTTTGGCTTTGGAATAAACTTGATGTCAAATTCCAAATTGAACAATACTCGATTGGGATGGTTTAACGGATGAGGAGATACTTTTAAATTAATTTCATTTTTTTATATCATTGTCTAAACAGATTTACCTTTATTACTTTTTTATTTTTTTTTTGTTTTGTTGTACATATAGTCTTATAAGGTAATAGCCACGGTATGGAAGATATATTTTGGAATGTTTGAAAAAAGTTTTATGTGAATAAAAATGTTTTTTACAATAAATCATTTAGGGGCTGATGAATATTTAATATTTTTTCGGTTGTAAAGACAACTTTTTTATTTTAAATAAAATATGTAATCTAATTTTTCTTAATTATATTTTAAATATATATATATATATATATAATATAATTTAAATTGTTCAACCCGTGTATTACACGAGTACATAACCTAGTTTTTAAATAATATAAAACTTCCTTTTAAAGATTTCAAAGCAAATGTTATTTTAGTTTCTAAAATATACTACTTGTAATCTAGCTAATGAATTTCTAAGCAGGTAAGATTTAAGAAGGATTTGTCAGTATGTATTTCAAAAATACTATTTCTTCCGTATAGAATTTAATAATTGAGTCTTTTTTTTTTTTTTTTTTGAACTACAAACTTTTTTTAAGACCTTTATTTTCACTTTTACTTTAATTTGTAATTGCAAGATTTAAAACCATATCCCTACATTTGAGTCAATTGTATGTTTACATTTAAACATAATGGTTTGTAGTTTTTTTTCCTGCTATCTATATTTGTGACATTCAAATAAAGAACAAAAGAAGATATAAAATAAAATAGCTACTTAATTAATCTTAGTCCTAAAATTTTAGACTTAATAGCCAAAATCGTCCTTGAGGTTTGGTCATTTTTGCCACATCAGTCTAAAACCTAAATCTTTTACATCTGAGTTCTTCTGTTTTACTTTTTTTTTTTGCTAAATTCGTCCCTGACATTAACTCAGTTAAATATTATCGTTAAGTTGGGGGGTATTTCTGTCTTTTTGCCTACCCAGTTATTTTTTTAATATTTTTTCTAATTAGTGGGACCCACCTCCCCCACCTTCTTCTACCTCCCAACCTACACACACTCTCCATCTCCACCACCTTCAGACCACCCACCACCGCCACCACCACCTTCTTCTACCTCACCGACCCTCCCCCTTTCTCTTTCTGGAAACTACTCTGCCACCAATTCCTTAAACACATATTCATATGCAGTAACCCATGGGAGGTCGAAGAACGGCGATCGTTTCACCGGGTGTTATGGGGGTCGTCGATACGACAAATCCCTTACCCGGATTCACGACTCGTGCTTTCAACGATTGTATAGACCAAATTAGCATATGCAGAACAAAAGAGCACATACCTAGTGGCCGATTGCCCCTAAATCAGTATATTCTTGTTTGTCGGTATCAAATAAGACAAAGTAGAAGATATAAGCGGCTTATTTGGGTTTGCTTTGAGATGTATGCATAATTGCATACAAATTAAGTTTGTGTTTAAAAAAGGAAAAAGCAATTAACAGAGGAGTCGTAACCCACTGCCCAACCTTCTTCACTCCATTCCTTTAAAACCTTCTTCACCCGTGACCTGTAAATTCTAACCTAACCCTAACCCCTTCGGCAGCGGTGCTCTCAAGTTTAAAACAGTCCCACCATTACCGTCACAGAACTCTATCGTGCCGTCAACTAGTCAGTACCTCCGACCACCTTGAGATGGCGGCACCAGTTAATACTTGCAAAAGCATTCGAATTAATAGCTGATATACGTTAAAATACACATATAAAAGTCCCCGTTTAACTCCCATTTTCACACGTTTTTGACCTTATACACGAGGAATTGGTACTTATTTGGGTATCTTTACGATTTCAGGTCTTAAACGATGTCCCGGAAGCAAACCCGAAGAAAACAAGGATTTCGGCCCTTTATCAGGAGAACATAATGCTGCAACTTTTGCGCAGCAGCTGTTTGGATCACTTTTACCCCTTCTAAAACCCAAAATCCGACTTTGACTTTCAAATAAGAATTATTCTACGCTCCGAGAGCTTTCCATACATATAAAGAACACCTCCTAACGATTTTTCTACGATTTTATATGTAATTTTAAAGATCGTGCTGTCGGACTGTTCCCTGTGAGCGGCCGCTCACTCTCTGTGAGCGGCCGCTCGCTCCTCCAGATCTTTTTGGCAACCTTCTGGAACCTCTACGTCATGCACAGACCACTTGCTCACCTTTTTGTAAAGTGAGCGGCCGCTCACAGCCTCCGAGCGGCCGCTCACAGGGCCTGTTCAGCTATAAAACTCCCATTCAGCCTCTGTTCGAAGTATTGGGTTTTGGAGAGGCGATTTCTGGACCAAAGGAGCTGCTGGAAGGCCGTTTAACAAGCTCGGGAATCCATCCGATCCACCCTTCATCATCCAATCAATCTCTTTAGCAATCTTATGGTTTGATCCTTTAAGCTTTCTTAGATCCAAATCTGATTTTGTTTGCTATTTTGATGTTATTTTAGTTAATCGTACGCCTACGGGCAAGAACATTAGTATTAGTTAGTAGTTAAAACAATCGTTTGTGTGAAATCAAGTTTTGTATAAATTTGGCGTTTTTCATGTTTGAATCTTGATGATCATAATGCAACCTTGTTTCATTGTTGATAGATTTGTAGTTGTGTTCGGATGACTTTGATGATTATCGAATGTGTTAGGCGGATTACTTGTTGAAGAAACCGTCCGTTTAATCGTCCGGTAGTAAACTAGTTAACTTGTTAATAAAGTTTACACCATGAAACTGTAACAGGGTATTGGTTTGGTTAAAGTCACTCGGATAATGATTATAAATGTTTACCGGCACGTAAAAGAGTTTAAAAAGCTTAATGGTGTTGTTACTAATCTTTGACACGGTTAATGATCTTTGTTAGTTATTTTAGTGAAAATGGCGATCTTAGTAGATTTATGTTCAAAGTTAGTAAAATGGAATAGGTTGTGAAATGCTCTACTTTATGCTAGTTTAGGTGGTCGTATTGTGTATTCGATATTGCTTTCCTTAACTAGAGCGGTTGAGGACTCCCGAAAGGTGATACTAACCTATCTTTAAAGATTCTCATGAGATCATATCAGCTGCGCGCTAATAAACGACTTGAGGTGGTTAACGTGTGTATTCGTGTTAGCTTTCCGTATAGTTGTCATGTTAGGATGCCCGAAAGGGACACTAACTGTCGGAAAATGGGAATGTTGATCACGCC
This sequence comes from Ambrosia trifida, assembly GCA_028751855.1. Lineage (NCBI taxonomy): Eukaryota > Viridiplantae > Streptophyta > Magnoliopsida > Asterales > Asteraceae > Ambrosia > Ambrosia trifida. The sequence goes on along the minus strand of CM054123.1, from coordinate 97,680,186 downwards.
TTTATTTCTTATATAGATGACATGCTAGGATTGGCGTATTATAGTTTATATAGTTATATTTTCTATTTGGAGTCGTACTTAAGTTATTTACATGTGTTAGAATTAATTTAGCTACAAACAAACTCAACTTATCTTTTCCTACTGGTAAATCGGGGACAGAGTTTTAGTACTATTGCTCCGCGCGCGTCCATGGATCGATATCTGATTCTTATCTGTACGTTACTACATATATGACAGGGTACACTTGCCCTATTGTGTGTGTTTTAATATTAAGGTCTAAACCATTTTTATAAATATTAAAGCAAAACGTGTGTTATTTCATCGCTAAATTATGCGTACTAGCGCGCACGTCAATAGCCTTTAAGATGACACTGGCTGTGAAATACTTGCAAAAGCAGAGTTTTGAATCCAGGAGGAAGTGTTAAAGATAGTTGTTGTTAAAATAATTGAGGAGGCCTTGGAATCTGGAAAACATGGAGATGTTTTAGATGATGATGATGTTTTAGGCACTGTTTGTTTTTTCTGCAGGAAAAGGTTTGCAGTCTGCGGACCACATTTGCAGACATCTGCAGGAGAAGAGGTGGACCAAAGGTCTTCAGTCTGCAAAAAGAAGACTGTTTGCTTGTTAATGTATGCAGGCTGCTGAAATAAACTTATTTTTTACAGTAGTCTGGTGGTAGACAGTGGTGGTGGTGGGCCGTGGTGGTGGGTGGTGGTGGTGGACGGTGGTTGTGGTGGGTGGTGGTGGTGGATGGTGGTGGTGGATGGTGGTGGATACTAGTGGTGGATGATGGTGGTGGACCATGGTGGTGGTGGACCGTGGTAGGTGGTGGACCGTGGACGGTGGTGGACCGTGGACGGTGGTGGTGGTGGACCGTGGTGGTGGTAGACCGTGGTGGTGGTGGTGGACGGTGGTGGTGGCGGATGGTGGTGAACGGTGGTGGTGGTGGACCGTGGTGGTGGTGGTAGACGGTGGTGGTGGACAGTGGTGGTGGTGGTGGACGGTAGTGGGTGGTGGGTGAGGAGAAGAAAAGAGGAGAAGATTCTTTGAAGACCTTAGAAGACCTTGAAGCAAGTCTGCACCAAAAATAGGTCAGGAAGACATTTTTGAGTGAAAGGTCTTCCAAAAAACAATTTGCAAACCCCAAAGGTCTACGCGACGCAGACAAAAAATATCAGAAGTGCTCCTGAGAAAAAACAAACAGCCCCTAAGTTTATGCAATTATCGTCGATGTTTATTTAAACCTCATTTCGTAAGAATTTTTTTTCTTTTTGTTGGCACAATCTTTAACTCTACTAATGCTTTTCAACCGGCACAATCTTTAACTCTACTAATGCTTTTCAACCCTGAGGTATTTTGGCTAGGGCTGCAAACGAACCGAACGAACATGAACAAGGTCTTGTTCGTGTTCGTTTGTTAAGGAAATTATGTGTTCACGAACAGTTCATGAACACTTACCGAACGAATTTTTTTGTTCGTGTTCGTTTGTTAAGAAAACACTTGTGTTCGTGTTCATTTGTGTTCGTTTGTTAATTTTGTTCATGAACGCACACGAACACAAACACATGCTCATGAACGGAAACAAACACAAAGTGACACATATTAACTTTCGAATAAGATCGAATTCACATATATTAAGAAATTAACTAGATCCACCCAATATAACCTAATTATACAAAAATACTTAGTACTTAACATAATATTGGTAAACATAATTAAGTAGTGTCTCAAATAAACTAAGCTCGCATCTTAAAGTTGAAGTCTCCATTATTTATTTATTTAAACTTGAACTTTTCATTAATGATTTATTTAATGATTATACTAAAAGCAGGGTTTATTCATATCATATATACCCATAAATTTACCTCATATAAAGTATTTATTTGGGTAAAAGAAATAAAAATAAAAGGATATAGAAAAATATAAAATTTAAAAACTCTATTAAACTATCGAACACAAACGAACACGTTACCGAACGTTCACGAACATAAACGAACGAACGATGCCTCTGTTCATGTTCGTTCGTTTAACTAAACGAACGGAAATTTTTGTTCGTGTTCATTCATTTATTAAACGAATGAACACAAACGAAACGAACTTCCCGCCAAACGGTTGATAATAATTCGTTTAAGTGAAATGAGATCATATACACATATAGAGAGGGAAGTGGAAAATAAAAATTGAAAAAGTTTAAAGTGGCCTGGAGCATTAAAGGGGTCCAATAGAAGATAGTGTAAGTGGGATGCTGGTTTTAATTTGACTAAAAAACAAAGTGCATGGGTGTCATGTGGGATTATTTTTTTATTAATATAAATCAATAAATTAACAACTAAATATTAATCAATTTTTCTCCGCCAATCCATACCCAAGATCTTCGACCTATATAGGGATGAGTAAACTTGTTCAAGTTGGTAAACTTAAGATGACATGTGAAAAGTCATGTGCTTTAACTCTCAAATGTCATATAAATCTTTTCTAATTTACTCTTCAATGCATTAAGATACTTGTATCATGTAACCCAAAGAAATCATTTCATCCCTCTTTAATTTCATCCCTCTTTATTATAATTTCTTCCCTCTTTATTATTATTACACTAGATTATACCCATGGAACCTCCCGGGGTTGAGAAATCTAATATGACATATTAATCTTACATATAAAATAGAATGACATGCTTTACAGATACATGCAGGAAAGCTTCGGGTAGCACCTAACCTAAAACAATTAAAAATGTATCTCTAATGTTAACGCCTAACCTTAAACAATGTATAACTCTAATATTAATATCTAACCTAAAACAATGCATAACTTCAATGCTAACGCATGTTGAAAATAGAATTCATATTTACCGAAACATAATTAGTGACTTGCCTATACATGATTAATGATTTACCTGAACACTTTGTGTTTTTTTTCCTGTATGAACAAAACCCTACAAAAAAAATAGTCGTTTTTCTCCGTTTTTTATATAACACTATGGTACTCGTTGGAAAGATAATAAAACGCTCGTTAATTTGGCGTAATTTTTTTCTTTAAAAAATCTCGTATATAAAAGATATTAACATTTAAAAATTGTGGGAGGAAACATAAGAGATAAGAGAGAAAAATCCAATTTTGTTTTTAAATTTTTTTCCCTAAAATATCTCAATACCACATGGATGACACATGACACACTCAAGGAGGAGAATGCCTCTTTGAATGTCATGTTATTAAAATGGCTTTGGTTTATTATATGTATAGATTATAAAGGGGGAGTCATGGGTAAAAAAGTCCAAAATGTCAAAGTTAAGATGACAACTTAAAAGTCACAAGTGTAATTCTCTAAACTTTACCACTTTTCTTCCTTTTATGCCTCTTGTGTACAACCTTTTATGGCAATAGTACAAAATACTAATCCAATGCATCCCAACTTGTGTTTTTGAAACCGTCTCCTACCTTTAAGTTACTATTGAATGCTATAACCGTCATACATGAGAAAAGTTTCATTACATTGTTATTTATTTTATTCTTTTTTATATTTACATGTCGAATAAAATTAGTCGTCATGAGTTGCATATTATTATTTTAGATTAGGTACTTTCATAAATTAGAAGTTCCTATATTATAATACTAAATATAATATTGAGATACAAAGAATTTTATAGATTTTAAAATTTATAAATAAATAATCAAATATTCACAACAGATAATTTGATAATGTAAAAGTTTAACTAATCGTATAGAAACCATCGTTTTGCATTCAAAGACAAATTCATATACATCGTTTTGCATTCAAAGACAATGGAAGGAAGACAATATATTTTTACACTTTCCCACAACTTGGTGGCCTACATGGCTACGTTTGTGCATTGTTCAAAAAAATATATTTATCTTAATCGTTCCGCAGCAACGCGCGGGTTTCCCACTAGTTTAATCCAAAGATATGAGACCGATTTGATTTCGCCAAGGTGTTATCGATCCTTGTAGGAACATTAAAGAAAATCAACTTGTTTCTAGCGCGCTAGAAGCTCCTGCAGGAGTCTACCACAACAACTTGCACCATTTTTCTCTTTAGGACTTGACCGGCGACATGCTTGTCTAGTTTCTCACTAGATTTTTTTTTTTTTTTTTTAGTATAAGTTTAGCTGATTAAAAAATTTAATCGACACAATATAATTAAAACTTCTTATATAATCGATTTAAACTATCCCTCAATTTTTTATATATAGTTGGACCATGAATAACATAACTTTAAACGGGCTAATATATTTTTTTATTTCTCATAATTTCATATGAGAAATGGACTTAGTGAGTTATATAATTTAATAACTATAGTTTTTATTTTTTAGTCTATATTACAGATGAAAAAATATGTATATAAAATGGGCATTTTGTGTTGATTAATTTGAGTATGGTCTCCATATATTTCCAAGAAACGTTTGTCTTTCCCTACCACTTCATGAATGTTATGAGGTGGTGAACAATTCTTGATATAATTCTTTATCACTTTCTATATTATTGTTTTTGATGTTATCCGACGTTCCGGAGAGTTGCGACTAAATCACTTTACGTGACAGAGAGGTTACAATATATAAAAAAATCAATAGTAAATCCACTATTTTATATAATATAGTATAATCCACTATTTAATATAGAATCAGAAGCACTATGCTACATAACTATCTCCTGGGTCACATCACAAGCAAAAATATATAAAAAGAATAAAAACTAAAAATATAAAATCTTATTTAAAAATTGTTTTTCTCAAACTTTTATAGTATCTTATCGTTTTCTAATAATCCTTTTTCCTATATTTATACACTTTTATTTCTGAGAAACTTTGTAGGATAGACAAATCTAATATGAAATGCCAAAATGTGATAAGAAAAAAAGAAAGAAATGACATAATTGTAAAACATTAAATATTTTAATTCTTCTCATATTAATTATTTAATCTCTAATAAATTAATCATTAATACTTTATCCTACACTAGCTGATTATCCCGGGAGGGTCCCGGGGTTGAAAAATCTAATTTTACGTGATAACCTATTGCAAATGGCTCAAGTTAACTAACCTCAAAATCTCTCAATCATTGCATGTTCATAGTATTCTAATCAGTAATAACTCATATTCCCCACAAAATCTAATTTTACGTGATAACATGAACACTTTGTGTGTTTTTTCCTGTATGAACGAAACCCCACAAAAATAGTCGATTTTTTCTCCGTTTTTTTATATAGCACTATGGTACTCGTTGGAAAGATAATAAAACGCTCGTTAATTTGGTGTAATTTTTTTCTTTAGAAAATCCCGCATATAAAAGATATAGGGGGTGTTTGGGATTGATTATTCAAAACAGATTATGCGTTTTGGAAAAGCAGGGGTGGAGCTGCTTATAGATTATTGCGTTTTGGTAGCCTAAAAAACTGATTATCTGCGTTTTCAAAGCGCAATAATCTAAAAATCAGATTCAAAACGCAATCCCAAACACCCTCATAAACGTTTAAAAATTATGGGAGGAAATATGAGAGAGAAAATTTTAAATTTATTTTTAAATTCTTTTTTCCTAAAATAACTCAATTTAATTAAAAAAGGAAACAATTAAAAAACACCAAAAACTCTCCATTATGATGCCACGTGGCACTCTCAAAGGAAGGTTGAAGCCTCCATTGCACGCCACGTCAGCATATACGTTTTCTTTTATATATATAGATAGATATATCAAAATTTGTCATATACATATCAAAACACATCATACATATATTGAAATTATCATAAGTTCACCCTACTCATGTCGAAATTATCATACATTTAGCTTACATGTATAGAAATTCATCTTACTTCTATCTTACACATATCGAAATTATCCTTAATTATAAATTAGTTTTGTTTTGAAATAACATATTTTAAAAATGAATTATAAGTTTCATTTATGTAACTAGTTTAAGGGGTTACAAAAATATAATCATTTATTTAACATCAAATGCCATTATTAAATGGAGGAGTCCTATTAAATAAAAAAATGTTTAGTTTTCTTCTTATAATACATTTTCTTCTCATTTGAAATCTCTATATAAGTGACAAATCATTTTTAAATATAATTTACTTTGCTTGAACAAGTCTAATTGTAATAACTGAGATCATCTCTAACTCTTGAAAACTCCAGTTGTTATCACTAAGAAAGTAAAAATTGTAAAGAGAAAATTATACAATTATAATCAAAATTGAGGGTTCAAACAAGAAGAAAATATGTGATAAGAAGAAAAAGAAATAAGTTTAAAACAATAAGAATGTTTCATTAAATATTTATATTTGTCAATGATCTCTAGCTCAGCTGGTTTGAGATGGGAGGGTTTACTTTTTCAGAGGGTTCCTGCTCACAGGTTCGATTCTAGTCTATCAAAAAATCATACCCACATTAAGGTTGAAAGGGTCCGGCGCGTGTGAGGACTCGAATTTGTGATCCGGAGGTTGTTAGGACTAGGATTTCACCATTGAACTTAGGGATGGCAACGGGTCGGGTATGGGTCGGGTTTGGCTAATACGATACCCATACCCGGTTATAAAATCTCATTCCATACCCGTCCCATTACCGTCAGGTTTTTGTTGGGTATTACCTGTCGGGTATAGAGCATACCCGCAGGTATCGGGTATACCCATTGGTATTTGCATGTATATATATTTTTATTTTTTTTATAGTCTTATGTTTTAAAAAATCTAGACTATATGAAATTGTAATAAGTAACATATATTATAGTATGAATTTTGAAACTATTTATATATATTTCATAGCATATAAATATAAATAATAATGCTATTAGAATATATATTTTAGAGGAAAAGTTTATTTTTCAAATAATGAATCTATTAAAATGAAACATGACTAAAAAATAGTTAAGAAAAGATATATATAAAACTTAAAAGTTTTTGGGTATATACTTCGGGTAAACGGGTATTTAGTTTCGGGCAATCGGGTCGGGTATCACCTAATACCATACCCGTCCCATACCCGCCAAATAATTTTTTCCAATACCAAACCCGCCCCCCCATCGGGTATACCCGTCCCAAATGCTTCGGGTTTCGGGTATACCCGTCGGGCTCGGATTTTTTTGTCATCCCTAATTGAACTACGCCTTTAAAAAATATATATTTATATTTAATGTTACTCTAAGGGTACTGAGGTAAATTTAGATGGTTAATAAATTCATTATATTCCTCTAATATAGCTCATTAAATTTGATTAAATTAATATACCATTTTCAAACCTAATTTACGATTTAGGACAAATTTCGATACGTGTATAATAAAATGTTGGATAAATTTTGATAAGTGTAGAATATACGTAAGATAAATTTTGATATACGTAGAGTAAAGTGCATTGCACTAATCCGTTTCCACGATTGAATTGATTTAACCATTTTTGCCACCTAATAAATGTTGAAGAGAAATAACACACCTAAACACATACACAACTTTGCCATAGACAAAGATTGGATGTTAAAGTGTGTGGTACATATATTTGCTTACAAAATTATATGTAATATCATTTTAAATGGACCAAATTTCAAGCACGTGGACAGACATACTCATTCCAATTTATGATAACAAATTAACAAAATAACGCGGCAATTTCTGTCACAACTTTGACCCCTTAATCCAATTTTAATCCCTAAACTTAAATCTTCATCATCATTATCTCTGCAAATTCATTTTTTTTATCTGCAAATTCATAACTCCTCTCACTCATCTCTCTCCCTCTCGCTACGTTCAAATTCGCATCACAAAAGTACATTTATTATTATGTACTGTGGAGAAAGAGAAAGCTAGCACAACAACAATTAAATTGATTCTCATGACGTCACGTAAGGTAATATTTCAAAATCTTCCGACTTTTTAACTTTTTCTTTGCCTAACTTCCCTCCGTACAAGTTGAAATTTAATTTAATTTCACAAGTTAGGCTGGGGTGTGGGGCTAGTTCCCGACACGTCTTGTCTCGTCTGTGACGGAGCACACCGTTCCCGGACCGTTCTCCACAAAACGTTTGGGACGGGTTGTTTAATTATTTTTTAAATATAGAGACCAATGGGGAGGCTCGTCTTAGGTAGCTTTTCATCTTCACACCGCCTCCTTGGGTAGTCTTCCTTCGTAATATTCGGTCCCCACTGACATGGTTGCCTACAGGCTACATGTAAGGTCGGTCATCCACCCGTCTCCATACCCGCTAGCCTTAAATCAATTTTTTTTTTTCTAACACCTCAATACAAATAGTAAATTAATAAAGTAACGTATATAAGCGATAACGATATAAGATGTCACGGAATGTTGTGCACGACCAGTATACATGCATATAGGTAGTAAGTATATTTCCAAGGGAATGTAAGCTTACATACCGGTAGTATATTTTTAAAGGAATAACAACTTATACGACCCATATATACTTATTCATAGGGTTGTATACGAGTTGAGTCAGGGTGGGATCAAGCTCAAGTTCGAAATTAAACGACACAGCTCAACTCAACTCAAGAACAAACTAGGATTTAAATGAGTCTAAGAACGAGCCGAGCCAAGTTAGGCTCAGTTATAAAATGAATCGGCGTTGCTCAGTTCGTTTCAAATCAAGTTTTTTAGCTAATTTTTCTTCAAGCGAGCTACAAGAGACGAGTTTTTTAAAAAACCATACTCTTATATTTTTAAAGGAATAACAATCATATACACTATCCTCATACAACTTAAGATATTCATTTTGACATCCGCATACTCTTAGGGTATGTGTAGTGAATAAAGTTGTGAGGCGTTTTAACCCCTATAGCGCCGGGGAACACCGCCCCCCAGGCGCTATAGGGCGTTTTAGGTGTGCAGGGTTATGGCCATAGCAAGCGTTGTAATGCATTGGGAAGAGAGAAAGGAGTGAATGCTTTGACCGGCCTTTGATCGAGATTTTGAAAAAAAAAAAAAACTTACTTTTTGTTTTATAAATATACACAAACACACACAACACTTGATCAAACCACCACTACACAAACACACACACAACACTTTGAGAGCAAAAGCACTACACACACTTTCAAGGCTATATCATGAATCCTTTCGGTCGAGGCATTTACCAGCGCACCTGGTACGGGTGGAAAAGTGGGCAAAGTGACGAGGGTATTTTTACAGCGGCTTTGGAAGAATACAACCAGACATACGGGAATTTCCCGTACGTTAAATGTTGGCGCGTGCTGAAAGACTGCACCAAATGGCACACCGTCCGCCCAACGGTTGGAACTTCTTCCTCTAGGGCCAAAAATACGAGGCCTTCAAAAAAGTCGAGGACCTCTGACTCGGTTGACCCCGAAACGCCTACGTCTGACGCGCGTTATGCCGACCTCAACTCACCAGAAGAAAATGCCTTTTTTGCAGGGGAGGAGGGGCGGAGGAGCTACCTCGTCCCCCCGGTCGACGGGCTGCTCGAGCCGCACGGACGGAGTCTTCGTCGGGGGTGAACCAGTTAATCCCGGCATTTGCTGAAATGAACCAGCGGCTCCAAGACTTACGGGACATCGGGGCTCAGCGTATCCAAGATAACCGAGAGGTGGTTGACATCATGAGGGAACGACAGTTTGAACGCGACTTTGCTTTTTACACGGCAAATCACGACCACTTAGAGGGGAAAGCGTTGGAAATGGCGATGAGCCGAAAGGCTAAAATCGAAAAAAAATATAACCTTTGAGTATTCTTATCTTTTATTTATGGTTTGTAATTTTTTTTTAGTATTTGTATTTTTTTTTGTTTTAGTATTTGTAATTTTTTTATTTTTAATGAAATATTATTAACTATTAAATATTCTTATTTAAATAAAAAACAATAATTAACCAATCATTACCAATCATTTATAACCCCCACATAACCCCCTTCCCACTACACCCTCTTTTTCCATAACCCCTTTTCTATTACTTTTTAATATTTTAATCCTATAACCCCACATAACTATCTACCATTACACACACTCTTATACGACCCGAAAACAAGATATTTGGACTCAAAATTAACCCTAGAAAAACATTTGGAAAAGACAGTCTGTAAAATCAAAGAAGAAGAAAAAAGGTATATATATGTGAGGGGACCATATGTTTAACTATTCGCATAAATACACCGTCCTCGTTGACGCCTTTTGTAATTTTTATATAACAATAACAATAACTGGTATATAATATTATTATTATTATTATAACAACTACGACTACATATATTGCGTTGAATTGTAGCTAACGTGATTTGGTTAATTACCAATTGTTTGTTTCAGACGATGATTGCTGTTTGATGATCCTAACACCTTTGCTGGTCCCTCTGTTGTATGTTTATTCATACAACTACCTACCAGTACTTCAATTTTGCTGTACTATAGTTGATAAGCTGAGCTAATGTGATATTATTATTATTATTATTATTATAGGGTGTGAGGACGTTTGAATTGTGCCGGAGATGGCGGAAAACGGCGGCGGAGCGGTGGCGGAGAAGATATTCGTGTCGGTTCGGCTGCGGCCGTTGAATGGGAGGGAGATTGTTACTAATGATGTCTCTGATTGGGACTGTTTTGATAATAATACTGTTGTTTATAAGAATGGGAATGTTAGTGTCCCTGACAGATCCATGTATCCATCTGCTTATACATTTGGTAGGTCTTTGTTTTTAGATCTTGAATGTTTAATCATTTCCATGTTTATTATGCATTTGTTGATTTTTTACGGGTTGGAACGTTTGTCACACGTCCGCTGTATGGACAACAAATGTGAGGTTTATATTTATACTTATATTTATATTGTTTATTATAGTCGGAATTGGCTCTCTTGCCTATTAGACTAGTCTTTTGGGTTGAGTTCTTGTTTTTTTTTTTTTTTTTTTTTTTGGAATTTTGTTAATATTTTTTTGTTGTTATGGTGGCGAATTGTGTGTAGATAGGGTGTTTGGTTGTGATTGCTCTACAAGGCAGGTGTATCAGGATGGAGCGAAAGACGTCGTGCTATCGGTTGTCGGTGGTATCAATGGTGAGTTTGTTTTTATAAAGTTGTTACTTGTTACTGCTTTGTATTGTACTCTGTTGTGGTTTGTAACTTATGATTGTGTCACAGCGAGTATTTTTGCGTATGGGCAAACGAGCAGTGGGAAGACATTCACAATGACTGGGATCACTGAGTATGCTTTAGCAGATATATATGATTATGTACAAAAGGTAACTGCGTCGTCTCGTGGTTTTTATTTGAATTTGAACTTTTAACAGTTTAACTGATCTGTGGTTGATTTTAATGCAGCACCCTGATAGGGACTTTCATTTGAAGTTCTCGGCCATAGAGATATATAATGAATCTGTCAGAGATCTCCTTAGCACTGACGGCTATCCGCTCAGACTTTTAGATGATCCGGAGGTAAATTTGATTTAAAAAAAAATTAAAAAAAATTATAATATAATATAATCGTTTATTTCGGTGTTAATAATGGTGAGCCGTTATAACAGAGAGGAACAATTGTTGAAAACCTTACTGAGGAAAGTGTTAGGGACTGGGATCATGTGATGGAGCTCCTTTCCGTCTGTGAAGGTGAGAACGTCTTTGACAATTTTAGCAATTTGTAGCGTTTTGGTTTAGTTTCTAATAATTAAGAATGCATTGTTACAGCTCAGAGACAAATTGGCGAGACATCACTGAACGAAACAAGCTCTAGATCACATCAAATCGTTAGACTGGTACATAATGCTCTGACTGCATAATAGTCTTGGTTAATGATTATACGTTTCATGGTTTAATCATTGGATGCAGACAATTGAAAGTTCACCCAATAACTATCTAAGCAGGGACAGCGCAAGTACGCTTGTTTCGACTGTGGTATGAACGGATTTAATTTACGTCACTGTTATAAATGACATAAAAAAATCCGTTTTCACTTTGGTGCTCTACTACAGAACTTTGTTGATCTTGCTGGAAGTGAGCGTGCATCCCAATCGCTAACTGCGGGTACAAGGTTAAAAGAGGGATGTCACATAAACCGCAGCCTATTAACACTGGGAACTGTAATTCGAAAGCTAAGGTTAGTTAACCTTTCTTCCCTTTTTTAATCATTTTATAAACATTGAATGCGGACAATAAAATTTACATTTTTATGATTGGATACAGCAAGGGAAGAAGCGGGCACATACCGTTCAGGGATTCGAAGCTAACACGCATACTGCAGTCGTCTTTAGGAGGCAATTCAAGAACTGCAATCATCTGCACAATGAGCCCTGCAAGAAGCCATGTTGAGCAATCAAGAAACACGCTCTTGTTCGCAAGTTGTGCAAAGGAAGTGAGTACTAATGCCCAGGTTAATACAGTCATTTCCGATAAAGCGTTAGTGAAGCATCTGCAGAGAGAACTGGATAGGTTAGAAAACGAGTTAAAAACTCCAAGCTCTAATCGATTATCGTCAGATACTGCTACATTGTTGCGTGAGAAAGACAATCAAATTGAAAAGGTATTCACTTAGTTTTCTGGTTCGTAATTTGCACATACAAAATTTTGAAACGAAGAAGATTTATCGTGTGTAATCTGATGTACAGATGCTGAAGCAAATAGAAGATCTAACTGCTGAAAGAGACCAGGCTCGATCGCAGGTTCAGGATTTACTACGTGTGGTTGAAGATAATGAAATTTCATTGATACGGGTAAGATCATGACAGAATGGTTGATAATTGGTATATTATGTGTGTCGGTCCTCATTTCTACTTTTTTTTTTGTATCTTACAGTTAGGTCCAGATAATTACCCTCAACTTCGAGTACAGATGATATCTGAAACCGAAAATTATATGCCAGAGACGTCGATTGTGGTGGACCCACGTCAGTCATTTGATGGAAGTGTTAGAACTCTTGGTTCAAGCCGATACTCTCCCAGGCGTAGCGAGAGTAGTTTTGAAGAAAATTACATTCCAGTTACCGAATTTGAGGAAAACTCTCCTACCGATAGTACCCCAATAAGGCCCATGCTTAGAATAGCACAATCAAGTGAAACCGATTCTTGTCATGATTGGAATGATGTTGAGGAGAAAAGTAATGGAAGTTCCCACGAGTTATGCAAGGTGGTTCGGTGCATTGAATCAAATGATGCAACTCCAAAAGCATATGTACGATCGTATTGCTCGTCTCCTGATACCAAGATTCGGATTTCTTCTGACACAGTGTCTCGTGATGATCACAACGGAAGTCCTTTAGAACATATGTCACCCGAGTCATGTGTGGATGAAGAATTGAATGAACATAATAAAGTGGTGCCACTGCCGTTGAAGGAAGATAGAGAAGTTGAAACGCCATTGAAGGAAGATGAATCAGGGAACAAACCGCCACCGAAAGAACAACTAGAATCACACGGTTCTCTTGAAGATGATTATGTATTAGGGGTTCCACAAAGCTTCAAATTACCGAAGAGTAGAAGCTGTAATGATGGTATACACGCTACATGGCGTAACAAGCTAGAACACGACAGCACTCCACACAATGGTGGAACACCTCATAGCTGTACTTTCAACTATGGTGTAGAATTGGAAAAGGGCATCGTTGATCATAACGGTGAAGAACCAGAAAAGAAGACCTTAATTGAAGAAGAACCCGTTGAGGCTCAGGATGATAAGCAAATTGATGATAACCAAGTGAGTTTATACATTTTTAAATAACTTTGATTCGTCCTTCGACTAATTCATGTCTTAATGTCTCTGTTGTTTTGTTAACGTTAGATTACATCCACGGAGGAGACTAAGACTGTAAAAAGCATTGGTTTGGATCCGATTGTAAATAGTTTCAGAGCAACGTCTTGGCGGTCAGAGTTCAAGAGGCTGCAGAAAGAAATCATACAGTTTTGGCATGAGTGCAATGTGTCCCTTGTGCACAGAACTTACTTCTTTTTGCTATTCAATGGCGACCCAACTGACTCCATTTATATGGAAGTTGAACGCAGACGGTTAGCCTTTCTAAAAGACATGTTTTCACGGGTTAATGCGGCTGTAGACGATGGCCAGAGCATCACACGTTCTACCTCGTAAGAATCCCTCTAATTTCATTTTTAACTAATTTTTATAAATATAAGTTAATCTAAAATGGTTGGTTTCTTTTTAATTAATCGTCGATATTTATTTGGTTGGTGGATATGTGGACAGTGAAAGGACTTTACGGCGCGAGAGAGAGATGCTGACGAAGCAAATGCACAAGAAACTAACTGAACAAGAAAGGAAGGGTCTGTTCCTGAGGTGGGGGATCGGGTTAAACACAAAGTACAGAAGGATTCAGTTGGCTAACAAGTTATGGAGCCAGGTCGACAACATGGACCACGTGGCTGATAGTGCTGTGGTTGTTGCTAAGTTGGTTGGACTCATATCTGACCCTGGTCATGCGCCCAAAGAGATGTTTGGTCTAAATCTCACACCTCCACAATCCAAGAAAAGTTACAGTTTCAAACGTACCTTCATTCCGCTCTTTTAGGACGCGTTTACGGGTAACAAGTTTACGAATTTATAGCTAGTAAGTAATCAATCATCTTTTAGATGTCTAAAAGATTTAACTTTGGGATGCTCTAGTTGTGATTATTATAACTATAGGGTCAAGTGCCTGTATATGTGATCATCATGTATATTGTGGTGTATAAGAGTAAAACTCATGTGTTGTGCATTGTTTGTTTTGATTTTTTACATTTTAGTCTGTTTTTTTTCAAAATTTAACAAGCCCTCTTAATATTGATTAATTAATAGATAATCTTTATTCCCTTTTTTAATAATAACACTGCTAAATATGTTGTTATCAATGATGGATCCTCCATACCAGTTACCAACATGGGTAACAACAGGATACTTGCCCATACAGCCCTCTCTACCTTAAAAATATTATTTTCAATTCTAATATGATAAAAAACAGCTCATATTTGTAATTTGTTAAACAATTCTCTAATGATAATTGTCTTTTTGAACTTGACACATGGTTTCTATGTAAAAGACTTACAAACTCGACGCATTCCCTCCGTTGTGAATATCTCTTGTGACGAGCGTTGATGGTGTTATTGATTTATTTGGGTTTTCCTTTACATAAAAAGATATGATGCTACCTCCAAATTTTTACATTTTTGTTCTTAAACCTCAGTTTAATTGTGAAATAAAATCTTTCCATGTGATATAGAGATTTGATAACACTGTCTATCATGACCTCTTTGTCAAAACAGAAAGTCTAAGTGGCAAGTCTAAAATCTTTTCTCCTATCGTCGTACGCCTCAACAAAAGGCAAGTCTAAACGTTTGATTCACACTCTTAACATCTTAACAATGCCATTCGTACCCTTCTTTTTCAAGCATGATTTTTTTTAGAAATGTGTGTGTGTGTGTGTGTGTGTGGGGGGGGGGGGGGTGGTTAACGAGAGTAAGAAGAAAATTGTGTTAGAAAGTTAATTTCGTTTCTCTCATCTTTGTTTTTGAATCATTACCCATTCAACAGGTTAATTGAGAGATTGACCATCTTTAATTGGTCTCTATCCATTACACTTTTGCATGTCACTAGAGAAGCAATATTTGGAAGAGGTTAAGTTGGAATCCTTTTGGTGGATGAGCAAACGGGCTAAAATTCAGGGACTGGAAAAGGAAGCTTGGTGGGAGTTTTCTTTGTTCGACAATGCTTAACATGTTCACGGCTGGAAGTATGGGTCATTGTGGGGGAGCTGCTCATGTAGAGTGAATGTGTAATATGTTTTCGTGTTCTGTTTTGGTTTGTTTGTATTTTTGGGTCGACCCAGGTAGTTGCTTGCTAGACTGTGTCTGGGTGATCATGTAATGTTTTCTTTGGTGGAATAAAAGTTTCGTTTGATTGTTAAAAAAAAAAAAAAAAAAAAAAAAAAAAAACTAGAGAAGCAATATCTCAATTAAAATTAAATTGCAAATAATGGGTTGAAGATTAAAATCAAGATTACTTGTGAGTTGTGATGGGCTCTTATTGGACCGAAGGAAAGAAATAAGCAGCCCACAACAACATTGTTTTGAAGCCCAAAACGTATAAAGTAAGTTTAGCCGTTTAAGGGAGTTCGACGGTTACGAAACACAACGTTCTTTAGCTTTGTTTTTTGGTTGGCTCTAGAAGATAAATAATCTGGTAACTTTTGTTTTAGTTTTACTGAAGGGGCAAAGACAAATATACAAACGACCTTAACAGATAAGAAGGGCTCAGAGTACGATACGTGACACTATCTAAAAGGGTATTCTTATCCACCACTAAAACCAAATAATTGCACAAATTATATCTGATAATCACACAAGTTATACCTGATAATTACGCAAGTTATACATGATAATTACGCAAGTTAACCACACAGTTATCAACCCAACAATTTAAAAAAAAACTATAGCAATAAGGTATGTAAATGAAATAGGATAAAACGTTTGTTTTTATGGTTTATTTTTTTCTAAAAAAAATAATGTATTATGAGAAAGTTATGTACATTTAAAAAATAAGGGTGGAAGTTGAAAACAAAGCTCGAAACGAGACAAAGATTACACATAAGCTTGTTTAATAACCACCTAGCCCTGAGCATCACTAATTGAGCTCATATTGCCCCATGATCCTAAACAAGCCTATTATTTATATAATTTTTATTTGATATATTAACCTAGTATTTTGCCCGCCGTGCGTTGCGGTGGCACACGGCGGGTTGAACCTGTAGTAACACATGAAGTGTAAAACACAATGATTTTAACATGGTTCAGAACAAAATCTACGTCGAAACGTGGACCAATCGAAAGCGCACATAAAGTAAGTACGAAAACGTATTATATTTGACATTACTTGTTTTTCAAAAGAGAAAAAAAAAATAGTCGAAATGTTGATCAACTCGTATTTATAGCCATACATATATAAAAATACACATGTAACTAGGGGTGTTCAAAGTTGGATAAACCGAAATTTCGGACAATCAATATTGAGAACCGAATCCGGATCCGGATGATCCAACGGATAATCCGAAACTTAAAAAAAAATCCCTTTCTCTTATGCTAAAAGTCTAAAACCGAACCTGCTTAAAACAAACATTCAATATATATTATACTTTTTAATATTTTGAAATCGAGAAAGGCGATTATGTTAGTTTAAGGTTAGGGTTGACTTGGAATGGATTAAATATATAATATAGATATTTTTTAATATTTCGGATTTGGATAATCCGATTATCCGAAAATTTTTAAAAACATGATCCGAATCCGAATCCGAAATTTTGGATTATCCAATTTTCGGATGTTTCGGATTCGAATTTGGATTCAAATTTTTTTGAACACCCCTACATGTAACTCCAAGTAAAGGAACGAAAAGGGTAAATTCAAAATTTTCAAGTAAAGTCGAAATGTAAACCAACTCGTGTTTATACCGACACATATATAAAAATTCGCACGTAAAAAATAGTCTTTTTTTCAGGTAAAGGTAAGAAAAAGGGTAAACTCGAAAGTTTCAAAAGGAAAATAAGTTTAAGTCGAAACGTATACTAACTCGTGTTTACACCGACACATATGTAAGAATTTGCACGTAGAAAAATAGTTTTTTCCAAGTAAAGATACGAAAATGGGTAAACTTGGAATTTTCCAAAAGAAATAAAAAAAGATTTAAGTTCAAACGTAGACTAACTCGTGTTATATTTGACATTACTCGTTTTTCAAAAGAAAAAAAATATTTAAATCGAAACGTTGACCAACTCATATTTATGCCGACGCATATATAAAAATTCGCACATAAAAATAGTTTTTTCCAAGTAAATATACGAAAAGGGGTAAACTCAAAATTTGGAAAAAAGAGTAAATCATAATGTAGAGTTTAAATCAAAATTTGGCAAAAAGAGTTTAAATCAAAATTTGGCATAAATATGACTTGTATTTATACCGATACATAGATAAAAATTCACACATAAAAAATACTGATAAATAAAACCAAATAGTAAATATCATGTTGTATATAAAATACTGATAAATATAACCAAATGAGCGTTGTTCGACTCCAAGCGGAGCTTGAGCTAGAAGCTTTAAAACTGAGATTGAAACGATTCGAGCTCGAGCTCAAGTTTAAATTAGGTTCGGCTCGTTTGCACTTGCACCTTGGATACAAGAATATAACCTAAAAGAAAAAAAAACTAGTTTCTTTTTTAAATATGGACGAATGACGATTGATACTAAGGCTAGTGGGTATTGCGGTCGTCCCCGGGACGTTGAGGCCATCAGGGCTCGTCCACACCGCCCCCATAGGGTCGCCACGCTGGAGACAAAAGGGACGGGCCAACACTTGTGTGTGTTGTGTGGGTATATGTATATTTATATATATATATATATATATATGTGTGTGTGTGTGTGTGTGTGTGGGGGGGGGGGGGGGGGGGGAGGTCCATCACCCACACTTCAGACCCGTCACTTGGGTAATGAGCCGGCCCTTCGATGACGTGATGGCTTACATGACGGCCCATCCCTAAATGACCGTACTCCTTCACACCCACCAGCCTACTTGCTGGACTCTGGAAGGTGAGGCCCCAGCCCATGTGTGCACAGCAGTGTAAACATTTCTAATTACTTGAAAATGCAGGCCCAACCCAATATGTCTTACCCACGTCCCACAATCCACTAATCACAAAATCAGAATTCAATCTCTTGTCTCGCGATCTGCGACAACAATTAGACCCTCTGGGCTTATTTCTCAATTGTCAACTCCAATTCTCCAATCTCACTTTTTCGTGGTAAACCTACATCCTTAATTTGCTTTCTCTATATACAAACAACTAGTTTTTATCCCGGGAGCGTCTCAGGTTGAAATATCTAATATGACATAATAAAATATCTAATATGACAACATAATTAATGATTTACCAATATATGATTAATGATTATTATTATTATTATTTATTTATTTATTTTAAACAAATCTCTGCCATAAGTTATCATATTCTAATATAAAAAAACGAATCTCTGTGCCGGGGTATAAATCTAGTACCATTACAAAATATTATAAAATGTCAAATGAATTCGGAAGTTTGTAATCGATTATTCTAAAAAGAACTAACATGAAATAAGGAAAAAAAGTTATTTATTGAAATATCGAACGCATTAGTCTAAGGATTATGGGTATGTTTGGCAAAACTAGCTGGAGGCTGGTAGCTGTTAGCTGGAAGCTGGAAGCTTTTTAAATATATTTTGGTGTTTGGCAGAGTAGCTGGAGCTTTTAATAAAATGTATAAAATGACCAAAATGAGCATAATTAAAAGCTTGTAAGGAAGGTTTTTATTTTGTTTTTAAAATAGAATGAGTATTTGTGTCATTTAGTAGAGTTTTTTTCTTAAAAGCTAGTAGTAGTAGCTTTTCACTATAGAGCTTTTTCTCCTAACCTAAAAGCTTCCAGCTCTTCAACCAAACAAGGCTTTTTATTGAATAAGAGTTTTTTCTTAAAAGCTTGAAGCTCTTAAAAGCTCCTAAAAGCTCATTGCCAAACATACTCTATGTGATGCGTTAAAAAAATTCATGGGTATATGATCGGGTATATAGTTCGGGTATTTGGGTATGTGGTTTCGGGTATCACATAATCCCAGGCCCGACCCAAACCCACAATTTTTTTTAAACTAATCCCAAACCTGACACAATACTTGTCAGGTTACAAAAAATAGTCATTTTTTTTTCTAAGTTTTTATATAGCACTATGGTACTTGTTGGAAAGATAATAAAACGCTCGTTAATTTGGTGTAATTTTTTTCTTTAAAAAATCTCGTATATAAAAGATATTAACGTTTAAAAGTTATGGGAGGAAACACGAGAGAGAAAATAACAAAAGTTTAATATTTACATTTTATATATTAGGTATTTAATAGATTAGGTTAAACCATATTTAAACCATATTTATTCCTTTTTTTAATTGGTCTAGAGTTGCCACATCACATCTTATGTGGCATCTCTCAAAGGAGAGATTGCATGATATTATAACATGTAAGATTATTAGCTTTGCAATATATATATACTGGATTATACCCCGGGAGCGTCCCAGGTTGAGAAATTTAGTATGATACATCAATTTTACATATGAAATAGACTGGTGACTCTAATATTAATATGTAACCTAAAACAAATTAACAATGTACAACTCCAATGCTAGCACCTAACCTAAAAGAATATATAACTTTAATGTAACTCTAATATTAACACCTATCCAAAAGATTAAACAAATGTACAACTCTAACATACTAATATTGATACCTAACTTAAAACAACGTATAACTCTATTAACCTATTCGGCTCTGGTTGAAAAAAAATTATATTTACTGATTTAAACATAATTAGTGACTTGTCTATACATAATTAATGATTTACCTGAACACTTTGTGTTTTTTTTTCTGTATGAACAAAACCCCACAAAAAAATTTCTTCGTTCTTTATATAGCACTACGGTACTCGTTGGAAAAATAATATAACGCTCGTTAATTTGGTGTAATTTTTTTCTTTAAAAAATCTCGTATATTAAAGATATTAATGTTTAAAAATTATAGGAGAAAACATGAGGGTGAAAAATCCAATTTTGTTTTTAAATTTTTTTTCCCTAAAATATCTCAATGCCACATGGGATGACACATGACACACTCAAGGAAGAGAATGCCTCTTTGAGTGTCATGTCATTAAAATGGCTTTGGTTTATTATATGTATATGTATATATATATATATATATACATATAGTATAAGGTTATATTGGAAACCCTTGTTATATGGTAAACTCTGGAAACTCTAACTTCCCGACTTTTTTTTTTATTTGAAAATCTTAGGATATGTAATATACATGATTTTAAGCATTTTAGGCCAAAAAATGGAAAAAGCGCCGAGCCATTTTTTTAAAAAAAATAAAAAACCGTCTTCGGGTAACAATTGGTTAACACGTGTTAGTTTCGCTTAACATGTGTTAGTCAAAACTTTATTTATTTATTTATTTTTAAAAACTACTCGGCGCTTTTTTTGATTTTTTTGGCCTAAAATGCTTAAAATCATGTATATTACATGCCCTATTTTTTTCAAAAATAAAAAAATTGGGAAGTCAGAGTTTCCAAAGTTTACCATATAACAAGGGTTTCCACATTATCCTTTCCCTATATATATATATATATATAGATGTTTTTAATCTTTTTTTTTTCTAAGTCATATAGTATACATTAACAAAACATGTTACGTTTAGATGGTGGGTAAGCGGACAACAAGCTGCGCCACTATCCTCTTTTGAATCGCAAAGCCTATCCTGCTAAATACAAACCCTTAGTTTTTAGGACTCTGCGAGTCACTGTGGACCATCTTCTGCACTCGTTTCAGGAAACGCACCGCCTCAGGGGTCAGGGATCAATATATGTCAAAAGCAAACGGCAGGAATACGTGTTGATTATCTAATTATCTAAACGACTGCTTCGTGCTTAGCGACTTTCTTAGCTTCTGCCCTCAAAACTGTCTGCCCCGGTACAGAGCCGCTGTCTCGCAAACCTATCAAGGGGAAAACCCTTGTAAGGTTAACACATGCATGCTTGCCCCCTACCCTACCCAACCAAACCATAGCCCATATTCCGTAATCAAATAAATTAAAACAAATAACTAACCATCAAATTACTCATAATCACTTAACTAAAGATGGAATTCGGTTGGCGAAGGGAGCTTGTGGAAACTAAAGACGCTCGACGGTGAGTCTGTGCTGTATGTGGCTACCCGTTGTTCTTTTTCTTTGCAATTGTGGCTAGATTTTTTTTTTTCTATTTTAATAAGGTTTAAACCATAAAAATCCTAAGCTTGCAGTTATTTTAGACGTTGTTGGAAATCATGGTATCATATACGAAGCGGAAGCGGTTTCTATTATTATTTAAAATTAAAACAAATATATATATATATATATATATATATATATATATATATATATATATATATATAGGATCCGGATCATATGAGAACTACCTTGAGTTATGAGAACTAGGGAACTAATCTTGACCACACATTACCATATTATCAATATAATAATATAAGGGTATGATAGTAAATTACCATCCCCTACCCCACCCCCACCCCACCCCACCCAAATCACCTTTTATATATTAAAAAGATTTACTGATTTTTTTTTAAAAATCACACACTCTCTCTCTCTTCTCTCTCTCTCTTCTCTCTCTCTCTTCACCCTCTTTCTCTGCTCTCTCTCGTCTCTCTCTGCTCTCTCTCGTCTCTCTCTATCTCTTTCTTCTCTCTCTCTAAAAAAAACGGTGGATCCGAAGAGGTTGAAGACGGTGGTGGTGGTGGCCGAGGGGTGGTGGGAGACGACGGTGGGAGGTGGTGGTGGTTTGCAGGGGCGGCGAGGTTTTTTGAAGACGAACAGAGAGGTTTGCAGGGGTTGCAGAGGGTTTTTGAAGAGGGGTTGAAGGGGACGATCTGTTGCAGAGGGTTTTGAAGGGGGACGATCGGTTGATGATGGTGACCCATTATAAACAGAGCTGATAGGGAAACGGAGATGGGGATGAAGGGGAAACGGAGGGGCTGGAGGGGGTGGAGGGGTTTTTCCGGTGGTGTTTTCCGGTGGTGAGATGGCGGGGAAACAGATCTGAAAGGGAGGAGATGGCGGAGGGGGAGGCGGAGGGGGTTTTCCGGTGGTGTTTTCCGATCAGGTATCCCATTTATTATTATTATTATTATTATTATTATTATTATTATTATTAACCCTCTGTTATTATTATTATTATTATTATTATTATTTTTCTGTTTATATTTATTATTATTATTATTATGTTATTATTTTTATTATTATTATTATTTTCTGTTATTATTATTATTATTATTTTTCTGTTATTATTATTATTATTATTATTATTTCTGTTGTTATTATTATTATTATTATTATTATGTAAAAACACCGGTGTAAAATACGAAATTTGTAAAGGTATTGATGTGTAGATCTTTTCGTAGTTTTGGTTTTTACACTAGTGTATTTTATTTAGAAGTTTGTGATATATGTTGTTTTTTGGGGTTTACACTAGTGTTTTTGTGTAGCAGGGTTATTGTGTAGCAGGGTTTTTTGGCAGGGAGTTGATGTGAAGGAGATGATGTTTTGATGGATGATGATGCTTATTCGAAGATGCAGCAGGGTTTTTTTTTTTAAATAATGTGTAGTATGTTTTTTTTTTTATAAATGTTTGGTTATTACATTGATGTAATGTACATTTTTTATAAATGTTTTGGTTTGCATTTGTTGGAGTAGTTTGTGTATGGTAGATTTACATTGGTGTAAAAAAACTACACCAGAGTAAATCATGGTGGATTACATCAGTGTAAATCATCCTCATCATATGTTTGTTTGGTATTTTACACCACCATAATTTTTGTAAAAGTTTGTGTATGCCAGTTTACACTAGTGTAAATAATTACACCAGTGTAAATCATGGTAGATCTTCTCAGCAGATTTTTATTTAAAAATATGATTTTTTTGAATAATTAAATAAAAAATTAAAATAGTATTATAATAATTATTTTCTCTTTCATGGTGTTTTTACCTAAATACCCTTATTGTACTTTTTTGTATTAAAATATACTAATAATTTTTTAATTGGCATGTAAAGACAAAAAAAACATCTAGATTAAATCTTAACCATAGGATCAACACAATCAATGGTCCACAAGAGTTCTCTAGTTCTCACAACTCAATGTGGTTCTCACACGATCCTAACCCTGTATATATATATATATATATATATATATATATATATATATATATATATATATATAGAGGGTAGGAATCATACGAGAACCAACTTTAGGGAGAGAACCAAGGAACGAGTGTGAACAGGTGGCATTTTTGTAAATATGATAACAAATAAATGAAAACCCACGCTAATAACTTCTTCTACCCTAACACCTTCTATGAATCCCTTAACATCTTCTTCCCCACTAAGCCCTTTTTCATCAGTACCATCCACAAACACTAACACCACCGTCACTCCAATGACCAGATCCGACCCGAAATCAGACTCTGTGAGCTTGTCCCTAATCTCTGCAGTATCGATAATAATTGTTCATTCCTATTTTCCACCATCACTTAACCATATCCCACTTTAATCATTCAAATTAAAGTAAATGCTTAATACACTAAAAAACAAAATAAATCACATTAAATGAAGAAGTAACTGTTTTCATTGAGAACACCATGGAGAAACGTGCAGAAGGAGATATTATTATCATATCAGATCATCAAATCGGGTTTAGTTGGTTTGAATTAGGTACGTCAACAACCTACCTCTTACGACATCGTAATTTTATTACGTTTAATTAGTATTAATTAATCAACAAGTACAACAAAAATAATTCAATAATAACTAAACAAGATCTGATGCTTTGATTGAAAAATAACAACAATCTGATTTTAAAAAAGTGTAAAAAAAATGTAATGAATCTGGTTAAATTGATTAAGATGAACAGGCCTCGATTGTGTTTAGGGGAAAGAGTAATACAACATGACTTGTTGAGTTGTGGATTGGAATTAGTTTCTTTATGGTGGAATCCAATGAATGGGAGATTAAAAGAAAGGTTGCTTTTAGGGGTCAACTGGTTATTGTTTTATGGAAGTCCTTGTTTGACTGAAGAGTGTTTATTGCATATGTTATGTGGTAATGAAAAAAGTAATCTTAATGCACATGTGCAGTAAGATTGAAAATTTGGTTTTCTTATGTGTTGCTTATTATTTGTAGTTAAAGATGAGATAAAAATCAAAGAATGTAACTTTTGTGTTATAATCGGGGGAGAGAATGTTAAAAAAAACTACAGGATGCGATTGAGGATGATGACGTACTCGTTAAGTGTTAGTTGAATGGGATATTTGATGATGGCTTAGAACTAGTCTTGGCAAAATGGGCCGATTGGGCGGGTTGAGTATACGGGTCAAAATGGGTTGAGGGTCAAAATAGGTTAAGTGTTAGTTGAATGCCAAAACAGGTTGCGTCGGGCTGGTCCTACACGCTAATAGTTGTTGGTGGGTTTTGGTGAGAAAAGGGTCTGTTAGCTTATGTGTTGAGGGTCAAAATAGGTTAAGTGTTAATCGAATGTCGAAACATGTGCATTAAGATTGTTAATGCACATGTGCAAAACGTAGTTTATAATGTTTAAATTAATGTTATAGCACATATTAGTATAAGTAAGTTAGTAATAATAATGCACAATTGCATGTGTTTTGTTGTAATTAACAAAGTAATGGTGTTGCACATGTGCATTCAAGTCGAAATATCGGTTTTCTTATGAGTTTTTTTATTGCTTGTAGCTAATAGATGGGGAAAAAAATCAAAGAAGTAACATTTGTGTTACAATCGAGGGATAAAGGAACAAAAAGGTTACCAGATGCAATTGAAGATAGTGCACGATTATTGATTAGAAATTTGAATCAGGTTGATATTATTTGTTTAGTCCGGATGTACTTCGTAGTTACTTTATTTCGTTTATTAGTTATGTTCTTTATTTATTGTATAGCAGAAACTAATCGAACTCTATTTGATCTCCCAAAATCGGAAGCTGATAATGTAATGGATGTTTATCAAGAAGTTGAATCAGGTTGTTATTATGTATTAAGTACATTTATATAGAAATGCACATGTGTATATGTGTAGTTTTATCTTTTGAAATATTAAATATTTGATGTTTACTCACACAAAACATCCTATGTGCAGATTTCGAATTAAAAAGGAAGGTTCAAACGAGGTCAAACAAGCGGAAACATATTGAAACGGCGAATAATGATGGTATGTTGATTTACGCAATATTTAACATATATTGTTGATTATGCACATGTGCATAATTATGGATGAACATGATATAATGTAATTTTTGACAAATGTGTGCAGATGCAATTAGAAGAAAGAAAAAAACATCAAAGTGTGTTAAAATGGTGGTAATGAAGTCAACTCAAAAGAAGGTTATGAAAAAAACAAATTGGCGTTTGAAACAAACAAGCGTTACACCACATCAACTTTGGTAGGGGATAAGGAAATTGTCAAACAAACAAAGAAGTTTGTATAACATTTTGTGTAATGTATGTTTGGTTTAACATTTTGTTATGTTGGTGAACGTGAGGTTGTGAGATAATTAGAATTTTGTATGTAGGTGATTAACATAGTTGGTTTGTAATATGGATATTTTTTTGTTATCGTTTGTTTTATTGAGTTAATACGTTTGGTAGAGACTACATGTAGTTGTATGATAAAGGCAAATTGGTATAAAAACTTTTTATTTGAAGAATGATGCATGCATATATGTATGCCCGAAAGTTAAACCACTAAAAAATCTAACAATATTAGTGAAATGCACATGTGCATGCAGTACGTGTTTCTTATTTTATAGGTCTTATATAGAGGTGTTTCAAGTTTATTCATGTTTGTTGTCATACACGTGTTTTATTTTCAATTTATGTTATAATATACATGACTAAACACTTGACGAGTTCGAGTGTATTTTATATCTCACTTTGCGTTCATTTAATGACCATTGAATAGAATTTGTGACCCTTTATATATCTGTATCGCATCCATTTTATAATCATTTAAGTATGGTAATTGACAATTCATTTAAAAGTGTGATTTAATAGTGAAATGCACATGTGCATACGGCGTATTTCTGTATATATAACAGCGAAATGTACATGTGCATCAGGATGACGTCATACGACGTCACAGGCCATTTTTTTTATTTTTTTGAATTAATAATGAAAAATTATCATTTTGGTGTTTTTATTTTTTTTATTTTTTTATTTATTTAGGTTATATAATTTTTTTTTTATTTTTTGATGGAGGGTTTTTGTAGACACCCTTCATATTTACAAAAATGCCACCTGTTCACACTGGTTCGTTGGTTCTCTCCCTAAATGGTGGTTCTCAAATGATCCAAATCATATATATATATATATAATATGGTTTATGTGTGATAAATGCTAAAAAAATTTTGTTTGAACCGGGACTTGAACCTGCGTCCAAACCAACTCACCAACACACATCAACCACTAAGCCACGCTACCATCTTGTGTTTTTATCCGAAGAAAATTAAATTTAACACCTCCTTGATTATCTTGGTCTCCAAGCCAAAGTCAACACTCAATCGACCCTTTCAATTGAGTTGAAATCTCGCGTCTTTTAATCACTGATATGGTAACAAGTTAATTGACAATCATGTGCGTATTGTACACGCAATAATCACAATCAAAACATACCAAAATTAGTGCAATTTACGCATTCTTCTTAATAGGTGGGTCAAACTTCCCAATCGTGCAATTCGTGTGTTATAGTATAAATTGAACCCTTCATTAGAACCTATACACGCCAAAAACAAAACCCTCACATCCAATTTTTGTATCCAATTCATCTTTAAACAAGAATCATCACGTTTTTTACTTTTTGGTTGACTCGTTATTCTTCTTCGATTCTGTTATGTAAGTTGCAATATCTTACATGTTTTCAATCCTCGTATTCACATGATCAATAACCCTATAAATACAAGGGTTATTGATTCGTGATTTGATTAATTAGAAAAGCTAGGGTTCGAAACCTTGATTTGGGGAAGATGATAAGAAACTGTGACTGTTTATATTTAAAACGAATTAAAACCCATCACCAACTGATCAGTAGACCAATTGGTGATACCCCCTTTGTTTAAACTTTGAACCGGCATGAGACTTGGGTTCGAATCCAGTCCCCACCATTTTTATTTTGATGATTAATGGTTAAATTCAAGGAGTCTTTATAACTATTTGAAATCAAATATAAACGCTCTTAGGGTCTAGACCACTTGTGACTTAAAACACGAACCGGCCAGAGGCCCGGGTTCGATTCCTGGCAGCCACGATTATTTGTTTTAAAACCCTTTATCTTTATATTTAATCTAATTATCTTTTAAAATAGTTTTTAAATACCAAAATTGATTTATAAATTCTATAAAATTTATTTTATGTTATTCAGATGGTAAAGTTTATCATACAATTTTTAGATTTTCAAAAATAATTTATTTAATATATATAAAATATATTACAAGTTTATTCATTAATAAATCAAAAATTCTATAAAAATATCTAAACAATTTTATAAAATTGTCATAAAAATCATTTTAAACTTATAAATCAATAAAATTTCCAGAATTAAATTTTAATTTCAGAAAAACATTTATTTAGTATTATTAATTAATTTTTTCTATTTTAATCATAAATAATTCACAATAAACCCATTTTTACTTATTTTTTGCATCAAAATTTCACATAAATTATTTTTATTCATTTATATCAGAAATATAATTTTATGATTTGAAATTTATGAATTTTAATATTTTTAGATATTAATACTATATTTTGACAAATAAATATTAATATATTATATATTCATTAATTAAGAAAATAATTTTATAAAAATTATTTTCACATTACAACATTTTAATACAACTACCTATAATCAAGATTTTACAAAAATTCTTTTTATTTATTTATTTTTCTAAATTTTTTTATTTATTATTTCATTAACCACTATTCTAAATTAACAAATAAACAATTGTCGATCCTCAAATTAGGAACCCTAGAATACTTGTAGACTAGAAAACTAAGACTTTAAGTTTTCCCAACACTTATTTATTGCCTTAAACATAGGCTAATACTCGGCAACGTTTGGACCACATTTATTCTATTCCAAAGGATTTGATACTTTACTAAGGTGAGTTTACGTAACCTCGTTTATGCAACTTTTATGCTTGAAACTTTATACTTAAGCAATTCTATATACATGTCTAGTTGTAATCTTTGATGCCACATGTCTTAGACAAAAACTGTTAGACTTAAACTTAAACTTGCATAATCATTAATCCTGATCAAGCTAGCGGTATACAATGATAGATCCATTGGATTGACAACCCCACCCAGATTCGTTGACCATTTCTATGGGGAGCGCGAGTGATTGTTATCGTTTCAAACTTTATATTAAGGAGAACCGTGGATGCGGGATGGACCTAAACTTTGTCGGAGGATTGATTATGTGCATACTATACTTTGTGTTTTCGCATGTAGACTTAGATATACATTATACATATGAATTGCTAAACTTTGAAACTTTTAAAACTTATTGCAAAACTTGGCTTATGTATTCTCACCAACTTTTAGTTGACCCCCCCATCTTTTCCAAACTCAATAGGAAATACCGATGCTTGAAGTCTAAAGCTAGCATGAGGAGTTATATGAAGTTTTTAAGTTTCATTTGTTTGTTTGGTGTACTAGATTTCATTCAAGACTTTGTTATGTATTCCAATTTGGATATTTTTATTGAATAAAGGCTTATTTAAAATATGATTACCATGTGCTACTGAACAATCATCAATACGTGACATCCCGATGTTTCCGCCAACGGTTGGGGTGTTACAGATTGGTATCAGAGCCTTGGTTATAGGGAATTAGGTTATTAGAAAAATAATCTAGACTATAACCTTAGGGATTTTAAACCAGTACTTGCTTCTCTTACTTGCAACCCTATCCTTACCCCTATCCCACACCCTATGCTACCCTAGTCATACGAGTTGTCTACTCTTATTCGTCTGCTGCAATCCTGATCCACCTTTAGATTAATAGGACAAAATCCTCAGATATAGCCTGAACCACCTTGAAGATCTCGTCGAAGTTCTAGATTTTAATAACGAACACGTGCAATCTGGAAGGGTGAACGCCTGTATTCTGAGTTTTCTGTCTAGGACTGGCATTGCGCATATATCCCAATCAGATGAGGGACCCGGATGCCTACCTGGGAATTCTCGGGATGAGTGTTCACTTATAGGCTAAAGCATATCTTCACTATGTTATTAGAATCTAGAAGCTTTGCTAAGTCACCGTTTTCGTTTATTCGTTTTAATTAATGAATAAATGATTACATTCATTATTATATCTCCTTACCTTGATTCATCCTATGTCTCATTGAAACCTTTATTGTGTCTCTTACAGATAATGCCTCCTCGTCGCAGCACTCGTATTAATAACGATCACGACAACGATAACAACATCAACAACAACAATAACCATGACAATGACAATGTCCAACTCGATGCGATCATTACCCAGCAGATGGCTCAACAAATAATGACGTTACTTCCAAAATTGGTGGCTCAAGTCACTCAAATGAATGGAAATGGCAATGGGAATGGGAATGGTAATCACAATGGGAATGACAATGGGAACAGGAATGCTCACCTTGTTTGCACCCTCAAGCACTTCAACACTTGCAACCCTCCCAAGTTTAGTCTCCTTCAGTGGTTCGAAGGTATCGAAAATACCTTCATCAATAGCGAGTGCCCTAACAATCTCAAAGTTCGCTATGCTATGAGTGTCCTCCACAAGAGGGCACTCACATGGTGGAACGAAGAGAAAAGGAATCGCGGAGCTGAAGTCGCACTGGCTTTGACTTGGGAGCAAGTTAAGGACATTATGAAGGCGGAATTCTGCCCTCGTAATGATATCAAGAAGTTAGAGGATGAGTTTCACATTCTGGTCCAGGACAGTGGGGAGAATCTGGCTTCAATCACCTCATCCCAAGCAGTCGGTACACCATCCTTTCCCGTTAGGCACTTCATTAAGTCATCGTTTCTTACGCCGTGTATAAATGCTGCACGGGTAAGTTCTTCTCTGCATCCTAATTGAAGAGCCTCCTTGTTGTACCGTACTATGTAGTCTTCCAATGACTCGTTCTCATGGCGGGTGCACAATAGAATATGTGCCTTGTATTTCTTGTGCTTGCACAAATGTGAAAAGTGATTCTTGAACTTTCTGATCATGTTATCAAAATCTACCAAGCTTCCAGCAGCTAAACTTTCATACCAAACTCTAGCAGCTCCCATTAGAGTTTGGACAAATAGGTGACACCAAGCTTGCACCGGCCAAAGTTTAGAGTTGCCCGCGCAATCAAAAGTGTGTAAGTGATCGTCTGGATCACGTAAGCCGTCATATTTCCCAATTGTATTTGGGAGCTTGCATTCTTTAGGCATTGTAGCCAAAGCTATTCGCGCACAAAATTTTGACCTTTCTACAAAGGTCTTTGGCTTGTAAGGCTTATTGATGTGTCGTAAAACACATCTATTATCCTATGTATTTTAAGTTATAATTGAGTCTTTTGTATATAGTTTTTAATAGTTTTAGGCGTGTATTCGTTTGTTTGTCTATTTTTATCATTTTATAGATTTTTATTAGTTTTTAGTACTTATTTATTTATTTTATTATTTTATAGGTGTTTGTGGAAAATGAGCTCAAAAAGAAAGAATTTTAATTGAGACACGAATATTTGAGAGCATGTGTTCATGGACGTTGGAGCGTAAACGAGCAACTTTGGTTAAGTCAAGAACACCCGAGTCTAGACCATCGCGTTATAATACTACTACTACTAATAATAATAATTAATAAAAAAAATAAGAAAAAAATGGCTTGGGCTCGTGGCCCAAATCCTAAAACAACAACACCAATAACAAGTCGGTTATTGTTATATAGATATGGATATACTATTTTTCTGGGGCGGCAATTAATTAGGATGGGAAGATTATAATTCAAAAGAGGGTGACAGCTTGAATCGCAGGAAGACACATTGATTCGAAGAAGCTGCAGAGGTTGATCGATCCTAAAGAGCTGTGGAGGAGAGAAGGTCCCGGGCACGTTAAAGATTAATATTCAAGGAACCCCGGGTTTGGTTTAGTTTTTGTTTCATATTTTTATAGACATGATTAAAACTATTTTTATTTATTTTGTGAAGATGTCTTTAAATATTATGAGCTAAAACTTTTGTTGGTGGCTTGGGATGATCAACTAGAGTTTGGTTTTTAATTAAAGACTTATGTTTTCCGTTTTGGATGTGTTGGGTTACATGATTTAATTTTTATGTTTGATTTTGAATATTTGTGTGCTGGCGCTTTTTGATTTGATTACTTGTTTGTTGGTTTTGATGTTCTAGGCATATAGGAATATCCCCTAGATCTAGAAATCATTCTAGTTTGATTAACTTTTGTTGTCGAGCTAGTTCTTGCAGTTAGGAATAGCGCAAGTTTAACAGGTTTTTAAAATCAATTAGCTAAGGTGTGCAATCCCTTCCCGAAGGTTAGGAATATAATTCGGGATTGCTAGGTTGACTAACTAGGCATTGTTTGGTAGTTTGGTTATCGCTGGGGCGAGACCGGTTACTTATTCGTGTTTAGAGTTTTCCTAGGATTTCATTCGTATTAGTTAAGTCTGCTTCACAGTTTGGGAGTTTTCGATCCAAGAGTGGTTGATTAAAGGATTACTGTGGGATTTGGTTTCGCTGGGGCGATCCACTTTCATTTTAGCATCTCAACACTTGTCCCGCCTTGAGTCCAGTTGACTATCCTTGACAGGAGGTTTGTTAGATGAGAACAGGGTCTCCAACCGGATTGCATAGGTCAGCTTTTATAACCAGAGTCTAGGGATTCTACCCAGGTTACCAGCCTCCTTCCTACCTAATTTCTCTAGTTCCTTAAGTTCCCATTAGTTGTCAAGTTAAGTTAAGTTTAATCTATTTTAATTAAGTTTGTAATTAATAGTTTAAATACCCCCCATTTAAGTATATATTTATTAGACTAGTATTTCGGTATAGGTTGTGATCTAGAGTTGCATTCGCGTCTTTGGGTTCGATACTCGGTCTTATCTGTTTACTGCTTTGCGACCGGTACACTTGCCGTGCGTGTGTAGTTTTTAGGTGAGTCGTTTTAATTAAAGCTTGTGTTATTTTTATATATTTACATTTACACACATCAAGTTTTGAGATCATCATCTTTTGGTGCCGGATTGCTTGCAACCGATTTAGAACGTTGTTTACGGTTGGAATCATATTGCACTTCGTTTTCAGATTCGTAGCCTTCAGGTTCCTCATCTAGGTTGACGGGGTCCTGATCGCGAGTATTTCTACCACGGTCTCCACCACGTACCGCCTGACGAGGTCGTGTTGGACGACGGCCATTATTGTCTTCTGGAGGTGATTCTGAATCATCCTCCATTGTACCAAAACTTAAAGTCTTTTGGACGTTAAGTTTGGCCTTCACCAGAACCATCTTCTGGTATTCAACGATTGTTTTTGAGTTTTGCTTAGCTAACCACTCATCCGGGTCCACCGGAGATTGGTTATCTTGTTTCTTCCTTGCTCCTGTTAGTCCCCCCTGACCGGGTTGAACTGGAACGTCAAAGACGGTTGTTTTTTAGTCATGTTCTTTGTGATGGTGTTGGGTGCAACGTCATTGATCTGATCCTCAATTGTTGCATCGACTTCGGCAGTGTTTCTGTTTGTGTCTTTCGAGGAAACCATGATTTCTAGTTTGAAAGATTATAGAACCGTAAGGGATGGCGCCAATGAAGAAACAAATAGTCTTATTGTGACAACCGGTAAAATTCAGGAATTGGCCGGAGACTATGGGATATTACTTATAGGGTGTGTTTAATTTCGATTGGAAACCGTTTAGAGATATATTAGTAGGATTGGCGTGAAGTGTAAAAAGAATCTCAAACTTTCTAAGTTTGATGGTTTTAGAACGAGGACTCTATACGATAGGGAACTCGACAATAATAATTTCAGTTGGATGCAGACGATTCACTAGGAAAAAGGGGCATGAGTGGTTAAATGGGTAAAAACCTTGAGTTATTTTATAGAAAAATAATTGCAAGTTCAAAGGAGGATGTATTATGTTTAAGTTTTTATAAAAAAAAAATATAATACCCAACCCCCTAGGTCGCCATCCCCTCTCCCCAATCAAATAATTTTGATTAATTAAATTATTATTATTATAATTATCAGTAAAATCCATTATATAATCTCAACCCATCCCCCATATCCCCATACACCTACATCTAGTTATTACACACACATAACTTTACACATTCCTCTCCTTCCTCTCTCTATCTAACCATAACTCTCTCTCTCTCTCTCTCTCTCTAGTTCATGTTTTGATGATTCTTTGAAGAATCAAGCATGAATTAACAAGTTCATATATGTTTTAATCAATCCTTCAAGAACCCAAGAGTTTAGAGCAAGAAAACCTTAATTTCCAAGAAGTTTAAAGGTTAGTTCTTGAACAAAAAGATTTAATTAAAAGCTTCTTATTATTTTGGTTTTGATTTAAGATTGGGAAATTGGATTTTAACACCTTGAACTATTGACAATTGGCCGCTGACGCACTAAACTACAAAATTGGCCAACACCGCACTGTACTTTTAACTTATTGGTATGTATCACCCTCAGACTAACCATGGTTAAATTTTTGCTGACGTGGCATGGTGATGTGTCAATTTTTGCTGACGTGGCAGGTGATGTGTCCATGCCACGTCAGCTTATTCCCCATGCCACGCCAGCAAAATGGACACGTCACCATACCATGTCAGCAAAAATTAACCATGGTTAGTCTGAGGGTGATACAGGCCATTAAGTTGAAAGTACAGTGCGGCGTTGTTCAATTTTGTAGTTCAGTGCGTCAGCGGCCAATTGTCAATAGTTTAGGGTGTTAAAATCCAATTTACCTTTAAGATTCACCAAACCTTCAAAGATTTTGGGTAAAAAGTGATAAAACAAGTAAAAGGAAAAGAGAGAAATGGAAAAGATGATGTAAATGTGTATGCATGTGTGACGTGTATGTATATATATGTATATGCATAAGTATGAATCAATATTATGAATATATATGTGAACTAGGTTGCTTTGTTTAATAAAATGTTGGAAATGGTTAGATCCTTGGATTTTATAGACATTAAAAGGAGTTTATGATAAGACATTAAATCTGAATTTAAAAGATGATTAGTGACCTTGGATGATTTAGATTATTAGCACAAGGATGAATATAGAAAAAAGTGGACTATTGAAACAATGGGTTAGCATTTAGCTAAGGTTTATGTTAAGAAATGGACAATAAAGTACCTAATTTTCAGATCTGAATATTAACAAGTTTTGGGCTTTTCATGAACCCAAACTTGAGCAAAACAGGTATGGGTAGGAACTACATGCTCGGGAGGCCTTGCATGTACGATCAGGATACGTATTGTGGCTCAAAACGCCAAACTACGGACCCGGAATGTAAAAATCATAAAACTAAGGTATAACAGGTCCACATAGGCTTTATGAGTGTAAAACTAAAGGTGATAAAGTAAAAATGAGTTATCTGGGTTAAAATTCCAAGACCATTGAGATAAAATGCGTAAAAACCTAAGTTTTCGGCAATATATACCCATTAAGAACACCTTATAACTTTAGGTCTAATGTAAAACAGCTTGATAAAGGTTAAAATGAGTATAAAAGTCATTATTAAAGGCACATGATATGTTCACCATAACCATGAACGATTACAGTGCAAAACTATGTCCCAAAAGTCGCCGAAAAGCGAGTTTTGAGGCATAGAATAGTCACAACTTATGGATAACTTGGAATAACAAATTAGAATTATCTGTCAAGTTGTATGAGGAATCAAAGAATTAACTAGGACTTATGAGGTCAAAATAAGTTAACTTGAGGAATCAAAAGAGCACTAGACATGAGAAACTTTGGATATTATGTAATGTGTGTTTGGTGGAAAAGAACATAATTTATGTAATTAGAAACATAATAAGTTGTTGAACACAAACACGAACGCTATATGAATGAGTAAATATGGGGAAAGGACTTAGGCAAATAAGGATATATTGAATTATGTGGTCACTCGAAACCTAAAAGGATTTATCAACATTAAATCACCAACGGGATAATTGGGTGGAAAATGAATGGAACAAGGGATTATTGAAAAACTAAGTAAAGGAAGGTTGGTGAAATGTTTGATTAAATTTAGGCAAATTGCTAAACAACCCTATAAATGTTTAGGGCTAGTTTGGTAAAGGAGCACGTGACACAGATTCGGGGAAATATTGTGATTACAGCTTTAAGGTGAGTTCACGGCCTCATTTCTTTTTAAATGTTTTTGTACGATTTACAAAGCGGGGGATTAACATGCTTATATGATGCGATAGACTATAAATATAGAATATTTGATGCCCTTAGGTTTGTGTACCGGTGGGTACATTTTTATAGCGTGACACCAGTGTCAACCGGCAGGTTACCACTCACTCTCCCAGCACATCTTACTCATTAGCCTACGGAAAAGGCCGTTGTTTATGTCGTAGTTCTATTGAGTTGGCGCCCCCGTTTTCATGATTTAACTGGGTTGAAATCTGCTTGAAAAATGAACATAACCTCCAAAAAGTACCTCTCACAGAGAGGCCACCACGGGAACAAAGTTATGGATTGATTAAGAGCCTTTGGTTACATCATACTTGTGGAACCTTGCTAGTCCACTTGATTCTCTATTTAGTACTACTCGATCATATGTTATTACTAAACTTGAAAGTTTATACTATTCATAAACCTGTGAACTCGGCAACATTTTTGTTGATGTTTTTAAGCATGTTTTTTAAGTACGAATGAATGAAGCTCTTGGGAAAGTGGGTTTAGCAGGCACTACGTTTGGACATGTTGAATGGGACCTTAAACTATAAAACTATGTTTTACTGTCACACCCTCAAATTCCATGTGCGGGGTTTTACCGCGAGGCGCGTGACAAACCAGGATCTAAGTCAACGGTCACAATAAACGACACTATATGATACGTAAAAATGACATAAGCAAACCATTAAGTTTTCATAAATAATCCATCGCCGCGGAAGCGTAAAACTTTATTACAAACACGTAGGTAAAAGTATAAAAGTCTGAAAATGCAAAATAAGATGCATATGAATCCTAGACGCCGTGAGACTCCGTGCGCCTACGAAATGCTGCTACCTCAACGACCTGAGACAAACATGCTAAAAATGTCAGCAAATAATGCCGGTGAGTTCACAGGTTTTATGTTAAACGTTTAAGTAATAAAAGCCATCATGTTATCACTATGTTAGAAATGATAGCGTTAGCTAGACGCATGAATAGTACTACTACGACCGGAAACCATTACAGACAACGATATATGATTTTGCCCGAAACGATATGATTATGACCGAGACAATATGCACCCGCCCGGCTCCTAGCCGACGGGTGGGGTCTGTCAGTCCCAATAGATCTATCCACATTTCCCCCGCTATGCTATCCAGCATATTCATGGTTTCCCCGGGACTTTACGTATCCTATAGCACAAATGAATTTAACACTAGTTTAACATGATAATTTATGAAATATGTATAAAGCATGTGTCTCCCCCGAAATGTAAAGACTTAAAGTGGAGCCGTGAAACTCACCTGATACTGCTCCCCCTCTAAGATAAGTAAACCTACTCAATAGACGGCACCAAATACCGGTGACCTATCATGACGAGCGTATAAGGTGTTAGACTAACAACCCATAGGTTGATTAGTCCCCAACAGTCCAGACCATAACCGTGTACATTTGAAATGATGTTTAAACATTTAACCGACCACACCAGACAAGACCCAACATCCCATTGGTGACCCGACATCCCACGTGTTAGCCGAAAGCAAGATATCATGAAACATATGCAATTAAACACTTAGCATGCGCGAAAATTCACTAAGTCTAGCAGAACGCCCAATTAATGCACAAACAAGTCCGAACACGTGTTACTAAGTCATTGGACATGTCACGGGGTTCCTAACATGTTCCTAGGCGTCAATCCGTGTTTTGGGATGTTAAAAAATACATATAGCAGCAGTACACGTGATTAGGAATCAAACATGCAATTAGGAAAAGTCAACTGGTGATTAGAAGAGTCAAACTGGTGAATAGAATTGTAATTGCCATACATACTGGCGATTGGGCTCCCAATCGCCTATAGTTCATGCGATTGGGGGCCAATCGCCCTTAATACAGGCGATTAGAACTCCCTATTCGCCCCTACTGCACTGTGCCGCCTTTTTGCGCGTTTAACCCTCCAAATCAGATCCGAAACATGTGGAAACACCCAATATCAAACCCAAAACATTAATCCAACTATTTCAAGCAAAAACCCCTAATTTATTATTATCCTAGCCATCTCGAATGCATGTGTTTTCCCAAAATAGCATAATTATCATGTAAACATCACATCCTCATGCAAAACTTACCCTAAATAGCATATATCCAGATTTCATCACATAATGACATTGTCCGACAATATCCTATTGTTCTAGCATCATCCTAGAGTAAACCCTAACCTCAAACAATCAACAAAACACAACATATCATCATCAATCCTCCATAACCATTCAAACGGGTCAAAACGCCTAATATCAATATTACACATCTATGAACCTTCAAACTCCTAGGTTAACATCATATTAACTCATTTAGATCAGAAACATATTAATAATACAAGAACAATCATGTTTAAACGATAAAAATCCTATCTTGCATGAATACATCACATATAACAAGTATAGAGGTTTGGGTTTGTTTAGAAACTGATTTTAATGAGTTTTCAAAGACACAAATGTTTAGAAATTAGGTCTAGACCTTTAGGGATCAAAACAATATCATTACAAAGGTTTGGGATGAAGAACACACCTTGAATCTGTGAGATTATGAGGTGTAAAGCTTGGAAATGTGATTTCTTGATCAAAAACGTGGTTCAAAGGTTGAATAAGGTGTGGGGTGGCTTTGGGGTGTATTAGGGTTTCGCAAATGATGTTTTAAAACATAAGGGTGGTATTTATAGGCATTTTAGTCGTCATATGCAGAACAGGCGAGTGTACAGCACCTATAGGCGATTAGGGCCTCTAATCGCATGTAGCTTCTAGCGAGTAGCCCCCAATCGCCCATATATCCCTCTAATCGCCTATCCTATTGGCGATTAGGCTATCCACAGTGGCCTAATCGCATGTAGCCTATTTAACCGGGGTTTTGGCACGTTAAACCCTATTTTAACACATATAAACACGTTTTCACATACCAACAAGTCATATAATGATTATAAGTATCCAATGCATGATAACTAACACATTCCCATCCGATCACCAATTCCCGGGAGTCAAGACTTGCATGTGTGCAATAACCCGATGATTCTACGAATCGCCAATCCTTGTACACATGGTTATGGACCGACACCCAATGATCCCTCGGATCATTGTAACGACTCCCGATGATTCCCAAATCATCGACACGACTCAACCGACCTGGTCAGGTAGACTGGTATGTATGCAAAGTATGAAAAGTATTAACCTGAATATGCCGGGTGTCACATCATCCCCCAGTTGAAAGAATTTCGTCCCGAAAATTAAATGAAGTCCGGAGATGAAGAGACGAAAGAAAGAAAGAAATTTTTTCCCGTTGTGTGGTAATGCAACGCGGGAAGGTTATTGCCTATGCTTCTCGTCAACTTAAAGTTCATGAGAAGAACTACACTACTCATGATTTGGAATTGGGCACGATGATCTTTGCGTTGAAAATCTGGAGACATTACTTGTACGGTACCAAATGTGAAGTATACACCGATCATAAGAGTCTCCAGCATATTTTCGACAAGAAGGTGTTAAACATGCGGTAACGTCGCTGGGTTGAACTCCTGAACGATTATAACTGTGCTATCAAGTACCATCCTGGCAAGGCGAACGTTGTGGCGGACGCCTTGAGCAGGAAGGAGTCTGTGAAACCTCGTCGTGTTCGAGCCTTACAGCTCACCATTCATTCCTCATTGCCTGACCAAATCCGTTCTGCACAATTGGAAGCTTTGAAGGAGGAAAACCTTAAAGCTAAAACCATGCACGGTGCAGTTAAGCACATCGAGCTCAGGTCTGATGGCATGCATTATTTTGCCGAATGAATTTGGGTTCCTTTATTTGGGGGTTTGCGGGAGCTCGTCATGGACGAAGCTCACAAATCCCAGTATTCTATTCATCCGGGCTCCGATAAGATGTATCAGGACCTAAAGATACTCTATTGGTGGCCCAACTTGAAGGCTGACATAGCTTCGTATGTCAGCAAGTGTCTAACCTGTGCTAAGGTCAAGGTGGAGTACCAGAAGCCGTCTGGTCTTCTACAGCAACCAGAAATTCTGGAATGGAAATGGGAATGGATTACAATTGATTTTGTGACCAAACTTCCGAAATCGCCCAGTGGTTGTGACATGATCTGGGTGATTTTCGACCAGTTGACAAAGTCCATACACTACCTCTCTATTAAGGAAACCGATAGTTTGGAGCGGTTGTCTCGTATCTATCTTAAGGAAGTGGTTTCCAAGCACGGGGTGCCCGTCTCTATCATCTCCGATCGTGATTCCCGTTTCGCTTTCCGTTTCTGGAAGCAATTGCATAAAGCGTTAGGTACTCAACTGGACATGAGTACCGCATATCATCCGCACACTGATGGCCAGAGTGAGCGGACGATTCAAACGCTTGAAGACATGCTTCGAGCACGTGTCATCGATTTCGGTAAGAGTTGGGAGATTCACCCGACGTTAGTGGAGTTCTCTTACAACAATAGTTACCACTCTAGCATCAAGGCGGCACCGTTCGAGGCTCTGTATGGACGGAAGTGCCGGTCTCCTCTTTGTTGGGCAGAGGTGGGCGAGAGCCAACTCACTGGTCCAGAAATGGTGTACGAAACTTCCGAAAAGATTGTACAAATTCGTAATCGTATG
Organism: Ambrosia trifida; assembly: GCA_028751855.1. NCBI lineage: Eukaryota > Viridiplantae > Streptophyta > Magnoliopsida > Asterales > Asteraceae > Ambrosia > Ambrosia trifida. The sequence goes on along the minus strand of CM054123.1, from coordinate 97,639,594 downwards.
GCGGCAGCTCGTGATCGCCAAAAGAGCTACGCTGATCGTCGTCGCAAACCTTTGGAGTTTCAGGTCGGCGACAGGGTCTTATTGAAGGTATCTCTACGGAAGGGCGTTATACGCTTCGGGAAGTGTGACAAACTTAACCCTCGTTATGTCGGACCGTTCCCAATCATGGAACGTATTGGGCCGGTGGCATACAGACTTGACTTACCATCCGAGCTTTGTAGCGTGCATAATGTCTTCCATGTTTCGAATCTTAAGAAGTGCTTGGCTGACGAATCTCTCGTTGTTCCTCTCGAAGAAATCAAAGTTGATGATCGTTTACGTATTGTGGAGGAACCGGTTGAAATTCTTGATTATAAGATTCGTAGCCTTCATCGGAGTAAAATCCGCATCGTCAAGGTTCGTTGGAATTCAAATCGTGGACCGGAGTTCACGTGGGAACAGGAAGATCAGATGAAGGCCAAGTACCCTTATCTATTTCCTAAGCGTGCTTTTGAATCGAACTATGTTGCTTCCAAAACTAAATGAATCTCGGGTCGAGATTCCTTTCAACTGGGGATGATGTAACAACTGGAAAAATTTTCTTTCTTTCTTTCGTCTCTTCATTTCCGGACTTCATTACTTTTCGGGACGAAAATTCTTTCAATTGGGGGATGATGTGACACCCGGCATATTCAGGTTAATACTTTTTATACTTTACATACATACGTTTCATACTTTGCATACATACGAGTCTACCTCAACGAAAACATTGAAAACAACTACTTAATATCGTACTTGACCGGGTCGGTTGAGTCGTGTCGATGATTCGGGAATCATCGAGGGTCGTTACAATGGTCCGAGGGATCATTGGGTGTCGTTCCATAACCATGTGTATAAGGATTGACGATTCATAGAATCATCGGGTTATTGCACACACGCAAGTCTTGAGTCCCGGGAATTGGTGATCGGATGGGAACGTGTTAGTCATCATGCATTGGATACTTATAATTATTATATGACTTGTCGGTATGTGAAAACATGTTTATATGTGTTAAAATAGGGTTTAACGCGCCAAAATTCCGGTTAAATAGGCTACAGGCGATTAGGCCACTATGGGTAGCCTAATCGCCAATAGGATAGGCGATTAGAGGGATATATGGGCGATTGGGGGCTACTCGCTAGAAGCTACATGCGATTAGAGGCCCTAATCGCCTATAGGTGCTGTACACTCGCCTGTTCTGCATATGACGACTAAAATGCCTATAAATACCACCCTTATGTTTTAAAACATCATTTGCGAAACCCTAATACACCCCAAAGCCACCCCACACCTTATTCAACCTCTGAACCACGTTTTTGATCAAGAAATCACATTTCCAAGCTTTACACCTCATAATCTCACAATTTGAGGTGTGTTCTTCATCCCAAACCTTTGTAATGATATTGTTTTGATCCCTAAAGGTCCAGACCTAATTTCTAAACATTTATGTCTTTGAAAACTCATTAAAATCAGTTTCTAAACAAACCCAAACCTCTATACTTGTTATATGTGATGTATTCATGCAAGATAGGATTTTTATCGTTTAAACATGATTGTTCTTGTATTATTAATATGTTTCTGATCTAAATGAGTTAATATGATGTTAACCTAGGAGTTTGAAGGTTCATAGATGTGTAATATTGATATTAGGCGTTTTGACCCGTTTGAATGATTATGGAGGATTGATGATGATATGTTGTGTTTTGTTGATTGTTTGAGGTTAGGGTTTACTCTAGGATGATGCTAGAACAGTAAGATATTGTCGGACAATGTCATTATGTGATGAAATCTGGATATATGCTATTTAGGGTAAGTTTTGCATGAGGATGTGATGTTTACATGATAATTATGCTATTTTGGGAAAACACGTGCATTCGGGACGGCTAGGATAATAATAAATTATGGGTTTTTGCTTGAAATAGTTGGATTAATGTTTTGGGTTTGATATTGGGTGTTTCCACATGTTTCGGATCTGATTTGGAGGGTTAAACGCGCAAAAAGGCGGCACAATGCAGTAGGGGCGAATAGGGAGTTCTAATCGCCTGTATTAAGGGCGATTGGCCCCCAATCGCATGAACTATAGGCGATTGGGAGCCCAATCGCATGAACTATAGGCGATTGGGAGCCCAATCGCCAGTATGTCTGGCAATTACAATTCTATTCGCCAGTTTGACTCTCCTAATCACTAGTTGACTTTTCCTAATTGCATGTTTGATTCCTAATCATGTGTACTGCTGCTATATGTATATTTTAACATCCCGAAACACGGATTGACGCCTAGAAACATATTAGGAACCCCGTGACATGTCCAATGACTTAGTAACACGTGTTCGGACTTGTTTGTGCATTTATTGGGCGTTATGCTAGACTTAGTGAATTTTCGCGCATGCTAAGTGTTTAATTGCATATGTTGCATGATATCTTGCTTTCGGCTAACACGTGGGATGTCGGGTCACCAATGGGATGTCGGGTCTTTTCTGGTGTGGTCGGTTAAACGTTTAAACATCATTTCAAATGTACACGGTTATGGTCTGGACTGTTGGGGACTAATCAACCTACGGGTTGTTAGTCTAACACCTTATACGCTCGTCATGCTAGGTCACCGGTATTTGGTGTCGTCTATTGAGCAGGTTTACTTATCTTAGAGGGGGAGCAGTATCAGGTGAGTTTCACGGCCCCACTTTAAGTCTTTACATTTCGGGGGAGACACATGCTTTATACATATTTCATAAATTATCATGTTAAACTAGTGTTAAATTCATTTGTGCTATACGATACGTAAAGTCCCGGGGAAACCATGAATATGCTGGATAGCATAGCGGGGGAAATGTGGATAGATCTATTGGGACTGACAGACCCCACCCGTCGGCTGGGAGCCGGGCGGGTGCATATTGTCTCGGTCATAATCATATCGTTTCGGGCAAAATCATATATCGTTTTCTAGTAATGGTTTCCGGTCGTAGTAGTACTATTCATGCGTCTTGCTAACGCTATCATTTCTAACATAGTGATAACATGATGGCTTTTATTACTTAAACGTTTAACATAAAACTTGTGAACTCACCGGCATTATTTGCTGACGTTTTTAGCATGTTTGTCTCAGGTCGTTGAGGTAGCAGCATTTCGTAGGCGCACGGAGTTTCACGGCGTCTAGGATTCATATGCATCTTATTTTGCATTTTCAGACTTTTATACTTTTACCTACGTGTTGTAATAAATTTTTACGCTTCCGCGGCGATGGATTATTTATGAAAACTTAATGGTTTGTTTATGTCGTTTTTACGTATCATATAGTGTCGTTTATTATGACCGTTGACTTAGATCCTGGTTTGTCACGCGCCTCGCGGTAAAACCCCGCACGTGGAATTTGAGGGTGTGATAGTAAAACATAGTTTTATAGTTTAAGGTCCCATTCAACATGTCCAAACGTAGTGCCTGCTAAACCCACTTTCCCAAGTGCTTCATTCATTCGTACTTGAAAAACATGCTTAAAAACATCAAAAGCTTAAATGTGACACCCCAGGAAAATCCCACATTGGCCGTGGCCAGGAGAGATCCTTGTTTAATAAGTAATTTCATGCCTCTTAAATCACCAACGCGTTTTGAAGCTTAATGTTAGTGGATGAGAGGAGAACTCCACAGTTAAGCGTGCTCAGGTGGGAGAAATTCAGGATGGGTGACCTCCTGGGAAGTCTCCACCAGGGCATCCAAAAGCAAATCTGTGAGCTCTGAATGGGCAACCCATCGAGGCAAAGCGGACAATATTGGTGGTGAGAGGGGCGGGGTGTTACATTTAGTATCTTTTATTTAAATAAAATTGTAAAACACTACTTATGAAATTTCGATCCATCTTGGCTATGACATATTTTTAAAACTTTCTTAGACCAAAAGTTTAAATGTGCTGGGCTAGAGGGTGGTTGCAAGATGTCCATGCGTATACTCAAGTGATTTGCTAAACTTTATGGTAACAACTTCAGTTACCTCATAACTAGCATTCCGATGTGCGCTGTCGGAATGTGACACTTACCACCTGTTAGGGATGATAAGATTATTGTATCTACAGGGTTGATCCTTCACTAGCAGTTCTGGATTGAATGACCTAGAAACAAGAATTGATGTGGGTAGGGAGACGACTACACGAGGTAGCAGTTTATAACAAAAACGGGGTGAATGGGGATATTATCTTTAGTGATAGCTCTTTGGGTTAGCAAAAAGTGTCCTTCCTACTAGGGATGTGATCCCTTATATAGGAATGGACGTATGCAACCATTACCCAAGTCCTAACCGTGGTTGGCCTAGGCACGGTTAGGTTGTCTCCACTACCCTTGATTACGTTAGTGAGGTAGTTATGAAAAGCTAAAATTAAGGGAATGATGGAACGGTTTACTGGCTTTAATGTTGAGTCCACGTAATTGTTTCCTTGATCCATGCACGGCGGTTGACCATGCATGATATCCGCCTTTGACCATGTCGTGAGTATTGACCAAGCGTAAATTACTCCTTTGGTCTTTTGCGTGTGAGTTCCTTCCGGGCAGTTGCGTATCCGGGTTTGGGTACGCTACCTAGTCGGTTTAGTACCCAATCCCATTATTATTATTATTATTATTATTATTATTATTTAAATAAAAAAACAATAATTAAGCAATGATTAGCCAATCATTTATAAAACCCTATAAAACCCCTTCCCACTACACCCCTCTTTTCCTATAAAACTTCATAGAGCCCCTTCTATTACTTTATAATAATTTATTCCCCATGAAGCATTGAAGCCTCATAGAGCCCCCCACTACACATGCCTTAAAAAAGAAAACCTGAAATGAAACACGAAAAAAAGGAAAAAAAAAAGAGTAAGAAAAAAGGAAAACTGAAGTGGGAAACAAAAAAAAAAAAACAGTTTAAAACAATCCAAAGAAAGGCTCAAACTTGGGTCTCCACAACCCTTCATGATTTTTAAATCAGTGTATGGACCATCTGATCAAGATTTTGTTCGTGGATTCGTAACAATATATATACACACGCATAATATTTTTAACTTTTTATAAAATAAAAGGTTTAACCGTTCTATTCAGTTGACGTAAGTCTTGAAGTATGTGGATACCCTACTCAATTTATACTTATTTTGAGCTCATCTCATCAGCGTTTCATCGAAGAGAGAGCCTACCTCATTGCAGGAATACTGAACCGTAACCTCCCAACCCTGGTTTTGCGGTTCAACCACCAGCCCAGTCGGCCGGTTACTTCACAAATGGTTCAAACGGAACGAGCAGAACACCAACACCATCGATGTATGGTTAAACCGGCAGACTCCACCGGTCCAGCCCGGTTTTCAAAACGTTGCATAATAGTGACTAAGATTCATTTAAGTTCAACTTAGGCCACTTAATTTTAGAAAACATTAATATTTACACTTTTTTTTAACCTTAAAAAAAGACTTTAGAAGAACAAAAAGAAGTTTTAGTGACTTAGTGAAATACTTGAAGAGCGGTTGGGTTGTGGGATTAATCAATGGAATTGAAAGTTGTATTCTATCACATAGAGATGTGCCCGTGCGTTATGGCTGGGACACAATACAAAAACAATAGTTTCATAGAATGGTGACTGCGGTAAGTAGAACTCTACTGCGTTACATTTTCAAATTTGTACCCATATAAAATATGTTGTTTACGCGTCTGGTGTAACGTTATACATATGCAGGTGAAATTAACAACATGGCAACTGTTGCAATGTTGTTTGTTGCATCTTCGCTGTATGTTGGTTCTCAAAGAAGGTGCTTACACCTTCTCATTAGAGTCGTTAATCATTTAATCGACTCACCGGTTTAATCAATTGTCAAACGAACCTTTACTCATTATGCGAACCAATAGACATGCTAAGAAGATTCAGTCCACAACTTGAGCAAAAGACAATGTTCTAATCATAGGTCTAATATATTTCCCAAAAATTGTAAATAAAAATAGTTACCAATATAAAAAAATGTTGTCCATATTACATTTGAACTTTTATTAAATAGAATTAATTAAATGGAGTTTATTAAATGGATTTATTAAATAGATAAGTTTATTAAATAGATAATATGTTTGCAGTGCAGTGGTAAAGGCATTGATGGGCAATGATAGTTTTACCGGTATTTTCACCGTTGTGTCAACGGGCGGGTGGGTTACCGGGTTTTCCCCAGAATTGGTGTTTGATGACTCGGGTTACTCTCGGAGTACTCGATTTGTCTGGTGGATGCCCTAAAAGTGACCGGGTTTAATTTGTTGACTGTTAAAAAGATGTTTTGTTAGTGGAATTTGTTGGAAATAAAATTTCAATTCCTTCACCTAATGTCATCGTTGTGCAATCAAATTTAAGTTGTCACTTTGTAATTATAAGCCGCCTCTCTAAGACATAAAATACGCTGGTCAATTCGTGTATTTTTTTATAATTGTAGTTACTGCTTTGAATAGTAATATTTTAGGTTTCACTATTTTTTAAAGAAAAAAATATTAAGCGTGTAATTTTGACCAATCAAATAATGAAATATGTTTTAGCTATGTTTGCACACGACAAGACATGAAACATGTGTTTGAGCATTAAAAAACAAGACTAGTTTTTAAAAGATTGGTTTTACATTTTAATAGTAATCTTTATTAGGACTACCCTTTCTATAAAATCATATGTTAATAGTGATCTTATAAAGATTAATGAAATTATCATGGTTTTCATGCATTATAGTTCTATTGAACACGAACTAAAGCAACTCACAGACAAATTTTTATTCATAAAGATATAACTAACAACGGAGGTTTATGCAAAAACCATCCAACACTCATGACTCAACTTCTTAAACATATAACACAAAACCAAACAATTCACCTATGGAGCTTTGAGGGTGTTTGCCACATCAATAACAAATCGGTATCTAACATCTGATTTCAAGACGCGGTCCATGGCTGTGTTCACATAATCCATAGGAATTAGCTCAATATCAGCAGTCACACCGTGTTTTGCGGCAAAATCAAGCATTTCTTGAGTCTCCATTAGCCCCCCAGTCGCGCTTCCCGTAACGATCTTCCTCCCTATAAATTGCATTTATTTAAACCAATGGAACTAGCTCAAGAAAATATACATAGTACTAAATGAGAAAGAAAAACTAATTACCCATAATTAAAGAATACGTAGATATCTCAATTGGCTTCTCTGGTACACCCACAAAAACAAGCTTCCCAGCTGGTTTCAGCACACTTAGCAATGGTTCAATGGGGTGAGACGCAGAGACAGTGTCAATTATTCCATCCAATGAATTGGCTGCACTCTGATCATAATAACAAACTAAATAATTAAGGGAAAATGACAAGAATGGCATATGACGTTTAAAACAAAAAACTATCCGTGAATAACCAATCAACAATGGAAATATTTAAAATCTTCAATATTAATCTTTATTAATATTGCTAGAAACCAAAACCATTTAAAAACATATTTATTAAAAATAAAATATATATTAAGACCTAATATTTGTGACAGGGGTAAAAAAACATAAAACCACTAAAGAATAACTTATTATAAAAAAAATAAAACTATTAAAAAATTCAAATTGCTAGCACTAGATTTAATTTTAAAACATTATAGTCAAAACACATAAGCAATTTGGACAAGTCTCCCACTATTACCGAAAAATATACCCATCACATTAAAAGGATCAGACATGTGGGAGGATTTGATTTTGGACAGCGAGATTATAGCAACAGGGTTACCACTCTTCTAGCCTTTCAAAAAAAAAAAAAGTTGTGTTTTTCCCATATAACTATTTAATCTTTTCTTATGAACAGTAAATTCACCTACTTATAATCTACATTAAATAATATTTCTACTCATATAAAAAAAGTCTTCTAACAATATCGCAAGAAGTTTAATTATATCCCACGTACCTGCATTTGCCCAGGGTCTTTGCTGACAATAAAATGATCAGCTTTAAGTCCTTCAAGCGCTTCTTGCTTCTTAGTCGGGCTAGTACTAAGAACCGTAACCTCGGCCCCGAAAGCCTTGGCAAACTTGACAGCAACATGACCAAGCCCACCAAGACCAACCACGCCCACCTTCATTCCAGGCTTGTCTAGTCCAAAGTATCTTAGAGGGCTATAAGTTGTGATACCGGCACACAACAATGGCGCTCCAGAATCAAGGGGCAAATTCTCGGGCCAGCAAAGCACGAAATGCTCATCGGCCACCATGTGATCAGAGTACCCACCGTATGTATGTGTGCCATCATGGTAGGGGAAACCATAGGTTAGAATCTGCTTTGGACAATAGCTTTCGAGATCATTAGCACAGTTTTGACAAGATCCACATGATCCCACCAAACATCCAACCCCTACTTTGTCCCCAACTTTGAATTTCTCTACTTTATTGCCTACTTCTGTCACCACACCCACGATCTCATGCCTACATTAATCATCATATTTGTTAGATCGAAACGAAAGAGCATTTGCGCCATGGTGGAATTTTTTGATTTGTTGGTGGTTTAGAAAAATCATAAGCATATGTAGCTAGTGTCTAAAAGCAATTTATGTTTTGGACAATCATCATGTACAACAAACATTGTCTTTTTTTCCTTACTGAAAAGTTATTTAATTGGAAAAATGGAAATAAATAATCCCAACTATTGACTATTGGCCAATAACAGTCCCAACTACGAAAATCACCAATATTGGTCCCAACTTTCGACATATTGGAAACCAACGGACCCAATAACGGAGGCTATCTCCGTTAGTGTGATGCTGACGTGGCATGCTTAGGTGGCAAGATGATCCTACGTGGCATCCTACGTGGCATGCCACGCGGCAAAATAATCCTATGTGGCATCCTACGTGGCATGCCACGTGGCAAAATGATCCTACGTGGCATGCCACGTCAGCATCACACTAACGGAGTTAGCCTCCGTTAGTTTGGGTCCGTTGGTTTCCAATTTGTCAAAAGTTGGGACCAATATTGGTGATTTTTGTAGTTGGGACTGTTATTGGCCAATAGTGAATAGTTGAGATTATTTATTTCCATTATTCCTATTTAATTTAACATATACTTTATTTTTCTCTAATAACTAGTAATATTTAACTTAAAATATAAATTTAAAAACACATTATTTGAAAATAAAGCTTTATATATATAGATATCTACAAACTTTTAACCTCATATACACAAAACATACCCAGGGAGAATGGGATAAGTAGACATGCCCCATTCGTTTTTGGCAAAGTGAAGATCAGAATGACATATCCCACAATACAAAATTTTAAACCTCACGTCTTTATCACCCGTAGCCCTGTAAATAATTATCAACAATAACAACTCCTTAATAACATGTTGTAAAAAAAAAAGATTGCATGCATACATGATTATATATACAAACGTAATAAAGAACCAAAGACCGGGTCACAAAACGTGTACCTTCGTGAGAAACTGAAAGGAGAAAGAACTCCTGAAGTGTCTCGAGCGGCATAACCATAGGCCTTGATTGGATGCTCGGATTCAGGTGATTTCGCCATTGATAATGCTTATAGAGAAGGACAGAAATGGTGTTATTCTATCAGTGTTCTGTTGGGTGGTATAAATAGAGTGCAACAAAATCAATGGCATTGCAAATGACATAAGCGCTGGCGTAAACTTGATTCAATGTATTGGTTTAAAAATTAGAAAGGTTATGATGATAATAAATTAATAATCAACGACTTGCTTTAAATTGTGATAATATAGTTTAGGATTTTTAATTGGAGTAATGGAAAAAAAATAATTCTAACTATTGCTTTTTGGTCGATAATGGTCTCAACTACGAAAATAACCACTAGCGGTCCCAACTTTCAACATATTGGCCACCAACGGACCCAAACTAACTGAGGCTAACTCCGTTAGTGTGATGTTGACGTGGCATGCCACGTAGGATGCCACATAGGATCATTTTGCCATGTAGGATCATTTTATACCTAGGATATCACGTAGGATCATTTTGCCACCTAAGCATGCCACGTTAACATCACACTAACGGAGTTAGCCTAAGTTAATTTGGGTCCGTTGGTAGCCAATATGTCGAAAGTCAAAAGTTGAGACCGCTCTTGGTTATTTTTGTAGTTGGGACCATTATCGGTTAAAAAACAATAGTTGGATTATTTATTTCCATTACTCCATATTTAGATAATCAAACTACTAAAACTATTTTAGTATTAACTAACAAAATATAAGCTGCACTGCTTTTGATTAGTTTTTTTTATTTAATTGTTTAATTTTGTAAATTAAAAAAATTTATAAAATCAGAAAACTTATCGAAGTGGATCGATAGTGATTCTAATGAAGAAAAGTCAGAAATTCTATTCAACACTCTTTTGTGTTTAATCACTTAAATTGTACCAATCGCTAAGTAAATTTTTTACTTTTACTTTTTAAATTACTTAAAATTTTATATATATTTAAAAGGATCTAGTTCTTTTATTTTTTAAAAGATACTAACTTTATATTTTTAACTTTGTCTTGGTTATATATATATAGGGGAAGTATATGGAAAAAACCCATATTAGATGAAAAACCATAGTAAACCCATTTCTTGGTCCACATTCTTCCACATCATTCCATCAACCATTAATCTCTATTATATTATGAGGGTTAGTTTGGTCATTTTCCATCACCCCCTTCTCTCTCTCTCACTATATAAATTGTTTTCCCCCATCTCTCTCTTCATTTTTTTCAAATTCAATTTATTGAATATGCCCTCTCTCTCTACCCTCCCCTTCTCTGTCTCTCTCTAGAAGCACCACCACCACCACCACCACCACCACCACCACCACAACAACCAACGCCACTACCACCACCACCACCACAACAACCAACGCCACTACCACCATCTAAAACTAATAAACCAACCAACTCTAATTTATTGGGGTGTCTGAGCACGCCACCGCCACAACAACCAACGCCACGCCACCGCCACCACCACAACAACCAACGCCCTCTCTCTCTACCCTCCCCTTCTCTGTCTTTCTCCGAAGATTCTGATAGCAACAAAAGTTATGGGCCTGAACGTAAATAGAAGAAACATTAGGATGTAATGAGGAAGTTGAAATCTTAATCTGTGAGCTGCATTTATGGAATACGTGGCCCATAAGAATTCCAGTCGCCGATAGATGTTGACAATTAAGGTTCTGATAGCAACAAAGCACAGACCATAAAGGAAGATCTAACCGTACCTTTGCTTCCTTCTACTGAGCACGAATCTTCCACTACAGAGGGGAAGATGAAGGTTGGTTTTTGAATTTAACATCCATATATTTCTCATTTAATTACATGTACGTTTGATTTTAAAAGTCTACTGAGCCCGATCTATCGTTATTATTCTTTTTTTTTTTGTTAATTAATTATGCCACTGATTATAAACATTTTCACTTTTAATCATTCCTTTGTATTTTATTATTATTATTATTATAATAAGCTAGATCTGGATCTGGATATTTTGGTGTTAATCAAACTTGAATCTTGGTGAGTTTTGAAATATTTGTTTGTAGTTAGGTTTGGGTTTTGTTAGAATAATAATAATAGTAGTTTTGGGGATAGTTTTTGTTCGCATACCAAGTGTTCGATCAAATGCTTGAATGGAAAAAAAAACTTATGTTAACGTTTTTTTTTTATTTTTTTATTATTATTATTTTGTTTATGTTAGATTTTTATTAGATTGAGGACATGAGGTTGACAAATCACATGTGATTGATGAATAATTTTGTAGTTTTTTTTATGTTAGTATATGCTAACACATGTTATCTGTTCCAGTGTTGGTTTTCATGAGTAGGCTATTGGAAGAAGGAGGCGTTGGTGATGTGGCTGTGGTAAGTGATGTTTTTTATAAAGATTATAAATGTTTAATCTTTTGGTGAATAGGGTGTTTAAATAATTTTTGTATTATGTTTAATAAATTTTTGGCAAGTGAAATTGTTATGAACTCGTATAGGGTACATGTCTATTTTTTACGATCCGAGTCTTGTATGCTCACACACGTTAGTGATGCTAACACATGCTAGTATATGCCCAACTAACAGGTGCTAGGACCCATATGACATACGTTATTTTTAGTAAGACATGTATTTTAGAATATGCTAACACATGCTACTGATGTCTTTTATTATATTATATATTTCGTGTGCTAGTGTTTTGATTTTAGAATATGCTAACACATGCTATTAATCGTATTTGAGTAGTTGTATTAACATAGTTGTAAAATTGAGTATGATATACTTGGCACTGCATATTTGGTGTTGTTTATACACATGTTACTGATGCTAACACATGCTAGTATATACCTAACTAACAAATGTTAGGGTTCATATGACATACGTAGTATATGCCCAACTAACGTGTGTTAGGGGTTCATATGACATATGTTAATTCAATAAAACATATGTTTTAGAATTAACATAGTTGTAAAAATCGCGTTTAGTGTTGTTCATACACATGTTTGAGTATTATACACTTGGCACTTCAAATTGAGTACGATACACATGAAATTGCAGATTTGGTATTTGTTTATACACATGTTAGTGATGCTAACACATGTATATACCTAACTAACAGGTGTTAGGGTTCATATGACATACGTAGTATATGCCTAACTAACAGGTGTTAGGGTTCATATTAATCGTATTATCATTAATATATTATTATTATTTAAAAGCCATGTGATTTTTGTGTCGAGTAGGAACCACTTAGAATTGTGTCTATTTTTTGCAGTCCGAGTCTTGTATGCTCACACACGTTAGTGATGCTAACACATGCTAGTATATGCCCAACTAACAGGTGTTAGGGTCCATATGACATACATTAGTTTCATTAAAACATATGTTTTAGAATATGCTAACACATGCTATTGATGTATTGTTGGATTTCAAACCATATTAATCGTATTTGAGTAGTTGTATTAACATAGTTGTAAAAATCACGTTTAGTGTTGTTTATACACATGTTTGAGTATTATACACTTGGCACTTCAAATTAAGTACGATACACATGGCATTGCAGATTTTGTATTGTTTATACACATGTTAGTGATGCTAACACATGCTAGTATATACCTAACTAACAGGTGTTAGGGTTCATATGACATATGTAGTATATGCCCAACTAACGTGTGTTAGGATTCATATGACATACGTTATTTCAGTAAAACATATATTTTTAGAATAAACTACACATGTTAGTGATGTCTCATTATATGTTTCGGAGAGCCCAACTAACACGTGTTATCTTTTTTTGTAGGTGAAGAGATGTTTTGTGTTAAAGATGAAGATGGGTATCAAGAACGAAGCATAGCTAGATCTTTTTTATGTTGTTATGATAGTTTTTTATCATTCAGAAATAATTATGTATGTATGAAAACTTTTTTGATACATTTTTAGTATTGATTGTAATGATCGTTTTTATCATTTATTAAATAAATACACATTTTATGTGATCTTTTAGTATATGCATGGTAACACATGTTACCGATGTCTCACACGAGGTCAGAATTTTGCATCACAACACTAACGTATGTTAAATTTTCGTGCTGGAGAAAGTGTCATAAAGTAGGAGAGAGATGACTTGACAAGTGTCAAATCAACCTTTTTAAACCTAGGATTCAGAAAATTAAAGTGGCCCACTTGCTTTAGTAAGATTACCATATTGCCCTTTATCCAATTTTATATTATAGTGGCCCACTTACTTTTGATTATTAAATAGAAATTAATCATGGACCATTGATCAAACTTGATCAATGGTCACAATAGAGTTTCTAAGGTTTTTCATGAAGATGAGGTTTCCTATATATCCACCCCCTATATATACATACATACATACATAAATACATATATAGAGTTAGGATACTTTGAGAACTCGATGAGTTGTGAGAACTCGACGTAAAATGCGAAAAAAAAAATTGCACACTCGTGTAAAAACACGTAACCCCGCTGTAAAAAAATAAAAAAAAATACATTAATTTACGCTAAATTACACTTGTGTAAGAGATTTTTATCCAGGTATAAGTATATTAATATTTTATTCATTATTTTATTGTTGATTAATTATGGACCACATATTCATTTTTTATTAAAAGAAGTATGTGGTTATAAAGTGAGTTTCTATGGTTCTCACAACTCATAGGAGTTCTCAAAATATCCGGATCCTACACACACACACACACACACACACACACACACACATATATATATATATATATATATATATATATAGGGGAGGGTTATTTTGAGAACGCTAAATATTGTGAGAACTGTGATACCCCGCAATTTCATGTTCTTACTTTAACTGAACTCTAGTTACATTCCTTGCATTCTACTTAACTAGGGTTAGCTAGATAAGCTACACGTTGCACAGTTATAGATTAATAACCGCATGAAGTGGTAATTCGAGGAATTACCAAACTATATACATGAGTAGTGAACCCCGAACATTGGTGAAATAACAAAATAAATAATTGTGAAATAATTGTTTAACATTATTTGCAATTATATGCTTATGCGAATTTATGTGTGAACTTATGTGGCGTTACATGTTAATAAGCGAAAACATGTTATTGAGCTCGTAACTGACACTTGACAGACTGAGGACCGTATATAAGTTATAAAATATTGGGTTAAATATTTTATAGATTTATTATACTACATGAAATTATTTAAAATTAAGCGAAACTAATTTTTGTACGCGAGTATACGCGATTGGGTCCGTAACCGACTCTAGTCGGACTGGGAGTCATAAACTAATTATAAAATATTTGGGTTAAATATTTTAGGGATTAAGTGTTATATATTAATTAATATATATATAAGTAATCAATTTTATTAATATATAAGTAATCGATTTTAATAAAAAATATATATAATAATAATGTGTGTTGAAAACTTGACGTTGGTCAAGCATCAACAAAACAAAAAGAGGATGCAATGTTTGAAAAGCAAAATGGAAGCATATACGATTTAGAGATAACGACAAAAGAAAAATAAAGAAAAGAAAATAAATGCTGCACATTATTGTTGGGTCAACATCAAGAGGAAAAATAAAACGATATAAATAATGTGGGCTTGGAAAGTGGGAAGGACAACAACGCTGGGCTGCATGGGAGCCAAGCAGATTCGGCCGAAAACTTGTCCCAGGGCCCAAATCGCTGGAATGATTTATATATATACGTGTATTAGTTATATTTTTATAAAAACTCAACCCTAAAACGCCTCTACAGCCACAAATACGAAAATTAAACCCTTACCTTCTGCCATTAACATAACCTAAAGATCCTAGGAGCTCGCGAAGGTTTAGGATCAAAAGATTAAAGGCTTAAGGTATACAACAACTTTACATATGTTTTAATCTTTTTTCTATGTTTTAATTATGATTTTAAACACCATAAACTCAATTGTCTAGACCTGATGTAAACTTGTTACGACTAAAACATGAGTTTTTAATAAACATTAACGTGTAAAACTATGCGAATAGATGTGGGATTGTGGTATATGTTATGTTTATGCATGATTATAATTTGTGAACATGTAGGGTAAATAGATGTTAATAATTATGATAAAACTTGCATGTTTGGGCTGCTATATTATATGATCTTGACGTATTACACGTTTAGGATGGTTATATGATGTTCTTGATCGGTATTATGCGACTAGGGTTTGATATAATTAAGATTATTGCATGTTTAAAATCTGGACAGAATGTTAAAGTCGACTTGTAGGGTCTGTAACGTGGCTTCAAAGTGTTTCTTTTGATGATTTCTTTGTAGGAAAATGTTATACAAGATCTTAACTTTTCATAATGGGCAAAATCACCTGATTTGGACGTCGTTTGATAGTTTTTTGGAATTTTCTTTGATTAAAGGTCATATCAGATTTTCGGATTAACAAACTGAGTCAACTTTAAATCGTTATAACTAGAGTTTTGTAAAGAACTAAGTTATGAAATTTTTACAGTAGATTAATATTGGAATAATTTGACTTTTCCAAGTGGATTCATTCCGTTTGGATGAATACACAATTTTTGGGAATTCTTCTACTAAACTGACCTGTTGTGGAGGTTTGCTGAACATAGTTGTGTTGAACAACTTTTAATAATTTTTGTGTTTGGTTTTGAGACAAAACAAAAATATGGGTTGTTAAATGAATCCCAAAGAATATTCAGTAAATATTTGGGAGTTTAACTCACTGATTAAATATTTTAAATAAATTAGTTTTGGTGACGCACAATCTGTCCTAAAAACGCAGATTGTGTATTATGTGTTTACGTGACTAATTGAAGTCCTAGGTGGTATGTATTTGATATGTACTTGAATGGGCACTTGTATGAGATGCATATGGGGTGTAAAACTAATTGTAACCAACATATTCACCAACGGGTCCGTAGGGTTTACTTATGCATGTAGAATCACTAGGTGTCACTTACACGATTTTGAACATTTAAACGTCTTGGACAAACGGGTTATATGGTGTAATGGTATTACACATATACTCACTTAGTTACACATGTACTAGGGAGTTGGTAGCACACCCTAATTTGGAGTTTGGATTTACTTGCTTGCATACTAAGGTGAGTTTCACTACTCTTTTCTCAAAAGCATGCGTCTCGGGTTGAGACAACGTACTTAACTTTTTCTAGTCCGGGTTGGGACTACTATTTTCTAGTCCGGTTTGGGACTACTTACACCTCCCGGGTTGGGATGCTATGGATCCTTGTGCGGGTCGGTTTTTTTGCTAGTTCGCAAACTGTGTCCTTGATGAACTAAACCAACTCTATCATCTGTAAGTCCTTCACATACCGAATGAGTTGCCGGGTTATGGCAAGCGGGTTATTAGTTGATAGCACTATTAGGTCTTACAAACCTCACACCGGCTCGGGGAGTGCGGGAGTGAACTATAACTTAACAGATTTTATCATTGTTGATAGGCAATGATGTAAGGCATGCAGCTCACGTTTGTGACTACACGTACATCAGCAGTTCGGTATATCGGTGTTAGTTATCATGAATAGGTTAGCTACCCTTGACATGCGATGAACTAGTGTTTACACGGTTCTTGGAACCAGCTCAATTACTTGTTTACGTGGTTTTGGAAACCAACGCATTTACATACTCATTTACTTTACTTAGTGAACTCACTAACATTGTTTGTTGACCCACGATATACATGCTTTTGCAGGTAGTTAGCTTCCGGTGCCAGGATTAGAAAGCACTGCACACTTCACTGCATTTGGGGTCTTGGGCATACACCTAAATTACATATTATGCTTTTATGTTTTCTTTCATATGGTTTTAATTTGGGCGCGTTGTTTTGCGCATGGTTTTAAAAGGTTTAAATTTGGTTTACGCTTCCGCAGCTTAACTAAACTTGATTTTTGAAAACGAACTAAATGGTTTGGGCATTTAGAGTTCGTTCGTATGACTTATGGCTATGGGATCCTGGTATGTCATGCCCCTCGCGGTATAAACCCCGCAGTGGAAATCTGAGGGTGTGACAAGAACCGTGAGAACAAGTAAAAAAATCAATCAAAATCAATTTTTTTTAATACAAACCACATTATAATCAAAATACAATATTAATAAATGAATTTTCTTTCCAAATAATTCATCTTTTTTTGCAAAAACACTTTCAAATTAACTTTTTACACATGTGTAAATGAAACAGTTTACACATGTATAAACAGTAAATTTACACATGTGTAAAAACAAATTATTTTCATATACGTTTGAATTTTTACGCGTAAATTGTGTTTTTGAGATTGTATTTTAGTAATAAAGACAAGTGTAAAAAGAAATTTTGAATTTGAATGGTTTTAGATGCCGTTCTCACGGTTCGCACGAAATATAGGTGTTCTCAAATTAACTTTCCCATATATATATATATATATATCTATACTATATTAATAAGCATATAGGAAGGGCGGAAATGGTCATTTGCCACTTTTTTAAGTTTTACAACACCTTAAAGCATATTGTACAATGACTCCAAGCACAAAAACTATTAAACTTTTAAAGGGTACAAGTTATAAGGCATTATGTACAAGCCTATTATGCCAAAGGAGAAAAAACACGGGATACACACATGACTAGGATTAGGGTTTCAATCATCAATCTCACTTTCAGCTTCTCCGCCCCCTTCACACTCTCTTTCTCTCTCTTTCTCAATTCTAAGAACATCAAAGACATTTCATCACGATTTCACCAGATTGATGAGTATTTCACCATATCAATGGATATTTTACCAGATCTACGAAGATTCCGACTTTCTTCAAGGTAAGTGACGCTTTTTTTATTTTATTTTGAACACTATTCCATCATTCGAAACCCTAACGGAGACTAATAAGTGGACTTTGATGTAGATCCAGAGTGACCTTTCTTTTTCAATGGGGGATCCGGTATGGAGTTCTATTACAACGAAGGTAAATCCGAAAACCTAATAAATGTAGTTGTTAATGTTAGTCAGTTAGATGATTTATCTGATTTAGTTATATAATTTGTGCAAAATAGCTGATTTATTCGCAAGACAGTGTCGTTTGGGAGAAGGATGGGGTTGTTGTTTCTGTGGTGTATGGTGTGATGCCTCCTGAAACTTATTGGTCGGCTAATCCTATTAATATTGCTGAAAATGGGACTTTTAACCATAAAGTCTTTTGGTGGTTTTTATATCAAACAAGATACTACAATGGTTTGACTTGATTGAGTCTTTTCATGATTTTTTTTATCTATGTTTGTTGTTGGATCAAAGATTTTTGAGGTATCCAAGTTTTATCATATTCAAAGAGGTAAATCTTAATTCTTTTGAAGATTCACATTCATTGTGTGTTTTTGGATGTTAATATTATGTTTCTGCAACTAATTTGAAAATTGTTATGATTCTATCGTTAACCACTAATTAAACTAAGGATTGTTGCCTTTTGATAATTATTTCCACTGATTACATTGTTATTAATACTTAATCCGATAGTGGGAGATAGACGCAATAGGTGGCAGATGAGGGCATAGGTGGTTGTGAGCTCTGGTGGTATGTTTTCAAAACTCAAAATCACAATAATCAGATCATTAATTTCTCCATTGTAAATATAATAAGCAGATCATTAATTGTAGGCATTTAGCTTGCTTTCCTTGTTTGTTATGATGCATACACAAACCTTGATTTTACATTTATAAGGATTTGAAAGGTTTTATTTAATTTCATATGTTTGAAACTACAACCGATGGTTTGTTGCTCAAAATGGATTACTTTTTGTACACACAAACGTGTCGGATTGAGTTGATTCGACATGTTTACCAACAACATATATGAATATTAGTATGTCGATATTATTATAATATTTATATTATTTCAATGATGATCTAAATTTTTTAAAACCAAATGATATAGTAATCGATACTTGGATCTTTGATGATATCACACCCAATTTATTTGTTTTGGCTACTTCTTTTAGACCAGGGGCACTGTATTCATACATCACGATGGATGGTGCTTTTAATGTGCGTGCATTTGGCCAGCCATGAAAGTTTGACATATCTGCCTTTGGTTTTCTTAGTGTTTTTGTTTGTTCTTTTTTTTTTTCAGTGAAGACGGTAATATGAATAAATCAGGCAGTGGAATGATGCCTTCTCAGAAACCTGGTAAACATTGTCACATAATGATGTTTTCTTTAACTTACAAAAAAAAGCGAATAACTCAGTTGTTTTTTTTCCAGAGGTTGCAAATGATGAATTGAGGCAACGCCAAAATAAAGCTCCCAAGTGAGTTTGAATTTCTTAAACTATTTGGTCTATTTTAAACTTCACATATATCTCAGGTACTTTCATTTTTTTTAGTTCACTCCATTCCAGATCTTCATTATTGTGTTTCTTACTGGATTTAAAAGTCCACTGAGGCGTGTAGGTGCAACCCATCTCCTCATCCTACACAAGGCGTGTTATTTACAAGATGTGGAGCGGATGCATGGTTTTGCGCTTGACACTTCGCGACTCGGTTTTTGACCTTCTCCCTTTTTGCGCTTCTCGCTTTTTAAAACCATTATTGCTTACAATTTACACATGTAGCACTTGTACTACTGCAAGAGTATTGCTCTTTGTACTCTTCAAGTAACTAACTAATTTCAGTTTATGCACTTACCGATTACTGCAGGAGTATTGCTCTTTGTACTCTCCGTATTATCAGGTATGATTACATCCCAATAATATATAAATTGGGATAATTAAGTTATGCTTTATCTTTAGCAATTCAAAAGACTTAAATTAATATATCTAACTAAAAGGGAAACTATTTAAAGTCATCAGGAATGCACTCAAAATTACAAGGGTGTTGGAGCGCATATGGATCATGTATGTACTAACATGGTGTTCATAAATCGTTGAAACTTGAAACCGATGAAAATGCCGAAACCTAAGAATATTATTTTGTAACATGTGTATGAATGTTCAAGCTGATTTTAGTTCATTTGTTTTTATCGTTTGTTTAAATATTTGAATTGTTAGTATTTACTAATTACTTATATGTTTTGGCAAGAAAGCTTGTTTTTTTGCTTAGGTTTTAAAAACTTAGGCTTAAAGTGAAATCACCTAATCAACAACTTTTTAAAAAAAAATGTAGGCTTTTAATAACATTTTTAATCTAATTAAGAACCAACTAAATGGCGTGTATTTTTAAATTTGTGTGATGGGTGTTTTTCGTTTGTCAAAGTACTAGGTCTTTATGGTATCTATGGTACTCTAATGTCTATATAGTTTTTTGAATTGGTTGAAAATAATTTGAAATGTATTCTAAATTTAATGCTTATGTTTAAAAAATAGAAAAATATGAATTTGAATGGATGTTTCAAGATAAAAAAAAATATATGATAGCTTTTAAGATGGTACAAAATGGTGAAACATAGCATACTGCAGAAATGGTCTTCTCACAGAGATTTCCTAAAGTGTTGAAAGAGTGCACTTCACACAGCCAAATAAGTCTGCTCATTTCACCAGTGTATAAAGTTACATTTATAGTTGTAATTCGGTCAAACAATAGGTCTGGTGATCTAGATGTGAACCGATGTACATCCCCTATAACGTCGCTTTCTTTGGGTGGTTTTTTGTGCTTTGTCTGGTTTGAATTTTAGACATGTTTATACCAGCTAATTGTTTTTTTTTTTTTTTGTTCATTAACACCACTGTAGGCTTAAGAGTGAATTGTTCATTTTTTTTATTCATTACAACTCAAATTTAATTATCCAGTTTCAATTATGTTGATTTTAAAAGATTCAAGTAATTTGCTTCATTGTATGTATTCTTTTAAAGTATTACATTTGCAAAATAAAGCTTATATATAGGGTTGTACACGAGCCGAGTCGAGCCGAGTCAGGCTAAGCTTGAGCTCGAACTTAAACGAGCCGGCTCGGCTCGGCTCGTTTTTTTGGTCGAGCTGAAAAGCCGAGCCCGAGCTCGGTTCGTAAGTGTTCGAGCCAGCTCGTTATTTTTTTATTACTTTTTTACAAATATTTATAAAATAAAAAACAAAAAAATAGAGTAAAATTACGCATATACATGTATTATATGTATAATTTGTGTTTTTTTCTATAAATTTTCATATTTTATTGATTAATGAAACTTAAAATGTTAACACTTTAACCTCCTCTCACATATTTTTTAATTTAAACTTTTAAAAATAAATTAATACATATAAATAAAATAATTCGAGCCAGCTCGCGAGCTCACGAGCCGAGACAGGCCTAGCTCGAGCTCGAGCTCGTTTACAATCGAGCCGAGCCGAGCTGGCTCATTTTTTCGAGCTTTTTTCGAGCCGAGCTTTTATCAAGCTTTTTTCGAGCGAGCTTCGAGTTACGAGCTTTTTGTACACCCCTACTTATATATATATCTTACAAATTATTTAAAATTTAAAATCCATATCACATAAACGTTAAAACGATTCTTACTACAATTAGTTAATTTTGGTATATTCAACTTAATCATGTAGCCGATATTCTAATGAAGATATTTTAATTGGGTAAATTTCATAGTCGCCCGCTGATTAAAGGAGATTATTCCTTATATTGCTTGATAAAAGTAGCACCCGATAAATTAACGAAATTAAGTTGTAACGTATTACAAGAATAAGAAAAATAAAATATGTACTATACAATATATTACGATCGCGTTGATAATTGTCGTTGCCGCCGCATCGCGCGGGTTTCTTACTAGTATATATATATATATATAATTTGAATGGTTTTAGATGCCGTTCTCACGGTTCGCACGAAATATAGGTGTTCTCAAATTAACTTTCCCATATATATATATATATATATATATATATATATAGGGTCAAGATCGTGTACAAAGTGTTTTTTTTGTGAGAAGTGTGAGAAGTATTAAAAATTGATACTTAGGCATCATTTTTTGAACTTAGTCGTGATGTTTTGGATTGGTTTGCCTATAAAAACACCAAACATAACAATTAAAAACCGAAAACAATGTATTTTAGGCTTAAAACTTAAAACACCATGCTAAGAACATTAGCAGTGTGTTTTAAGCGTTAAGTAGTGTGTTTTAGCTTCTTTTTTTTTAAATTTAATGACTATAATACATTGTATTGTGTTTTAGATTGTTGTGTTTGTTGTTTTTCAAGTTAAAACAACCTAAAACATCATTCCTAAATCCAAAACATGATGTCTACATGTCAATTCTTAGTCCTTCTCACACTTCTCACGAAAAATGTACTTTGTACAGGATCCTAAACCTATATATATATATATGGTAGGGTTATCTTGAAAACACTAAATTTCGTGAGAACCGTGAGAACAAGTAAAAAAATCTATCAAAATCAAATTTTTTTTAATACAAACCTCATTATAATCAAAATACAACATTAATAAATAATTTTCTTTTCAAATAATTCATCTTTTCTTCCAAAAACAGTTTCAAATTAACGTTTTACACATGTGTAAATGAAACAGTTTACACATGTACAAGCAACAAATTTACACATGTGTAAAAACAATTTATTTCCGTATACGTTTAAATTTTTATGCGTAAATTGTGTTTTTGAGATTGTATTTTAGTAATAAAGACAAGTGTAAAAAGAAATTTTGAATTTTAATGGTTTTAGATAGCGTTCTCGCGGTTCGCACGAAATAAAGGTGTTCTCAAATTAACTTTCCCATATATATATATACTATATATATATATATATATATATATGTGTGTGTGTGTGTGTGTGTGTAGGGTCAAGATCATGTACAAAGTGTTTTTTTTGTGAGAAGTGTTAGAAGGTGTTTTGGCCATTAGATCATCTTAATCAATGGCTTGGATTAATTGAGTGGCATTTTGGTCATTAGTGTTATATAATTAATAATAAATTAAATGGCTGAGGGGTATTAAGGTAATTTAGACCCCCACATTAATATCAAAAATTTGATAACCATATATATATCCCCCATATCTCTCTCAAATTGACAAACAAAAACCCCTTATTTTTAGCATCTCTCTCACTCACTCTCTCTCTCTCTCTCTCTCTATCCTCACGCCCAAATCCATATATTCAAGAATGGATGCGTCAGATGGATTTTATCCCATTTGTTTGTAGGCTTTTTTCTTCTTATTAGGAATTTATTAAGAGAAAGTATTGGGTACAAAGTCCCTTAACATAAGAAGTGTAAGAAGCCACTAGAACTTGCCACCTGTCAATTTAATCTAACCAGAGTTAAACCACAATTAAACCTATCTTCCTCTTCCCTGCTCTAAACTTTCATAACATAAACCTAACCCATCCTCCTTTTGAAACAAACCGGTCAAGATCTGACCACCACCACCACCATCGATCGAGATCTGAATAGGCACCGACGAAACATCTTGGGTAATAGGAATACCTTTCAGATAACCATCACCATTTCCTCCAAATAACATAGAAGAAATAAACTGAAAGGGTTTTTTTGCTCTTGACATAAAGCTGAAGATCTCTAATAAAGTATTATTCAACCACTACTGGACTTCATTTTCATACCAATGATTTGCCATTTTATAAAAGCAGCGGCTTCATGGAGTCTTTTATGTGTTCCTTCATAAATAGGATCATCATTTCTGGAAAAGAGAATTAGGATCATTATTTGAAGAGTTAGGTTCTAAGAACCTGAAGCCTGATGTGTTTAGCTATAACGCTATAATCAATGGCTTCTGCAATGAGGGAAACTTGCAGGAAGTAAAGAAGTGGTATGCTAAATTGGGGGAAAGTGATTCTGCTCCTAATAAAGCAAAGTTTGTGACTTTGATTCCACTCGCCTTTAAACTGTCGGAGTTTGATTGGACTATTGAGCTTTTAAAATGGTTGGTTTTGTAAGGTGCGTCTGTTATATAGTGAAGGTGCATTTGTTTCCAAACTTTTTTTTAATAGTGCGTTCAAATTTCAATGAGTGCTTCCAAACTTTTTAATGAGTGCTTCTAAACTTTTTAATGAGTACTTCCAAACTTTTTTGTGAGTGCGTCCAAATTTCAATGAGTGCTTCCAAACTTTTTCATGAGTGCTTCTAAACTTTTTAATGAGTGCTTCCAAACTTTTTAGTGAGCGTCCAAATTTCAATGAATGCTTCCAAACTTTTTAATTAGTGCTTCTAAACTTTTTAATGAGTGCTTCCAAACTTTTTAGAGAGTGCGTCCAAATTTCAATAAGTGCTTCCAAACTTTTTAGTGAGTGCGTCCAAATTTCAATGAGTACGTTTAAAATTTTGTTAGTGCGTTTAAAAGACTCTGTTTTCACCAACTTCCTTCTTCTGCAACTTTTTTTTTAACCTAATTTTTATATTTAATCATACTTATTGAAACAAAATCGAAAGTATTTGATACGAGCGTTTATTCATTTTTCTATGTTTTTTAGTGATTAAATCGTTCCAGTGTAAATCTCTATTTTTATTATTTTTTTCGTTGTCATTCATTTGTAATCGAATGTTTTTTGTTATTTTGATTGTGTAATCATTCAGATTGGTTTAATTGATTTTCAATTGTTGAAAAATTTTGTTTCGATTTGATTTTTGTTGTTACGATTTGAAAAAAAAAATTGACGGTTTTTCATAATTTACCGTTGGTTAGATTAACCCAAGTATGATTAGGGTTTTTACTCTGCATCCAGACATCTTGTTAATCTAATGGCTGAGATTGCTTCTTATGCTTCTTACGTTAAGAAGCTCTGTACGTTATCTCTTCCAAACATTAATGGGGTATATCATCGACAGTTGTATTTAAAGAATTGATCAAAGAGTTTTTTTTTTTTTCAAAATGATAATTGTCATTATTTTCCTAAACCAAATTAATACTTCACTCAATCGTTACTTACATAAAGCACATCATTTGGATGGTTTTGAGTATAAAACACACTCTGGATGCTTTTTTCATATAAAACACATTATGTATGGTTTGAGTATAAAACACACACTGTTCATGGTGTTTTAAAGTCATAACACTAAGTTATTTTGTTGTTGGATGGTTTGAGTATAAAACACTTTGGATGATTTTGAGTATAGAACACACACTCTGGATGGTTTTGAATATAAAACACACTCTTTTCATGGTGTTTTAAAGTCATAACACTAGGTTGTTTTGTTGTTGGATGGTTTGAGTATAAAACACTTTGGATGGTTTTGAATAAAACACCACAATATGATCGATATAGTTGAATATGAATTTCAATACGTGAAGACTGATTCTTTATAAAGAATTCAGTAAAATTCGTTTAAAATCAAAACAAATATCCCCTAATATTACTCATAATTAATAACAAAATTAATTAGACAATTATTTACTAAAAATAAGATTAGCAATACAAATTACAATGATGCCCTTCTAATTAAAAAAATTGGCTGCCACGTTTCACTCTAAGATTGGTTCTCACACTTCTCACACAAAAATGGTTTTGTACAAGAACCTAAACCTATATATATATATATATATATATATATATATATAGGATTTGGATCATTTGAGAACCACCACTTAGGGAGAGAACCAAAGAACCAGTGTGAACATGTGACATTTTTGTAAATATGAAGGGTGTCTACAAAAACCCTCCATCAAAAAATAAAAAAAAAATTATATAACCTAAATAAATAAAAAATAAAAAAAGTAAAAACACCAAAATGATTATTTTTCATTATTAATTCAAAAAAAAAAATTAAAAAAAATTAAAAAAATGGCTTGTGACGTCGTATGACGTCATCCTGATGCACATGTGCATTTCGCTGTTATATATACAGAAATACACCGTATGCACATGTGCATTTCACTATTAAATCACACTTTTGAATGAATTATCAATTACCATACTTAAATGATTATAAAATGGACGCGATACAGATATATAAAGGGTCACAAATTCTATTCAATGGTCATTAAATGAACGCAAAGTGAGATATAAAATACACTCGAACTCGTCAAGTGTTTAGTCATGTATATTATAACATAAATTGAAAATAAAACACGTGTATGACAACAAACATGAATAAACTTGAAACACCTCTATATAAAACCTATAAAATAAGAAACACGTACTGCATGCACATGTGCATTTCACTAATATTGTTAGATTTTTTAGTGGTTTAACTTTCGGGCATACATATATGCATGCATCATTCTTCAAATAACAAAGTTTTTATACCAATTTGCCTTTATCATACAACTACATGTAGTCTCTACTAAACGTATTAACTCAATAAAACAAACGATAACAAAAAAAATATCTATATTACAAACCAACTATGTTAACCACCTACATAAAAAATTCTAATTATCTCACAACCTCACGTTCACCAACATAACAAAATGTTAAACCAAACATACATTACACAAAATGTTATACAAACTTCTTTGTTTGTTTGACAATTTCCTTATCCCCTACCAAAGTTGATGTGGTGTAACGCGTGTTTGTTTCAAACGCCAATTTGCTTTTTTCATAACCTTCTTTTGAGTTGACTTCATTACCACCATTTTAACACACTTTGATGTTTTTTTCTTCTTCTAATTGCATCTGCACACATTTGTCAAAAAATACATTATATCATGTTTATCCATAATTATGCACATGTGCATAATCAACAATATATGTTAAATATTGCGTAAATCAACATACCATCATTATTCGCCGTTTCAATTTATTTCCGCTTGTTTGACCTCGTTTGAACCTTCCTTTTTAATTCGAAATCTGCACATAGGATGTTTTGTGTGAGTAAACATCAAACATTTAATATTTCAAAAGATAAAACTACACATATACACATGTGCATTTCTATATAAATGTACTTAATACATAATAACAACCTGATTCAACTTCTTGATAAACATCCATTACATTATTAGCTTCCGATTTTGGGAGATCAAATGGAGTTCGATTAGTTTCTGCTATACAATAAATAAAGAACATAACTAATAAACGAAATAAAGTAACTACGAAGTACATCCGGACTAAACAAATAATATCAACCTGATTCAAATTTCTAATCAATAATCGTGTCACTATCTTCAATTGCATCCGGTAACCTTTTTGTTCCTTTATCCCTCGATTGTAATACAAATGTTACTTCTTTGATTTTTTTTCTCCATCTATTAGCTACAAGCAATAAAAAAATCATAAGAAAACCGATATTTCGACTTGAATGCACATGTGCAACACCATTACTTTGTTAATTACAACAAAACACATGCAATTGTGCATTATTATTACTAACTTACTTATACTAATATGTGCTATAACATTAATTTAAACATTATAAACTACGTTTTGCACATGTGCATTAACAATCTTAATGCACATGTTTCGACATTCGATTAACACTTAACCTATTTTGACCCTCAACACATAAGCTAACAGACCCTTTTCTCACCAAAACCCACCAACAACTATTAGCGTGTAGGACCAGCCCGACGCAACCTGTTTTGACATTCAACTAACACTTAACCTATTTTGACCCTCAACCCATTTTGACCCGTATACTCAACCCGCCCAATCGGCCCATTTTGCCAAGACTAGTTCTAAGCCATCATCAAATATCTCATTCAACTAACACTTATCGATTACGTCATCATCCTCAATCGCATCCTGTAGTTTTTTTTAACATTCTCTCCCCCGATTATAACACAAAAGTTACATTGTTTGATTTTTATCTCATCTTTGACTACAAATAATAAGCAACACATAAGAAAACCAAGTTTTCAATCTTACTGCACATGTGCATTAAGATTACTTTTTTCATTACCACATAACATATGCAATAAACACTCTTCAGTCAAACAAGGACTTCCATAAAACAATAACCAGTTGACCCCTAAAAGCAACCTTTCTTTTAATCACCCATTCATTGGATTCCACCATAAAGAAACTAATTCCAATCCACAACTCAACAAGTCATGTTGTATTACTCTTTCCCACGCGTTTATACCAGTTTGAGTTTACGAGGGCGCCAGAATCTCTAGACTTCTAATCCTATAGAAGTACAAAATTCCATCAGCGTCATACAACTCCCACTTAATCTTGGATTTCTCCCAACGCTACCCATGTTTTAGGATAGTGTTAGATAACATCAAAGATAGTCCTTGATCAATGTAGTTTAATATGTGCCTTAGGAAAAAGGACAGATTGAACATATCAATATCAAAACATCTCATGACACAGATCCATGGAGATCGTTTTGAAGAGAGTTACATCCAAGATCATTCCCTAATGATATCTATGAATTATGATCCTCAAACCCTTGAGCTATTCATCTCATGAATACAACCATCTCAATTCACAATAGTCTTACATTCAAATTCATTCCCATGTAATTTGATCGACTACGGACATTTAGAATACTCTTATTCAAGGATTTAAACATACAAATTATGAACACAGTTAATAAATATTTAAATTTGCATTTAACCCATTAAATCAAATAAACATTCAATATAACTGTCATAGTTCAAAATAAAACATCAATACTAATTACAGATCATGCCCACTGTCTAGCAACTCTAAGCCCTATCTTTCCAGTATGCTTCTCATGTTTAGCTTGAGGTAAAGGCTTAGTAAAGGGGTCAGCCAGATTTAGAATTGTATGAACTTTGTTTATCATGATGTCTCCACGCTCTACTATCTCTCTAATATAGTGGAATTTCCCGAGTATATGCCTTGTGGTCTAATGTGACCTTGGTTCCTTTGCAAGAGCAATGGCACCAGTGTTGTCACACAGTATCTCTATTGGTTTCTTTATGCTAGGCACAACATCGAGATCAGTAATGAACTTCTTCATCCAGGCAGCCTCCTTTGCAGCATCCAATGCAGCATTGTATTCTGATTCACAGGTGGATTGAGCAACCACACTTTGCTTAGAGCTCTTCCAAGTAATAGCCCCACCATTCAGAATGAAAACATATCCCGTTTGTGATCTTGAGTCATCACGATCAGTCTGGAAGCTTGCATCAGTATAACACTTAACTGACAGCTCCTCATCCAGCCCTCCATATATTAAGAACATGTCCTTAGTCCTTCTCAAGTACTTAAGAATGTTCTTCACTGCAGCCCAGTGACTCTCTCCCGGATTCTGTTGATATCTACTCGTCATGCTAAGAGCATACGAGGCATCATGTCTTGTACTTACATGGCATACATGATGGAACCAATCGCAGAAGCATATGGAACACCTTCCATTTTCTTCTTTTCCTCTTTAGTGTTTGCACACTACTTGTTATTAAGAATGGTTCCATGTGCCATGGGCAAGAGCCCCCTTTTTGAGTCTTGCATTGAGAAGCGTCGTAAGACCTTATCAATATATGTACTTTGACTCAAACCCAATAACCGCTTTGATCTATCTCTATAAATCTTTATTTCCAGAATATAAGCGGCTTCACCAAGATCTTTCATTGCGAAACATTTACCCAACCAGTTCTTAACAGCTTTAAGCATAGGGATATTGTTTCCAATGATTAGTATGTCATCTACATACATTATGAGAAAAGTGATATAGCTCCCACTAGATTTCTTATAAACACATGGTTCATCTTCGTTATTGATAAAACCAAACTCTTTGATTTTCTGATCAAAGCGGAGATTCCAGTTGCGAGATGCTTGCTTTAATCCATAGATGGATTTATTCAGCTTGCACACCTTATTAGGATTCTTTGGATCGACAAAACCTTCCGGCTGAACCATATATACATCTTCTAGTAAGTGTCCATTAAGGAACGCGATTTTGACATCCATTTGCCATATCTCATAGTCATAATATGCAGCAATGGCAAGTAGAATTCTAATAGACTTAAGCATGGCTACAGTCGAGAAAGTTTCCTCATAATCAATTCCTTGAGTCTGAGTAAAACCTTTCGCTACAAGCCTTTCTTTGTAGGTTTGCACATTCCCATCCATGTCA
Organism: Ambrosia trifida; assembly: GCA_028751855.1. Lineage (NCBI taxonomy): Eukaryota > Viridiplantae > Streptophyta > Magnoliopsida > Asterales > Asteraceae > Ambrosia > Ambrosia trifida. The sequence continues at coordinate 97,609,185 of CM054123.1, read as the reverse complement.
GTCTTCTTCTTGAAGATCCATTTGTTTCCCACAGTCCGACATTCGGCAGGAAGATCAACCAAATCCCAGACTTGGTTATCATACATGGATTGAATCTCTGCATTCATGGCTTCTTGCCATTTCTTGGATTCTGAATCCAAGATTGCAGCTTTGTAAGTAGTAGGCTCAGCTTCATCAATCATGAAGATATCGTCATACCTTTCAGGTGCACGACGATCCCTAATACTTCTTCGAACACTTGGTGTTTCTATTGTTTCTTGAGTCCTCTCAGGCTCAACTTCAATAACTGGATCAGTTACTTCTGGTTCTGTCTGAACAACTGGTTCAGTCACTTGTGATTCTCGAATTTCTTCAAGATCCACATGGCTATCTCCAATCCCTCGCGCCAGAAGCTCTTCCTCTAGGAAAGTGCCTTTGCGTTTAGTGAAAATCCTATTTTCAGTGGGGTGGTAGAATAGGTAACTGATCTTCTTACCGTATCCAACGAAAACCACTTTTCCGCCTCTGGGATCTAGTTTATCCGAAGATTCTAGAGTGACATAAGTATTACATCCCCAGACTTTAAGATAGGATACATGAGGTTTCTTTCCATGCCATATCTCATAAGGCGTTTTACCAACCTTCTTCGTTGGAGCTATATTCACAAGTCTTGCGGCAGTTTCCAAAGCATAACTCCAAAAGGATTTGGAAGGTTTGTTTGACACGTCATTGATCAAATCATATCTAATAGAGTTCGATTTCTCTGCTCAGACACACCATTATGTTGCAGTGTTCCAGGTGGAGTGAGTTGTGAAACTATTCCACAATCCTTTAGATGGTCGATGAATTCCTGACTAAGATATTCACCGCCTCGATCTGATCGAAGCATCTTAATAGTTCTATTCAGCTGATTTTCTACTTCGTTTTGGTACTCCTTGAACTTTTCAAGAGTCTCATGTTTATGCTTCATAAGATAAACATAACCATATCTACTGAAATCATCAGTAATGTAACAAAGTATCTTTCTCCATGTCTTGACATTGTTCTGAATGGACCACATACATCTGTATGTATAAGTCCTAACAGATCATTAGCTCTTTCTCCAACATTTGAAAAAGGTGCTTTTGTTAACTTTCCACTCAAGCATGATTCGCATTTTCCAAACGACTCTGAACCGTTGGAATCCAAGATTCCTGCGGTCTTGAGTTGTTTAACACGATTCTCGCTAATGTGACCAAGTCTACAATGCCACATATACGTATCATTAAAGTCCAACTTATTACGTTTATGAGAGATATTGCATAATATGTTATCGTTTTGGACTTCTATCTCATAGATCCTATTGTTGGGTTTTGCATCAAAGTAAAACGTATCGTTAAAATAAGCAGAAATAAATTCACCATTAAAACGATAATTAAAACCTTGTCCACGCAAAGCAGAAACTGAAACAATATTTCTAGTCACACTATGAATGTAATAAACATTGTTCAAAACAAGTTCTAAACCAGAAGGAAGTAAGAGAACACATTCTTCTATAGCCTTCACAACAACTCTTTGTCCATTGCCAACATGGACCTCCAATTCGTCTTGTTTCAGCTTTCTAATCTTTCTTAGTCCTTGCAAAACATTACAAATGTGGAAACCACATCCTGTGTCAAACACCCATGTTTTGCTAGGAAAAGCAAAGATTTCAATAACATATATACTTGAGGACTCTCCTCCTGAAGCCTTAGCTTGCTTCAGCTCAGCTAAATACTTAGCACAATTCTTCTTCCAGTGCCCAGTTTCATCACAATGAAAACACTTCGCATCTTTCCGAGGTTTCTTATTGGCAACTGATTTGCCTTTGCCCTGATTGCCCATTTTCTTGGTGTTAGGTTTCTTAACTTGACCCTCCTTGATCACTAGCACTGGTGCAGTCTTGCTAGGTATGTTCACCTCAGCAGTTTTGAGCATCTGATGCAGTTCTACAAGTGTCTTTTCCATCCCGTTCATATTGTAGTTCATAATGAATTGGTCATATGACTTGGGCAATGAGTTTGGGATAATATCCCCAGCTAACTCATCGCTCAAGGGGGATTCCAAACGAGCCAAGTGATCAACATATGCCTTCATTTTTAGCACACGAGTGCTAACTGGCGTTTCTAGAACATACAACTTGCTCTCCGCCTTGAGAACAATTTTCAAGTTGCGGTGCCAGTCCATGAAGTTGGAGTGGTTAAGTTTGTCCTTATCTAAGATGGACTTGAGAGAGAATTGAGAGGCGCAATTGTTTTCAGTTGACATCTACAAAGTTCAAAATCTAATTTATTAGTATTTTATGTTTTAAATATCCTAATTTATCTTATGACCCCAAAGCAAAATTAATTAGGAAGAGACCCCGATTCATCAATACACAGTGAACTGGCTTAGCACTGTCCACTGGTACGATTAGGTAGGTAAACAACGATTGTTAGTTGTGTTCACTACACAACTCTCCATTTGGGGTTATCGCTAAGAGCGATGTATGTTTAATCCCAACTATGCCCACTTGTCAACAAGCGATGTTTGGTCCTTTACTGTTAACTGTAACACCGGCCTATGTTACAGAGGAAATGCGATGATTACCTTCACTCATGATCAACGCCCAGATGCAGGGTCAGCACTAACATTTGGGTTCGATTTAGAACGAAGTGTTAACTCGTTAAGGGTGGCATAAAACATCAATTTAAAATTGGGATTTAATTTTAATATTTACCATAAATATATTGAATAACTCGTTAAACATGATGTGAGTCACACAATAGTTTATAAAATCCAATTTTCTATTGTTCGTGATAACTGAAACTCCTTTCAACACTCGACACGGTATAGTTTTAAATACCCTAATTAAACTATGTTGGTCGTATTATCGCGAATGGACTTGTTTTAATATTAATAAAACTCCTTTTATTAAATATGCTTTTCGGTTTTTATAAAACTTGTTTGAATAAAACCGTTGCCATGATTGTGAAATTTTTTATTTATTTTGGGTTATCTCGATTATTTACAATAAATAAAACACAACCACAAAACATAATAATAAACTAAACGAATCGAGCCCCTAATAGGTCGCCCGTTTCGTTTTAGCCAGAAACGAAACGAACTAGTCTAAAAAGGGTTTCAAAACTATTTTGATAACTCCCACTTGACCCGAGATCTCTATCTTCATGGAACCTGTTCGCCTTTTTATCTTCGTCTTGATCTTGTACTTGTAGGATTACAAATAAATTTGAAATACAAATAAAACAAATCTATTCTAATCCCATCTATTACACCGGATCCAATATCCGTAATAAAAATACAAATCAATAAAAAAATAAAACATCACAAACACAACAATGACAAGGGTCAAAATACCTAGGGCTAGATTCACATCACAATCCATGAACAACAAAAAGCTTTTGATCTTTTGTTAATTTTTTTTTTTTGACAAATAATACATAGATCAAAATTATAACTTTACCATCTATACGCGCGTAACTGTGCTCTGATACCACTATTGGGAATCATGGTATCAAATACGAAGCGGAAACGGTTTCTATTATTATTTAAAATTAAAACGAATATATATACAAATATATATTTGCGATTTATATATATAAATAATAATAATAATAATTTTATTAATCCAATTAATAAAATATTTCCAATCAGGATCTCGGTTAAACGCGTATAAACAAATAAATAAGAAACAACCATAGAGGGTTTAGTAATCAACCTTTGACGACTACACCGGAATTGTAACACGCGGGTTACAAGGAATCCTCGCTAGTAGGAAGTTCACACCCGAGCATGAACCAACCAGGAAGCAACGCTTTGCAAGGGGATGGCGAAAGGCGGCGGTGGTTTGCGGTGGCAGTAGAGGGGCGGCCCTAAGGGGTGGCGGCCAAGAACCCTTTCTTGGGGAGGAAGGAGTTATTTTGTTAAAAAGTGTGATTAGGGTTTACACCTTAATCCCCCTTTTTATAAAACACAAACTTACACTAAGCCCCCTTGCATATTACTATAATATTCCTTAATATTAATCCAATTAATATTAAGTCCCTCAAGTCCTAAACTATTATTATTTCACAAATAATAATCCACCTACTCATGAACTTATCTGATTCGTGTACCAACGTGTAACTCTTCGGATCGTACCGGGTCGGGTTACATTGAACTCGACTTTTAATTTCATCGGACATATTATATATATCCAACATAAGTGACTCAAGTCTCAATGGTTTTAACTTCTGATTATTGGTAATTATATAAGTTATAATGACAATTAGTGTTTATATTTAAAATTTCTTATTTGGATTTTTTAGGGGTCGGTTTCAAACAGGGGCGGACCTAATGAAGAAGCAGGTGTTGCGTCCGTTGCAGTGTAACTTCGCGCGTGTAGTGAAAAATTAGTGGAAAATTTGGTTTTGTTTACGAAATTTGGAAAACGTTGCTAATAAAATGAAAAAAAAAAAACGTTACTACTGAAAAATATTTTTATATCCGCCACTAGTTTCAAAAGATTAAAAGATGAGGGAGGGGACTAATGTGTGTGTCACATGACCCTTAGCCAATGAGTGGTGAGCGGAGGATGGTGACAAGGCTTGTAAGGCCCAACTACATCAATTTGATTTTCAGGTGTAACTAGTATTTTACCCCGTACTTTGCTGCAAGAATACCAAAGATATATCTTTACAATTTGGCAATCAATTGTCTAATTACAATTTCAGTTAATTCGTTACAAACCCAATGCATATTGTTTACATAATGAAAAGCACCCACAACTCTGAGTCTGCAATTTAATCTGTATAGAGACGGATATTGTGTAGAAAAAAAAGAAGCAAACTCCAACTTTGGTAACTGACCTTTAGTTTAGATTGGTTACGATATATATGAAAAAAAATGAAACATGCTACACTACTAGAAAATAAGGCTAATGCAACTTTTAAGATGTAACATTTTTCAATTGTGTTGCATTTGACTCTAATGCAACTTTGTTCAACATAAAGGTTGCATTAAAATATCTAGTGCAACACTTTTATAAAAAAAGTTGCAAAATGTTATTGAAATCGCAACCTTTTTATTTTAAAGTTGCAAATTTTACTAAAAATTGCAACTTTTTTCTTAAAAGGTTGCAAGTTTTAGTGAAATTTGTAACTTTTGTTATGCATTGTTAAAATTTAGATACAACTCTTATTTTAAAAGGTTGCGTAAGTCAATGAAACGACAAATAAATACAGAAAATTTTGATTTGTAAGATTAATATAGGGACACCAAAAATTGCAAACTAAAAGATAGGTTCGATGTTTAAAAAAATGTACACCTTTTTATCAACAATGTTCGAACCTAGGTATTTTTCGGACAAATGTGTGTGTAGGAACCATTAGGCTAAGAAGATAATTGATTTGATATTTCCTTATGGCCTACTCAAAGAAAATTGTGCTTCTGAACTTAAAAAAAAACAAAGCAAATCGGTATTTTTCTTACTTCTACAAATTGCAAATGAACTTGTACATACAAATATTAAACTTGGTTTCTAAAAATCTAGTCGCGTAAATCAGTTGGATTAATTAGTTCATCACTCCAGGCTTCCAGCCTTTAGTTCTGATAAATCTTTATTTAAACCCAAATATTGAGCATTTTAAAACATTGTTTTTTTTATAAAAATAAAAAAAAGAAGATGGTTTCATTTTTGCTTACAAATCGGTAATCACCGGTTTTCCTTTTTAGTTCCCCCCAAATCCCACCCCATTATTTTCATTCGAAAATTTCCTTCCCCCCATTGGAAACCTCTAATCCTCATTCATCGCACATAATCTATCTCATCTAGTATTATTCGATAACCAACAAACCACCAAGCAGAAGCCTTCTTATCGCCATGATGTCATCAAACGATCATCCCCTCCCTATCTTTGAGATCCATTCCCAACCGGCGGCAAAATCAGAATGCTAAGAGGTGCGATTTCGTACTACTCCGTTTATATGCAAGAAACATCATTTTTTTTCTTTTATTTAATGTTCAGCTTGGATTCTTGATTTGAAATTGACCTTTTGAAGTGCCATATACCTTTCTTTTTGTGACTAATTTCATGAATGTTGGAGGTTATTTGTGTATGTTGTTGTGACCCAAAATATATCTCATCGCTTTTCTTTACTATTTCAGTTGATTTGTAATTGTCATTTTTAATTTTGGTGTCATGCATACAACATGTTTGATGAAATGCCACAAAAGCACCATCATGCAGATTCAAAGTTTAAACAAAATAAACTGAACCGAGTGAGCCCCAAACCGAAGAACACTCTTATTGTTATTGGTGAGTTGCATTAACACTTTGAAACCTTAACTTGGTCGAATGATGATGCATTGAATTTTTGTATTGTTACTAGGATTATAATTTTTATTTTTTGAACTGAATATCTATAACTAATAACCTTTAGTAAACTTCATGAAATTGACTTAACTACTTAAGGTGATCATTTACTAAGACTATAGAGTGTGGAGGAGGGCCATCATTCATGATGGTCCTCCACCTCAGGTTTAACTATCTGATAAATGGAGAGTTGAAATTGAATGGTCAGAACATCAAGCTATTCTGTTAAATAATCCTTTCTTTTGGTTTTGTCGATTATTTTCTTTAATAATTTATGCTTTACTGTTAGATAATCGAAACCTGGTTACATGTTTTCTTGCACTAACTTAGAAAATATGATCTCTAGTTTATCTAATTTAAACAGCACAATTTGATATTGTGTAGTTTTAATGTTGTTGTTTTCTTGCCTAGTTTTCACGCACGCTTATGTTCTTCACTTATTCTTTACCTTTACAAGTAAGTGAAAAGAATATAACTTTGGAACGAAAAGAACATAAAAAAATATACATATATTTAGGTTTAAAAAGATACGCCTAAATTCTTTTTAATCGCCATATTCAAGCTAATAGAAAATAATAATGATCATAACTGTTAAGAGAGGTGAGGAATGAATACTAGTTAATAGTTTCCTTCATTTGTGATAATAATTTGTCTCCCAGTTAAGCTAGCTTTGTTTAGGATGTGATGTAAAATGAAAAGTCAGCATTGTTGAACTTAGTTCTTGTTTCAAGATTTTTAAATTTAATGTTGATTTTTTTTTTTTGTATTTGTAGATCTGATGATGAATCAAGAACGACAAAAGAACTGATTCTCTATATCGATTTTGTCAAAAAAAAGGAGCAAGGCAAAACTCATTGGACCTCCACTTAATGAGTCATCTTGTTAAGTTCTTGATTGTTTTGAATCATTTTTTTTATATCAGGTAACTCTGGTTAAATTGAAAGTTCTTGAATATTATTAATCGAACTTGCTTCATGTGGTTGTTAGCAATCAAATATGCTTTGTTCTTGACTTTTTGCCTACAATTAATTTTAGGGTATCTGATTGTTGTTTTGATAGGCATCCGAACTTATAAATTTTAGCCTTTGGAACTCCTACATAGGCATATAAACTTTCAGTTGATATGCTTATGTGAATGTGATTCAAGTTTTCATGTCAGTGGTGATGTATATAATAGCTAAAATGCCTTATTGGATCTGCATTTACATTGGACTACCCACTCATTATAGACCTCCTTGAGTGTTAGACTTGGATAGTCCCTTTGTTGGTCATTCCTTTATGGGATTTTGTTGGGGCTAGGATTTATTGTTTCCTGTTGTTTGCAAATCTTGGTTAACAAATGATGGTATGTATAGTATAGGTAGTTCTTGTTAAATAATTTCATGATACTTTTAAGCAGCTATGGGATAGTAGCAAACTGCACTATAGGTTAAGTAATATATATGGTTATTGCTATCGTCTTTCTGCAGGTTTATTGGTTGTTTTCAGCAAGCAACTTATATTGTTACTGAGTGTTTTTCAACAAGTAAATTGTAGTTCTGGTTTATTGGTTGTTGTTTTTCAAATATTTTCTTATTCTTTTTTTTAAGGAACAAATGAAGAACTACATAACTTTAGAAGATGGATGTGATTTAGGTGATCCTTTTCCACTTGTAATGAACAAGGAGCATGTTGTGAGGCCTAAAGAAATGATGAAGAATATGGATAGGTGGTCATGAACAATACATTATTCCAGGTGGACTTATGGAATCATCCAATGAAAAAAAGTTGAGCGATTTTGACAGTTAACAGACAAACTTTGAAGCTACAATACGAAGTGTTATAGAAAAACGACAATTGGAGTACTTCAAGATCTTAGAGATGAATAGGATGTTTCATTACCTTTTATCATTGTAATTGACGACTTTACTTTGTTTACATTATTATTTTTACTTCACACATATGTTACAATAATATAATATAATATGTTATAACTATGTTGTTATTGTGTTGGTGGAATTGAATGACTATTGTATAATAACACAAATTTTAATGCTTAAAACAATAATGTTTTGTATTAGATTGTAAAAAGGTTGCATTTGTTGTATGTAAAATCTTAAAAAAAGTGTTGCATTTTATGTAATAAAGGTTGCATTTTAATGTAAAAAAAGTTGCATTTAAGTGGTAAAAAAAGTTGCATTAACTAGTAAAAAAGGTTGCATCATAAAAAGGTTGCCTTTGAAAAGTATATGCAACTTTTGGAAAAAAAGTTGCATTTTCCAATAAAAGGGTTGCTTTAAGGGTATGTTTGGCAAAACTAGCTGGAGGCTGGTAGCTGGAAGCTGCAAGCTGGTAGCTGCAAGCTGGTAGCTGGAAGCTGTTAGCTGCAAGCTTTTTAAATATATTTTGGTGTTTGGCAGAGTAGCTGGAGCTTTTAATAAAATGTATAAAATGACTAAAATGGTCATAATTAAAAGATTGTAAAGAATGTTTTTATTTTATTTTTAAAATAGAATGGGTATTTGTGTCATTAACTAACTAAAAGCTTATAGCTAGTAGAGCTTTTTCTTAAAAGCTACTACTAGTAGCTTTTCACTGCAGAGCTTTTTCTCTAACCAAAAAGCTTCCAGCTCCTTCAATCAAACAAGACTTTTTATTAAGTAAGAGCTTTTTCTTAAAAGCTTGAAGCTTAAAGCTCCTAAAAGCTCTTAAAAGCTCCTTGCCAAACATACCCTAAGTCTAATGCAACTTCACCTAATGCAGCCCTTCATAAAAGGTTGCATTACGCCTAATGCAACCTTTTCAAGGCCTAAAGCAACTTTTTAGCAGGGTTGCATTAGCATCATTTTCTTGTAGTGCTAGTTGATATATATGAACAAAATGTAACGTGCGAGATGATGATATGAACAAAATGCAACCTGCAAAATGAAATGTGCTTAGTTGATATGAACAAAAATGCAACGTGCAAAGTTGTAAAAAAATAACATGTTGGTCTCACATAAATTACATCGAAATCAGATGAAAACTACGTATCCTAACTTAGTCCATCCATGCAGTGGCGGACCTAGCTTGAAGCTAGGTGTTGTGTCAGTTGCTACTTAACTTCGTGCACGTAGTGGAAAATTTGTTTTTTTATGATATTTGGAAAACGTTACTACTAAAATGAAAAACGTTACTACTGAAATTAATTTCTAGATCCGCCACTGCATCCATATACCCTGTTATACATGATTATCCTCCCACAATTGTAGTCACACCTGCACATTATCTCCATCTTCATAATCTTATAAATCATTTGAACTGAAATGTTATTTCCATAGCTAAGTTTATAATCAAACCATTAAACATGCCCTAAAACTATTTTAATTTTATGAGATGAAAAAAATAGCAAACCTACTTCACCAATCTTTTGGATGGCAAGATTAGTAGTGTAAGGCTGTAAGCAACATAAACATTTCCTTTATCTAGAACCTACTTCACCATGATGATTGGCTCAAGCAACCAAACCAACCAAGTGTACACAAAATAGATAAAGAGTTTTTTTTTTCGTTCTTGTCGTATTGAAATTACGAGTCACAAGCTATAGATAAAATTTCTTAATTAACTTAAATTCATTAATCTCTTCCCTAATTTTGACTCTGAGCTTATCATCCGGTGTTTTTTTTTTTTTTTTTTTTTTTGGGCTTAATATATAGCTCACACATTTATTTAGCTATCTGGCTTGAATTTATTTCTATAAATTTTACGTTTCATAATCATTAATTAGTTACCAATTTTTATTCACTATAAAGAAATAATACTACTATTTTTTTCTCTACTGCGTCATATATGCATGTGGCACATATAGTCCTCGTTAAAGCGAGGGAAGCAATTAAACTTGTACTTTTACGCTCTATGAGCGTAATAAGTTCGTTTTCCAGCCGTCGTGTCCTTGAGTGTCCTTTGCAACATTTGCATGTGGAAGCAGCTTAGACCCCATGCTTAATTTGGTTACAATTCCCTTTCAATAAGAGATCACTTAATTAGTCCTAACTACATCATTTAATGACAGATGTGTCTGTCAACCGTAGTTGGTTGTACTGATGTGTCCATACTCAATTATGGAACATGGAAGTATCCAAATCCAAGGTTTATTTATATTTTTTTTATTTCTATTTGGATAAGTAGCTGAAGAGATATGTATCGTGCGCACGGCCCCACATCTTTATACACGTTAGTAGGAGCGCTGAGCAAAGCTTCTGGAAACTTGTACACGTTTCTTAGTACGTGCCAACTGTGACCCGACAAGGAAAATGACGTGCAGCCAATCAGAGGCTATCATTCCCTGCTCCACGATCGTCTGGTGGGTACGAGGTACAGAAAAAGACACAAAGGACGATTGCAAGTTACATGTGGTCAATTACAGAAGGACAACAACCCAGCTCCAACGGTTGTCAACTACGTGGGACCCACGCGAGACAATTGTAATTCCCAATAGACCAATCACAGGAGACCTTCCAAGGCTATAAATACCCCTCTCCCCCAAAGGAGATGATTCATTCTGTTTTACACACACAAACACACAGAGAATTCTGTAATAGCTTAGAAGGGGAGATTATAGTTGAAACGTTGTATTCCACTTATAGTCAAGTTCTGTGTAATCGTTCCAGCAAGTATTAATAAAATATCACTTCATGGTGCTCGTCTAATTAGATGTTTAATCTAGTGTTTCTTCATTGGCGCCATCTGTGATTGAGCATATAAAACAAAAAACTTTTTTTTTAACTTCTTTCATTCTAAAAAGCAGCTATGAGTTCTCTACCACCGTCCTTCCCCGGGAACAACTCAGCTACTTGTACTACTCCAGTCGGTACCGGTCAGCCTGAAAACACCCAGGAGGGCAAGAAAACCCAACAGAGACTGTCCAACATACCACACCATCTTCAAGCACCTGCCAAACTCCTTCCTTCCACCGTGTCACTGACAACGTTAGTCAGAGAACCCCTACTGGAAATGCCACGTCGATGGTTAATCCGAAGACGTGGTATGTCTAGGAAAAAAGAGGCTTTGAAGCGCAGGTATGCGCAGATACTCCAAGAGCAGCAACTCAAAGAAATGTGTCGGAAGTTATCCTATGACGAAGGAAGGGCCATCACGGTGTCCGAGGGTCCCTCTAAGACCATCGGATATGCTAGCGGGCGCAAATAGAAAGACCCTACTTGGAGGGAAGATTCTGATGAATCTTAGAGTCACTTCCACCATGACAATAGCCAGTCTATCGCCAACACTATTGGGCGTGGACACTATTTGTCCGACGAAGATGACCTCACCAAGCCATACTACCCTCCGTCTTTCAGTGAAAAATCTAAGTTTACTCCGTGCATTGCGCTCACCCCGTTGCCACCAAAAACCACGATTCCAAGCAACTTAGGAAAATACGATGGAACTGGGGATCCTGATGACCACTTACTGAGTTTGAAGTGGCAGGCAAATACGCAGGGTGGACCATACTACCTTGGTGCCACATGTTCGCGCAGACACTCACGCGTGCCACGTGGGCATGGTTTGATAGTCTACCAAATGGACAGATTGACAGTCTTAAAGAGCTTACTAACAAGTTCTCAAGCCATTTCAGTCAGCACAGCATAGTGAAGCGCGACTCCACTGATATCCTACAAGTGCGCAGATATGAGAATGAGTCAATTGAAGACTACATCACCCAGTTCAACAGAGAAGCATTACAAATTGGACCTGTCGGTTTCAAGCTTATGAGAGCAGCTTTCAAACAAGGCGTGCAATGCGACACACTCGTCCGCGCTCTCACAGGGTGCACAGGTATGCCAAACACCTGGGACGAGATCATGCGCGGAGCCAAGATATATGCCCGAACAGAGAGAGAACTGTCTCTATGGAATACAGTGCAAGCACCACAATACAGGGACACACAAGCTCAGTCTGCAAGAAACGGGCACAACAGACATGGCAGAAAAGGGGAAAGGATCTATCTGGAACAGGCTTCAAGGAACCTCCCAGCCAGAGTCTAAGCCCGTTGAAGCATCGGAAAACAAGGGATATCAATCAAACGACCACAAGTTCACAAGGCACAGTCACAATTCATGTACGCCCTTGATTAAAACTCCAGCGCAAGTCTTAGTCATGGAAAACATTGACTTCCTAGAACCAAAGGTGATCAAGAAAAGGGATGGCCTGAACCCTAACAAGTTATGCACCTATCATCAAGACATTGGGCACAAAACAGGTGCATGCTTCCAACTGAAAACCGCAATAGAAATGACTTTAATGTCCGGAAAGTTGGGGCATCTTCTAAAAAAATGTACAACATAAGCAAAACGATGGCCCACTGCATAAGAAAATCAAGAATGTAAGAATGATGATTTAAGGCGGCAAGCGCATGCGCAATAAAAGAAACACCGACCAGGTCATGGGATGGAAGGAATAACAAGTCTGTTTCCATATTGTAAAAGGTGGACCATCATCCACTCGCGCATTGATCATCACCGCAATCTTCGGTCACTACAGAATAACAAGAGCCTTCATGGACTTAGGAAGCAACTCAGACATCATGTATGAGCAGTGCTTCAATCTGTTAAATGGCGAAGACAAGGCACACCCGCGCCCCATCAACTCACCAATCATGGGCTTTTCAAACGAGGCGGTGAACCCAATGGGGGGAGATCTCTTTCGACCTCACCATCAGTAATGGGACACACTCAAGAACAGAAGAAATCACGTTCCTAAGTGATTCCAACAAGATCGAAGCATGACATCATCTTGGTGCGCGAATCCATGGCAGCTTATAATATGGTTCCATCACCACCTCACGGCGTAATCGGCTTCCTTACACCAACGGGGGTTGCCATAGTTTGGGCCAACAGAGAATGCGCCATGGAAAATGAGCCGCACCCACCCAGAATGATCGAGCCAACTCCCCACACTGAACCAGAAAAGTGGGTCTTGAATCACAAGTTTCCTGAGCAACCGATCACGCTGGGGCCAACCATCTCAGAAAACATCAGAGATCATTTGAAATAGCTCCTAATAAGGAATTGTGATGTTTTCACATGGCAACCATCAGACATGGTGGGGGTCCTGCGAGAGCTGGCGCAACATAAGATCAACACCTATCGTTCCGTGGTGCCCATTGCGTAGAAGCGTAGAAGCATGGGCGCAGAAAAAACAAAGGCAATGAACGAGCAGGTGGACAAGTTGCTAAAAGCAGAGATCTTACATGAGACCAGATACCAGACTTGGGTCGCAAAGCCAGTCATGGTCAAGAAGAGCAATGGGGGTTGGAGAATGTGTGCTGATTATAAAGACTTGAACAAAGCCTGCCCGAAGGAGTGTTGCTCGCTACTAGAGATCGATCTCAAAGTAGATTCTCTAGGTCCATTCAGATTCAAATGCTTCCTTAACGCTTATAAAGGTTATCATCAAATACAGATGGTGTTAGAGGATGAGGACAAGACAGCCTTTAGAATTGACAAAGGCATTTTTTGTTATACAAAGATGCCTTTCGGGTTAAAAAAAATGCAGGCGCCACGTACCAACGGCTGATGGACCCCACATTCGTGAACTAGATTGGTAAGAATATGGAAGTGTACATGGATGAACTAGTTATCAAGAGCAAGGAAGAAGATAAGATGCTAAAAGACATTGAAGAAACCTTCAAACAACTGCGCGGAATCAACATGAAGCTCAACCCGAGAAAATGCGCATTTGGTATGGAAGAAGGCAAGTTTTTGGGAGTGATTGTTACCAGAGAAGGTTTCCGCCCAAACCCTGAGAAAATTCAAGCCATCGCGCAAATGCCCCCTCTTTCAACACTAAAAGAGGTGCAAACATTGAACGGCCGTCGGGTAGCAATCAATCGGCTTCTCTCACATCATGCAAGCAAGTCTATCCCTTTAATTGAAACAGTAAAAACATGCTTAAAGAAGAACCAGTTTAAATGGACCCCTGAGGCGGAAGGGGCGTTCCAAGAAATGAAAAAGTGTTTGATGGAATTGTCGACACTGACTGCCCCACTTCCAAAAGAACCACTAACACTGTACCTTTGCGCAATAGAGAAGGCGGTCAGCGCGGTGCTGATAGTAGACACGAAACTGGTGCAAACCCCCATCTACTTCATCAGCAAGGTCCTAACAGATGCTGAAACAAGGTACTCCACAATGGTGAAGTTGGTCTTGGCCTTGGGGCACGCTTCACGCAGGCTGCGCAGATACTTTTAGGGCCATCCGATCAATGTGCTGACTGATTATAAGTTGAAAAATGTTCTAGCCAAACCGGAGCTGTCAAGTAGATTGGCAAAATGGGCTATCGAGTTGGGTGAGCACACGATCAACTACAAGACCCGCCCAGCCCTAAAAGGTCAGATCTTGGTTGACTTTAGTCGTGAAGTGGGCAATAGACATCTTCGGCCCATTCCCAATGGCAACTGGGAAAAGAAAATATCTGATTGTGGCCATTGATTATTTCACAAAGTGCGTGAAAGCAAAGCCTTTGGCAGAAATCACGGCAGCGCACGTGAAAAAGTTCATATGGGAGTTTATCATCTGCCGCTTTAGTCTCCCCCTCAACATCGTCACAGATAATGGCACACAGTAAGGGGCTATTGAAATGGTACGACGACTTGTATATCCAACCGATCTTCACATTGGTTGCTTATCCGCATGGTAATGGCAAGGCCGGGAACCAAGGGCCGTGCGTGGGTGGAGGAGTTGCCCAATGTGCTATGGGTGCACCGCACCTTGACTAAAACAAGCATTAGTGAATCCCCATTCAGCCTAACTTATGTGCCAGAAGTAATGATACCAGGCGAGATTGGTCTCCCCTTCGCCAGAGTCCTCTCCGCACAAAAGATAGACAATGATGCTGAGCTGCACCTTAACCTTGACCTCACAAAAGAGTGCAGAGAGTTAGCCGCCATCAAAGAGGCTAACTACAAGAAGCAGCTCGAAAGGTATTATAACGTCAAAGTCAAACTCAATGCCTTCAAAGAGGGAGACTTTGTGGTCAGAAGCAATGAGGCAAGCAATGCAATTCCGCAAGGCAAGCTCACACCAAACTAGGAGGGGCCCTACCGTGTGGTGGAAGTTCTTTGGAAAGGGGCGTACAAGTTAGTGACTCTAGAGGAAAAGCCTGTGTCGCACACATTGAACGCGGCACAACTACGAAAATGCTATATGTAATTTACTTTTCTTGTACCGAAGGCCTTAGAGCCAACAAAGTGAATGAAATTGTCCACTTTCTCCTTTAACCTATTCTATTGTATCGTCCTAGGTTGCTTAAGGGCAACCACATATCAAAATGCACAGCGCAGTAACGCGCAACAAAAATCGAATCGTTGCATAACAAAATGCAACAAAAATAAACTCAAACAATTGTGCATCAGCATACAACAAAAATTTAAAAACACTCTTGCAGCAAAGAATGATGACAAACAAACATTAAACATGTTGTATAGTTGAACGCACTATAAATACGTTGCATAGTAAAATGTAATGCCAAACAAACACAAAAACAATCTTGCAGTAAAGTATGATGACAAGCAAATAAAATGCTACATTGTAACATGCAACACTAAACACAACTGTGTAGCAAAACACATTTAAACTAAAACCTAAGGCTTAGATTTGAACAAGAGTCGCGCTACAGTCTCCGCGCAACCGCCTTAAGGCAACGACGCAGGTAACTCACAATGCATCAACACAGTAAAGTGTTGAAAACGGGGTAAACTTTCAAGCGCACACCTGCAAACATTGTAAGTCCATAACAAAAGCATCAGACCTGATGAGTTCAAACACTGGTTATGCAACTGTTCATATATATCATAGCCAATGAACAGGCGCAAGGTTTACAAGATCACAAAGGGAAACCAAATATAAGAAGCTCATATAATCAAGTGGCCTTGTCCCTAGGCGGGGATTCGTTCCAATCATCAAACGACCCAGAGAAGTCAACCTGTTCACTAGCTTTAGGCTCACTTCAGGTCGCGGACGTACTTATGACCAGACTTGTACAACGACTGTTGAATCTCATAAACAGTGGGCCGCCCCTCGTGGCTGACAATAAATTCCACTAGGTGGAGCTCCAAGTCATCATATTCAGCAGACTTCTTCTTCAACAGCGCGTCAACAACCTTGTCGTGAAGGGCAAACTCCCCGAGTGCTTTCCCATCCTTTGCATGCTGGAAACCTTCAAGGAAACCAGCCTTGCGGTCCACAAGCTTGGACGCAACCGTTAAGCCTGCCACAGCTTTGCGCATGTCATCCTCGTCCTTAGCATAGTGGGCAATCTGCAAACACACAAAAGGGTAAAACAACAATGTATAAGAGAAAAAACAGACCTATAGGGAAGGAACACACCTCAGCGATACACTCAGTGAAAAGCCACTTGCGGTCGCTCTGTAGCAGCCTAACCTCATCTTGAATATCAGCAACCTTATCTTTAGCGACATCCCTCTCGTTAACAAGGGATGCCTTCTCAGCCTCCAACACCGCGACCTTCTCCTTATACTCCGCCAACTCAACATTTTTAAGTTTCAAGTTGTCGTTGGCGGACGTCAAGGCAACATCACGGCCTTCAATCACCCCATAAAGGCGCAAAGTGTTCTGCGACTCCTTATGCAGATCAACCTTCAACTTCTGCTCGCGATCAGACGTTGCTTGAAGCTTCTGGTTGGTTATTTCGCAGGCCGCCTTCCCCTCGGCCTCGCGACCAGGCAGAACCTTCTCCGCCATCTCCTTCTCTTCGCGGACAGTGGCTGCTTCCCACTTCACCGCTCGCACTGTCCGGGCCTGCGCTTTGCGCTCTTTCTCATAAACCTTCTTTTTATCCTCAAACCTTTCCTCTCCTCCATGGCATGCTGCCTATTCTGAAGCATAACCCCCCATTTGCGGACGATCTCCGTGGAGGTGGAGAGGAAGTTCTTCAAACTCACGACATTGTCGTCTAACAGCTCCTGCCAGGTACGTGTCTGCTTAAAGATAACTTCAGCGGGGGGGGGGGGATATAGTTCACCAAAAAATCACTACAAGTGTCGATTCAAAGTTAATCAAGATTCTTTATGGCGCAAGGTGGTTTGGTCTATTCACGCTAGCGGTCGGGGTAGGAATTTTCTTCCGTTAAAACTATCAATTGGGGGCACATGGAAACAAATCGCGAGTATTCCGGGTACTTTAGATCGTATGAATATAAATCCGACTTTGTTTGTGACGGGAAATATGAGATGTGGCAGAAATATTCTGTTTTGGCTCGACTGTTGGGCTGCAGATGATATGCTATCTATATTATTCTCGTTGTTATTTGCTTTGGAGAAGAATCGGCTATGCAGTGTCGCAGATCAGCTTTTTAATAATGTGCAGCCTACACATTTTGTGTGGGAGCGGAGGCGACAAAATCTGTCACCCGAAGAGGTTGCAGAACTTGAAGCTTTGTGTCATTTTCTGCAACAGTTGAATGTGCAGCCAGGGAGCGATTCTTGGAGTGTTATGGCTGGTGGGAGTAGCGGATTTTGTGTTCGTATGATGAAGGATATTATTTTTGATGTATCTAACTCTTTACCGGTTTCTTCTTTCGAGTGGTGGAATTGGGTACCAAAGAAGGTCGGTATTGTGGCGTGGCGTGCTTCTCTTGACAGGTTGCCTACTGCAGCAGCGTTGCAAGCTCGGAATATTCAAGTCGAATCAGATCAGTGCAGAATTTGTAAGCAAACGTTGGAATCGGCGTAGCACTTGTTCACTGGTTGTCCAGTTTTTATGGATCTTTGGTAGGTCATTTTCGCTTGGCGTAAAGTCCTGAGTTTCTTTGCATTCCATGTTAGCGATTTATTGAATTATCATCTGACGGCGAAAACTGGAACCCGGGTTAGGAAAGCTTTTTATGGGGTGATACAAACGGCTTTCTAGAGTATATGACGGGCTAGGAATGATTTGATTTTCAACCAGAAGCAGGTCTCGATTCGAAAGATATTGGAGGAGATTAAAGTTATGTCTTTCCTATGGATTACTAATCGGGGAAAGATGTCAGCTATGTCTTGGGAGGATTGGTGCAGGTTTTATACGGCTAAAATGGGTTAGATTGTTTGTTTGTTTTGGCTGTTTTGTCTATTTTGGTTTGTTGTTTGTTTTATGTTTTCGGAGTGTTAGTCGGATATTGTTCCCGGGTTTTTGCTAGCATCTTGCTAGCTTTCTAATAAAGTTTTGTTTGGCCGTTTGAAAAAAAAAAAAAAAAAAACATGCAAAATATGTTAAATCCAACACTACTCGTTTAATTACACATTACACATGTTAAATATGTTAACCTAATTAACCAATCCTGACCAACTTAATATTTATTAATTAAAGAAGATGTTATATTTGGTTCATGTGCATACGCCATTTATACTTTTTTTTTTTTTTTTGGAAGGCATACGCCATTTATACTTAACCAACACAAAACTATTACAAGAAACAGAACCCGAAGGTTCAACGTGTATATGAGGAAATAAGGAAAATTGTCTGAAACTCGAACTTCTACATTTGGAAGGTAGTTGGTTTGTTGTAAATTTGGAAAGTGTTAAGTTCGATGTAAATATCAGTATTGGTCGTTTGGTGCAAGCTTTAGGCGTATCTTGATTTAAATTTGTTATTGCATCCCAATGTTTTGTAGTCCATCCAACGTATTGTCAATATAATTTAGCTATACCCCTCCCACGCCATTTAAAACGAAAATGATGTATCAAAAATTATTCCATGAACCTTTCTACTTTTGTTTTTTGTATTATGTATTGTGTTGTTCCTAGGGGCGGACATAGGGAAGAAGCAGCGGTCGCGGACGTTGCAGCTCAACTTCGCGCACGTAGTGGAAAATTTGTTTTTTTTTACGAAATTTGGAAAACATTACTAATAAAATGAAAAAAAAATGAAAAACGTTACTACTGATTTTGTGGCCTAAATCTGCCACTGGTTGTTCCAGTCATAGGTCCATAGATTGATTAACATATGAATCTTAGACGATTATGACACTAATTATATAAGAAAAAACGACAACTATTAGATAATTTTGTTATGTTTCTCTCTGTATATTCAATTTTTGTTTACTTTTCATTGTTTTATAATGATCCACATTGTATTCTCAATATCATCAAAAACAAAATAAAAATATCTTGGAGTTGTCTAGTCAAAAACGAAGTTACAAGGCTATTTGCATATTTTTATGTTTTCTTGCAACTCAAAATTAGATTGAAAGAAAAGTCAAAATCCAGCCTAATACAAAAAGTCAAAGTCCAAATATGGATTAGGTTTGGATGAAGGCCACCTTTGTGTACCTTCATTACTACTACACAAGTTTTGTCCCCACCATATGAAGCCTATGCACAACCAAGCTAGTGTGCTTTCATCATGAAAGACACATGAAGGTTATTTTCGGAATCTTATAGAACTAATAGGTTTTGCAAAACTTCCTTTGAACAAACAAATTTTATCTTGATCAATCTTATTTGTCCCTTAATCTTAAATAAGCCTAGTCGCGGTAGTCACCTCTATCATCACCACCGCCTCTCTTCACCTCCGCGGTAGGCCCATCCCACCTACTTCATTCCTCTTCCATGTTATTTCCTCTTACTCTTTAGATCCATGGTGATTTCATACTCGGCCTGATATCTTAATCATAAAACTAGATCTATGAATGGTCGGTTTCATATGTTTCCTATATCAAACCCTTTTGGTTTACACATTTGGATTTCAAACCTTTTTTTCTTCTAATTTTGGCATATAACATCCACTAGATCTATGAGTGGTCGGTGTCATATACTCATATGTGATAAAAATGATATAATGTATGTCAATGGATGGATAACAAAACTCTGTGTTCAATGTACAACACTACACAGGCTTGCATAATTAATACATATTACATTGAGACATAAATGAAAGTAGGCCCACTGGGCCACTATGTCCTAGACAGAGGTAGCAAGGTAGGGTTAGCCCAAAGTGGTATGAACCCATGATTATACAAGCACACCTTCTTGCTTACCACCTTCATGCACCTCCACATGCATTTGCCCCTCAAACCTTCACTATAAAACCCTCCTTCATCTAATCACCATCACCACCACCACAACCATCACCACTTCTCCATCTAATCACCGCCATTCCGCCCTCGATCTCCCTCTTTTTTCTCATTATCATACTTGCACAAAGTAATCCATAATGGGTTTTATAAAATCACAAAACAAACAAACACAAGCAACCGTGCTCAAGAAGTTCATCAAGAAAGGCTCAAACTTTAGGGATGACGACGGCTACCCAACCGACGTCCCTAGAGGACACTTTGTCGTCTACATTGGAGATACAAGAAGCCGATATGTTGTGCCCATTTCATGGCTACATCACAAGGGCTTCCAAAGCTTGCTACAACGTGCCGAAGAAGAGTTTGGGTTCAACCATGAAATGGGATTAACCATTCCTTGTCATGAACAAGATTTCTTGTCCCTCTTATCCGTCATATGATGAAACTATCATTCAACCCAACCACATGATTCTTTCTTTTAATTTCTTTTGATTTACTCATCTTTGTGTGATGATTTTGAGCAAAATTCATCGTACTTCGAATTTTTTTCTATTTTTCTCATGTGGTGATGCCACCCTTGGAAAAATATTGTGTAAATTAAAATATTTCAATCCTTTTTTTCAATTTTTTGTTATAATTTAATATTTAAAAAACTTCAAAAAAAATATATATTATATAGGTAGTCTATAAAGTGTGCCATTTTATTTTTTTGTCTTATGTTATTTGTTATTTGGCTTTTACTTTTCTATCAACATAAGGGACAATATCCATCTATTTAGGAAATGCTAATACTTTTCCAAGGACTCAAATGAGTAACTATAACGACCTAATTGAAATAAAACAGGTTAAATATATAGTTTCTGTTGGTCAAAATATATATTAATAAATGTCAACCTATTAACTTTTTATAAATATAGGGTAATAGGTTTAACAGAGTTACTAACCATTTATAAAAACTTATAAAAACAATTAACCAAGTATAAAGTTTATAGTAACACCAGTCTATTTTAAGTACTTGTTACCAACATTACTATAAACCGTCACAAAGAGCTCTTACTCAGATACCATTTGATCCATTTTCTACCCATTTCATATTGTTTCACCATAAAGAAGTCATGTGTATGCTATAAGTATTAAGTTCTATACATTCTAGAATAATATTTACACCAACTAAAATAGTTGTGTCATGTGAAAGAACTAACCACAGAAGATGAAGTAACTAATCCTGACAAAAGGCCAACAAAGAAGGCGCTATTGTAGGTCGTGGGTTCGGCTTGCATCGAATTGTTTCGTGAGTCGATGTATGTGTCATTGAGGAACGGTCCACCAACAACCGCCCCGATTGCTATGTTAGGATTAGGTTTCGTCGAGTTAAGCCACTTGAAACCGTCGTGACAACTTGTATTCGCATCGACTGGTATTGAGGCACCGCGATGGTGCACATACTGAGGGTAGTTAAGCCCGTAGCCGACTAGGTAGCTCATGTTCATCGGGTTATTTCCCAACACATAATCAGCCTATACACAAAAAAAGATGGTTTGTTATTTTGTTAGTTTATTATGCTTTACAGTGTGGTTATGCATCGGTAAAAGGGGCGTGGAGTGACATGTGACAGTCATGTCAGATGGAGATTTACCCTCCAAGCCCTAAAAAACAACGGGGTAGTGGAGCGTAGTGAAGGGGGCATTTTTGGTTTTATTTATTTAATTTTTTAATCCAACAAACCAACCATGTTCCAACAATAAATCATCGTCAGCCACATCACACCCCCACCCATATGCCCCAACGCCGCTGGAAACCTTCATCCCCTACCCCATGCCGGTTCCCACACCACATACAATGCGGTGTTGGCAATGTTTTGATAACCGGTTCAAACTGGCCGGTACAACCGGTTGAACCGCCTGGTACAACCGGTTAAACCATCTGGTACACCTGGTTGAACCGCCCAGTACAACCGGTTGAATCGTTTCCAAGCCCAACCCATAAAGTATAAAAACTGGTTTTTAAAACAGTGGGTGTTGGTGGCCTAGAGGGGCTTCACCCTATCCATCCCACGCCCCACGTCGTGTAGTTTTAAGTCACTGCCGGAAAACTGGGCATTGAGACCAGAATTAACTGTCGCAAAATTGGCGACCAAGATTAATTACGGTTTAAATGCCCAGTTTTCTAGTATTGTATCTTCTACTTCTTGTTTACTCACGATACCTGTGAAACAGCGAATTCACGAAGGTCCATCGGCTCGTATAACTTCCCATCGCAATATACGTATGGTGTCTTGGATGCGAACATGTAGTCGCTAAAGACCACTACCAAGAATGCGCTGCCAGTGGCGTATTGTAACGAATCCCACTCGTTCACCCATATTAGACCACCTGCAAAGAGTTGATCTATTTAATCCCCTTTTGTTAATTGTTTACCTAATCATCTCGCATTTGTGCTTCAAAACTTACCGTTAGTTTTCTTGTTCATTGTTGTTGGTAATAAAACCGTGCACATAAGAGCCTCGGCGGTTCTTCGGTACATTTGAAGGTTCATATTTTCTACGATCGATATCTTTGTATTCGTGCCAAAGAAATTTACCCTCGATAATAACACCTAAACAAATATCAACGAAAAAAGTTAAACGAGCTGAAAAACTATATAATGATAAAGCTAACCAACTACTCATAATATTTGAATAAAAATAGCCAATTACAAGTGACACGCAGGTAAACGGGCCACAAGCTGCGCCGCTAATAATAATAATAATAATAATAATAATAATAATAATAATAATAATAATAATAATAAACTTTAAATCAAATAATAATAACTATAACACGTAGTGAAAGTTACCTGTGTCCCGGCTAACTTATTGTCCCATGAGAACCAAGTCGGGTTACCCCAATTAGCGAACGCATTACCGTGCTTTACGGTGACATAATCGATGTAATAGCCATCTTCGGTAGCGTGATAGAGCCACGACGCGGCCCACAATAGTTCGTCGACAAACCCAGAAGAGTTGTAGTAATCTTGTATAATTGGGATGCTTTTACTATAAACTCCTAGATAACTATTAGCGAACTCGAACAGTTTTTGTGCATGATCAAGAAGCAGTTTGGAATAACTGGCGTCCTGGTTCTTGAAAACTAGAGATGCGGCCGCCAAGGCGGCCGCAGTCTCAGAGGCAACGTCAGAGCCTGGATATGAGGCGTTCACTTGGATTGATGGTCTTTTTTCGGTTGATGTTTCTGGTCTTTCCCAGCATTTGTGGTCTGTTTCCGGATCACCCACCTAAAAAGAGCATAGAACTGAGTTCAGTAGGGGCGAGCAAATATGATTAACCAAACCGAAAACAAAATAACTGAACCAAACTAAAAGCCAACGATTCAGTTCTTTTTTTTTTTTTACCAAAAATTACAATTCGAGTTTTGTTATTCCTTGTTCTAATTTTGAATTCAGCCAAACTTGTGTGTAATATTTGTTGTTGATCTGAATCCGCATTAGTGTTGGTTAATGTTGACTTATTCAAGTGTTGATTCAGCCGAATTGCTTGGGAACGTGTAGGTGCATTTGAATAAAGATGTTGGAAGTCAGTTAAGTTTTATTAGGAGTCTAACTTGGTTTGTGGGTCAGTTAGTTTATTTACTATTTAAATAAGGCAGCACAGCATCTGAATAATTAGTCGAAAAAACGATCCATTTCCTTTTATCTCTTTGTAAATCTGTGTCGACTACTAAACATCAATAAAGTAAACCTTGTGCCATATTTTGTTCTTATCTTTCATTCGGTTATTTATCATCTCTGAACCAACAATTAGTATCAGAGCACCTGTTCTGATTCTACCGTGTATGCCTAAGATCCTCAGATTCAACACTATGTCAATTGTTACCAATACTTCTAACCCTCCTAAAGAGAACCAGTTTCCATTTCAATGTCCTATACTCACATCTACAAACTACACTACCTGGTCCATCAAAATGGAGGCTATTTTGGATGCCCAAGGATTGTGGGATTTAGTCGAAACAACAACCGGTGTGGTTGTTGATGAGAAGATAAGCAAACAAGCTCGAGCCTTTATCTTTCAAGCGATGCCAGATGAGATCTTGCTGCAGGTTGCGAAGAAAAAGACTACCAAGGTGGTTTGGGAGTCATTAAAAACTAGATTTGTAGGTGCCGAAAGAGTACAGAAGGCTCGATTACATACATTGAAGTGTGAATTTGAAAGAATGCGTATGAAAGAAGGTGAGTCCATTCACGAATACGCTGGTAAGTTGTCAGGAATGATCTCCAAATATAATAGTGTTGGTGCAGCATTAGAAGATGAGGAGTTGGTCCGGAACTTGCTTAACACTGTCACATATAAGTTTATTAATCTGGTTGCTTCAATGGAACAATATTCTGATGTAGACACGATGTCGTTCGAGGAGGCAATCGGCCAGTTAAAATCATATGAGGATAGACGAAGGCTCAGACAAGGAAGTTCAGGTGGTGATAAACAGCTTGTTGCTTGCGAAGGCTGATAATGCATCAAGTTCAAGAGGGTTTAATACATCGCACACGACAGGTGGTCATGGGAGAGGCTATGATAAGAATGGAAGAGGTGGTTCAAGAGGCAGAGGTTCTAGTCGAGGTAGAGGGGACCGCTGGGGTGGCAGGTCAACCCATAAAAGTGGAGGCTGGAATCGGAAGTCACAACCCTATGATAAAAGTCATATTCGGTATTTTAATTATCAATAACTTAGTCATTTTGCATCCGAGTGCAAGGTAGAGAAGAAGCAAGAAGAAGTGCATTTGAGCAAAGAAAATGAGGATGAGCCTATTTTGTTGTTAAGTGTGGCTGGGGAAGAGACTTCAATGGTGGTTCATTTGAATGAACAAAATGTCTTCTTGCAACGGGAAGATCGGGGGAATCAAAACAAAAACGTATGGTACTTAGATAATGGTGCAAGTAACCATATGATGGGAGAAAAGGAGTTCTTTGCAGAGTTAAATGGTAATGTAACGGGTCATGTCCGGTTTGGAGATGGATCAAAGGTTGAGATAAACGGATAGGGAACTCTTTTATTTCAAGGCACAAATGAAGATCAATTGATAATCCACGACATGTACTTCATTCCAGCACTAACAAGTAACATTCTAAGTCTTAGCCAGATGATAGAAGATGGATACGACATATCCATGAGAAAGGAATTTCTGAAAGTTAGAGGTGATAGAGGAAGACTCGTGATGAAAGTACAGAGATCAGCAAATCGGTTGTATAAGATTATGCTGAATCATACGAGACCCGTTTGTTTAATTATGAAGTTGGAAGAGGATGCCTGGGTATGGCACGCTAGGTGTGGACATGCAAACTTCCATCTTCTAGAGACAATGGCAAAGAAAGAGGTAGTCACTAGATTACTGAGCATAACACACCCGAATCAATTCTGTGACGATTGTCTTGTAGCTAAACAAACCAGGAAAAGTTTTCCAAAGGTGGCAAAGTGGAGAGCTATAAAACCGTTGGAACTCTTACATGTTGATCTTTGTCAAAGGTTAAATTATTCAAGGTCCAATTTGAAAAAGAAAGTGAGTTTGTGGTGAAAATGTTAAGAACGGATAGGGGTGGTGAGTTTAATTCAAAAGCCTTTATGATTTTTGTAAAGAAAATGGAATAAGAAGATAGAAAACAGTACCCTACACTCCACAACAAAATGGGGCTGTGGAGCGTAGGAACAGGACTGTGATGGGGATGACTAGAGCCATGTTAAAAGGGATGAATGTTCCAAAAATGTTTTGGGGAGAGGCAGTAAACCATTCAGTATATGTATTAAATTGGGTGCTCACCAAAGCAGTAAAAAATGAAACTCCTTATGAAAAATGGAAAAAAGGAAGCCTACTTTCGAGTATTTAAGAGTATTTGGGTGTGTAGGCTATGCTATAAAGATGAAAGGTCATGTCACCAAGTTGGAGGATAGGAGTAGACCTTTAGTTTATTTGGGTGTAGAAACAGATACACTCGGATTCAAGATGTACGATCCTTATGCTAGAAAGGTGATAAGTGCAAGAGATGGGGATGTTGTTTTCCATGAGAAAAGAGCATGGGTTTGGAAACATGAGAAGCAGACAAGTACAACAACCCATTGGTCCCATGTGCATGTGAATTTTGAAAGGACAGAACATGGTCTGGATGAGCCTATTAATAATGATATGTGGTCCCATAGCACTCCAAACTCACATATTTTGTCTAACCATGATAATTATCCTTTAGTTGTTGACTCTGTAGGTACACAAAATCAAGAGTTTTCTTTTAGTAATTATCAGACAAGTGGTGGTTCAAGCCAAGAATATAGAAGTTTGATTGATGATACACCCAAGCAAGGGTATCGTGGACTAAATGAAGTTTATCAAGAGACAAGTCCAATGAGCAAACAACAAGTCAAAGAGTTGTATGAAAGTGATGAGTTGTACCTTATAAATGATGAACCATCATCATTCGAAGAAGCTAAAACGGATCCTCATTAGAAGAAAGCTATGGATTTAGAGCTGGACTCCATCAACAAAAACAAGACTTGGACCCTTGTCAACTTGCCTAGTAGTCATAAGGTAATCGGGTAGAGATGGTTCTTCAAGTTAAAGCGAGATGCAAAAGGTAGGGTGGTGAAGCATAAGGCTCGATTGGTAGCAAAGGGCTACGTGCACCAAAAGGGTATCGCTTTCGATGACGCCTTTACTCCGGTAGCAAGGCTGGAGACGATCAGATTACTGCTCGCTTTAGCGGCAATTCGAATATGGGTTGTGCATCAACTAGATGTCAAGTCGGCCTTCCTAAACGGAGAACTTAAGGAGGATGTGTATGTGTCACAACCGGTAGGTTTCGAAGTCAAGGGTAAAAAGAATTGCGTGTATTGGTTACATAAGGCTCTTTACCGGTTGAGCTAGGCTCCTAGAGCCTGGAATATGAAACTTGACAAGGCACTCAAAGAGTTGGGTTTCAAGAGATGTGTCCACGACCAGGAAGTATACAAGTTATGTGGATCCAACTCATTTTTAATTGTTGGAATCTATGTGGACGACATGATAGTTACTACTGGCTCAAGTGAGAAAGAGGTGGCAGAATTTAAAAGAAAAATGATGAGTATTTTTTATATGGGTGATTTGGGAAAACTCAGTTACTTGGGTATATAAATGACTCAAACGCGTGATGAAATCACCTTTTCACAAGAAGCTTATGCTAACAAAATACTAAAGATGATGGGTATGAGTAATTGCAACCCAACAAAATGGCCAATGGATGCTACGGAGTACAGGAAAGTCATTGGAAGCCTACGATATTTGATATATACTCGTCCCGATTTGTGCTACTCAGTTGGAGGGGTAAGTAGGTTCATGCAATCTCCTAAACAATGTCACCTTGCAGCAGTGAAACAAATACTAAGGTACCTCAAAGGCACTACTAACTACGGGCTGAAATACTACAAAGGTGGAGATAGTCAACTTGTGGGGTATATTGATAGTAGTTACGGGTCAGACATAGAAGATGGACGGGGTACGATGGGTATGGCATTCTACTACTCGGGAAAGTTAGTTACTTGGTCTTCCCAGAAGCAAAATACCGTAGCACTTAGTTCTTGTGAAGCCGGGTATATGGCGGCATCATCGGCGACATGCCAAGCATTGTGGTTAAGAAACTTGTTAAGTGACTTAACTAGAAGTGAAGCTCAGAAGGTCGAATTGCTGGTCGATAATCAATCAGCCATATCTTTGATAAAGAACCTGGTGTTCCATAAGATGAGCAAACACATACGCACGAGGTACCATTTTATACAGAGATGCGTAGAACTGGAAGAAATTGATGTCAAACACGTAAGCGGGGAGCTGCAGAAAGCGGACACTCTGACTAAAGCGTTGACTCATGTTAAGTTTTGCGAAATGAGAAGACTCATTGGAGTTCAAGATGTGAAGAATGAAGTCAACACTAAGGAGGAAAATGTTGGTTAATGTTGACTTATTCAAGTGTTGATTCAGCCAAATTGCTTGGGAACGTGCATGTGTATTTGAATAAAGACGTTGGAAGTCAGTTAAGTTTTATTAGGAGTCTGACATGGTTTGTGGGTTAGTTAGTTTATTTACTGTTTAAATAGGCAGGCATAGGTTCTGAATAATTAGTCGAAAAAACGATCCATTTCCTTTGATCTCTTTGTAAATCTGTGTCGACTACAGTACATCAATAAAGTAAACCTTCTGCCATATTTTGTTCTTAGCTTTCATTTGATTATTTATCATCTCTGAACCAACAATTAGAAATGGGTTTGGTTTAATCAAACTGAACCAAAGGGTTGAAATCGGTTTGTAACCCTCCACTATGAACCTCAACCAAATCAATTAAAACACGGTTTCAAACTAGTCAAACCCGATCCTTCCCCCTCAAAATAAAGGTTGTAACCCGAGTCGGTTTCGCTAAGAACTAGATTTGAATTTCATAGGATCAACCTGAACCACTTTGGGCCAAAAATGGCAAAAATAACCCCGACTTATGCACCTCTAGATCTATAGCTTAAAGTCTTAAACTCATTATTCAGGCTAATGGTTTAGTTGTAGATCCAAACTCATTAATATGTGCTTAAAGTTTCGGGTTAAAATTGGATGGTATGGGATAACGTCCCCTTCCACCTTAGCCAAATAATGTTGGGGAATAACCGTAACAAACGAACAAAACGGATAACAGAAATCTCTGAAGGCACGTAATCGCTTTCAGATTGAATCAATTCGACGGTTCTTTCGAATATTCAATCGGATACAATCAGAGATTGAGAATTTTCTGTATGTTGTGATTGAGATTTTGAAGAACCAGAGAATTTTGACCAAGAAGAAGAATACGATACGAAACAATTGGGCCATTAACTGCCTTTTAGACCTGGCAGCTCGACCCCAGCCAGGGGCGCTGCCCCCGGACCCCCATTCCTTAGGGGCTTCGCCCCTATGTTCATAATAAATTCAAATAGGCGTGCACTCCACACCACCATACCTATATGATTTATTATTATGAACATATTGGTCAAACAGTCAATCCAATTACACTAAAATATCCAACAAATAACACCCAATAACACGCCCCCGCCCTGTTTCCTGGGAGCCATTAGGGAGTCGCCATTCTCTCCGTCACCAGCCCAATAACGAGGGGTAACGGCTAGATCTTGTGGGGCCATGTAACTTGCACCAATCCATACCATCTAGTCTAATTAGCTTTTACCCAAAACGCAAAACCAACAAGCAACCGATAACCAAACCAAACCGAAACTAAACTGTTTAAAAAAAACTAAAATTTTGGTTTTGGCCTCAACCCAAAATGCAAACACAAGTTAGAAAATGAATTGATTAACCTGAATGTAGAGGACATTATCAGAAGGATGAGCATTAATAAGATAATCAGTGATCCATTTGAGTGATTCTTGAGCATGCTTAAGCTCATTAACTGCTTCCATATGTTGACCGTATTCTAGGATCGACCATGCCATAATTGTGGCCGTGAAAGCCATCGGAAAACCGAATTTCATGTGGTCTCCGGCATCGTACAATCCTTTGGATAGATCAAGGTTTGCATCTTTTCCATCCTCTAACCCTGAATCTCCTCTCCATTTAATCCGATTGTTCTCTAGTTTACCAGCTGCAAATTAAACCAAATTATATAGCAACAGTTTTCTAACAGTTTTTTTATAAATCCTGTATGACTTCTAGTGACGAATTTGTGACAAAAAATCCGTTACTAATTTGTCGCTAAAAATTGTTTGGAAGCCGTCGAAGATCACCCATGGCTATAATTCTAAGGAAGTATCACCGACGAATTTCTGTTGGAAAGGCCACTTCCAATGAATTTCCGACGGACATTGGGTAGTGTTTGTTCTTTAAGTTACTTGAAGAAAAAAAAGATATGTGATCATAACATTTTAAAATCCATAGGTAAAAAGATAATATCATGGCTAAAAAGATGGTATTTATAAATCTCTAGGTGTTTCCGTCGCTAAAATTTAATGTTTTTAAACATATGCGAAGCTTAGTTGGGGCGAGAGGGTGCCCTCCTCTATCTTTTGCTCCGCAGTGTAATTTTACAGGGTTTTCCCCCGAAAATTTTATACGTATTGTGCTTGCCCCCTAGTTTAAGGGTCCGGTGACTTCCCACCCCCTCCCCAAAAAATACAAACTTCGCCAGTGTTTTTAAATTTGTTGTTATTTTTGTCACTAGAAAGTCTGTCAGTAATTTGTTGCTAAACCCGTCGGTAATCTATCCACCCACGGCTGATATCTAACAGAGATTCACCAACGGAATCCGTCGGTATAAGCCTTTATCGACGGATTTCAAACAAAGTGGACGTCCGTGATACATTAATACTAAAGTTATTAAAAAAAAATCACAATAATTGATTACATTTCTGGACATCAAAGAACTGAGTAGAAATGCGAAGAGCGTCGCTATATTTTCGCGTAACACCACCAGGCGGCCTTCGAATCCGAGGAAACTTGTGCCGAACCTCATGGAAGTCTCTCCATATAGTAACGGAGGCAGCTCCAGCGACGAGAATAACGATCACCATGACGAACAACCACCAATGCCACTCATCACTGGAATCATAAGTAGTTGAGTTTGTTTTAGTTTCCATGAATATTATTTGTTGTGCATACATTAGTAGTGGATGGCGGTTTGTATAAGGTGTTTAGTTGCCGGCAAATTGTGCCTTTTGTTAGTATAGACAAAGGACATAGCTCGGAATGAAAGGAGACAGCATAGGATGTTTTTGGTTTAGGAAGTTCCTAAAAATACGAATCTTAAGATTGACAAAATTAGTGTTAAAAGATATCTAGATCAGTTATCGGACAGGCCTGACCTGTTTAAAAAAAAAAAAAAAAACAGATAAGGTTGTAAATAATTTAAAATTTAAATATTTACACGTAGCATTAGGATCAAATGCAAACAGTATATTCAGTGCGAATCCTACGAAGCAAAGATAAAAACATGTGCTGCCATTTTTATAATAGTGTTAATTACCAGTGGCGAAGCTTGACCCGAATGTTCAGGGGTCGGAAGTCACCGGGGGTTTAGAAGTCACTGGTTTCGGGGGGTCGAAACCCTATATTTTCAAAATTTTCTATACGAATACTATATAATCGAAACTTTAGCGCGAAAATCTGGGGGGGTCGGCCGCCCCTCCCCGCCCCTACAAACCTTCGCCACTGTTAATTACACTACTAAAAAAACAACTAGAGTACTTATTATTATGCTACATGTTTAAATTAGCGTAATAATTATTAAGTTACTTCAGTTTTGTTGTACTACAATAACTATTACGCTATAAGATCATGGGTAATGAGTAATGCAGCATTTTTTTGCCATATCATCATCATAATACCTCTTTAAAGAATGTGTAATGGTTAACCCTTATGGCCTTTTAATTATTATTTTCCTTATTTTTCTCCTTTTTAGGCATTATGCTAGAAATGTCCCTCCTTCTTCATGCCCCTATAATGCCCAGAGGCCAGAGGATATAGTGTTAATGGCGTTATCAAGCTCATTCATACCCACATAATATCCCTTACACACGGTCTAACAAAATATAAGGTTGTGTAATGATTATTACGATATTTAAAACAGTGGAGTGATAAGCACGCTAGTGTTTCGCATGTGAAAATTCATTTTTACCGGATCTCATCCCTACATATATAATTGAAAATTACATATAAAATCCTATTCCGATTAATCCCTACCTTTGGTTTGGATTATATAACTATTTATTTGGTTTATACTTGTCGTTAAAAAAGGTAGGGATTAATCGGATTAGAATTTATGTAGTTTTTTTAAGTAAGTATGTTTTAACTGTCACATCCCAACCAATGGCGGAATACATCGAGGCGCGACTTGTGATAGATTGTTCAAGAGCTTCATGACACTAGATTTGCGACAATATATTTTAAATGATTTCATTTCATAACATAAGGGCAAAGAAGTACATATTGTTCAAATAGAAATTACAACATTCATAATAATCAAAATTTAAGGCATGAATATCTATGTCCACTAATGAGTTTCTTGAATCAACGCATCAAACATTTCCTGCAACATGCATAAAATATCTTGTCAACACATAAAGCATTGGTGAGCATACTAGTTTTTGAATACATATGTAATAATAAAATGTTTTACTCAAATCATCATGCTATAGTTTGCACATACAAATCATACAAAAGGCATAATCAATCCCTTGTTACCACTACATATCCTAACACTATCGTGTTAGGCCATTAAAACTTAACAATGACCCCAAGAGGGCGGTGTGTTACTCCTATAGCGCTATGCAAGTTAAGGCAGGTTGTATGCTTAAGGCTCTTGTATCTTAGAATTTGATTTCTAGCATGACAATGGCATATAGGCATGTTTGATAGATTGAGCATGTGTATATGAAAGCATTTAGTGTATTTGCATATGATACATGTTGAGCCCCAAAAGTGATAAAGAGAAAAAGGGGATAAGTGTGAACTCACCTTAGGGTGCGCTTAGTTAGATTCTCGTTAAGAGTCTTGGGAGGAAAAGATTTAGCTCCGGTTTTTCTAAAGTTGAAAATGAATGGATTTTAGATTCGGAGGAATGATTTATATGTTCAAGAAGGTCATGCATTGCCTTTAAGGCGAACCAAAATACAAACCACCATGAAGGTGATACGGATGGTCAAGAGTTAGAGTTAGTAACCAAGCACAAAACCACCATGAAGGTGATTCGAATGGTGAGAGTTAAGTTAGGAATGCGAATCCAACTTAAAGAGTTTCATGTCATGACCACTTTGCTTATGGATCAAGCATGGGTCTTAAACAAGGGATTTTTCCCATTCTTGTATGGAATAAATCCGAATTACAAGAAGGTTCAAGAGTTTGGTAGGGTAGGGATGTATCTACAAACCTTCCAAATTATTAGATTCATAGTTGTAGGATGAAGGTTTTGAAAGTATATATTAGTATTACATAATATAACTAGGAAATTAAAGTAGAGTAGGGTGACTTAGTTTGGATGAGTCTTGGCTTTCCTTTGTCAACCATTAATCATAACACAACTCCATCCAACATTAAGTTGTGGTTGAACTCGGTTGGTATCACTACAACTAACATCCTAGTGCATAAAAATAATAATAAAATATAACCACCTTTGAGGCCTCAAATTGGTGTCTCGCTCATGTATATTTTCCTTAGAAAACAAGAGCAAGGTCCTAGAGGTTTCCCCAATGGGCTAGAAGAAGTGGAGAAGTGAAGGAAGTGGAAGAAAAGTGAAGATTAAGGCTTTAAAACTCTTTAATTTTGAGCAGAAAAATTGCTTGATATTCTTGAAGATTAGAGAAATTTGAGAGTGATTTGAGAGTGTGGGAAGTGTTTAGGAGGTGGTGGAGGTTGGTATTTATTAGAGGATGGGGGTTAGGGTAATAAAGAAGCTGGTTAGGAGTTAGGAGGTGGTTGGGAGTTAATATAATTAGTATTTTCAATTTAACCCCTACGGTTTGATCTACTTATTATTTTATATTGAAAACTCGTAATTATGAATAAGTGTATGCAAGTATGTATAATGATTAAAATGTATGATCATATTCCGAAGCGATTATAGACTTAAAGTATAGTTTGGTGTGGTATAAAAACGCATATTTGTGGTCGATTATATATTGTGTAACTTTGATAAAAATAGATTTCCACCATGATCAAAGTCTTGGATTTACAATGATTGAAATTGAAATATGAATTACAATATAACAAAATACAATGAAAATACGGAACGTTACATTAACCCCTTCCTCAACCCATATCTTTAAGTATATAGGATTAAATCGTCAAAATTTACAGGTTTTGGTCAGAATCTGATCGAAATTTACAAATTTTAGCTGGAATTTGGCTGGAATCGCTAGACAGCCACCAACTAGCAATTAATCGGTGTCTACTTGATGAACCTCCGACTAGCGATTAATCGGAGGCTAGTCGGGATTTTTACAACCATGCGCATCGATTAACTGACTTTTTTTAATCAGAGTTAATAAGTTGGATGAAACTAGCATGTTTTGAAAAATGTCAAGAATGAAAGATACACAAAAATAAAAAGTGGATTGAAGTGGCATAGTTCACCCAACCATATGGATAAACATGGCAAGTTACTCTTCTTATTGGTCATCTCTTCCCTTAATTTCCCTCCAAAACTATTAAATTATTTTTTATGTGAATGTCGCACATGCACCATCCCCACGATTTTTTAACTTTAATAACTTTTTTACACGACATTTATTTTTTGAAAAAAATACACCAAATTAACGAGCGTTTTATTATCTTTCCAACGAGTACCATAATGCTATACAAAAAAATAAAAAAAGAACCGACTTTTTTATATGGTGATTAATGAAATAGATATTTAAATTATATATAAGTAGAAAAAAAAATAGTTTAAAGACATGAAACATGAAAAGTTACCACCCTACAATCGTTTTAGTCGATAGCAGTTAGACCAACTGTAGTGGATCCGTTAAAGGGCGTGAAGGGCCAGTTTAGCGCCCTGCACCCCCCCCCCCCCCCCCGGCGTGAAAGGGGTGGTAATGGCCTGAGCGTGAAAAATTTCACGTCATCCACTCCATTCTTCCACCAATCCTTGCAACAGTAATAATACCGTTTGATTCAAAATTAGCCGTTTAAAAAAGCTTTTTTAATCAAAATTTAAAACCTATTTAAACCCATCATTCTTCCCATTTTTATACACAACACTTTATACATTATTCCCATTTTTTATAAAAAAAAAAAAAAAAATCTCTCATATCTTAAAAAAATTTAGAGTTAATTGCCAAATGGCCCCTAAGGTTTGGCCCAAATTGCTTGTTTGGTCACAAAATTAATTTTTTTGCCAAAATCGCCCCTCACAGATCGAAAATTGCCAAAATGGTCCATATTTAACTGAGTTTTTAACTGAGTATTGAAAGTCAGTTAAGTCTCAGGAGCAATTTCGTCCTTTATGTCCCCAGGTGCCAAAATGGCAATTAATGGAAAGTTATAAAAAAATAAAATTCAAAAACATTTTTTCGAACACGTTTTTTTCGAACTCGTTTTTTTCGAACACGTTTTTTTTCGAACATGTATTTTTCGAACACGTTTTTTTTTCGAACTCGTTTTTTTCGAACACGTTTTTTTTTCGAAAACGTTTTTTTTAACACGTGGTTTTTTTGAACACGTTTTTTTTTCGAACTCGTTTTTTTTTTTCGAACACGTTTTTTTTTTTTGAACTCGTTTTTTTTCGAACACGTTTTTTTTTCAAATACGTGGAACATTTACCACCACAGTATATGATACACTGTGATCCTCTTAAGCATCATCAATGTGTTTAAAGGGTTCGATATTTTGGACCCTGAGAAAAAGTGGAAGAAGGCCTACATTGGGGTACTTATCTTTTTAGCGGGTAATACGGTTATACCCATTTTGATTTATTTTAATAAAAATACATTAAATAGTGACTATATTGCTCTTTTTTTAATAACTTGAAATTTTTACTTTGAATAAATTACAAAAACATCACTGACCCTTCTTTTACCACTACACCATGAAACGGGAGAACGATATAGCCAGATCTGGAAGTGCGTGACACCAAACAAACACATCGAACAGAGAGAGGGAGGGCAACCGGAATCGCCAAGTCTGCGGTGGATCCCCAATCCAAATTGAACCGGGAAAAAAGGAATGGTGCGTGTATTCGATCTGTAGAGGATCTAGACATTTTTGTTTCCGGCGAGTGCCATTTTTCCGGCGAGACCAGTTTAACATGCCATATTTTCGAAACGTGTTCGAAAAAAAACGTGTTCCAAAAAAACGAGTTCGAAAAAAAAACATGTTCGAAAAAAAAACGTGTTCGAAAAAAAATGTGTTCATAAAAAAAACGAGTTCGAAAAAAAACGTGTTCGAAAAAAAAAACATGTTCGAAAAAAACATTTTTGAATTTTATTTTTTTATAACTTTCCATTAATTGCCATTTTGGCCCATGAGGACATAAAGGACGAAATTGCCCCTGTGACTTAACTGACTTTCAATACTCAGTTAAAAACTCAGTTAAATATGGACCATTTTGGCAATTTTCGATCTGTGAGGGGTGATTTTGACAAAAAAAAAATTAATTTTGTGATCAAACAAGCAATTTGGGCCAAACCTCGGGTGCCATTTTGGCAATTAACTCAAAATTTTAATATCGTGATTCCATTCCGCCCCCTTTCGGTGTTCCATCTCGCCCAGGCAACCCAAACGCGTATCGCCCAAACATCACTCAACTGCAACCAACCTTTAACCTTTAAGATTTTGACACGAACACGATGGGTTTTCACAACTACTAAACATGCCGCAACAATATTTTCAAGGTCCGATAGGATACGCTAATACGAATATTAGCATAGGAGGTATGTCGGGGTCTCAAGAAGAACCCGAGCACGTGCCGGAGGCGCAAGCTGAGCGCCCACCCGAGAGCTCCCAACCCAAAAAACGTTCGCATAAAAAAAGGGAGAAGCGGCTACACGTACACGAAAGTCGTATCAACAATGGACCAAAGACGGGGAGTACGCGCTCATACAACCGTGGCTAGACATTTCGTAGGATCCCGAAGTTGGTAAGTGTTTTTTTTAAGTATAAATGTATAATAATATATTTGTTATATTATTTTTTTTAAGTATACTAACATATGTGTTTTAATTTTTGTAGCCAACTATCAAGGTTTTCCTCTATTTTAGACAAGGATTCGAGAGACATTTTTCAGGGTGATGGGTAGAGGAGAATATCGGGAACCCGACTCGATTTCGGGTAAATGGACCGACATTAATGCAAGATGCCATGGGTTTCAAGAAGTTTACCAACGTATGAAAGATAATTAGGGTAGCGGTTGTGGCGATGGGGATATTTTGAAGAAAACGTTGCAGAAGTACAATGCATAACGTGGGACGTTCGCGTACATGAGGTGTTGGGAGCTTCTAAATGGAAGCCCTAAATGGGCCAACGTACCACGCATGAGGTCGACCAGGCGCAGAGCCAAACAGTCGAAAACCTCTTCTTCAATTGATCCAAAGACGCCCACTTCGGATGCTCGGAACGTGGATTTAAATGAGGAGGTTGAAGTAGAAGAAGAGGAGTTGCCTCGACCGCCCGGCAGAAGAAGCGCGCGAAAGAGTGGACATGCGGAGTCGTCTTCGATGGCTGGCGAGTTGAAATAAGACTTCGAAAAGATGAATCGACATCTTTAAGATATACGAGACCTTGGAGATAGGCGGTTGGAGACTATGCAACAGAGAGCCGCCAAAAACAAGAAGTTCATCGAGATCCAAGAGGCGCGTCAAATGGAGAAGGATATCGAGTTTTTGTCGAGGTTGCCCGTGGGACTAACAGGAGATGCCTTAATATTATTTAATATTCGTACACAACAAATTCGTGCTAAATACAATCTTTAGATTGTACATGTTTTTAGTATCTTTGTAGTTTTTTTAAAGTATTTTTGTAGTTTTTTTAAAAGTATTTTCGTTGTTTTTTATTTATGTTATTGTAATTTTTTATTTTTGTTGACTGAAATATTATTTGCTTTTAATTTCAAAAAAAAATAATAAATGTCATGTGGGTCTCATAGGGGCTTGAAATGGCTTAAAACCATTACACCCATTTTTATTTCAAGTCCTTTCAAGTCCTAGTGGAACCCACATGCCACTTGTCAAAAAATGCTCAAGTGAGTGGTTTGAAATTTCTTAACCACTACACATGGTCTTAGATCATGTTTATTTATCTTTAGAGTGAAGGGAGTGGAGCGGGAGAGGAGGGCGGGAGATGGTTCCACGGGCGGGAACACCGCCCCGTGGTGGCGTGGAGGAGAGCGGGAGAGGGGAGGGCAGGGAAGGTGAGTCGGGCGTGGGGAGGGAGGAAGTGATGTGCCATGCTCTGATTGGCCCACAAAAATCTTTTGACCGTTGTAAAAAAAACAAAGAAAGAAAAAAATTAAAATTTTGACTGTTGGAGGCTTCTTTTGGTTTTATTATTATTTTTTAAAACAAACTCATATATATATATATATATATACACATACATACATACACAACACAAACACATAAATCACAAACCCAAACACCAACCCAAATACAAACCAAAAACATGGCAGGGTGGACTAATCAGGATCAACTCTATTTGATGACGGCGTGGATCAACACTACCGAAAACCCGCCAAACAATAGGGAGGACTTTTGGCACAATGTCTTGGACGAGTTCACCCTAATTAGCCAAACGAACAACCGTAACGTCGATCAGATCTCCAGTAAGTGGTGTGCCATACAAAATAATTGTAGGAGATGGCACACAGTCTATGAAGCGATGATGCTGGCGCACCCTGGCGTTAGCGAACAGATGGCAATTCAACTCACACACGACGCTTATCGGCAACGCTACGACAACGACTTCCACATCACCAATCTTTTGTCCTGGTCTATGATGCGTTTTTATTTTGTTTAATGTTTAAGGTTTTGGTGTTTTAATAATGTGTAATGTTTAATGTTATGATTTAATGTTTAATGTTTAATGTTTAGTGTTTCAGTGTTTTAATAAACAGATTACATAAAAACATAGAAATAGAATCCTAAATTACTTATTTCAAACAGAGTTCCTAATCCTAAACTACTTATTAAAACGTTACATAACATACTCCTAAATTACTTATTAAAACTTGAACCCCCCCACTACGGGGAGTAATTGTCCCAATCCTCCAGTGTATATGGTGGAGGTGACACAGAACGGTCGCTATCGCGACCATCGGACCTCGCATCCGAGGGGATGCGGCAAGGATAAGAAGTAGTCGAGTAGTAGTAGAAGCGTTCTTCTTCCATCGCATCTCTAAGTGCTTACTCCGCCTCCTCGTATGGCTCCCGAGGAGGAGGGTTGGGTGTAGTCTGGTGCCGGGGGTGGGTGTAGTCTGATGATGGGGGAGGATAGAATAAAGCTTGTGCAGGAGGAGGAGCAGAAGATGAAAACGTTGGTTGTGCAGGAGGAGGAGATGAAAAAGTTAGTCGCCGTCTCCGGCGAGAGTATCGCCGAAGGCCGGAAGATCCGGCACCTTCGTGATAACGTTTGAAATTCATAGGGTCAGACATTTGAAACGTTTGATGAGAATTGTGAGAATTGTCACTGAGAATGGTTGCATTGATGTTGTATTTATAGGGTAAAAAACTGGCGGTTGAAATTCAAACGTTTGAAACTGGCGGTCAAATTCAAAAATTTGAATAATATTTTATTATTAACTATTTAAATATATGTTTTTAAATATTTTAATATAAAATTTTAAATAAAAATTTTCAGTTTATTATTTTAAATATTTAAATTTATTATTTTAATTATGTTTATTAATTTATTAAACTTTTTTTTATAAAGAAAAAAAAATTAAATAAAATCCCACATGTCACTTCCCCCCTCCCCTCACATGGGTCCTACAAGTGCCACATGGCGCTTCACCCCCTCCCCCCCCCCCCCCCCCCTCCACTTTCTATAGTCTTAAAATATATCTTCACTTATTACCTATTGATTGTTTTATTCGGTGAAAATTAAACATGTATGTAAATCATTAAAATATGCTCACTTTACACATCAGAATCACCTACCATCATCATCATTATCATGACATATCATTTGATACCAATTTGTTTTTTTTTTCCACGTTCACATCGCAACTTTAAAGTGTATTGAGAAAGTGACAGTTGTACAGAAACGAGTGTTGATCTTTTACAATATATATATATATATATATATATGTATATAAAAACAACTTATTC
Source organism: Ambrosia trifida (assembly GCA_028751855.1). NCBI lineage: Eukaryota > Viridiplantae > Streptophyta > Magnoliopsida > Asterales > Asteraceae > Ambrosia > Ambrosia trifida. The sequence goes on along the minus strand of CM054123.1, from coordinate 97,569,008 downwards.
CTTTTATAGAACACGTATTTTGTCACTTCAAATTAGATTTGTCTATCCCGGGACGTTCCCAGGGAATAAACTAGTTCATACATATATAGGGATGAGATCCGGTTAAAATGAATTTTCACATGCGAAACACTAGCGTGCTTATCACTCCACCGTTTTAAATATCATAATAATCTTTACACAACCTTATATTTTGTTAGACCATATGTAATGGGTATTATGTGGGTATGAATGAGCTTGATAACGTCATTAACACCATCCTCTGGACATTATAGGGGCATGAAGAAGGACGGACATTTCTAGTATAATCCCTAAAAAGGAGAAAATAAGGAAAGTAATAGCTGGAAGCTGCTAGCTGTAGCTTTTTAAATATATTTTGGTGTTTGGCAAAGTAGCTGGAGCTTTTAATAAAATGTATAAAATGACCAAAATGGGCATTAACTAAAAACTTGTATGCATGTTTTTTTTTCTTTTTTTATTATAAAATGGATATTTATGTCATTTACTCATTAAAAGCTTGTAGCTAGTAGGAGTTTTTTTTCTTAAACGCTAGCACTAGTAGCTTTTCAATATAGCGTTTTTTCTCATAACCTAAAAGCTTCAAGCTCCTTCAACCAAACAAAGTTTTTTTTTTTTTTATTGAGTATGAGCTTTTTCTTAAAAGCTTGAAGCGTAAATCTCCTAAAAGCTCCTTACCAAACATACCCATAATTGAAAATTACATATAAAATCCTAATCCGATTAATCAAGATTAATCCCTACGTTTTTTAACGACAAGTAACGATGTATTAACCACCGTGACAACGGGTACTGTGGCCAATGTCAACTACTCGACCGCCACCAGGCCCTTAGCTCTCCCAGATGCGCGAAAAACCGACCTCCACCTCCCAAAGGCACGCCAGTGGAATAATCAGTAAAAACTCGCCTCACATCCGAGTCGAACCAGCGCCATCGTATTCGCTATTCATCTGAATACCACTCCACCACAAGTATGGGGCCTATCAATCCCGATTAATCACTAGGCGGTACATCACCAACCGACTAGCACCTAGCAATTCTTACAAACCTCAGGAACCAAGATAAATGTTTACTCATATAAGAATTTTAAAAGTATAAAAAATAGTTTTAAAAATCCATTCTAACTATTTATTCGGTTTGTTAATTTATTTTAGGCTAGTGGGTGTGGAGAGACCAAAAATGTGATGTCTCCATGCCACGTAGGATGCAACCTCAACATTTTGATGTCTCAAGCAATGTCTTAAAAACCGGTAAATACCGACTGGTTTTTACCGGTATTACTATTTTCGGATGGAAATCCGGTACGAAACTCTCCGGTCAATATGAGAAACAATATCGATTTTATACCCCGGTAAATTCCGGCATACCGGTACGAACCGTTATACCGGTACCGGCATATGCTAGTTTTTGAGTTATTTTTAGATTATTATTTTTATTAAGGAATGAAAAATGTTTGCGAACGAAAAAAAAAAAAAACTTTTAAAAATTAAAAACCTTAGATTATCTTTTGGATTATTTTTTAATTATTGATTAACTTTTGTTAGTGTTTTAGGATGTAAATATGTACTTTTAGATTATTTTTTGTGTTAATGTTGTAATTTATGAAATTATATAGCTAACTAATCAACCCGGTTGAACCGCCTGGTACAACGCGGTTCAATCGGTTGAACCATTTTTTAACCAAATCTGGTATAATTAAAAAACCGGTTTTTAAAACATTGGTCTCAACCATCTTGAAACATGAGTGGGGAGTGGAGACACCAACAATCCATGTCTCAAACATTTATTATTATTATTATTATTATTATTATTATTATTATTATTATTATTATTATTATTTTTATTATTTTTCTAATATTAATTTAAATTAGTTTATAAAAGTAACAAATAAACAAAATAATGTTCAAATAAATACTAAATTTAATAAAAAAAAATTACAAAGCATGGTAGATATGACAATGTTTGGTATTTTTTTTAAGAAAATATTAGTGTGTTTATAAAGTAGAGAGGATTTAGGTATAAGAATGAGTTGATTTTGGTTTGTTTTGATTGAGTTTGGTGGATATGTATATATAAAAAAAATGTTTTTTTTTTTTTTTAAATAGCCGTTGCAAAAAAGAGCCGTTACAAGTTTAAAAAAAATAAGCAAATTCATCCATTGGTTCGTCCCTCTCGTTATGGTAGAGACGGGGGACACCCGGGACGGGGGGAAGGGGTGGTGTAGCCACTTGGAGACGGGACAAAAATATAGGACGGGGTGGTGCCCTGTCTGCACACCCAATAGTCTTAGTGGCATCATAATCGCTTAGTGAAAATTAAACCGACTCAAAAGTATTCAACCGAAACATATTGTTCTCAATCCAAATGGTTGTTCGTCTAGTTGTGACTTGTAAGAACACCTTAAGAATCGACAATAACGCACTGAGATAAACATATTGCGTGTGTCTTAATGTGCGGCTATGAGTTTAGTTTTGTTTCTTTGGTTGGTTTAGTTATAATGACAATTTTATAAATTCTTGTTGTAACGATATGACAAATAAAAACATTTAAAATATTAACGAGAATAATTTGATTCACAATTCTTAACTAATTTCTTATTATTGATGTGATTCTCAGACACATCACCATTATTTAAAATTCTAAGGCAGGTAAATTTTGAGTATATTAATCTAATGCTAAGTATAAGAGAATTGATGATGTAGGTCGGTTTTTTTTTAATTATTATTTGGTAAAAATGATCTTTGAAAAACTTAATAATCAAACTATTAAGTTTTTTTTTAATGGTGATTTTTCTATCGTGTGACAGAGATCATCACAACCCTCATAAGGGGATTTCCTAGCCACTCTATAACGGTCAGACTATATTGTCTTAATCGGGCCCATGCTGACGCGAGAGTGGCCGGCCCACAAGCGAGTTGAGGCCGCGCATAAGGGGCACTAAGGCTTCCATACGGAAAATTTTTCGCCACCTGCCACTTGACAGATGTTGCACCCTCCACAAGAGGCAAGCCTCTCTGGAGTAAATGCACGGTAGTAAAAACCAGGGGCCGTCAGAATCGAACCTGACCCCTCCAAAAGTAGGCTCAACCATCACTTGGCAAAATATCCAAACCATAAATGTTAAGAATAGGAATCGAACCCTTAATCACATAAAGTGAACAAAGCTCACTCCACTACTATGACTGGATATCAAACTATTAAGTAGACAAGAACAAAGAAGTGAAGAACCAGGATCAGCCCAATAGATTAACGCCCTTAATTTTTAATTTTTTTTATCTACATACATATGTGTATTTGGCCCAAACAAACAAATAAATAAACACCTTATTATTAAGGGATGTCCCAAAAATTGTTTACTCAACATTACTATCGAGGTACGATCTAAAATTTTATACATTCAAATACGATAAACAAGTTATAACTAGTTTTTAGGCCTGCGCGCGCGTTGCAGCGCGCTAAACCGGTTAAAACACCTTACCGTCTGTTGCACAATGACCAGTGGTAAAGTTTGAATTTTTAGATAGTGAAGACCGGAAGTCACAGGACCCTTTTTTCTCAAATTATGGATAAAAAAAAACTTACGTAAATAAACACGTAAATCATAAAGATAACATGAGGCCTCAAAACAAAAAACAAAAAAATGAAAAGAAGATGGTGCAAGGTTTAGAACCCAAGACCTTAGTTGTACAAATCAAAGCATCTACCAGCAAAATACCAAACACTTTAGTTATAAACTCAAATAGAAATATATATATATATATATATATATATTAATATATATAAAAGAAAATGGTTTTGCTGACGTGGCGTCCAATGGAGGCCTCAACCTCCACTTTTTTGTGCCAAGTGGCTTAATAATAGATGTTTTTTGAGGTTTTTGGAGTGTTTCCTTTTTTAACCAAAAAAGAAAAAAAAAACACACGGGAACCCTAAAAATTTCCATCCGCCTCTTTTAATTAAACAAAGAACGAAAACCTTCAAACCCTAAAGTTATCTCCGCCTCTTCTCATTATCTCACCATCTCTTTCTCAGCTCTCAATCATTCATCTCCTTATCCTTTACTCTCTGCCAATCTCCAGATCTTCAAAGTAAGTTCTCAATCTCATTACTCTCTCAATTTCACTAAAACCCTACCAATATCTCCTTCGTTATCATCTAACAAACAACAACTCTATTATCTAATGATTGCATCTGTTCATCTTCGCCTTCTCTATATAATCTCTATCATTTGCAGCAAATCATCAAAATATGCGATTGTCGTCTACCAATCAATGCATAAATTGCCCCTCACGCTTCACCTCCAATCACTTTCTCAATTTCTTTCAGGTAAATTAAGTTCCACGTTAATAACCTATATTTAAATTTATATCTTTTATTTTAGTTTTAAAGATTTGATTTTTAATCAGTTTTCTGATTCTAGGTTTTTTTAGTCAAGTTTTGATCTTTTGTTTTGATTTAATCTATAATATGTTTTTAAAGGATTCCATGAACCATATTGAAGCTTAAGACAGTAATCTATAAACCTCTTTGATATATTGAATCTCGTGTAAATATGTGCAGAGATAAATCACCTTCATCATTCAAATCACCTATTCCTTCGTTTATACTCTAACCATACCAGAACCACATGAGTGATTATTATTAAAGTAAATTAAATATTTTATATTAGAATCACCCTTTGTTAGTATCATCATTAATATTATTATTATTATTTATTAATACTTTCATTGTCTTTTAACTGTTTTTTTTCTTTTTGTTAACAGGCTTTCGTTACAGCGCCACTTCAGTTGTACAGGTTGATAAATATGGGTTCTACCACTTCGATTCGACTCATCCGATACCGTTTAACATTTAATAACGATGGGAACACAGTTGTGGTTCTTGATAAAGTGGGTACGGTTTATTTTATCAGTGGGAGCTCGGAACGTTGTTATAAGGGACAAAAGATGATTGTGGTAGTGAACAATGTGCGACATTTGCCACTTGCACCAACCTATGCGCCTCATAGCTCGTATTATTATACCTTTGTCGTCTCAGGCGTTTGGTTTTGGTTCAGGTGCAGGTCCAGAGTCTGGGTCAGCTGGTTTGGTTTCGGAGGCGGATTATCCATATAAAGCTATTAATTTTTTGTCTGAGAATGTTCACTCTTTGGATCAAGATTGACCAGATTAGGATTTGTAGTTTTGATTGGTAATTTGAGGTGTTTTTAGTTGTTCTTTTATAGATATTGGATTGGATGTCACAATTTATCTTATATTTGGTTTGAAAAATGGTCAAGTTTAGTTTGTCTTCCACACTAAATTAATAACAAAAATACTATATTATCTTTCTTTTAGGTTTGTAGCTCAAAGTTGTGATTTTTTTATATGTTCCTCGTGCAGATCCGTATTTAAATAAAGATGCAGGAACAATGTCTCCTTTCGAGCATGGAGAAGTTTTTGTATTGGATGATGGATGAGAAGTAAGTAGCATGGAGAAGTTTAAGAAGGATGGGAAGTTTGGGAAAAATGGTGAGGTTGAGCATCAGCAGGGTAAGCATGGGAAGAATAAGAAGAATAATAATAATAAGAGTAGTGGTAATGGTAATGATAATGAGAAGGATAATGGGAAGAACAGTGTTGATAAGAGGTTCAAGACTTTGCCACCATCTGAATCTTTGCTTAGAAATGAGGCTGTTGGTGGTTACATTTTTGTTTGTAATAATGATACCATGCAAGAGAATCTTCAAAGGCAGCTTTTTGGTATGTTTTTTTTTCTTTATAAATTATGTTTTTGTTGATTGTGTTTTTGAAAGATTTAGGGTTTGTAAAATTGGGGTCTTTTTGCAGTGGTAGATAGGATCATTTTTTAGAAAGTCTTTAGATGATGATGGTGTATAGAAAGTTAACATCTTTTTAGGTTAATGTTGAATTGTGACCATAAATTATAAAAAAAGGTTGGATCTTGATGATCTTGACTCCTTCCACAAGGTCAAAATTCAGTTTTTATAGGAACATTTTACAAATTGGTTACATATGTTTTAATAAATATTATGTTTTTATCCTAAATTTTGTTAAATATCTTGGTTGATCACAAAAACTAGAGGGATTTGACTAAGCCAGTGCCTGTGTGCAGTTCTTTAAAGATGGATGATTTATGAATGTTATTTATTCTAATGGAAATTGTTTTATTGTGTTAGATTCAAGTGTGATCTGTTATGAATTTACCTAACCTTATTCTTGAACTGAATTTCAGGTTTACCGCCACGATACCTGGACTATGTTGGGTAGATCACACATGGTCTGCCTCTTTTCCTTTACAACTACTCCACTCACCAACTTCATGGTGTTTTTGAGGTATTCAAACTCAATCATTAAACTTCTAAATCAAGGTGCATTTTAAGGTGCATTTTTTTAATTTTTTTAATTTTTTTGTTTTTTTAACCAAATTAGATAAAACCCTAATCCTCCCACCCATTCCCTGTTCTTATTAAACAAAACACATACACACGCTATAGAGAGAGAGAGAGAGCGGCGGAGGAGGATCCCAGGCGACCACCCTCTACGGTGGGCTCCAACGGCAACCGATACACATACCCACCCAACCGGTTCATATTCTAGAGAGAGAGATCGGGACAGAGGAGAGAGAGACGCGATGGAAAGAGAAAGAACCGAGAGAGAGAAGCTGAGATGAGAGAGAGTTTCAGATCTGTTAGAAGGGAAAGATAGAAAGAAAGAAACCGAAAGAGAGAGAGAGAGAGACAGACGGAGAGGAGGAAGACGATGACAGTGACGGCGGCGGCGGCTGAGGTCTAGGGTTTCGATGGTGATGGTTTGGTGGTTGATGGGCTACTGCTGTCAAGAAGATGATGAATGGTGATGGCGGCGGTGACTATAGGTGGTCTCAGGTGGATTAACACTCGTGCATATGATTTGCATTTGTTTTCTTGGTTTTACTAGAAGTATATGATTTGCAGGTCTCAAAGGGTCAGGCGTCTCGATACCACTCGTGCTTGGAATCGCAGCAGTGCGTTATATTTTCTTGCCACTTTTTGGCATTTTAATAGTGAAAGGAGCACTTTATTTTGGTTTAGTACACGCAGATCCTCCCTGCCTCTTCGTTCTTCTACTACAGTTTGCGCTTCCACCAGCCATGAACATTGGTATATGCTATTGAGCTCTGAATGATAATTTAGTGACTGTTATTTATTTATTTTTATAGATTTTTAAAGCTGTTAGCATGGTTGCAGGTACAATAACAGTCATTTGGTGATGGTGAGAGTGACTGTTCGGTGATCATGCTATGGACTTATGCTTTGCCATCGATACTCCGCGTAGTTCTTTCCTACATAAAAAAGGTATCATCTATCGTCTGTTTTGATTTTAATTTATTTATAAAGAATTGTTAGCCGTTTTTTATTTGGTTCATTTTCTTAGGGAAATAGCCAAAGTTCACTATGCTCAGATCATTAGCAACCATCCTGCACTAAGGTATTATGACTTCACCTTTTCTATTTCTTTTATTTCTGCATTATATAGTACAAGTTAAGTTTAGAATGACCATTTTTATGGTATTATGCCTTGAAGGGTTCTCTGTCATTTTTTTTATTGTTATTTACTTATTACTTATTTTAGTTACTTAGGCCGATTGTTCGATATCAATCTCTTTAGGAACATGAGTTGTATAAAATGTCAATGCATGTTAGATCTTTGTTGGCGTAGGACCAGGTATCATTTTTTTAGAGATAAGCTCATATATTACAAATTTTTATTTCAGGGTTGGTCTGGTATTCTGTGGTAGACAGTCCCCTGGAGACCACAATGTTGTTTGGGGTCTTCATGAAGCACTCAAAATTCACAACCATAAAAGTACTTTGCTTGGTTTTCTAGGTAATTATCTTACACCAACATCTTTTTTATTTTCCTTAGTACTAAATTGCTGCAAATACTCAAATGTATCACATATTATCTTTGGTTGTCCTCTTGACACTTCAAAACCTCTATTTCTTAAAAATATTTGTTTATTTGCTTCCGTGCTCTTTAATACTATTAGCAGTTTATCTACAGATGAAGATGTATAATGCTAAAGTGCGCTGGTAAATTAAGGAAATATAGAAAGAATTGACAAAGCTTCAGGCATACTAAACCTAGCAAAAACAGTCTTCAATGACTAACGCTCCACTCACCAAGGTAACTCTTCTACTTAATTTGGCTGTATTTAGTTGTTGCCAGATTTGTTGAGACTAAATCTGTCAAAAAATATTTTGTTGGTCGTATCATAGCTGTCATATTGTAAAAAGGGTCAGAACAGGTTGTTAATAGGTCGGGCTTATGCCTTTGCATATGGCAGGGAAACAGAACAGATTGTGAAGATCAGATTACGAGTTGCTTTACGTTTATAAATAAGTCAACATGTCTTATTGCAGCTCGCATATTTCAACAGGTTGTGAAATGAGCCTAAGATCAGGTATGCACATTTTTTAATTTATTCATAAGTTATGAAAACAAGATCTCAAACTATTTATTTCAAACAAGATCTCAAATATATGATTGACATTTAGTTTTGGTTATGATGTGTAGGGTTGTATATGAGTCAAGATGAGTCGAACATTCGTTGTACCGGGCTTCTGAGGTCCTTTTGGGTTCCACTCATTACTCGACCGCAGTTTACATGTGGTCTGTTGCCTGCATTGCATATTTGGTACACTTTCGTTCCATTAATTAGTGATCGTTAATGATATCAGTTGTGTGCCTGATCAAGTGAATTGTTCTATAAATTTGCAGCTGAACTGGTCACAAAAGCCGCTATTTTTGCTGGAGATTCTGACGTTATGTCAATCTTTTAGAACAAAAAGAAGCACGGATCGAATCGATAAGAAAAGCAAAAGAAGATCTAGAGATGAAAATTGAGTCATTGAAAAAAGGACATCAACTTTCAGAACTTAGAAGTTTAGGAGACAAGCTAGAAGAGACAAGTGAAGCAATAAATGTTTTAGAACAGTTACGCGAGGTTCGCGCTGCAGATATGCAGACGTTGGATAAAGCTAAAAGTGAAGTAGATGAAGCGAAGCCAAGCGTTTTGGTATGCCGATTAAGCTTTCTGAAGAAAAAAAGTGTAATTCTCGTGCCGAGAGGTAGTTATACCGTACTAATGTTTATTATTTTTCCATATGGTGGTATTTTGTTTCAGATGTCTAGAATAAGTGTTTCTCTACAATTAGTGCTGATGTGGTATGTGTGTGTGGTTTTAGATTTTGTGAAGCTGTTTAAGATCATTACTATGATAAATAACAGTGCAACTGCAGCATCTATACTTATGTTTCTTTTTGGGTGAGGGGTAATTTAGTATTCACAGTGGTCAAAGGTCAGCACTCAATTCTTTAACTTACATACACATAGTATACAACAAATGAGTGGATGAACCCAGATGCCTATAAGTGTACTTTTATCATGTTAATTGTTTTCAATTAGATTTAGCTTTTTGTCATGGTAGTAAAAGGGTCAACAACCCAATGCAGCCATGAGGGCGCTCTCTGGCCAGATTCCGGTAAAAACAGCTAGAACATGTTTAAAACATCCAAGCATCGGAAACAGTCAAAATTATCCTGAATCTTGTCTAAAATCCCTTAAAATGGTCTGTTTATACTGTGCTCCTTGCTTATAAAGGCCTTGCTTTTACCTAGCGACTTCTACTTTGTATGTCCGGAGAGGTCAAAAGAAATAATCTAAAGAGTTGCAAAAATATTACATTATCTGGTGCCAAGAACTGTTGGCGGAGAAAAGAAATCACTTAGTCGATATTTGTTGATGCAAATGGATACACACTACGCTCTTCATTTAAACATTTTAAATCTCCTTACTGTTGGTTGCAGCAAATTATATTTAGTTTTCTTATCTTCTCTTACAATGCAGGTGTGCATTTTTTATTTAGTTCTTCGAGCTCTTGACACTGTTAGTATGTCTACAAAAATTCATTTTCTTCAAAAAAAATATATACCAAAAGCATTTGCCTTCCATGATTTAGTAATTTGGGTGTTTTTCCATTTAACCAGAGGACAATACAAGCATAGATGTTGATATCAAAGTACCCATTCTCATTGGCATTCATCAGCATATCTATGATCGTGACTGGCACTTTGCATGTGAGTACTAAGCTTACTGATGCCTGTCTGTTTGTAACTCAAATGTTTTGTGTTCCTCACTACATATGATATGTACGCTAAGGCTGCTTTTTTATTTTACCTTGAAGATGGTACAAAGGATTACAAAGTTCTCATGGACCACTTCCACCATGTTGCTACTGCCTTTCTGGAGCTTAACAAAGGGTAAGTACTGAATTAAAACTATAGAGCATATAACATGAATTAATATTCAGTTTATATTAGTTACAAGATTAATTTATAAACTCCGGTCATAATTCAGTTAGTCGATATTTGAGAATGGGTTTCACCACATCAAACAACAAAACAGAAGATCAAATCAAATGATCTACAAAAAAAAAGAAGGATCTAACAACATATCGAAAACACCATCCGCTTCAACAACCCACAAAACAAATCTCATTTAGATTTTTTTATGGAAGAAGTGTATCTGCGACGTAGATAGTGATGGGAACGAAAGCGGTTATTTGCTCAGAAAACAGGGCGACAGAGAGATTCTGTGGTGCTCTCGTCTAAGTAGTGAAGGGTAGATGGTTCAATAGTGGTGTCGAAGGCTGTGGTGGTCGGAGAGAGGTGGTTATTTGTTTTTTTATCTAATTAATTATACACTTATAATCATTATCCAATATATTGGTCATTCAATTTGAATGCTTAAGCTTAACCATTGATGTTATTCTGACTCAGTTGGTAATTTCATAGGTGTTCTATCAGGCATCAAAACAACATTTTGATGGTCATGATGCATTCAAAGAGAGAGCCCAAACAGGCAGTAGTCAGTCTCCAGGCGAATCAACCAACTTTGTGGTCTACATAACCATCAATTTTCAGATAATTTAGTGTATAAGTAATTTCTTCTTTCATCTCATATGTAAATTAATTTATGAAATAAAAAGTGTAACGCTCACTTGGAAGAGTTGATTCGTATGACTAAGATTACGATTGGTACGTTTTCTAAATTTCAACCCCGGGACGCTCCCGGGTAGTCAGCTAGTATATATATATATATATATATGTAAAGAATTAATTAAAAATAAAGAAAAAAGAAGCCCATGCCAGGAATCAAACCAGGCATCCAAACGTTTGAAATAAAGGGGGCTACCACCAAGCCATTAAAGGCTTTTGATGCAAATGTCAGACGAAAATCTATAAATATAAAAACTAATTCCGTAAAAAAGTAAAAAAAGAAAAAGAAAAATCCTAATGTCGCCACGTGGCATTGCACCACTGGCTAATATGGGCGGCACCGACGTTAAGGATATATATAATATTTAAACATTAAATATTAGCTAATAAAATGCGGTTTATTTAATTGAGAGAATTAAATAATTATTTGTGGAATAATTAAACTAATTGATTGCTGAAACAATTAAAAAATAGTGATAGTTATTATTGATTGTTAAATTACAATCAACTAGTAAAAATACCCGCGTTATGTAGCGGGGTTTCAGTTTCAACAGGTGGCACCTATCCCCGATGGGGAATCCCCCCCCCCCCCCCCCACCTCGTTCTCAAATTGGTGAAGACGGGGAAATTTTCCCTCCCTACCCGAGTTCTCTTTCTCTCTCTTTGGTATTAATTGCGAGGGAAGGTGGAACCATTTTCTTGATTTGGAGGAAGGGAAAAGGACAGTTGTAACACCCCAATCAATGACGGAAACATCGAGGTGTCACATAGTGTTGATTGTTCATTAGCTCATGGTACTAAATGAAAGTTGAATATAATTAAATCATTTACAATTGTCATACAAATTAATGATTACATAAACTTGATTCATATAAACTAGGCCCAAAGCTCCTATGTGTTTCAAGACTTGTACAACTTCCAATAGCAAATATATTGATTCTCAAAGAAATCAACCTAGATTAACCATCACAAAGTCTAAGAATAACAAGTCGAACAAGTCTACTAGATCGATTGATTAGGGCTTTCTACTTTTGGGGAACGAGATTTAAATGTTTGATTTTGTATTTAATTCTAATAAAAAATATAATAATAATTCAAGTAAAAAAATAAAGTACTTATAAAGTTATCTAAAAACAGTTATATATGTATATTTATATATAGTAGTAATAAACATATAAAATAAAATAATAATATTGTTTGTTTGAAAAAGAACATGACAAAAAAAAAAAAAAAAAAAAAAAAATTCACCCACATGGTTCTAACACAATTGTCGAACCTAGGGTCTTGATTTTATTAAGCAACCGACCAACCAGCTAACCTACAAGCTCAGTTGATTTGATTTTCTAAAAAAAAAAAAACTAATCTTTAAGTGCCATCTTCCTCAATTAATATTACCCAACCAGTCCCGCCATTAACTCAACAATTTTACCATATAAACAAACTTGATTTCAATATTACTATAAGGTTTCTATATGATACAAAAAAAGAGACCAGAATACAAAGATTAATAGCATCGTACATACTTGACCCGAGAATGAAGCGATGAACGTATCGGATACGAAAAACGACCAGGTTCGATTCCGATGATCAGCGCGAACAGAGCAAACTTGCTTGTGTTTGCGATAGAATAGGGACCTTAGGTGGAGGCAATTTATAAGGGATTAGAAGATCAGGTTCTAGATTTAGAAGCATGTATAGCAAAATGATTTTGCGTTTCTTTATACAGTGATAATCAAAACAATGTAATAACCCAGGTTATATACAAAAGGAATTGGCTCCAAGCAAGGAAAAAGCGAGATTTGTGGTTGACCAGTTAAATTAGCAAGATTAGTGGACGACCAGTTGTTGACCGAGATTGGAGGATTGCAAGATAAATGCTAAGTGGTTTATGGGTTTTGACTTCTGGATGTTGACCATATTTTGTCTTACTAAACCTCTTCAATTTTGTTCTTATATAAATTTATGCATTAATACTACTATTTTTTTTCTAAACGTAAAGGTAAAAGGAAGAATTTTAAATTTGTCATTTTTGTCATGTCTTGGTTGTATTATTATTATTATTTATACATTTATGTTTATTATTTAAAAAAATTATTAAAAAATGGATAACCGATTTATATAGATAGATACAATATATTTGAAATCTTTTTTTGCGATGTTACAACAGTGATGTTACGCTAAGGTGATAAGGAGGAAGAAGGGGGAACCAAACCCCATAACCTAAATAGATATTTATACTTATTAGATAAATATAAGGAGGTGGATGAATCTATATTATAATTAGGTACCTAAGTGTAAATAATATGGATATTAATCTATGTTACCTTATTAAGGAGGAAAGATATCTACAAAGGTAATTTTATCAAGTGTTTAAGATGGGAGTCTACAGACCCCTTCACAAATGACTAAGTTTTGGTCATTTTCTTCCCTTTATACCCCTCATGTACAACTTTTAATGCTAATTGTATATTTGTTTAATACATACTTTACAACCATCTTCATATGTAACCCCCTTCATAACTTTATTTATATCCCTTAGAGCATTCACAATAGAATCCTCATCCCCCATCCACTCACAACCAAGGTTTTCAGAACCGGACCGGACGTCGAACCGGACCCCCGGGCGGTTCACCGGTTCGACCGGTCCGACCGGCCCGACCGGTCCAACAAACCGGGTAAAAAATGTATCGAAACCCAAAAAATAATAAAAATAATAATAAAAGAACGGTTCGACCCCTTATTTTCTGGTCCGACCGGCCGGTTTTCCGGTCCGACCGGCCGGTTCAGCGATTCACAAGCGGTTCGGTTGCAGGGCGGTCCAAACACCCGAACCGGACCGGTCCAAGCCCCGGACACCGGTCCGACCGGCCGGTCCGGTCCGGTTTTCAAAACACTGCTCACAACCAATCACAACCACATATTACACTAAATCCCATTAAAGTTTCTCTCTCATCCACTCACAACCACTTTCAACAAATATTAAAAAATAAATACAGTTTTCCTGTTTTCCCTAAAAGATTCCCAAAGAACCCAATATATACCGACACACTATAGATTCCCCATTTTCTTCACTCACAATCACTTCCAATCCTCAAAAAAAATTATAGGGTTTTGTCACCCAAAAAAATAGGGTCTCTATTGTGAATGCTCTTAAGTCTTAACCCCTTCATAAACACTCAATTAAGGCTACATCATTATCATCCACTTCCTTTCTAATAACCGACATATATGTTTATTATGCACTGATGTATAAGTCACCCTCTAGAATCCCATGTTTTAATCAAAGAACTTTCGTTACAATTGTACCATCACCATCAACTATTAAATGGGATTCAGTGAGATTGAAGCTTGCAAACACAAATACAAATACTATCTTACTACAAACACAAATACGCCAATTCCTGAGAAATCATCTTACTACAAAACCATTGTCTCATTCTTCTTCCCCGTCACTCTCATCCACCACCCCACGCCACCATGGGAGATGCTTCCGGCATGGAAGTTGTTCAGAGATGACTCATGTTTGACACTGAGTAAGTTTTGCTAATGTTTTCTGGTTAGTTTCAATCGATTATCCATATCTATTTTGGTTTACTTGATTGTTTTTTTGGTTGATTTTTGTTTCAGTGATGGTTATTGTTGATTGTTGCAAGATATAAAGGTGGAGGAAACCAAGCACTAAAGAAACACCCTCAAATATTTTGTCTATGAAACTCGTAACAAGGTATTTATTTTTATCTGAATAACAACATAAAGCTACCATTTGAACTTAGGTTGCTTGATCTATATGTAGAATCTGATTCAAGCATCTCTAAAGCAACAGAAGAAGTTGCAGAATATGTCTACGTATGTGCCATCGTATTTACCTCAACCTAAAAAGGAAAAAGTTACAGATCACGATTATAATTTTGTTATTCCCTCTTGTTTCCAGTTCTGTGATAGAGGAACCTAGAAGAAAACATCACTCTTTTGGTATTAAGGAAACTTAAAAAGGAGCCTCTATAATTACGTTAAGTGAGGACCCATTCACCCCTTTTCTACCCATGAGTTGGTTCCCTTATGGTTGAGCTGTTTTAATTACTAACACAAAAAATATTTTTCACATTTTAAGAGAAAAAGTGTCATGGTTCACCACCTTTGTGGCCTCCTTAACATCGTAAGTGTCATAATAGAGTGTTTATTATATAATAGTTTAAATAACTTAATTCCTTAACTTCCCCTAGACACTTGTTATTCATCACCATTCCATTTATCTATGATTTTAGAATATGAATATATGTCATATCTTGTTAAAATCCAAAATATATGTATATGAGAGGAAGGTTAACTCTAGAGAATCAGTGTGGCCAGTAGTGAACGGAATCACATTAGCCAAATGAATACAATAGTAAAAGCCTTGTAAGGATTATCTGTCAATAAACTAACACCAAGGTTGAGTTACAACTTTTCCTACTTAACTGTATGTGTAATGTGTTAAGATATGAGAAATCTACTAATGATATGAGTGAGTGGCTCAGGTGAACCAAATCACTGTCAGTATTCTGCTCATGAAACATGGCCACATACACTATGTTGTCACTTTGAGCAAAACAAAATGTTTTTCTTTATTGTATATATACAAGCAACTTCTACTTCTTTTGTTTTATATTTGACCATGAGAAGAGTTACAAACGTACATGTAACTCACAGGACCTCACCAATATTTCACTAACTAATGGGACCATGTAAACATAATTGTTCCAATTTGAATTATAGATAAAAAAAAATTGTACTTTAATATATTGTTTCCATTTTTAGTCTTAAAATGACAATTAAAAAGTCTAAATTGTCGCTATGATGGTTGATGAATGAAGAGAAGAAGTGAATTTTCAAAATTGTTTAAAAAAAATTTCACCAAGTGTTTAAGAAGATTTATTTATTTATTTTATTTATAATCATTTAGATGTTAATACACTTATTTACATTACGCGTTGTACTAGAACACAAACTAAACTTTACGTTACATCTGTGGAAAATACGAGGTACACTTGCATTGCATTACGAATTTACGATGGAGATGGTACTACAACGAGACCTCTTATTTAGATTTAGTTCTTTTGTATTTGAACTTTTTTGTTTAGTAATGTAAACATGTTGTAGTGAAACTTATTTTTTTAGTACATGTTTCTCCTATGACAACGCACGGGGGGATATCGACTGATTGTCATTGTTTTTTTCTTTAAGTTTCATCTTTTCGTTTGTCATAACGAGTGCTTTGTACCGGTATCCTAAGGAACCGAATAAATACTCACTGAGTACTGCGCTGCAACTTGCTCATGCCGCATCACACGGGTTTCCTACTACGTTACTGACTATAAGAACAAAAACATGATTTGCAACTTTGTAAATATTTACGTGTATGTAATGTCAAATTCTTTGGTTTATACTCAATTGCTCTTTGTGAATTGATATATTTCTTGTATTAACAAATAAATTTTATAAATACAATAAGTGAAACCCACTGCGCAACGTGCGAAAAAAAATCATAAATACCCGCGGAACGCACGGACACTCGCACTATATTAATAAAGGAGGTGGATGAATCTCTCTATATCTCACCCCCCCCCCCTCCATTCCTTCCTCTATCTCCCTCTCCCCCTCCACCTCTCTTTATCCCTTTCGCCCTCCCCCTTCTCTCTCTCTCTCTCATCGACGACCGGCCAAATCGGACACTGTCGCCGTTGCCGCTCCTCTCTCTCGTAGACGACCGGCCATTCCAACACTGAAACTGCCGCCTCTCCTTAGCCCGGTCCAACGTCAACCACCACCATTATCCTGTGCCCGCTATATGCGTTCTCTCCGGCCCGCCCAAGCCTCCAAGTGTCGCCTTATCTCATTTTCCGTGACCGATTTGTGGTGTTTCTCGATTAGTCAAAAGGTTGATCCGGATTCGGGAATTCGTGAACTTTGTCAACTATCGTGACGTTTGTCGAATCCAACGCATGTGTTCTTTGATTATTCGTCGAAGGTATAATTTTTTAACACCCAATGGTTTGGATTATAACTATTTATGTGGTTTATAGTTTGATCACTGACTAGATTAAATCGGATTTAATAATTAGTGTACACGTTTCCACTACTTTGATTAATATACAACATTAATAAATTATAAAAATTTAGTTGATTAAACTTAGAATTGTACACCGATTCTCATTGGTGTTGAATTTTAGAGGTGCAGCTAAAATATGCCAAGTAAAATGTATCATGTGTTAGTTTATTATTTTTAACACTAAAACTTACGATAAGCAAAATTTAATAGGCTTGGTGTGTTTTAAGTTTTAACTCCCTTTATTTTGGAAATACCATAATCTTTTCAAACAAAGCGCTACCAAATTAAGAAGGTAAAACAAAATAAAGCAAACTTGAACCGAATCATACTCATATTCCAAGTTCAATTTAAAAACTTGGATTTAGGTGAATCAAAATCTCTTTGATTGATGATTAGTTCTTGATCACCCTTTAGTTTTGGAGAAAATCCCACTAAGTAATGGAATTAGGGTTTTCTTTTTAGTTTTCTTGATCTTGAATGATGAAGTACTTCTCTCTTGCATTTTTGGTACTTCATTTGATACTTCCACAATCACTTTGGTTTGAGGAGTTTGAAACTTGTTTGAATCATCTCGTTTTATTTCAAACAAATTGTCATCATTTTTTTCGTATTTATCTTGCTTTGCTCGAGCAGGCTTTGGATCTTCCATGAATTTTATCTCTTCTATCTCAGGGTCGGGGTGCGTATAACTACTTGGATAGGGTTCTCTTGTTGACTTCAATTGGTTGAGTTCCGATTTTGTCTCCTCAAGTTGTTGTTTGAGCGACATAAGATAGTAGGCCATTAGTTTTGCCTCATCATTAGAACTTTCTAACGTTTGTTTCTTCTCTTCAACAACAATTGTCTTTCCATGTTGGTTGTTTTCCTTTTCGCTTGCCATCTATCAATATATAACATACAACAATGTATAGCTCACAATTACATTTAAAATAAGCTTATATTAGTTATCATAAAAGAAATATGAATATTTATTTGGATATTATATATCTACAAAACATTTTTTTCAAGTAAATTTAACAACTTAGTATTGTGAAAATGATAGTATACCATATTCATTAAAAAATGTATGTAAAATGTTTTTTTTTTTTTTTTTTTTTTTTTTTTTTTTTTTTTTTTTTTGTTGTTGTTGTTGTTGTTGTTGAACTTAATAATTGTAGACATGGCCTAATCCAGAAGTTTAATAACAAACAATTTATATATTCAATTTCATAAAAAGTTTGCACACCTTACTCTTTAAGAAAGATTCTATATACTTTCTAACTAGAATGCAAAAATCATATTGCATGACTGAATGATCTCAATTTTAACTTAGTTTTGCAGAAAAATAAAAGTTACTGAAATTAAGCATCATAAACCTCTTTGAGCTTTTGCGCGTAAACCTCGCCTACTAAAACTTTTTCTCCAAACAGCCGAACGGCTTCTTTCACAGACTTAAATGGTTGTCGCGTATCAATCTCCACCCTCCCATTCACGACCAAACCCTCCTCCATCTCTCCACAAAACCAAATTTTTGTAAAAATAGATCAAAAAGCTAAAACCATATGCATGCAACAAAAGCACAGCCAAGAGGTGTTCTGTGAAATAAATGAAGATGTCCATGAATGATTTATAAGAGAGAAAAATAGATATTATTATGCACATTTCTTGGCTTCCAATTCACTAGAATTCTGTTAATTGAAGTTGATGTTTATTGTTTTGGTGGTTGCACCATCTTATTCTTTTTAATCATTTTTTTATAATGATGTGTTGTGTGTTTACGGTAATAACTAATTTCTAATTCATCGAAAGGGTGAATCAAATCTGCCATGATTTGTCCCCACCAACATTTGGGTCATTGGGTCCGTTCCTAAATTATTTTTATAAGAATTATATAGGATAGTTTATATTAAATATTAAAACCTATAAAAGATATTGTTATAATAATTTACAAGATTTATTTATATATGGTAATGATATTAAATCATATGTGAAAAGAAAATAGTTTATTTTTAAGTTACAAAAAGTGTTTGGTAAAAGGAAAAGGACTTTTTGTTTTAACTTTTTGTAAGCCTATGATAAGTTGTTTTGGAAAAGTAAGGGAGGAGTGACTTTTTGAAACTCCTTATAACTTATTGATGGTTATTTACCTACATGCCCTTATTATATCCTTACACCTTCCCTCCTTATACCCTTTTTGGTCATTTTACCTAAATAAGTTAAACCAAACACTTTTTTACAAACTAACTTATCAACTCTTGAACCGTGTAAGGTGAATGTTTAAAAGTATTTAGGAATGTGTTAGTTTGCAATTTAAATTTTTTTTTTAAAAAGCTGGAAGGGTGTCATATTGATTTGTTATGAAGTTTAATAAATGAAATAGTAATGAAGATGAATAATAATGGAAAGTGCAGCGGAAATATAAACTTTAAATCATAACAAATGAGACAATTGCTTTCAACAAGTATTTTTCATAAGCCATCACATATTACAGTACAAGTTTACAATCTTCCCCTCAGCCTGATCACTCACAACTCTGTTTGTACTAAGGGTATGTTTGGCAATGAGCTTTTAAGAGCTTTTAGTAGCTTCAAGCTTTAAGCTTTTAAGAAAAAGCTCCTACTTAATGAAAAGCCTTATTTGGTTGAAGGGGCTGGAAGCTTTTAGGTTAGAGAAAAAACTCTAAAGTGAAAAGCTGCTAGTAGTAGCTTTTAAGAAAAAGCTACACTAGCTACAAGCTTTTAAGTAGTAAATGACACAAATACCCATTCTATTTTAAAAATAAAATAAAAACTTTCTTTACAAGCTTTTAATTATGCCCATTTTGGTCATTTTATACATTTTATTAAAAGCTTCAGCTACTCTGCCAAACACAAAAATATATTTAAAAAGCTTCCAGCTTCCAACTATCAGCTTGCAGCTACCAGCTATCAGTTTCTAGCTACCAGCCTCCAGCTAGTTTTGCCAAACATACCCTAAGAGAATGTTTTGAGTGATGAATAGAACAGTACAGACATTGTTCTATTTATAGACAAACAAAAACTCTGATGACCTAAGGCTGACATCAACTAAGATAGCGACATCTAACAGATATAACAACATAAAGCATCTGCCCTATACAAACATGTTACATAAGAAAACTCTGGTGACTCAACAACTGATGGATAAACTCTGATAGCTTGTATCATCTGTTGGAGCCTAAGTGTTGTTGGCTCCAACAGACCTTGTGTCTTCAGTACTTTGGCTCAGCAGATGTTTCTTCAACAGACCTTGTAAACAGTAGTTGTTAGGGGACAACAGTTGTTAGTGTCAACAATCTTTTGGGAGGATCTTGTATGCAAAATACTGTTTTATTGTGGATCAGATGTTAGTATGTTTTGGCTTTTCACTTCATCTGTTCTTCTCCGGTTCAGCAGACACAACAATCTCCCCTAGAACAGATGATGCCAAAACTCAACCTTTATTGTTGATCTTTATTCCTCATCAGACTTTCTCTAATTTGGCCTTTGAATTGTAATTCAAAATTGAAAGAGAACAAGTCTTCAGCATCTCTTTCAAGCTCTAAGTTTAGCAGGTCTTGGAGATCATCTGCACACAGACCATATGCATCATCCATCCTTAACTTTTGAGCTTCCCCATCAGATCTGAGCAGAGTCAATTCGTGGGTGTCTTTGTTGACCTTCCACTTTAGAATTTTTGAACCTGGGGAGTTTTTGAGTTGCAAATTTATTCTAGATGAGTTTGGTGATGGAGGCCTTCCAATGATTCTTCTAAGTTCTTCACTGATGGGATCAGAGAAGTAGTGGACCTGGTTGAAAATCCCCTCTTTCACAAAGGTGTCTTCAAACACCTTTTCATCCTCCTAAGACATCTGCTTCTGGCTTTTGTATTGTTTCTTGGCAGCAATGGTGAGATCAGATGATGAGAGTAGGCTATCAAGTGAAAACATCTGTTGAGATTTTCTAACCACTGTTGCATCAGGGTAGACTGGTTTTCTTGGAAGTGTAGGATCAATTTTTCTATTCTCTTCAAGTTTCTTATAAGTTTCAACTAACCTTAGCTCAGACCATCTTGCCACATACTTCATCTCTCCATACTTAGCAGAAACTATTTCTTCCCTCATTCTTTTGAATTTCAAGGCTCTGACAGGGTCTTTATCTTTTCTAAAATCAGGAGCAGAAGCCACTTGATTAGGATGTTTAGCCATTTCTTCAATTCTGTACAATTCTTCTTAAAGAGCATGAGTAGTCCACCTGCAAATTGTTTTTTATTTGCTTTGTAAGGCTTAGTTGTCATGATTTGATCCAGAATAGATTCCCTGACTACCTTCTCTAATTCACCACTTATTGGCTTATTGGACATGGACTTACTCAGGTCCTTAGCAAAATCCCCAATCCTTCTCAATTTGCTAAGTTCTGCTGAATGGATGCCCTGAACAATCCTGTCATCCTTTCCTTTACATTTCTCCTTGATGATCATATCTGTCTACACTGCTTTCAGTTTCAAGTATTCATCAATGTTCTTAGGTTTAGGAAGATTTGGTAGAGATTGGAAGGATAGTTTTGATGGATCCTCAGTATTGTAGAAGGATTGAATTTCCCCCTTGAGTAAGTCAAGTTCAAGAGGATACTGAGCAGCCAATGGGGTAATGGATGGTGGTGGTCTTTTGGTGGTGGAAGGATGGGATGAAAATTTAGAAGTGTGTGGTGAGAAAGATGATAATGGAATGGCTGGAATGGGTTCAGATTGTGGTGATGAAATGGGTGTTGGTGTGGTCTCTATGTTCTCATCCTGTACCACAAAGATTGACTTTCTTTTCCTTCTTTACAGGATCAGAGGAGATGATGGTGTTTGTGAAGCAGTGGATGTGTTAACATCTATTGGCACTTGTTTAGTACCAGCAGATGTTTGAGGTTGAGAAGATGGTATGAGTGACATGGATATGGATGGTGTAGTGGTGGTGGTTGTTGTGATGATGGGTACAATGGTTGTGATGGTGGCAGCAGTGATTGTGGTGGTGGTGTCAGCAGTTGTTTTGGGAACAGAGGTTTTGGATGGTGGTTGCCTAACATGTTTTGCATGCATTTTCTTTTTTCTTTTTTTTTTTTTTTGAGGAGCCAACATCTTCTATTTCCTGCTGTTATTCTTGTCTTGACTGCACAAGAAACTCTGCTTTGACTTCCAAAGTCTCAGACCTTTTCAATTTTGCTTCAGCAGCCTTTTCAGCCATGACATTTGCAGATTCATCAATCTTCTTTGCCTTTTCAGCTTTCGCAGTATCAGCAGAGGTTTGAGGAGCTGAAGCAGACCCTGGTTTGTCAGCAGACTTTTGTGATTGACCTTTTTGAGAAGGCGGAATTCCAAAGGGATCAAGCTTTGGCAATCTATCTCTATCACTCTCCCTCTTTTTGGCATCATCAGCTGTGAACTCATCATCATGTTCATCTCTTAGTATAGTTGTGGGGGTAGAGCCAGTGGTCTTTAGCAGATGTTCCTTGATGGCTTTGATATCTGCTTGGGTATCTGTGTACCTTGCATCCACCATGTTTGTGATTGCAGCCATATAAGTTTCATGTGTTTGATCTGCTAGTTTTCGATGAGTTATGATAATTGGACTGACAGATTTCCATAGCTCACTAGCAATGTCTTGGGTGGATGGTTGACTTTTGGTAAGGGTAGCCAAAGTTTGCATCATAGTTTTGAGATCAGTCTTGATTTCATTCACTGATGACTCAATGGTGTTAACTCTCTCCGTCAATTCCCGGTATCTTAATCCATCACCTAATTTAATAGGATCATCTGAATTCCTACCAGAAGTGGTAGTTGTAACTGGTTCAGTTATAGGAGGTGAGTCCATAGAAAAGAAACCAGATGCCCATTTGTCTTGGTTCTAGGGACTTCCAACTGGTTTAGGGGTCACTATAGTGGCCTCATCAGTTGTTGCCTCCAAGGAAATCTTAAGTATGTAACCATTGTCCTGTTGTGAGACAATGGTCTCTACAACAGTAGTCGCTGCTTCACTTGAAAAACCTCATTGAGTTACATGTAACTCAAAGGGTGTGGCCTCCTCTGTTCGTGGGCTAGCCACTTGACTTTTCTCAGGCCCAGTCACTTGTGGAAGTATACTCTCAGTGATAGGTGATTAAGAGGAACTGGGATTATCCTGAGTTTGGTCAATGGCTTCGAACAATGGTTGCATTGTGGGTGGAATATCATGTGATGGTGATGGTTGTGGAGTGAAAAGAGAAGCAACCCCGGGAGAAGGACTTTTGAACATGTGGTCAAGTGACTCATATGCTTCTTAATGTGTTTCCCCTTGGCTTACAACATGATCCTTTTGTGAGGATACATGAGGAGTTTGGATGGGTGGAGATATGTCCATCTGTTGAGAGGAAGTATCAAAAGTGGTTGTTTGTTGCATTTATGTTACAATAGGGTTTTCCTATGGTATCTCATCTTCCAGAGTTAACCTTTTTGGTTTCTTTTTGGTGGGCTTAGTGGATGGAAGTTTCTTTCTAGTGGTGTCTGGTGTGGGTTTCACAACACTGAATGTAGTGCCATGATCACCAGGAGCAGTGGGCTCAACAACAGTTGTTGTCTCAACATCCTTTGCTTGTGTTTTGGAAACTTTTGCTTTTGATACTTTTTCTTGGCTGTTTGGACCCAACATTCTTGTAAAAGTTTCTTGTGACAGACTTTTCATTTGATAAACTTTACCCTTTTAAAAATCCTTTTCAGGTAAAACCTTTTGTAGGGAAACACTTAAAAGTCTTGGGTATAGTAGAAAAGCATTATTTGACCCAGACTTGACTCCCTTCACATTTGCTACTAAATCTAAAAATAGTGCCTCGGATAGATTGTAGTCAATATCTGACAACATTGCATATCCCAAGTACTGAACTTTCAATGGGAATTCATTGAAAGCAGTCTTTTTAGCAGAGAGACAGATGAGCAGAGTATGAAAGAAAAATTTCATGGCTGGGGGAAAATATTTTTTGAAAATGGTTGCCCCAGTCATTTGTTCTTCGTATCCCCTCTCTAAAAACTATGTGTGAAGTTCAGTCTTTGGGAAAGAATCCTTACCTGCTATAACATCGCGTGATTTTGTTATTTTTACATATATTTTAAATTCTATGTTTAATAAATTCCAAGTTCGCCTTTATCCGCTTCTTTTATGTTACTCCTACCAATTCATGATGAGTCGTCATTATAATTTTATCCTATTCAATTTAGGCGTTATAACAAGAAACTCATTTAGTTAAATATCTTAATATATATTTATCTTTTTTTTTTAAACAAACCATATATATTTAATAATAATACTTTCAAATAAAAAAAAGAAAAAAACGTATATTGATTTTCAATTGACTTTTCTACAAAACAACAACATACGTCAACATTGCCGTACGTTTTATTACTATTATTTAGTTTTTTTTCTTTCTTTTAAGATATATCCCCCATTTAATTCACTCTCAACCACCTCTTAACTGTCTTAATTACCCAACCACTTTACCCCAACTATAAATACACCATTCCCTACCCATTCTAACACTTGCTCAATCCTAAAATCCTCTCAAAACCTCCCAATTCTTCAAGGAAATCCCAAGTGTGGAAGTCCACTTCTAAATGAGTTTTCTTATAAACTCCAACTTTATTCTTCTTTCTTCACTTCTTTTCTTCTTTTAACCCCTTGGAGAAACCTCTAGGACCTAACTCTTGTTTGCTATGGCAAATGAATACGAGTAGGACACCAAAATGAGGCCTCAAAGGTGGTTCATCTTCTATTGTTTTTATGCACTAGAAGGTTAGTTGAAGTGATACCAACCAAGTTCACCAACAACTTAATGTTAGATGGACTTGTGCTATGGTTAATGGTTGACAAAGGAAAGCCAAGGCTCTTCCAAACTAAGTCACCATACACTACTTTAACCCTATAGTTATATTATGTAAATACTAAAATATATACTTTCAAAACTCTATTAATCTATTAACTTGGAAGGTTTGTGGATACATCCCTACCTTACTAATACTTGACTCTCTTGACCATCCGAATCACCTTTATAGTGGTTTGTGTTTTGGTTAGCCTTAAAGGCACTACTTGACTCTCATGACCATCCGAATCACCTTTATGGTGGTTTGTGTTTTGGTTCGCCTTAAAGGCAATGCATGACTTCCTTGAACTCTTGAATCTCCCTCCGAATCTAAATTCATTTTTTTCTTTTCTTAACTCTAGTCTAACCGGAGCTAAAATCCTCATTTCTCAAGACTCGTTTTTGAGAACTTAACAAACGCACCCTAAGGTGAGTTCATACTTGTCCCCTTTTTACTCTTTAACACTTTTGTGGCTTAACATGTATCCTATCCAAACATACACTTAACACTTTCATACTCACATGCTCAATCTACTAAGCATGCTTATAAACTATGCCATGCTAGAATTTAGACTTTACATACAAATGTCGCTTAGCATACAACCCCCTTAACATGTATAGCGCTATAGGAGTAGCACCCCGCCCCCTAACTGGGTCATGTTAAGTTTTACCGGCCTATCACTTCGGTGTAAGGTCAAGTAGTGCAAACATGTGTTGATTATGCCTTTTGTATGATTCTACGTGTGCAAAGCTATAGCATGACGATTTGAGTAAAATCTTTTAATACTATGTACGTAAACCAAAACTAGTATGCTCACCAATACTTTATGTGTTGACGGATATTTTATACATGTTGCAGGAAATATTTGATGCGATGTCTCAAGAAATCTTGTAGGGATGGTGTAACAACCGGCAAAAATAAGGTAATTCCGTACAAATTAATTAATATATGATTAACGTAATTAAATGCAATTATGTGTGATTTAATTATCAAGGCCTTAGGGGATAGCAATTTCCAAATAGTGCATAGGAATGCATACGTTTAATGGTAAAGCATGATTGGATCATGTGTAAATAAGCTATCCGGTATGGACGTTGGCGATTACCCGGTAATAATTAATGGTTCCACGATCTGAAGGAACTTTATTGGTGGCCGAATTTCAAAAGGGATATAGCAGCCTATGTTGCGCGATGTTTGACTTGCGCAAAGGTCAAGGCTGAGCACCAGAGACCTTCCGGTTTGCTCCAGCAACCGGAAATACCGGAATGGAAATGGGAACGAATCACCATGGATTTCATTACCAAGTTACCCAAGACGACGAGCGGCCATGACATGATCTGGGTAATCGTAGATCGATTGACGAAATCTGCACACTTCCTACCGATTCGCGAAACGGACAGGTTGGAGAAACTGACCCGTTTGTACATTAAGGAAGTGGTATCTAAACACGGCGTACCTGTTTCTATCATCTCCGATCGAGATAGTCGTTTCACTTCCAGATTTTGGGAAAGTTTAAATGAAGCCCTCGGTACTCGCCTCGACATGAGCACCGCCTATCACCCCCAAACGGATGGTCAAAGTGAACGAACCATCCAGACATTGGAAGATATGCTACGGGCATGCGCGATTGATTTCGGAGGTAATTGGGATACGCACTTGCCATTGGTAGAATTTTCTTACAACAACAGTTATCATACGAGCATTCAAGCCGCACCGTTTGAAGCTCTATATGGACGCAAGTGCCGATCGCCATTATGTTGGGCGGAAGTTGGAGAAAAACAACTCACCGGGCCCGAAATTGTCCAAGAGACCACGGATAAGGTCTTTTTGATAAAGGAACGCCTCAAAGCGGCCCGGGACCGCCAGAAAAGCTATGCTGATATGAGGCGAAAGCCTTTAGAGTTTCAAGTCGGAGACAGGGTCCTACTGAAAGTGTCACCTTGGAAAGGTGTCGCGCGCTTTGGGAAGCGCGGAAAACTGAACCCGCGATATATTGGACCGTTCGAAGTCTTGTCCAGGGTAGGCACAGTGGCATACAAGCTCAAGTTGCCTCAAGAGCTTAGTGGAATACACGACACGTTTCATGTGTCAAATTTGAAAAAGTGCCTATCCGACGAAACTCTCATTATTCCAGCAGACGAAATCCAGATTGACGACAAGTTACATTTTGTTGAAGAACCAATCGAGGTAACTGATTGGAAGGTCCAAAAACTAAGGCGCAGCAAGATCAGGTTGGTCAAAGTGCGCTGGAATGCCAAGCGTGGACCGGAGTTCACGTGGGAAAGGCTGGACCGGATGAAGCAAAAATACCCCGCCCTATTCGAGAAGACACCTGTACCGGAGAACTCGAAGTGAATTCCGGGACGGAATTCTCTTAACGGGGGGAGAATGTAACAACCGGCAAAAATAAGGTAATTCCGTACAAATTAATTAATATATGATTAACGTAATTAAATGCAATTATGTGTGATTTAATTATCAAGGCCTTAGGGGATAGCAATTTCCAAATAGTGCATAGGAATGCATACGTTTAATGGTAAAGCATGATTGGATCATGTGTAAATAAGCTATCCGGTATGGACGTTGGCGATTACCCGGTAATAATTAAATAAACGAAATGGATCCCGGACACCCAGGATATAAAATAAAGGGTATTTTCACGAAATATAATGAGTTATGGAACTCCAAAACCATAAATGAAAACGTCTTGTACAAATCTCCCGGTAACGAATAAAATGCGCGTACCGCACCCGATACGTGTATAACTCATAATTTCACCCGGCAAAGGCCTAAATAACCAATCAACGCTTAAATTAGACTATATTTAAGGGTTATTAAAGGTATTTTTAATGTCCGGATAACGCGTGATTAAAACCCGAAAAATACCCGAACGACACCCGAACGACGGGGGATTAAACATAACAAACAATGGGTAAATATTTGAAGTTGTGGACCCCACATAAACCCACTTGGGGGCCGGCCTAAAGGCCAAGGGTTGTGTCCATGCAAGTGTTAATAATAATAATCTCCTAACCTATATGTAAAGCATGCAAAAGGTGTAAGATAAAGTTGTAAGAAAACATTAGTACAAAAAGCACTCTAATCTTGTCCCCTCCTTACAATTTTCGGCCATGAGGCCATATAATCCAAGACAAGTAGCCAACAATCATAGCCTAAGTGTGCACATGCATGGGAGAAGATCTTGTATAAAGATTAAGTGAAAGAGTCATCCAAAGATTAACCAAGATTTGCAAACAATCATACCTACACATACATACATACACGGCATTATCTACACACACACTTATCATATTTTCAAAAATCTCCCAAGTACACATACAATCCTCCATAAGATTTCTTGAATCTTTAGCATGATTACATGTGATAAGATTATAAATAACATGTGTTAGGAAGTTGAATAACAAAGCAAAACAACTCATCTTCTTCTCCTTCTTGGCCGTGGGTTTTGCACCTCTCCCATACCTCATTCTTACAAGTTTTTACATCTCCAAAACACTTAAAACAATCCATCATCCAAACCCCTATTGTGTGTTTCAAGCTTGAAGCTTAACCATTAAGGAAGAACACACTAAACCCCTCTCAAAATCAAAGGTTTTGTCTTCCCTAGCCTTGTGCTAGTAGTAAGCTTCTTAATCTTGTTTTTTATTGTTATTATTCATGTATGTGTTCTTAGAAGCAAGTTGTACATGAAGGGTTTAAAAAGTGGTTTTGAACATAATCTTTAATAGGTTTTACATGTGTAAAATGGAAGATTAAAGATATGAAATTAAACCATGGATTTGTTGATGATGATGTATTAATCTTGAAAATATGTAAAGTTTACATTTAAAACTAAGTAGGATGATGTTTTGGTTAAAATTGTGGAATGAACTTGAATATGTTAAAAGTAACTTTAAATCATCTTATTATGATCATCTAAGGTATAATATGTGGTAAAACATGTTGGAAGTTCATAAATAAAGAAGATGGAAAATTAAAGTTAGCTTACTTAGATGAATGATATTTTGTTAAAACGGACAAATACATAAAACACACACATAAGTAGTCTTCCATATGAAATACAAGACTAACAAAAGTGTTTTGATACAAAAATAACTTACCAATAAAAAGTTGAATCTTCAAAGTCTACTATTTTGAGTGAAAAATGTTAACTTTGGAAGTTAGAGTGGAAAAATGCAACTTTTGAAAGTTAAGGGACTAAAGTTGTAACTTTGAAAGTTAGAGGACTAAAATGGATATTTTAGAAACTATTAGTCCAAAAATACAAGTATGGAAAGTTTGGTGTCAAAAATGTAAGTAATAAAGTTCTAAGGATGATTTTGGTAAATACTAGTAGATATACTTGGGTATTTTGTATAAAAGTGTATTTTTGAAAGTTATAAAAATATGAAGGGTTTTAACATAAGGATTTTTATAAAATAGAGATTTTATAAAAATATTAAACAAACTTGGGAAACTTATACAAAAATGAATACTTTTATATAAATGGGAATATAAAAGTGTTGGAAACATTTTTGTAGTTAAGTTAACAAGTTGGGTTAAAAATACATAAGTATTTTAAACCATCCAAGTAACATGTGAAAAGAGGAAGAAATATGGATAATATTTCTATAAAAATACATGTTGGGAAAAACTTGGAAAAATTAACTAATCGAGTTAAGATATCGCACTAAGACGCGTTAACGAACCGTACACGGACAAATCATGAGAAAAATGCCATTGCGGCAAGATAAGAAAAATATATATTTTAAGAAGTAAAATATATATATACATTGGGTGAAAACTAATAAACACTTTCCTAAGTGTTGGAGAAATTATTCGTGGGAGAAACACATGACATAAACAAATAAGACGTTAAACAAACGTATATACTTAACAAGAAAAATTACACATTTATATATATGTACGCTCGTCTCGGCAAAATTCTAGTATATCTACTTAATGGGAAAGTAGATATGTGGGAAGGAAAGCCGCGACGAGAAGACAAGGATATATATATGTGTATACCGTACCAACGAGATCCTAGTATATTTATTTGAATGGGAAAATAAATATACGGTATGGTGAGTTGAATCGGACGTTAAGAATATACAATCGAACGACAAGATCTTAGCATATTTGTTTAAATGGGAAAACAAATGTGTGGCAAAGTGAGTCGGGTCGAGTATTGAAATACATATTATATCGAGCGATGCGATCTTAAGTATAATTATTTAAATGGGAAAATAATTATATGTTAAGTGAAGTCGAGTCGATGATAATAAGATACAAGTTATGGAAATATTAACAAGAGTAATATATAACTTGTAACACAAAGGGTAATGTAACGCCAACGAAACCTAGGATACGCGCTTAATTAAACGGGATTTGGAATAACTTGTGGTCGGGAGTTGGGTGTACAACTTGCCAAGGCACATGCACTATAGG
Source organism: Ambrosia trifida (assembly GCA_028751855.1). Taxonomy (NCBI): domain Eukaryota; kingdom Viridiplantae; phylum Streptophyta; class Magnoliopsida; order Asterales; family Asteraceae; genus Ambrosia; species Ambrosia trifida. Next base: position 97,538,568 of record CM054123.1, on the reverse strand, counting down.
AATAGTGACTTATACGTCTAGGACGTTTGTAGGTGCGAGACCATCTTTGCTATCCGCCTAAGTAATCCAGACAGAGTTTCAGGTGAGTTTCACGGCCCCATTTTAAACTATTTTTACGTTTTCCGGGGGAAAGATATGTTAGGGAAAATGTTTGACGGATTTATTACTTGAGGTGTGACCGCCACTCGGGGTTGAGTCCTCGCCTCTATAATCATTTGTTCAGGGAAATGAAACCGGTGGAATATTTGAATAGTACTATTGGTGCCTGACAAGGCCCACCCCTAATCGATAGCGTCGATTATGCATTAGGTTATGTCTGGGGTGCATATATTCTGAACTTAAGTCGTGGGAAACCGAGTAACGACTTGGAGCGGGGCATATTTATTTATACGTCTTGGTTTGATTATAGTCTCAAGTAGAGTTATAGGAATTTGCAACTCCTATACATTGTCATAACATGGTATTTCCCAAGAAATCAAGTTTTGGAAACTAAAAACCTGTGAACTCACCAATATATTTTATATTGACGAAACTTTTAAACATATCTTTCAGGTAACTAGTTGAAGGAGCACCGGGCAAGCTGGGTCAAGGAATCCTCCAATGCGACGTCAAACTTTTGCGGGGTTTCACTTTTATTTCCCAAGACATTTGGGATATATATGAGAAACCTCTATGTTTATCTTAAAAACAATTAACTTTTGTGTAATGTTTGAACAAGATTTGACGTCATAATAAATGACCCATTTTCTTAAATTACTTGTGTTTAGCAATAACCTTGACTTTATGCTTTTGAACCGTCGCGCCACGTGTTTCCGCCATTGTCGTGGTGTGACAGATGGACTTAGAAACGCACCAATTTTATTATCATTATGTTGTTTGTTGTGTTTCCTTTTCTTGAACAATTTGTATTTCCAACTTTGAATGCTATGAAATGAAATTTCCTTAAATCAATTTGTCTTAATTCTAGTATCATGAAGTCTTTGAACAATCTATCACAAGTCGCGCCCCGATGTATTCTGTGACATCCGTCACTTTTTATTTTTATAATAATAATAATAATAATAATAATAATAATAATAATAATATTAATAATTATAAAAAATTTTTTTCAGATTATGTATAGATAAATATTATAAACACTTGAAACCCCTTTATCAAAACCATAACCAACCCAACACCCTAGCCCACCTTGCCTTTCCAGCAGCCCATGGACGAAGCCGGCCCAACACACAAGCCCAGGCCCAGCTTACTCCTTCCTATCCCTTATCAAAAAAAAAAAAAAAAGGATTCTGCCGGGACTCGAACCCGGACAGAAGCTGTACACACACACGCTAAAACCATCTGAGCTACACTTGAACTTTGAATTAAACCCCACCATAATTATATAAAAACCCATTTAAGCTTACACTTGAACTTTTTTTTCTGGGTTATCTCACTTGAACTTTTATAAAAATTATTTTCATACTTAAAACCTTATGTTGTGACTATATTCAATTTAAAATTTACAAAAAGACTTTTGTTTATATATTTACCAAATTTCTCTTAATTATTAAACAATTTATTTATTAATCAAAACGAATACTTATCCCCAAATTCGAAGCCCTAGAAAATGCCTATAGACTAGATAGACTTAGACTTATTTGTTACATTATACATAGGGTGATACTTGGCAACGTTGGAATATACTTATTCAATTACACAAGACTCGCCACCTTGCTAAGGTGAGTATTACTTATCCCCCTTTTTCGCTTTTACAATTTTTGGGGTGATTCATGAACAACTATTCAAAACTTTCATATTCATTTACACATACATTCTTATTCATTTACAATTCATATACGTGTCTTGATTATCTTTGTGCTTATGCTTGAACATGAACGTAGCTTACATACAAAATCATACTTACAGACATAACCTTGTGTTATGGTGCTCTTTACATACAGACATAACTTTGTGTTATGGTGCTCTTTACATATAGACATAACTTTGTGTTATGGTGCTCTTTACATACAGACATAACTTATGTTATGGTGCTCTTTACATACAGACATAACTTGGTGTTATGGTGCTCATTATCAATTACATTGTACAACTTTACATGTGATCTTTGTCTTGTTTGGTTACTTGCGTGTTTACATAATGCCTTGGTGATGCTAGACACATGAATTGTACTACTTTTCAAAACTTATACGATACGTACAAAACTAAGTAGTACTCACCAACATCATATGTTGACAAATTATTTTCGTGCATGTTTCAGGATAAGCTGCTTGACGCTTCACATAGGACTTTGGACTTAGATTAATTCAATCAATTATCTTTATTTTTGTTGTCTTGTATTTAATTCCACATGTTGTAAAACAATATTCAATAATCATATATTTACATTTTAGTACCATGAGCTTTTGAACAATCGTCACTACGTGGCACCTCGATGATTCCGCCATCGGTTGGGGTGTTACAGATTGGTATCAGAGCCATGGTTATAGGGAACTAGGTTACTAGATAAAATAGGCCTAGACTATAACCGAATTTCAACTTTCATGCATTATATTTCCTAAATTACCTTACCCCTCATTTCCCTCTACTTTCCTTCTTCTATCTTTCCCTCCTTCTCTCTCTCCATTCTTCTCATCTTTCATCATGGTGCATAAAGATGGTGTCCTACAAGGAGTGGAAAGCCTACATCATTATGGAACAGGGACGGTACCTTTCATGAAGACACTCTTAGGCATAATGCCTACTCTTATTTTTGCTCCTTCGAAGTTGTTGAACTTTAATGAGTGTGATAAGGACACGTGCAATCTGGAAGGGTGGATGCCTGTACACTGGGTTTTCTGGCATAGGCAAGCATAACGCATAAATCCATTTACGGACCTGTTATGCTTACCTGGGGATTCCTGGAGTGAGTGTCCACTTATAGGCTAAAGCATGTCTTCTTTGATCACCATTGGGTTCAACTCCTTTGAAAAGTCAACGTTCTTGTTAGGCTTTACAGCTAGACTAGGGCACTCCAAGCATTTATGCAAGTTTTTCAATAATACTCTCTCGTTTCATATACAATATCCTGTATATCATGATTTTCATATATTGCTTACAAGTTCATACTTTCATGATCATTTGTACAGTTATACACTCACATTTTCTAATCTAATGATTATTCATTGACTACCTCATAGATGTCTGCTCGCCGCATGCTCCGTGATGTCCGCCGACGCCCTGTTCATGCTTCTGGACAACGTTCTGATCGTCGCCTCGCATCTTTAGTCGCTAGGGAAATTGCTGCAGTAATCCCAAACCTTGTCAGTGAGATAACCCAGAATAGTGCCAACACAGGGAGTACAACTCAATTTCGGTGCACTTTCAAACACTTTAACTCCTGCAACCCCACAAAATTCACTGGTGAGGAGGGTGCTACTGGCCTCCTCCAATGGTTTGAAAGCATGGAGAGTACTTTTGTAAACAGTGAATGTCCTGATGAACTCCGCGTTCGCTATGCTACTAGTGTCCTTCAAAAGGGGGCGCTAACCTGGTGGAATGGCGAAAAGCGCAATCGAGGAGCTGATGTTGCTTTATCATTATCTTGGGCTGAAGTTAAGGAACTCATGATCGCCAAATTCTGTCCTAGGAACGAAATCAGAAAACTGGAGGATGAATTTTGTGAGCTCAAACAAGACAGTGGTGAGAATCTTGCGTATAATACCCGATATCATGAACTTAGCATACTGGTTCCACACATGGTCACCCCGGTCTCTCGAGCAATCGAGAAATATATCGAAGGATTACCTGATCTGATACAAGACGTAGTCACTGGGAGCAAATCTACTACGGTGGAGGAAGCCATCCAGCTTGCAGCCACTTTAACAGACAAACACGTAAGGAAAGGAAATTTGGTTAGGAAGGGCACCAAGACGTCTACTGAGAAAACCACCAGTGCTGTTGAACAATCTAAGACTGTTTTAGCAAAGGCCGCCACTACTGCTTCGAACTCTAAGAAACGAATGGGCAATGATCAGAACCATGCTGTTGTTGATCCGGTGACTCAACCCCCTATCAAGAAAGCCTACACGGGAATCCATCCTCAATGCAACACATGCAAGTATCATCACCCTGCAAATCTCCCATGTCGTCAATGCACTAGATGTGGAAGGTTTGGACACTTTGTCACCACTTGTCGAGTAATGGTTCGGACACAGAGTAATCATTAAACAGCTGCCCAGGAACCACTACAGATTACTAACGGTCGAGCATGTTATCATTGTAGAGACCCTAACCACATGCGACCTCAATGCCCTAAATTGAATAATGTAAACCTAGTGGCACATGGACGAGCTTTCAACATCAATGTCAACGAAGCAAATGGTCAGGATGACGTTAACCCCACTGGTTAAGCCATGGATGGAATCTTCTTAAGACTCGGGAATCCAACACTTGCGTTTTCATTTTCTTGATCCTATTATCATTTTGTACCCAATTTTGTCGCACTCATTAGCATATAACATCTAGAAATTTCCTTGCATACTATTGTGTACGAACACAGATTGGAAATTTATCATATTCGGTTACGTTTATTTTATATCATATAAGTTTCAGACTCTACCTTATATTTTATTGAAACATTTGGACTCGATACTTGATCCTACAAAGCTTTTCTAAAAACATCATTGGCTATTACATGAAACTTGATTTTTCCCTTAACTTGACTATTCATTAAACATCTAATTATTCATAAACATTTAATTATTCATGATAACACTTACACTTAATGGTTGTAGTACTTACAAACTTGTTTGCATGTGTATTATCCACGCAACTCAGATAAACATTTCATTTAAAGGGCTCCTCGGACGAGTGGTAGCCCATACTTAAATACTGTTATGCTTACAAGTCGTTGCAAACCAATGCAATTGACCTTATTATTTCATAGCCTCATTTCATTGATAAACGTGTTGTTGTGTCATCTTCTTGTGAAACTTATTTGCTTTAATGTGTGTTAGATTAGGATCATAGAAGGACATAAAACCCTAATGTAAGGTAAATTGATGATTCCGGTCCGGAACGTAATCATGAATTTACAGGTACGTTAGGGTAGTGTGAAATTCTATTAGAGTTTTTGGTAGGCGTCCAGTACGTTTTCAAGGTATCAAAGGTGTGGTGGGTTAGCTGCGGTACACCCTGTATACAAACACTAATGATGCATTGAAAGTGAGACTGGAAGTCGGACCAGGAACAAACTCTAGTTACTTAGTAGTTCATTAGTCTTTCTATAATCAATCAACTCATACATTTATTTTAGGATTCATAAAACTTGAAATTTAATGATTCACTAGATTCCTATTCTCCTTATTATTCGAGACGAATTTAATCCAACCCTTAACTCACACTTATCAAACCCCGTATCCAAGTCATTCAAATTTTCCAAACCACAGTTATCTTAATTTTTACCCAAGCATCCATAACCCTATGTTTCTAATAACTTCGGGACGAAGTTTCTAAAAGTAGGGGATGCTGTGACATCCGTCACTTTTTATTTTTATAATAATAATAATAATATTATTATTATTATTATTATTAATAATTATAAAAAAAAATTTCAGATTATGTATAGATAAATATTATAAACACTTGAAACCACTTTATCAAAACCATAACCAACCCAACACCCTAGCCCACCTTGCCTTTCCAGCAGCCCATGGACGAAGCCGGCCCAACACACAAGCCCAGGCCCAGCTTACTCCTTCATATCCCTTATCAAAAAAAAAAAAAAAAATAAAGGATTCTGCCGGGACTCGAACCCGGGCAGAAGCTATACACACACACGCTGAAACCATCTGAGCTACACTTGAACTTTGAATTAAACCCCACCTTAATTATATAAAAACCCATTTAAGCTTTCACCTTCTTCTTCCCTTCCTTCCTTTTTTTTTCTGCTGTGCGCAGCCTTGGCCCAAGGTTTTGCCACAAATCTTGCAGAATTCTTCTATAATTATTACATATTGTTGAACGAAAATTAAAAGCGGGTCAAACCTATGCATAATCATCGCGTTTAAACAACTCTATCCTTCCTAATTTATCAAAATCACGCGTTTTATTATGAGGTGGTCAAACCTTCCATCGAACAATCCAAGCCCTATCCCTATAAATTGAACCTACCCAAACCTTCACAACTCGCCATTCATTCTTTCTAAACCTCCAATTTCTATTAACGATCTTCTGTTCTTGGGTTTTTATTCGAGTTTGACTTCGAGACCTTGACTAAGCATACGTATTCGAATCATCTTTGTAAGTCTAATTTTTTTTTGTGGGATACGTTAATCAGCATGTGTACAACATTAGCCCCATGGTTAATTGGGCTGATGTTGTGTGTATTGACCGATTGGAAAAACTTGGGCTCATTCAATTCGAATTGGGGAAGATGACTAATTCGCGTATGTATTAAATATTTTCAAAACCAAAACGTTTACAAATCTGAGGTACAAATCAGTTGGTTGGCCCCTTCTCACAAAAGCTCTGAACCGGCCAAGGGCCAAGGTTCGAGTCCCACCATGAACAAACATTTTTTTTTATTTATCCTTTATACCTATATTATCTTCATTCTTTTTAAAAATCGTTTTAAAATACTAAAACTATTTTATAAATTCTACAAAATTTATTTTATGTTATTCCAATGATAAAATTTGCTGTTCAATTTTTAGTTTTTCAAAAATAATTTATTTAATATATTTTATAAATATTACAAGTTTATTCATTTAAAATTTTAAAATTCAATAAAAATATCTAAACAATTTTATAAATTTCCACAAAAATTATCCTAAACTTGTATAACAATATACATTTCAGAAATAATTTTTATTTCTGAAAAACCGTTTGTTTAATATTTTTAATCAATTTTTGTTAGTTTTAATCATAAATAATTCATAATAAATTCATTTTACAATATTTTTGCACCAAAATTTTACATAAATTATTTCTATCCATCTAGAACTGAAATAAAATTTTTAATTCAGAAATTCTTTGATTTTAATATTTTTAGATATTAAAGTCATATTTTGACAATTTGAAATAATTAGATTAAATATTCTATTTTCAAGAAAATAATTTTATAAAAATTATTTTCATACTTAAAACCTTATGTTGTGACTATATTCAATTTAAAATTTACAAAAAGACTTTTGTTTATATATTTACCAAATTTCTTTTAATTATTAAACAATTTATTTATTAATCAAAACGAATACTTATCCCCAAATTCGAAGCCCTAGAAAATGCCTATAGACTAGATAGACTTAGACTTATTTGTTACATTATACATAGGGTGATACTTGGCAACGTTGGAATATACTTATTCAATTACACAAGACTCGCCACCTTGCTCAGGTGAGTATTACTTATCCCCCTTTTTCGCTTTTACAATTTTTGGGGTGATTCATGCACAACTATTCAAAACTTTCATATTCATTTACACATACATTCTTATTCATTTACAATTCATATACGTGTCTTGATTATCTTTGTGCTTATGCTTGAACATGAACGTAGCTTACATACAAAATCATACATACAGACATAACCTTGTGTTATGGTGCTCTTTACATACAGACATAACTTTGTGTTATGGTGCTCTTTACATACAGACATAACTTTGTGTTATGGTGCTCTTTACATACAGACATAACTTGGTGTTATGGTGCTCATTATCAATTACATTGTACAACTTTACATGTGATCTTTGTCTTGTTTGGTTACTTGCGTGTTTACATAATGCCTTGGTGATGCTAGACACATGAATTGTACTACTTTTCAAAACTTATACCATACGTACAAAACTAAGTAGTACTCACCAACATCATATGTTGACAAAATTATTTTCGTGCATGTTTCAGGATAAGCTGCTTGACGCTTCACATAGGACTTTGGACTTAGATTAATTCAATCAATTATCTTTATTTTTGTTGTCTTGTATTTAATTCCACATGTTGTAAAACAATATTCAATAATCATATATTTACATTTTAGTACCATGAGCTTTTGAACAATCGTCACTACGTGGCACCTCGATGATTCCGCCATCGGTTGGGGTGTTACATATTCCGCCATCGGTTGGGGTGTGACACCTACCAGGTCGTTCAGTAAGAAGGTTGTGGATATGATTTGGGGGGTAATGGTGACATGTGTATCTCCAATTTTGGGGATAATGGTTGTTGGCTTTTTATCTTGAAGCAAGGTTTCAGCATGTAACCAGAACTCTTGGAGAGTGTCAATGTAAATGGGAGAATCAGTGGTGAGAACGGGCAAGTATTTGGATTTTAGTATGACGTCGATGATGGAGTGGAATGAAAGGTTTTCATCTGTTTTAGACAGATATGGCAAGTAATTGTGAGGAGATTTTACTTGAAGATCCATGTGTTGGATTTGAGTAAGAAAATTAATGGAATTAGGTCGAAGGTTTAAGGGTGATGGAAGACGATTTTCAGTATTTTGAATACAATGAGACAGTGTAACAACTGTTGGGGAAAAACAGGGTTTTTATAGTCTCAGGTGAAACCGCTGATGTGGCCAAAGCACTGCTTTTGAGAGCAGACGTGGCAAACATCTGATGGAGTTTTCCAAATCACTGTTTTATTATATATATATATATATATATATATATATATATATATATATATTAGTGGAAAACAGTTGTTTTATCTGAACAGAGTATTGAAACAGAGTTTTCAACCAATAGTGGTTGTTTTATCTGAACAGATTTTTGAAACAGATTTTTCAACCAACAGATGATAAAATGTATGAAACAGTGGTTGTTTTATCTGAGTACATTTTCCAACCAAAAGCTATTTGTAAGGATGGATTGTTGATTTTCTGACAACATTTTAATGTCTTATTTATGAAAACATTTTTTGTTTTTAATCCATGTTTAGCATACCAATCCGAGAGATCAGATTTTCAAAGGTAGATGTGTCTAAAGCTTTTGTCAACACGTCTGCCAGCTGATCCTCTGTTGGAACATGGTGCAGAGAAATCAAACCTTTTTCATAGCTATCTCTCACAAAGTGGTGTCTGATGTCAATGTGCTTTGTGGTTGAATGGGAAACTGGATTTTTGATGATATTTTCAGCAGCTTGACTCTCCAGCATGAGTGGAGTTTTTAATGCAGTTATACCAAAATCCAGTAGCTGGTTTTGAAGCCACATGAGTTGGGCTGTACATCTTGCAGCGGCAATGTATTCAGCCTCTACTGTTGATGTTGAAACAATTGCTTGCTTTTTGCTTTGCCAAGAGACTAAGGCATTCCCTAGAAATTGGCACCCACCTGATGTTGACTTCCTTGTGGTGTGACAACCAGCAAAATCACTATCTGAATAACCTGAAAGCTCAATGTTCCCATTAGCGGGATACCAAATACCAATTGTGGGAGCACCTTTTAGATATCTGAATATCATTTTCACAGCAATAAGGTTTGACTTTCTAGGTGATGCCTGGGATCTTACACAGACACAAGTGGCAAACATAAGGTCTGGCCTAGATGCAGTGGGGTACAATAAAGACCCAATCATGCATCTATAATGTGTCTGGTCAACCAGTTCATCTTTGTCATCAATAGTGAGTAACTTGGTAGTACTCATGGGTGTACTGCATGGTTTACAGTCATTCATCTCAAATTTTGTAAGTTTTTAACATACTTATTTTGGTGAATAAATGTTCCATTTTGCAGTTGCTTAACTTGGAGACCAAGAAAACACTGGAGTTCACCCATAGCACTTATTTCAAACTCTGCTGTCATGAGTTCTCTAAACTCTTCACACATTTTGTTACATGTAGACCCAAAGATGATGTCATCCACATATATTTGAACAATCATTAGATCTTTCCCTTTCAATTTTAAAAATAAGGTACTTAAGATGCATTACCCGAAGCAGATGGCTTCGAAGCTTCAGTCTCTGCAGCAACAGTCTCCACAGTCTTAGCCTTTTTTGCTTTCTTTGCCTTCTTGGTTCTCTTCCCGTCATTATCACCACCAACCTCCGAAGCATCTAAGCTAACATCCTTTAGGCCTTCTTCATCTGTACATAATGTTATTTTGATAGTTTCCATTTTAGGTAAAGTTTTTCATGCAATTGATGTGACATTTCCATAATTTGCTAAGTTGGGTAAGTTGTGATTTGTTATGTGAAATGGGCGGATTTATGGGTGTAAAATGGTAGGGTTACATGTGGATAGGATAGATATGATTAACTGTAGTGATTTATTGCATTTCGTGAAGTTTTCGATCAGTTTTGAAGGGTTTTTGTTCGTCAAAATAGTTCAACAGGCAAACAGGTCGAATGGAATTTTCATTCGTACCATCTAGGTATGAATGAAACTTTATAAAACTCATTCGACCCTTAAAAAGGTACAAACGAAATGAAATATTTTTGGCTCGTGCCCACGATTGCAGAAATGAAACTTTGATGTAAATTAAGTGTTTTATGTGCAATTATTGTATGTAAACTGTATGTGCATGATCAACTGAAGTAACGGGTCACCAACGGGATTTCAAGTCTGTCTTGTGTGGTCAAGTCAGCATTTAAACACGTTTTCAAACATACATGGTCATGATCTGGACAATCAGGGACTAGTTAACCTATTGGTTGATAGTCTAGACACTTATACGCATTTCCTGATAGGTCGTCGGTATTAGGGACTATCATTTCATTGTCAGATCATCTATTTAAGAAGGAAGCAACCTAAGGTGAGTTTTACTGCCCCGCTTTCACACACTTTCTCATGGGGGAGAAACATGCTACGTATTTTGGATTCATAAAGATCATGTTATACTTTTGTTATCTTTGTTTACTATACGACTCATCCAAGTCATAGGGAAACCATGAATATGTGGGGTTACATAACGAGGGAAAGCCGGACGGGTGCATATTGTCGGACTACAGGCTCTACCGTGGATGATGGTAGTTCATTGGGCATTTCATGGAGCATCTTGTCAGTAATGGTTTCCAATCGTAGTAGTAACATACATATGTCTAGCTAACGTTTGCATAACATAGTAGTAACGATATTGATTTTTCAGAAACTTATGAAACGTTTTATAAACTCTGTGAACTCACCAGCATTGTGTGTTGACATTTTTAGCATGTTTTCTCAGGTCGTTAAGGTAGCAACATTGGATAGGCGCACGAAGTCTCAAGGCGTCTAGGTTCATGCATCATGTGAACTGTTAAACATTTGTCTTTCATTTACATTTGGGAATTGTAAACTATTATGTTTCCGCTGTGTTATTGGTTGAAACTTTTAAAACTGCATTGTTTGTTTTACGTTACTTTTACTCATATAATTGTCGTTTATTATGACCGTTAACTTGGATCGTGGCGTGTCACGCACTTCGCGGTAAAACCTCGCAAGTGGAACTTGAGGGTGTGACATTACCACGTGTGCGTGGGTTCCCGCTTGCGAGGACGATTCTCATCACCTACAAAATATGCGATCAAAAAGCCTTTGGGCCGAGAGGGTTGGTTGCATTACCCCCCGTGCTCATATTCAAACTCGAAAAGGGATAAATCTATCACAATCACGTTCTGGGATAGATTTTAAATAATAATACTTTATTTAAAAAGATTTCATAACCCCCCCCACACACACACACAGTAACTGAAACTTGCTTCGTTCAGTCGGTCTATAAATTACGCTATGAAGTGTTTTCGGTACTAGTACGAGACCTGCTTGACTGATCACGCAATCATGCTCGGTTTCAGACACATACTCCTTTAAATCACTACAATCAGTAATATAAACCCTAATTTTGTACAGTTCTAATCTTACTATCAACTTCATAACCAACAGTTCGTCACAATTTAGCCCTAAAACCTCACCTAATTCAGCTTCAACCACAATATCTGCTCGCTGATCGGTGTTTAATAATTGATCGGAGTAAAGCTAGGGTTTCAGTTCCGTCCAGTCATGAGTCCTGTTCAGAATTTCGAACAGCATTCCCGGCATCTCATGGAACCCGACATATGTATATATAATTCTATTCCTTTGTTATTACACATATTATTATATTGCTTTAATTGTAATTGTTTGTTTGTTTAGTAGAGTAGTATTAAGAAGGATATTAATTATGGATTTTTTTACTTTTTTTAGACCTAGTCTGACTAACAGGTTGTTGTTGTACTTACAAACAGTTATTCTATCATGTTTTATTGGATTTGTTTTATACACTCGCCATAGTTATCAAAGGCGCTAGCGTACTCAAGGCGCATGGGCCTCACCTGTGGCGTAGGCGCAAGACGCAAAAAAAGCGAGGCCCAAGATTAAAAAAAAAAGTGAATAAAGAAAAATTGTAAAAATATATCATGTATTAGAAAAGTAATACTATTCTTCAAATAAAATAAACAAAAGTTACTATATAACATTTAATATCATCTAATTAGTATCAAAAGTTTTAAAATATTAGCGTATAAAAGTAATATTAGTGTATTAATGTATAAAAGTAGTTTTCCTTAGGTAAAAGTAGAAATCTGGCTGGAATCGAGCCAATATTTAGAGAATTTGGCCGGAAACTCTTCGGGAATTGGTAATCTTGCCGGAATCTGTGCTAAACCATCACTTGGAGAATTAAAGCGCAACTGTTTCGACTTAAAGCTCAGTTTTCTTGCCTAAAAATGGGCCCAGGCGCAAGAGGCAATGGCTTTTAAGAACTATGACACTTGCAATACGTATTTTAGAGATGAATAGTAACGTATCAAGGATAGATATGGAATTCAATATCTATTATATATTTTTGAGATGAAGAACGTAATGTAGATATTAAATGCATGATAAGTGTATTAGTTCTCTATAACTTTAAGGGGAGAGTAAAACGAAGAAGCAATTGTGAATGCTCAATGCTCCTAGAGCATTCACATCCCCTCCACCATTTTCTACCATATAATTTAACTAAAAGGTATACTTTTAAAAAATTATTGTTCATTTTAAAAAATCTCTCTCATCCCATCCACCATTTTTATCTTTATCATATTCACAGATACCACTTTTAGCATATTTCTTGTTTTTATACACTCAAAGAGTAATTTGATGGAGGATGAATTTCATATATGAAAAACTAATGTAGCGAATTTTCAAAATATAGGGGTGAGGTAGATGAGTCACACTTACGATTCTTGAACTTGACAACTCGTAAGTATAGGACTTTTCTGATTTTATACTGGCATGAATTGTGTTATGGACTAAAGTTTGTAAGATTTTATTTGTAGAACTTGTTACAAATTTTAGATTATTAAGCTAGGCTGAAAGAATGTGGTACGTTTACTGACGATAATGGTTTTTGATTTAGAGTTATTTTACTTCGTATACCAAGTATAATGAAGACGTGTTTTCTTGAGCTGTAGTTGTAAATCTTTGTTTTGTGACAGCTATTCAAGGCAGGCTACAAATGGCGATGGAGGTGCGGGATAGTTTAGAGATAACACATACAGGGGAGTACTTGAATTTTCTAAAGTGGTATTTCCGCCCGTTTTCTGGGATTCTTTATCACATAACAAAGCCTCAGTTTACCGACAACCCGGAGCATAAGCTGCGAAACATTATTATTGAAATACTCAATCGCCTTCCTCACAGTGAAGTGTTAAGGCCTTTTGTTCAAGAGCTGCTAAAAGTTGCAATGCATGTTCTTACTACTGACAACGAGGAGAATGGCTTGATTTGCATTCGCATTATATTTGATCTATTGAGGAATTTCAGACCAACCCAAGAGACTGAAGTGCAGCCTTTTCTTGACTTCGTATGTAAAATTTACCAGAACTTTAGACTCACTGTTAGCCATTTCTTTGAAAGTGGGGCAGTTGTGGCTCCAGCAATGCCACCACCTTCATCAATGTCAGCATTACCTTCGCTTGGTAGTGAAGACGTTAAGCCAATGGAGATGTCAGATCAAGTAGGGTCTTCCACTCCCTCAAGCACTGGGGCTGGACAACTTAATCCAAGTACTAGGTCGTTCAAGATTGTGACCGAGAGTCCTTTGGTGGTCATGTTTCTCTTTCAGCTGTATAACCGGCTTGTCCAGACTAATATCCCTCAGTTATTGCCATTGATGGTTGCTGCCATTTCGGTCCCTGGTCCTGACAAGGTTCCACCGCATTTGAAGACCCATTTCACTGAGCTAAAAGGCGCTCAGGTTAAGGTAATTTCTTGGAATCATCTTTACATTGTTCTTCCTAAATCATATTTGTTGCATTTATCCCCTCATGCACTGGTAAATGTTTCTGGAAGTAACATAGGTGCCCAGCCATCAGCATGCCATATTTGTGAGATTATTTTAGTATATTAGTGTATGTAAATCTAAACAATATTATGTGCATAATCACTGAGCTCTTATTATCCTGTATAACATACATACAGCCTGTATAATGAAATTATTGACATGGCAAAAATCTATAATCACTGAGCTCTTATTATCCTGTATACTTATCTGTTTTTGGCACTATTGTTGCAGACCGTCTCATTCCTGACTTATCTTTTGAAGAGCTTTGCTGATTATATTAGGCCACATGAGGAAAGTATATGTAAAAGCATTGTGAACCTGCTTGTTACTTGTTCAGACTCTGTTTCCATTAGAAAGGTGATAGTATGACCTAGATCTGTCTGTTCTTAGTTAAATGCTTCTCACATGTATGTGAACTGGTATAGATAATATACTTATTATGTTCAGGAATTGTTAATAGCACTGAAACATGTCCTTGGAACGGATTTTAAGAGGGGTTTATTTCCTCTGATTGATACACTCTTGGAAGAGAGGTAATTTTTGTCCATAGCTTTGCTAACTTCATCATCTGGTTTCTCTTTTGTTACTGAAAATTCAACATAGACATTGTTCATTTTTTTTTTCAATTAAAATATGATTCACCATCTGTCTGTCAGTTATCAAAGAAGATATGGATTTGATAACTTGTTTTTACTCTTTGACTTTTTGAAAGTACTTGTAATCTTATGAGATAAAGGCTGTGGCTTTAATATGAAAAGTTCCTATAAGAGGTGTAGCCATGCATCAATAATCCTTGTTCTGCCTCTAATCAGGACAGATATAAAAGGGATCTGCTGTTTTAATCAGATAACTCGCCTTTATTTCTTTAGACAGTGTGTTGCATATGATATAATGTCTAAAGCATCTTTTGAGAATTTTATGAAATATGTTAGGGTTCTCGTGGGAATTGGCCGGGCTTGTTTTGAGACACTAAGACCATTGGCATACAGTCTCTTAGCAGAAATAGTTCATCATGTTCGGGGAGACCTCTCTCTTTCACAGGTTTGGAGCTTTCTGATAATTATATTTCATACTTCAGTATTCTTTATTAAGTTTGGCAATTGTATTTTAGTTCCATCAGTTGTCCATATGCATGTATCAATGTATCATAGATTAACGTTCTTTGTCAGCCAACATGGGTGTTAGATATTAATCACACTGGTGGAAATAACAATGCGCAATGTGGTAGATAAGGTATCCACTTAATGTATTTGTGGCGACTTGAAATCTTGAATGGATTATGATCTTGTGAGGGATAAGTAAACAACATTAGAGATTTCCATACCTGTTGTGGCAAGATACACGGGAGGGGGTATACATGCTTATATTAACTAGTTCATTAACTCCAATACACGGGTGGGCACACTAATGTTCACTACTTTATTATAGCGCATTTATTATCTTGGATGTATATGTATTCTTTCTGTTTATTTATCTTATATCTGTTTTTCGATAGCGTAACATGTTTTAGTTCTTGTTCACATTCTAACTTCGTTTCTTGCTTCCTGTTTTGATTGACCATAGTCATATATGTCAATAATGAGGTATTGATAGTTTGATAAGTTAATGAGGTGTTATGTGCTGTTTTCTTGTATTACATTTCTTACTGCTGTATTTTATATTTTTATCTTTTTTTTTGCAGTTGTCACGGATTATCTACCTATTCTCAAGTAATATGCATGACGCATCGTTATCTCTTAGCATCCACACCACGTGTGCCCGGTTGATGTTAAATCTGGTACAGCTTGGACCTCACTTTAAATTGCTAAGAATGTTTCATCCCTATATTTTTCTCATTTTTAGGTGTCAAAGATCTAGTTTGTTTTCATTGTCTATTAATCATAAGTTTACTTCATTAACATGTAATTAGGTGGAGCCGATTTTTGAGAAAGGTATTGATCTGCAATCCATGGATGAAGCAAGGATTTTATTGGTTAGATTTATATGACTTCTTGGCTTAGTCTGCTAATCTTTCTGGAGTTACAACTGACCATATTGGCAGTTTTAAGACATGTTTATTCTTTAGAATAATGATAGCTGATTCTTATTTTACGTGTAGGGGCGCATATTGGATGCTTTTGTGGGGAAGTTTAGCACCTTTAAACGTACTATCCCTCAGGTATACTTCACATTGATACACTAAGTCTCTAAAACAGTTATAATGACATAAATACCATTTTCAACCATACGGAGTTTCTACTACCATGGAAGGCCTTGTTTAAATCGACCAACTCAACTGTAATGGTCATATATCTATTGAAATCTAGTTTTTGTGTGTCGTTTGATAAGTGCCACCGATTCTAATGTGTAGCTATCACATAGTTTAATTTAAAACGCAACTGTTGTAGCTGAAAACAAAATGATGGGAGATAAACAGAAAACTATCTATCCCTGTCTTTTTGGTTCCATGTTCCATGTACTCTTCGGTGAAAACTCAAATCACCAACCTTGTTGCTCCACCTCTATTGCCACCAACATTCCAACACTGCCAATACCTGTAGGGATGCTGCTTCCTTGGATATCATCCTCTTGCATGCTTTTATTACTTTCCACTTCCAGAGTTCCAGTCAAATTCTACATTCGACTAATAATTTGTTTTGTTGTTATCCCGGCTTATTTAGTCTTTGTGAATTTGTGAGAAAGGAGATAGCAGTTGTTGAAAATTTACATCTCCTCCCATACAATAATGTTCATAGACTTCTACACATACAATCACAGTACATGTAATTAATGTAAGGATATCTTCCCAATCAAACAAAATTGATCTGTGGATAAAATGTGTAGACACTTGACAAGCCATCACAATTGACTAAACTAAATTGAGTAGTTCACAAGATGAAACAGACTCGAAACAAATTGTGAGATAGGAAAAAAATTGAAAGAAAGTTATGCTCTTTTCAATAGTTAGTGGATGATTTCATGTGGTATATAGAGTGATTCCTCAACTTTAATATGCTTCTCTGGTAAAAAGGGGAGGGAAATAGACAAAGTAGTTAATAACAACATAAGCAAATGATATTTGTTTGAAGATAAAAGGTGAAAATGACTATAAGAACTAAGAAGTGGAAATGTTTTTGGTTATGTGCCGTTTAGTCTGACGAATGAATATGAGTAAGATTATCATGCTTAACCCATTTGTTCACTATTTTTTTGTATGCCAAGCGTTTTAGCCAAAACTAAATGACAGTGTCATACATTATATCTCTGTTAGTTGCTTCTTCCCCTGTTCTATAACTCTTGTATCTAATCCAATAATTGTGTTCATTGTCTCTTAACAGCTACTGGAAGATGGAGAGGAAGGAAAGGAACGATCTACCTTAAAATCAAAGCTTGAGCTACCAGTGCAGGTTATATCGATCACCTAACCTTTTTTCCATGAACACCAAGTTTTTCTTATGATATGATGTGCACGTGGTACATTTACACACGTCTTCAGAAATATTTGATAATTCACGTCTAATTCTTAAAGTTTTTACTAGATTAAGTACCACTGGAAGGTAAACGAAGCCAGTAGGGCATATTGTCTATGCAATATTCTTCTAGTTATATGTAGCAAGACATTTGTTACATTTGTTGACCCAAGAGTTTACCCCCACACTAAATCTTCTGTGAGTTTATGGTAATAAGAAGTTAAGAACACACTGAAAGGAGAATCTAGCAAAACAAATTATTACGTAACTTAGGTGTATTAGGTTTTGTACTCATGTTTTTTATGATAAATACTTGGCACACTGACACTATATTGAACATGTAAACTATCTGGCAGGCTGTTCTAAACATTCAGGTTCCTGTGGAACATTCAAAAGAAGTCAGTGATTGTAAACATCTGATCAAGACCTTGGTTATGGGTAATTTTCTTTTATATATGATCTGCCAATTTTAAGGATTATCTTGAATGATTTTGTCATCCAAGTAAATTTCTTATTAGTTTTCTGCAAAATGAACACACACTAATTCTTAAGTTCTCATCTTTCCTTTAAATTACTAGGAATGAAAACGATAATATGGAGCATCACACACGCACATCTACCCCGATCACAGGTCTCATCTTCCACTCATGGGACACCTTCACAGATGCTTCCTGCAACCCCACCTAATTCATCCGTAGGACAACCATTTAAAGGGCTGAGAGAAGAAGAGGTATTATTGTATATACAAATTTATGATAAATAATGAATAATATGATAAATAATACTAATTAAAGAAATGGCTTTGGGTAGGTATGGAGGGCGTCTGGCGTCTTGAAGAGTGGTGTCCGTTGCTTAGCTCTTTTCAAGGAGAAAGATGAAGAAAGAGAAATGATCCATCTTTTCTCCCAGATTTTGGCTATCATGGAACCTCGAGATCTTATGGATATGTTCTCGTTATGCATGCCAGAACTTTTTGAATGCATGGTATCCAACACACAGCTTGTGCACATAGTTTCTACTCTTCTTCAAGCACCCAAGGTTTTCAGGCCATTTGCAGATGTCTTGGTTAATTTCTTAGTAAGCAGCAAACTTGACGTTCTGAAACATCCAGACTCTCCTGCAGCAAAACTTGTTCTACATCTTTTCCGGTTTTTATTTGGTGCTGTAGCCAAAGCTCCTGCAGATTGTGAACGTATTTTGCAGCCTCATGTTTCTGTTATTGTGGAGACGTGCATGAAAAACGCCAGTGAAGTTGAGAGACCACTTGGTTATTTACAACTTCTTAGAACAATGTTTCGTGCCCTAGCTGGTGGCAAATTCGAGCTTTTATTAAGAGACTTGATTCCCACATTACAACCCTGCTTGAATATGTTGTTGGCAATGCTCGAGGGCCCCACAGCTGAAGAAATGAGAGACCTTCTACTAGAGCTTTGCTTAACACTCCCTGCACGGTTAAGTTCATTGTTACCTCACCTTTCTCGTTTGATGAAACCACTTGTAATGTGTCTTAATGGGAGTGATGAACTTGTTAGCTTAGGATTGAGAACACTTGAGTTCTGGATTGATAGCTTGAATCCTGATTTTCTGGAGCCAAGTATGGCAAATGTGATGTCTGAAGTGATTTTAGCATTATGGTCCCACTTAAGGCCTGCACCGTACCCATGGGGTGGTAAATCTTTACAACTTCTTGGCAAGTTGGGTGGTCGTAATAGAAGGTTTCTTAAAGAGTCACTTGCACTTGAGTGCAAGGAAAACCCAGAGCATGGGCTTCGATTAATTCTTACGTTTGAGCCTGAAACCCCATTTCTTGTACCTTTGGATCGGTGTATTAATCTTGCTATAGCAGCTGTTATGAATAAGAACAGTAGTATGGATGCTTTTTATAGGAAACAAGCTTTGAAGTTTCTTCAAGTATGCTTATCATCACAGCTTGATTTGCCTGGTCGTGTAACTGATGATGGGTTAATATCTAAGCACTTATCGACCGTTTTGGTCTCATCAGTTGATCCATCTTGGAGAAGATCTGATGCATCTGATGTAAAGGTTGGTTTAGTTACAAATTCTATCTTGATCCATTATGATTGCTCGCTATATATGTTTTTCTTTTGCTTTTGTTCTTCTGAGGTTGATTCTTGTAAAGTTTGGGGGTCTTTTTTTTGTTAAAATTGATGTGTTTGTCCATGCGTTTCTGTATGTTTCCATTATTTTGGTTACACTTATTTGTGTTCAGTTCATGAAAATACCAAGTATTTGTTACAGTATCGAGCTTTTTGCAAGTTTATATAAAGGTAGATGAAAATGATTTTTCAAATATATACAACTTTTATCTTTTTATTTTAAATCTTTCTGATAAACATATAATTTACAAAGGAGTTTTATTTCTGTAAAGTTTGAGAAGTGTAATGCAAAAGAGAAAAAAATGGAGGTTTACCTCAATTCAGCGTAATCAGTGGCTTTTTGCTCGTTCTAAAAAAACATAAAGTACATGGGTTGATTCGTGTACCCTTTATATGTATTAAGATTAAACTAATTTCGCAAAAAGACAACATATTGATCACGAAACCTTAACCTGCCTTCTAATATAATTTTTAATTATAACTCCTTTCTGAACGTTGGACATGTCGAATGTTGATTTATTTAAAGGTTATGTAAAAATAAATTTTTTTTCCTACTTTCCTTTTTCTCTTCTTGTTCATTCATTTACATTTTGCCTATGCTGTGTTTTTAGCACTTAGCCATCTTGTAAGATCCATGTCAGCTGTAATCATACTCTAATAGAAGATTCACCCTTGAACTGCTTAGTTATTTTCCTTCTTTGATATCTCATTTAATGCCAAGGCTGTCAAGATTTAGTTAATCGTAGTCTAAATTTCAGTCTTCTTGCTTTTGGGAGCATTGGAACTGAAACCCATTGTAGTGAGCTGAATGTTTTACAATCATAGATTTGATTGAATGAGAAGGTTCCATCATTCTTTTAGTACTTCTTTTCCTTTTATGATAACTATGCTTTTGCTAAGCATTTTTTCCTACTTTGGAAGACCTTAATACATCTCATGTGAGGACTGTGGGAGTAGCCTGTACCTCATTTTGTTATTTACTGTCCAGTCAACACTTAGTTTTTTCAATTCGTGAAGTAAAACATGTTACTCTTCCATGTTTGGTCAGTTGGTATAACGACTTTAACTTTTGTCTTTATAATTGACTGCACAAACATGATCATTACCATGTGAGAAGATTGAAAAGCATACTTGACACATAAGGCATTAGGGCATATGCCTCGATACTATTTGTTCCTACTGGTGTAGTTTGATGTCTGGCGACCACAGCACTGAACTTCTAAACTATAATTTAGTGATCCCTCTAATTAAAACTATAATGTGATTTAATGATCCCTACAATTAATTTCTGTACAGCCATATAAAATTCTATAGGGTTGCCATGAGACCGGCTATGTTATATGGGACGGATTGTTGGGCTATCAAAAAGACACAAGCGCGCAAGATGGAGGTAGCAGAAATGAGGATGCTAAGGTGGATGTGCGGACACACTAGGGTAGACCGAATAAGAAATGAGGTTATTAGGAAAAGGTTAGGGGTAGCTAGTATATCTGACAAGATAAAGGAGGGGAGATTAAGATGGTATGGGCATGTGAAGAGGAGGCAAACGACGGCCCCAATTAGATTAGTGGAAACCATCACTGTAGAGGGAAAGAGGTATAGGGGAAGACCCAAATTGACTTGGGACGAGCGGATTAGGCATGATTTAGTAGAGATGCACCTCTCTGAGGACATGGTCAAGGATAGGGGTTCATGGAGGTGCAAGATTAAGGTTAAGGATTACTAGGGAGAGTCTGTTTGCCCGTAGCGTGGTTCTAGGAGCTTAGACTTTTTCTTAAACTGGTAGGGGGTATGAAATGTTATTTGTTTTTTGCTTTTTTGCTTTTTTGGTGTTTATGTGTTATGTTGCTTTTAGGATGACATGTTGTTTTACTACATGCCGTTTTCAGTGTTCCCCTAAAATCAGTAGCTTTTAGTAGATTTTTAGAGTTGCTTGCATGATTGAGTGTGTGTTGTCGAGCCGGGGGTCTCTCTGGAAGCAGCCTCTCTATCTGTAAGGATAGGGGTAAGGTATGCCTACATCTCACCCTCCCCAGACCCTACTCCTAGCTTTGCTAAGTGTGGGATTTACTGGGTAAGGTTGTTGTTGTTGTTGTACAGCCATATAAAATTCATTCATTTGTAGATGTTGCTTAAACGCACATGTTTTATCTAAATGTTACATTTTTTAAGTTGGTACTTCTAAAATTTCTTATTTTGTTTGCTCTGTTTTATTGTTATCGCTTGGGATTGTTTCATAACCTATATTCCTTGACTTATTTCTTACATTTGCTGTTTCTGAATATCAATAACAACTGTTTTCTTGATTGATTTTTATCATTGTGATTTCTTTTGTGCTAACAAGTTTTCCTTTCCATTTGATGCTTATAAATTTCTCTTGCAGACTGACCTGGGGGTCAAGACCAAAACCCAACTAATGGCTGAAAAATTCGTATTCAAGATCCTTCTCATGACCATTATTGCTGCTAGTGCAGAGCCTGATTTAGTTGACCCCAAGGATGAATATGTTGCTAATATTTGCCACCATTTTGCAATCATATTTCACTTGGAAAGTTCGTCTACCAATGCCCCTGTGTCCGCAATTCCTCTTGGTGGTCCTTTACTGTCATCCAACACGAGTAACAGTTTGAAACAAATAAACGGTAGCAGCTCAAATTTAAAGGAACTGGACCCACTGATCTTTTTAGATGCTCTCGTGGAAGTGCTCGCGGATGAAAACAGACTCCATGCCAAAGCCGCCCTCAATGCTTTAAATATTTTTTCTGAAACCCTTCTGTTACTAGCTCGCTCCAAGCATGCTGATGTGCTCATGTCAAGAGGGGGTCCCGGTACACCTATGATCGTCTCTAGCCCATCAATGAGTCCTGTTTATTCACCCCCTCCTAGTGTCAGGGTTCCCATTTTTGATCAACTATTACCTCGTTTATTGCACTGCTGCTATGGGTCTACTTGGCAAGCTCAAATGGGTGGGGTTATTGGTCTGGGTGCGTTAGTGGGGAAAGTCACTGTTGAAACTTTATGCGTTTTTCAAGTGCGTGTTGTAAGAGGACTTGTATTTGTTCTTAAAAGACTCCCTGTTTATGCTGCTAAAGAACAAGAAGAAACTAGTCAGGTGCTGACTCAGGTTCTTCGGGTGGTGAATAATGTTGATGAAGCAAACAGTGAAGCCCACAGGCAGAGTTTTCAGGGAGTTGTTGAATTTCTTGCTTCAGAGTTATTAAATACAAATGCAACTGTAAAAGTCAGTAAAATAGTGCAGTCTTGTTTGGCACTTTTGGCTAGTAGAACTGGTAGTGAAGTGTCTGAGTTGCTTGAACCATTATACCAGCCTTTGCTTCAGTCTCTTCTGATGCGTCCTCTTAGATCAAAGAATGTTGACCAACAGGTAAACACCATGCTTCCCATAGTCAGTTAACTAATAATGACTCCTTTGTCATTCTGATTGTGAGCTTTCTGTGTATTTTTTAGGTTGGGACTGTGACTGCTTTGAATTTTTGTCTTGCTTTGAGGCCCCCTCTTCTTAAGTTGACTCCTGAATTAGTCAATTTTGTTCAAGAAGCATTACAGATTGCTGAGGCTGATGAGACTGTGTGGGTTGCAAAGTTTATGAACCCAAAAGTTGCTATGTCATTGACTAAACTCCGCACAGCTTGCATTGAACTTTTATGTACAGCAATGGCGTGGGCAGATTTTAAGACTCAAAATCACTCTGAGCTGCGTGCAAAAATCATTTCCATGTTTTTCAAGTCCTTGACAAGTAGGACACCAGAAATTGTAGCTGTTGCTAAAGAGGGATTGAGACAGGTATATTCATTAGTGTTCCTTAAGTGTTAAGGTCTTCATTCCTAGAATGAAGTAGAATCTTGTGCATTTTGATAATATTGTACTATAGGTTAGTATGTATCCTATTCAGATTTCAGCAATTGACTGATTGACTCTTGTCTTTTCTGTGGTGGTGTCACCATTTAGGTTATTTTGCAGCAACGAATGCCCAAGGAACTCCTACAGAGCAGCCTGAGGCCTATACTAGTTAATTTGGCACATACCAAGAACCTCAATATGCCTCTACTGCAAGGTCTGGCCCGCCTTCTTGAACTTTTATCAAACTGGTTTAATGTGGCTTTGGGAGGCAAACTTTTGGAGCATCTGAAGAGATGGCTGGAACCAGAAAAGCTTCAACAGATTCAAAAATCTTGGAAAAGTGGTGAAGAACCAAAAATAGCAGCTGGTGGGTTGTGTTTTTGATCATATGGATGCTCTCTCTCTCTCTCTCTCTCTCTCTTTTTTTTTCTAAATAATTACGTAGTTTATAATTCATATCTAACTACGCTCATGTCAACTTTTAATGCAGCTATCATCGAGCTTTTTCACTTACTCCCCAATGCAGCAGGGAAGTTCCTTGATGAACTTGTAACTCTGACGATTGATTTAGAAGTAGCCCTCCCACCTGGACAGTTTTATAGTGAGATCAACAGTCCTTATCGTCTTCCACTGACAAAGTTCTTAAATCGTTATCCACAAGCTGCTGTTGATTATTTTCTTGCTCGATTATGTGAACCAAAATATTTCCGCCGGTAGGATTCAAATTATATGCTTACCTTATTTATTTTGAACTCCTTTTTTTTGGTAAATTTCTCATCTAGCGTGTTTTTTTTTTTTGAGCATTATCCAGGTTAATGTACATCATTCGTTCAGATGCTGGTCAGCCCTTAAGAGAAGAACTTGCAAAGTCACCAGAGAAGATACTCTCAAGTGCATTCCCGGAGTTCATTCCAAAGGCTGAGACATCAATGGCGCAGGGGTCTCTAGAAACTTCTTCATTAGGGGGTGATGACAACGCTCAGCCTCAATCTAACCCCGCCGCTCCAAATGTCTTGGCAGATGCTTATTTCCAGGGCCTTGCTCTCGTAAAAACATTGGTCAAACTCATGCCTGGATGGTTGCAGAGTAACCGCATTGTTTTTGATTCATTTGTTCTTTTGTGGAAGTCACCTGCAAGAATATCGCGGCTGCAGAATAAGCAGGAACAGAGTTTGGTGCAAGTGAGTATTATATATGCATCTTGGGAACACAGTTAGCACTTTATCTACTGCCTATAAAGTGCTCAGTGACTTTTAGGCTTCCTACTTGATTAAAACTGTATTCTACCTTGTTTTGAGTTCTCATATAATGTGTGATATTCTTTCTACTGTAAAAAATGCAGGTGAAAGAGAGCAAATGGCTGGTCAAATGCTTCTTGAACTATCTACGCCATGATAAAAATGAAGTCAATGTGCTGTTTGAAATCCTCTCAATCTTCTTATACCATACACGCATTGATTTTACCTTTTTGAAGGAGTTCTACATCATTGAGGTATATAGAGAACACAAGCATATGCAACTTCATATACTTCTGAATAGAAACGAAGGTTCTTACCGTGACTTGTCAAATCTGATTGTGCCATTTTCATCCAGGTGGCTGAGGGGTATCCTCCCAGTATGAAGAAAACTCTCCTATTGCACTTTTTAGACATTTTCCAATCAAAGCAAATGGGCCATGATCACTTGGTTGTCATCATGCAAATGCTGATTCTTCCAATGCTTGCTCATGCATTCCAGAATGACCAGACGTGGGAGGTTATAGATAATGCCATCATCAAAACAATTGTTGACAAGCTTTTGGACCCTCCTGAAGAGGTGAGTTATTGACCCCTTACAAGCATTTTCTGTTCCTGTAAGTCATATGAATTATGCTAGTTCAAGTTGATAACAGGCACTATACTAATTTCTTATCTTGCATAGGTTTCTGCTGATTATGACGAGCCTTTGAGGATCGAGCTTCTACAACTTGCTACTTTACTTCTCAAATATCTCCAAACTGACCTTGTTCATCATAGGAAGGAACTCATAAAGTTTGGGTGGAATCACCTGAAACGTGAAGAGAGTGCTAGTAAGCAGTGGGCCTTTGTCAACGTATGCCACTTCTTAGAGGCCTATCAAGCTCCAGAAAAGATCATACTGCAGGTATGTTCGTGAACATAAGATATGTATTGATTAAGATGATAAACTTTGTCGCATACATGATATATCAAGTGTGAGAGATCCTACTTAGTCTTGTGACGGTCCCATGTCTTTGGGCCTGCGCAATATGGAGAATATTCTCACAGCTGCTAATTGATGAAACTTGCTTACATCTAACTACTTTAGATCTTATATTAAACTGAGAAACTTAATAAATGCACAACCAAATTTACAGGTGTTCGTTGCCCTTCTTAGAACTTGTCAGCCAGAGAATAAAATGTTGGTCAAACAAGCCCTTGACATATTAATGCCGGCACTTCCACGTAGATTGCCAATTGGTGATAATTCCCGTATGCCAATTTGGATACGCTACACAAAAAAGATTCTCGTGGAGGAAGGACACTCAATTCCTAATCTCATCCATATATTCCAACTCATTGTTCGTCACTCAGATCTTTTCTACAGTTGTAGGGCCCAGTTTGTACCTCAAATGGTCAATTCTCTGAGTCGCCTTGGTTTACCTTATAATACTACTTCAGAGAACCGCCGACTTGCTATTGAACTTGCCGGGTTGGTTGTCAATTGGGAGAAACAAAGACAAAATGAGATGAAAATAGTCCATGATGGCGAAGGCACTAGCCAGAATAATGATGGGTCAAACCTGGGTTCCACTGGTGCTGACTCTACGCGACTAGTGGATGGATCCACTTTTTCTGAAGATCCGACCAAACGGTTAAAGGTTGAGCCTGGTCTTCAGTCTCTTGGTGTCATGTCACCTGGTGGGCCCTCCTCAATAACAAATATAGAAACACCAGGATCTACTGGACAACCAGATGAAGAATTTAAGCCGAATGCTGCTATGGAGGAAATGATAATAAACTTTCTGATAAGAGTAAGTGTTTACCTTATTAAATATTAACTCCTTTTAAATTTAAAATTTATTTAAGGTCAGCTGACAGTTGATTAATATATGTTTAACAGGTAGCCTTAGTGATAGAGCCAAAGGACAAGGAAGCAAGCCTCATGTATAAGCAAGCTCTAGAGCTCTTATCACAAGCTTTGGAAGTGTGGCCAAATGCTAATGTTAAATTCAATTATTTAGAGAAGCTTCTAAGTAGCATTCCACCAACCCAGTCAAAGGACCCATCCACCGCTCTGGCACAGGGTTTGGATGTGATGAATAAAGTTTTGGAGAAACAACCGCATTTGTTCATCCGCAATAATATCATTCATATTTCTCAAGTAAGCATCACAATCTTTGTCTAATTTTATGTTTAAAAGGTCTAATTATATTAAGCAATAATGTTTTGCAGATTCTTGAGCCTTGTTTCAAGTATAAAATGTTAGATGCTGGGAAGTCATTATGTTCTTTGTTGAAAATGGTTTTTGTTGCTTTTCCTTCAGAAGCAACTAGTACCCCACAGGATGTTAAAGCATTATACCAAAAAGTTGAGGAGCTTATACAAAAGCACCTTGCTTCTGTCGCAGCTCCTCAAACAGCTGGTGAAGATAACTCTTCTTCTATGATCAGTTTTGTTCTGTATATCATACAAACATTATCAGAAGTGCAAAAGAGTGTTATCGATCCTTTGAATTTGGTTCGTGTTCTTCAACGTTTAGCACGTGATTTGGCATCTGCACCTGGATCTTATGCAAGACAAGTATGCCTTTGAATCTTTAGACAATACTTTATTATGTTGTATAGGGCTAATTGGTAACAATTTCATGTTTCAGGGCCAAAGAGCAGACCCAGATTCTGCGGTTAGTTCTTCTCGTCAAGGTGCTGATGTCGGAATGGTGATTGCCAACCTTAAATCTGTCATGAAACTGATTGGTGAAAAGGTCATGGCGGTGTCTGAATTCAAAAAGTCAATCACACAGATTCTAAGTTCCTTGCTCTCTGAAAAAGGAACTGATCATACTGTGCTTCTTTGCATCCTTGATGTAATAAAGGGTTGGATTGATAAAAATTTCGGTACGCCTGGAATGACAGCTATGTCTGCTTCTTTTCTTACTCCAAAAGAAGTTGTATCTTTCCTTCAAAAGCTTTCTCAAGTTGACAAGCAGAACTTTTCCACAAGTTCTCTTGAAGAGTGGGACCGGAAATATCTTGAGCTTCTCTACGGGCTTTGTGCAGATGCGAATAAGTAAGCACAAGAATTGTATATTATATATAAAATATAAGTGAACCCATTAAACCCTACATCTTTTATTTGATTCACAGGTATCCACTGACCTTGCGCCAAGACGTTTTTCAGAAGGTAGAGAGACAATTTTTACTAGGTTTAAGAGCAAAGGATCCTGAAATGAGGATGAAGTTTTTCTCTCTATATCACGAATCTCTTCAGAAAACACTTTTTACAAGGTTGCAGTACATTATACAAGTTCAGGATTGGGAGGCTTTGAGTGATGTATTCTGGCTGAAACAAGGGCTTGATCTTCTTCTTGCCATCTTAGTTGAGAACAAGCCTATCACACTTCCTCCAAATTCTGCCAAGGTTGCCTATCTTCTGGCTGCAGGTTCTCTTCCGGAACATTCTGGAGCACAGTCTATGGTTATGGATGCATCTGAGGTGGCCGAAGATACCCCGTTAACCATTGATTCCCTTGTCACAAAGCATGCCAAATTTTTGAGTGAAATGAGTCGGCTACAGGTATCAGCTCTTCGCAATTTAGCATTTTATTTTAATTTTTGCACTTTCTCTAGCTTATTTAACTCTATTGTAGGTTGGTGATCTTGTGATCCCACTGAGAGAGCTTGCCCATACAGATGCAAATGTTGCATATCATTTATGGGTATTGGTGTTTCCAATTGTTTGGGTGACCTTATGTAAGGATGAACAAGTGAAACTTGCTAAGCCTATAATCACTCTCTTATCAAAAGATTACCATAAAAAGCAACAAGGTAACAGGCCAAATGTAGTGCAAGCTCTTTTAGAAGGACTCCAGTTAAGCCACCCTCAACCTCGGATGCCTAGTGAATTAATAAAGTATATTGGCAAGACTTACAACGCGTGGCACATTGCACTAAATCTTTTAGAAAGTCATGTGATGCTGTTTTTGAATGATACAAAATGCTCTGAATCTCTTGCTGAACTTTACCGATTGCTGAATGAGGAAGATATGAGATATGGATTATGGAAGAAACGATCAATTACTGCTGAAACACGGGTTGGGCTATCACTTGTTCAACATGGCTACTGGCAGCGGGCTCAAAGTCTCTTTTACCAAGCCATGGTTAAGGCAACCCAAGGCACTTACAATAATACTGTACCAAAAGCTGAGATGTGTCTTTGGGAAGAGCAGTGGTTGCTTTGTGCGAGTCAACTCAGTCAATGGGACGTGTTGTCAGACTTTGGTAAACTTGTTGACAACTATGAAATATTACTCGATAGTCTCTGGAAACAACCTGATTGGGCATATTTGAAAGATAATGTGATTCCAAAGGCACAAGTTGAAGAAACTCCAAAGCTTCGTATAATCCAGGCATATTTTTCTCTACATGAAAAGAATACAAATGGTGTTAGTGATGCTGAAAATATTGTCGGTAAAGGTGTTGACCTTGCTTTGGAACAGTGGTGGCAGTTACCTGAGATGTCTATTCATGCAAGGATCCCTCTTTTGCAGCAATTCCAACAACTAGTTGAGGTTCAAGAATCATCCCGAGTTATAGTAGATATTGCTAATGGAAACAAAGTAGCTGGAAATTCTTCTGCTGGTGTACATGGTGGTCTTTATGCTGATTTAAAAGACATTCTTGAAACATGGAGGCTTAGAACTCCAAACGAATGGGATAATTTGTCTGTTTGGTATGACTTGTTTCAGTGGAGAAATGAAATGTATAATTCTGTGATTGATGCATTCAAAGATTTTGCGAACACAAATCCTCAACTTCATCATCTTGGTTACCGTGACAAGGCATGGAATGTCAATAAACTTGCCCACATTGCCCGCAAGCAGGGTCTTCATGATGTTTGTGTGACCATCTTGGAAAAAATGTATGGCCACTCTACTATGGAAGTGCAGGTATAATTTTTATTTTCTTTTAATAATTGTTACCGAAGTGGTGAAAAGGAATTAGAATCTTAATCTGAGCAAAAATGTACCTTTTCGTTCTTTGTGATGTTTGCAGGAGGCTTTTGTTAAGATTAGAGAGCAAGCAAAGGCATATCTAGAAATGAAGGGAGAGCTTACAAGTGGTCTTAATTTGATTAACAATACTAATTTGGAATACTTTCATGTCAAACACAAAGCAGAAATTTTCCGTATCAAGGGTGATTTTTTGTTGAAGCTACATGATTCTGAAGGAGCTAATCTTTCATACTCAAATGCCATCAACCTTTTCAAGAACCTGCCTAAAGGGTGGATCAGCTGGGGAAACTATTGTGATATGGTATCCATTTCTTTTATTTATTACTTGGTTGTTTCCGATCTTGCTAGTTTATCGACAAAATGTTATATTGTATCATTTTACAGGCTTTCAAAGAGACACATGAGGAGATTTGGTTGGAGTATGCTGTGAGTTGTTTTCTTCAAGGAATTAAATTTGGCATTAGTAATTCCAGAAGCCATCTAGCTCGTGTTCTTTACCTTCTCAGCTTTGACACTCCCAATGAACCCGTGGGAAGATCATTTGATAAGTACGTTGATCAAATACCTCACTGGGTCTGGCTTTCATGGATCCCACAACTATTACTCTCTTTACAAAGATCTGAAGCCCCACATTGCAAACTAGTTCTACTAAAAGTCGCAACTGTATATCCTCAGGTAGAATATATACATATATATTCTCTTGGTTCTTGGACTCGATATAATTTGATTTAATAATCTTTTTAAAATTTTAGGCATTGTATTACTGGCTGCGCACATATTTGCTCGAGCGCCGCGACGTTGCACATAAATCTGAATTTGGTCGAATGGCAATGGCTCAGCAAAGGATGCAACAAAACATGACTGGTGGAGCTGATGGAAATTCCAGACAAGCTGGCGGTTCTTCAGCCTCGGACGGTCAGATTCATCAAGGAACCCAGTCAACCGGTGTCGTTGATGGTGGTAGTTCTCAGGGTCAAGAATCTGAAAGGTCCACAGTTGGTGAAGGCAGTGTGCTCGGGGGTAATGAACAGCAGAATTCTTCCTCCATTAATGATGGTGGTCAGAGTGCTGTCAGGCGTAACTATGCTATGGGTTTAGTTGCTTCTGCTGCTAGTGCTTTTGATGCTGCTAAAGACATAATGGAAGCACTTAGAAGCAAACACACCAACTTAGCCAGTGAACTTGAGGTATAACTTGACCGTTGGTGAAGTGTTATTTTCTAATCCAATTTGCTAACTGTTAACATTTGACAGAGTCTGCTGACGGAAATCGGTTCAAGATTTGTGACCCTACCAGAGGAGCGGTTACTGGCGGTGGTTAATGCTCTACTCCACCGTTGTTACAAGTATCCAACCGCCACAACTGCGGAGGTTCCTCAATCTCTTAAAAAGGAACTCTCTGGTGTTTGCAGGGCTTGTTTTTCAGCAGATGCTGTTAACAAACATGTTGAATTTGTTAGAGAGTACAAACAGGATTTCGAACGTGATCTTGATCCAGAAAGCGCTGCTACATTCCCGGCCACTCTATCTGATCTCACTGAAAGACTTAAACACTGGAAAAACATTCTCCAAAGCAATGTCGAAGACCGGTTCCCAGCTGTATTAAAACTTGAGGAAGAAAGCCGTGTGTTGCGTGACTTCCATGTGGTTGAGGTTGAGGTTCCTGGACAGTACTTCACTGATCAAGTAAGTTAAAAACCCAACTTCTGCATTTCACCATTTCAATATTTGTTTACCCTTTTTTGTTTCCACTGCACTGCAGGAAGTTGCACCTGACCATACTGTGAAGCTAGACAGGGTAGGGGCTGATATCCCAATCGTGCGTAGGCATGGCAGCAGTTTCCGTCGTTTGACTCTTATAGGCTCAGATGGGTCCCAACGCCATTTTATTGTCCAGACATCTTTGACACCGAATGCTAGAAGTGATGAAAGAATATTACAGCTTTTCCGTGTGATGAATCGCATGTTCGATAAGCACAAAGAATCAAGACGCCGCCACATCAACATTCACACACCAATTATCATCCCTGTTTGGTCTCAGGTATAACATTCATAAAATGTTCTTGTGGTTCTTTCAAACTCTAAAGTCTAAACTGGCCACTCTACAGGTGAGGATGGTAGAAGATGACTTAACGTACAGTACCTTTCTGGAGGTCTATGAGAACCATTGTTCAAGAAACAATAAAGAGGCTGACTTACCCATTTCTTATTTTAAGGAGCAGTTAAACCAAGCAATCTCGGGCCAAATATCACCCGAAACTGTAGTGGATCTTCGTCTTCAAGCTTACAACCACATTACAAAAGATTACGTGTTTGACAGTATATTCTCCCAGTATATGTACAAAACACTGTTGAGTGGACATCATATGTGGGCTTTCAAGAAGCAGTTTGCCATACAGTTGGCACTTTCGAGTTTCACATCCTTCATGCTACAAATAGGCGGAAGATCCCCTAATAAAATACTGTTTGCTAAGAACACTGGGAAAATATTCCAAACAGATTTTCATCCAGCATATGATGCCAATGGTATGATTGAGTTTAACGAACCCGTGCCTTTTCGGTTGACTAGAAACTTGCAGGCGTTTTTCTCTCATTTTGGTGTGGAGGGCCTCATCGTGTCTTCCATGTGTGCAGCAGCACAATCTGTTGTGTCCCCAAAGGTGACTTGCTTTTTTTAAATTGTTACAGCCTATAAAGCACTGACATTTGGCGCTAATTTGGTCTTACATGATGTGATTGCAGCAAAGTCAACATCTATGGCATCATTTAGCTATGTTTTTCCGTGATGAACTTTTATCTTGGTCATGGAGAAGACCTCTTGGAATGCCATTGGCCCCGGTTGTTGGTGGAGGTAGTCTGAACCCGGTTGAGTTCAGACAAAAGATCACCACAAATGTGGAGCAAGTTATTGGCCGGATCAATGGGATCGCTCCTCAGTTCATATCAGAAGAGGTATGTTTGAATATGTCTGTGTTTATGTATGGACTCGTTCATTTCAGAACCAATAATATGTTGAGCAACTGCATAATGCAC
The DNA here is from genome assembly GCA_028751855.1 of Ambrosia trifida. Classification (NCBI taxonomy): domain Eukaryota; kingdom Viridiplantae; phylum Streptophyta; class Magnoliopsida; order Asterales; family Asteraceae; genus Ambrosia; species Ambrosia trifida. The sequence goes on along the minus strand of CM054123.1, from coordinate 97,505,627 downwards.
TTGTATATATTGCATTGGAAGATAATCAAAGTAGTGGGAGAGAGAGTTAGGTGGGTACATAACCATCATGTCACATTCAAAACACTATATACAAGTGTTTTGAACCATTTCGTTTTGTGATAGATCGTTCATAAACTTTAAAATCTATACCGATTACTTACACATGTGCAGGTTGGTTATACATAAAATGCCATCAAACCAATTGTTCCTTTTTTTTTTTAATTTTGTACCTTTTATGTTGTTTTTAATGTTATTTATCTGGTGGGATTGGATTTATAGGAGGAAAACTTGGTGGATCCGCCGCAGTCAGTGCAAAGAGGTGTAACGGAACTTGTCGAGGCAGCTCTTACTCCAAGAAACTTATGCATGATGGATCCTACGTGGCATCCATGGTTTTGAGTTTAGCAAGAAGGTTGGAGGCATACAGTTCGTAGATAATAAGGTTTATGATTATGATAAATAGTAAATTGTAATATTGATAGTATTAAGCATCCTAGTTTTAAGTTGTATATATGCAACTAAAAATGCTTGTTCTGTTTCGAGCTCATCTTGCTTGACTATACTATGTTTGTTAAATGTGATTATAAACTAAACGGAAAAACATAGCCTTTTGATGATGGGTAATTTTTTATTTAGGCCCATTTTATTATTGGCAGCCCTTTAAGCCCATGATTTGGCCAAATAAGGTTTGCCATTCGAAAACTGTATTTATAAAAGGTAAAATGAAACAAATAAATAAAGGGACAGTCCAAAACACCTATTTCTTACTTGTCATACCCCTTTTGAAAAATACATTAATTTTGAAATTGTCAAATTCAGCCCATATAAAATCTTTATCTATACTACTATATAGTGCATTCTAGATGGGCAACAATGTAATTTAACTTCATTATAGAAGGACATCATTGTAATTTACATCAAATCATTAATACATTATTTAATATAAACTTCTAACTAATTAATACTTTATTTAATAAACTTATAATTATAATTAAATGAACTAAATGTATTTTCTCAACAATAATTTTTATATTTATAAATAAAAAAATAAGGTAGAGATACATATATAATTAGAACAAAACAAAATTAAAGAAATTTATAAAAACAAAATAAGTAATAGTATTATGTTATTATATATAACTAAGGAGCAAATAAGTAGACTTAAAGTTATCTATTTTTAAAAAGCACTGTATTACTTATTAGGAACATTATATAAAAAATTACCCTTGCACGTAATATAATTTGAAGGTACGTGAGGAGATGAGTTCGATGCAATTATTACCAGTTATTCATATCGGTTCAAGTTCTCTATTCGTGCTTCCGAATAAATGAATTATTGAGACTAAATGGATATTGAAGTGTTTTTTAAGAAACTTATATTTCAACATCTTTGACAACAAAATAGAGAAAAAATGGCTCGAAAAGTGTCCATTACATTAAATTAGCCTAGAGATACCCCTTTTTTTTTTTTTCTCAAACCAGATTCGGTTTAAAACAAGTTTGGGTTCTTTTAAGTTCTTTGGCCAAATCGACACGAGCTAGAAACCACGATAGGCCAAAAATAAACCAAACCTCCTAAAACCGATTGGCGTTGGGGAAAACTAAAGATTTTTTTTTTATATTTACAATATTTTAGTTTTAGGTTTTTTTATTAGTGTTATTATTACTATTTCGTCTACATTTTCATTTAACTTTCATTCAAAATTGGTTTGTCCCGCTGCGTAGCGCGGGATCACTTCTAGTTTTTATTTATGTACATAACATAAATGATTGATTGTCAATAGTCGGCTTTGGTTGTCAATGGTCGTCGTTCCTGAAAGCAGTGGTGGAAAAGGCGGAAGCTCGGAGCGTTACCTCATCAACGGTGATTCCGCTGTAGAGCCTGAAGAACACGAAACAAAATCGAGATTGATTAATGAATAAATGTATAAATAACACAAGTACTTGATTGAGGACACAAACACCATTTTTTTCCGGGTTTTTTACATATTTCCCCTTCCTAAGTTGTCTTATTACATATTTACCCAACCCATAAAATCAATTACATATTTCCTCTTCTCTTATAAAATTACCCATTTACCCTTCCTTCTTCCTTTAATCTATTCCTAAAATCTATCCTTAATAAAACCCTGGATGATCAAACGGCACAAAGAAACGATCGCAACCTTCAACCCTGGTTTCCCTTCCCCTTTCTCCGATAACGATGGACCTGAACAGTCGGAAAAGTCGGAGCAGGTATTCTATCGAATTCTTATTTTTAGAACCGTTAATAAACGACAGTGGTGTTTTTTTTACATTGATTTCGTCATTGCCTATAATTTGTTTGTTTAATTGCTTCTGTTATGATTTTTTGGATTTATATTACGATGAACAAGTTTCTCATATTTGTTTTTATATTGCTACTATTTTGTTCCTATCTTGCTACTATTTTGTCGTTTGTTAAAAAAAATAATATTTTATCAACCCAAGAATGACCGCTGAGCAGCGTCATTCCGAATCGGTAACTTTTAGCTACAAAAGTCGAACTATCAAACTTAACTCCACATTTGAAAATGTGAAAGATTTTAGAAGAGCGTTAGCCTCTTATGCAATCATGAATGAATTTGCGTAACGAAAAGTGAACCCACACGGGTCACAGCAAGGTGTCTTGACTTAGAATGCAATTGGAGAATATATGCTTCTGTTATGCAAGACGGAATTTCATTCGAGGTAAGTGTATTAATATAACTTATATGTAATTTATTATTTTAATATTGTTAACAAGGTGTCTTGACTTAGAATGCAATTGGAGAATACATGCTTCTGTTATGCAAGACGGAATTTCATTCGAGGTAAGTGTATTAATATAACTTATATGTAATTTATTATTTTAATATTGTTAATAAACTATATGTTGTGCTAATATTGTTTGTAGGTTAAGACACTGGTGGAACCACATTCTTGTACTCGAAGCAACAAAGGTGCCAATAAGGTGGCAACACAAGGATGGGTAGCTAGTGTGGTTAGAGATAAGCTAAAATCCGATGGGGATGTCTCAGCTACAGAACTCCAAAAGTGGGTTAAGAAAAAATACAATGTGGATGTACCGTACATGAAAGTCTTTCGAGGTAAAGAAGAAGCTTATAGTGATCTGTACGGGAACTGGGAAGACTCATTCATAAAGACAAATGATCTCAAGGAGGAACTATTAAGGCGAAACCCGGGAAGCGTTGTTGAGGTTGACTTTGAGACTAAAGATAACAAGAAATTATTTTTACGCTTTTTTGTTTCACTGTTAGCTTGCTCAAAAGGATTTTTAGATGGTTGTCGTCCCTATATTTCTCTAGATGCATGCCATCTAAAAGGGAAGTTCAATGGGGTACTGGTCGCTGCCAATGGTGTTGACGGTAACAGTTCTTTTTTTCCTCTAGCTTATGGTGTACTTGAATCAGAAATCAAAAACTCATGGATATGGTTTCTTGAGTTACTTAGGAAAACAATCGGTACACCAAATGGGCTAGTTATATCATCAAACATGCAGAAAGGTCTAGACATTGCAATTACACAAATTTACCCTACTGTTGAGCATAGAGAGTGCATTAGGCACTATTTAGTAATTTCAAGAGACGTTTTCATGGTGACTTATTCACTAGAAATTTATGGCGAGCTGCTAGGACCTACAATGTAACTAAGCATGACAAATTATTAAATGAAATTGCTAGAGCAAATAAGGATGCACTTACTTATCTTAATGAGAATCACAATAAGATATGGAGTCGTTGTAGGTTTGGGGAAGCATCAAAGTGTGATTATTTTACTAATAATCTTTTGGAGGCATTTAATGCTTGGATAGGTGAGGTGCGTTACAAACCGGTACTTGACCTACTTGATTCCATTAGAGAGAAGATTATGGTCCGCCTAGACTACAAAAGGCGGATTTTAAAAAAATGGAAGGGTACCTTAGTACCAAAAACTAAAAGTTACATGGACAAAACCTCTAAGGTTAGTGTAATGTTTCTTTTTTTTAAATACATTTCAAATTAAAATTTGGGTGAGTTTTTTTAATAATTTTAATGTTGTGTGTAGAATTTGGGTGGATATGAAATTTGTAGAAGTGGTGAAAATCGAGCTGAAGTGAAATACATGGACAAGCGTTGGGAAGTGTCACTTGATGAGAGAAAATGTTCTTGTCGGGTTTGGCAGGTTAAAGGTGTTCCTTGTGTGCATGCGGCAGCTTTTATTATTTTCACGAGGGATGCTAACTGGGACAAATACGTTGATTCGTATTTTACAATTGAGAAGTTAAAATTAGCTTATGCTTTAGAAGTAATGGGTGCATATAGACGAGGAGAAGATATACCCACCAGCAATCAAACGTCCACCTGGAAGACCAAGAAAGAATAGAATTAGACCAGGTGACGAGCCTAAAAGGAGACAAAAATGTCTGCGTTGTGGTGAGTATGGGCATCGTCAAAAGACTTGCAAAAACTCGGCATATGAAGAATCTACTCAACATCAAGCCACAACAAGGGGACGAGGAAAGAGTACGAAACCCCCTCATTGCAAAAACTCGGCATATGAAGAATCTACTCAACATCAAGCCACAACAAGGGGACGAGGAAAGAGTACAAAACCCCCTCAAAGAAATTAGTCAAAGTTGAAGAATTCATGAATTACTGTTTTGGTATCGTGTTTGTAATTGCTTAAGATGATATATTTACATTTTTCAAAACTTTATGTTTTTGGAGCACTTGATTATGAACAAATGTTGGTTACATTTTTGAAATTTTGTGTTTTTTTGGAGTGGTTGATTATGAGATATTATGGTATTGTTTTGGAAGAGCAACAAGTGAAAGCATAAAAGAAATACTAGAAGAATTGGGGAAATATGTAATTAATAGTAATAGAAAGGGGAAATATGTAAATAGTCATTTAATAAGTTCATTAATGGTAAAATAGTAATTTAATAAGAGTAATTTAAATGAAAAGAATAAATATGTAATATATATGACTTAGGAAGGGGAAATATGTAATTGATTTTATGGGTTGGGTAAATATGTAATAAGGCAACTTAGGAAGGGGAAATATGTAAAAAAACCCTTTTTTTCCTTCCATAACAAAGATCCATTTCTTCTTACCAAAGTATCTAATGTTTTATCGTCCATTCATACAATAATGAAAAAAAGGATAATAATAAAGTTTTAATAAATACCTAATAGATTTGTCATATTCGGGTTTTTATAGCCTGAAATCAAGCAATTACATCGTCTACTGTAACTTTATCAAAGGTTAGCTTCGACACCCGATAAATCAAAGGGAAGGTACGATCTTTTCATGTATCCACCATTAGATGAGCAAGGTCAGATATTCCATTTAGTTTTGCAAATATATCATCTTCTCTTTTACACTATGTTCCGGAGTTTAATAATAGAAGGAAAGGAAGTGAAGTGGAAAGAAAGGTAAACAATTTTTTGTTCCAGAGTTTCATTAAAGGAAGGAGATGAAAAGAAGAGGGAAGAAAATTATCCCAAATAACCTTCCTTTGGAAGGAAGCGGAAGGAAGGGAAAGGAAAAAAATATAATTGGGGAAATATGTAATTAATAGTAATAGAAAGGGGAAATATGTAAATAGTCATTTAATAAGTTCATTAAGGGTAAAATAGTAATTTAATAAGAGTAATTTAAATGAAAAGGATAAATATGTAATATATATGACTTAGGAAGGGGAAATATGTAATTGATTTTATGGGTTGGGTAAATATGTAATAAGGCAACTTAGGAAGGGGACATATGTAAAAAAACCCTTTTTTTCCTTCCATAACAAAGATCCATTTCTTCTTACCAAAGTATCTAATGTTTAATCGTCCATTCATACAATAATGAAAAAAAGGGATAATAATAAAGTTTTAATAAATACCTAATAGATTTGTGATCTTCGGGTTTTTATAGTCTGAAATCAAGCAATTACATCGTCTACTGTAACTTTATCAAAGGTTTCTCTTTTGACCACACACACAAATAAAGCATTGTTCAAATACGCATCACCCATCAGATTGCATAAATCTTTCTTAATAAGCTTCAATTTAGAAGGGAAAAAAACATATATCAATGGTTGTGGTTGCCACTAGTAAAACCATGGCTAGCTTCGACACCCGATAAATCAAAGGGAAGGTACGATCTTTTCATGTATCCACCATTAGACGAGCAAGGTCAGATATTCCATTTAGTTTTGCAAATATATCATCTTCTCTTTTACACTATGTTCCGGAGTTTAATAATAGAAGGAAAGGAAGGGAAGTGGAAAGAAAGGGAAACAATTTTTTGTTCCAGAGTTTCATTAAAGGAAGGAGATGAAGAGAAGAGGGAAGAAAATTATCCCAAATAACCTTCCTTTGGAAGGAAGCGGAAGGAAGGGAAAGGAAAAAAATATAAAGTATATCATTTACCATTTTACCCTCTCATTTAACCTATAACAATATCATACAAGGGTATAATTGTAAAGTATATGTTTCTTTTCTCTTCCTTTCAACTCGGGAACACATAAAATCTTTAGTTTATTTTCTTTTCCTTTCAACTTAGGAACACGAATAAAATTATATATTTTCCTTTCTTTTCTCTCCTAATATCCCTTTCTCTTCTTTTTCTTTTATTTAGTAAACTTCGGAACACAGTGTTAGAGTCTGTTTGATATGGGTAATGGAATGGAATGGACGAGGTAATGAAACTGAATGAAATGCAACATTACAATTTCATGTGTTGTTTGGTTACCATGTGAGAACTGAATGAATTAATACTTTGTGTCGTCGGGTAGGGAAGAAAACACTAAGAAGTACAATTGGTGGTGTGTAGCAGTGGTGGTGGGTGGCAGTGATGGTAGGTGGTGATAGATGGCAGTGGTGGCGACAGTGATGGGGTTGTGGTAGGGGTGGCAGTGGTGGGTGGCGACGGTGGGTGGCAGAGAAAGTGACATCGGTGGGTGGTGACGGCAGGGACGGTGGCAATTGGCAGTGGGTGGCGGCTATAATGGTGGGTGGTGGCTTGTGGTGGTGTTAATGGATAGTGAAAGAGGGAATGGAACAAAAAAAAAATAGGGGGGTTGAAATGATTTTGAGAGAATGGAATACTTAGTATAATGGGCGATTCCATTCGACTGACCAAACAAACACCAATTTTTCCTTCGATCACAACGGTCCATTCCATCTTGTCTTTTATTTTTGCATACCAAACACTATCTTAAAGTACAATAAAATACCAAATTTGGTGGATGAAAATCTTGCAGATGGTCTCGATACAAGTTATGTTTATCCATGGTTATGATAAAGGACACCTGGTTCCTTACAATGTTTATGGTGAGTTTCAAGATAGTTTTATAATAAAGAGAAAAGATTAAAAGTTGGAACAGTCAAAACAACCAAACTGTTAAAAGATTAAAATAAAACACCAAAAGTTGCTTTTAGCGATTTTATGGTTTGAGAGGTAGTTAAGGGTAGAATTGAGATGATAGTGCAAGATTAGTGGATGTGAGCCTGAGAGGGTAATGCCCCTTCCCTCTATTTTACACTCATTTTGGTGTTACATCTTATCCATTAAATTAAAAGATATTCTTAAAAATTTTATATAGTATAGATGAGAATATGTTATGCATCGTTATATGTAACTCTTTTTTTTAACGATAAACGACTTTATATATAAATATAAAGGCCCATCAAGACGGTGTTGGGAAAACAGCAAACCGCATACATGACTACAGGACCATTACAAAATATTTATAAAATCAAAATTCACCCATTTCTCCCAAGTCGGATCACTCAACTTCGACCGGTTGGTCAACTCGGAGACTTTGTATATATCCAAACCAAGAAAGTTCAACAAATATTCATCAAGTAGACCTATCCATTCATAATGCTAGATATCTATTTATGTATTTCAATAATTGTATTGGATATCTATTTGTGGATTTCATTAATTGTGACTGGACTCTCATAAATATACGTATATGTGGGGCGGATCTAGAGTGTAAGCAGGGGTAACGTCAGTTACCCCTCAACTTTTTTGGCGTAGTGTCTTTTTAATTTTTTTTACGTGTTTGTATTACGTCTAAGGGTGAAACTGACTTTAGAGTTTCTCCCAATCGACACTAAATTCTTCATGGGTGGAGTTGGTGGATGGTCTTGTGGTGGTGGTGGTTATTGTGGTGCTTTTTTTTATCTTGTTTGTTTAGTTTTTAATGAAATGGATGTAAAAAACAACTATCTTGATCTAATGAAATGGTTAATCTAGTTTTCTTGTCTATAATTGTTTATGAAAGGGTGAACAAATTTGCTTTTAAAAAAATTCACACAAAAAATATTAAAATGCAAGTATATTTCTAATAAAACGCAAGTTCAATTAAAAAATAAGAGAAATATTAAACTGTAACACCCCAAAATTTAAAATAATACTAGTAGGGGGTAGTGGGTAAACATGTACATAAATAAATAGACTAAATTGTTAATGTTGAATGAATAAAGGGCTAATTAGCTAAGTAACTCAAGTTATAACCTAAAATGACTAGAAACCAAAGGGGATGGGCTGAATTGAAATAATATTATATCTAAGGGTTGGAAGGGGGAAGAATGAAACAAAAACAAACTCCTAGGAAAAGGAGTATACGATTTTGGAGAAGAAGAAAAACCACCCCAACCTAAAAACCCACAAATCAGCCCCAAATCCAAGCAATAATCAATTGTTGAACTTGCATGTGAAGTGAATTCGAGTCCTTAGGTCATTATAAGCACAAGGTGAGTTGTAGAATGCATTTTTATGGTTGTTTTATGTTGATGAAATTCTTGGATAATGGTAGTAATGTATGATTGTTGGTAATCTAGCTTTGAAATTTAAAGTAGTATGTTTAATTGTGAAAATCTATTAAAACGCATGTATAATTTCAGTTGATTAGTGGTAAATTGTATGATAATGTGGGTATGTAAAAGTGGGTTTTAGGAAGGGAGACCATGTTTGACTTTCTACAGGTCAAACAAGATTTTAGCTTAGTAAAGATGAAATTTATGTGGTGATTTTGCTAGTTGTAAGATAAGTGTAGATGCATATTGTTGATGGGAAGGTTATGTGACCATAATTAGGTGTATGAACTTAAATTAAAGATAATGCACACCAAGTGTATGCTGAAATATCTAAATGAAAGAGTGCAAAAGCATCTTGGCTAATGTGGTGTGAATTAATGTAAAATGATGGTGTATATGTAAAGTTATCATTATGATATGGCTAGGTGTGTATAAAAGAGAAGATGAGTTCATGAGTTCTAAACTATGAGTTCATCAAGTGTAGGTATTAAGACGGAAGGATCAAGTAAACAAGGAGGCACGACTCGCAAGACAAAGGTAAGTTGGTTTGACTTAAATCAACTATTGCTATGTGTATATTATTGTGTCCTAATTGTTGGGTCAATAGTTGGAGAGATGTAGAATGGTTGGAAAGAACTTATTGGGTCAATAGTTGAAAATATATAGAATGGTTGGAAAGGCCCTAGTGGGTCAATGGGTTGGAAATGAGGGGAAAAGTTGAAAAGGCCTTAACGGGTCAAAGAGGATGGAAAGACCTTAACGGGTTACATGGTGGAATAAGGTAGAATAAGTGGAAAGACCTCAACGGGTCAAAAAGGATAGGAAGACCTAAACGGGTCATACGGTTGGAACCTTGTAGAATAGGTAGAAAGACCTTAATGTGTCAAGGTTGAAAAGACCTTAATGGGTCAAGGTTGAAAAGGCCTTAATGGGTCAAACGGGTGAAAGTATGTAGTAGAATACCTTATGGAAAGTGATGGGGATAGTTGCTTCTCTTTTGAAATGTATGGTCAACTAACTTGTTGGTTGTGTTGTGTAATAGGTAAGGCACATGCTTGAGGATCAAGTCGCGGATCGGATTTGGAAGTGCACACGTGTTTGGGTGGGTCTAAGTGTCATGGTTAAAGACTTGGGATCTATTTTGTTAGCAATGTTTTGATAACTTATAAATGCCTTGGGTTAGCGTTTTGTTTCATGTTAGGATAGATCCCCATGACAACTTCTCAAACTATGCTTTGAATCTTGAACTAGTTGTAAATATTAATGGTTGGTATGTAAGTATTTGGATGTGTATGTATTTACAAAAAAAAAATTCCGGTCCTTACATAAACGCCGTAAAATATCAGTTGTATACAAATAATAAGAAACACAAGAATAATTCTAATCAAACGCAAGTTCAATTAGCATACAAGATCAATGCAAATAACAATAAAAGATCATCACTGTGATAAAAACAAACACAACTATAATTCTAATCAGATGCAAGTTCAATTAAAAATAAGAAAAATGTTAAACGCAACAAAATATAAGTTGTATACAAATAATAAGAAACGCAAGTACAATTCTAATTAAACGCAAGTTCAATTAACATATAAGATCAATGCAAGTTGAAATAACAAATAAAAGATCATCACTGTCATAAAAACAAACGCAAGTATCATTCATAGTAAAAATGTTAAACGCAAATATTATGAAAAAAAAAAACAAAATAACAAAACAGCTTTTAACAAACAATATTCATAATCGCAAGTATGATTCTAATCCAATCCATCATAATTTTCTCTTGTTCATACAGTATGATTCTAATCCTTGAACCCTTCAATAATCTTCAAAATTTCTTTCACCTCAAACGATTTTGAATTCTGAAAAACAGAGGACAATTAACACATTTGGTGGAGAAAAAAATGATCCAACTCACTACAAAAACTGATGATTCGATTAAATGTCAATAACATATAAAAACGCAAAAAATAAATGAAAACAAAAATACCAGACATATTTACGGATACAAATGACGTGATTCAAAATAGCTGCGAAAAACACAAACCATTGATAGATCGATTAAATGAACTGTGAAATGATTTATAATTTAATTTGAAATTTTAACTCAGTATTAGGTTTAGTTTTTAGTAATTTTGAATTTGAAATATGAATAAAACGAATGGAACGTGATTACAGGGATGGCGCAAATGTCTATTCTACCCCTTGACTGAAAAATTAAATACAAGGTTCTCAAAATAACTGTCATCCACGTGTATGGCTATTGTTCCTTTTTACACTTTGTAGGTTAAGGTCCTTTGTATAGCATACTTTCTCTTAATTTACATGTGCAAATTTTACAAATAATTGAGAAAACTAATCAATCGATTTCTAGATCTTCACCTTTATCTGCATATGGTTTTTTCGCTTAAGAATTTAAACATGCAACTAGTAGCACTATAATAGTGGGTGTTTGTGACAAGTTTCTTCTTTAATTGAAAAGACGAACAATATAAATGTAATAATTCTATAGGGATAGGATCAAATGAAAACGCAAGTAAGTTGTGAGAACTAGAGAACCCTTATGGACCATTGATCTTGGTGATCTAGTGGTTGAGATTAAAGGATGGACTTTTTTGTCTTGACATGGTTAATAAGTATTTTTTTTAATACAATAAAGTACATTAAAGGGTATTATGGTAAAAAAAATCATGGGAGAGAAAAAATTAATATAATATCATGTTAATTTTTTATTCCATTATTAAAATATTCATTTTTTAACTTTATTTTATTTTTTTTAATTAAATTACTTTAAAAAAACAAATTATACATTTTGTCATACACAAAACTTTTAAAAAATATTCATTTTTTTAAACTTTATTTCATTTAATTTTTTATTTTCATTATTAAAAAAATTAATTTTTTAAACTTTATTTTATTTTTTAATTAGTTTACTTTTTTTAAACTTTCATAACTTTTGTATGATTTACACTGGTGTAATTATTTACACCAGTGTAAATCTGGATACGCAAATTTTTACAAAATTACGCTGGTGTAAAAAACCAAACAAACATATGATGAGGATGATTTACACTGGTGTAATTATTTACACCACACTAGTGTAAAAAACCAAACTATAAAGATGATGGTGTGTTTTCTTACATCAAACTTCTATACATTTAGATTTACACTGGTGTAATTGGTGTTTTACACCAGTGTTTTCTTACATCAAACATCTACACATTCATATTTTACACTGGTGTTTTACATCATCCTCTTCACAGCATCACCTCCTGACAAAACCCAAAATTTCAACATAAAAATCCTATATTTTTCACAAATAATATCATAATAATAATAATAACAATAATAATAATAATAATAATAACAATAAAAATAACAATAATAATAATAATAACAATAAAAATAACAATAATAATAATAACAGAAATACTAATAATAATAATAACAGAAAAAAAAATAATACCAAACAATAATAATAATAATAATACATGTTCTTCATCAAAACCACTGTTCGAAAACCACCGTCTGGACCACCATCTGTTGATTCACCACCACCGTCGAAATCCGTCTTCAATCCCCCTTCGTCAAACCCCGTCTTCAACCCCCCCTTCGCCGGACCACCATTGACCACCACCTCCCCACCGTCACCATCATCAGATCCACCCCCCTGCGTCGAACCATCAACCACCACCAAACCTAGCTCGTCATCATCAAACCACGCCCCCGTCGAAACCCGTCAACCACCCATTCGAACTACCCCAAACAACCACCCCCTGAAACCACCCAACCACCCATTCGAACCACCCCTCAACCACCACCATACCCTCTATCAAACCACCGCCCCTCCGTCAAACCCACCATCATCAGCCCTCTATTCGAACCACCTCACCCTCCATTAGAACCACCCTAACCAGATCTGTGTGTTTTTTATATATAGAGAGAGAGAGAGCCGGTGTGTTGAGAGAGGGGGGTGAGAGATTATTATTATTTAAAAGGTAACTTGGGTGGGGGTGGGGTGTTGTTATTACTAAAATGCCCATAATATTGTCTACAAAAAGACTTTTATACCCCTAACTAAAAAAATACAAAAAATTATAAAAGTGTTGATGTGTCACTTGGTGAATGGTTCAGATGGGTGTTAGTTTATAATCTTTATCTTTATTATTACTTTACTATATGATAAATAAATATTATATGAGTATCTAAATTATCTTTTATAAGAAATAATATTATTAAATCATAATTTCATGTTTATCTCTTATTTATTTAATATTTATTCTCTTAACTAATTCTTTTTATATTTCCATTTATTAAAAACCATTTAATATTTATTAATCCAACCTGATGTATATTAAATTTCATAACCTAATAATAAATAATAAAACATAAAAAGTTATAACATGTGTAATACACATAGTTTCTAATGACTTTTTTACACTAAATGAAACTGTAAATGAAAGTTATGTTTACGTCTAGATTAGAATAGGTCAAAATTAGTCATTTAAAAAAAACTACACATTCAAGACCACCGCATCAATCACGCCCCACAATGGTTGCTTCTACCTTGCTCCTCCTCTAAATGTACATTCTCTTTTAATTTACATTTTCATTCTTATTCACATGATTAAAATTGTTGATTTCTCATATTATAGTACATTAAGTTCTATGCTACATCATAACACATATTTTTTCACTTCATATGATTTGTTTATCTTGGGAAGTTTTTGGGATATAACTAATATATCATAAAGCGATTGGGGTGGGGGACACATGTCACTTGAGGAGGCCATCCACACCTTTGAATTTCCACAAAAAAAAAATTAGGTTATAAATAACCCAATCAACCCAATATTTATTAATTTATAATCTTTATCTTTATTATTACATTATTATGTAATAAATAAAAATCTTATGATAATCTCAATCTCTTTCATATAAACTAACATTATTAAATCATAATTTCATGTTTATCTCTTATTTATTTAATATTTATTTTCTTAACTAATTCTTTTTATATTTTCGCTTATTAAAAACTATTTAATATTTTATTGATTCAACTCATGTAATATTAAAATTTTCAACTTACTAATAAATAAAAAAAACGTTATAACTCGTGTAATACATAAGTTTCTAATGAGTTCTTTACACTAAATGAACCTGTAAATGAAAATTTTATTTTCATCCTGAGCATAATAGGTCAAAACCAGTTGTTTCTAACAAAGCTACACCTTCAACAACACTGCCTCAGTCACGCTTTGCAATGATTGCTTTTTCCACTGCTCCTCATCCAAACGTACATTCTTTCTTTAATATACATTTTCATTCTTGTTCACATGATTAAAATTGTTGTTTTCTCATATTTGTAACATCCTAATTTTCATCATTTTAAAAAAAAATGAATAGTGTACAATCCATATTCTTATAGAATGAGGCGATTAATGAAAAGCGGCGCGGGAGTTCTTATTTAATTGCTTGACAAAACCAAGTGTTATCGTTTTGAAATAAACTTCAAGATAAAAGCATGATAAGGGTATACGGGCCCGGTTGTCATGGTTTAAAGTGTGTTTTAATAACCTTGGAGTAAGTTGCCATCTAATAAAAATCAAGAGGATCATTGGGGTTGGTGGTCCAGTGATAAGGCAAAGCTTTTAATACACTAAAATTGTGAGGTCTTGAGTTCAAGTCTCACAAGGAGCAAGAAATTCGCCTTTCAAAAAAAAAAATCAAGAGGGCCTTAACGGCAAGTTCGTGGGTTATAAAGCACAACACAACAAAACCCTAACACACTTTAGGTCTAGGATTTGTGACGGCCGAGTTGAACGAAGAGGACACGGTGGAGGTGGTGGTTTGAGGTGATTCATTACTCGTCTGAATTCAAATCATGAATCAGGTAATCCCCGTTTATATTTCCATTTTGTACGTGTTTCATTTTTTCTGTTTTCGCATAAGATCGGTGCTGGGGTGGTTCTTGATATTTGCTGTGGTGATTTGGTTATAATTATAAGGATGGCAGAGCTCTTCGGTGGGGATGGTGGTGGCGCGGAACGACGACGGTGGTAGCGGCGTTGGGTGACATCGACGTGGTGAGACGGTGACAGTAGGGAGACGATGTTCGGTAGTTATGTACGACGGTCATGCCGATGCGGGTATTGTTTGACGTTGATGTATGGCGTATCGTGATGATGATGGCGCTAGTGGTGTTGTGATGTAGCATGTGTGTTGATTGAAAGTTTGGAGTGTCGCATGAAATTGAAGATGTGTGGTTGTTTACACAAGAAAAAAAAATGGATATATCATGTATGTATGGGATGACAGGTTAGCGTGGAATGAAGATGATAAATCATATTGGTTTCAAATGTTGATGGTGTGGAGTTGTGATCAAGTGAATGGTTTACTTGCATGGGATGATGGTGATCTACGTGACTTAGGAGTGTACCTATATATGAAAGTAACCTAACAAACTAGATTTTTGAGGCGCTAAACTACCATTGACCAGGCTCTTGACGCCATCTTAGGTTTTGCGCCTTCTCTATCTTCTCTAGCTTGTTGATAACAGAAGCATCTACGTTAAGGTGAGTTCTTGCGCCCACTCTTTTAGTTATCATTTTTCTAAATGTTTATGGGCTGGCGTGCATGCTAAACTAGCAAGATTATTTTTCTAAAGTCACAAAATAGTTTTTTTATGAAGTTATAAAAATATTTTGTGTACGAATGAAATTCATATTAACTCATACATATTATTTTGACATGAAACGTAAGTAGGCGGTATGCGCCTAATGTTTTATCATATGGTTTTAGTTATATTTGTTATTAGAAGTGGGATAGACCTGCTCTACTTTATGGTATAGTTTTTGTCATGGTTCTCATAGTTTATGGCTTATGTGTTATTAGAAGTGGGATACGCCTACTCTGATTTATGGTATTAGTATGGTGTCATGGTTGTTACATGGTTTATGTTATATGGGTTATTATAAACTGAGCTATGACAGAAGTGGGAGATGCCTGCTTGGTCTCTAGACTTGGTTTTGTGTTGATAAGCGGAATACGTTTATTATAGTGGGAAATTGAAGTCTTGGTTAAATAGGCGGATTGCGCTTATCCTAGACTTTAAATATTGCTTAGGGAACAATTAGACGGATTGCGCGTATTGTTGACTCTAAGGTTATAGTATTTTGTTATCGTTTATTTTAACAACTTACTTATTATTGAAAACTTATAAAACTTGAACTCACTCAGCGTAGCTGACTTTTGCATACACGTTAGATTGATTTCAGGTTGTGGATGAATAAAGGGCGCCTTGGCATGCAATGGAGCTACTTAGTTGCGGTTGACATTTCAATTAAGAAGACGTCTATGAGATTACTCGAACATTATTTACATATTTTTTTAGCTTTTAGTTGATTATTAAATATTCTTTTGACCCGTCTTGGGAAAACCATGTTTGGAAATTTAATAATTTCTTTTAACATTCCGCTGCGTATTCTCTGAAATAAAATAAGATTTCTTTTGAATTGTTAACATGGTTTTAGTCTTCGAATGCCAACTGTTTAACCTGTCGGTTTTGAGGGTCTTACAATATTATAGTACATTAATTTTTATGGTACATCGTAACACACATTTTATCACTTCATATTAGATTTTATATCCCGGGAAGTTCCTGAGATATAACATAGTAGAATATAAAACAAAACCAAAATTTTACCTAGCATAAATGTGGTGCATTTAAGACGTTTGGTTTTGTATTTTGATTATAAATTTATTGACATTGAAATAAGGGAGGGAGGTGCGCAACACTGAACTATCATGATTTCTACTAATTCTGCACTGTCCCATCATTTCACTTCACTGATTCACTATATTGAAACACACTTTTGAAGGCATCACTACCATTAACCACTGCACCAACATGTTTATTTAAAAAAAAATCTTTTAATAATGAGTTTAATTAAAAACAACATTCTATTAAATAAAATAAAAGTACATTAACTTAAACTAAAGAAAATATAAGAAACATAAATTAAAAACAAAACTTACAAAAAAAAATTACTCATCGTCATCTTCGTTTTCCTCCCAAAAGCGATCCCAACCATATTTGGCAGTGATTTCATTTTTTTCGTTTCAAAACCAATTTAAATCGTAGACTAGGCCATGGAGTGTCCGGGTGATCATAGTCGACGTAGCAGACCTACGTTGCGCCTAGGAGTTGGAACGGCAGACACGCGGGGTTCCCGGGCAATGGTATTTGTCATATCAAGCGTTAAAATTCCAGCGTGTGATACGTCTATGTTTTGCATTCAAAATCAACGTTGGATACCACTAGTCAAAGTTGAGCAAAGTTTGTGTTGCTAAAGACTGATTGAAGATCAAGATGTCGTGTTCATCCAAGCCTTTTCCTTTGAGGTGCTAGTGTGGTTTTGAATACATGTTCAAGTCGTAGTCATACTGTCTTTGCCTCTATAATTCGTGTTGTTCCTCCAAAAGTGCTAAAGTTTTTTCGCCTTGTTGAGGTTCTATTTCCATCAACTTGCTCAACTTATCTTCTTTCATCGCCTAGTATGACCTAAATTCGTCAACCAAGGAGTTATTTGAAGTCTCGATGGCGGCTTTCTTATTATTTTTTTTGTTTTGGTCTTGTTAGTTGGGTATCTTCATTGAGATCCGACATCCTACTAGTGGGGGTGGAGTCGTCCGATGTACTATACGCATGATAATTACCGGCTCCCGATGACTTACGTCTCTTATCAGAATGATTATCAGATGGTTCTTCACCAATCAGTTCTTGTATTTTCCATTTGTAGTGATCTTTTACATTCTTCCATGATCTTTTCATCGCAAGCCTATACCCTTCCCCCGCACTCGAAACCGCCTTTCAACCCAATCCTCTACCCTTACTACTTGAACCTACTCCTTTTGATTTAGAGGATCATCTTCCTCCCTTTGCGACACCCTTTATTTTTCTTGGATCCATTTGATTAGGGTTGAAAGTGTTTGATTTGGTTGTGGTTGAAAGTGTTTGAGATTAGAGTGTTTGAAATTATTCAATATTATATATATATATATATATATATTAAATAAAAAAGGGTTTTTTAAATTAACCAATATTTCAAACGATCAAATGAACAAATGAACGTTAATATTAAAAGCCCCGTAAAGAGTCATTAGCTGCAAATACTCTACGGCTCCACTACCCCTGCCAATGATGATGGTATTATCGTGAGGATAGTGAGATACCCGCCGGGTCGGCTCAACGTTTTAAGAGGCCTAAAGCAAACTAAAACGTTGAGGCCTTTTTCAAAAAGACAAAAACTTTTGATATAGACCCTCCAACTTTCTCAAACTTGAGACCGCAAATAATAAACTAAAAACTTTTATAGTCAATGGAGTTAAAAAAAATCAAAAAGTTACATGTCGTGCGTGTATAAAAAAGTTGAGATCAAATTTATTTTTATTGGTTAATTTGATGCATAAATAATATATTTTTGTTAGAAAAGTGTTATCTACTATATATGTATATATATATTTTTTTCTTAATGGGGCCCTATTTTGAGGAGGCCCCAAGCCCTAGCTTGGGTTAGCAACAGTGCAACACTGTCAAGTCGGTCCTGGATACCCTTGTCTTATACGGGTAGCGCCCCGTTCCCATAATATAAATGTGATGGCTGTAGAAAAAATAAATGATGCTAGTTGTACGCTATGAAAACTACAACCACCAAATGTGGAGCCTTCTCAATTATTTGGTCTTATGCAAGTGAGGAATAAGTATTCTATTTACTTTTATTTGGCTTTTATGATGAAAAATGTGGCTAAGAATGACGTAGAGTCAGAGAAATAAAGAAGATAAGAAAAGGTAAAAAATGGTTTCAATCTTCATTGAGAAACATGTGATGATATTTAGTATCTTGGGGTTTCACTGCCATCAAGAATATTTTAGTTTGGGTGGCTAAATTAGGATAAACATTATTACTAGTTTAACACAACACAAAGTAAACGCCTATACGAGAGTATCTTTATTTTTGAACTTAGTAGTTCTAGAGGTGAAACCCCTAGTAATCAACAAACTCAACACACACTAACAATATCTTGTTAGTATTTGTTTGTTAAAAAAATAACTAGTGTGTACCCCCGTGTTGCGGGGGCGGGGTTTGTAAAACCGTGGTACTCCTAAGATCCTACTAATATTTTTAAATCATGAATATTTGACAAA
Source organism: Ambrosia trifida (assembly GCA_028751855.1). Taxonomy (NCBI): domain Eukaryota; kingdom Viridiplantae; phylum Streptophyta; class Magnoliopsida; order Asterales; family Asteraceae; genus Ambrosia; species Ambrosia trifida. Next base: position 97,486,598 of record CM054123.1, on the reverse strand, counting down.
CTTTATCAACTTTGATAACATCCCTCATCTCAATTCTCACCACAACTTACCACCATTTTCTCAACATCAAAAACTGGATGTGGAAAACACTTCTACCATCAAGCGATGTTGTGACCTATTATGAAATCATATATATTTATTAATAAATATGTGTTTGTAAAAAAAAAAAAAAAAAAAAAAAAAAAAAAAAAAAAAAAAAAACCCTCATGTTTCAAACCTAAGACCTCAAACCACACAAATGCACCACAAACCACTCCACCACCAAGCCATTTTGTTAATTATTATGGAATCATATGTATTTATAAATAAATAAGTGTTCGAAAAAAAATCCCATGTTTGAAACGGGTTTTGAACCTAAGACCTCAAAGCACACACATGGACCACAAACCACTCCACCACTAACCCATTTTGTTAATTATTATTGAATCATATGTATTTATATATAAATAAGTGTTGAAAAAAAAAATTCATGTTCCAGGTTTTGAACCTTAAGACCTCCATCCACACAAATCCAATACAAACCACTCCACCACCAAGTTTTTTTACAAATAAATATTGAATCATATCTATTTATAATAAATAAATAAGTGTTGAAAAAAAAGGAAAAGAAATAGGAAAAGGACAAATGCAATTAATAGGTTTACTATTCAATTTGTTGTGTGTTTAATATATTTATAATGTGTTTACGAACAGTTCATAAACACTTACTGAACGGAAGTTTTTGTTCATGTTTGTTCATTAAAGAAAGGAGCATGTTCACGAACACAAACGAAATAAGAGAAGGCGGGGGAGGCTAAAGGTAGATGGCGAGGGAACAATGATGGAACTTGAAGCTCTAATCATGGAACAGAGGTCGTTCGTATTCATTGATGTAAATAATGAAAAGGAAAGAGGAATTGAAGGGATCAATATGGTCCAAAATCCTTGCGCGGATGGGGTTAACGCATATCCTAAAAGCCCTAAAGAAGCAACTAACGAGTACATAACTGTGCGCAGCCAGCATCATGCGTGCCACGAAAGTTCCCTAGCGCATGATTGCAGATGTGCACCAGGAACTACTAACGTCGGTTCTGAGGAAACTCCTAAGTCAAGACGCTCATTCTTACTTATGCGCATGACCAGGGTGATAAATAGTACAAAATGACGATGGTGTACGGACCAATAAGAGCCAAGGGATGTGTAGCAATAATAAGGCACACGTCTGACCAATCAGCATGCTCTAGCAAAAAAATTACGTCTTAATAACGTGTGGCCAATCAGAGCATGCCAACACTGGTGACAGGTAGCATACCACGATCATGCTATACACAGAAGGGACAACAAGTATAGTGCCAACGTTGCTCAACCAATCAAATTGCAAGAAGTCACGTTATCAGCAACCTCCGCTAATGGTCAGTGTCATATGAGAAAATAGTATAAGGTGTAACATTTGCATGTTTCCTAAACTTTAACGTATTTGCATTTTTAGTCCTTGTACGTTTAGCATTTTGAATTCTAATAAAGCGACAAACTTCGTTGATCGGTATATTCTTGTTTGGGTTGTATGTCGTTATTAATCATAAACGTATCGTAACTTAAACATATTATGCTTGGGCGTTTGAGTGAATTTCATCATTTTAAATTCTAATATTATTTTATACATTTTTGTGAAAAGATTATAACTTAAACGCGTATGATAAACTCGTCAGAAAAGTTTGGAGAAACGTTAAAGTTTAAGCGGGAAGTTTTTATAATATAAAGAAAAAAAATGTTTAACTATTAGAGTTTATTTTTAAACATTTTTTTAGAAAATTCCTGGTTTGTAAAAAAAAACTGCAAAAAAAAAAAAAAAAAAAAAAAAAAACGTTTTTCCGGCGGGTTTTCCGGCCGGAATTCCGGCGAGGGGTTTTCAACGATTTTTAATGCGTTTTAAGTCTAGAAATTGATACCTATACGTTTCTCCACTTCATATGCACAAATTTGAATGATAAAAACGACCATAAACGCGTTATTACTCAAGTTTTAATTCGGGTTTTATGGTGTAACGACCGGAATATTTAAACGTCTTAAAACACTACTTTTACTCGACCACTATATAATTCGTTTATGCCATTAGTTTTCTGCACTCATTCACGTTCCAAACTCACTAAAAAAACGTAGCAAACCGTGTCCAGAAGCTCTCTAATCGTGATTTTTCGTTCGGTTCTTGAAGCTTACTTTTCAACACTTAAACGAGTTTGTAAGTCCAATTTCTTGATGCTGTTTTGTTTATTATTCATTCTTCTTTAAAAGCCCTCTATAATCGGGCTCCATTGTTGATGAATTAAAGGTTATAAAAATCTAGGGTTAGGGTTTGTATTTGGGGAAGAAGATGAAGTGTTTATATTATATAAATATTTTTTTATTCAAACAATTAACAAAATGAACTTGTAGTATAGTGGTGGTAGGGTTGTTGAACAAAACTGAAGGACCAGGTTCTATTCTCAGCCCAGACACATCTGTTTTTTTTTTATTTCGTTTTTTATTTATATTATATGTGTAAACCTTTAAAAATCCATAATAAATTCATTTTTGCTCCAAAAATCATGAAACTTTAGGTGTAGTATCTTGACACCTCATAGAAAATTTTCATATTTTTAGTTTGGGGAAAATATCTTATTTTAATAATTTTATTAATTTAAATTTTCTTAATCATATTTAATTGATTAAAAATTCATTTTTAATGATTTTGATCCCAAAATTTCTGGAAAATTGTTTCTAAGTATGATAAACTGATATAAAATTTATTTTCTAGAAAATAGTTGTTTTTGGTATTTTTATCATTTTTAATCATTAAAATATGATTTAAATTCATTAAATCTGTTTTAAATAAAATAAATTGAGAAAAATTATGAAAAATTATTTTCACTCTTTTACATCAGAAAATAATCATTTTTCACAAAAATATTATTTTTGGAGCACATCATATATTTTTAGCTTATTTATATTTAATTAGTCATAACTAATTATTTAATTAAATATAAATATGAATATAAATTATAAAATCTGTTTTATGAATTTTCTTTATATAAAATAGAAATATTTCTAAGTGTGGAAAACTTAAATGTGTATGTTTTATTTATTTGTATACATTTATGTAATTAAATACAATTATTGTAATTATATAAATTAGTTATGTTATTTAACTAAATCTTTGAATAAAATTACTTAGAATATTCTATTAAAAAATATGCAAATAGTAAAAATTATTTTCTTGGTCGTATGATTGATCTTAAAGTATAATATACTCTTTGAATTCGAAATACTTATTAAAGTCGAATTGTCATAAAACGTCATCTTCCCTACATAAGACTAGCAAACCCTAATGCCTTAGATTCTAGATGTCTTAGACTTTTAAGTCACTTTCCTCATTAGCATTCTTATACGTATAGGTTGAGTTCTTCGGAATTCCCATTTTTTATTTTGTGACGAGCTTTATTGGATTCATTCGCTTAGCAAAAAATGTGAGTATACTTGTCCCCTTTTTCGTTTTCATGCACTTTTGGGGTGAAACATGTACACCTATGAAACTTACACTTAGACATATTCATAAACGTTTTACATACAATTCATACACGTGTTATGCTTTGAATTCTTGTGCTTTATGCTTAAACATAAACGTAGTATACTTGCAATCATTACGAAATCATTAACTCCGTACAAGCCAACTTTAACAATGGATAGCGCTATTTGGATTGACAACCCGTCTAGTGGAAAGTACCTATGTGTGTGGGAAGTCCTAGGTCATTGTTGATGCTTTAATCTTTGTCACATAAGAGGTTTGATTTTGACCCGCGTTGTGTACTTACGTGTTTTCCATAGTTGCCTTGAATGACTCATGACACTTGAATTGTAAACATTTTTATAGTTATATATATGTACACAAAACTAAGTGTACTCACCAGCATTATTGTTGACGTTGTATTTTGTACATGTTTCAGGAGACGCTTGATGATTTCACATAGGCATTGGGACTTAGTTGAATAAAACAAACTTAATTTCATGAATTGTTTTGGGATTTGATGCATTTTTCTTATTTGGTTGTTGACATTTGAATTTGAATTTAATAATATTTGCACTTTAGTATCATGAGCTTGTGAACAATCGTCACTACGTGACACCTCGATGTTTCCGCCATCGGTTGGGGTGTTACATAAAGGAAAATGACAATCGGCCAATCAGAGGCCTCAGACATGTGGCCACTCCTGTGGTGCCACCTGTCCGCACTTCGCAGCGTCACCAACAGAACCTCGCCATGTGGAGAGGGTCAAGTTGGTATCTCGTTCCTCTTTCTTATTGTTTAATATTATTATTTATCTTATACTAATATTGGGCTAGGGTAGGTATCCTCTAACTGGGCTCAGGCCCACTTCAGGTTAGGAGTTGATGATGGCGACCCATGTGAGTCCTATTTAAGGAGAAATTCTTCTCCTTAAATAGACACTTTGGAATTATCTTCAATGCACATGATCAGTGCGCAACCACCATTTTTGTGTCTATAAACAAGAAAAAATTCTTAGCGGTCACCTCCATACTCCTGACTTTCTTTTCAGGCAACCTCAGACATAATGAAGGATAAGCCCTGTGGAATTATCAATCTAATCATCTTTAACCGGAGATTAGACTAGCGTTTCTTCAATACACACACACACACACACTTATATAGGATGGAGTTCCTGTACAAATGATATTTTTCGTGCAAAGTGTGAGAAGTCTATATAGGCATTGTGTTTTAAATTTTAGGTATGATGTTTTATATTCTTTTGGCATAGTATTATATAGACAAATACAAAACTTAACAATTTAAAACACTTAATGTATTCTCGACATGCAATCTAAAACACCGTACAAAGAAAGTAATCAGTGTGTTTTAATTTTCATGTCTAGAATACATTTGATTGTTTTTAAATTGTTATATTTCGTGTTTTTCTATATAATACAATGCAAAAGAAATCGAAAAGATCATAGCCAAAATTTAAAACAAAATGACTACATAGACTTCTCAAACTTTGCACGAAAAATTTCCTTTGTATTGGCCGGAACCTGTACCTGTCTAGAATGGTTCTCCTAGTTCTCAATTATCCTATGGTTCTATCAGGTTCCTACCCTATATATATGGTAGGGTTCAAATTGGAACCAACCCTTAAGTAGTAACTATAGGAACCAATCTGAGCCATCCATCTTCAATGGCATGATTGTAAATAAGTAAAACTTTAATTAATTGTTATTTTAATAAAGGGGTATTAATGTCTTTTGTTCAAATCATTTATTAGGTAATTAATAAGAAACTTATGTATATTTGGAAACAACAAATTAGTGTTTATGGTATACCCAAACGTATTTATTATATATACTATTAAAATTATATCTCGGTATATATACAACATGTACATTGGTGTATATTCGCTTTTTCATTCATCATCATCACCAACACAAGATATACATTGGTGTATATTCGTTTTTTCATTCATCATCATTCAACATCATCAACACATATATACATTGGTGTATATTGTTTTTTTCATTCATCATCATCAACACAGATATACATTGGTGTATATTCGTTTTTTCATTCATCATCAACACAGATATACATTGATGTACACAGATATACATTGGTGTATATTCGTTTTTGTAACAACCGGCAAAATTAAGGTAATCCCGTACTAATTAATTAAACATGATTAACGTAATTAACCGTAATTATGTGCTGAATATTTAATCGAGGCCTTAGAAAGATAGAAGTTCCCAAGTAATGCATAGGAATGCATAAGTTTAATAGCAAAGCATGATAGGATCGTGCGCAGACAAAACTATCCGGTATGGACACTGGCGATTACCCGGTAAAACTTAAATAAGCGAAACGAACTCCGGACACCCGGAATATAAAATAAATAATATTCTCACAGAATATTATGAGTTTTGGAAACCCAAAGCCATACGTGAAAGCTTATTGCACAAATCTCCCGGTAACGAATAAAGTGCGCGTACCGCACCCGATACGCGCGTAACACGTAAATTCACCCGGCAAAAGCCGAAATAAATTATCAGTAATTTAACTGGGCAAAATTTAATAAATATTAACGGTATTTTAATATTGAGGTAAACCGCGGTTAAAATTCGAGAAATACCCGGGCGGTACCCGAAAGGAATTAATTTAAACATAATATGGAGAAGTAATTAGCAAAGTGGACCCCACCAACCACCCTATAGGGGGCCGGCCATGGGCCCACTTGAGTGAGAGATTGTGTAAAGTTGCTTCTTAATCCTTCCATGATAATATTATTAGCAATGATTAACATGCACCTAAAGGTATTGGGTAGAATATTAATCAACATAATCCTTCCCTCTCTCTCTCACAAACTCGGCCCAAACACCCCAATAATATCCCCAAAGATCCTTCCATATCACAACATAATCTTCTCTAAATCTTCCATAATCTATACAAGATATTATATAATCTTTGAAGATATTGAAGGGATATTATAAACCACTTGAAGAACACTTGAAGAAATCACAAAAATTCTTCCCCTTTTTCTTCTTCTTGGCCGTAACATTTCACCACCCCACCAACATCTCTCTTTCAATTTTTACAACTCCAAATCATCTCTAGTTCATCATCATTCAAACCCCTTCTTGTGTGTTCAAGAGCTTGGAGCATAACCCACTTGGAAGAACACATTAAACCTCACCCAAATCCAAGATTTTGTCTTCCCTAGCCTTGAGCTAGTAGTAAGTCTTGCATTGTTTTATTACTTGAAATGTTCATATTTTTGTGCTATGAAAGCAAGTTGTACAATGTTGGGTAATAAAGATGAGTTTTATAAAAGTAATGGGTTTTGTTAAAAATGAAAATGGAAGAATAATAATAATGTTGATGAGTCTTGGATTTATGTTAATAAATGAAATATTGGAAGAAATAATAATAAAATACACTAACACTTGAGAAGATGATGATTTGGGCATATTAAATGAAAAGGACTTGAATGAGATGAAGATGACTTTAATCATCATAGGATGATATAATAATGTTATAAAAATATTAAAATGAGTTAGAAAGCCATAGATGAAAAAGTTTCATCTTCAAAGTCCACTCACTTGGATGAGTGAAAATTGGATGTTTTGGATAAAAATATGGAATAAGCATATTAATGACATCTAGGATGGATTAGGAGATCATTAAAAGTAAAAAGAAGTAAAAACAACTAAACATGATGAAAATGGTTCTTCAAAGTCCACTAAAGTGGAAGAAAAATATTAACTTTGTAAGATAAGGGGAAAAATGCAACAAGTATAAAGTAAAGGACTAATATGGCAACTTTGGAAGTTGAGAGACTAAAATAAATATTGTAGAAACTATTAGTCCAAAAACACTAAAATGGAAAGATTGGTGTCAAAAAGTGTAAGTAATGATTTTACAAGGTTGATTTGGTAAATATTAGTAGCTTACTTGGGCATTTCATATGAAAAGTATATTTTTATAAAGTGGACGTTTTATAAAAATAAATGGAGTAACGCAAGTATTTTATAAAGTAAGATTTTATAAAATAAAGACTTGGGAAGACTTGTACAAAAATGGGATACTTTTATATAAATGGGAATATAAAAGTATCGGAAAACATTTTTGTGTAACAAGTTGGACAAGTCGAGCCACAACATACATAGTATATTTTTCCGAGAAATAAACGTTCGGAATCGGAAGTAGGAACAATACTTCCATGAGAACGCGCAACGGAAATAAATATGAAAAACGCTAACTAACGAACTTAGTTACACGAACCAACGTAAACGGACTTATAAGGAAAAGACCATTACGTCGAGATAAAAATATACATATATATTTTAAGGAAATAAAATATATATAATAAAGGTGAAACGTGCGTAACACTTTCCTAAGTGTAGAAAGAATATTCGTGGAAAAGGAGAAACATAACGTAACAAATTAAAAACGCTAAAACGACACGTGAACTTAACAAGTAGTATCCACGCGATGATATATGTACATATACTCGTTTCCGACGGAATTCTAGTACATCTATTTAAATGGGAAAATAGATATGCGAGAAGGAAAACCGAGACGAGTAGGTGAAATATATCTACGAACGCGTGAATACCGACAAGATCCTAGTACATTTATTTAAATGGGAAAATAAATGTACGGTGTGGTAAGTCTAGTCGGGCGTTAAGATTTTGTTACCAAACGACAAAGACTTAGCATATTTATTTAAATGGGAAAATAAATATGTGGCAAAGTCGGGTCGGATAATAAGAAAAACACTTTATATCGAGCGAAACGACCCTAAGTATAATTATTTAAATGGGAAAATAATTATACGTTGGGTAGAGTCGTGTCGAGTATAATGTTGTACAAGTCTTAAAGAATATTAATAAGGATAATATACGACTTGTAAGGAAAGGGTAATCCATCGCCATTGAACCTAGGATACGAAACTATTAAACGGGAATTGGGATAAAGACGTGGTCGGGAAGTTGGGTGTACAACTTGCCAAGGCACATACACCATAGGTGTAAGTGACTTATACGCCTAGAACCTTTGTAGGTACGGGATCACAAACCTTACTATTTTCTTTGAGCCGAGCACAGTTACAGGTGAGTCTCACGGCCCCATTTCTAAACTATTTAACGTTTTTGCGGGGGAAAGATATGTTGGGATTGTATGACGGGTTGGAAACTTGAGTAAAGATCGCCACTCGGGGTTGAGACCTCCCCACTATAATCATTTATTCAGGAATGAGAAACCAAAGGGATATTTGGATAGTACTATTGGTGCCCGACAAGGCCCACCCCTAATCGATAGCGTCGATAATGCATCGGCGTATGCCTGGGGTGCACTTATTCTGAAATAAAGTCGTAGGAATACCGAGTAACGACTTGGGGCGGGGGCATTATTAATTGTCTTGGTTTGGTTATAGGCTCAAGTAAATTGTAGGACTTTGCAACTCCTATAAATGTCATAACAAGGATATTCCCACTTTATAAAGATTTATCAAATTAAAACCTGTGAACTCACCAATATTTATATATTGACGATTTTCAAACATATCTTTCAGGTAATTGATTGATGGAAGCTAGCATGGCGAGCAGGGTCGGGGATATCTCCAAGTTGGGCGTTGGGAATGTCGTAAAAGGGTCTCATCTCTTTATTCCATGGACTTAGGGATAAAGGGAGGAGCCTCCTTATCAATTTCAAAAACAATTTATAATTATGTATGGATAATTTGACATGATTATTAGCATTGAATAAATGCCCGTTTTCTTTGATTACTATTGTGGTTTGCATTAATCTTGGCTTAATACTTTTGAACCGTCGCGCCACGTGTTTCCGCCTTAGACGTGGTGTGACAGTTTTTGAAGTGTACATTGGTGTATATCAGTTTTTTTTGTTCATTCATCATCATCATCAAACACATATATACAACGGTTATATGATCTTCTATCACATGAGATTGTGATTCAATGTTTTCATGTATAGAATTATTATCCATAACTTAGAAATCTGAATTGTTGGCCGATTTTAGATTCTTTTAAATCGAAAGTTTTTTCAATTCAATCAATTTAAATCTTCTGAATTCGACTGGAAGTTATTTCGATTCAATGGAATTCAATCGAACGTGATTTTTTTTTATTTGGGATTAGAGATGATAATAGGTTGAGAGATTTAAGGAAAGTAAAAAAAACTTGCATATTAATTGCAGGAAGATAATTAACTGCCATATATCAAACTTTTAATTAAATTAAAATATAATATTTAATTGTCTAATTACATAACTACCCCCTAGATCAAGATCAAAGATGAATGACTCAGATTGGTTCCTAAGTTCCTAACTAGGCTTTTGGTTCCTATTTGATCTTTTTCCTATATATATATATATATATATATATATATATATATATATATATATATATCCCTATACACAACTGGAGTGAGTTCTCAACCGAACCGAATCCTACACATGCACACGCGCGCACACATATATAATTTTTATAAAGCCGCCCCATATATATATGACTATTCAACAGTCAAAAATGGCTTCTCCACATTCAGTTTCATATAGGGGTAGGCTGAATGCCTGAATGCACTCCCTCTTTTTACTATTCACACTCCCTTTCTAAAAAAATAGTTTTAAAAATGTCAAATTCCACCCCTATAAAAATCCTTATTTTTGGTTCTATACGTAAATAAATAAATAATGGATAGGCATTTAATTCGTACAAAATTTTAGATAAGACTTGGTTATATAATTTAATTAATTTTTTGGAATGTTTGAAAATGTTGGATAAGATTTGTTATATAATTTAGTTTTTTTTTTTAAATGTTTAAAAACTCCAAGCTTATGCAATCGAAGAATTTATGTACCGGGAGAAGTCATATGTATACAATATACATATCTCAAAACAACTTTTAGAATTTTGATTAGAATGTTTGTTTTACTTTTAATAATCGTATAAAATGGAAAAGGAGAAAATAAATAGTTTCAAGAAAAAAAATATCTGAGCTTTTGATTCAAATGGTGACAAAAGTTTTGCAATTTAATTTTTGTGAAATGGAAAATCTAGAAATCACGAGATATTAGATTTCAATTTTTATTTATTATCTTTGGGAAAAAGAAAAGGTTGGAATTTTCCTTTTAATACTTAATATGGATTGCTAGTAATTTGATTTTCAGTCGATTGACACTTAGATGCAAATCGTATTCAAAATTTAAGTTATTGGAAGTGGATAAACCTTATAATGAAAATTTAAAAGCATTAGAAAATAAAGGTTTGATTGTATTTATTTAAAAACTTTAGAGGGGAGTGCAATCACTAAAAATAAAAAAAAGGGAGTACCCACCCGATTTCTTCGATACCTTCAATGGTGGAGGTGTTGTTACTGAATTGGATACCTTACCCAAATGATGATACCCGTAGACGGCCTCACCTCTCTAAAAGAAAACCAAAAAAGAAATAACATGATTAAAGCCTCATGTGTAATATTTTCTCTCCCATAAATGCTATGCTCGGTAAAGGAAGAGTATATAGTCAATCTGATACTCGTATAATAAAAGAATAAATAGATTACAAATTTCTATCATTCAAATACTCACAGGTTTAGCTTTGAAATCACAAATTACATTATATTAATAATACAAAGCATTTGAATTAGATTTGAAACCAAAATCTGAATTTGTTCACTCATTTCTCAATTATCCGATTCAAAAACTCAATTCCAATTTCATTTCATAAAATGAATTCAACTTGTTTCAAATTTCACTTTCTTTGTGTCCTATTCAACTCAATACTGGCTGGATAGACACTTAGTGCCAAATTTTGGGTGCATAAACTATAAAGTTATGAAAACACACATGTGTGAATGGAGACATGACATGATAGATAACACAAGATGTGGGACCTAACTCCCAACTCCCAAGTCCTTTCCTTTTTCTCTCTTTTTTTATTTTTATTTTTATTCAACAAACTATAAACATTGAATTAGGCAAAATTTAACAAAAGTATGGACCAAATCAACATGGGTCCCCCACTCCCTCTTCTTCTTGAGAAAAAGAACCACCCCTCCACCACCATCATCATATTCATCATCTACCCTCCTCCTTCAAGTTTATTTATTTCACATTTTCTTCATTTTATTTCTTTTCTCACTCCACCTCATGAATTCAATAACCCATCTTTTAAAATTATTTTAATGTTAAATCTTGCAAAAACCCATGTCAAAGATTTAATTTTTAGTCATTTACCTCTTTACTTCACATTTTCTTGATTTTCTTGAATTTTCTCATTCCATCTTCTCATTTCCATAAATTCAAAAACCCATCTAATGGAATGATATTTATATAAAATCCTTCAAAACCCATCACAAAGATTTAATTTTTATTTAATTTTAGTCATTTACCTATCTTTTACTTCACATTTTCTTGATTTTCGTGAATTTTCTTGACTTTTGTCATTCCATCTTCTCCACTCCATGAATTAAAAACCCCATCTGATGGAATAATATTTATGTTAAATCTTGCAAAACCCATGTCAAAGATTTAATTTTTATTTAATTTTAGTGAAGGAACAAGACATGGGTGCTTGTTTATCAACCACCAAGATCAGTGGTTCCAACAGCACAACTGCAGGTAAGCATGATGTTAATGTTAATAAGCCCAAAGAGATCCAAAGGGATAATAAACAAAAACAAAAGGACGTGATTATTCCTTGTGGGAAAAGAACAGATTTTGGGTATAATAAGGATTTTGATGGGGATTATTCTATTGGAAAATTGTTGGGTCATGGGCAGTTTGGGTATACTTATGTTGCTATTGATAAAGCCAATGGAGATCGTGTTGCTGTCAAGAAAATTGATAAAAATAAGGTATTTTTTTTGGCATTTTGTTTTTTGATCATTTTAGTTATGTATTGTCTGGATTTAGCCTTGGTTTTACCTTATTTGGTTGTGTGATGATTGATAAATGATTTATATTTTAGTGATAGCGGCGCAGCTTATTGCTCGCTTACCCATTATCCGGATGTAATTTGTTTTTTTTAGTATAATGAAATTATAAGGAATATACAAAATCAAAAAAAGAAAAAAAAATTGAATAGTTTTGTTTCTTTGTAGTTTAGTATCATCGGTATTAAGTAATTAATAATTAAGCTTATGTTTTGTAAAATTTGAAGCTCAGAAAGATCATGTGATGAGTTTAACTTTCGAATGTTCATCATTTTTCGCAAGATGCAACGGTTGACCAATTACTTGAATCACACATCTCATCGGTGTTTGAGTTGGATGCCTCAATATTAGCATATGTTTTGGTTTTGTTATGGTTCATGTCACCTTCTCGCCTATAAAATTGATATAGTTGTATGCACTTAATAGTCATGAGTCGTTTATTTATTTATTTTTTATTACTTTTTTGACAGATGAAATCCCCGGCTGCTGTCGAAGATGTTAAAAGAGAAGTCAAAATATTGCAAGCTCTAAGTGGTCACGAAAATGTGGTTCAGTTTCATAATGCATACGAAGATAGCTCCTATGTGTACATAGTTATGGAGTATGTTGAATAACAGCGATGGCATGTTTTTTGTTTGGTGATTGATGTTAGTTATAAAGAACTTGACTTAATGGTTACTCTTTTCAGGTTATGTGAAGGTGGCGAGTTATTGGACCGGATTTTAGGGAAGTAAGAACTTCTAACTTATTGATAGGTGTTGTTTTTTTAATCAATCTTGAAGTTGAATCCGAACCCTTTTGACCACAAAAGTCTAGACACGCCTAAGTTTGCAAGTATGATTGTACGACTTAGAATTAGTTTGTTTTATCCAGGAAAGATAGTCGTTACTCAGAGAAAGATGCAGCAATCGTTGTAAGGCAAATGCTTAAAGTTGCTGCAGAATGCCATTTACACGGGTTGGTACACCGTGACATGAAACCAGAGGTATGAAAAACACATACTACAAACCGTCGCACGTATACATGATGTTCCTAGGATGACACTAACCCTTTCTCGCAACTTTTTATATAGAATTTTCTTTTCAAGTCCCGAAAAGATGATTCACATTTAAAGGCGACAGATTTTGGTCTATCGGACTTTATAAAACCAGGTTAGCGTCATATCTTGTTCTGTATTTTATTTTAGTATTTATCTTTTTTAACTATCATATTTGTTTATTTTTATGAAAAAAATGGTTTTGTGGGAATACAAGAACAACACTAAGGGGGTGTGCGGAGAATCAAATAAACTAGTTGCTATAAAACGGGTTGTGTTTTATAGTGCCTAAATGTTTTTCTGTTGTTTGAGGTTTTAATAATCTGATAAGTTTTACGAGTGTTTGGTTTAACGGAAATTTCAAAATATAAATTAGATGCAAGTCATTTTTGGGTTAAGCCTAAGGAAAAAGAAATAACTTTTTTTTTTTTTTTTAATGATTTGTTGGAACAGAGGCCTAATACAATGGCTGACAATAGTTATATATCTAAGATATTCATTATATGGATGTATTTTTTACTTTCATACAAAACTCTTTTAACCATTGGCAGGAAAGAAGTTTACGGATATAGTTGGTAGTGCATACTATGTTGCCCCCGAGGTGTTGAGGCGTAAATCAGGTCCCCAATCAGATGTTTGGAGCATAGGCGTTATCACATACATTTTACTATGCGGACGTCGCCCCTTTTGGGATAAGACCGAAAATGGAATTTTTAAAGAGGTAACTTTTCTTAATGAAATGTATCTAAAATTGGTGATAGATTCAATGGTATCTTTTACAAGATTTGTATAAATTGATAGGTGTTAAGAAACAAACCGGATTTTAAGCGCAAACCATGGCCTAGCATTAGTCCAAGTGCCAAAGATTTTGTTAAGAAATTGCTTGTGAAAGATCCACGTTCAAGATTAACTGCTGCTCAAGCCCTATGTATGTTTCTTTTTTCTTCTTAATTATTGTAGAGAATATCCGAAAGTAGGCATTTTTTTGGAGTGTGTTATACCTCTATGGTCAATTGGTCATGTTAGAACAATTTCACGCATATAGACATGCGCCCATGACTACATGAGTCTTTGGTCGCATATCTACTACAACTAAACTCTATATATTAATTCTATACATTAATAATAATAATATAATAATGTGAATCTATACACAAGTAAGAATACATGGGCAAATCCATACATGTATGGTGTCATGTATAACATTAGATCAAGTCATTTTGATAGAACAAGTCTTACAAGCGAATAAACGTGTATACATGACTATGAGTTGCGTATCTCATGGCCAAATAAGTGATTGCTTCCAACATGGCTATATTGGTATAACACACCCAAGAAAGTGATTATTTTGTGATTTTCTATAATTTTTATCTAGAAATTTATTGGTATGGAGTCAAAATACTAACTTTTCTTCAAGTATGCAAGAAAATGATTGTGTATAAACCAAAGACCATTTGTGCAACAAAATCTTTCTTTTTTCTCTGATCTCTTTTATGTTTTGGAAGTGATATATCTTATGGGGCAGGATCAAATACAAAAATATAAAATCGTGCGAAGCGTGCGAAGGATCACTTTGTACATGATAATTACGTAATGATAATTACGTAATGCACAAATGCATGATAATTACGTAATGATAATTACGTAATGCCTTCATGAACATAAAGAACATTACGTAATTATCATTACGTAATTATCATGTACAAATGCATGTTAATTACGTAATGATAATTACGTAATGCTTTCATGAACATAAAAAACATTACGTAATTATCATTACGTAATTATCATGTATAAATATCCTTCGCATCCTTCGCACGTTTCTTTATTTTTGTAGAATAACCGCCCCCTATATCTTATTATTTAGTTATTTAGGGGATTAGATAAGTATCATACCAGCCTTAACAAAACTAATTATTTAAAGGTAAATGAAAATTCCCTATTTATCGCCCCTTAACATAACTTGAGATAATTTTACTCCCGTTTTATAAAACGTTGCTCCTTTTTTTTAAACAAAATTGTATTGTTAATCATGCTACATGTTAATTGTTCAAATGATAAGAAATTGTCAAACATCTAATTGTATAATTATTTCAACTTCAAATAGCATAACCACGTCTAAACATTGTATTCGGCATTCTATTATATCCCGTTTTCATCAAATTTGATCATATTTCAATACCACATAATCTCTTTTAACTCTCATGTCCATCTTTATAGCACACCCATGGGTTCGAGAAGGCGGAAACGCTTCTGAAATTCCTCTCGACATTTCTGTTCTATCCAACATGCGAGAATTTGTGAAATTCAGTCGGCTAAAACAGTTTGCTCTACAGGTAACTATCTATCTCATAGTATAAAAGCGAATCATATTATAAAAGCGACCCAAAATCGTTTCCTCTAAGACTCAATATTCATGCATAGGCGTTGGCTAGCACACTTGATGAAGAGGAGTTATCAGATCTTAAAGATCAATTTCAGGCAATTGATGTAGATAAAAGCGGTGCTATTAGTCTTGAGGAAATGAAACAGGTATGTTTGACCCTATAAGTCAAACTAAACATAATAATTGCACTTTGTACTCTTTATATATAAATTATGTCGCTTTTGTGGCAGGCCCTTGCTAAAGACCTTCCTTGGAAGATCAAAGAATCACGTGTTTCGGAAATACTAGAAGCAGTAAGTCCGTCATTTCTAAAGGGGTGTATGCATTTGCATTTTTTGACTTATTATTGTGACGTGATGTCGCAGTAATTGGTTTTTATTGTTTAGATTTCACGTTTGATACTTTGATTATATTGTTATTCAATTGTCGAGTAATCGGTTATAAAATGATAAGTTTCATACCTTTGTCGGGATCTTGAACGATTATATCTTTGTTATGCAGATAGACAGTAACACAGACGGGCTCATTGACTTCAAGGAGTTTGTTGCGGCCACACTTCATGTTCATCAGTTAGAGGAACACAACTCTGAAAAATGGCAACATTTATCACAGGCTGCTTTTGAGAAATTCGACGTTGATAAGGACGGATACATAACTCCTGAAGAACTCCGAGTGGTAAGCCCATCGACTTTCTTATGACTTTTGTCGTAAAAAAATGGTTTTTCATCTTTTGATATGACTTTTGCAGCATACGGGCTTGAAGGGTTCGATAGATCCTCTTCTTGAAGAAGCTGATATCGACAAAGATGGTAAGATTAGCTTGTCAGAGTTCCGAAGGCTGTTAAGAACTGCAAGCATAATCACATAATCATAACTATAAACAATGCCTTGGAAGTTTTCAATCGGCACGGTCAAGAAAAGTCAAAGGTGCATTCATGTTCACCAAGGTATGTATATCGCTATCTTTGTAAGCTTCAACTAGAAGAGACAACTCTAGAGATCGACTCTTTTGATTTGCAAGCGGACACTTATTTGTATGTAAAACATGGTTCTGTTGGTGTAATTGTTGTTAAGTGTTTGTATAGTTTTCCTATACATAGTATCAAATAAATATGTAACACTGAGTTAATTATACAAGCATGTCTATGTCTGTGTGGTATTTTCATATTAAAAGTAATCATTTCTTTTCAGAAGTTACAATATGGTTTCTATAGTATAGTTTAATCAATCATTAATACATTTTGTTCTTTTCACTAATATGTTGAAAATTAATGTGTAATATGACAATTATACTCTTGAAAGAAAAGTTAAATTGAATTTTAATAATTCAAACTATAAATGTTGGTTGATAATAAGCTATTACGACACTTGCCCGAACATCCCATTATATATGAGCAAAACGCTGAGTGCTTGCCGAACTACCCAAACGACTCTAGCAACCTTTCCAACACCTATTTCAACCAAGGTGAAGTTTATCGTCCCGTGACACTTATAATACTCAATATACGAAATAAATGATTTCCAAGACCCAAGTTACCGTAGGCCCGACCGAGTACGGAACTCATTTTTTTAGTAAATTGAGTATCGTAGAAAGTGTCACGTGACGGTTAGGTTTGGGAGTACGGAACGATAAACTTCGCTTCGGTTGAAATAGGTGTTGGAAAGGTTGCTCGAGTTGTATGGGTTGTTTGGCGAGCACTCAGTGTTTGGTTCATATAGAATGGGTTGTTCGGACGAATTTGTTAGAAAAATGGGTTGTTTGGGTTCACAAATCCATATTTGAAGATTGGATGGAGATGAAGATTACAGAACTTCGGGCGAACCGAATTTTAAAACGTTTGGGGTTCCACAAATCCATATTTGAAGAGTGGATGGTTAGGTGGGAGGGTTTACTCTTTAGGGAGGTTCTCGCCCGGGAGAGGTACACGGTTCGAATCCTAGGGCCAGCAAAAATACACCCGTTGTCCGTTGAAATGGCTTATGCCCTCAGGGACGATGCGGAAATGAGGATTCGAAACGGGGGTACCGAGGTGATGTCCTTAGCCGATTAAAAAAAAAGAAGAATAACTACTAGTCTATTATAAGTAATAACTTTAATTAAGTATAACAGCTACTTTTTATTAATGTTGAAGTGGGGTAACGCCCACTACACATAGTTGTGCAGTACTTCTTTCAGCACAATTAACAAAACTTTTCGAGTAAGGAACCTAACGTAGTGGAATTGGTAGCGGACATTAAGATCTTGGGTTTTTTGTGGTATAAACATAGGTTTGAACAATGGGTAGTGGATTGGGATAGGTGGTGTACGTTTGATTTAATGTAATTCTTGTGTATTTTGTGGTTTTCGGTTTGCTATTTCCGCCTTGATGATAGCTTGCCCTTTATCGGTGGTTTAATGAAAGTCAATTTTCTAAGAAAAAAAAAGGTATGATCATGGCCTGTTGATAAATTTAATTATTCTATAAATCTATTCAAGTCTAAATGGCCTTATTTAAATTTAGGCATCCCTATGATCATGTGACCTAATAGTTGGGTTGTGCCTGTCTTGTTCCTTTCAAACCAAACCGACTTGTTAACCGTAGAAGATCACTTCCCATATGCATTTTAAAGTCTAAACACATTCATGAAAGTACAATTTTGATCTATTAAAGATCAATCATTGCCAATTTGGCTAATAAATTAAGCGGTTCACCACTTCTTTTCAATTTAAATAAAAGTCATCATTTTTACCTTACATCACCAACCTTGCAATTAAGCTTGTGAAACTTTCTTCTAAGAAAGATTCATAGTGGCATGATACCGGTTCTCAGTTCTCAGTGGCGAATATTAAAGTATGGATTTCATCCACCGAAGATACTAATACGGCGGGCCTCTTTGATTGGTGCAAATGGATTCTGAGAAAATGTAATATCTTTATGTGGCGTGCGAGACTTGAAAGATTACCAACTAAAGAAGCTTTGATCAAGAGGAATATCCAAGTGGGAAATAATTCATGCATTTTTTTTTGAAGACAGAGAAGAGACAGCGGAGCATATTTTCACAGGTTGTTTATTTTCAACAGTTCTTTGGCAGGCTATCGCTAGATGGTGCAAATTTCAAGTTTTCTATGTGTGCGACTTAAAGGATCTAACGGACATGTATAAGAACTTGCGGCTGAATTCAACAACTAAGAACATGGTGCACGGCTTAATGATTATCGGATGTTGGAGACTTTGGAAAGCTCGTAATGACAGGATTTTCAAAAACAAGAACACAAAGATAGACGAGATCATTGCGGATGTTAAATCTTATGGGTATTTGTGGTATAATAATAGGAATAGAAACATAAAGTGTACTTGGGAAGAATGGTGTAATTGTGACGTGATGTAAGTTTTTGGTTCGTCTTGGTCCTCGCCTTGGGGATCAAGCGGTCCTTGTGTTTTAATGAAATATAACTTTAAAAAAAAAAAAAAAAAAGTTTTATATTATATAAGGATTGTGAATTTGTGACTAATTTTCATCATTTAATGATGGTCATAACTCATTACATAGTTTTATATTTTTTTTTTTTGACCGGCTATACTCCCACATTTAATTATGGTCATACTCATTAATAGTTTTATTACTCAAATTAATTTTATTTTCATCTATATCTATATATATATATATAGGGGTGGTTAAAATAAAAACCCACTCAAAACGAAGAAACCCGGGAAACTCTGACTTCCCGAACTTTTTATCATCTGAAAAAATTAGGGTATGTAATATACATGTTTTTAAGAGTTTTGAGCCAAAAAAAAAAAACAAAAAAGCGCCGAGTGGATATTTTAAAAAAAAAAAAAATAAGTTTTTTGTGTTACATATGTAACATGTCTGTTTTTGTGTAACATACGTAACACAAAAAAAAAACTTATTTATTTTTTTTTTAAAATATCCACTCGGCGCTTTTTTGATTTTTTTGGCTCAAAACTCTTAAAATCATGTATATTATATACCCTAATTTTTTTCAGATGATAAAAAGATTGGGAAGTTAGAGTTTACCGGGTTTCTTCGTTTTAAAGGGTTTCCGGTATCCCTTTCCCTTATATATATATATATATATATATATATATATATATATATATATATATATATATATAGGGTTAGGATCAAATACACAAGACACTTTTTCTAGGAAGGGTGAGAAGGATTATGATCCATTGATCATATATTTGAAGGGTTGAGATTACTTTGTTTGAAAAAAATAAATAATAAATTACAGGAAGGGCATAAAAGGAAAACCACATTTGTTGACTTTCTCTCTCCACATGCAATGCACATGTCAATTCCCCCCATCATTTTAAAACGTATATAACTTTTTCATACGACATTTGTTTTTCAAAAAAATTTCACCATATTAACGAGCGTTTTTTTTATCTTTAATATGAGTACCACATTGTTACATTAAAATTGAAAAAAAATCGTGCTAAATGGGTTTTCTTCTCCGTTGTGTCTTCTGCTCGTTCATTGTGTTATAGTATGTATGTGTGCTTTATAAATATGTTATTTATGTTTTTTTAGTCTACACATGATTTAACTTTGTCCATTGTGTTTTTAGTATGCTTTTCATTGTGTTTTACACAAATGAGTTTTGTATTTAGGTGTACATTGTGTTTTATTATGTTGTTCATTGTGTTTTAGTCTATTATTCATTGTGTTTTAGTCTTCTTTTCATTGTGTCTTTAATATGTCATCCATTGTGTTTTGATAGATTGTTCATTGTGTTTTATAGTCTATTGTTCATTGCATATTTAATTGGTACTCATTGTGTTTTACGTTATCTCCATTGTGTCTTACGCAACTGGGTTTTCAACTTTTTTTTCAAAATTATTCATTGTGTTTTAATCTTCTATTCACTGTGTCCTTATTATGTCGTCCATTGTGTTTTACACAATTGGGTTTTTAACCTTTTTTTTCAAAAGTATTCATTGTGTTTTAGTCTTCTGTTCATTGTGTCTTTAGTATGTCATCCATTATGTCTTACGTAATTGGGTTTTCAACTTTTTTTTCAAAAGTATTCATTGTGTTTTAGTCTTCTATTCATTGTGTCTTTAGTATGTCATCCATTGTGTTTTACTAGACTCTTGGTTATGTTTTATACCCTATATTTAATTGGTGCTCATTGTGTTTTACACTCCATTGTGTCTTACGCAAGTGGGTTTTGAATTTTTTTTCCCAAAGTATAACAATATGGTACTTATATTAAAGATAAAAAGACGCTCAATTTTATGGTATAATTTTTTTTTAAAAAAGATGACGTATAAAAAAGTTATTGACATTTAAAAATGAAGGTGGAAATGGCATGTGACTTGCATGTGCATATGCTTTTGACAAAATTACCCTTCCCACTTGTTTAATCTTTGGACACATGTCATTTTTTAGTGGCTTCTCACCCTTCTCATTTTTTGTAGCCTTTGTAGAATAACCCAACCCTATATATATATATATATATATATATATATATATAGGGTAGGGTTCCGGTAAGAAAATAGTTTTATGTAGGAAGTGTAGGAAGTGTTTTCAACCGTTTGATCTAGAAATCGATGGTTTAGATTAAAAGTTTAGGTTAGTTAATATTATACTAATTATAATTTAATGGTCAGGGTAGGATGGTCCAATAAGTGTTTTAAAAGAGGGCAGGAAAGTCATTTTCTTTTATTTATTCAAGCTAAATTGTTTATCTCTCTTATTTACTCACCTCTCCCTCTCTCTCTCTCTCAATAGAATCAAAAATTAAAAAAACAAAGCAGGTTTTAGTCATCTTCTTCCTCTTTGTATCATCTTCTTTTTTCTTACTAACAACCGTCATATAAACCTAATAACTATAGTCTTGTTTTACAGATCCAAATCGGGGTAAAAACACTATGCAAGGAAAAAAAAAGAAAAAACCCCAAACCGTTTATTGATCCAGACGCATTCGAACAAAAAACGACTCAAATGGAGGGAAATCAGATTTTTGTAATAATGTTTTAATTAGTGACGAGTCTATGGTAGAGATTAATCGGATTCTTTTTTTAGTTTTGTGATTTTGTGTTCTTACTTCTTAATCGCTGATCTTTATAATAGTGTTATTAGATACTCTTTTTGTTCTTAATTTTTTGTTCTTAGGTATCTTCAATCACTGGTATTTATAATGGTGTATTATAATTATTTTTTAGATAATGTTTTAATGGTGTTTTATAATAGTGTTTTATATAATCGGTTTTGTATTTTTTGTTTTCTTAATGTTTTAATGGTGTTTTATAATAGTGTTTTATATAGTCGGTTTTGTATTTTTTTTGTTTTCTTAATTTTGTGTTATTAAGTATCTTAAATCGCTGGTCTTGATAAATTGTGTTTTATAATTGGGTTTTAGATAATTTGTTGATGGTGTTTTTATAGTAGTGTTTTAAATAGTGTTTTATAAACCTTCTGCCATAATCGAACAACCAATAGATAAAAATTATATATTTGAAAAATAATGAAGAATCGATGAAGTGTTATAGAGATTGAATATTGTTATGAAAATGTGGAAGAATTAGTTATTTTAGGATAATTGAATTTCATTAAAATCCAGAATTTTGATGCTAAATTAGTGGGTTATGATAATTAATAAAATGAATAAAAAGTCTATTATGCCCTTGATCTAAATATTTAACCAGATTTGATCCAACGGTTGAAAAAACTTCATTCATTTCCTACACAAAACAATTTTCTTACCGGATCCTCTACCATATATATATAGAGTAAAGATCAAATACAAACTGTTTTTCGGTAAGAACTGTGAGAATCAAAGGGGGTAAAAAAAATTTATTTTTTTTTAGAATTTTTTTTTCCCATATGCTTTTAAACATACTTTCTAGATGAATAATACAAAAGAATAAAAAAAATTAGTGTAATTACGTCATTA
Source organism: Ambrosia trifida (assembly GCA_028751855.1). Taxonomy (NCBI): domain Eukaryota; kingdom Viridiplantae; phylum Streptophyta; class Magnoliopsida; order Asterales; family Asteraceae; genus Ambrosia; species Ambrosia trifida. Next base: position 97,463,797 of record CM054123.1, on the reverse strand, counting down.
AAGTAAATACACTAGTTTACATTAGATTAATTATGTAATTATTTCACGTAATTACTCTACACCAATTTTTTTTTTTTTAGTTTTCAATACTATAATACATGTTTAACAATATGGGGAAAAAAATTTCAAAAAAATAAATAAAAAATACCCTCCTTTGATTCTCACAGTTCTTACCGAAAAAACACTTTGTACCGGATCTTTCCCATATATATATATATATATATATATATATAACTTATAATAAAAGAATTGAGTTTGTATGAGGTGGCATTCAATGGAGGCCTCTATGTGGCATCATATGAAGCTTTCTTTTAAATTTATTTATTTTGTATTTTTAAATAAAATCTATATATCTATATTATCTTAAAATTTCAAATATGTTAATTAATATATTTTCCTTATTTTCCTCTCACATTTTTTAAATTTTAGTGAACTATTAGTTATTTTAAAATTTCAAATATGTTAATTAATATTTTTATCTTTATTTTTTTTTTCTTATTTTACGCTCACAATTTTTAAACGTTAGTAATTTTTATGTATGACATTTTTTTGAAAAAAAAATTACACCAAATTAACGATCGCTTTATTATCTTTCCAACGAGCACCATATATAGTGCTATACAAAAACGAAAAAATAAATGTTTTTAGTGAGTTTTTGTTCATGCAGAAACAAACACAATATATTTAGGTAATTTCTTAATCATATATAGGCAAGTCACTAATCATGTTATCTATAATAATAACTTATAATAAAATAATTGAGTTTGTGTGATGTGGCATTCAATTGAATGTGCCATTTGGCATCATGTGAAGCTTTCTTTTAAATTTATTTATTTTGTATTTTTAAATAAAATCTATATCTATATTATCTTAAAATTTCAAATATGTTAATTAATATATTTTTCTTATTTTCCTCTCACATTTTTTAAATGTTAATAAAAGAATTGAGTTTGTGTGATGTGGCATTCAATTGAATGTGCCATGTGGCATCATGTGAAACTTTCTTTTAAATTTATTTATTTTGTATTTTTAAATAAAATTTATATCTATATTATTTTAAAATTTCAAATATGCTAATTAATATTTTTATCTTTATTTTTTTCTTATTTTCCGCTCACAATTTTTAAACGTTAGTAACTTTTATGTATGACATTTTTTTAAAAGAAAAATTACACCAAATTAACGATCGCTTTATTATCTTTCCAACGAGCACCATATATAGTGCTATACAAAAACGAAAAAAATGTTTTTTTTAGTGAGTTTTTGTTCATGCAGAAAAAAACACAATGTATTTAGGTAATTTCTTAATCATATATAGGCAAGTCACTAATCATGTTATGATAGTATATATGTTTTTGAACCTACTATTACATTATATGAATTGCCCATGTTCATGTGCTGTAACGATATGTTTAGCATTAAAAGAGGTTGAGATTTTTTAATCTGCTGGGAACGCAGCATAAGAACCCCTTTTGATAGTATAAACATTAGAACAACTTTCTTTAACATTAGAAGATGTTGAGACTATTTATTTTTTTATCCTTTTTTATTAAGTAATATTAGATTTTTCAACCCCGGGACACTCCCGGGGTAATCAGCTAGTATATATATATTGCAAAGGGATGAATCCTACATGTCATACTCTTATGCAATCTCTCCTTTAAGAGATGCCACATAGGATGTGATGTGGCAAGTGTAAACCAATTAAAAAAAAGAAATAAATATGATTTAACATAATCTATTATAATCTTTAACCTAATCTATTAAATACCTAATCAATAAATCTAAATATTAAAATTTTATTATTTTTTCTCTCATGTTTCCTCCCATAACTTTTAAACGTTAATGTCTTTTATATACGAGATTTTTTAAAGACAAGAATTACACCAAATTAACGAGCGTTTTATTATCTTTCCAATGAGTAACATAGTACTATATAAAAAACGGAGAAAAAAATGACTATTTTTTGTAACCCGACACAATACCTGTCGGGTTTGGGATTAGTTTAAAAAAAATTGTGGGTTTAGGTCGGGTCTGGGATTAGGTGATACCCGACCTGATTACCCGAAACAACATACCCAAATACCCAAACTATATATACCCGATCATATACCCATGAATTTTTTAACGCATCACATAACCCTTAGACTAATGCGTTCGATATTTCAATAATTAACTTTTTTTTCTTATTTCATGTTAGTTCTTTTTAGAATGATCAATTACAAACTTCCGAATTCATTTGTAATGGCACTAGATTTATACCCCGGCGCAGAGATTCATTTTTTTTATATTTGAATATGATAACTTATGGCAGAGATTTGTTTAAAATAATAATAATAATAATAATAATAATAATAATAATAATAATAATAATAATATATTTTATTATGTCATATTAGATATTTCAACTCGGGACGCTCCCGGGATAAAAACTAGTATAACATAAGTATTATGGTCATACTCATTAATAGGTGCGCAAAGCACGTGTGCGTGCACACATATATAGAAGGGATCGTAAGAAAACTTCAAGAAAACCAAAAAATATATATGGAAATCAAAATATGGAAATCCAATTTGGGATAGCAGGAAGAAATTATTTGGCAGGGTTTTTAAGAAAAGTGTGTTACAAATATAATTTTTGGAGAAATTGATGGCAGTTAGCTTTGTAAAATAAACAAACTTAATTGATTTTTTAATGGATTTAATTAAAACTAAGTACTTTTGCGAATTTCGCATACACGTTTAGATGCCTAAAAACCACATATACACACATACATATAACATATCCATGTAATGTTTCAAAATCAGAAGTCAACATTGTTAATCCACCAGTAGTAAATACAATTTGACTTTTGAGGTCAAATGAACCAATTTTCAACTTGATTCTTAAGACAGATTCCTACAGTTTCAATATAATCCGATCCTTAGGTCTAAGTGTACCACCTTTCCCACCAACAGAGATGATTGTGTTGAACTTTTACCTCCGAAAATCAATTTTAATTTTGAACTAGCGAGTAGTATGTTTGACCTCAAAAGTCAAAGTTTACGTTTGCCTTTTGGCAACAGTCAACACATGTATGTATAAGAGAACTCAAAAGCAATAGCTTACCATTCTGATGTTTTCAGGAGTTATATATATATATCCATCCCTATCGACATCAAAAGCAGCCTGTGATAAAATTTGCCACCTTTCATAATCTTATTAAATTATTAATAATCTATGCGTCTATGTATTTTTTGATGTTTTTATTATTGTGTCGGGACTGCACTTTTTTTTGCACCTGGCGCTTAGAGGACAGGTGAGCCTTTGCGCCATTAGCTACTATGATTTTAGTACAAACTGCACTTTGACTATTGAGGTCAAACATACATCATGCATTTCCTCGAGACTAATAGCACCATTTTTAGCCACATCAATTGCATAAGACTGATCTTTGAGATGCCATAGCTTGTCTTCATCAAGCGTCCTAGCCAGAGCCTATGCAAGAATAAGATGTTTTAAAAGAATTTATGTGGGATTATCTTTTTTATAAAATGAGATAGATTGGTACCCGTAGAGCAAACTGTTTTAGGCGACTGTATTTCACAAAGTCACGCATGTTGGATAGAACAGAGAGACTAATACCCTTGCCAAAGCCCCCCCCCCCCTGCAAAAGAATCGCGTGTTTTTGAAAATCTAAAATCAGTAATCATGTCGCTTTTAGATACGATAGTTTCAGATTTTACTTCATTTGACCTCAAAAGTCACAAGTTTTCGCAACCACTGCTTAGGAGGTGTTCGGATTTGTTTTCCAAACACTATTTTCTTGCTACAACTAATCTGATTTTGTTTAGCTACATCCGAACACCCCCTTAACTTCTTTTTCACGATTTTTGTGGGCTGCATCTTTGTGATGCAAACAAGCCACTCTTCATGTTCTTCAATCGAAAGAACACAACTTTGAAAAGTGGCAGCATTTATCACATGCTGCTTTTGTGGGATTTGATGTCATTGTCAACTGGTAGATGGATGGATATATACAAGTCATTAGTCGTCCAAAAACGCAAACGTCAACTTTGACTTCTGAGGTCAAACATGACTGACTTTTGTAGTCATAATGAAATTGATTTTTGGCTTTAAAGTTTAACACAAAACCATCCATATTATTTTGTAGTCATAACGTACCGGACTACCGGTACCGAGTAGCGCCAAAAATAGGTACTGGTACCGAAAGTGGTAGGTATGGTACAATGTGATATTTGAAGGTAAATCAACCCAAAATACTGGTACCGTACCGAAATGAAAGTACTAATTCCGAAAAACACAAAATGTAGGTACCGAAAAGGGTTTTAAGGCTATGGGGTGTGGTCACCCTTCCCCCTTCCTTCCCCCTTGTCCACATCAGCGCCACATCATCTTCCCTCTTCCCCTCCCCCTTATAGGGGCAATGGTTCCCCCTTCTTTCCCATTCTCATTTCCTTTATTTTAATACTAGCTGATTACCCCGGGAAGGTCCCGGGGTTGAAAAATTTAATATGATTTAATAAAAATGATAAAAGAAGAAAACTCAAATCACGAAAAGAGTAAATAAGTTAAACATAATCAATCTTAGTTAAAAAAACATTTATTTAAAAAGTTAAAAAAAATAAAAAGCATAAACCATATTAAACATAATACAGTATTAAAAGAATAACATTCAACATATAATCATCTTCACGTAATTTAAAATATGTTACAATTTGACTTTGACTTATATAGATGTAGAATTCATGATGGGGGTTGAAAAATATAACCATTCTAATAATACTAATACTAATAGTAATAATTATTACTCTTGTAATTAAAAAAATAAAAAAAAATAACCTTGTTATAAGGTGACATCATGTGTTGCAGTGTTGCGCGATTCTTTCTCCTAGCTTTTCTTGATGAAGTATACCTATCCATCTTTAGAAGAGTAAAATTCCAATGATAGCATGGCGATTGGGCTGAATTTCAACATCGTGATAAGAACCTGGTTTAAAAGAAAAAACATGATTAATGAATAACCTGAACACTTTGTGTTTTTTTTCTGTATGAACATAACCCCACAAAAAATAGTCGTTTTTTTCTCCGTTTTTTATATAGCACTATGGTACTCGTTGGAAAGATAATAAAACGCTCGTTAATTTGGTGTAATTTTTTTATTTAAAAAATCTCGAATATAAAAGATATTAACGTTTAAAAATTATGGGAGGAACATAAGAGAGAAAAATTTAAATTTGTTTTTAAATTCTTTTTTCTTAAAATAATTCAATTTAATTTTAGTAATTGAGAATTAAGAGATAAAGAGATAAATTTAGGGTTTTATGTTTATCTTTTTTTTTTAATTAAAAAGAAAATAATTCAAAAACAATAAAATCTTTCAACCATGATGCCACGTGGCAGTTTCATGGAGAGGTTGAAGGTACCATTGCACGCCACGTCAGCAATGTTCAATTCTTTTATATATATTAATAGATTTTTTAAAGGGGAAAAAGACCAAAAATATATATATTTAATATTACTAGAAGAAAAGACAAAAAAGAATAATAATATTATATAGATCGGTAAGAACGGGGAGAATTCACCTTTTGCACCGAAGGGGGAAAGGGGGGGGGGCGGTGTTCCCCGAGGGGGAGAGTGTCCACCTCATCTCCCCGATGCCATTCACCGAACCATACCCCACAGTCTAAGAGTTTAAAAACTTAAGTGAATGAACTCATAGAATGTTGTACAAAAGAGGACAATGATTCATTGATTTGTAAAACAAGTAAAAAATATTTCACAGTGAAAAACAAACACTTTCAAACTTCTACAAGGGACATGCTTAAAAATTAATATACCATCTCAAGGATGGTAAAAAAATAAATGTTTTGACAAACCAATAAGACAAAATTTTTGTCACGCATCACTAGTAAAGATTATCACATAATTCGTCATGAATCTCATGTTATGTTAACCAATTTTATTATTTTTTCTCCAATGCTTGGGATTGGATATTTCAATAGTATAAGCAGCAAAACATCATACATCTACACTAAAAGATTTTAGAACACCTTTTCTTTTAAAACAATTAAAATCACCAAAGAATTCACTTTTCCCACAACAAACATATTTCAAATTATTTACTTCAAAATTGCTCTTATACTGAGAAAATTTAGTATGAACAATGCTAACAATCTTAGTATGCAACCGGGCCTGTCGTTTTTAGTGGCAACATAAGAGGTGAAGTCCTTATAAAGATAACTTGGTGTTCACTAATGTTGTTGAACATGTTAGTATAATATAGCCTTCAAGATGATTAGTTTTGTCCGATTATGTGATAACGATTTAAGTGTTAAATTCACTAAAACCAACACGTCTTTGTGCCATTCGCTTTTGACACATTTGGGGGCCTTGCTCCCGAAGCAATCCGGTTTTTAGATCGAGTGCAAAGGGTGGTGCAGAGTAGTAACTCTTATGCGGCCAAGAACACAAACTTTATTTTTAATAGAGTAGGCTTTTTATTCAAAAAGGGGTAGCGGCGCAGCTTGTTACTCGTTTACCCGCCGCTCACTTGTAACTCTTTGTTTATTCAATGAAACGGTCTCTTATACTAAAAGAAAATGTGACATTTTCATCTTTAGGGGCAAAATAGGTAGTGTAAGCAGTTTGCAAGTCGACCCCTGGACCGGTCTGCTAATTGTTAGACTAAAAATCATTGTACTTATCATATGTGACTTGTCCCACATCTATTGTACAGGCAGTGGGTGTATACACCAAATAAGCTTCTTCACCCACCAGACTAGTGTTTTGAGATTAGTTCTCCTCTTTGGCATGTAAGTTGAGTAAGTTCTGCCGTTTGGGCCGTAACACTAGGCCCGTATAATCCAGCCCTTGTTGTGATGGTGGTTCGGTTCACGGGCCTGAATGTTGAGCTCTGATAAGTTGCGGTCTGGTTCTGGGTTATAACGGCCATCAGCGGAACTTAAAAAATGTGGAACTGGTTATGCTTGTAGAGTACCCTTGAATCATGTTAATTTAACATATATATAATATAATCAAGTATAATAAATTCAGAAATCGGTTTCAACTTCCAACCAAACAGTTGAGTTTCTTCAACTACATATTGTCTGTTCGGTTTTGGTTCTAGCCATTTGGTTTCACCTTTGGTTTGGTTTGGTGGATTTCGCATTTCAGGTTGGTTGATTTTGCTCAACCATTTTGTTTCCGGTTGTTTGGTTTTGGTGGGTTCATGGCCAAACCTATTTAAACAATCCAATCACCTAACAAGTGAGAAACCGACCAGCCTAACCCGGGACCGCTCACTTTCTTTCGGTCCGGTTCCGGTTCTTACATTTGCACCGGTTCTAACCACTTAACCACCCCTATTATTGAACAGTATAAACAAAAAAAATAATACGATCTTTTTTTTTTCTCGGCACAACACTTTCTATTCAAAAAGCGGTGGCGGCGCAGCTTGTTGCCCGCCTACCTAACATCCTTATGTAATTTACCCTTTTTTTAATGGAAAAATTATGATACAAATACACCTTTTTTCGAACCAACATGAATCGAGTCATAAACTCACATTATTTTTTCTAATTTGGTTTATTCGAATCAACCTAAATCCAAATTTTCCATCTTTAATTCTGATTTAATTCCAATTCAAAACTCACTTTCAAAAGCTTCTTGTTCAAGAAAACCGTTTTAAATTAGATGAACACCCTAGTATGAAATAGGAATTATGCCATGATCTTCAAAGGAGCTATTGATTTTTGTTTTAATGATTATATATGGTTTTCATTATAAACAACTAAAGTTTTGTGAAAGTACACACAAAAGCCATTCAAAGTAACTATTTATTTGTTCTTTGTTTGTTTATTTTTATTTTTTTAACGGGAAGTATGCACTTTTTTAAGCTATACATTTCCATTTAAGAGAGGCATGTAGATATCTCTACTTTTACCATATATCTCTACTTTTACTAAGTGGCCTAGCCTCGCATTGGCCGTTGATTTATTTAAACTATGTTTTTGCCTACACTTTCACTACAGCAAAAAGTAATTTGCGATTGTAACATTTTTGGATTTATTACTTTTTAAGTCAAAGTTATATATAAAAAAAATTATTAGTAGGACATGGATTCAATATGCATGATTTAGGCCATAAATTTCAACTTGTTTTAATCGTTGAACTTATTTGATTATCACCTAATACTTGTTAACAAGTGTTTGTTTTTCATATCAAAACTAATATAATAATGTCAAGCGTGTTTTAAATATATGCCATTAATCAAATGAAAAGGAAATATATATTGATCCTCATACCTTTAAGGGCTTTAACGATCTCATACCTTTAAGGGATTTAACGATCAATATTCGTAAACCAAACATTAAAAATCAATTAAAACCGTTCAAATATAAGCAAATCGATTAGCAAGCATACCTGTGCTACGTGACATAATATAGGTTTTTTTACTGTTGCGGCTGGTTCTCTCTGAACATTGTAAAGAAAACGCACTTAATAACAATATATTCGAAAAGCACCAAAAGCTAGTTGTCCTTGTAAAAATTTGGTTAAGAAAAATGAATAAAAGAAATATAAAATCACCATATTAAGTTTAGCTAATGAATAAATTTAAAAAAAAAACAAGTAAAATAGCCGAAAACAGATAAATTAAATACGGTAATACATAAATGTCTTCAAATTAAATGATTATGTTATGAATAAAAAAATAAAATTATATTTGTAAAACTAATTGATTACTTCATTAAATACCAAAATAATGGGTCATTTTGATAACCCAAGATATAATTGCTTGATAAGTTTTTTTTTTTTTTAAAGCTACAAATAAACTGGTTCCTCATTAGCTTGCTAACATCCCATTTAAGCGGTTCGACAAGCCACCCGAGTTCAAAACGAGCAGGACTAATACCTACCACTCGCATACCATAAATGAGTGTTACGCTTCCCATGGCTGATGGGGCTGGGGTGAGCACCAGCGAGACCACAACGTACAAATCCAACACAAATTTCTTTCTTTGCGCCGTGAGCTTGCTCGCGTTAGCTCCCTCGCGTCGGATTAACATGGCTGCTCGCTTGTCCGCAACACAGTCTTACATGGACTAGTTTGATACATGTTTATAAGATGTGGGACAAAAGTGATAGTTTCAAAACTATAAATACATCATGTAGGATGTGAAGCAAAACGGTTACACAAACATAACGACCACCACCACCATCTTCTCCAACCTCCCTCCTACACATTCACCTGAAAATTCATAACCGTCATTGACATAATCAATGGCCAAACTTCAACTCTCTCTCACTCTCCTAAGTCTCTCTCTCATAACAACATTCAATTCAATCCACTCTTCAACATTCACACTCACAAACCAATGTGATTATCCGGTTTGGACCGGCCTTCTCTCAGGAGCGGGAACCCCGCCTCTCCCAACGACGGGCTTCCCGCTCCAACCGAGCCAATCGAACTCCATATCCGTCCCTGCCGGCTGGTCCGGCCGGATTTGGGGACGTACACTATGCTCCACCGATTCAACAGGCAAATTTGCCTGTGTCACAGGCGATTGCGGCTCTGGAACCGTTGAATGCAACGGTGGAGGAGCCGCTCCGCCTGCGACCTTAGCCGAATTTACTCTCAATGGAGCTAATGGTTTGGATTTCTATGATGTTAGCCTTGTTGATGGTTACAATCTCCCTATGATGATTTTACCACAAGGTAGCTGTTTATTTGTAGCATTTGGACAGTGTTATTTAATACTATGATTAATAGTTCAAAAACTGTAGAGTAATAATAATTACTTTAATTATTTTTACGTAGGTTAATTCATGTATACATGATATGACCATGTTTTATAATGCAATAAACGCTAACAACTCTTTCTATGTACAATTATTATTTTTAACAGGTGGTGATAAGTGTAACGTCACCGGCTGTTTTGTCGACTTGAACAAAAACTGTCCATCAGAGCTCCGGTTAACCGGTTCCGGTAATGATGAATCGGTTGCTTGTAGGAGTGCTTGTGAGGCGTTTGGTGATCCGATGTATTGTTGTAGTGGAGCGTATTCGACTCCACAAACGTGTAATCCGACGTCGTATTCGGAGTATTTTAAAACCGCGTGTCCGACTGCTTATAGCTATGCTTACGATGACGGAACTAGCACTTTTACGTGCAGTTCCGTCAACTACGTCATCGCTTTCTGCCCTACTCCGGCGAACAGGTATAGTTACTAATTTATCGATTTCTTAGTACATAAGTCCGATGTTTTTGTTTTGTCGTTTTGTACAAATTTGTTTATTTGTTGGTTTTGAGTCATTATCTGTCATACATGATTCAACATAGGATGCGATTGGGATGTATAATACTATAATTATTATTTTTTATGTTTATTTATTTCGAGTAAATATTTTTAATTAATTTATACCTATTTAATACACCGTCAAAAGTTAAATAATCATGTTCACGGTTACAAAAGTCGTTAGGCAGTGCCTACTCTCTTTAGTTATGGAGTTGCGACTACTCAGCCTAGTGGGGAGTACTCAAAGATCACTCGTTAAGTAATTGACGCCTAAACGGGATTTTTACAACCATACATATGTTTTTAGAGGCTAAATAGTAATTCTTGTGCTAAACAAGATTAAACCATCATATTATCTAATTCATTATCATATTATCTAATTCATTAGCGTTGAGAAGTAATATATAAATCCCATTCAATAATTTCTCTTGTTATATGTGAGACTTACCATTTAAACCTTTATGATATACACTAATTCATTTAACTCCCTTGTGCTTATGAACTTGTGATGAGCATATACTTTCTATAAAAGAAGAAATCATTTTTATGTCTAAACATTTTTATAAAAATGTGGAATAATAATACCATCTTTATGCCTCTGTAAACTGAATATATTATTTTCCAATGGCAGAACATATCGCTAGATTTAAGAATATTTTTTACCTTTTGCATTGCTTATTCAGGTCGATCTATGTTTACTACCAATATATTCGAATTCCGAACTGAAGAATATTATTATTATGTGTTAATATATGTGCCCATCGATAGTCGGTGTGCCACTAATGAAAAATATACATAAAAAATAAAATTTCAGAAACATAATGCCGCCCACGTAACCGTGTTGTATGGAATTAACAGTCTCCAATTCATTTTATTAAGTTTTTTATTTTATTTTTCGATAGTCTAAATAATAAATATTATGAAATTGTGTGCAGTCGCAAATCCACAGGAGCCGGCCAATCGGCTGAGAGTAGCGGCAGCGGCTCATTGGCTAATGCAGTCGGCGTTTCTTCCGTTACAATTCTTGCTTTCATATTAACGTCGGTTTGGAGACTATAGTTTTTTTTTTTTTTTTTTTTTTTAAGGCAACATATTGTTAGATCAGACCAAAGTGTCATGGAGTAATCTCTCAAACGTTCAAGTACAAAACCTAGCAAAACAATCTTTGAACATTTGACTCGTGACAATAGACTCAGCTCGTTTGAAGTGTTTTATTTCATCTTTTTTTCCTCGGCTTCAATTGGAACAAGCCGATTGAAGCTCTACAAATGGGTTTAAAATTTCCAATGTTAGTGTGGACTTGTTAATTTTCTAGTTTGATTAGATCTAATAGGAACTAGGTAAGTCATACAACTTTTTTGGCACATGTGCGAGTAAATTTATATATTATTGGTTAAGTATTATTGTATTGGTATGAGCAGAGAGATCTATAGCTTTTAAGCTGTTATTTTGGCGTTATTATATTTCGGCTGTTGAGTGTTTTTAGTTTATTTTATCAACCATAACTTATATTGTAGTAGCCGTTCAAAAAAAACTTATATTGTAGTAGTAACAATAGTTATTAATTGTAGTAATAACTAGTTTTTTACGATGTCGCGCGCTGCAGCGACAACTTAGCGTTTACGACTGTATTGCACGTGTTACGATAATGACCTTAACTGCGGCAAAGCACAGAGATATTGAAATTACCATTTGTTGTTTTCGATGGACTGGACCAAATGAAGAAAGCTTGAATTTAAAAGTTGGAGTTGGTTAACAATATTATTTACCATCATGGGCTCAGTTTGTTAAGAGAAAATCATCATGGGCTCATACCGATTACCGAACACTCAAAATATATGCATTTATATGCTTGTAAATGCTACTCGTAAAAAAAATTGTGCATGTACTTCAAAGTTCAAAATGGATGAGAGAAAGCCAGCTGTATATGGCAGGAGTAAAAGTCATCACCTACCAAACATCTCCCTCTCTGTCTACCTCTTCATCCTAAAGTCCAACGCAGCCACCACCTCTTTCAGAAGGTAGATCCAAAACCACTTTCACACCACACTCAACCTCTAACCCAATTGTTCTTGTATGACAGATTTCCAGTTTTCCACAACCACCACCTAACCCACTAACTGACGTTGCCACAACCACCATCCACCGGTATACAGCTCAAAGCAGCCGCCATCGACGACGGTTGTAGTAGTAGACGTCCTCCACCCTCTCCGTCTCAGATCTGGTACATGCAACAACCGACCATAACCGTAGACCGATGCCGACCACTACCAGCAAACAACATTTTCAAATCACAATGCATGAAAGGTGTTTGGTGTCTACCTGGCCTCCTGGCGTCACGAACTGCCGCACCACCATCGCCGGTAGTCGTACGGTTTATTCTACCGACAGTGATTAACGTTGTGTTGTCGGCGGTTACTGGGTTGGTGGTGACGGAGGTGACGCTGTTCCGATGGCAACGTCGCCGCCAAGAAGGCCATTTCCTCTCTCCTGATTACACCGTCTTTTTCTCTGGGCTAAAATAACCCAGCTTATCAACGGAAATTACAGAAATTGCCATTGGATACTGTAGGTGAAAGAGACGTTTAGCTACAGTAAATTGCTCTCACAATGAAATCTACAAATTGTATCTTTATATAATGTACATCTTATCTATACTATATTATAAAGCATGAGGGAAGGATTCCAACCAAATTTAAGTAATTACAACATATAATGCATATGGTACAATAACTTAATGAAAGTACTAAAGGGGTGAAATAGTCTTTTTACATTAACAATTAAGTTGATTATGAAACTCTGAAGACCAATGACCCTCTAGCAAACCTCCGTAAAGGTCTTCAGAGTTTCCATGAGGGAGGTAAACATACTTGAAATCAATGGGAAGGTAAACATACTTGAAATCAATAGGAAGGTAAACATATATAACATTCTCTTCTTCTTCCCTTACAAATCACTTTGCCATTAATACCAATGGACTACCCTCACGTCGGTATGGCCATCACCTAGTTCCAGGTTGCCTTAAGTTGTTGTCAGAGTGATATCTGTCAACGATGAAGGCAACATACTTGAAATCAATGGGAAGATAAACAATCCTCATCCACAATGTTCTTACCTATAGCTACCAACCATCCGGTTGTTTTCAGGTTGCCTTCATCGTTGACAGATAATGAGATTTGGTGTTAGATCATAAGCAAAAAGGTAGACCACACCACTGTTAGTGAACCCTGTGTTGGATGGAAAGTGTCTTCGGCTTAAATGTCTTTGTTGAGTGGAGTTGGAGCAATCCCTGTGTTGGATGGAAAGTGTTTTCGGCTTAAATGTCTTGTTGAGTTGAGTTGGAGCAATGTCGATAAAAGTTGGTGGTTATTATTTTGTTTTTTAATTTTTATAATTTTTTTTACAATAATTATATTAAAAAAATAAAAATAAAAAACCAATCCAAAACACAAAAAATACCAAAAATATAAAAGTTGGATTCCAAGCGCCTCGCTTAGGCCAAAGCGAGACGCCTAGGGTCAAATCAGAATAACTTACCTCGGACCGAGGTAGTTAAAAAAGTAACCAAAGCGCCTCGATTTGATCAAAACGATGGGGGGAATAGAAGTGAGGGGTTTTAATATCACCACCCTTTGTATTCATATGAAACTTAATATGTGAAATCGACTCATTAGAATCTAGTTCGTGCGCTATAAAAAATTCAAACATAGTTCAAAATATTCTGGAGATTTGTGTCTTAAAAATGGTTTGAAAGAAAGCAAATTGTCCTTTTCTAAAAGAGAATTATGCCAACAGATGATTCTACTAAGTTAATGACATTGTATTTAAGATAATCAACTCACATCTATAAATATATATATATAATATTAGAAAAAAAAAACATTTTTTTCTTCGATAACGTTCATTTAGGTCATCTCCCCTTTTGTTTGTATCACATGACATTAGTTAGGGCTTAATAAAAATAAAATAAAAAATAATACCCTTACGTGACACATAATACTAGGTGAAGCTTCCTCTCCCTTAGACCATGTGTAGTGGGGCGCCAATTAGGGCCTTAATCCAATTTTAGCGCCTCAAACACCATTACAGTGGGTCCTTAAAGGGCGTTAATTTTGAAAAATTGGCTTGGAGCGTTAAATTGTTAACGCTGAACATTGGATTCTGAACCAACTTTGTGGCAACCAATCAAAAGAAGGGAGGGGCGCTAATTAACGCTTCCCACTATGGATACTCTTATTTCTCTCAAAAATATTTTCTTTCTTTTGTTTCTTTAATAATTTTTAAACATTAATAACTTTTATATAAGGGATTTTTTAAATAAAAAAATTAAACCGAATTAATGAGCGTTTTATTATCTTTCCAACGAGTACCAATATTTATACAAAAAAAACACGACTTTTTTTAGTGGGTTTTATTCATACAGGAAAAAACAATGTGCTCAGATAATTCATTAATCATGTCTAGACAAGTCACTAATCATACTAAAACGAGTAAATAGAAATTTTATTTTCATTCAAAGCATAATATGTTACTTTCCAACAAAAGCAACACCTTCAAGACCACCGCCTCAATCACACCCTACAATGGTTGCTTCTGTCTCTGCTTCTCATCCAAACATACATTTTTTTAATATACATTTCATTCTTATTCACATGATTAAAATTGTTGTTTTCTCGTATTTTAGTACATTAATTTCTATTTTACATTTTAACACACATTTTATCACTTCATATTCGATTTGTCTGTCTCGAAAAACTTTCTGAACATAAGCTAGTATTAATGATAAGAAAAAAAAAACATTCACATCAAGTTTACTTGGACAAAACTAATGTTAAATTTTAGTACAATTTTGAATTGTTTTTTCGCTGAGGGAAAAAACTAGATATGATATTGATGTGAAGATGTTTTTGAATCTTCTCCTGGAGAAGCTTTAAGCATTTACATAAATTGCGCCCTCATAAGTAGCTCAAATACCTCTGTAACTGGCCGTTGAAGTCCGTTATTCGGCTGACGAGACCACAATAGCGTCCCCATATGACGCCCAAGAAACAAAGAGGGCACTATTGACTCCAAAAAGGTTGAGATGGAGCGAAAGCCATTACTAGACCGACCAGCCTTAAAGAATTAAAAGGTATACCAAATCATATGTAAGCCATAGATCGATCCCTAATTATGGTTTCAATTAGTTATGAACACATGGGTCTATTATTTCTTGAGATGTATTGTTTCCTTGATAGGGGTGTGTCACATGATTGGAACTTCTCTTGTTGCCTTATCAACCTCAATGTGTTGATCCCGTCTGCATCTTTGACCATGCTTTGATATTATCCCCTAATAAATAACTAATTGAACATGATTTTAAATTATATAAATGAAAAAGGGTATCATAAAAGCCACCCCTTTCAAGCGTATGCCAACATATAAACATTTTATACGTCATTCATGTGAATATTGTTCTACTTTATGGATGCCTTTGTTGATAACTCACATGGAGATGAACACGTATTAAGTCTTATACTGCTTGACTTGTCACTCCATATGGGGCTTGAAAGTATTACATGTTGCCACGGCATACATGATTGAAAAATAGGTGTTTAGGATTAAAGTTTACCAAATAAAGTGATGTTTCTATAAAAGATAGAAAAATTGCATTTATGTACTTTGTATAGGTAATGGGTTGAGTTATTCTATAAAGGCTAAAAAAATAGAAAGGTGAGAAGCCACTAAAAAATAACATGTGTCCAAAGAATTAAACAAGTGGGAAGTGTAATTTTGTCAAAAGAATATGCACATTCAAGTCGCATGCCATTTCCACATTCATTTTTAAACGTCCGTAACTTTTTTATACGCCATCTTTAAAAAAAATTATACCATAAAATTGAGCGTCTTTTTATCTTAAATATGAGTACCATATTATTATACTTTTGAAAAAAAACTTGAAAACCCAGTTACGTAAGACACAATGGAGATAACGTAAAATACAGTGAGTACCAATTAAATATGCAATGAACAATAGGGTATAAAACACACTGAACAGTCTAATAAAACACATTGGATGACATACTAAAGACATAATGAACATAAAACTAAAACACAATGAATAGTAAACTTAAACAAAATGAACAACATAATAAAACACAATGTACACCATAAATACAAAACTCATTTGCGTAAAACACAATAGAAAGCATACTAAAAACACAATGGACAAAGCACCCATTCATACTATAACACAATGAACGAGCAGAAGACACAATGAAGAAGAAAACTCATTTAACACGGATTTTTCTTTCAATTTTAATATAGCAATGTGGTACTCATATTAAAGATAAAAACGCTCGTTAATATGGTCAAAATTTAAAAAAAAAAGAATATCGTATGAAAAAGTTATAGACATTTTAAAATGATGGGGGAATTGACATGTGCATTGCATGCGGAGAGAGAAAGTTAACAAATATGGTTTTCCTTTTATGTCCTTCCTCTAATTTATTATTTATTTTTTTTCCAACAAACTAATCTCAACCCTTGAAATATAAGATCAATGGACCACAATCTTTC
Source organism: Ambrosia trifida (assembly GCA_028751855.1). Classification (NCBI taxonomy): domain Eukaryota; kingdom Viridiplantae; phylum Streptophyta; class Magnoliopsida; order Asterales; family Asteraceae; genus Ambrosia; species Ambrosia trifida. The sequence goes on along the minus strand of CM054123.1, from coordinate 97,446,939 downwards.
TCACCCTTCCTAGAAAAAGTGTCTTGTGTATTTGATCCTAACTCAGTAACATATTTAGTAAACATCATGGTTGATAAACAAATAAAACAAAACGGATCCATGAAAATAAACTAACACATTGCAATAGGTTTGATCCTTGATCCAAATCTTCGATTCTCGATCCCAACCAACTTCTCCTGCTTTTAATCACCTAATAGCTCTTGTTTTTACCTCTGGAAACAGTTTATGATGACCAGCTAGGTTAAAATTGTTTATAATGGTTGAATTGGGCTTTTTTGGAATTATGGCGGCCTTTGTGCGTCGTGAAGGCCCATCAGAGTCTTTTGCGTGGTACGAAAGACAAATTAGTCATGCCTGAATTTGGTTTTACTCGCGCGTCGCGAGCTCTTATCATATGGTTTTCACGTGGCGTGGAAAAACCAAATTTCATATTTTCATTTGTTTTTTTTTCTTGAACTAACCACCTGTGCTTTTCTTCCATGATTTTGCCTCGTATATGCTCCTCCTACGCACAGATATTTGTATAAACCAGATGCATAAATAAAAGCTAAAAACTAATAAAGACACTAACTAAATGACTTAAAATCGATTCAAAATACAAGGGAAAACATACGTGTTTTGCAACACATCAGTCGCCACAACTATGGCCACCTCCGGTTCCTGACGCCCCCACTAAAGTTGTTCACCCTAGCCACCACCATAGTCGTGGCTCCTGCTACATGCCAGCCTAAATACGATGCACGATGCCACCCTACGACGCAGTACATAACGCAAAGCTAAATTCCTAGCCCATAACCCCACATCCAATCCTCAAAACTCGAAATTGAAATAAGAACAAGATAGAGGATTTACCTAGAAGTCAGAAGTGGAAGCCGAGACATTACGAATCGACCCCGATACCTTATCCTATTCACCTTCCACTCGTCGTGGCATAGGATTTGTCCTTTATGTGTTTTATATCACAAGTTTACATCCAAGCCCCACGAGTTTCGTATCTCGCTGCTTGCTCTCAAAGCTACTTCGTTAAACTTCTTTTGACGTCAGTCGAGCCCTAGCAATTCTCAAAACGTTCCACTATTATTCTATAGGCTAAATCCTGTCAATAAACCTCATTGAGTAAGTTAACAACGATTCTTGAGGATGTTACAAAAGTGTGGTACTCAAGACTTAAAGGCTATGGGCTTATTAAGTTATATGGCTATGGGCTTATTAAATTCATGGAATTGAGATACTAATGTTATAGGAGAGAATGTAATATATGTTCTTCCCTGTTGCATTCGCTTAGTAATGAGAAATATATTTAACCAATGCATGGGATTTTTGTGAATGAATCAAGTGGATGTCGTTGCATATTTACATCTTATTGTTTAGGGAGGAAGTGGCACTCATTGAGAGTGCGTCATATTTCATCAGTCTCGTATTATCACATTACTTTTACCCTAAACTACCCTAAAACACCCAAGTATGTTGCAATACAACCCTAAATAATGGACCTCGCCCCTTTTACCCCCTCCACCTCGCTACTCTCCATGTCTCTATATCTCATTTTTACCTACTCTCGGGGTGTAAGAAAGGTAAACAATTGTAACACCCCGCCCCTCTCATCACCAATATTGTCCGCTTTGCCCTGATGGATCGCCCATCCAGAGCTCACGGATTTGTTTTTGGTCGCCCCGGTGGAGACTTCCCAGGAGGTCACCCATCCTGATACTACTTCCACCTAAGCACGCTTAACTGTGGAGTTCTCCTCTCATCCACTAACATTAAGCCCCAAAACGCGTTGGTGATTTAAGAGGCAAGACATTACTTATGAACCAAGGATCTCTCCTGGCCACGGCCGATGTGGGATTTTCCTGGGGTGTCATACAAAGGTCCATGTTAATCTCCCAGAAATCAGTACTGTTACAATCACCCCCCCTTAGGGACTCATCGTCCTCGATGAGGTTTGCCCCACCATCCCGAACGGCACAGGAGTGGCTCTGATACCATCTGTAACACCCCGCCCCTCTCACCACCAATATTGTCCGCTTTGCCCATCCATAGCTCACGGATTTGTTTTTGGGTGCTCAAGTGGAGACTTCCCAGGAGGTCACCCATCCTGAAACTGCTCCCACCTGAGCACGCTTAACTGTGGAGTTCTCCTCTCATCCACTAACATTAAGCCCCAAAACGCGTTGGTGATTTAAGAGGCAAGACATTACTTATGAACCAAGGATCTCTCCTGGCCACGGCCGATGTGGGATTTTCCTGGGGTGTCATACAAAGGTCCATGTTAATCTCCCAGAAATCATACTGTTACAACAATAGGGAGTATAGTTTGCGTGTAGCCTCTTGGAATATACAAACTCGAAATGGTAAATTGTTAGAAGTGGTAGATGCACTCAAAAGGCGTAGGGTTCAGTTAGCGTTCCTTCAAGAAACTAGGTGGAAAGGACTTAGAGGGGCAGAGCTCAATGGGTATAAGCTAATACATTCAGGGTCCGATGGGAAAAAAATGGGGTAGGATTTCTAGTGGCCCTTGAATTGCATAAGAATGTGATTGAGGTAGTGCGCCACAATGATAGAATTATGGTGTTGATGATAGTTTTAGATGAGGATGTCGTCATTGTGATTTGTGCATACGCTCCACAAGTGGGCCTAGGAGTTCAAGATAAGATAGTTTTTTTGGGATTGCCTAGACGTAGTGGTGAGGGTCATACCAAGGGAGGAGAAGATTTTTATAGGAGGTGATTTTAATGACCAGGAAAACGATGGCTTCCAATCGATACATGGGGGTTTTGGTCTAGGTGATAGGAATGAGCCTGGTAGGGATCTTTTGGATTTTGCAGTTGCCCATGACCTAGGGTCCTAGGTATAATAAACTCTTTTTTTAAGAAAAGGGATTCGCATTTGATCACTTTTAGTAGTGGGGGACGCAACACGCAAATTGACTATCTATTGATGAGACGAGAAGATCGACGGCGGTGGAGGGACTGCAAGGTTATACCATGGGAGACAGCGGTCGCCCAACACCATCTGCTTGTGGCAGATATAGCTTTTTTAAACAAGCCGTTTAGGGAGAGCAGGAAAGTGCGACCGAGGATCCGGTGGGGAAATTTTAAAGGTGACATGGGTACACTGTTCAAGGAAAAGGTGATCTCGATGACACCGACTCAACTAGGTGGGGATGCAAATCAGATGTGGGAGGCTTTGGCGACTACCATAACTCTAGGGGCGAAGGAGGCGTTAGGGGTCTCAACAGGAAAGACAAGTGGGCATAAGGAGTCATGGTGGTGGAATGATGATGTGAGGACCAAAATAAAGGATAAACAAGATACGCTGAGGGAGGTTTTGAGGTGCAATGACGAAGAGGAGAGAGTGAGGTTGAGGGATATATACAAAATTGCAAGGAGGGAAGCGAAGAAGGCAGTAACGGAGGCAAAGAACACAACCTATAAGAGGATGTATGAATGCCTAGAAACAAAGGATGGGGAGCATGATATGTTCAAGATTGCTAAGGCTAGGGAGCGTAAAAGGTCGGATCTTGCAGTAGTGAAGTTTATAAAGGGGGAAGATGGACGGGTGTTAGTCAAAGAACACGACATTAAGTTAAGGTGGAAAACCTACTTCCACAATCTCTTCAACGACCTAAGGGGCTTCCGTCTAGAAAGTGAAAACCCTCAACCTCAACTACGGAATAATTGTTATTATCAGGGTATTACTCAGGGAGAAGTAAGGATAGCCTTAGGAACATGGGAAGGGCTAAAGCAATTGGTCCGGACAACATACCGATAGAGGCGTGGAAGTGTTTAGGGGAAGTAGGAGTGCAATGGTTGACTTGTTTGTTCAATACTATTTTTAAATCTGGAAAAATGCCAAATCAGTGGAGGAGTAGTGTCATGGTGCCTTTATACAAGAACAAAGGAGATGCTCAATGTTTTGGGAGTTACAGAGGGATAAAGTTATTAGCCCATACTATGAAATTATGGGAGAGGGTAATTGAAACTAGAATTAGGAGAGAAACTCAGGCTTCGGTAAACCAATTCGGTTTCATGCCAGGGTGGTCAATTATAGAAGCGATACATATCCTAAGGAGATTGATAGAAAAATATCGGGAAAAGAGGAGGGATCTACACATGGTATTTATTGACCTTGAAAAAGCCTACGATAGTGTGCCTCGGGGCCTAATTTGGGATAGTTTGGAAGGCAGAGGCGTACCTGTGAAGTATACAGACATGATTAGAGATATGTATGTTAACACGAAGACTTTTGTTCGTGCGCCTATAGGAGATACTGATTCATTTCCCGTGGAGGTAGGACTTGACCAAGGATCTGCTTTGAGTCCGTTTCTTTTTGCCATAGTATTAGATGACTTGTCTATGTCAATTCAGGAGGCAACTCCATGGTGCATGCTTTTTGCAGATGATATTGTGTTAGTGGCGGAGACTAGGCAGAGTTTGAATACTAAGTTAGAGGAGTGGCGTGTAGCTTTAGAGAGCAAAGGGTTAAGAATTAGTAGATCCAAGACTGAGTACTTATATTGTGATTTTAGTGGTGCAGGCGTTAATGACAACACTCAGATTACCATTGACGGGCAAGAGGTTCCGCGTGTAACTAAGTTCAAATATCTAGGATCATTTGTGTAAAGGGATGGGGAGATATATAGTGATGTTGCCCATCGCATCCAAGCGGGTTGGTGTAGGTGGAAAGCAACCACAGGGGTATTGTGTGACAGAAGGTTTCCAAATAAATTAAGGGAAAATTTTATAGGGCCGCAGTTAGACTTGCTACGTTGTATGGAACGGAGTGTTGGGCCATTAAGAAGACCCATGCGCGCAAGATGGAGGTAGCAGAGATGAGGATGTTAAGGTGGATGTGTGGACACACAAGGTTAGACCGGATAAGGAATGAGGCTTTTAGGGTAAGGTTAGGAGTGGCTAGTATATCTGATAAGATTAAGAAGGGAAGATTGAGATGGTTGGGATATGTGAAAAGGCGCCAGTGGACAACACCGGTTAGAGCAGTGGAAACCCTCACGGTGGAGGGTAAGAGGAGTAGAGGCAGGCCCAAAGTGACTTTTGATGAGCTGCTTAGACGAGATTTGCTTGAGTTGCACCTCTCTGAGGACATGATCCATGATAGGAGTTTATGGAGAAGTAGGATTAAAGTTAAAGATTTTTAGTTGTAGGGGGTCTTTAGTTTTGTTTTTGTGCGTATTCTCCTCCACTTTATGTTGAGCTGACATGTGATTGCATATTCGAACGTAGGCGTGTAGTTCTTTTATAATGTCATAGTGCTTAGATATATTATTTACTTTCCTCAACTTCCTTTGTTTGTCTTGTGTACTAGTAGTTTCTTGCTATATAGTTTGTTGTTGTGTCGTCTTCTATTTGTTTTGGAGTTGGGCGTCTCTTTGGAAACAGCCTCTCTATCCCTATGGATAGAGGTAAGGTTTGCCTACATCACACCCTCTCCAAACCCTAACAGTAGCTTGCTATTTGTTGGATTTACTGGGTATGGTTGTTATTGTACCTACTCTCGGTAACCATGGCAGTGGTGTTACCTATTTAGAAACCGTATCCGTAACCTCCTACCAATGGTGTCCTTTCCTCATATACAACTAAATCCAGCCACATAGATTGTGAAATAAAGGCTTTAATAACTCCTAAAATAAAAAGATGTGGAACTAGTAGCATTCAAATAGCATTGTCGAAAACAACTTTAGAAAAGCTCCCTTGTAAATAAACAAGTCAGGTCCAAGTCACCTCACTTAAATTGCATGTCATTCTTACTCGTTCAAAGTTGAGCTTGCTCGTGTAGTTGGGTTCAACTTAAGTGGGTCATTTAGGAAACAACTTTTAAGGGCAAAAGAGCACTCGGGTATTTTTTTTTTTTTTTTTTTATGTGTCTACGTGTGAAAGAAATATTTCTTTTGTTATATTTATATATTTATTATAAGTGAAAGAAATACAAGTTTTCTGATATTAAAAAACACGAGTTGATCTCAATCTTATGTTTAAGTTTGCATACGACGTTGGTAAATCAATAATTAATACATAGTTCGAAAAATCTAAAGCGATTTGTGACAATATGTATCAAAATTAAGGGAGTTCGGGCACTAACAGCAAATGGGGCTCGTACCCCACGGTAACACCGTCCTGTATAACAGGGGTATTGAGAGCTGGTATGTTTCACGGATTGTATACCACGAATAGAATGAGAGTGGAGATTTTTGTCTTTTATAGGTTGGATGGTAAATGGTAGTGATGCCTCCAAAATTGTTTTTCAGTAAAGTGATATGAAAATCATGGTAGTTCGGTGAAATTCGGGGTAGCACCCCGCCCTCAGTAACAAAAAATAATGAAGGCAGTAAAACCACTCAAGTTTTATTTAATAGTAAAAAACAAGTTACATTTAAATGGTGGGTAAGCGGGCAACAAGCTGCGCCGCTATCCCCTTTTGAATCGCAAAGCCTATCCTGCTAAACACAAACCCTTGGTTCTTAGGGCTCTGCGAGTCACCGTGGACCACCTTCTGCACTCGTTTCAGAAACCGTACTGCCTCAGGGGCCAGGGATCCAAATGTGTCAAAAGCAAACGGTAGGAACACATGTTGATTCTCTAAACAGGCTGCTTCGTGCTTAGCGACCTTCTTAGCTTCTGCCTTCAAAACTGTCTGCCCCGGTACAAAGCCGTTGTCTCGCAAACCTACCAAGGGGGACACCCCTGTCAAGTCAACACAAGCATGTTTGCCCCCAACCCATCCAAACACAAGAACATCCGCAGGACGCAAGGTAGATCTCCCCTCCCGCGGATCAGTCAGAAAATTGACTGGTGCTTCTTTTTTGGCTGAGACCCCCGCACTTCAAAGCACATCCCATAGAACATCTCTGACCAAATCATGGCGGTACTTGAACCCCGGCAATTCCTTGCAGTGGAGCGCATGCTCGCCAAATTTATCCAGACATGCTTTTTTTGCAAATGAGGCATGGTTCATCCGAGGGGAACAGAGGTATCAAAAGCGCTTTTTAAATAAAATTATAAAATATAAAATACTATATCTAATTTGAGTTAATTTGTGTGCGGGAAAGTCAACGAATAGTCAAAATCAAATTCTGCAAAAATATGGGCGCACCAAGTAAGCATATACAATCTTCATCTTCTTAATAACATCGTTTTAATGGTATTTAATCTACCAATTGGCTCTACAAATTCAAACATTCTTCAAATCCTTTAAATCTCCACCACAATGAACATGATCTATCTTCTTCTTATTATTATTATTCTGGTTCAATCCTGTAACGCAGCACCAGAGATGATCACAATTGATGTTCATAAAGCGAACCGCCTTCTTCGCAATGGCGACTACCGTTTCCTTGATGTCAGGTGATTCTAATTATCATTTTTGTTTCATTTTGGATTAGTTAAGTGTTTTTTTTTTTTTTTTAGTTTGTTAGTTTTTTTTTTTTTTATTTGTTGACAGGACTTCGGAAGAATATATGGAAGGACATGTTGATTTTGATGATGCTCTTAATATTCCGTACATGTTTTATACCCATCAAGGTAAATTTGTCATTTTTTTTGGAATATACTGGTACTTGAGAGATAAATCGTGTCAGGTTGACATGTTAAGTGTAATGGTTGAAATTGACGAACGTGAATCACTAGTAGTTTAATTTTTATTTTTTGTTAAAGTTAGCAACGTTAACCTAGAAGCTTAAACAATGTAAAATAGTCCACAAGTTAAACGGGTTGATAGATTAAGGGACTGTTTGGTTGATTAAGTGCTGAATCATTAAGAGGCTCTGAATGGTTAAAAGCTGAATCATTCAGTATCCCTTAATAGCTTAATGGTTCAGCACTTAATCATTCCATTCAGATGCTGAAACAAACAGTCTGAATGCTGAATGATTCAAACCTGGATGGTTAATAAGCTAATTAAGAGGCTACCAAACAGACCCTAAATAGGTTGTAATTAAGTTGTAAAAGAGTCGTATATTGGTTAGTGGGTTGTATCTATAATTTTTATACCATATGTTTATACCGATTTAGTTTTATTTTTATTTTTATGCAATTTCAGGTAGGGTGGTTAATAGCAACTTCCTGGAACAAGTACTCTCATTATGCAAGAAGGATGATCATCTTGTTGTGGTAAATTAAATTAAATAAATAATACATATAAATACGTATTAAGTAATTATTACAACATGTCAACATATAACTAATATTTATTTTGCCTTCTAGGATTTTTATATCATAAATAATATACTTAAAAACAACTAATTTTATAAATGTAACTAATCATGTAACGTTGGAATGTTGTGTGTAGGGTTGTAAATCTGGGGTCCGTTCTGTATACGCATCAAACGTTCTTCTTGAAGCGGTATGTTTTATTTCCGTTTTAAAATAAATGTTTATTTCCGAGTACGTTTGTTTAAGATTAAAGAATTTATATTTTATATGAATATAATATAATGAAGTAAATGTTTACTAATAACATTTCAGGGATTCAAGCATATTTACAACATGGGAGGGGGCTATCTTGGATGGGTAGAGAATGATCTACCTGTGGCAGTGACACCAAAAACGGAGCTTTAAGCCTTTACAATTTACTAACTTGTGTATGGTTTTATAATGTTATTACATGTTGATAGAAATTATCGGTAAAGTTGAGTTTACTGAATATATTTATGAAAATTGCGTATAATGTATTCATCATATTTGACCATTAGAATATGTGATATAACCGAATCAAACTATAAACACTACAAAACAAAGGACATTAGCAACGGACAAACGTGTTGCTTGTCTGTAGGTGAATCTAAGATATGTCGGTAATTCATCTGTGGAGGTTTGTCAAAAACAACTAGGCATGTGTAATAGTTTTACGGATATCACGGACGTAATGCTGATGGTTTTGAAAAAAAAAATTAGTTGTATACCAATAGATTTTAGAAAATGGAAATTGAAATTTTGTGTTTTAAATTTTCTAACTGCTAATCAAACGATTCTTAAGGTCTTTGTTTTAAATAATTGTAAGTCTGTAACATATATTTTCTAGGATATATAAAGTGGGCCTTGTAGTGTAAATACACCACTTAACCCAATATTATATATTCAACCCAATAACACTAGATGGTTTATTAATTGGGCTTGTTGCCGTGAACTCTCTTTATTTGCGTTATCCTCTCTTCAATTTTTTTTTTTTTTTTTTTCACACTCAAATTCATTTACAACAACAGCAAACCACCACAAAACCATTTGTAGATTTGAGTTTAGCAGAGCCATATGAAACCTAGAAACTTCACATCAATGATAATATTATCAATCTTGAAATCTTTACCAAAAAAAAAAAAAAAAGCTTCTTATTCCTAGCTTTCAAAATCCTACAACAACAATGATCAGATGGATCAATATGCATAATTGCATATGTAACTCCAATAAATCCCTGACCGAAAAGGCAAAGATTTGGGGAATTCTACACCACGCACTAATAGCCTACCACACTACCGAAGCTACCAAACCACGTTGTAAACACATGGTCTCGCAGTTTCGGAATCACACAAAATACATTTTTTCAAACATATGCATTATCCTCTCTTGAATCCTTCTTCTTGTTTATTTTCTAATAGAAAAAACCCAAGACATGCACGGACACGATATATATTTTTTTGTTCTCTTCTCTTCTCTTCACATCACATAATTATGTTATCGTTTTTTATAAATAGTATTATTAAAATCGTTATTACCAGGATACAAATCAATGTTTACCATTTATCTACAAATTAACCTTCTCATTTAACTCTGTTACATACTTTTAGACCTTTGAAACCTCTAATCCAAGTAATGAAATTTTGTACAAAGCTTACAAGAGTTGGGAACGCATAGTGTAGACTGGGATTACCGGACTATGAACCTATACACACCCATGTCGCTATGATCCAGATTTCAACAAGTGGGACATGTGACATGTCTGGAGGCAATTAACGGTCGTAATCCTTAGGATAAAGATAGCAAATACGCAGAAAAGGACATAAAATGCTTGAAAAAATGGGTTATACAGTTGCAGGAGATGGATGAGGTGTAGGGAAAACTTTACAAAATCCATTTTAAGGTGGCAAAAATATTGTTCATTTGGCCCATGCAGGTCTCGAACCTGCGACCTTCGCGTTATTAGCACGACGCTCTAACCAGCTGAGCTAATAGGCCATATGTTATAAACGTTAAGCAAATAACTCATTATTCAAACTGTTTGAATGATGAAAAAAAGATAGTAAAATGAACTTAATATCATTATAATTTTTTATTAAATGATTTTGTGATAAGGGGGCAAATGATATTTAATTGAAAATATTTTGTTTCTGTTAAATATTACTTTAGTTAGTTAATGATGAGTAATTTGATTTATGTTAAATGTATGCATGGATTATTATGTTATGCAACTAAACTAGCTAGCCTTGTTGATAGAATGAAACCTTCTTTACACCACTAGTTACTTGTTAGTTGTTACAATGGAACAAGGATCATTATATCATAGTTGCTAAATAATACATATTTGGATTTGTACACCAGAAATGATATGGTAGGTTCTTAAAGTGTTTCGAAATGCATGATTTAAACACCAGGACAAGGTCTTCGACCCTCTCCCTAGCTTACAGTTGAAATGGTCACAATTTTAATCTTGTCTCTCATCCCTTTTTACAAGCATGCTTGATTGTCGTTGTAAAAGGATACATTAGTTTATTCATTTTGGCATGTTTTCTACTCTTAGGGGTAGAGGTAAGGCTGTCTACATCTTACCCTCCTCAGACCCTACCTTAGCTTTGCTATAGGTGGGATTAACTGAGTATGATGATGATGATGATTTTGGCATGTTTTCTGTTTCTCCCCTTGCTTAGTTACGGCCGCAGACCATCATATAAGATCCTTTGATCGTTTGCCTTTGCTACTGACACTAGCGGACATCAACATTCCAATGTCTAGTTTTGCATGAATTCGCTACACATACAACTTGTATGATACAAGTGAGATGCCTTATATGTACAAAGGCTTCCAAAAAAAGTACTAGAAATGCTTAACACGTCTCTAAACCACGACCTAAGAATCCGAAAAGTTATCTTCTTGTCTTCTTTATATATATGATCAAGTTTGTAGAAGAACGGTGATTTTTTTATACACTTTTCTGATTTTCTTTTTACGAAGGAACAAGAAAATCAAAAGGATAAAAAAATGGCCTTTTCGTGTTAGGCTATATAATTCAAAGTGAAAAATGTTGCATCATTATGAGAAATCAGATTGAAAAAATGAATTTAGGTACTGGCAACTCAACTGTAATGCTTAATCAGTTAATTGAAAAAAGCAGAATACAAAAACTTCATTAGAGTGGCCCATGCAGGTCTCGAACCTGCGACCTTCGCGTTATTAGCACGACGCTCTAACCAGCTGAGCTAATAGGCCGGGTGCTATAGCTTTAAAGTTATTAATTTATACTGTGATTTTCAAACCATAATCATTTATTGTTTTGTATTTTTTTTTTCAACATTTATACGAAGGTTATAAACTTTTGTGACAAACTTATAATGTTTATATATAAAGTTATCTTATTTATTATCTGTATGAAATTCTTTATCATTTGATTTATTAAGAATTTAAGTGTGATTGTATATTATTTAGTGGTAGCTATATACTCTAGTTATTTTTTTTTTCTTCGATTTGTAACTTTATTATTATATTTTTTTTTCCTCAAACAACAATTTGGCAATTTTTAGATTTTATAAGATAAAACACCACACCCAGCATCATACGGGAATCGGGATTTTCTAGAAGTCATCAATTCAAGAGAAAAATAAATAAAATGTTTATTGGTTTATGTGTGCAAGGCACAACATTGATAAGAACACATAACGCTATACATGTAATAGAAGATAGCTCTTCAAAAAAAAAATGTAATAGAAGATAGTTAATGGTAAATATGTGTATAAAGCAATCTCACCCCACAACATATTTTATACCATAGGTACGTATAACGAGCCTATACAAGTAACTACTCTTGTTATTTGAATGTAATGTTGATTATATTAATTAGAACATAAGGTATAAATATAAAATATAATCATGTGTACCTGATATGTTTAACCATTCAGGAACCTCAGTAATGGAAGACACCATCATCTTGATCGGGTTCCCTTTAGGGTATGCAGTTCTGATGGTTTATGTGTTCTTGAGTTATGAACACATTTAGAGAGAGAGATAGGGGATGGCTAATGGTGTTATCAATGTGTCAACCCTAATCTCATAATAATCTCCTTATTTATACATACCCAGGGGACACCCTAATAAGGCCCATCTAATGATAGTCCGCCCATCAAAGACAAATCTGTTATTGGGCTTAGGATAATATTAATAATTGATCATCATAATATTAATGATTATAATGGCTATCGATAAATATACAAACGTTACGTATATTTATTCCAACATTCTCCCACTTAGCCGAGTAATCATTTATTATGAGTATTACGTAAGTCTGCAGAGATTAATACTCATTTTAGTTCTAAACCCAAAATGTAGCAGAGAAATACAGCCGTTAAGTCTTTATTCGACTTAGGACCCCCATTAATCATACTACACCCAAATTTAAAACTTAACATTAGGATCAATTGACGTTATGCCCTTAGTTGATTTGTTATATTATTGTCTTTATGCCATTATGCTAGCTTAGCATACTAATAGACAAACAAATCATAATGAGGAAAATTAATCATTAGTCATAAGTCATTCATAGTACGATATGCAGCTGTACATGGTCATTAGTAATACCCTTTTCTCTTAGTTGGCCCTTAGTGAGACTTATGGGTGATAGACCTTTAGTTATTTGGATCCATAAGCATATCATGAATGCATTCGATACAAAATTCGGATTTCCTCTATTTGTTCTTAATCATAAACGAACAATAATTTTGTATCGAACTCTAATGCAGCTCCTCTCAAACTATTACTGTTTGAGAAATTAAGGCAGCTGACTTTATCACAGTAAGTCTTCAATTTAGTATTTATATGGAGTTAATAAGTTATGAGTCAACTGATAAATTTACCAACAACATTTAATGACCATTCTGTTGTGATCAACAACACATTATGTCATGATAACTTAGGTTGTTGTTAACAGTTCCTTATGACTCCTCCATGAGATAGTTATGTCTGCTGACGTTATAATATACCCCGAAATTGACACTTGATATCCTTTGAATATATAGAGTAAAAGTAGTCAATCACTTTAAGTTCTCACTTCTTCTTTAGATTATAGTCTCTTGTTTCTTAATGATATTGTAATGTTCCATTAGATGCTTTTCGTCAATCTAGACAAGTCTAGTGTCAAGCAATACGAACAATATCATAAACAAGCATAGACTTAAATTTACATCAGTCTTCTAATTAATGAAGCATAAGGTGATAATCTCAAATTATCCTATTATCCTCTAAAAGAGAGCAATGTTATATGTTACATACTTAAGGACCCGCTTAGATCAAAACTTATGGGATGAAATTAATATCCCGTTGGGTCTATCTCGGTATATTTTGATTCCTATCACGTAAGAGGAATCCCCGATTTTCATCATGTCAAAATTATGCATGAACAATGCTTTGACTTAGGTAACATATACTTGTCAAGAGAAACGTCATATATGTAAGGACAAGTCTTCATTAGTTGCTCCCACTCATCTTGAGGTAGGTTCTTTAATCCACTTAGTTCTTGATGAAGAGAATTTCATTATGATGCAAACACATTTTATGCTTGCATCAACCCATACATGGATCTTATTGACTTACAAACTAAGTGTTCTTAACCTTCAGTTTAGAACTTTCAGGTTGCTTAATGAACATGTAGGTCATTGTTATGGAAAGTTGTCTTAATGTCCATCTAATGTGGCTCTTAGTTATTATGAGCTACTGGGATGATAATGATCCTTAAAGAAATCTTTTGTAATACAGATAAGAAGATTCTTTGATAATCTAATCCCTCTTGAGTATAATCTTTTACAATCAATCTTATCTTACAACGTTCCCATTCGGATCTGGTTTAATTATGAATACCTTTAGGTTATTCAACCAAATCCCAAACGTTATTCTAAATTATGGAATGAGTTATGCTAATAATAGCTTTATTCCATTTAGAAGATTGATTGATACTAATGATTTAATTAGAAGAGGTAGGATCAGTAAACTTTCCAAACATCCATTTTGTGTTAGTCAGGCAGGTTACATAATCATCAAAGTTAGTGGGGTTTTAGACCCAGATGACCTCCTGAGTTGAACATTGGGTTTATTATGATACAAACTTAACTTTAGTTAAGTGTTTTTATTTTCAAGTATATAAGGAGCAATATTAGTTTCTAAGTGTGTAAGAGTTGGTGCAGTAAGGTGTACAAGAGGAATAATCGAAGTTAAATTCGGAGATAAACTTAAGGAGTCTCGAATTTTAATGAGTCTCTCCCCCGCATCTTGTACTTCCGAAAAGTCATAATAAGGACTTTACTGCTCCCACTTACCATAGAATTCTTAATGAATTCAGCATTCTTAAGGTCTAACATTTGGAAGATCCATAGATTTTAATAGAGAAAACAACATAATGATGTTTATTGTCGTTTCTCTTGATGAGGATTACTTTAGTAAGAAATCTAAGTTCGCCCATATTCAAGCATCCACAAAACTTTGTTAGGAGTACGTTAAATTCTAAGGAGACAAGTTGAGATAGAGCATTTGTCCAGTGCAAGAGGTGTAATTTGAGGATAGATCGAATTTCCATTCCCCCCACTTCTGTAACTTTTGCAAGTCATAAGTAGGACATCTAATGCTCCCACTAACCTTTTAGGTCTCTTAGTATCTCCACATAATAAGTTTTAATGATGCATGTGAACGAGAATATTTCATATATTTTATACTTGATTTCCCTTATAGTCCAAATTTCATAAGGTATTTTAAGGACATACTTAGAGGGAATTTCATTAAGTATATATGAATTGATTTCTTTAATACTTTGGTCGGTAGGAAACATGTTAGATACAATCAGATATTTATATAAGCTCCACTAATGTCAATTAATTATGACTATGATGGAAACCCATTTATTCCTTTCGCCATTTAATGTTTAGGGCGTTTAACACATGCTTTTAAGTCACTGAGAATGAGATTTGATAGCCAAGCATCCTTTAATGACCTGGTCATGATTTCTTATGAAATTTTGGTCTTAGTGGATGAATTGCATGGGTCTCATTTTCCTTTGTTAAATACTCATTTTCATTATAACAAAGTTGTGAAAACGTTATTGGATCATCTAGTTTTATTTCATAAGGTTTCTTCTCAGATAATGACAACAAACAATATGAGAGTTTAACTTAATAGTGGCTTTGGGTTGGTCATTAAAACCTTGTAACTGTCAAAAAATTGTAGCTTTTAGTATTGATACTAAATTTTGAGTAATCTCAAGAATATCGTAAGGTATCATAAAGCTTCAACACTAAGATCAGTTATTAATGGTTAATAGACCCTTAATTTTGCCACTAACTCTCATCTTAAGTATTTGTTGAATTATGGTAAGGAAACATATAAAACTAGACTCAAACATCATGTGTTAATTGGAATTCATTAGCATTTGTGGAGTTAAATATCCTTAATTAGGCACTACATATCTTAGCCAGCTGTTCTCTCTACTTATGGGTAATCTCATTGCTTATGCCTATTCTTAATGGCACAGTTTTGATTAGTAAGACTTTCCCTTTAGAGAAACTTATAGCTGAAAGTAGTACTTGTATTTTGTTTCCAGACCTTATAATTATCCTCTCTATGGTAATTATTCTTCCTCTTTTAGGTTTAATGGTAGTAAGGTGAATAACATCAACTTTTCTAGTTTAATGCGTTCCTGTTCCTGCACGTAATTTGCTATCAACACACTCATTTTACTTTGATATTTCTGAGTGTTATAGTTGATTCATTATGCATATAATCGTACTTATGGAAAAGTTATTATGCACTAGAAATTTATTGATTTCCATGTGTAACCCCTTAGCTTTATGGGTCATGTTATTCAATATTAGGATGTATTCATAGATACCATTTAGCCATAAAGTTAGATTTATTTATTTCATGCTTCTTAGGAATTCGTTATATTCTTTCATTCCATAGATAATACATTAGTCTTAGGAATTTCAGAATCATTAATAGCTCACCTGATAGGAATCAGTAAAAAGAGTTCTTAATTACCATAAGAGACAATTTTATTCCACTTATTATGCTCATGTGTTATTTGGTAATACTTTATTAGATAGAGCGTAGGAATGTCATGTCTTAAGAGGTTACCTAATAAGAACAAAATTTAAGCAAACTCTTCTTAGTTTTGATAATAAGAGTGGATTACTTAGTTGAGATAGTGAGATTAGTTTCGAGTTACGGGTATTGATGTAAGGCAGACTTATGATCATTATATTAACGAAGGATCATTAATTGTGAGGATCAATTTTGATATGAAGATGTGATAATATAATAACACCAACTTAAGTTACTTAACTAACATGCTCTAGCTTTGGCTATACGCTATTTATTTAAGTATTAAATTGCCGACAACGAATGTAACCCATCACCTTTGGGCAGAAGTGAGACATTCAAAGTCCTAATGCAATACGCTCAGTTCACCAACATAATCTGTTACACATCACCTTTGGGCAGAAGTGAAACCTTATGGCACTTATGTGAACGAGATACAATGCTTAACGAGATCTTTATAACGAGCTAATGTGACACATCACCTTTGGGCAGAAGTGACACCTCAAAATGTTATTGCAAGTTAAGCAAGGTTTTATAATGTTTTGAATAAACTTGATACATTAGGTTTTATCAAAACCGTAAATTTTATTAGAGATCCTGAAAAATAATGGGTTCTCAAATAATTGAGTTCTCAAAAAAATTATATGAGTTCTCAAATAGCATAAGGGGTTCTCGAAAAAATAATGAGTTCCCCAAAAACTTATGAGATCTCGAATAAATCATGAGTACTCGAAGACATAATGAGTTCTCAGATATCATAATGAGTTCTCGAATATCATAATTAGTTCTCGATATACTGATGAGTTCTCGAATATATTATGAGTACTCAAATAACTTATGTTTTCGGATAACTTTAACAGTTCTCAGATTCTTTAATAGTTCTCGAATGACTAATGAGTTCTCAAATTAGTAACGAGTTCTCGAATTAATCTTAAGAGTTTTCGAAAAAAAAATACTTATGTTTTCGAATGCTTTTCTAGTTCTTGGATGGCATTAGTAGTTCTCGGTTTTTTTTTTTCTTAATGGTTCTCGATTCTGATATGCTTGTTGTCGAAAAATGATAGTTCTCTGAAAAATTTAACGAGTTCTTGGATATAATTACGGTTTTCAAAAAAAAAATTAAATTAAGAACCATAACCGAGAACTCCTTTATCGGGAACCTAATCGAAAACTGCAAAATTCAAGAACCTAATAGACCGAAAACTTCATCCGCAAACTATTATATTAAAACTGATAGATCTGAGAACTTAATTCATTAATAATTTAATATCATAAACCGAAAACATTATTAACATCGAAAACAGATAATCATAATAATTAATTGGTTCGAAATTTTAGGGATTTACATAATATCTATTTCCAATTTTAAATAATGACTATCTCCAAAGATATCATAAGATTTCGAAATCTTTGACTTAATCATAATTGATTTCGAAAATTCCTTGGAGATAAAGTTATGTCCTAAATTATCGGAAACAGAATTTCAATCAAATTTTAAACCAAAATCATAAAAATTTTCGGTTTTCTTATGATGTTCTTGAAGAACATCAACCGAAAAAAAAACATAAACAATATGACATATATCTCATGAATCCGTCGTTATCTCCGATTGAATTTATGGAGCGAATTCAATAATAGAACATAAAATAATTAATAAAATTTTACCATCAAAATACCCTTTTGGTTATGGCATCATTAGTGAATTGATGTTTTATATAATAAGATCAATTCAAAGTGTTCTCATATTAAAATTCGATCAATACGATGATGTTACTAACGCACTGATCCTTATTAAAAAGTTTCTAAAAATTAAGATGTCACACCCTCAAAATCCACTTGCGGAGTTTTACCGCGAGGCGCATGACAAACCAGGATCCAAACCAACGATCACAATAAACAAGTCTAAATGTAATTAATGCAATACCAAAACATAGTTTTAAAATCCCGTTTACAGCGGAAGCTTATTCAAAATAAAGTTCAACATAAGTAACCAAAGTTCAATGTTTATGAAATCATGCAACTCTATCTAGACGCCGTGCAGACGCGTGCGCCCTAGTCCAGTCATGCTACCTTAGCGACCTGAGAAAACATGTAAAAGTTTACGTCAGCACAAAAATGCTGGTGAGTTTACAGGTTTGCAGTTCAAGTACCAAGTCCACCTGTCCATACTATAACAAATAGAAAACCAGTATACGCTAGCTAGGCGTACGTTTTGTTACTACCACGATTGGAAAACCATTACTAACACGAATACCAGATGTTGTGCCCGAAAAGTTCCAATTGTTCCTGTTGTTCCTGTTTGAGACAATATGCACTCGCCCGGCCCTCCAAGCCGACGAGCGGGGTTGGTCACTCCCAATAGCGCTATTCACATTTCCCCGTTGTGCAAACCCGCACATTCATGGTTCCCCCCGGGACTTCCAAAGATCGTGTAGTATACGTTAGAACCCATAGTATGACAGAATTTACCAAACAATCGTTTTAACACATGTTTTCTCCCCCGAAAGTATAAAACCAGTTTAAAAGAGGGGCCGTAAACTCACCTTAAGTTGCTTTACTCCTAATCCCGAGTAAACTCAGCTGCTATGTTAGTCCCGTACAGTGGCGACCTAACATACGACAGTTACAAGTACTTAGACTAATAACCCGCAGGTTAATTAGTCCCTAGATGTCCAGACCATAACCAAGTTCGTTTAAAAATACCGTGACTGTTTAACTGACCCAAAGTACAAGACTCGACATCCCATTGGTGACCCGAGACTCCCCGTGTTATGTTTACGCTCCAAAACATACAATAACGCAAGTACACTTAACATACGTTAACGCACAACAAGTTATAGCACATAGTTCACGTATCACCGAAATACATCCAAATATATGTTACCAAGTTATTAGACATGTTACGGGATTCCTAGCATGTTTCTACATGTCAAATCGGTCCTCGGAATGCTAATTTACACTTACTGCAGCAGTACACGTGATTAGGAAAAGTCAACTAGCATTTAGGTTGGTCAACTAGCAATTAGGAATCCTAATCGCATGAATTACTAGCATTTAGGGCTATACCACATGTAACTACTAGCATTTAGGGCTATACCACATGTAAAACTAGCATTTAGGGCTATACCACATGTAAAACTAGCATTTAGGGCTATACCACATGTAAAAACTAGCAATTAGGGCTAATCACATGAAGTTATAGGCGATTGGGGCTAATCACATGGTATCATTGGCGATTAGCACCCCAATCGCATGAGTTATAGGCGATTAGCATTGCTACTCGCCTGTAACCATGCTGTTCCGGTTTTTCGCGCGTTTAACACTCCAAATCAGATCCAGAACGTGTGTAACTACCCAATATCATCCCAAACACTATCCTAAACATGTTTAACCCAAAACCCTTCGTTCAACCTCGTATAATCAGTCCTACATGCAACCAAAGCAATCCAAACATATACACATAGCATGCAACATTCAATTAACGCATGTAATCATAACCCTATTGTCCAATTACTGAGATTTCTATCATCATACCAACAATATTAATTCTGACCTAGCATGATAACACATCAAAACATCATCAAGATTCATAAAAATCCTATCTTTCTAATCATACATACCCATAACGCATGTTTATTAGTTATAATCCGATTAACAACCCTTATTGACGATTTTCAGAAAGCTTTTTCGTTTATGAACAGGTCTGGACCATTAGGGATTTATTAAAAACGTTTACAAAGTGTTATGGATGAGAATCAAACCTTGGAATTGTAAAAGGATGATGGTTAGACCTTGAAACCTTGTGTTTTTGATCAAAATCGCCTTCCAGAGGTTGTTTAAGTGTTTGGGGCGGTTATGGGACGACTAGGGTTTGTCTAATTGAGTTTAGGAGGTTAAGTATGGTATTTATAGGCGTTTCTAGTCGTCCAGCCCGTTCCATGCGATTGTGCAGGTTTATACGCGATTAGGAATCCTAATCGCATGAACAGTAACGCGTTTGGGCCTAATCGCATGAACAGTCATGCGATTAGTCCCAGTCGCACCATATGAACCCCAGTCACACCACATGATCCCCAGTCACACCACATGATCCCCAGTCACACCACATGATTCCCAGTCACACCACATGATTCCCAGTCACACCACATGAACCCCGTTTTAACATATGTTAACACATATTAATGTACCGACAAGTCACATAATGATTGTAAACACATACACAAGTAAATACACATATTCACACTCGTTCACCAATTCCCGGGACTCGAGACTCGTATGTTCCGTATGCCCTGACGATCCTACCGATCGTCACCGTTTGTACACTTGGTTAAGGACTGACATCTAACGAACCTCTAGACCAACATCCAATGATCTTCTAGACTAACCAATAGTTCCCGAACCATAACCCGACTTAACTAACCCAGTTAAGTACAATATACGCGTGACTCGCTAAGGTAGACTTTCATCTAGACAACGTTGTTAACCCGAATTTGCCAGGTGTCACATCATCCCCACGTTAAAAGAATTTTCGTCCCGAAAATTTGTACAAGTACAGAAAGAACAAAAGAAGTAATGAAGGAAACAAGCAAAAGGTAGAAACCAAAAGAGAGATTTACCCCGAGTTGTCACATCATCCCCACGTTAAAAGGAATCTCGACCCGAGATTCATTCAGCTGCCGAAGAGATATGCCTCGACTCGAACGCTTCCTTAGGAAAGAGATGAGGATACTTAGACTTCATTTGATCCTCCCGTTCCCACGTATATTCCGGTCCCCGATTCGAGTTCCACCGAACCTTAACGATACGAATC
Source organism: Ambrosia trifida (assembly GCA_028751855.1). Classification (NCBI taxonomy): domain Eukaryota; kingdom Viridiplantae; phylum Streptophyta; class Magnoliopsida; order Asterales; family Asteraceae; genus Ambrosia; species Ambrosia trifida. Next base: position 97,425,831 of record CM054123.1, on the reverse strand, counting down.
TTGCTGTGACGTAGGCTACGAATCTTGTAATCAAGGATCTCCACAGGTTCTTCCACAATCCGAAGACGATCATCAACTTTGATCTCTTCTAGTGGAACGATGAGAGACTCGTCAGCCAGACACTTCTTCAAGTTTGACACGTGAAAGACATTATGTACGTTACCGAGCTCCGTCGGTAGATCAAGTCGATATGCCACCGGCCCAATCCGTTCCAGGATCGTAAATGGGCCGACATATCGCGGATTGAGTTTGCCACGCTTCCCAAAGCGTATGACGCCCTTCCACGGTGAGACTTTTAGAAGTACCTTGTCATTGACTTGGAACTCCAGTGGTTTGCGACGCTGATCAGCATAACTCTTTTGCCGGTCCCGTGCCGCCGCCAACCGATTACGAATCTGTACGATCTTTTCCGAAGTTTCGTACACTAGTTCAGGCCCAGTGAGTTGACTCTCACCCACTTCAGCCCAACAAAGAGGAGAGCGGCATTTCCGTCCGTACAGTGCCTCGAACGGAGCAGCCTTGATGCTCGTGTGATAACTGTTGTTGTACGAGAATTCTACCAACGGCAGATGAGCTTCCCAACCCTTGCCAAAATCGATCACACACGCCCGCAGCATGTCTTCTAAAGTTTGAATCGTACGCTCACTCTGACCGTCAGTCTGTGGATGGTAAGCCGTACTCATGTCTAGTTGGGTACCCAAAGCCTTGTGCAAAGACTTCCAGAAGTGAGAAGTAAAGCGAGAATCGCGATCCGAGATAATAGAAACTGGTACCCCCGTGCTTAGAAACAACTTCTTTCAAGTAGAGACGAGCCAAACGATCCATGGTGTCGGTCTCCTTAATAGCAAGAAAATGGGCTGATTTCGTCAACCGATCGACGATCACCCATATCTTGTCGTTCCCGCTTGGTGACTTAGGAAGTTGTGTGACAAAATCCATAGTAATCCGTTCCCATTTCCATTCCGGAATTTCAGGTTGTTGCAGGAGACCCGACGGTTTCTGGTATTCCACCTTGACCTTAGCACAGGTCAAGCATTTGCTCACGTATGAGGCTATGTCCGACCTCATGTTTGGCCACCAGTAAAGCACTTTTAGATCTTGGTACATCTTATCCGAACCAGGATGAATAGAATACCGGGACTTATGAGCCTCATCAAGAACAAGCTCCCGTAGTCCCCCGAATAAAGGAACCCATATGCGTTCTGCGAAATAGTGCAGGCCATCAGGCCTTCGCTCTAGGTGCTTGTCGGCACCGTGCATGGTTTCAGCTTTAAGGTTTTCCTCCTTCAAAGCTTCTATCTGGGCAGAACGGAGTTGATCAGGTAACGACGAATGGATAGTGAGCTGCAACGCCCGAACGCGACGAGGTTTAGAAGATTCCTTCCTGCTCAAGGCGTCTGCTACAACATTCGCCTTGCCAGGATGGTACTTAATAGCACAATCATAATCGTTCAAAAGTTCGATCCAGCGACGCTGCCGTATGTTCAAGTGTTGTTGATCGAAAATGTGTTGGAGACTCTTGTGATCGGTGTAGATGGTGCATTTGGTACCGTACAAGTAATGTCTCCAAATTTTCAACGCGAATACCACGGCACCCAACTCCAAGTCATGAGTTGTGTAGTTCTTCTCGTGCACTTTGAGTTGACGAGAAGCATACGCAATCACTTTCTCGCGTTGCATCAACACGCAACCGAGTCCATGAATGGAAGCATCACAGTAAACGACAAAATCATCAGGACCCTCAGGTAAAGACAGAATAGGAGCAGAACACAGTCTAGACTTTAGTTCCTCAAACGCGGACTCTTGTGATTCACCCCAGTCGAACTTCTTATCCTTCTGAGTGAGGGTGGTGAGGGGTTGAGCAATCTTCGAGAACCCCTGAATGAAACGACGATAATAGCCCGCAAGGCCTAGGAATTGCCGCACCTCAGTTGGCGTCTTTGGTGCTCCCCAGTCCTTGATCGCTTCGATTTTAGCGGGATCGACATGAATTCCTAGTTCATTAACCACATGTCCTAGGAATTGAACTTCGCGTAACCAAAAGTCACACTTTGAGAACTTGGCGTAAAGTTGTTCCCGTCGCAAGAGTTCCAAAACTAACCGCAGATGTTCCCCGTGTTCGGTCTCGTTCTTGGAGTAGATCAGAATGTCATCGATAAACACAATGACAAACTTGTCCAGATACGGTTTACAGACGCGGTTCATCAAGTCCATGAAAACCGCCGGTGCGTTCGTGAGACCGAAAGGCATGACCAAGAATTCGAAATGGCCATAACGTGTTCGAAAAGCAGTCTTTGCAACGTCAGCCTCCCTGACGCGCAGCTGGTGATAACCGGATCTCAAATCGATCTTGGAATAATAACTAGAACCCTGGAGCTGGTCGAATAGATCATCGATACGTGGAAGAGGATAACGGTTCTTGATGGTCAACTTGTTCAGTTCTCTGTAGTCTACACACAATCGGAAACTCCCATCCTTCTTCTTGACAAATAAAATCGGGGCTCCCCAAGGGGAAGAACTTGGCCGGATGAAACCCTTGTCCAAGAGTTCCTGTAACTGACTAGACAATTCCTGCATCTCGGGAGGTGCAAGACGATAGGGGGCCCGAGCAATAGGAGCAGCCCCTGGTACGAGATCAATACCGAACTCGACTTGACGATGAGGAGGAAGACCAGATAAATCATCGGGAAAAACATCAGAAAACTCGCGTACCACCGGAATGTCGTCAATCTTCTTCTCATCACTAGTGGAAACAGATAAGAGCGCCAAAACGGCTGGATAACCCTTTCGAAGACACTTAAGGGCTTTCATGCTAGAGATGATGTTTAGCGAAACACCACCCTTGATACCGTATACAGAAAGAAATTCTCCATCAGGGAGAGGAATCCGAATAACCTTATCGTAACAGACGATCTCCGCGCGATACAAAGATAACCAATCCATTCCTACCACAACGTCAAAACTACCCAATGGTACCGGCATAAGGTTGATGGGGAACGATAAACCCGACAACTCTAACTGACACTCCCGAAGAATACTAGTAGCTTCAATTGTTTTACCGTCAGCCAACTCAATAATATACTTGGTCTCTAATGGTACAGGTACTACATCTAGCAGTCGACTAACGTCCATGGATACAAAACTCTTGTCGGCACCAGAATCAAATAACACGCTAACAGAATGATTATTGAGAAGAAACGTACCGGTGACTGTATCAGGGTCCTGCCTAGCCTCAGCAGCTCCAATGACGAAGGCACGTGCATTTCTGCCGCCGCCCCCGTTGTTCCCATTACCGTTGTTTCCACCCTGCTTCAATTTTGGGCAATCCTTCTTGTAATGCCCAGTGTCACCACAGTTGTAGCATCCCTGTTTCCCTGTAGTCCCCTGAGTAGTCGGAGCTGAACTGTTAGTCGGAGCCTGAGTTGACGGAAGTGTAACCCGACAATCTTTAGCATAGTGGCCTGTTCGCTGGCAGCGGTGACAACGGTTACTGTCGCAGTTCCCTTGGTGATGGCGTCCACACTTGTTGCATTTGGGCAGTTTTCCCGCATAACCACCCTGCTTATTACCCGAAGACGATGAACCCCCATTATCAAACTTTTTACCCTGCTGCGTAGACCCAGATCCTTTCCCGTCGTTTTCCCACTTGCGCTTATTGTTCTCTGGAGTCTTAGCAGTCGAACCTTTCGCCGGCAAAATCCCCTCATTCACCTTTAAATTAGTCATCCTATGTGCAGATCGAACTACCTCCGCATAAGTAGGATGATTCCCAGCAGCCACTAACCCTGCAATTTCCGGCACCAACCCTGAGACATAATGTTCAATCTTACGATACTCTGGCACGTGCAAATCGGGACATAGCACTGCCAACTCATTTCTCCTCACGGTATACTTCTCGATTTCCGATCCAGTCATCTTGAGGTTCCACACCTCATGTTCCAGTTTCTGTACCTCCTCTCTCGGGCAATACTCCCGCTTCAGCAACTGCACAAAATTCTCCCATGGCATAGCATATGCCTCCCCAATACCCATGTTCTGGGTAATACCATTCCACCAAGTCAATGCCACATCCTGAAATAACGCAGCCGAATACTTCACCCAATCTTCTGGTAGACAATTACACATCAGGAATACCGACTCCACTTTCTCCAACCACCTAAGCAAACTGACCGCACCCTCGGTGCCAGAGAATTCCTGGGGTTTGCAGTCCCGGAACATCTTATAGGTGCACATGGGTGGGGGTGGGTCAACAGGACCACCTGAATTGAAACGTATGAGAAACCACGAATAACGTACACAAGGTTCACCAATGAGGCAAAGAAAACAGATAAAACAACTTACCACCACCGTTGTGCCCTAACTGAAAGGCAGCCTGGAGCAAGTTGTTCAGATCAGCCTGGGACAGGTTAATTCCTCCACCACGACCACCAGCACCACCGCGACCACCACCACGTCCACCATTGCGACCACCTCCTCGTCCTCCACGCACTCCAGACATGATTCTGGCAGAAAGAACGAGAAAATTTAGTTTCGCAGTTAAAGATAACCACTAATGTTCACAAGGTCAAAGCCAGATCCAATCCAGGACTATCCCCTCAAACCCAGAGCTCACTAGGGCTTCCATGCATTTCGTTTTATGATTTTGTGTGCACCCAAAATGATAAAACGCTCTACATGGTCCTCCAAGTGTTCTCCTAGTTCAAAGATCAAATCACCGAACATAGACTCTTAGCTACACACCGTAATACTACGGTAGTTCATGACAAGTGTTTCTATTGGAGTGCGAAAGGGAGATGTCCGAGCCTTGGACAAATCTCAAGAGCACACGAGTTACCCCAATAGATCACACTGCCTAGATAATAAGTAACCCAACCTAAGATAGAACGGATGATGTAACGTAGAAAGGCCAACGATTTAGAGACACCCCGACAAGACCATACGTAAACCACTATAACGTTTAGTACCATGTGATCGTCTAGTGTGTGCGACTCGGCTATAGACTAGACTCTACATGCAGTCCTAGTTCACTATAACCATTGGCTCTGATACCAATCTGTCACACCCTCAAAATCCACTTGCGGAGTTTTACCGCGAGGCGCATGACAAACCAGGATCCAAACCAACGATCACAATAAACAAGTCTAAATGTAATTAATGCAATACCAAAACATAGTTTTAAAATCCCGTTTACAGCGGAAGCTTATTCAAAATAAAGTTCAACATAAGTAACCAAAGTTCAATGTTTATGAAATCATGCAACTCTATCTAGACGCCGTGCAGACGCGTGCGCCCTAGTCCAGTCATGCTACCTTAGCGACCTGAGAAAACATGTAAAAGTTTACGTCAGCACAAAAATGCTGGTGAGTTTACAGGTTTGCAGTTCAAGTACCAAGTCCACCTGTCCATACTATAACAAATAGAAAACCAGTATACGCTAGCTAGGCGTACGTTTTGTTACTACCACGATTGGAAAACCATTACTAACACGAATACCAGATGTTGTGCCCGAAAAGTTCCAATTGTTCCTGTTGTTCCTGTTTGAGACAATATGCACTCGCCCGGCCCTCCAAGCCGACGAGCGGGGTTGGTCACTCCCAATAGCGCTATTCACATTTCCCCGTTGTGCAAACCCGCACATTCATGGTTCCCCCCGGGACTTCCAAAGATCGTGTAGTATACGTTAGAACCCATAGTATGACAGAATTTACCAAACAATCGTTTTAACACATGTTTTCTCCCCCGAAAGTATAAAACCAGTTTAAAAGAGGGGCCGTAAACTCACCTTAAGTTGCTTTACTCCTAATCCCGAGTAAACTCAGCTGCTATGTTAGTCCCGTACAGTGGCGACCTAACATACGACAGTTACAAGTACTTAGACTAATAACCCGCAGGTTAATTAGTCCCTAGATGTCCAGACCATAACCAAGTTCGTTTAAAAATACCGTGACTGTTTAACTGACCCAAAGTACAAGACTCGACATCCCATTGGTGACCCGAGACTCCCCGTGTTATGTTTACGCTCCAAAACATACAATAACGCAAGTACACTTAACATACGTTAACGCACAACAAGTTATAGCACATAGTTCACGTATCACCGAAATACATCCAAATATATGTTACCAAGTTATTAGACATGTTACGGGATTCCTAGCATGTTTCTACATGTCAAATCGGTCCTCGGAATGCTAATTTACACTTACTGCAGCAGTACACGTGATTAGGAAAAGTCAACTAGCATTTAGGTTGGTCAACTAGCAATTAGGAATCCTAATCGCATGAATTACTAGCATTTAGGGCTATACCACATGTAACTACTAGCATTTAGGGCTATACCACATGTAAAACTAGCATTTAGGGCTATACCACATGTAAAACTAGCATTTAGGGCTATACCACATGTAAAAACTAGCAATTAGGGCTAATCACATGAAGTTATAGGCGATTGGGGCTAATCACATGGTATCATTGGCGATTAGCACCCCAATCGCATGAGTTATAGGCGATTAGCATTGCTACTCGCCTGTAACCATGCTGTTCCGGTTTTTCGCGCGTTTAACACTCCAAATCAGATCCAGAACGTGTGTAACTACCCAATATCATCCCAAACACTATCCTAAACATGTTTAACCCAAAACCCTTCGTTCAACCTCGTATAATCAGTCCTACATGCAACCAAAGCAATCCAAACATATACACATAGCATGCAACATTCAATTAACGCATGTAATCATAACCCTATTGTCCAATTACTGAGATTTCTATCATCATACCAACAATATTAATTCTGACCTAGCATGATAACACATCAAAACATCATCAAGATTCATAAAAATCCTATCTTTCTAATCATACATACCCATAACGCATGTTTATTAGTTATAATCCGATTAACAACCCTTATTGACGATTTTCAGAAAGCTTTTTCGTTTATGAACAGGTCTGGACCATTAGGGATTTATTAAAAACGTTTACAAAGTGTTATGGATGAGAATCAAACCTTGGAATTGTAAAAGGATGATGGTTAGACCTTGAAACCTTGTGTTTTTGATCAAAATCGCCTTCCAGAGGTTGTTTAAGTGTTTGGGGCGGTTATGGGACGACTAGGGTTTGTCTAATTGAGTTTAGGAGGTTAAGTATGGTATTTATAGGCGTTTCTAGTCGTCCAGCCCGTTCCATGCGATTGTGCAGGTTTATACGCGATTAGGAATCCTAATCGCATGAACAGTAACGCGTTTGGGCCTAATCGCATGAACAGTCATGCGATTAGTCCCAGTCGCACCATATGAACCCCAGTCACACCACATGATCCCCAGTCACACCACATGATCCCCAGTCACACCACATGATTCCCAGTCACACCACATGATTCCCAGTCACACCACATGAACCCCGTTTTAACATATGTTAACACATATTAATGTACCGACAAGTCACATAATGATTGTAAACACATACACAAGTAAATACACATATTCACACTCGTTCACCAATTCCCGGGACTCGAGACTCGTATGTTCCGTATGCCCTGACGATCCTACCGATCGTCACCGTTTGTACACTTGGTTAAGGACTGACATCTAACGAACCTCTAGACCAACATCCAATGATCTTCTAGACTAACCAATAGTTCCCGAACCATAACCCGACTTAACTAACCCAGTTAAGTACAATATACGCGTGACTCGCTAAGGTAGACTTTCATCTAGACAACGTTGTTAACCCGAATTTGCCAGGTGTCACATAAGAAACATAATAATATACTAGAAACTATCACATGCTTGAAAAAATTATAGCCACATATGAGATATGAGATTTATGAACTTTGAATATGATTTCAAAAGAAAACAAAATGCACCGTTACTGATCATTGTAAAAGGATTGCCGATGATTAAAAAAATTAAGGAAATCATTACGGCAACAATATTGTTAATATGTTTAATAAACTGAATCATCGACATCAGATTTAATAACTAAATTGATATAATCAACATCGCTCTGATACCACATGTTGATTATATTAATTAGAACATAAGGTATAAATATAAAATATAATCATGTGTACCTGATATGCTTAACCATTCAGGAACCTCAGTAATGGAAGACACCATCATCTTAATCGGGTTCCCTTTAGGGTATGCAGTTCTGATGGTTTATGTGTTCTTGAGTTATGAACACATTTAGAGAGAGAGATAGGGGATGGCTAATGGTGTTATCAATGTGTCAACCCTAATCTCATAATAATCTCCTTATTTATACATACCCAGGGGACACCCTAATAAGGCCCATCTAATGATAGTCCGCCCATCAAAGACATATCTGTTATTGGGCTTAGGATAATATTAATAATTGATCATCATAATATAAATGATTATAATGGCTATCGATAAATATACAAACGTTACGTATATTTATTCCAACATGTAAGACATGTTGAAATAGATTTAGGGATCACAATGGAACCCGAACCTGATAGGTAAATTCGAAATCTAACACATTTGAGACGGGTTTGAGTAATCGGATTTGAGACTAGTTTTATTTTTTTCACAGGCTTGGGATATATCCGTTTCCTCAATAAAGTGTACCTATTTACTTGATTATATACCCATCATTTCAAACACAACATTTTATTGCAAATTAGCCACATAGCCAAAAAGTCTTTATATATTGTCACCCAATTTTTCAAAATGGGGTCTTATAGAAAAACACCCATCGTGTGACTTTTCATTTCATAGGGTAAAAAGAGAGAAAAAAAAAAGATTGACAAAAGAGAAAAGCAAATAAAGATCAATATCTAACTGGTCGAGCAATTTTTCTTAACAACTCATATTTCAGTAAAAAAAAAATAGATTGTTTAACCTTATACCAGTACTTTTTTTCACTTTAGCCACTTTTTACTAAATTTTTCACACCTTATTCTACCCTTAATGCACACCCCTTAAGTCCTCATAATGTTTTGCGCGAATTATGCTACTTGGTGCATGTTTGATTCTTTTCAAGATTATGATATAATTATGATATATGCTTGCTTCATTTCGGCATGAGTTCTCACTTATACACATATATAAATTGACCGAGTGTTGAGCGAACACTTGTGAGGTGTGTGATATTTCTTTCGTAATTTAAAAAAAAAAAAAAAAAAACAACGTGACTTGAAGATGTAACAATGAGAACCGGTTATGCGCTAGGAATCACAGCACGATTACAGATCACATTTCTTTTCTACCTATTCCATCTAGGTGTGTTAAGCATATATTTATGAGTATTGATTGATGAAAGGCAAAGATTCAAGTGTGGATATTTGATGTGCATACATGTAAATAAGTTCTTCACATCATTTATAACCTGCTTTAGATTGTTTTTTTTTTTTTTTTTTTTTTTTTTGTAAATCTTGGTAAATTAGTTCTAAATTTATTTACTTTTAATTTTCAAGACAATCGGGCCGTAGAATGATAAAAGAAGCGAAAGAGTGAAGAAAATAAAGAAAATTTTAAGTTGCAACTCAAGACATGGGTCGTGCCTGCAAGGTACGCCCCTGCCTTGTCCTCAAGTCAGAAAAAAGTAGTGGTCTCCTCATGAAAAAAGAAAGGCGTGGTCTCTTCAATCAACTAAAAGATAACAATGTGGCAAGAAAAGCCAAAAAAATTCACAGAAGCATATGTCGAGCTGAGAAATGTAACACCCCATTTTGTGATCAATAAAAATATGTTCGAATTTTATTTTTCATGTATTTTCAAGTGAATAAGATGATAATTTTTCCATGGATGAGATCTAAACGAGTATTTAGTGTTATATGAGACCGTTTAGTAATAATGATAAAATATATTATATTTGACCTTACTCCGTTTTAAATGAAACTTAGGTCAACACGTAGAGAAAAACAAGTTCGTCTTACGACTATATTCGAAATCTTACAAAACGTTATAGTTTAGAAGTTATAGGAGCAAAACGAGTGAAGCTGCTGAAATAATAATAATAATAATAATAATAATAATAATAATAATAATAATAATAATAATAATAATAATAATAATAAGAGGGAATTACACAGGTTGTCCTTTAGTTATTAGTGAAATTGCATTCTCTGCCCTTTATGTTAATTTTTCACCCCTTCTGTTCTTTATTTTCTAAATTCCCTACACTCTCTGTCCTTTAGCCTAACTCCGTTAAAAAACTTGGTTAACTTTGAAACTAAATTTACACTTTTAGCTTTTATAAAATAATAACATGTCATTTTGCCTAGTTATAGTTTCTATTAAACTAGTTATGATTTTACAAGGACTAAAAGTGTAAATTAGTTATATATATTATTAATACTAGCAGGAACGTCCGCACATTGCCGCGGGTATTTATGTTTTCTAAAACAAACTGGGAATGGTTGTGCTCATCATGAACCCAAGAAGAGGAGGTGGTGGCTTTTACATAGTTAATTGAATAAAATATGGACTAAAAAATAGAAAATCAAATAAACCCGTGATGTCGCGGCACTTACAATTTGCAAATCTATACTTGCTTCTTTTAGTTTATCAATACTCTAGGTTAAAAGCTTATGTACAACATCAATTTAAATAAAAGATAAAGAAATGTCAAGTAAAGAAGATGTTCATAATACGAAATAGTAGTACAAGTAATATGTGAAGTAGGTACAAATGTCTTATGTGGACGACTTCAAAGAGTCAAGCCAATATTCTACAAACTCAAATACATATGAATTACAATAAGATGATAGCATCAAGAATCTACAATTATATAAACTAAAAAAAACCTAAACTAGATGTAAATAAATTGTTTTTGGGTTGTTTGTGACAACCTGCACCCTTCATTTTTCATAAATGTGCATAATTGGTTCCTCAACTATTTCAAAATTTTCATTTTTAACCCTCGTATTTTAATAGGACTAAAATTCACAATTTAATAAAACTAATAATTTTTATAAGTAAAAGTATGCACGTTTTATACTCGCATCTACTCCCGAGCACGTATGTTTCAGACCTTGATACTCAAAGCCCTTAATTTTCGGTCCTAAAACAACTTAGAAACAGAAGGAAACAAGTCTATAACTTAAACTTGATTAAATTAGAAAAATTATTTTTTTAGCCCTCGCGGTCCGCTAAGACAGTCCTAGTCAAAAGTCCTAGTCAAAGTCTCAGTCAAAATCCTAGTCAAAGTCCTAGTCAAATAGTCAATTCATCTTAAAACCTTACTTTATTGTGTTGACCAATTTTAATGGCTAATTGAATCCAAAACTAGTATAAAAACCCACCTATGACCCATTACACTTTGCACCTCTAATTCAATTGTTTCAATTCGATTAAACTCTCCCTCATACCTTTCTTCTAGAGTATATTACTTCTACATTCGAAGCTTTGATTATAAGCTCTCGTAATTGGCGAATTGGAAGCTGGATATTTTTCTTATTCGGTTTCTTTTCTTCTAAATTGGACTAGTTTCGTTGTTGAGTCTTTGGATTGCTCGCATTTTCACGCTCGCTTAGTCATTTAGTTATTTGGCGAAAGTGAGTTTTACATAGCCCCTTTTCTATTTATCACCATTTTTGGGGTGAAACATGTTACAACATTATTTATGCAATTCAATCATCAATGTGTCTATGTGTACTTCTATGTTGCATTATGTCTTGAACATGACTAGGGTAAGCACAATTCTAGCATAAACATTCATCAGCCAAACGGTATACATTGATAGATCTATTGGATTGACAACCCGCCTAGGTTGATTCTCCCCCTTTTTCATCGGAGAATCCATGGTCATTGTTAAGTTATTATCCAATTATTTGGATAAGTACACCGCCGTTCATTTAGTACATTATACAGTCACAGGATTGATTTCGCTCATTTGTATGATCCATAGTTTACATAAATGCACTGTACTTTGCACTTGAATTGTATAACATTTTCCAATTTACTATATGTATTAAATCTAGGAATGCTCACCAACATTTCATTTGTTGACAAAACTTATTTTGTACATGTTTCAGGTGCAGTTTGATCTTAGTACTATAGCGTTGGATTTTAGTGCTTGATTTTAATAAGTTATTTCAAATTTCATGTTTCGTCCAGACTTTTGTATTTTTTTCTATTTCATCTATGTAAGACAATTTAAATTATTCAATAATATATTTACATTTTAGTACCATGTGCTTTTGAACAATCGTCACTACGTGACACCTCGATGATTCCGCCATCGGTTGGGGTGTTACATTGTTCAACCGGACCCACCCCCTTTTGAAACCATAGTTACCACATCAGGTAAAAGTTCTGTTAAAACAATTTAAATGTGACCATATGAATATGTTTCTTTTCATTGGCACTTATATATAGATAGATGTAATTCCAAAATTATGTAACAAAATATTTAAGATTTAGATGTATACGACAAATCCTTTCAACATGCCAAAAAAGCCATCATATCTTTCTTTGTCCAATCTCCGAATATCAATTTTATTATTCTCTGGCACATGCATTCACTGTTATATATTTCTCAAAATCTATACATTCATACTCACATATTTCTAGAAAATTAAGATCACTCTGGTAGTTGTAATAACAATCAAGGAAGGTCATATATAAGGAAATATACACAAACAATAAAAGATGATAAACGTATATCAAATATAGTAAATTCTTGAAAACATCAATAATTAGTTGTATATATTAGAAGACAACAAATATCAAATTTCTTTAGGAAAATGACATAATTAACAAATCAAAACACAACACAATGCTTTATTAAATAAGTAAATAACAAAAAAAATCGTTTGGTTTTGACAGTTTTAAGTAACAAAAATATAGAAGAAAATGTTAGAAATCAATAGTGAGATTCCAACTAAAGAAAACTTTTATACTTTAAACTTAAAACTTAATTAGATTTTATTTAACTTGCTCAATAATGAAGTGTTATAGCATAGAGTTGCACTAATTTGGACTCGCCGGATGGTTCAAATCATTCAAGTTGAGATTTAACAATTTCTCAAGTTTTAAAAGAAATGAAGAAAGCACACCTACTTCATAAAAGGTCGCACATCGGTACTGCCCTTTTATGATAAAGCTACATTTATCTTGAGACTATCTTTAGCGACGGAAATTAGTTCACAACAAATATCATCAACAGAAACGGGTCTTTGAACACCTTACTCGAAGCAAGCTAGGATAAGTGTTGCTCTTAAATTAACATGAAACATAGACCAAGTGACTGACATAGTAACAATTATAAAATATATTACATATATTTGAATAACTATGGATGCATAAAAGTTTAAAAAAATGAGTATGCATTTTTTTCATTTCTTCATTTAACATATACAAAAAGGAATGGATAGAAAAGTATGTAAATAATAGTGAGTGTTACAAATTGTACAAGCTATAAACTTTTGGTTGACATTTAGCTAATGACTATCAAACTTTATTTTCTCGTTTTATTAAAAAGACTTTAGTGTTATCTCCGTCATGTGGCATGCTCTTTTCCTCATAATTAATATAAGATAAACTGAACGTATACATGTAGCATGACCTATAAAATAGCTTTAGGAGTTTGCTGAACTTAATTAAAAAGTTGAATAGTTGGGTTGTCTGTTAATATATAAACAATATTTCATTTAGCTATCGAGATATGCCTCTAATCATTAATATTCAATAGCAAGATGATTAACCTAGTCGTCGACATTCATGGCAATAGAATGGCCGTTCGATGATTCTGATAGTGCATATTGTTCAATCACATACGGGTCCAATTTTTTTGTTGTAAAACCCCGCAAAAAGAAGGTATACTTGAAAGGTACGAAATGTGGTTGCAAAAAACTTAAAATTTGCCTTAGCATTCTCATCATTCTTGAAATGATCACGAACAGATTGCATTTTATATTAAATAGATATGAATATTCTTAAAATGATATAGAGAAAATAAACTGATTAAATTGTAATACCAAACCTTCTATGTACCTTGTAAAAGAAACTCGATGGATAAATAGGTAATTTTACATCAAGTTTAAGATGTCATACCAAGAGCCATAGTATTTCAAAAACTAAAAATTTGAAAACATTTATACCTTCCCCATTATCAACAAAGCCTTAGCATTCTCATCATTCTTGAAATGATCACGAACAGACTGCATTTTATATTAAATAAATATGAATATCCTTAAAGTGATATAAAGAAAATAAACTAATAAAATTGTAATACCAAACCTACAAATTCCTGTTTAAGGCTTGTGATAGAGTGGGTCTTATGTCTTTATATGGAATTATGGGGTTTAGAGAAGAAGGGAAGCCAACCTTAATTTTGATGGCTAAATGTACCACTGAATTAAATGCCATAATCATGAAATTCAATAAGGAAAACGAATTTGGAGAAGAAGAGAAGCTAAACTTAATTTTGATGGTTAAATGTACCATTGAATTAAATGTCATAATCATGAAATTCAATTAGGAAAACGGGTTTAGAGAAGAAGAGAAGTCAACCTTAATTTTGATGGTTAAATGTACCATTGATTTAAATGTCATAATCATGAAATTAAATGAGGAAAACTGATGATCGACTCAATTTGGAGTGATAATGGAGTTACAGCTGAAGATGAACGCTTGGCTGATCAAATACCGCTTACCACTTCATGATGATGAGTCGCATTAATGGATTGTACAATTAGCATTAAAGGTTGTATAGCAGGGGCATAAAGGAAAGAAAGTTGGTAAAATATAGGGATTTATATTTGTGCCTCTTTGAATGTCATCTTAAAATGATGGCAAAATTACAATTCTATACACCGAGTTTCTTTAATAAGGTATATAGATATATAATCCGGTTGTGGGAGAAATCTCTGACCAACCAAACTATCATCGTCTTCACCACCGGGAACCATTGCTGTCATGTACCCATGACCACCTAAAATAATCATGTACTTTGTACGAATTATTTTAATCGAAACACACGACTTTATACGAGAAATCATTAAGAATATTTTTAGTTTTGTGTTAAGTACCATAAACCATAATTTTGAAGTAAAACGATTGATTGTTTTTATTAAAACTCATTTTATATATATAAGCACACACACACATATATATATATATATAACCGAAGTTAAGCGAATTCACGCCAAACATAACCCGACAAACATGAAACCTGGTCGAAACTTGTTAGTAGGGTAAGTCGGGTGTCAAATCTCGAGGAGTATTGTGGAAAGTGTTATATTTAACTATTGAATTAAACTAGACAGAAAAGTAAAATCGATTGGTTTGGATTGTTGAGTAAATTGCAATTAAATAAAACAACTTAAAAGAAAACGAGTGTAAACAATTATGAGAAATGGTGACCTCTCCAAGATCTCGGTTAATCACTATCGCCAAGGGTTATACGAATTGCCAATTGAAATCACATAGACATGATTTGTGGTTAAATATGATTTATATTGTAAATTGATTAGTGACCAAAATGACAGCAGATAACTAGACCGCTACTGTTGATTTGGTTGATTATCACTTAACAATTTATTAAATACTCATAAGATTGAATGGCCAGCACTTGCATATTAATCAATGACCATCGATCATTAAACCGTTATGGTTGATGAAACCAAAACAAGCAAATCATTCAATAAACGTTCAAATCAAATAGTTCATACAAAACCACACTTGAAGTTCGTAACAAAACAATCACAAATTCAATTCATCGTTTGACAAATGATAAACCCTCGACTACGTAACTAACCATTCACCCGGAGAGGATCATGGGTGGTCTAGCCGCTCATCTTGATGAAATACGCGTCAGTGGATTGATGAAAGCTTGAATACATGATGATTTGGGTGAAAGGAATGATTAATTGATGTTGGAAGGTGTTGTTTGTAGCTCAGAATCACCAAAAGATGTGTTTCTTTTCAACTATAGACGGCCAAATAACATTAAGTTTCAATTTTCCATTTTATACCTTCAAGAAAACCAAGTTTCCTTATTTTCCTCGCCCGTTTCGTAAGCTACGATAAGAAGACCGTAGCTTACGGTCCCAATTTGCTGCTCCTTCGCCTGTTGACCACCCCGGCGGTCTAGCTTGGCATCCCTACGCTCAACAGTTGCTGAGAAGAACTCCTTTTCCACATTTATGGACCGTAACCTATGGTATAAAGACCGTAGGCTATGGCATAATATGCCACTCTCACCCAATGCACTTTTCTAATCCAAATTCTTCATCCAAATATCCCCGAATCCGATTTCTTCTTATCCAATCATTTCTCCATCTTCATTCTTCCTCATTAATAGCCCCGAACACTTCCATATCCTCGATTCTCATCCATGCTCGATCTACTATGCCTTTTTGACCTTTAATTCCTTCCAATTTCGTCATTTAACCTGCAATCACACGCAATTGCGTAGTCATCATATTCACATTAATAAAACATTCAAAACACATTAAACGCACGCAATTAAACACATTAAACACCATGTTCAACCCCGTGCATCAAAAACGTATATCGAATCCAACCGATTCAAACCGGATCGCAAAACGGGTCAAAAACCCAAACATAACTCGACCCGCGTTAACAAAAAATGGATCTTACACCTCCAAATCGCACCCAAACTTGGATCTGGTTTCTACCACATGGTTCCAGCTCAAAATCGTACTCATGTCTGCTTTATCACATGTTTAAAGTCCCAATTATTAAGCCACCATCGAATTATTATAAACATTATACGTTCATAAATATAGGGTTTGATTAGCTTGGATCTCTCTGATCCATGGTATCCACTAACCGTAGCGATCATTACAATTATTAGGAATGCTTCTGATCATTACAGTAACGGTCGCTTTACAATGCCGAAAATGACTATCATCACTCAATTTCTTTCGACAGCCAATACAACGAACTCTGTATGGGTTGTTTGTTAGCGTCGATCCTACTGTCGATTTCTTTCGACAACCAGTACAGCTGAAATATTATATTACAATAATATTACCTTGAGCAAAAAGTTGTGTTTGAATCCTTGTTCTTTTAGTTTACATTTTGTTAGGACTTTAAACATAGAAGATGAAGGGTTAGTTAGTAGGTTACTCATTATTCCCGGTGTAACACCCCAACCGATGGCGGAATCATCGAGGTGCCACGTAGTGACGATTGTTCAAAAGCTCATGGTACTAAAATGTAAATATATGATTATTGAATATTGTTTTACAACATGTGAAATTAAATACAAGACAACAAAAATAAAGATAATTGATTGATTTAATCTAAGTCCAAAGTCCTATGTGAAGCGTCAAGCAGCTTATCCTGAAACATGCACGAAAATAATTTTGTCAACATATGATGTTGGTGAGTACTACTTAGCTTTGTACATATAGTATAAGTTTGAAAAGGTAGTACAATTCATGTGTCTAGCATCACCAAGGCATTATGTAAACACGCAAGTAACAAACAAGACAAAGATCAAATGTAAAGTTTGTACAATGAAATTGATAATGAGCACCTCAACACGTGTCAAGTCTAAAAGAGCACCATAACATAAGTTATGTCTAAATGAGCACCGTAACATAAGTTACGTCTATATGTAAAGAGCACCATAACATAAGTTATGTCTAAATGTATGATTTTGTATGTAAGCTACGTTCATGTTCAAACATAAGCACAAAGATAAACAAGACACTTATATGAATTGTAAATGAATAAAAATGTATGTGTAAATGAATTTGTAAGTTTTGTATACTTGTGCATGAATCACCCCAAAAGTTGTAAAAATGAAAAAGGGGATAAGTAATACTCACCTTAGCAAGGTGGTAAGTCTTGTGTAATTGAATAAGTATAATCCAACGTTGCCAAGTATCACCCTATGTATAATGCAACAAATAAGTCTAAGTCTATTTGGTCTATAAGTATTTTCTAGGGCTTCGAATTGGGGATAAGTATTCGTTTGATTAGTAAATTAAACG
This sequence comes from Ambrosia trifida, assembly GCA_028751855.1. Classification (NCBI taxonomy): domain Eukaryota; kingdom Viridiplantae; phylum Streptophyta; class Magnoliopsida; order Asterales; family Asteraceae; genus Ambrosia; species Ambrosia trifida. Next base: position 97,407,902 of record CM054123.1, on the reverse strand, counting down.
TTTAATAAATAAGAGAAATTTGGTAAATAAATAAACAAAAGTCTTTGAGTAAACTTTAAATCAAATATGGTCACAATATAAAGTTTTAAGTGTGAAAATAATTTTTATAAAATTATTTTCTTGAAAATAGAATATTTAATCTATTTGTTTCAATTTGTCGAAATGTAACTTTAATATCTAAAAATATTAAAATCAAAGAATTTTTGAATTAAAAATTGTATTTCTGTTCCAAATGAATAGAAATAATTTATATAAAATTTTGGTGAAAAATATTGAAAAATGAACTTATTATGATTTATTTATGATTAAAACTAACAAAAATTAATTAAAAATATAAAATGGACGGTTTTTCAGTAATAAAAATAAATTCTGAATTATTTATTGTTATACAAGTTTATTATAATTTTTGTGGAATTTTATAAAATCGTTTAGATATTTTTATTGAATTTTACAATTATAAATGAATAAACTTGTAATATTTATTATATATATTAAATAAATGATTTTTGAAAAACTAAAAATTGGACAGCAAAGTTTATCATTGAAATAACATAAAATAAATTTTGTAGAATTTATAAAATAGTTTTAGTATTTTAAAACGATTTTCAAAAGAATAAAGATAATATAGGTGTAAAGGGTAACACAAAAAAAAAAAAAAAGTTGTTTGTGGTGAGAGTCGAACCTGCGTGCCCCGGCTCAAGTGCACCAGACGCAACCACTTGATCTAGATCAGTGGTTGTGTTTGGTTTCTGTCTGTATTAATTATATATATATATAATTCGAATGATGTTCTTCCCCAAATTTTAAATAAAGCGAGCCCTAGATTTTTCAATCGAATGATTTAACAAGCAATAGCCCCTGATATGATGGGGCTATTGTTTGTGGGTATCCAATGAACAAAACCCATCGAGAAAACAAAACTTACAACAACGATTCGTGTGTTTATGCTTAGTCAACAGAAAAAGTCAACCATGAACAAGGAGCTTCGCATGATGAATTTGTACAGAAATTAGAGATAGGGAAAGAGATTTTCGGCGAGTTTAGCTTGTGTAAAAGGTATCAATTTATACTAACAACTCGTGATCATGTATTTAGAAGTTTTGACCCATTAATGACATAGACGCGTGATTATTAATCAAATTGGAAAGATCTAGCGGTTTAAATGCAATGATGATGCACAAGGTTGACGCGAATTTTAATTTTTGGTCAATAAAAGCAGTAAATGGTGATAATTTGTTCCACAATTCACGGCTTGGTGGTCATACAGTCCTCGCACAGCAGCAGACATGAAGGAGCAACATTCTGGTTTGTTTTAGGAAGGGTTTAAAATAATTAAGGCCTGGTTGTAAACAACAAACAAGTGTGTGGTGTAGTGGTGGTGTCGTGTGTGTGTCTCACCCGCCTCCGGTTCGATTCCGGGCAGGAGGCAATGTTTTTTTTTTTTTTTTTTTAACATATAAAGGGGAAGAAGGGTTTGGGCCTGGTTGTGTGGGCTGGTCTGATGGGCTGCTGGTTTGGGCCTGTGTTGTGGGCTCCGAAAAATAAAGGAAGGAAAGGTAATGTTGGATTGTTGTTTGGGCTCAAGACTAGTAATATTATTTATTATCATTATTATTATTATTATTATTATTATTATTATACAAAAATAAAATAAAATAAAATAAAATAAAAGTGACGGATGTCACAGCATCCCCTACTTTTAGAAACTTCGTCCCGAAGTTATTAGAAACATAGGGTTATGGATGTTTGGGTAAAAATTAAGATAACTGTGGTTTGGAAAATTTGAGTTAAGGCACGACGTAAATTTATAGGTAACAGAGTGAATTGTTTCGAATGATTTGGATAAGAGGTTTGATAGATGTGAGTTAAGGATTGGATTAGGTTCGTCGATAATAAGGAGAATAAGAATCTAGTAAACACTAAACTTCAAGTTTTAGGAATCCTAAAATGAATGTATAAGTTGGTTGACTATAAAAAGACCAAATGAACTACCAAGTAAGTAGGGTTTGTTCCTGGTTCGACTTCCAGTCTCACTTTCAATGCATCATTAGTGTTTATATATAGGGTGTACCGCAGCTAACCCACCACGCCTTTGATACCTTGAAAACGTACTGGACGTCTACCAAAAACTCTAATAGAATTTCACACTACCCTAACGTGCCTGTAAATTCATGATTACGTTCCGGACCGGAATCATCAATTTACCTTACATTAGGGTTTTATGTCCTTCTATGATCCTAATCTAACAACACATTAAAGCAAATAAGTTTCACAAGAATATGTCACAACAAACACGTTGGGTTGCAATGAGACTTTATCAATGAAATGAAGCTATGTAATAATGAGGTCAGTTACATTGGCTTGCAACGACTTGTAAGCATAACAGTATTTAAGTACGGGCTACCACTCGTCCGAGGAGCCCTTTAAATGAAATGTTTATATGAGTTGCGTGGATAATACACACACGTAAGCAAGTTTGTAAGTACTACAACCATTAAGTGTAAGTGTTATCTTAGAGGCCTATAGAAATAGTTTACGAGTCTCATGAATAATTAAATGTTCAATGGATAGTCAAATTAAGGGAAAAATCAAGTTTCATATGACAAACAATGAGGTTTTTAGAAAAGCTCTGTAGGATCATGTATCAATTTTTTAGTAGTTTGATTTTTCATGGAAATCAAGTCCAAATGTTTCAATAAAATGTAAGGTAGAGTCTTTAAACTTCTATGATTAGAATAAATGTAACCAAACATGATAAATTTCTAATCTGTGTTTGTACACAATAGTATGCAAGGGATTTCTAGATGTTTATGCTTATGAGTGTGACAAAATTGGGTACAAAATGATAATAGGATCAAGAAAATGAAAATGCAAGTATTGGATTCCCGAGCCTTAAGAAGATTCCATCCATTGCTTAACCAGTGGGATTAGCGTCATCCTGGATATTGAAATTGAAAGCTCGTCCATGTGCCACCAGGTTTACATTATTCAATTTAGGGCATTGAGGTCGCATGTGGTTAGGGTCTCTACAATGATAACATGCCCGACCGTTAGTAATCTGTAGTGGTTCCTGGGCAGCTGTTTGATGATTATCTTGTGTCCTAACCGTTACACGACATGTAGTGACAAAGTGTCCAAACCTTCCACATCTAGTGCATTGACGACATGGAAGATTTCCAGGGTGATGATACTTGCAAGTGTTGCATTGAGGATGGATTCCAGTGTAGGCTTTCTTGATAGGAGGTTGAGTCACGGGATCAACAACAGCCTGGTTCTGATTATCGCCCATTCGTTTCTTAGAGTTCGAAGTAGTAGTGGCGGCATTTGCTAAAACAGTCTTAGATTGTTCAACAACATTGGCGGTTTTCTCAGTAGACGTCTTGGTGCCTTTCCTAACCAAGTTTCCTTTCCTTACGTGTTTGTCTGTTAAAGTGGCTGCAAGCTGGATGGCTTCTTCCACCGTAGTAGATTTGCTCCCAGTGACTACGTCTTGTATCAGGTCAGGTAATCCCTCGATATATTTCTCGATTGCTCGAGAGACCGGGGTGACCATGTGTGGAACCAGTATGCTAAGTTCATGATATCGAGTATTATACGCAAGATTCTCACCACTGTCTTGTTTGAGCTCACGAAACTCATCCTCCAGTTTCCTGATTTCGTTCCTAGGACAGAATTTGGCGATCATGAGTTCCTTAACTTCAGTCCAAGACAAAGATAATGCAACATCAGCGCCCCGATTGCGCTTTTCGCCATTCCACCAGGTTAGCGCTCCCTTTTGAAGGACACTAGTAGCATAGCGAACGCGGAGTTCATCAGGACACTCGCTGTTCACAAAGGTGCTCTCCATGCTTTCAAACCATTGGAGGAGGCCAGTAGCACCCTCCTCACCAGTGAATTTTGTGGGGTTGCAGGAGTCAAAGTGTTTGAAAGTGCACCGAAGTTGAGTTGTACTCCCTGTGTTGGCACTGTTACTATTCTGGGTTATCTCACTGACAAGGTTTGGGATCACTGCAGCAATTTGCTCAGCGACTAAAGATGCGAGGCGACGGTCAGAACGTTGTCCAGAAGCATGAACAGGGCGTCGGCGGGCATCACGGAGCATGCGGCGAGCAGACATCTATGAGGTAGTCAATGAATAATCATGAGATTAGAAAATGTAAGTGTATAACCGTACATATGATTATGAAAGTATGAACTTGTAAGCAATATATGAAAATCATGATATACAGAATATTGTATATGAAACGAGAGAGTATTATTGAAAAACTTGCACAAGATGCTTGGAGTGCCCTTGTCTAGCTGTAAAGCCCAACAAGAACGTTGACTTTTCAAAGGAGTTGAACCCAATGGTGATCAAAGAAGACATGCTTTAGCCTATAAGTGGACACTCACTCTAGGAATCCCCAGGTAAGCATAACAGGTCCGTAAATGGATTTATGCGCTATGGTTGCCTATGCCAGAAAACCCAGTGTACAGGCACCCACCCTTCCAGATTGCACGTGTCCTTATCACACTCATTAAAGTTCAACGACTTTGAAGGAGCAAAAATAAGAGTAGGCATTATGCCTAAGAGTGTCTTCATGAAAGGTACTACTCCCGTTCCATGATGATGTAGGCTTTCCACTCCTTGTAGGACACCATCTCTATGCACCAGGATGAAAGATGAGGAGAAATGGAGAAGAAGAGAAGATAGAGGAAGGAAAGTAGAGGGAAATGAGGGTAAGGTAATTTAGGAAATATTATCCAAGAAAGTTTGGTTATAGTCTAGGCCATTTTATCTAATAAGCTAGTTCCCTATAACCATGGCTCTGATACCAATCTGTAACACCCCAACCGATGGCGGAATCATCGAGGTGCCACGTAGTGACGATTGTTCAAAAGCTCATGGTACTAAAATGTAAATATATGATTATTGAATATTGTTTTACAACATGTGAAATTAAATACAAGACAACAAAAATAAAGATAATTGATTGATTTAATCTAAGTCCAAAGTCCTATGTGAAGCGTCAAGCAGCTTACCCTGAAACATGCACGAAAATAATTTTGTCAACATATGATGTTGGTGAGTACTACTTAGCTTTGTACATATAGTATAAGTTTGAAAAGGTAGTTGTGACATCCGTCACTTTTTCTTTTCATTTTATTTCTATATAATAATAATAATAAAAAAAATTCAGATTTTATTATATATACATTTTTTTTTATCTCTAAACCAAACCATAACCAAGACATAACCAAGCCCAAACCCTTTCTTTTTTCTTTAAAAGTCGGAGCCCAAGAGACTAGCCCAACAGCAGGTAAAGCCCAATAGCACAGCAGCCCAATGGTCCAGCCCACTCAGTTGAAAAAAGGAAAAAAAAATAAAAGGTTCTGCCCTGCCGGGACTCGAACCCGGGCAGAAGCCGGGCGAAACACCACACACTCTCACGTCCAACCATCTGAGCTACACTTCAAACTTGATTTAATCCCAGTTTTAATTATATAAAAACCCACGTTACAAGCCTCATCCTTTCCTTTCTTCCTCTGTTTCGATCGCTGCAACCAAAGAACACACCAAGGTCCATATGTCTGATCCAATACACACGCTTTTAGACAAATTAATTCCGAAAATAATGCACATCATCATCTCCTCTTTCTAAAATAACAAAACGCGTAATTTAACGCGTTTGAAATTGACCACAATTCGATTAAAGGCTCATTATTAAACTTTCCTAAATAACTCGATTGAAACCAATATAAATACTCGTTTTTTTTATCAATTGGACTCGCACACCATCTTTGAATAGAACGATTAACAAACCCCCACCCTTGAATCCTGCAAACAACTCGTTCCTAGCTAAGAATCACACGCGTTTGACTTTTGGTTTGACTCGTGTTCTTGCTTCAACTCGGCTTGGTAAGAATCGATTCATTCCATGTTTTTTATCCTTAATACATTCCGACCAATAACCCTATGAATCCTGGGGTTATTGGTTGATGAATCAAAGTATTGAATAATCTAGGGTTCTTATCATTTAAATTGGGGAAGATGACCAAATCGCGTAACTTATAAATATTTTAAAAACCAAAACCCATACAGATCTGTTGCCCAGATCAGTTGGTTCTCCTTGTTTTGGTTAAAAAACTTGAACCGGCCTATGGCCCAGGTTCGAGTCTCACCATAAGCAACCATTCTTTTTTATTTATCCTTTATACATATATTATCTTTATTCTTTGAAAAATCGTTTTAAAATACTAAAACTATTTTATAAATTCTACTAAATTTAGTTTATATTATTCCAATGATAAACTTTGCTGTCCAACTTTTTGTTTTTCAAAAATAATTTATTTAATATATATTATAAATATTACAAGTTTATTCATTTATAATTGTAAAATTCAATAAAAATATCTAAACGATTTTATTAAATCTCACAAAAATTATTTTAAACTTGTATATCCTTAAAATTTTCAGAAATTATTTTTAATTCAGAAAAACCGTGCATTTTATATTTTTAATTAATTTTTGTTAGTTTTAATCATAAATAATTCATAATAAATTCATTTTACAATATTTTTGCACCAAAATTTTACATAAATTATTTCTACCCATTTAGAACAGAAATACAATTTTTAATCTAAAATTTCTTTAATTTTAATATATTTAAATATTAAAATCATATTTTGACAATTTGAAATAAATAGATTAAATATTCTTTTTTCAAGAAAAAATTTTTATAAAAATTATTTTCACACTTAAAACTTTATATTGTGACCATATTTGATTTAAAGTTTACTCAAAGACTTTTTGTTTATTTATTTACCAAATTTCTCTTATTTATTAAACGTTTAATTTATTAACCAAATAAATACTTATCCCCAATTCGAAGACCTAGAAAATACTTATAGACTAGATAGACTTAGACTTATTTGTTACATTATACATAGGGTGATACTTGACAAACGTTGGTTTACACTTATTCAACTCCAAGACTTACCACCGTGCTAAGGTGAGTATTACTTATCCCCTTTTTCCGCTTTTACAACTTTTGGGGTGATTCATGCACAAGTATACAAAACTTTCGTATTCATTTACACATACATTTTATTCATTTACAATTCATATACGTGTCTTGTTTATCTTTGTGCTTATGCTTGAACATGAACGTAGCTTACATACAAAATCATACATTTAGACATAACTTATGTTATGGTGCTCTTTACACTCAGACGTAACTTATGTTACGGTGCTCATTTAGACGTAACTTATGTTACGGTGCTCATTTAGACGTAACTTATGTTACGGTGCTCATTTAGACATAACTTTGTGTTATGGTGCTCTTTCAGACTCACACGTGTCGAGGTGCTCATTATCAATTACATTGTACAAACTTTACATTTGATCTTTGTCTTGTTTGGTTACTTGCGTGTTTACATAATGCCTTGGTGATGCTAGACACATGAATTGTACTACTTTTCAAAACTTATACTATACGTACAAAACTAAGTAGTACTCACCAACATCATATGTTGACAAAATTATTTCGTGCATGTTTCAGGATAAGCTGCTTAACGCTTCACATAGGACTTTGGACTTATATTAAATCAATCAATTATCTTTATTTTGTTGTATTGTATTGAATCTCACATGTTGTAAAACAATATTCAATAATCAAATATTTACATTTTAGTACCATGAGCTTTTGAACAATCGTCACTACGTGGCACCTCGATGATTCCGCCATCGGTTGGGGTGTTACATTAGTACAATTCATGTGTCTAGCATCACCAAGGCATTATGTAAACACGCAAGTAACAAACAAGACAAAGATCAAATGTAAAGTTTGTACAATGAAATTGATAATGAGCACCTCAACACGTGTCAAGTCTAAAAGAGCACCATAACATAAGTTACGTCTAAATGAGCACCGTAACATAAGTTACGTCTGAGTGTAAAGAGCACCATAACATAAGTTATGTCTAAATGTATGATTTTGTACGTAAGCTACGTTCATGTTCAAACATAAGCACAAAGATAAACAAGACACTTATATGAATTGTAAATGAATAAAAATGTATGTGTAAATGAATTTGTAAGTTTTGTATACTTGTGCATGAATCACCCCAAAAGTTGTAAAAGTGAAAAAGGGGATAAATAATACTCACCTTAGCAAGGTGGTAAGTCTTGTGTAATTGAATAAGTATAATCCAACGTTGCCAAGTATCACCCTATGTATAATGCAACAAATAAGTCTAAGTCTATTTGGTCTATAAGTATTTTCTAGGGCTTCGAATTGGGGATAAGTATTCGTTTGATTAATAAATTAAACGTTTAATAAATAAGAGAAATTTGGTAAATAAATAAACAAAAGTCTTTGAGTAAACTTTAAATCAAATATGGTCACAATATAAAGTTTTAAGTGTGAAAATAATTTTTATAAAATTATTTTCTTGAAAATAGAATATTTAATCTATTTGTTTCAATTTGTCGAAATGTAACTTTAATATCTAAAAATATTAAAATCGAAGAATTTTTGAATTAAAAATTGTATTTCTGTTCCAAATGAATAGAAATAATTTATATAAAATTTTGGTGCAAAAATATTGAAAAATGAACTTATTATGATTTATTTATGATTAAAACTAACAAAAATTAATTAAAAATATAAAATGGACGGTTTTTCAGTAATAAAAATAAATTTTGAATTGTTTATTGTTATACAAGTTTAGTATAATTTTTGTGGAATTTTATAAAATCGTTTAGATATTTTTATTGAATTTTACAATTATAAATGAATAAACTTGTAATATTTATTATATATATTAAATAAATGATTTTTGAAAAACTAAAATAAAAATTGGACAGCAAAGTTTATCATTTAAATAACATAAAATAAATTTTGTAGAATTTATAAAATAGTTTTAGTATTTTAAAACGATTTTTAAAAGAATAAATATAATATAGGTGTAAAGGGTAACACAAAAAAAAAAAAAAAAAAAAGTTGTTTGTGGTGGGAGTCGAACCTGCGTGCCCCGGCTCAAATGCACCAGACACAACCACTTGTTCTAGATCATTGGTTGTGTTTGGTTTCTGTCTGTATTAATTATATATATAATTCGAATGATGTTCTTCCCCAAATTTTAAATAAAGCGAGCCCTAGATTTTTCAATCGAACGATTTAACAAGCAATAGCCCCTGATATGATGGGGCTATTGTTTGTGGGTATCCAATGAACAAAACCCATCGAGAAAACAAAACTTACAACAACGATTCGTGTGTTTATGCTTAGTCAACAGAAAAAGTCAACCATGAACAAGGAGCTTCGCATGATGAATTTGTACAGAAATTAGAGATAGGGAAAGAGATTTTCGGCGAGTTTAGCTTGTGTAAAAGGTATCAATTTATACTAACAACTCGTGATCATGTATTTAGAAGTTTTGACCCATTAATGACATAGACGCGTGATTATTAATCAAATTGGAAAGATCTAGCGGTTTAAATGCAATGATGATGCACAAGGTTGACGCGAATTTTAATTTTTGGTCAATAAAAGCAGTAAATGGTGATAATTTGTTCCACAATTCACGACTTGGTGGTCATACAGTCCTCGCACAGCAGCAGACATGAAGGAGCAACATTCTGGTTTGTTTTAGGAAGGGTTTAAAATAATTAAGGTCTGGTTGTAAACAACAAACAAGTGTGTGGTGTAGTGGTGGTGTCGTGTGTGTGTGTGTCTCACCCGCCTCCGGTTCGATTCCGGGCAGGAGGCAATGTTTTCTTTTTTTTTTAACATATAAAGGGGAAGAAGGGTTTGGGCCTGGTTGTGTGGGCTGGTCTGATGGGCTGCTGGTTTGGGCTTGTGTTGTGGGCTCCAAAAATTAAAGGAAGGAAAGGTAATGTTGGATTGTTGTTTGGGCTCAAGACTAGTAATATTATTTATTATCATTATTATTATTATTATTATTATTATACAAAAATAAAATAAAATAAAATAAAAGTGACGGATGTCACACCCGGGATGCAAATTGTGAGGTGATGGATTTTTATATTTGCAACCTAGTTCCTCTCTACCAGGTTGCAAAGGAACTTCAGGTCAGCCAGACGTTTGTCAAAAGCAAGTGTGAAGATCAAGATCAAGAAGAACAGTGCTCCAACACGGTCAGAACTCTCCGTTTTTCAAACACGGTCATTTTGTATTGTATTAGGGGTTGGAAACTCTGAAAACCAATGAACCTATGGCAATTTGATCGATATATGATGGAAGGGTTTGAAAAGAAATAGCACAAGTCCTTCTTTAATGTTGTTTATAATTAAAAGGAACTAGGTTGCAAAGGAACTTCAGGTCAGCAAGACGTTTGTCAAAAGAATTTTGTACTATGCATTCTCACATGAACATCCAACAACAATGGTATATGAATAGTGACCCTCTGTAAGGGTCTTGATGAATATCTTCATCAATCTTCTTGATCTACGCATAAGTGTGAGAGTAGATTTCCCTATGAGGGTGACTAACACGGTTAGTGGATACCATGGATCAGAGAGATTCAAGCTAATCAAACTCATATCTCAAGCCGGTGCAAGTTATGTTGGAGCAATGGTTGTGGAAAGAAATCCACAGTAGGATCGGCGCTAACAAGCAACTCATACAGAGTGATGATAGTCGTTTTCGGCATTGTAAAGCGATCGTTACTGTAATGATCAGGAACATTCCAAATAACTGTTCAGTTATGGATCCTTTGATCAGAAAATATATTCTCAAACAATTCCTAAAATAAATCTTTCGATAATCGCTACGGTTAGTGGATGCCATGGACCAGAGAGATTCAAGCTAATCAAACTTATATAAAGTGTTCGATGTCACTGTGAGTACACATTGTGCATGACATTACATTTTGCATGTGTCATTTTAATTGGGCCATATAGGGTGCCAGTCCTATAGCAAACCGAAGGTAAACATACTTGAAATCAATGGGAAGGTAAACAATTCCAGCAACTAGATATCATCCAGACGTGTGTCAAGAGATTTTTGTACTATGCATTCTCACATGAATATCCTTTGATGAATGTATTAGGTGTTGGAAACTCTAAAGACCAATGACCCACTGGCAAACCTCCATAAAGGTCTTCAGAGTTTCCATGGGAAGGTAAACATACTTGAAATCAATGGGAAGGTAAACAATTCCAGCACCTAGATATCAGCCAGACGTTTGTCAAAAGAATTTTGTACTATGCATTCTCACATGAATATCCTTTGATGAATGTATTAGGGGTTGGAAACTCTGAAGACGTAAAGGTCTTCAGAGTTTCCATGGGAATGTAAACATACTTGAAACCAATGGGAAGGTAAACAATGAAGGCAAACATACTTGGAATCAATGGGAAGGTAAACAATTCCAGCACCTGGATATCAGCCAGACGTTTGTCAAAAGAATTTTTGTACTGTGCATTCTCATATGAATATCCTTTGATGAATGTATTAGGGGTTGGAAACTCTAAAGACCAATGACCCTCTGGCAAACCTCCGTAAAGGTATGAAGGCAACATATCTTGCTGCAAAAGAAACTAATCACACCTGATCATTCTCTGCCACATTATATAACATTCTCTTCTTCTTCCCTTACAATCACTTTGCCATTAATACCAATGGACTACCCTCATGTCGGTATGGCCATGTGACAATCTGCACCTTCAACTTTTGTAAATGAACACAATTGGTCCCTCAACTATTTTAAAATGTTCATCTTTAACCCTTGCAGTCTAAAAAGATCAAATATAATTATAAGTATACACGTTTTATACTCACATTTACACTCGAGCACCCGTCCTCTGCAGCTGTTACGAGTCTTAGCCTTGATTATGGTCATTTCTGTTTCGAATTCGATTTTAATGCACAATTAAGCTCAACATAATGATGATAAATGTTGAACCTTTCAAACTCCAACCATTAGTAGCTTTTATGATTGGTTTAATGATGAATTAAGCCAAAAACTAATATAAAAACTAGTTCTTGACCCATTTTCAAGTTCACCAACAATTCAGTTGTTACTAAATCCCACCAAATATTCATCTCTTCTTGTCTATCATCTCTGCGAAGAAATCTTTGATCATTATCTCGTATTATTGGCGAATTTGGAAGCTTATTATTCTATTATTCAGTTTTCTTTTTTTCTTAGTTGGACTAGCTACGTTGTAAGTTTTTCCAATTCCTTTTTGCAATACTCTTAGTTTTCATTTGTAGGTCAAAAGCCCTATGTTTGTTTGGTCAATTATAGTCTTTAAGGGCTTCAATTAAATTTCTAAGGTTAGGATGTTCTTAGGAGTATTTGGGATTTTTTTTAATAAAAAATCTTTTGAACTTTAAAAAAAAATTCATAACTCGTTATTATTGATCTTCAAATTATGAAATTTGACATGGTGATTCGTATGGCTGTCTAGGAAGTTTAGAACTCCATTTTGGCATTTTAGGCATTATATAATATTTTTTTAGTGATTTTTATATGTTTTAACCATATTAAATTCATATTACATCAATGATAATGCGTTGGTCATGAAAATTGGTGGAAATATTTTCCATTATATTAGAACAATTTTCATAACCATTTTTCCCAGTTTTAACACGTTTTCATATGTTATCATTTTTTTTAATAAGCTTTAATCAAATAAAATTTATAATAAATCTTTTTTAACCCCAAAATTCTATCAAAATTATTTTGGGAAATTCTAAGTCAGTAGGTTTGATTCTTCATAAAAACTTTTATTTTTCAAAGTGAATTTAGTTTATTTATGATTTTGTGTAATTGTTATTGATATAAAAATAATAAAAGACTTCTTAAATATTATTTCAAATATTTTTATGAATTAAACTTAATATTATTAACCTTAGAAAAATGCATGTGTTAGAAAAACCAAACTTATATATATTTTTTTATAACACATGATAGTAAAAAAATCATAATTTTCGCCATGTTCGATAAACTTAAAAACCCAAATATAGACCTAACATCCTAAGTGTCTTAGAATAGAAACCCTAGACACTTTTAAGTTTAAATACTTATTTTGGGAACACTTTAAACTTTAGGTTAAACATTTGGATTTGCTCGTTTATGCTCGCTCACTTAGTCAAGTTACTAATTGTCGAATGTGAGTATATCTTTCCCCTTTTTACTATTTTACATTTCGGGGTGACTCATGTACTTACTATCAAGTTTATATTTCATTTTACTAAAATGGCAATTCTTATGTGTGTTTGCTTGTGTTATTTTGTGTATCTATGACCTGTCAAATCATTAACCGCTGGGCGGCCTGGCATTTCAATGAATAGTACTATGGTTTATACCCTTGTGACTCTGTTGAGAGTCCTCGTCATTGCTATGTATTACTTTACTACTAGCGCATACTATATATATCTGCTTACTTCTCTTAGGGTTGATTTGACCCGGATACCCCTTGTTACATAATTGCAAACAGTATACGACACATGAATTGCTAAACACTTTTCTACTATATTTATTTAAACAGGGTATGCTCACCAATACATTTTTGTATTGACCAAATTATTTTCGTACATGTTTCAGGTTGTTATGAGATCACTTTTAAGCTTTTGGATTCTTATTTAGATTTTGGTTCATTGTATTTCAGTTTAAATAGTTAGTTGGAATCATTGTATCTTTGTTTTCTCATGTAATAAATTATTCAATCAATGTATAAATATTTACACTTTCAGTCCATGAGCTATTGAACAATCGTCACTACGTGACACCTCGATGTTTCCGCCATCGGTTGGGGTGTTACAGATTGGTATCAGAGCCATGGTTATAGGGAATTAGGTTATTAGAATGCCTTTTAGCCTAGTCTATAACTAAGCTTACTTTCACGAGCCTCTCGTATATATTTCTCTTTATCCTTATATTTTCTTTCAAGATATTTTCGCTATGATTCTTTCTCGATATCCTTTCGGTATTTTGCTTGACGAAGAAGACACTTGTATTTAACAAACGAAACGATATCATCAAGTTAGGAGTGGTATCCATACCTTGATGATTAGTTTCACTCCTCTATAGGTTATTTATCTTAGGAATATATCTTTGAGATAGGAGTGACATCCACACCTCAAAGAGTATTTCCTTCAAAAAGAAACTTAACCACTAAGCTGGGAGTGATATCCTTAACTTAGTGATTGGTTTCATTCCACAATCGTTTTCAATTTTGAAATACATCTTTGAGTTAGGAGTGAAATCCACATCTCAAGGATCTATTTCTACATCTCGTTGATTATGAATTTTCTTAAATGTTGGTAATCTATTACATACTTTAATCTTATCATTCACGTCATTTTAAATCATGGTCTTTTAAAGCACATTAGAATTACACATAGTTCATGAAATGGTTTCATTTTGCATTTTACAAACTTGTACTGCATATATTAAAGGACAAATGTAACCCTTTGTTTTCATATGACATAACCAATATATATTTTCGAGAGAAATTTGCAACTAATAATAAGCCTTATAACATTTTTCAAACTCGACTTCTCGTAAACACATGAAAATGTGTATTTACGAAGATTTTGCAAATGAACCTGTTTTGAATCTAAAACACACTTCGATTTCTTAAAATTTATTCTCGTGCATCACTAACTATTCTTTCAACAATATCACAAAGTCGAGTAAACTGCGAAAATTTACCTTTTACACTTATACTCTTTCAGTTGCAAAAACTTTTGGTTTAACAAAACAATGGATATATTTTTTATCAGAATGTTGCTAAATGTCTTTTATAGTATAACGCATATATGTAAAATTACTAGATTTTAACTCACATGCCAGTAGGCTATACACCCGTTTCGTGCACATTCATTTGCCGTAAATTTCATTATTTTATTCTTTTACCATTTTTATTCATAGTTATTTCTAACACGTTATTTGTGATTATTTTCACATTGACTATTTGCATTAATTCAAGTCGTTTACTTTCATTTTGTGCAATTGTGCGATTTACTCGATTTATGTAATACTATTCTTTCAGTCGGAGTTTTATGCTGTACTTATGTACTTGACGCACATTTGGTATGCATATTTTTTCTGTTTTTGAGCAAAACCCTGTTATACATACATTATTCTTGTTCATCATCATGGCCAATGAACATACTAGTTGATAACTCGTATGAGATCTAAGCCAGTTCCCACGTACGACTCGGATTAGAGTATTTCTTTAATCCGAGGGGAACGGTGTAACTCTCAGAGTTTATCAACATGAGTGTTTAGAGTCAACGATGTGAACAAAAGTTACCGGTTAGGGGTGAACCTGAAAGGGAAGAACCTCTGACCATGTCTATTACTTACCTGTTACTCTCATTACGGTTAAAGGGTAAACCCGAAAGGGAAGGACCTCTAACCATGTCATGATTAAACATCATTTCATTACAGTGGCTATTACATATTGGTTGCACACATTTATTTCATGTTAGGATTATGGAAAAACATAACACCCCAGTGTAAGGTAAATCGATGATTACGGTCCGGAACGCAATCATGGGCTTACAGGTACATGAGGGTGGTGTGTGATTCTACTTAGGCTATTGGTAGACAATTAGTATGAATCCAAAGTATCGGGAGTGTGGTGGGTCAGCTGCGGTACACCCTATATATAAGCATAAACGATACTGCGGGAGCGGACTAGGAGTCTGACCAAGAACCTATCCATTACTTTATACTTATCTCTTTATTAGAACAGTGGGCTAATAGCTAGCATTTTCGATAAGAATGTTCCTACACGAGCTTCAATTCGTCTTCTTGGAGTCTCTCTTTTGACCACCTCTACGGAACACGCAAACCTTGTGTACTTTTACATTTTCGACTTGTTACGTACCCTAATAAAACTTTAATCATAAACTTTATAAAGTAGGGGAGACTACCTTCATCAGTGTCTTTTTCCTCACCAGTTACAAATTCCCAAAACATTTCTCATTTAAACTCTTAACTTTCTAACGTCGGGTCAACTGTCAAAAGATTTTGAAACTTTTACTTTGAGGTGTTAGACAACCATTTTAATTTTTTTTTTTTTTTGACAATCTGTAAGTGATGAAAATTTTTAAAGAAAAATCTAGTTGACTTTTACAACGCCTTTTATTTCATAGTAACCTCCACTTGAAACAAATTTCGAGACGAAATTTTCTAAAGTAGGGGAGACTGTGACAATCTGCACCTTCAACTTTTGTAAATGAACACAATTGGTCCCTCAACTATTTTAAAATGTTCATCTTTAACCCTTGCAGTCTAAAAAGATCAAATATAATTATAAGTATACACGTTTTATACTCACATTTACACTCGAGCACCCGTCCTCTGCAGCTGTTACGAGTCTTAGCCTTGATTATGGTCATTTCTGTTTCGAATTCGATTTTAATGCACAATTAAGCTCAACATAATGATGATAAATGTTGAACCTTTCAAACTCCAACCATTAGTAGCTTTTATGATTGGTTTAATGATGAATTAAGCCAAAAACTAATATAAAAACTAGTTCTTGACCCATTTTCAAGTTCACCAACAATTCAGTTGTTACTAAATCCCACCAAATATTCATCTCTTCTTGTCTATCATCTCTGCGAAGAAATCTTTGATCATTATCTCGTATTATTGGCGAATTTGGAAGCTTATTATTCTATTATTCAGTTTTCTTTTTTTCTTAGTTGGACTAGCTACGTTGTAAGTTTTTCCAATTCCTTTTTGCAATACTCTTAGTTTTCATTTGTAGGTCAAAAGCCCTATGTTTGTTTGGTCAATTATAGTCTTTAAGGGCTTCAATTAAATTTCTAAGGTTAGGATGTTCTTAGGAGTATTTGGGATTTTTTTTAATAAAAAATCTTTTGAACTTTAAAAAAAAAAATTCATAACTCGTTATTATTGATCTTCAAATTATGAAATTTGACATGGTGATTCGTATGGCTGTTTAGGAAGTTTAGAACTCCATTTTGGCATTTTAGGCATTATATAA
This sequence comes from Ambrosia trifida, assembly GCA_028751855.1. Classification (NCBI taxonomy): domain Eukaryota; kingdom Viridiplantae; phylum Streptophyta; class Magnoliopsida; order Asterales; family Asteraceae; genus Ambrosia; species Ambrosia trifida. The sequence continues at coordinate 97,390,924 of CM054123.1, read as the reverse complement.
TATTTTTTTAGTGATTTTTATATGTTTTAACCATATTAAATTCATATTACATCAATGATAATGCGTTGGTCATGAAAATTGGTGGAAATATTTTCCATTATATTAGAACAATTTTCATAACCATTTTTCCCAGTTTTAACACGTTTTCATATGTTATCATTTTTTTTAATAAGCTTTAATCAAATAAAATTTATAATAAATCTTTTTTAACCCCAAAATTCTATCAAAATTATTTTGGGAAATTCTAAGTCAGTAGGTTTGATTCTTCATAAAAACTTTTATTTTTCAAAGTGAATTTAGTTTATTTATGATTTTGTGTAATTGTTATTGATATAAAAATAATAAAAGACTTCTTAAATATTATTTCAAATATTTTTATGAATTAAACTTAATATTATTAACCTTAGAAAAATGCATGTGTTAGAAAAACCAAACTTATATATATTTTTTTATAACACATGATAGTAAAAAAATCATAATTTTCGCCATGTTCGATAAACTTAAAAACCCAAATATAGACCTAACATCCTAAGTGTCTTAGAATAGAAACCCTAGACACTTTTAAGTTTAAATACTTATTTTGGGAACACTTTAAACTTTAGGTTAAACATTTGGATTTGCTCGTTTATGCTCGCTCACTTAGTCAAGTTACTAATTGTCGAATGTGAGTATATCTTTCCCCTTTTTACTATTTTACATTTCGGGGTGACTCATGTACTTACTATCAAGTTTATATTTCATTTTACTAAAATGGCAATTCTTATGTGTGTTTGCTTGTGTTATTTTGTGTATCTATGACCTGTCAAATCATTAACCGCTGGGCGGCCTGGCATTTCAATGAATAGTACTATGGTTTATACCCTTGTGACTCTGTTGAGTGTCCTCGTCATTGCTATGTATTACTTTACTACTAGCGCATACTATATATATCTGCTTACTTCTCTTAGGGTTGATTTGACCCGGATACCCCTTGTTACATAATTGCAAACAGTATACGACACATGAATTGCTAAACACTTTTCTACTATATTTATTTAAACAGGGTATGCTCACCAATACATTTTTGTATTGACCAAATTATTTTCGTACATGTTTCAGGTTGTTATGAGATCACTTTTAAGCTTTTGGATTCTTATTTAGATTTTGGTTCATTGTATTTCAGTTTAAATAGTTAGTTGGAATCATTGTATCTTTGTTTTCTCATGTAATAAATTATTCAATCAATGTATAAATATTTACACTTTCAGTCCATGAGCTATTGAACAATCGTCACTACGTGACACCTCGATGTTTCCGCCATCGGTTGGGGTGTTACAGGCCATCACCTAGTTCCGGGTTGCCTTCAGTTGTTGTTAAAGAGATATCTGTCAACGATGAAGGCAACATACTTGAAATCAATGGGAAGGTAAACAATCCTCATCCACAATGTTCTTACCTAAAGTTACCAACCATCCAGTTGTTTTCAGGTTGCCTTCATCGTTGACAGATAATGAGATTTGGTGTTGGATCATAAGCAAAAAGGTAGACCACACCACTGTTAGTGAACCCTGTGTTGGATGGAAAGTGTATTCGGCTTAAATGTCTTTGTTGAGTTGAGTTGGAGCAATCCCTGTGTTGGATGGAAAGTGTCTTCGGCTTAAATGTCTTGTTGAGTTGAGTTGGAGCAATCCTTGTGTTGGATGGAAAGTGTCTTCGGCTTAAATGTCTTGTTGAGTTGAGTTTTAGTGAACCCTATGTTGGATGGAAAGTGTCTTCGGTTTAAATGTCTTGTTGAGTTAAGTTGGAGCAATCCTTGTGTTGGATGGAAAGTATCTTCGGCTTAAATGTCTTGTTGAGTTGAGTTGGAGCAATGTCGATAAAAGTTGGTGGTTATTATTTTGTTTTTTAATTTTTAATTTTTTTTACAATAATTATATTAAAAAATTAAAAAAATAAAATAAAAAATAAATTCAAAACACAAAAAATACCACAAAAGTAAAAGTTGGATTCAAAGCGCCTCGCTTAGGCCAAAGCGAGGCGTTTGGGGTCAAATCAGAAAGAATAACTTACCTCGGACCGAGGTAGTTAAAAAAGTAACCAAAGTGCCTCGCTTAGGCTAAAGCGAGGCGCTTTGGAGGGGGGTGGAAATAGAAGTGAGAGGTGTTAATATAACCTTCCATTAATAAACTTCTATTTTTTTAAATAATTTCTCCATAGGTAATGGTTAATGCCCCTAAAAGCATGTGTAATGGGCATTATATGGGCATGAATAATCATGATAATGCCCCCAACACCATCCCCTATGGCATTATATAGGCATTAAAAGGGTGGGACATTTCTAGTATAATGCCCAAATATGATAAAAATTATAGAATGTAATAACTAAAATGAACATTAAGTGGCTTTAACCATTACACATTTTTTTTTGAGAGGTCTTATAATAATGATGTAGAGAAAAGTGCCCCCTAAAGAGCATCAACCATTACTTATGGTCTAAGGGGCATTTTTTGACATATCATCATTATAATGCCCCTTTAAAAGATGTGTAATGGTTATAACCCATTTTAATGTCCTTTTAATCACTGCTCTCCTTATTTTTTTTCCTTCTTTGGGGATTATACTAGAAATGTCCCTATTTTTTCATGCCCCTATAATGCGGATTATACGTGCAAAACATAATTAAAAAAAAATAAATACGGTTTATACTTAAATTTCTAGAGTAAAGTTCACGTACAAATAGGCTTTATCGTACGAACAGTACGAACTGAAGTAAAAAACACGCGGTGACATTTCTGTAAATATTGGAAACTTTATATAACTAGAGTAATTATATAGCTAGAGTAATTATAAAATTACTCTAAAGTAATTATATAGCGTAGTTATATAACTAGAGTAATTATATAATTACTCTAGGGTAATTACTCTAGAGTATTTATATACACTAGAGTAATTATACAACAAGAGTGGTGGTCATTATTTACGAAAATGTCACCGCCACTTTTTTACTCTAGAGTAATTATATACACTAGAGTAATTATACAACAAGAGTGGTGGTCATTATTTACGAAAATGTCACCGTCACTTTTTTTTGTTCCCTTCAGTTCGTATTGTTCGCACGATAATTTTGTTTGTATTTGATGTTTTATCTAAATTTCTAATTCCTAACCTGTTACAAGGGCACTATGGTCACTAAAATAATCAAATTACAAAAAATATAAAAGCTCTTCCTTGCACTCTGTCCAACAATGTTTGTGCTCTTTCTGTTGTACTTCTCAAGACTTGTCTTCTTCATCCTCTCCTCCCACACTCAAAAACATCAAATCTTTTCAACATTTATTTAACTAACACCCACATGAGTTTTCATCCAAAATGACCCACATTTTATGTTTCCCCCATCACAAATCTTGACCATTTTATATTAAACTGCTAAGTAATAATAATAATAATAATAATAATAATAATAATAATAATAATAATAATAAAATGGGGTGTTGTTATTCAAGAGTAGAGAAGGAAGAAATAGTTTCAAGATGCAAAGCAAGAAAAAGATACATGAAACAATTTGTTAAAGCAAGACATGCTTTTGCTGCTTCACATTGCATGTACTTAAGATCTTTAAAAACCACCGGTGCCATCCTCTTACAGTTCGCCACCAATGAAACCACCGTCAACCACCACCACCCTCACCACCACCACCTACCACCACCATCCCTCCCTTCCCCACCACCACCACAACCACCCCCACCACCACCCATGAGCCCAAGTACCCAAACATGGACAACAACCACAACCTCCACCACCAACACTGCCACCACCCCACTACCACCACCGCCGCCACCACCACCACCGCCGTCGTCCACGTGGGACTTCTGGGACCCGTTTATGCCGTCTTCTACAAGATCAGGAACAGTTGATGATGAGGAATGGGAAGAGAGGTCGACTACTGTGGCGTCGGAGACGGTGGTGACGACTACTGTTGGGGCGGCGAGTGTGGCGGCGCCGCCTTCTGCTGTTAGTGGGTCTACGGCTACCAGTAGTGAGATGGCGGTGGTGGTGTCGACTAAGGTTAAAGATTTGGAAGAGATTATTAAGGAATTGGATGAGTATTTTCTTCAGGCGGCGGATTCCGGTGGGAAGCTGTCGGCGTTGTTGGAAGTTCCGACCTGTACATTTCCCGGTCAAGGATCATCAGGTAAATAAACCAGTTGATTTTATATTTTTTAAAATAGTTATAAATTAAAAAAATATTTTTAAATTAAAATATTATATTTGTATCCACCTTTATATGGTTTGAAATAATTTATTAACATTTTAGTTTGAGGTAAAATTAGTTGGAATTGAATTTGGTAAGGATATAAAAATTATACTTGTCATTATGTCACATTATTGATATTAATATGGATATTAATGTTGAATAAGTGATTAGTATCTTCAGCCCAACTGGTTTGAGGTGAGAAGGTTTACCTTTTTAGTGGGTTCCCGTTTGGGGTTTGGTCACGGGTTTGATTTTCGTCCATCGAAAAATCATACCCATTAAGGTTGAAAGGGCCCGGCGTGTGGGACGACTTGAACTTGTGACCCGGATGTTGTTAAGACTAAGATTTCACCATTGAACTACGTCCTTAAAAAAACAATTTACAAAATTTTATTTATTTTTTAATAGAAAATTTCATTTTTTACTTCTTGTTGAACTTAAACCGACCTCCCCAATTTAAGTGCTTTTAGGCCATGGGGTGTACTCTAATATTTACGATGTTAAGTATAACCTGGCAGGCTGGCATGTCAACTCGTGTGGCATATCAACATCTCCTTGTGTTAAGACGTGCTAAATGAGTTATTCGTTAATCAGATGTTAAGAGTACCCGTAGTGGCCTCGTTATCAGGCGTTTTAGGCCACCATAGCGCCGGGAACACCGCCCCCCCAGGCGCTATGGTGGCGTTATGGTGGTACCCAGCTTTCAGCATAGCGAGCGTTTTCATGAGGGTTTGTGCCTTTTGACCGTTGGCAACGGTCCAATATTAAAAAAAAAAAAACTGATTTATTTAATTTTTATCTATATATATATATACTTCATCTTCTACAACATAACACACACATATACAATTCACACACACAAACAATTCATACATACACACACTCTTTACAAACCAAAAACCAAACCTACAACATAACACACACATATACAATTCACACACACAAACAATTAATTTTATTTTTTAATACTAAATAATTTTTTTATTATTTTATTAATTTAATAAACTTTCAGTTTAAATTTTTATTTTTATTATTATTTTTATTTTTAATGAAATATTATTAAGTATTAAATATTCTTATTTAAATAAAAAACAATAATTAACCAATCATTACCAATCATTTATAACCCCCACATAACCCTCCTTCCCACTACACCCTCTTTTTCCATAACCCCAACATAACCCTTTTTCTATTACTTTTTAATATTTTAATCCTATAACCCCAACATAACTATCCACCACTACACATACCCTAAGAGTCTGAATTAATTTTTTCCCTTTTCCCAAACCAAAAACCACTTAAAATAAGTGAAGTTAATGGGATTAAACTATTTCCTTAGGTAAGGTGGAGTGAAATGTGAAAAATTGAGTAATGTGTTATCTCGGTGGAGTTGAGGATGGTTAAAGTATACATCACGACTTTTGAAGCTTTGCTTCTCCCATCTCTCGTACTCAGTGGTTACGACATTTTAATTGAGATAAAGGTTAAAACCGTGGAATTGCAGTTGCAAACGAAGTAATATTTGTACCGGTTACATGTATGGATTATTATTATTATATAAAAATCTAATTTGGCTAAATTAAATAAATTATTTTGATTTCATATTAATTAATCTGGTAGCATGATTCCAAGATACCTATGTGTGATGTTATGAGTATCCATCACGTGCACTCGACGTGTGTTCTTTTGTCTTCTGGAACTGTAACATGCTAAACACCATTAAAATTAAAATCCACGTGGGCATTGAACTATTAAAGGGTTTTGTCATATTTTGATTAATATTAGCTAGCCTCCTAATGAGGCTCTGAACCATTCAGCTCTGAATGGTTAAGCATTGAGACTGTTTGTTCAACCTAAAAAAGACTCTGAATGAAATGGTTAAAAACTGAACCATTCAGCTCTTAATCATTCAGAGTCTCTTAACCATTCAGATCTCTTAATGATTCAGTACTTAATCAATCAAACAACCCCTTAGTGTTATACGTAGACAAAAATAGGGTGGACTTGAAAAGGTAAAAGCTTGAGATCTTGAGTTTATGTTATGTGCCATAGGTAAAGTTCATGGGTATGGGAAGAATTTGAGCCCATTGTTCGGATCATGGAGCTCGACCCCGAAGTTAAATGTGTTTGGTTGCGATGGCATGGGCGGAGTCACTGCGGTTGGTGGCGGTCTTGGTGGTGGGAGCCATTGTTCTACGGTGGAGAGATTGTATGCATGGGAGAAGAAGCTATACCAGGAAGTTAAGGTAACAACAATATTGTAACAATGTGAAATTACCAATTTAGTTAAATGTACTTGTCTTAACCTTAAATTATGTTTTTTTTTTTTATATGGTACAAATATTTTTTTTACCGGATATTACCAATAGCTTTGCTGTATGTGAGATTTTACCTCGATGTTTTTTTTTCCGTTGTGGTTATAGACTATGGAGAGTACAAAGATTGAGCATGCAAAGAAGGCGGAACAATTGAGGAAAATGGAGCTTAAGAGGGCTGACTATATGAAGACCGAGAAAGCGAAGAAAGAGGTTGAGAAGTTGGAGTCGATAATGATGGTTTCTTCGCAGGCGATTGAGTCAACGTCGGATGAAATAGTCAAACTCCGCGAGGAAGAGCTTTACCCGCAACTTGTTGAGCTTGTTAAAGGGTTAGTCTTATTCTTAACTCTTAAGTTCGTTTCGGATATGGGTTGAAATCATGGAACCATGAACCAAATGGATGTTGTTTCGTCGGCTCATTATAAAAGAAAAATACGCAAATCAAGTCGTAGTTCATGTTCTCTGAAAAAGGACCATTCCCATAATAATTGATACACGAATCACATTTGATTCTCTAGTTAATCACCACGGGTATAAATGTCACGCGAGTAAAGGTACACGCACGACGGATTTCATGTCTTTAATGTGACTTCGTCTTTACACGACGAAAGAGATGTAACACACCTAGCATAATGATGACTCTTTTCAAGATTTTCCCATTGTGGTCCTTTTCCATATCATATGATCTTTTTTCATAGCAACATATTGTACCATATATATGGTCAAAGCGAAAGGACTAGAATTGTATGTCAGGTGATACGCTGATGCAACTCGTACTAACTATTATTTTCTTGCAGGTTAATGGGCATGTGGAGGAATTTATATGAAAGTCACCAAGTCCAAATGCACATAGTCCAGCAACTCAAGTACCTTCACGCCAACCCGTCAACGGACCCCACTTCCGAAATCCACCGCCAAGCGGGTCTCCAGCTCGAGCTCGAGGTCCAACAATGGCACCAGTCCTTCTGCAACCTTGTAAAAAGTCAACGAGACTACATCCAGTCATTGACCGGTTGGCTCCGCCTCAGCCTCTTCCAATTCGGGAAAACCCCGTTATCACACACCAAACAAGACTCCCCTATCTACACCCTTTGTGAAGAATGGCATCTCGTGGTCGATAATGCCCCTGACAAAGTTGCGTCCGAGGGAATCAAAGCGCTACTGACTGCGGTTCATGCGATAGTGGTCCAACAAGCCGAAGAGCAGAAGCAGAAGAAAAGAGCGGAATCGTCATTTAAAGTGCTCGAGAAAAAAATGTCCGTTCTCCGAGCTCTCGAACGTAAGTTTGGCCCGTTTTCTAGCTCGTCAAATGGGAAGGACCAGGTTGGGGACAAACGGGCCAAGGTGGAGTCGTTGAGGGCGAAGACCGAAGAAGAGAGAGCCAAGTACGAGAAAATGATCAGGGTAACAAGAGCCATGACTTTGAGTAATCTACAGATCAGTTTGCCTCATGTTTTTCAAGCGGTGACGGGTTTTGCTAACGTGTGGACCCATGGGTTCGAGTCTGTTTACAACCGAGCCAAGCGGCCCGAGGAGTCGCATGATGTAAAGAGGCTAATGCTTTAGAGGTGTTGTAAAATTTTAGTGTGTTTGGCACTGCAATGAGACACATGTGAACATGTGTGCACCAAAAAAGTTTGGACTTTAAAGTATGTTTGATTCCCTTTTGATCCTGTTTTGTGACAAGTTCTAGGCATGAGAAAAAAGCAAAAGGAATCTCTAAAGAGAATTGGCCACTTAAGACAAATTAGACAACCAAAATAAAACATTATGAACGGTTAAAGGCATATATAATTAAATTAAACATTTAATTCTATTTTCCTAACAAAGCCCTATCTTATGAGAAAGCCTAATAACTCTTGATCAATTGGCCCCACCCTTCTACAAGTGAAGAGCGAATACGGGTGGTGTTGGTTCGATACGGATAAGGGGCGAGGTTTTAACGATTATTTCACCGTCATGTCTTCGGGCAGGTGAAGGTCGGGTTTCCACGCATTTGCGAGAGACAAAGGGGTGGCGGCGGTCGAGTAGTTGATCTTGGGCACAACGTTCGGTATCACGGTGATTGGCACGTCGTTCCTTGCCGTTAAAAAAATAACTCTTTATCAATTGGATTAAAATATAGCTATAATTAAGTAATACAATTTATCTCATCTCTCTTTTAGCTATTAACGTTTTTCACAAAATAAAATCATTTTTATAAAATCGATCTTAGGTTTTTTTTTTTTTTTTTTCTTTTTGTACTTTTAGATGGTGAAGAACCCAATTTCATTAAAACATAAAACGTACTGATAGATCATTATATCCTAATCCAATTTGGTACAAAAAAACATTACATTTTATGTTTATTGAAAAAATATAAAACCTATGCTCATCAAAGGGTCGTCCTCCAAGAAGCCCTTCACGTAACTAAAGGATAAGTTTTGCTATTCAGAAGGGAATAGCGTTGTAACTTGTCGCCCGTTTGTCTATCACCCTGCTGTAAACTTGCCTCATGAAATAAATTTTGATATTTAAAAGAAAAAAAAAGTGCTTTGGTTTATCTTTTAAGAAACCAAGCCATATATATACGACTTGAAAAAATAGGTCTTTCAAACATATAAAACAACATCTAAATAATATAATGATAATTGGGTCATTATTGGGTTTGCTTGGGAAATTGCATAATTGGGTTTATACTAAACATTATTGGGTTAATTGATCGCCCATTATGCCCAGCTATGGGCTGGGCCTGTAATAAACTTATAAGCGGAAGAGTTAATTGCCAATTTAGTCCCTGAGGTTTGTCAAAAATTGTCACTTTCGTCTAAATTTTTTTTGTCAATTTAGTCCCTGTGGTTTCATTTTTTGTCATTTTAGTCCCTGAGGTTTTTCAAAAATTGACACTTTCATTCGAATCTTGTTAGTCCATAGGGACTAAAATGACAAAAAAATGAAACCACGGGGACTAAATTGACAAAAAAAAAGATTTGAATGAAAGTGACAATTTTTGACAAACCTCAAGAACTAAATTAACATTTAACTCAAAGCAGAATATATTTGTTATTACTAACATGTTTTTGTCTTAATAATATCCTCAGTATCTTTAAAATGTCTCAACTGGTTGATGTTTAAATCCAGTTTGTGAAACACATTTAGAATAACTATGTGAGTTTTTGTTTAAAGATATAGATTGTTATTAATTATTAATGAATTTGGTTTATAATAATAACTCTGGTAAAGGTAAATAATGAATTTTGGTTTATAATAATATCTTTGGAAATTCTGTCACGAGTTGTGGGGAATGTGGTCAGTATCGGTCCGGTTTATTATGGTATCGATGTCGGTACTTAATATGGCAACTGAAAGATAAAAATCAAAAAATATAGTTATCATATGCTTAAAAAGATATCAGCACATGTTTTACATCAAGTCGAAAACCATAAAAACAAGTATTAATAACGGCATACTCAGTTTTAAAACAAATATCGAGAAATAGATAAAAATAAGCACGTCATAACGACGTACTCTGAATTTCATAGCAACGTATTTTAAAAATTATAAGAGAAAACAAAGTATGTTAAAAATAAAAATTTATTACAATAGTAAAAATACTAATATTAGAAAAATATATACAATAATGACGTAGGCATGCATTAATATTTGTTAAGTAAAGGTTGAGATTTTGTAAAAATATGAAGCAAGTTTTGTTAAAAAGAGTGATGTGGATGTCTTTCCAACTAACACTCTACACACCATTATTTCATGCACTCAAATCTTTGGGGGGTTGCTTAACATACACACCGATTTGTTTTAATATTAATACAATTAATTTGATCATTTGTTAGTTTAGGCCGACCTGGAAAACCTAATCGCATTATTGAAAATAAAGTGAAGTGTAAGATTAAATGATTAAGATCCATATATAAGATTATTAAGTCATCAAATACATGATCATTTCAACAAAATAAGCTAAACGAACTTGTAGCTTTTTTTTTTTTTTTTAATAAAAGTCCTAACATTTATGAATATTTTGGTTAAAACAAGATTCGTTGGTGATATCTTAGAAGATATTCAACATTTCAACCTACTCCACATGTAAAACACAATTCCTACAATTTATTATTTTATTTTTATTTTTTTTGCTAAAGATAACTATGGTACGCGTCAGTTCAGTGGCAAGGCAAAACCTTTTAATACACTTAAAGGGTTAGATCTTGAGTTCAAGTCTCACAAGGAGCGGTAACTAAGCAATAAGCAATCACCCAACATAGATATCAAAATTTTAAAAGTGTTTTAATGCACATTATGTAAAGCGAATTGACTATGGGGATGGGTTCCCCGCGTCACACCAGGCTATGATAGGATGCGGAACGCCCCCCCACGAGTGCCAATGGTAAGAAAAAAAAGCAAAAACGCAGGTTCGAGTCAACCCAAATAAAGACCTCAATCTGAACAAAGAAAGAACGCATGAAAACAACAAGGAAAGAAGGATATACTAAAGATCCCGGTGTAATCCCATCATATGGATTACTAAACGTCTTCACGATAATCAAATACTTCAGATATATTCCATCAGCTAAATAATATTTGTGTTGGTAGTAGTTCTATTAGCATAGAAAGATGCCTTTGATGCTCTACCATAAATGAAATCCTCAAGCAGAAGCGACTGCTCAAAAAACGTTTATGTCATTGCATGATCCCGAGACACCAAAGTAAGCCAACCAAACCGAAAGGTCGTGTGAAGCCACCGCTTGAAGAATAACCGTTGGTTGTCCCTGGTCACCTCGTGTGTGTTGACCTCTCCATGCGGTTGGACAATTATACCACAGCCAATGACAACAATCTATGCTCCCAAGCATTTTCTGGTAATTGTAAACCATGTTTATTTGAATGCACCTAATATATTTTTTGTAGATCGTACCAAGTGGCCTTCTCAGGTAACGTGCAACGTACAAGTGTATTATTTATTTAAAAAACAAATAAATATACTATTAAACTAACTAAAAATAAATGCAAATGAATATATTTTTTTAAGAAAATGCAATGTACCTTGACAAAAATGCTCTAAGGTATTGCGTACTGTTTTCTCAACCAGCTTTAAATACTCGTCATTGATGCCGGTCGTGTTTTCGTACGTAAGTATGCGTAGTGCTAAAGTACACTTTTGAATAGCGGTAAATCCAAGCGTCCCTCTCGCATCCGGATTTTGCTTAAAGTAATCAAACTCGTTTTCCAAGTCTCCGGTAATGTGTAGAAATAAACGTTTGCTCATCCGGAAAACGACGCCTAAAAGTTTTTGGGTCTGGATAAGTCGGCTCTTCATCAAAGTAATCTTTCATTAAGCGAGCGTTTGCTTCCATACGTTCACACTCCATATATTGTCTTCGCAAAATCTAGAAACCTGCCAGCCTACCCACAAGGGGTTGCGGTTGTATTACCGAAGCTGTTTCAACCCGCACCTGTGGTAATTTTTTTCTAGATTTTATGGTATCTCTAAAATCATTTCAACAATATTTTAGTAATGATTATTTGTGTATGCATTTATTATTAACAAAGCCTCTTTCCTCACACAATTGCATTTATAAATAAGGACTACCAAACCAATCACAACAAAAACACACAAAAATAAAATCAAGAACTCATCAGTTGAAGTATTCAACTTCATTGTTTCCCGGCAAAACAAAGGTCCCTTGAAACAATTCCTACTCTTTAGTCTTTACACAATTCTAACAAAAAACAAAATGGGTCCTTCAAGATTCCACTAGGGGTTTAGCTATAAATTTTCATCCAATTCTTTAAACAAAAAAAAAGGGTTATTTTTTAAGGGAAGAAAGAAGAGGGAGTTATTGGGTGATCTGAGTGTAGAAGAAATATGAGCGCATCAAGGTTTATAAAGTGTGTTACAGTTGGTGATGGGGCTGTTGGAAAGACATGTTTATTGATTTCTTACACTAGTAATACCTTCCCTACGGTAAATCTTTCTCTTTTCTTTATGGGTTATGTTTGTTGAAAAAAGGTATAATCTTGATTGACATATTTTGATAAAGATGCTTAATTTACCTGGATTTTGTGTTTTTTATTGTTCTTGATTTGATTGTTAATACATTTTGATGGCATTCTTTTTGGATTATGATTGATTTTATTAAAGTGAATGTGATGAGTTTGCTCTTATTATTGTTCTTGATTCTATTGGTTAAAGATTTTATGTTTTTCTTGTTCTTGATTTTATTGTTTAAATATTTTAATGCTGTTTAGATTGATTCCTGATTATTGGGTGTATAATTTGGGTTAACATGTTCTTGATGATGATGATGAATTTGCCTGAGTTTTCTTTTATTTGGCTACCGAATTCGGTTTGATATTGTCGCGTTGCAGATGAAGAATTTGGATGAATTTGCTCCTAGTTTATAACAGTAACCATGTTTGATTGTTTCCATTCATTTGAAATGTTTTGTAGTTAAACCTCACATTCAGTTCGCCGGATCTGAGCTATATGCTTTTTTTTTTTTTTTTTTTTTTTTTTTTATGTTTAAACAGGATTATGTCCCAACGGTATTTGATAATTTCAGTGCCAATGTGGTTGTCAATGGCAGCACAGTTAATCTAGGCTTGTGGGACACTGCTGGTAACCTTTTGAAAACGCGTATTAGTTAGCTTCATAATATCTGTTTGATTATTAATACATTGATCATATGCTGTATGAAACAGGACAGGAGGATTACAACAGATTAAGACCCTTGAGTTATCGTGGAGCCGATGTTTTCATTTTAGCATTCTCCCTCATTAGCAAGGCCAGCTATGAAAACATCTCCAAGAAGGTGAAGAAAGCCTTCTCTTTTTTTTTTTTTTTTTTTTTTCGATGATCTTTTTGTAGTTCATAAAATTACTGATAATTTGGACTTAAAAGTTATCTGGTATGTTTCGTTGTTTATGCGCTTAGTGGATTCCAGAACTGAAGCATTACGCCCCTGGTGTCCCAATCGTTCTTGTTGGGACGAAACTTGGTGAGTTATTTCACAATCTTTCTTTCTTTTTTTTTTTTTTAATCAAATATTTTCATTCCATGACTGAGAAAATTACATCAAGATTTACGAGGCTAAAAATGTAAATCGCCGAGTCAAATTTACCTATATTTCAACGTTTGTTTGTAGGTCTGCAAGATCGTATTTTCTTTCTCTTTTTCTGATCATATTTATATCTTAACGTGACAAAGAATGTTCAATAAAGAACCAGTTATAAGTAAAGAACAACGAGAGTCGCATAAATACCTGTACATTTTGTTCATTATAGTTCCCATTATATCTATCTATCAAACACTGCGTACAAATGCATTATGTAAGTGTCGCAGTTCTGTTTAAAACTGGTTATGCATTGAACCTGCGCCTAATGAGATATTGCTTCAAACGTAATGTATTTTAACGTAGTTGAATTTTAATGAAATGTAGATCTTCGGGATGATGGTCAATTTTTCGCAGATCACCCTGGGGCAACTCCCATTACCAGTGCGCAGGTGCCAACCTCATACCCAAAACAATATAACTTTTGACCCGTTAACATATGAATGGGTTGATCCGCACCAGAAATCTGACCCGTTTGTTCCTCTACAATAAATCTTTTGACTATTTACAGGGAGAGGAATTAAAGAAGACGATTGAAGCTCCTGAGTACATTGAATGCAGTTCAAAAACACAGTTGGTAAGTTCAGTCTTGCAGCTGCTTTTTTTTTTTTTTTTTTTAAATGTTAAACCGAGTTTTTTTGTTCGTCAAGAATGTGAAGCAAGTTTTCGACGCTGCAATTAGAGTTGTTCTGGCGCCTCCAAAGGCGAAGAAAAAGAAAGGAAGAAAGGGTCAAAAGGCATGCTCGATATTGTGATCGAAAAACAAAGGCGAAACAAGTTGGATTTCATTGTTCATCAACCCTTATCATCTTGGATTCATTTTCATCTATATGTTGGTTGATTTGTATTTTGATCTTTTTATAAGTACTTGAAGATGGTGCTGTACTAATCCTGTTAAGTTGTTTTACAATGAAAGTTATATGTTATTTGGATGTATATTATGTGTCTAAGGACTTCAGTCAATAGGATTTAAATGTTTCCAAACCATATAAATCAGAGCTTTTTTATAAAATAGTAATGTGCCCGCGCGATGCGGCGGTGAACACAACTAATTTTACGGGTATGCATGATTCGGTTCAATTCAGTTATTAGCCTCAACCCAAACCAAAGTCAACGGTTAAATAATCTTATTAACTGATCGGTTAATTGGTTCGGTTTATTTGATTAGATTGTTGTTTTTCAGTCCGGTTAAGTTAATTTTGTTAATAACCAAAACCAAACTTTGGCTAAAGTATAATTCTACCTAATTCAAATTAGTAATCATAATTTGGAAATAAATACTTAAATATGGAAATAGAATCAATACTGCCTTAATTACCGAATGTATCCCTGGAAGGGACACGTGTCGTCTGTTGATTGGCCACGTGTCCAGGGGCGGATCTACTTGTATGGGTATGGGTTCCCGGGAACCCAGTCGGTTTTAAAATTTTAGTGTTGATATATATAAAAAATACATAAGGAACCCATAAATAAATTTAGAAAGGAACCCATAACAAGCTTAGTGAAGTGGTCCAGTGGATTTCAGCCCCTATTTGAAGTTAAGGTCACCGGTTCGACTCGCAAGCTCTATTTCAGATAGTTTTTTTGAATCAATTTTTTGTTCCATTTTTTTTTTTTTGAACGATCAACTAAAGTATTGTCGGGTACTCTGTACGCGGCCCCCAATGGCCGAAAGGGGTCCCAGACGGCCTCTAGTCCGTACGGACAGAGCCCTTCGGCCCACCCGTCTCCTGTTCCAGGGAAAACCCGGCCCACAAACCCGCCCCTTTTAAAACCAACATAACATTAGGGTTGTATTTATTTAAGAATAAAACTTCACCCCATCCTCCTCCTACAGCCACAGCAGCCTCAGATCGAACCCTAACTAACGTACATAACTAAACAAACACCTCACCTTCTCTCTTTATACACCACAACACAACCGTTGCTACCAAGACCCAAGCAACCAATCAAACTAGAAACCTGCATTTTTTGACGGTATCCCATTAGGTTTTCAATTAGGGGGAAATTAACTGATCCAAGGGAAATTGAAACCTGCATCTCTCTTTCACATCAAGGTTTTAGTTCTCAACTCTTCTCTTGTTCACGGCTTGCATCCAGCTTTGATTTTGTTGCTAGGTTCAAATCAATGTTTCATTTCCTTCCTTCACATAATTCTATTCTATTCTGATTTGGTTGGTATACACCTTCTTGTTTGATTTCAATTTCTAGCTTCTTATTATTATTATTATTATCTTTAGAACAACATGTTATATGCACTTAGCCATACATAATCTAACATCTATATTATATTATCTTTTTAACAACACTTATATAATCTAAGATCTATATTAAAGAGGTCACTGTTGTATTTAACAAACAAAGACAGTTGGTTCAGTTTTTGAACATCTTCACTCTTAAACATAGTTGTTGTTGTTAATAGTGAGCATAGCGCATTTATAGCGTATAGCGTAGCGTAGTGGTTAGCGCTCATGTGTCGTTATATAGTTGGTAGCGAACAAACAAGTTTGATATTAATTAGTACCAATCGTCAAATTGACCCGAAATTTTTTTTTGGCTATATGAAATTGGAACACCTAAAAAGGAACCCAGTGAAAAAAATTCCTATATATCCAACAGTTCTAACCTAGTTATATAATATAATATAACCTAGTTATATAATATACACTTCACGACGAAAAAAGTTAACAAAAGATTGTAACTTCCCTTTCGTAATACCTACCGGTGAAAACTTATAAATAAATCATACTAAAAGCTCACCATCAATATAAAAACGATTACAAAAACTTCTTAAATTTGTAATAAACATGTAGTCTTCAATTTTCCATCCTTCATAGTCACAATTCAATTCCATGTGCTTCATGTCTTCATAAAATCCAAATTCCATTTGATGCTATGGTTGTCATTATTGATAATTTCATGATACATGTGCAAAAATGAAAAATTCAGTGCAGAATTTATAATACATAATATAAAGAGCTAGAAACATCCTAATACAACTTGGTGCCACGGTGTTGTCGTTATTGATGAATATCAGGATAGTTAAAGGTTGTGTGATTATACATATATGGTTAATTATGCATATATGGTTGCAATATTATGTGCATAGATTTCTTTTTAATGTGTTAGTGTGTGTGATCATATACATGTTTGCGTGTGCTGGCACCAAGCTAAGAGTTCACCAAATTTGAACGAAACAATCTAAGTTTTGAACTAATTTTCAACATAAGCATTATCCGGTTATGGAAGTAGTAAATTTGCGCGTCTATAAGCTAAATAAAGGAGAAACCACACCTTGTTTATTTTTTTATAATTATCTTCCAAATCGATATCGTAACATAGCTGGCTATTTGTAACAATTCTTTTGTAATATTATTATTTTCAAAGTTGTTAGTTATCGAATACATACTCTTATTTAGGGGTGCAAACGAGCTGAGCCGAGCCCGAGCTTGATCAGGCTCGAGGTCGAGCTCGATTAACTTATAAGAGCTCGGGCTCGAGCTCGGCTCGATTCAAGCTTTGTTTTCAAAGCTCGAGCTCGGCTCGTTAGTAATTTATCAAGCTCGAGCTCGGCTCGTTTGTTATCTATTAGTTAATTTATTAAATAAAAATAATATAAATAATAATTCGTTTAGGCTCGTGAGCTCGATAAGTGAAGCTTGAGCTCGGGCTCGTTAACTTAACAACTTTAAACGAGGGGTAAATATGATTAAATATTAAAAAAACTAATACTATACATAGGCTCGATAAGGCTCGACGAGTCTAACGAGTTTCATACGTCAGGCTCGAGCTCGGGCTCGATAAATAAACGAGCTTTGTTTTAGGCTCAAGCTCGGCTCGAGCTCGATAAGGCTCGGCTCGTTTCAAGCTTTTTACTGAGCCCTAAACTCTTGAACAACCAAACCATATCAACTGCCATACACCCAGACCCCAGTGATGGACCATGAATTATTTTTAAGGAGTGTGATCGAGAGGTTTAACTGAATTTTTAATGGGTGCGGTCAACATTTTTGCCTACAAATTACTCTAAAAAGAAACTTTGAAAGCATGTAAATATTGATACACATACAAGTTTTATCAACATGTATATATATCTAACATATACATTTTATATACACTTCTAACTAGAAAAATAAAAAAGTGCACACGTATAATTAGAAGCAAGTTTTATAAGTTATCGAGTGCTGATCCTATACATTTTTTTTTTTTTTGAAAAAATGACTTATTCCTTTTACGGTATACTCAATTTGTCATTTCATCTAAGCAGTTAATATCACCGATATATCCGCTATATCGGTCCGATATATCGGTTATCGGTCATCAACCGATATATTGATACCGATATTTTGACCGATATTTTCTACCGATATTATCGGTGATATTGACCGATATTTGACCGATATCTTATCGATATTTGACCGATATATCACCGATATTCCCGATATCGGTATCTTTCTTATTAGTTCTTCTATTTGTCTTTCTTATTATTGATGTTGTTAGTGTTTTAAGTCTTAATTGTTAATTGTCAGTGTTAAATATTAGTGTTTAAAGTCTTAATAAGTTCCTACTTGCTACAATTGTTATTGTTTTGCATGTTGCAAGAGGTCAATTTGTTAATTGTAGGAGATTATATTTAATTGTTAGTGTTAAACCTCTATATATATATATATATGGATTTTGCATGATATAAAATTACCGATATCCCACCGATATCTCACCGCGAAAACCGATATATCAAATATCGGTCCTCGACCGATAACCGATATTTTCCGACATTAACTGCTTAGCATTTCATATTAGATTTATCTATCCTGTAAATTTCCTGGGGATGTTTGGTTTACCTCTTAATGGTTCCATTAAGAGGCAACTTCTAAATCGGTCAGAGGTAGGTGTGTTTGGTTCACCAAAACACAGCCTCTTAATGATTCCATTCAGTCTGAATGGTTCAGCCAAGAGAGGATGCTGAATGAAAAAATGGATAGAAGTTGCCCTCACCTCTGAACTGCCCATTCACCTTCACCTTCACCCCTCCCTACAACCACCTCCCCTTCCTGCCGCCATCTCCTCTCCTTCTACCTGGACCATCACGTCGCCCTACCCCTCCTCCCTCACCTTCCGTCGCCGGCCCTACCTTTCCTCCAGCTTCGCCCCTCTTCTCTCTCCCCCCCTCTTTCTTTCTTTGGTTTCTTTCTCTATCGCCCCTCCATCTCTCTCTGCTGCTTTGTAGGTGTGTGGTGTAAAGATAGAAAAGAAAAAGGGTGTAGTGTGTGTGTTTTGTGAAAAGAAAAAAGAGATCGTAAGATGGTTTGTGATGTTAACGATAGAAAAAAGAAAAGAACCTGGGGTGGGTGTGGGAAGGAGTGCAGTAAAAAAGAAGAAAGAAGAGAGGTAGGTGGGATGTGGGTAAAATAGTCATTTTACATATCTATTCAAATGTTTAACCAAACAACAATTTACGGATTCAGCACTTACTGGTTTAGAGTCTTTTATCCATTCAGACCTTTTACTGGTTCAATACTTACCAAACAGCCCCTAACTTTATGTATATGATGATGTTGAGTCATGAAAATGAAAATGAAAATAAAAATAGAGAGAGCCCAATAGATAAAAACAATGCTGACAAATCCTTTAAAAACATATCTCATAAGCCTAAGGCCCATAACACAATGGGCTAATAGTTACCCAATACATATACTCTATAAACCCTAAACTCATATTATTAACACTTGAACCACCAAACCATATCAACTGACATACACCTTCTCCCCTAAATCGAACCTTACACCGTCCCTGTGCTGCTTACAATCGGTATGTATATTGTATAATCTTTTAAATTATTATTACCTGGAAATTAACAGTTTTTAACCCTAAAGTTTTGTAACAACCACTTGTTTATGTTAATTATTATTATGTAGCAATCTTACTATGTTTCTGTTTTTTTAGATTAAAAAAATGGAAGAAGAAAGAGAAGAAGTGAAATCATTCAAAGAACTTGGAATTTGTGACCAACTTATTGAAGCTTGTGATAGTTTGGGCTGGAAAATTCCTTCCAAAATTCAGGCTGAAGCTATTCCTCATGCTCTTGAAGGTTTTATTATTATTATTATTATTCCAGTTTTTAATTTTTTATATTACTATAAATTGTGTGTTTTGATTGGGTTAATGTTTAGGGAAGGATTTGATTGGGTTAGCACAAACTGGTTCTGGTAAAACTGGAGCTTTTGCTTTGCCAATTATACAAGATCTGTTGGATGATAAACATACTAAACATGCATTCTTTGCTTGTGTTCTTTCTCCCACTAGGTGTGTGTTCCGTTCGGTAATTCGTTTAGCGAATGTATTTGGTTATGCACTTTATAAGTATTTGATGGTCTGATTTCTTTGTAGGGAACTTGCAATTCAGATTGCTGAACAGTTTGAGGCCTTGGGATCGAGCGTTGGTTTGAGGTCTGCAGTGGTGAGTTTTTTTTGCTAGTTGCAGTTGTTTAAATAGTTTGTAGATATAAGATGACGTTCTTTCGTTCGTTGTATTATCGCACTAAATGTTATTTGACGGTTGAATACTATGTGATTAAAATGCTAAGTGAAGGGTCTCTTTAGTTTTACATCATCTTTAATTTGATGAAATTATGCAATATTAGAAAGTAACTTTAGCGTATTTGTGTTGCCCACTCGATGTACTAAGCACCAACTTCACTCCGTGATGATGTGTGCTGAATGTTGAATGTTGATTTAGAGAGAAATTCAGAGAAGAAATAGGACTAACCTGACTAAGTTTTTGGCTACCTCTCCAATCAACTAGTTAACCAATTACTGTTATGGATGTTGTTGTTGAGTGTCTACTAGGTGCTAACTAATTGACGATTACCATTAAACCTCTAACTAATTTGTACTGTAATAATGCTACTTCCTCAAGCATTCCTTGACTTTAAGACTAACAATAAAACAACACTTCAAAAAAAAATAAAGAATAAACTTTATTGAACTCAACCCTTAATCTTCAGTGCTGCATATGTAATTGCTCTTCTTATTCAACTCCTGTCATTGAAGCCTCTCTTTTCGTCAACTTTTATAATGACCAACATCTTGTATGTGCACCAAAACACTTCCTGTTTGCTCTCTTGACCTTAAATTTATTTGCTTGTCAACCTCTTCAACCCTGTTTCAGTACTCTTTAATGGTGGAGCTGGCAACGGTGGATAGTTGAATACTGTCAGCATTAGTAGGTTTTCCAAGTTTGGGTTGTTCCATTGTAGTTTTGACAAACCCTTATTAATAGTTGCTTAAAACAACTGCATTATCTTGCATTTTTCCTAGTGGATAAGCTGCCCTTTAACGACTTTGGCCTGAACATTTTTACCGTTCACTTGATTTCCGGTTTCAAACCCTATTCATGGCAATAATCTTGTAGATGTCTTAATTTATTCAGCGAATTAAACTATCCTTTGGCATCTTCTATCATGGTATCTAAAATTGTAGTAATTACATAATCACCCCATGCCAATATTAATTTTTTTTCTAGGTGATTAGTTCTTCAGGTTCTTGTTCCCACTAGTGCCTCTGATGATGTCTCCTGTGAGGCTGACGCTGACCACACTCCCTAATGTTTTGCGAATCAGCAAATGATTGCTCTGTCTTCTCACACTTCAACATTCAATTTTAACAGTGTATTTTCACTTTTTTAACTGTCTTCTCCTACTCTTGATTGTGTTGAATGTCATGGCTTAATTGGTCATATTTGATTCACAAGTTCCCATAATTGACCGCCTGAGAGTTGACCGCTATGATACCAAATTACCAATGACATGTATCGATTTAGAAGAAAGAAGCTTGAGAGGAAATAGGACTAATCCTGGTTAAGTCCTGGCTACCTTTTCAATATTTTTCACTGCATTTACACTTTTATAGGAACTACAATTAAGTAACTAATCAACCATATACTGTTATGGTAGTTATTGTCTACTAAGTGCTATCTAATTGACAGTTACCGTTAAATCCCTAACTAATTTGTTTGGTAACACGTGACAGCTAAAGATTGATAAAAACATGCTCAACTATTACATGAAAACTTTTTTTGTACATTTAATGTTATGATTTAAGATTTATGAATTTGCGGCATTATGCATTTTAATTTGCAGCTTGTTGGAGGGGTGGACCATGTACAACAAAGCATAGCACTTGGAAAACGGCCACACATTGTTGTAAGTTTTTCTTGCTGATGATCGTTTTTTGTTTTCTTCATTTGCTTTACTAGCATAGTTATTAAATCATCATAATATTAGCTTAATTATCAAAATACAAAATGAAGGTAGAAAACTTTTATTTATTATTGTATATGAAACTCTCAAAATGCAGGTTGCAACACCTGGACGTCTTGTGGATCATTTATCTAATACCAAGGGTTTTTCTCTTCGCACAATTAAGTACCTGGTAAGAATTTATTCGAATTCTGCATTCTTTTTGTGATTATATTGTCCCTATTTTTTTAATCGAAGATAAACCTTATCATGGTTCACATGTATATATGACAGGTGTTAGATGAGGCAGACAGACTGTTAAATGAGGATTTTGAGAAATCGCTTGATGAAATTCTTAGTGCCATTCCTCGTGAGAGGAGAACATACTTATTCTCTGCTACTATGACTAAAAAGGTTTTTTTACTATCATCGTTATTTAGCAAAAAAATAAATAAAGAGTTGTTTCTAAAGTGTTTTCACATTGCAGGTTCAAAAGCTGCAGAGAGCTTGTCTAAGAAATCCTGTAAAGGTAGCAATATAAACCTAAGCAGTTAATGTCGGAAAATATCGGTTATCGGTCGAGGACCGATATTTGATATATCGGTTTTTGCGGTGAGATATCGGTGGGATATCGGTAATTTTATATCATGCAAAATCCATATATATATATAGAGGTTTAACACTAACAATTAAATATAATCTCCTACAATTAACAAAATGACCTCTTGCAACATGCAAAACAATAACAATTGTAGCAAGTAGGAACTTATTAAGACTTTAAACACTAATATTTAACACTGACAATTAACAATTAAGACTTAAAACACTAACAGCATCAATAAGAAGCAAGACAAATAGAAGAACTAATAAGAAAGATACCGATATCGGGAATATCGGTGATATATCGGTCAAATATTGGTAAGATATCGGTCAAATATCGGTCAATATCACCGATAATATCGGTAGAAAATATCGGTCAAAATATCGGTATCAATATATCGGTTGATGACCGATAACCGATATATCGGACCGATATAGCGGATATATCGGTGATATTAACTGCTTAGATATAAACTTTACTACAAATTGTATGTTCTTTTTTTTTTTTTTTACTTTTTTAACTCCTATGTTAATCTGTTTTTATTGTTTCTTTCAGATTGAAGCAGCATCTAAATATTCTACTGTTGACACTTTGAAACAGCAATATGGTTTTGTACCTGCAAAATACAAGGTCTGTAACCTGGTACTGGATTTAAATCATATATTAGTTATGAAGTTGTTTAATATGATAATATCTATGGGTTGATATCGTAATCAAATAATTGTTGTGTCCACAGAACTGTTATCTTGTATATATCTTGATTGAAAAATCCGCAAGTACATCAATGGTTTTCACCCGTACATGTGAAGCAACCCGTCATTTGGCTTTGATGCTTAGGAACCTTGGGCTACGTGCAATCCCGATTTCTGGTCAAATGACTCAGGTACCACTTGAGCTTTTCATATATGTCTCTTTAGTGTTAATTTTTATTCTAATTTGTTTATGCTATCAAATTAGTCAAAAAGGCTTGGTGCATTGACCAAATTCAAGGCTGGTGAGTGTAATATTCTTATATGCACTGATGTAGCCAGCAGAGGACTTGATATTCCGTCTGTTGATATGGTTATAAATTATGATATCCCCACAAACTCAAAGGTAACTAACTAGCTGTGTTATGCTTAATATAGATATAGAAGTGCCATCTGGACTTACTTTATGAATTAACAAATGGGATTTCAGGATTATATTCATCGGGTAGGAAGAACTGCACGTGCAGGACGATCTGGGGTTGCTATTTCGCTAGTCAACCAGTACGAGCTGGAGTGGTATATCCAAATAGAAAAACTTATTGGTAACATACTAAATTTTCAATTTACAAACATCTTAAATTGTTTTATTTTGAAATTAAAACATACATTATTGTTGTATGATTCAGGCAAAAAGTTGCCAGAGTTTAATGCCCAAGAAGAGGAAGTTTTGTTACTGTTGGAACGTGTGACAGAGGCTGAACGGTTATCACGGATGGTAAGTGTTTTTTTCATTACAATTGTTCAGAATGTATGGCTGATTGTGGTAATTGATTTTGTTATCTTTTTCCTGTTTTTGTAGAAAATGAAGGAAATGGGAGGCAATAAGAGACGAAGAGGCGAGGAGGAAGAAGTTGAAAAGTATCAAGGGAAGGGCAAGAAGTCGTCAAGCAAAAACTCAAAAAGACGCTAGACTTGGAAGTTCATTTGATTTCCAACAGTTTTGCTTTGATTTGATTTTCCTCTTTATTTAAAGGTGACTGGTACGGATTTTGTAAATTAATTGAAGGTTTATAATGTTTTGACTGCTGTAGGATGTCATGATACTACTACTCTTATAAGGTAGGATTTGTTTTAAACATAGTCGGTGGTATGAACTTGTTTTGCCTTACTTCATGTATCAGAATCAGAATCAATACTAACCAAACCAAATTGGACTAGGCTTGTATCATTTCGTTTTAGGTTATGTGCTTTGGTATTTTTTTGCAGTTGAACCACTACGTTCAGTTTCCTAGAATAAGTTGATTGAAAACAAGGTTTTGGAGACTGGATTGGTCCGGCCGGTTAAACCAGGGTTCGGTAAGCTGAGTGATCTGAACACAGCAGTTCGTTTAGTTTCCTAAAATTCGGCCGGTTTGATTTTTTCCCTGGTTTAGTGTTTAGTTTCCTAAAAATCGGCCGGTTTGATTTTTTTCCCTGGTTTAGTGGTTCGTCAGTCGGGCCGTTAAACAACAATAAAAACCCTTTCTGGCTTTCTTTCCATTGCGGTATCGTAGCTAGCAGATTCTTCTTTCTCGTCCCTTCATCTCTGTTGAAGGTCTGTGTTGGACGGAGATAGTATAAAATGGTTAGATAGTTGTTTAAAGATATTGATGGAGGAGATGCAGAGATGTATAAAATGGTTTGATAGTTCAGAGATATTGAAAGATATTAATATTATTTAAGAAAGGAAATAAATACGTATCTGAGTATTGACGAACATTCATTCAATTCAATTGCTACTGGTTGTATCTAATGGTTCTATCTAACGGATGTGAACCTGTAAATTTAAATAAAATATTATTTCTTTCTAATATCTCTCTTCTATCTCTCTACCCTTTGTATTCTTTTAAGTTGAAGTATGTTATTTTTTACCTCTCTAAAACAAAGAGGAAGAGGTAGATAGATATAAGTGTATGTATAGTTAGTGTATTGTGTGTGGGGCAATATATAAATAGATAAAAGTGGGCCAAGTAGTGTGTGTATTAGGTTGAGTTGCAGTACATATGTTTTCTTTATTAAAAAAAATAGAAGTTATGTTTTCAAATACATTTAAACTAATATGGATTAAATAATATTTATTAAAAAAATAGAATTTTTGTTTTTAAATACATTTAAACTAATATGGATTAATTAATATTTATTTAAAAAATAGAAAAAAAAAAACATTTCAGTGAAGTGATGCCTCCAAAAAACTGTTATCAGTGAAGTGAAAACATGTTCAGTGGAGCGCCCCTTCCCCCTATCATTGATGAACGTGTACAGCCGTCCCTGTTGCACGTGTGACTTTCTGGCTCCGCGCGTACGATACACTATGTGCCTTGCCAATAGGTTGCAGAGGCACAAGGCCTGTGTTACATTTTCGGATGCCTGCGCCCAGGGCTTCCTGGCACGGAACATCCTTAGAAACGTGTGACTATGCTCTCCCAAGTGATCACTTTTGGGACTCGCGTTGTACGGGTTAGGCCAATCCACATGAGGATTTGGTACCCAATCCCTTCAATGATATGATTTTTTTTACTGTGGTCTCTGTTATGCTAAAAGAGCCTCAAATTTAAAATTCGTTTTAAGCCCGTAAAATGGTCGAGTCGGCCTTGGTAAATCACATAATACATCAATTTTTAAAATTAAAAAAATTATTAGCATTACTATACTCAAATTAAAGAGAATAAAATTCTCATTTTTATGCTAATTTTTTTTTAAAAAAAAATTAACGTAAGAAAAATTATGGCCGCTTAAAAATCGTGGGGGTAGTTTTCTTAAAACAAGGAAAGCTTGTAACTATTAGTTTTTGTCTAATTTGGTTCGTTTTCGTTCCAGTTATTACTTAAACCATCATAACATTTTTTTATATAAAAAAACTACACCAATAGTATACTCAAATTAAAAATAATAAAATGATCGTTTATATGCTGTAATAATATTAAGAAAATATTAATGCACGAAAAAGTTATGGACGTTTAAAAATCATGGGGGTAGTTAGTTAAATTAAAGATGCAAATGTGTAATTACTATTTAAATAAACAAAAGTTGAGTGAAGATGAAGGTGCACATGTGTAAGTATTTTTTAAAAGACATGTTTGCAATAAAAAAAGTAGTTAATATGTGCATTGTGTTTTGTACTCTAAACAATATACTTGTAAAACTTGAATTTTAAAAGTTCATTGGGAAATGTATTATAATAAAGTTTAGATGATTTCAATTTGTTTTCGTTTTTTTTTCTTTTTTTTTTTCGTTTCGGTTATTGCTTAACCATAGCATATAATTTTTTAAAAATTAAAAAATTATAGCAATACTATACTCAAATTAAAGAGGATAAAATGCTCTTTTATACGGTGTAATAATATTAAGAAAATATTATCATATGAAAAGGTTATGAAGATTTAAAAATCGTGGGGGTAGTTGGTTAAAAAAAGGTACAAAAATGTAATTACTATTTAAATAAACAGAAATTGAGTAAAGTTGATGGGCAAATATGTAAGTATTGTATAAAATTATAATATAGTATAGATAGAAAAAGGGTGGAAACTATAACTAATAAGGGGTATGTGTGTAACTTATGTTGAAAAGACATAAATGCCCTTAAAAAGTAGTTACTATATGCATTATGTGTTGTACTTTAAGCATTTATAATTGTATTACTTAAAAATTAAGAGGTCCTTCTGAAATGTTTTATAAGATAGTATAGATTATTATAATTTTTTTTTTCAAACTTTCAGAAAATTAATATATATTTCTTTTGTTTTAAAAGTTTAGTTTCTTGGCTTATAAGTTATAACCCCGGGTTCTTCCTGCCCTGCTTACACAATTTAAATTGTTTTTTTTTTTTTTTTAATCACATTTCAGTTAAAGATGTACTTTAGTTTTTTTCTGATCATTTATAAATTTAAATATATAAACTTATTCAGCTTTTTATGATATATTCAGTACGTGTTTTACAAAAAACTGAGTTTTATTCAACATGAAGTTTTTTTTAGATATTACAAGACAAAAAAAAAAAAATCTATATTGGATATAACTTAGCTTTCAATAAACAACTATATTAAGATTAAAATAAGAAATTTGTGTATCTAGATTTATATTAAATATTACAATTTACTAACAATAAGCTACAATAGATTTTAGATGAAAATTAAAAAGTAACTTTCCCGTTTCAAATTGTGTGACCAACTGACCATGAATGAACAGTGATGGATTCAGAAATTCACAATTTTCAATTTCAGTGGGTTCCTTTTTGATATTTTTTTTTTTCCAAATCACATAAGGTTCTTACTAATATTTTCTGTTTTTCCACACCGGGAACCCACAAAAGTGGGCTGGATCCGCCACTATGAACAGGGGCGGTTCTTTGTATGGGCCAGCCCGGGCCTCAACCCCCCCCCCCCCCCCCCCCAGTTTTTTCGCCCAGAAGCACTGATTTTCGGATTTTTTTTTCGAAAAAAGTTTATGTATTGAGTCCGGCCCCCTTGGTTTTTCGAATCCGACCCACCCTAATTAAAAAAAAACGTTTAGGTTCAATAACCATTATTACTCGTTTAATTTATTTAGTGATTAGTCTATATTGTAGCCTACTAAACATTTAACCCAATGTTTTAGTTAACTCCTAAAGCCCAAACACTAAACATTTAACTCAATGTATTATGGATTCTTCTTTGTTTATTAATGATTGACTCTAGCCTACTAAACATTTAACCCAATTTTTAGTTAACTCCTAAAGCCCAAATACTAAACATTTAACTCAATGTATTATAGATTATTCTTTGTTTATTATTGATTATCATACCAAATTTTCCAACCTCAAATTAATTGCTAATTTATTGAAAATTAAATTTCTAATGCATTTTTAATGAAGCAATTTAACCATTATCAGCTCGACCCTAGCCAGGGGCTCTGCCCCTTGGACCCCGCCAGGAGCTGCCGCCCCTGGGCCCCGCTCCCCGGGACGCTGCCCCCGGACCTCCGCCAAGCCGTGATTTTGGCCCCCCTTGGCTAACGTTCAAGATCCGCCACTGACTATGAATGATAGATAACCCGAGGTTATGATGCTAACTCGGTAACTTGCTCTAAGTTACCACACTTTTATAGAACAAAACGAAAACTACATTACTTTCAATAAAGGTTTTATAAAGTATTATATTTCTTTTTAGAAGTTCTATATATCATTTTTTTTAAAAGGTCTCTTTACTTTTACTGAAGTAAACATGTCAAATTGTCAACAAATGGGTGTCTTCCTTTACAAAGCGGTGAGAAAGTGATGCATAGTAGTTGGTGTGATAAATGTCCCCATGCATTTAAGTAATACTTGTGAGCCACACAAGCTCCACATCACTTTCTTCATGTTTAGCTTATTAAATGAAATGAACTACTACCATTTCATGTACAATGTATTTCCCATGTCGAATTGAAGTGTAATTAGCTTTGTCACGAGGGAATGGTACAACCTGGAGTAATATGTGTATCTCAACTAGCGATATAAGAATTTTTCACTCTCTCGAATTGAAGTTATTAGCTTTGTAACGGTCGATAAATGTTCGTGTGTTTGTTTAATGAATGAATAAACATGAACAAAGATTTTTTTTTCGGTAATTAAATGAACGAACATAAACAATAACGAGTCCTTTACACTGTGTTCTTGAAACCAATGTGTTTGATTATGTTCGTTTATTTATGTCCGTTTACATTCATTTGTTTATGTTTGGTTATTAAAGATATTTTACATTTTTAGCTACTGGTTTAGTGCCCTAACATTTAAAGATGTATTTTTTTTTTCATTTTTCATTTTTAGTTAGTTTATTACTCTTATATTTATTGTCCCGACAACTATGTTTATGATTATTATGAATCTAACGTATTAACACAATCGAATACCCATAAAAAATCATTTTCTTAATGAACAAACACAAAAACGAAATTCATTTCAGTTATCTGTCCAGGAACATCTGTTTATGAGATTAATGAACGAACACGAACAAAATCATCTCCTTAATAAATGAACACGAACAATATCTCATTTAGTTCGGTTCATTTACAAATTACAACCCTATTTTATTGATAATAGTTTTATTTGTAAGATTTATATCATACATGGTCAAGGTTTCCTTTATCTATAATACATTATAAAGGAGGAGTGATGTACAACAATGTAATTTGCATTTCCGTACAACTTATGAAGCAACATGTACAACATATTTAAGCATAAAATTTAAGGGTATTATAGGAATAATTGTGCCAATTAAGACACTTAGGAGGGTATTATTGTAAATTTATCTCAACCTCATACTCACATCCTCAAAATCTATTCCATCACTGCCCTCTTGAAAATCAATCGACCATCCCATCATCAGTTCAAGACCTCTTCAGTTCATCACCATATTCAATGTTATTTAGTGGTAATCAGTGACCTTTATTTTTGTAACCGATTGTTCCCAATGTTTCTGTCCACCAGTATTAAGATCAGCTCCATGGAGATCAGTCACCCACCAATCTGTCTGCATATTAGGTTCCCTTCTTCTTCCTCCCTCTAATTTGATTTTGATTGTTGTTTAATGATGTTTTTTAGTGTTAATCGACCTGTTTTTTTAATGTTATTGAAATAATTGGTTTCCTTGCCTACAAGTAAAGTTTATCCCACCGTTAACAGCCTTAAAATTAAATTGCTTTGATCAATGTTACCACTACCATTCTTATGGCATAGGTTATTGTCAATTCTTTCAAGAACAATCACTCATGATAGGTATTTTTATTATTACGTTTCTGATTTGATCTATTTTTATTTGATAATAGTTTCTATATACAAGAATTAGATAAACATGTCAAGCTTTTGTGACGTGTTTGTTGTCTGGTGCAGGTTTTGATAATGACTTTTTCTTCCTTGCTACACAAGAATATTTTTTTGTGTAATTAGACCAGTGATCTTCAGGTATTAATAATAACACATCAGATGGAGTATTTTGAGTTTGGAGGTCAAACCTAGGACTTAACTAATGCAATATTCATGTAGTGTTATAATGAATACATATGTATTGATTTGACTGATGTTAACTGATTTTATAATTTAGCAACTGACAACTATTGTATACACCCAGACTGTTTTAGGGAGACCTCCACCCGCAGCTTCAATGGCAGTTGGGCAGTTTTTCAATCTAGAGGAATGGCGTAAAGAGTTTTCTCCTAAATCGTTGCTTCTTTATGTGCCTTCTCAGAAGGTTAGTACTTTATGGAAGTATCTACAATACTTGAATACATTGATGAATGATGACTTCAATTTGGAAATTTATACCTTTTTGGCGGCAATTCATATCAGATCCATATAACCTGACCCGATTACTTAATCGAGTAAAAAGCTGAACCCCATACCGCACACGTATAACCTATTATATGATTGGTTGGATCAATGGGCTAAACAGGTTGTAAAGAGGTTAATTTTTAATTCTAATATTAAACGGTTCGTGCGAATCTGAAACACTCTTTATTTAGAAAGCTATATATTTTCAATAATAATCAAACTTTTTAGATACAACAGTTTTGGAGGTTTTATGATTACAATAACTACTTTTGGATAACTTTTGACCCATTTAGCATGTTTTGGTCCCATTAGTGATAAGTTGAAAAGTTGCAAAACATGCAGGTTGAGACCCTCTGAAGGGAGGATTTGGCTTCAAGGTTGGCTTTAACAAGCAATGATGCATCGATTGGACCACTTTTGCTTTCAGATTCTTTGATCACTATTATCGATGTACGCTTCCATAAACTTATAGCAGTATTCATCTATCGGTACAAAAATCTGGATTGTATTATTCATTACACATGCACTTATTTTTATTTAGTTCATAAAGACAAACGACTGGTGCGGTTGATGTTAACCCTGGCGTACAATTCATGCCCATGAGCCATGGTGCGCTCGGGCAATCCGTTTAGATGACGCCTGGCCCGTGGTTGGACCATCAGTTTGTGGCAATGTTCCTGAAATGCCTTATATGCAAGGTAATTGATTGATTAAATTAATAATCAGTTAATTATTTTCCTTTTTATTAATTTTTTTTACATACCAGGCAACAAAGACTTTTGACTTTAGAAACAGAATCTCAGGTGACCTTTTACTCATATTTTGTTGTTTTCTATTTAATTTTTTTTATTCAATTTGACCCCTGATTATGCTAAATTGTTGCTCAGGGAATTTAATTAGGAATGTGGGTTTCTTTAATCTTAGTGAGACCAATACGTTGTGTGGATATAGATTGTATTTGGAGCACAACTGAATGTTCTATGTGTGGGTTATTGAAGTTTTAAATTATCTTGTCTTTAAAGTAATTGAACTGCATTATGTGAGTCATTGTATTAGAACAGTTTCTCACCAAATTTGGTATCAATAGTTAGACTTTTTATATGTTAAAAATTGCCAAAATATAGGTAGATAGTTTACTTTCACTTCTGCCTTTTTAGCTTATTTGATTGATTTTCTTTACTACATGCTGCAAAGGAGGTTAGCAACAATCCTAAAGATGAATTTGACGACGAAGATGGACGCTGCGAAAAGTAGGATGAACCTAAACTGCAAAGAAAAAGGTAACTTTTTTCCTTTGGTTTTTGTCAAATTTTATCTATACATGCTTTCTGCTCTTAATTTAGTTTCACTTTAAATTAATTTACCTTTATCCATTTTGGGAAAAAAAAACACGAAACAGATGACATTAATTCTTGGTGTTTTGTTGTATTAAGCCAAGATCACCGAATTTTCATAATTTAGAAAACCACTTTCACTTTATAGTTCCATCATATCCTTCATATTCTTCTTTATAACTACAAACAATCACTTTAATAATTCTCGCCCATTAGTGATAAGTTGAAAAGTTGCAAAACATGCAGGTTAAGACCCTCTCAAGGGAGGATTTGGCTTCAAGGTTGGCTTTAACAAGCAATGATGCGTCCGTCGATTGGACCACTTTTGCTTTCAGATTATTTGATCACTATTATCGATGTATGTTTCCATAACTTATAGTTGTATTCATCTATCGGTACAAAATTCTTGATTGTATTATTCATTACACATGCACTTATTTTTATTTGGTCCTAAAGACAAACGACAAATGTGCAATCCTACAACAACTTAAAGATGAAGTAAGCGAAAGGTTTCCTGGTGCAAGAAGAGCCGACATCAATCAAAAGTGGTGGTGATTTTCCATTTCTTTCATACCCAGATGAAATTAGTCTTCATCTCAAGGTAAACATTTATATATGTAGAAATAAGGCGCCATAATATAACAAAATTTCTCTAAAAGTTGTAATAAACATGGTGACAGTTACACATGAGACGGGTTGGTGTAGAAGTTCGAGAAAACCTGGTTCCAGGAATCCCAAAGGCTAGCGACGATGATGGCAGCAGTGTGGTGGTGGTGGTGGTGAAAGTGCTCTGGTGAACCAAAAGATGATAGAGAAGATATTGATGATGCTCCAAATGGGGACATGTCAAAGTCAAACCCTGGTGGTCCTTCCAGCAGTGACAATCAGCCGCCACTAACTATGGATGGAAGTGAATTTTTTGTTGGCGTTTTTATCATATTATTAATTTATTAAGTTTCCAGTAGGTTGGGGACATCATTTTTTGTTGGGCCAATCGCATCTGCTATAAAAGGTCTTTCCAGCATCAAGGTGGTATTTAGTAAAGGTTTGCCATTCAAACCATTCAATTAACTCATGGCTGCGTTTCCACCTATAAGGTGAGCTCTTGGATCACTTTTTTATATGACTACTTCTATTTTATATGTTATATTATTACTATATTTACTCAAAAGCAAAACTAATGTTTACATACATAGAATTACTGGTTTTCTAGATAATAATGATAGTTTTTTTCCTAAATAACTAATGGTAAAAATAACAACTAATGATAGGTTAACCTGCACCCAAGTCACACCCAATGCATGAAAAGGTAAAAAAATCTTGTTCAACACATTTTTGTTATAGAAGGTTTGAAAGCATAATACTAAATTTGTTTACATTATCTATATTCAGATTTTAATATAGACACAAATGGGTAACTTATTTCTTTGGCAGGTTAGCAATTGATCATTATTTTTGGATGGTATGTGTAATGATATCTTCTCTTTAAGATAACAATATGCTTACCGAAGGATGAATTACTCATATATGTATATATTTTTTGTTTTAGCTATTTTTTTTTGCTCTATCCATTTGACCCGTACTCATAAATTTGGATAAATTGGTTGATTGGGTCCTTTTTGTCTGATACATGGGATGATTTGATTTTTTTAGCTGAATGGGTTGATTGTGGGCACTGCTGCATCACATGAATCGTACAACGGGTTAATATGGATCATCTAACTAGACACTGCTGCATCACATGAATCGTACAACGGGTTAATATGGATCATCTAACTAGGCCAACACCACCCACCACCTACACATTGCCATCGACACGACCATGATCATTGTCACCACGTAGATGTCGTCCTTGCTACTAGCCACAGTAAAAAATGTAGTGGGTTCAAACTTTTTCTTCTAGAACAAACCTGTACTGACCCGACCGTTTTGCCATTCCTAAAGTTAGCCACTTGTAAAAATTGTACATCTACATGTAGCACGGCCAATTCACAAATGAAGTTCTATATGCTAATATAGCTATTAATATGATTATTCATGATTTGAACACTAGAATAATTTTAATGTTCTTAATTATTATCTACATGTAATGTAGGACAACAAAAGGATAGAATACACGTAGTTTGAGATTCACACGGTGCGTATTTTGGCAACCTAAATGTTCGTTAAACGGGTTGGAACTTGGATCAAGTTGTGTAAAGTGTAAATGACTGCTAATTTTTATACACGTTCTTTTTAGAATATGGTTATGTTTAAAATTCACCCACAAATGCCATACACACACCACAAACTTCAACACCTACGTTGAGACCAAATAGATGCACCCGCTGCAACGCGCGGGCATTCCTGCTAGTTTCTAAATATATATAAGTTGATTTGGTAAAAAATTTAATTATAGGACATTTTGATTTGTTTATGCAATTTTAGTAAATATATATATATATATATATATATGAAGAAACAATAAGTATCTCGGAGATTATCACTAATCATCGAGGGGTTTATGCTTACGTTGTTCAAGTACAATCCTTTATCCAAACCGTAGGTTCGACCCGAGATGTGAAATAAGAACGAGTGTGTGTGTGTGTGTGTGTGTGTTGAAAGTAAAGACACGAAGATGTAAGTGGTTCGGTCACGTTCGACCTACGTCCACTGTCAAGAGCCGGTTGTATATTACTTTGGAGTTTACAAAGTATTACAAGAAGAACCTAGCCCTCTAGTACAAGAGTAATTTTTGAATCATTGCAAAGGAGTTGATGTCTTCTATTTATAGTGGAAGTCGCGAGCTTTGTAGAAAGCCCACGAGGAGTCTTGTATTGTTTGGGCCTTGCTTCGGCCCACCTGCTTTGGGCCCATGGAAAGGGCGGGAAAAAGGACGGCTCTGTTGCTGACGTCATCCGCAGTTGGAGCTGCCTTGCCTGGAGGACACGTGGCGGCTTGTGACTGGCCGTTGGCGATATGTCGTTCTGACATAGCATGATTGACTTACCTGCTGGTGTCTGATGTGACCCCTGACAGCAGGTAAGCATGCCTGCTCGACACTGTAGAGGCAACATGGTGGAAGCATGGAAGCAGTCAAGTTACTGTTGGTCGTTAGTGGTTGTTGGACCACTGCGGACACGTGTCGCCTTCTGACTGGCGGTATCTCTGATCTTCTGCAGGTGGATCTTCTTGATCCTTGATTTTCCGTACCTCGTACTAAAAGCTGGTGAGCAGTGGAATATTCCACGCGTGGGCGGACGCGCGCATGTTCTTTGTGAAGTGGATAAAACTGCTTCATGTGCAGTCCTATTGCTCCTGGCGGAGTGACTTACGCGTGATCATTCCGCAGATTGTCATAAAGAGGGATAGGGACGCCGCCTCCACATGGATTAGGCTCCCTATCCTTTCAATATACTATGTAGATGTAGATTGTGCGAGAAAAAAAAAGTTGACTTTTCCTTCTTTTCTTGCATTTGAATTACTATTACTAAATTGCTAAATGAAATCTTTGTAACCTTTTTATTTTGGTTTCAGGACTAAAAAGGGTTATTTGTTTAATATATTTATATCTATACTATATTATAAAGGGGAGACATAGGTAAATATGTTTAAATTATCAAAGTTAAAATGACATCTAAAAAGACACAAGCTTTAAACCTATAATCTCATATAAATCTTTCCTATATTACCACAATCGTATCTCAGCTAAACTTGTATGAATTTTAGAACTTTGCCATAATAATACTTATATTATAAACCCTTTTCATATATAGGCGTCTACCCAGCAGCAAAGTGAACGAGATGGTTCGAGTCACTGGCTACATTGGGCAATTTTTTAGCTGCTGGGTCAAGTTGGGCAAAGCTATTACAAAGTTACAAATCACAACTTTTAATTTATAAATTGACAATAACCTTCAATTGATAGTTTATACAATATCATATTATTACTACATGTTTTTGTTATGTAAATGAACTTTATCATTTAGCAAGGTTTTTTTAATGGCACGGTTATGTAAATATCAATGACTGGACAACTTACACAAGAGTGATGTTTATGTTCATATTGGTCTATTACATTAACATACCTTCGGTTTATTAAAATTTGTTTAATAATGAGTACATAGTTTTTGTGGTGAACTACAATCAGTTGTAAGTGGCGGTGCGGATTTCTTTTCTTTTCTTTCTACGAATACTTGTTAAACATAGTGTGCACATTTCTATTTTTTTTGCGTAATAACTTGCGACAAAAAACCTAAGTATCATAATGTTGTATTGTAATCCATTTGTGAATTTCGTTGCAACACGCTAGTAAACCCACTATGTAGATGTAGATCGTAGCGAGAAAAAACGTTGACTTTTCCTTCTTTTCTTGCATTTTAATTACTATTACTAAATTGCTAAATGAAATCTTTGTAACCTTTTTATTTTGGTTTCAGGACAAAAAAGGGTTATTTATTTAATATATATTTATATATTTACTAAGAGAGTTGGTCACTTGGTCTAAACTGACTTTTTTTTATTATTCAATTTTATATTAATTAATTTCTATGTAAGCTTTAAAGTCCCAAGATTTTTTTACCCGTGTCCTTAAAAAAATGTTCAACAGTGCCATCCAAAAACCAAATATCAAACACTATATGACAAAAGTATTTACTAGTACCTTGTGACAAAAAAAATAAAATAAAACTAGAAAGTTACAAACAAAGCATAAAAAGGTAAAAAACTTAAAAGCATCTTAAAAAACCAAACTATAGCATTACTTGACATAAACAAAACATAAAACAACCCAACTCCTAAATGAAATAGTTCTCATAGTATGTACAAAGCATAACATTCAACATATTATTATTATTATTATTATTATTATTATTTTTATTTATCAACCATAGTATTCTACCACTCATCAAGCTGATGACTGCCCCCATTAGATTTTTCAAAATTGCCCCATCTTACTCTACTTACCTACTAGTACTAGTAGTACCAACCTAAAAAACATGAACCTAGAGAGCCTTACCACTATACAAAACAAAGACTCTAAAGAAGTTTATTCTTAGCAACAGCCTGGCAAAGCTCAAGCTCTTCATCATAGAACAGCACGCGGTTGGAAGCGAATGATTTGCATATTGGTTTCGGTATTAAAGACGGAACAATGTAGCTAGGATGAAATGCTGATTCTGGAAACAAAACTGCTGCAATCTGGCGCATTTCTGTTAATTTTAGGCGGGAAGGAGGGCGTGGTCCATGCCTAGGTGCTTTTGGAGTGATAGGTAGTTTATAATCTTTGCCTTTACCGTCTCCTTTGCTATATAAGATTGGAAATTATGTCGTTAGATTAGATCATTGAACAAAATGTAAGTTTCGTAAAGGAAACAGGATCTTGAGATGCTAACCTCACAAAAGGCCAATGTTCGGTAGGTTGTGGTGGTGTTGTGCACAAAATTTCTTGTCGAGAGCGATCTGGTGTGGTATAGTTGAAATACAACTGGCGAGCTATCACAACCTGAGGAATGAATATGCAGACCTTTCAAATTCGCTTTTCTGTGATTGTTAAATCCTGGTGATGAGTAAAGAAACAAAGATAAAATATAGAAAACTCACAGCTTTTCTGACTCTTTCGGAGACATGGAAAACCGCTCTCAGATGGTCATGGCGTAGGTGGCAAATTATCTTGACCTTTAATCACAAGTTCCAGAAAAATTAATCATATAAAGATGGTCAGCATGAATGCAACTTCACTTAAGGTTCAGAAAGTAGCATACAATGATACAAGATTAAAAGAGAAACCACAAATTTTATTGCCAGGCGCACATGTAAACTTTATGCAGCTTATATCAATGTGATTATATGCACACAGAATTTATAAGTCAGATTAATATGTGATATCAAGTTTACTGTTTACAACATGAGCTTTAGCGTGGTCACCTTATTTGTCTATTTCGAGTATTTTTGTACATGTTAAACAAATTTATGAAACATGTAGAAAATGACTGCTAAAAAAATATGTGCAGTGAATGCTCATCAGTTGGTAAACACCCTATACCTGGCCATCAGGAAAGAATTGAACTACTAAAACTTTACCATATATTAGTTTATCAATCAATATAAAATAGAGATGAAATGTGGATTACCAGCAACTCCATTGGGAGAGATTCAAGTCTAGATTCATAATCAGATCCATCCCCTTCATGGCACGGATCACGAGGTGTCTTAGGTGTTCTCTGTAAATTATTCTCTTTGAGCACATCAAGTGGTCCAGCCACATTATTATTACATCTAAACTTTTCAGGTGATAAAATTACAGGGCTGCCACAGTCACATCCATTCTGAAACAAAGCAACACCCTGACTATTCTCTGCATCCATAACATCAACCTTCTTCTTCCCAATATCCACACACGACTTCGACGCAGATACCTTGCTGTTACGAAGCTGCGCAAGCGCACCTGGCTTCAAATACCTGTTCGAACCATTTACACGCCTCTTCTGCTTTGTAGTCTTTGACATTTTCTCTTTAGGTGACACTTTCCCCATTCTATATTAGCTCTTTATTCCTCAATTCCTCTACTGCTACTCTAATCCAAACAAATATCAGATCCAGAAAACACAGCAAATGTACCTCAAAAATATATTTTTAAACCTAAAATATCCCAAAAAAATAGACAAATAACAAAATCAATAGACAAAAATATATTTTTCAGAAGGGGATGGCGGCGCAGTTTGTTACCCGTCTTCCTGCTATCCTAATGTAATTTGCGCTTTATTAATATAAAAAAAAAAAGTCTATTGACTTTTTTTTAAAAACCAAATACAGATTTATAATATGGACAGTTCAAAAAAAAAAAGATTTATAATATGGAAAATTACATAAACAGACATTTGACTGATGTTTGTTACCGAAATAGACATATGTCGGCTAAGCCAGCAAATTGGAGGCTAATTTGTCGGCTTAGCCGACAGATTTGCCAGCTTAGCCCGCAAATTTGCCGGCTAAGCCGACAGATGTCTATTTTGGTAATAAACATCGGTCAAATGTCTACTTTTGTAATTTTCCGTATATAATAACAAAAATAATAGTAGTAGTAATAATAAGAACAATAATAATAATAATAATAATAATAATAATAATAATAATAATAATAATAATAATAATAATAATAATAATAGATACAGTCACACAGATATCTAACAGTACTTCATGCAGTTAACGATGACTGTCTGCTTCCACAAGCTGAGTTAAGAGTTATATACAGACAAACTGCAGACTGTAATCAACATACATAAACTTAATTTCTGCTATATATAAACTTAATACAAAAAATCATTACCTTCAAAAATCACCATCCACCTTCATCCTCTCGTTCTGTTACTCAGTTCACCTGCAACAACAACCAAAATCAAAATCAAAGCCCGTACGTATGTAGCGAGATAGAAACATACATAAATCAAGCAATAGATTCATCTCAAAACAATGAATTAATCGATGTTTAACTGAAAACAGAACACTAACCTGTAGAGAGAGAAAGTAGAGAGAGAGAGAGAGTGTGAGAGAATTGGGGAAAAAGTGTTGGTAGGGTTTTAAATCGAGGTATTTGAAATGAATCTGAGTGCCCGCCAAATTATTATTAATTATTAATTTTTATATATATATATTTGGAAATAGAAAGGAAAAAGAATAACCGTAGATCTAGGTGCTGACGTGGATAAGTGTGAGTGGCTGGGTGATGACACGGGTACGTGGATTGTGGGGAATCCAAAGTGTTTTATTCTTTCTACCATAGCTGGGGCCTATTTATACGGCCGTAAATTGCGGTTTATATTAATTAATTAAAAATGTTTATTAAGATTTAAGAGTCGGTTACGTGATTTTTTATTTAAAATTACGCCTGTAATTAGTACTATTTAATTTAAAATCTTATAAATTGCAGTGTTTTAGTGGTATTCGCTTGAGTTTCTTTAGCTAAATCGCCTTTGGGGCAAAACGTTACTAGAGTGAGCATTGATTGAATGATAGGTTTTCCTGAAATTGATAAGAGGCTGGGTTACTAGTATTGTCTTTGATTGCAGATATGGGTGCCTTTTGTATATATATATATATATATAAGTGTATCCGGGTGATTGGGTTTTACGTTAAAATTATTTGTTAGATTATATATTAGTAGAAAAATACAATCTACAATTTATGTTTCGTGCATTAAAATCATTACTATAATTATTATGTAAAACCAAATCTTATGAAAAACGAAATGTTCAATAACACTATGATTATTTAAAGACAAATGATAAATAAATTATAGTAGGGATATACGGAAAAGTAATGATTTTTTAGATTGTATATAAGTTTGACGGTTATATCATCAAGTGACTATTTTGTCAAGTTGACCACAATAGCTCTCACAACCACTACTAAGAGCATTCACGTCCCCTCTATTAAATTACACTAAAAATCACTAATTTACTCTTAAATTTTCTCTCTCGTAATTAAAATAATAATATTTTTTCATAATTTTATCATTATATTTT
Source organism: Ambrosia trifida (assembly GCA_028751855.1). Taxonomy (NCBI): domain Eukaryota; kingdom Viridiplantae; phylum Streptophyta; class Magnoliopsida; order Asterales; family Asteraceae; genus Ambrosia; species Ambrosia trifida. The sequence continues at coordinate 97,350,589 of CM054123.1, read as the reverse complement.
CTCTCTCATCACTCACAACTATTTACAAAAATATTAAAATATATATAGAGGTGAACAGTAATTTTTCATATATAGGGGTGAACAGTGATTTCTCTAAATATTTTCTCTGCTCCACTCACACCCATCCCATATAATTTGAGACCATCCACATCCGCAAACAAATTCAAGTTTGTTTGTGGACATAATATTAAAAAATTCAAATGTTTGCAAACAAACCCCCAAATGTTTGCAACCATGTTTGCAATCAAATAAACGCATCACTAACTTAATAACTTCAATAACTTATAATATTTAAGTTTAAAAAAAAAACTAAATACACTGTATTTCTTAACTTTTTTTTGAACATCCCGATATAAATTTTATTAAAAACCGAGTTCGTTTAAAAAAAATTAGGTTGAGTTGGGTTGTGAATGTGTGTAAAGTATTAAAGTTGGGTTGTGTAGATTGAAGAGAGAGAAATTATTTTTTATTACTCTTGATTGTTCACCATTGTGGATGGTTTGAGGGATCCCCTCATATGAGTTGGTTCCCAGGTTGTGAATGCTCTAAACCGCTTGCTGGTTTTTAGCGATGCTAAAAATGGTTGTTTTAGCTATGTCAAGTTGCGAATAGTGAACCTTATGGGTTGTTTAGTAGCCTCTGAATGGTCATTAAAACACTACATTTGAATGGTTCATAATCTCTTAATGGTTAATACGTAATCTTAAGTATGAACGGTTAAGAGGTAACATCTTAAAGGTTGCCTCTTAAGTATGAATGGTTAAGAGGTAACATTTAAAAAGTTGTCTCTTAACCATTCAGACTTAAGGTTACCTCTTAATCATTCAGAGGTTATGGACCATTAAGATGTAGCCCTTAAATGGTCATTAAAAGGCTACCAAACAGCCCCTTAGTTGAACATTATATGTCGCTAACGTCAATAGTAACTTTTTTACCATAATATATGATATCATAATAAAAATTAAAAAAAAACTCTTACTTAGTAACTTGTTTAGTATCGAACTAATAGTGATTGACAGCTCATCCACGTGGGTTTCATAGGTGAGATCGTTGGGAGAATTTGCGTTGTTCTTCTCTGATTGGTTGGATGTCATTTTCACTAGTCCTTTCTGTTCTTGCTGATGGTAGGAGATCGTGGAGCAGAGAATGTTGGCCTCTAATTGACTAGACGTCCTTTTCATTATCTCTTTGCAACTGTCACGTACTAAGTAACGCATGAGCCCTGCAGAAGCTTCTATTGATTATTCCTTAATGGTTGACGTGTATCTCCTTGCGCGATGTATTTATCCGCGTTCACGCGTCCTGATACATATATTTTCAAACGTCTATTTGCAAATATAAGTGGTATATCTAACTATCTTATAATACATTTCACAAAGACCTATTAAGATTTAAGTTTTACAAGCATTATTCCTTATAGTACAACACACAATGCATATGTTAACTACTTTTTGAGGGCAAATATGTCTTTTATACAATACTTACACATTTACCCCTCAACTTTTGTTTATTTAAACAATAATTACACTTTTTACCATTATTATAATTAACCACCCTTCACGATTTTTAAATGTCCATAACTTTTTCATACGTTAATATTTTCTTAATATTATTACACCGTATAAACGAGCGTTTTTTCTCTTTAATTTGAGTATAGTATTGCTATATTTTTTTTAATTTAAAAAAATGATATGTTAAGATTAAATAATAATCGAAACAAAAACAAACAAAAATGAACCGAAAGCTTTTATATCTATACTATCTTATAATACATTTCCCAAGCACCTCATATAACTTAAGTTTTACAAGTATAATTGGTTAGAGTACAACACCCAATGCACATATTAACTATTTTTTAAGGGTAGTATGTCTTTTACACAATACTTACACATTTGTCCCATCAACTTTACTCAACTTTGTTTATTTAGATAATAATTACACTTTTCACCCTTATTTCAATCAACTACTCCAACGAATTTTAAACATCCATAACTTTTTCATACATTAATATTTTCTTAATATTATTACACCGTATAAATGAACATTTTGTTCCCTTTAATTTGATTATAGTATTGCTATAGTTTTTTTAATTTAGAAAATGATATGTAAGGGTTAAGTAATAACCGAAACGAAAACAAAGGAAGTGAGAAGTTACATTTGCACATTTAACTTCTCACTTCCTCATAGTCACCCTAATTTTTTGCTTATCGTATCACACAAATTATTGCTATGTATATATTCATTTGCTTGCACTTCCGCTATTCAAAATTTTGTTTAAAAATTGTTTACCACTTACTCAGCCGATATTATTCATTAATGTCAGAATTTTATCTCATTTGTGTTTGTAGAAATTTTTTGTGTGATAAGTTGTTGAATGAGAAGATACACGTTGTGACATAGTTCTCAACTTGGTTTCTTTAATGAAAAACACTATAATATAGTTCATAACTCTTTGTTTTTTGATATATATATATATATATATGCTTTTATCCCGGAAGCGTCCCGGGATTGAAAATATAACCATTATAATAATACTAATAGTAATAATTATTATTACTCTTGTAATTAAATAAACAAAAAAATAACCTTGCTATAAGGTGACACCATGTGTTGCAGGATTGCGCGATTCTTTCTCCTAGCTTCTCTTGATGAAGTATACCTATCCATCTTTAGAAGAGTAAAATTCCAATGATATCATGACGATTGGGCTGAATTTCAACATCGTAGATAAGAATCTGGTTTAAAAGAAAAAAACATGATTAATGAATAACCTGAACACTTTGTGTTTTTTTTCCTGTATGAACGAAACCCCACAAAAAAAATAGTCGATTTTTCTGCGTTTTTTATATAGCACTATGATACTCGTTAGAAAGATAATAAACGCTCGTTAATTTGGTGTAATTTTTTTCTTTAAAAAATCTCGTATATAAAAGATATAAACGTTTAAAAATTATGGGAGAAAACATGAGAGAGAAAATTTTAAATTTGTTTTAAACTCTTTTTTTTTCTTTCTAAAATCACTCAAACCTTTTTGTTTTTTGATTGGTCCACATATGCGCCTACATGGCACTCTAAGAGAAGAGATTGCATGTAATCAAGCCATGTAGGAAAAATCCATCTCAAATATATATATATATATATATATATATATATATATATATATATATATATATATATGGAAGGAAAATATCTTGAAAATGTTTCATCTAATAGTTGAAAGAGACAATTGCAGTTTTCGTCCATGTGGTTTGCCTAAACTAACAGGTTCAGCCCAGGCTTAAAACCCTGAGTACATGTGGTTTCATTTTCTAACACTTTACATCCCTCGAGCTAACGTCCGTCCATTTGCTGTTACATCACCCTCACGTGCACCTCACGTGAGGGGTATTATTGTCATTTCGCCCCTTTATAAACGTTTATCAGCTTAAAAAAATAAAAAACCAAAATTCGTCCCTGATCTTCATCACATTTCCCTCCAATCCATTGAACATTAAACCCTAATCTTCAATCATAATCATACATCAATTTCTTGCAATGTGGGCATCGTTATGGATGATTCGAGAACCAGACGTTGTTTACGACCCATTCGAAATTTACTGTAAGTATGCTAAAACCCTAATTCTTTTACCATCGTTATGGATGATTCATGGTGTTAAACTGATTTCGTTTTTTATTTATTTGTAGCCGAGGATAATACATTGTTTACAATTAAGTTGATTCATGGTGGTGAGTTTATCAATAGTCCTAGTAGAAAGTATGTTAATGGCAAGTCTTGCTATATAGACTGTTGTTGTACTGAAGATTTTAAAATAGATGTGTTAGTTGAGATGACTAAAACAGTAGATTATCCCTGTGACATGGTGGTTTATTATCATTTTAGATTACCTGATGGGGATTTAGACACTAGTTTAAGGGTATTGGCTACAAATGACTCTGTTGAAAGGTTTTGTTCATTGGCTTCAAAGTATAAGGTCATGGAGGTATATGTGCAACATTGGTGGTCAAAGATTAATACTTTTACGATTGAGCATGAAGAAAGGCAGAAGAAACAACAAGCAGTAGTGCTTGAATGTAATGATCTTGTAGGCCAACCTGATTTAGATTATGATTATGAATTTGAAGATCTACTTGATCAGGTTAAGAGGAAAACAACCATTGATGACATTGATGCCAATCCCTCTATTACTTTGGTTAAGTCTTTGGTCAATTCAGTTGATACAAAACAGGATGACAATATGGTAGATGACCAAGAACAGGATGATAGTTAGGACTCTAATTATGTTGTTAATAAAGAAGTTGAAAAAGAAGTTGAAAAAGAAGATGAAACAGAAGATGAAAAAGAAGTTCATGAAACAGAAGATTAAATTGGTTATGAACAGGATGATAGTGATGACTCTGATTATATGGTTGATCCTGAAAATATGGTAGAGGGCCCATAAGTGGATATGAAACATTTTAGGTCTGTTGTAGTTGATGTAGAAGATGACTTGGAGATGCATCATAATGTGGACATTGATGCAGATGATTTACATGTAGACCTTGATGACTTTGATAGTCTAAGTGAAGATGAAGAAGATGAGTATAAACATGAAGCATCTGTGAAAAGGAAGCAGAAGAAGGGAGGAGAAAAAAGTTTTAATCCATTTACTGTTGGTGATTTGTTTGAAGATAGGGAGGAGATCAAACTTATTATTAAAGAACATGTTGTGGAGACAAGGAGACAGCTTCATATTGTCAAGAATGAGCATCTCAAGTTTAAAGTTGTGTGCAGGGGGCATACTCCAGTGTTCACAAGTGGGGAATCTTCACAAACACAAAGTGGTCCCCCCAAGAGAAGAAAACATGCCGCTAGGAAAAAAGCAACAAAGGATGGTGGTCAAAGTAGTATTAAAGAGCCAACTACCCAAAGAAAAAACCAAGAAAAAAGTATCCAAAGCCCACTTGTCCTTGGGCTGTGCAAATATCCAGACCCACTGAGAATGATTTATGGGAGGTGAGGACTTACAATCCAAAGCACCAGTGTTTGCAAACTAGGGTAATAAATTTGTACACAATGGGTTGGATAGCAAGAGAGATTGCACCAATAATTGATGGTAACCCTACAATAACCTTGACCAAGTTGCAGGACCTACTTCAAAAGAAACATCTGATCCAGATCTCCCTTATGAAAATATCAAGGGCCAAATCTATTGCAAACAAAAGGATCAATGGTGATTACCAAGATCAGTATCATCCACTTAGAGACTACTATGAGGAGTTACTTAGATCTAATCCTGGATCCACTATCAAAATTGATGTTGAACCTGAACCCAATCCAAATTCCCCTACTAGGCAGTTTAGGAGAGTTTACATCTGTTTTGGGGCATTAAAGGCTGGTTTTAACATACTTGGGAGGGACCTGCTAGGATTAGATGGGTGTTTCATGAAAGGTCCATACCCTTGACAGATCTTGACTGTTGTTGGAGTTGATTCAAATAATGGAATATATCCTCTAGCATATGCACTTGTGGAAGCTGAAACATTTAAGTCATGGTCATGGTTCTTAGAAAATCTAGGTGATGATCTTGATCTTGATGCTAGGTCCTATTTCACTTTCATAAGTGATAGGCAAAAGGTAATCTGTTTATTCTTCTATTCTTTATATGTAACACCCCAACCGATGGCGTAATCATCGAGGTGTCACGTAGTGACGATTGCTCAAAAGCACATGGTACTAAAATGTAAATATATTATTGAATAATTTAAATTGTCTTACATAGATGAAATGAAAAAAAATACAAAGTCTGAACGAAACATGAAATTTGAAATAACTTATTAAAAGCAAGCACTAAAGTCCAATGCTATAGTACTAAGATCAAACTGCACCTGAAACATGTACAAAATAAGTTTTGTCAACATATGAAATGTTGGTGAGCATTCCTAGATTTAATACATATAGTAAGTTGGAAAAATGTTATACCATTCAAGTGCGAAGCTACAGTGCAAATATGTAAACTATGTAACATACAAATGAGCGAAATCAATCATGTGACTGTATAATGTACTAAATGAACGGCGGTGTACTTATCCAATAAATGGATAATAACTTAAAAATGACCACGGATTCTCCGATGAAAAGGGGGGAGAATCAACCTAGGCGGGTTGTCAATCCAATAGCGTTATCCAATGTTAAGGTCGGCTTGTACATGGCTAATGATTTCACTAAGTACAAATGTATTCTACATGTAATGTCTAAGCATAAAGCACGTTTGTAAGCAAATGCACATAGTACTAGAATTGTATTGTAAAAATGTGAACTTGTATTTGTAATTTGTATAAGTGTACATGTAACACCCCAAAAATGAATAAAAGCAAAAAGGGGATAGGAAATACTCACAGTTCGCGTAATAACTTGAACTCTACCAAACAACAAGATATGAATTAGGATTATCCCAAAGAATTACCTAAAGAATCAGATAATTTGTAAGGGAATGAACTTAGCGTCTAAGTTATCTAGGATACAAGTAGTTCTAGGGTTCCTAATTTGGGGATAAGTAATTGTTTTATTAATTAGGTAAATTGTTAATAAATAAAGAAATTTGGTAAATAATTAAATAAAAGACTTTTGTAGGTTTTTGATTTAGGATGATCATATTATAGGATTTTAAGTATGAAAATAATTTTTATAAAATTATTTCCTCAAAAATTGAATATTTAGTATATTTATTTCTATTTGTCAAAGATTAAATTTTAATATCTAAAAATATTAAAATTTGATAAATTTCAAATTAAAATTTATATTTCTGTTATAAATGAACAAAAATAATTTATGTAAAGTTTTGGTATAAAAATATTGAAAAAATGAATTTATTATGATTTATTTATGATTTAAAATAACAAAAATCAATTAAAAATATGAAACAAATGATTTTTCTGGAATAAAATTTATTTTTGAAATGCTTATTGATCTACAAGTTTAGAATAATTTTTGTGGAATTTTATAAAAGCGTTTAGATATTTTTATGGAATTTTAAAATTAAAAATGAATAAACTTGCAATATTAATAATAGGTATTAAATAAATTATTTTTGGAAATTTAAAAGTTTTATGGTAAACTTTGTCATGTGATTTACCTAAAATAATTTTTGTAGAATTTTTAAGACACTTTTGGTATTTTAAAACTATTTTTAAAAGATAAGAGTAAGAGATTATAAAAGAAAGGTTTTAAAAAAAATATGTTGCGTGTGCCCAAACTCGAACCCGGGCCTCTGGCCGGTTCGCGTCTTATATCACAAGCCTAGACCATCTGGTCTAGACCCTGAGAACGTTTAAACTTGGATCTTAATTAGTTATATAGGTCATCTGATCTGTTTATATAATTGATTTAGAAAGGAAAAAGGTTATACGCATGTGGGGATCGAACCCCTGACCTTGCGTTTGAATGTCAGCTAACACAACCATCTGATCTAGATTAGATGGTTGGTATATTTTCTTTTTGAAATAGTTTTAAACAGATGTGGCGTATTATCATCTTCCCCAAATCGAACCATATGAGCCCTAGTTTTCAATTCGTAATAATTAACAACCAATAGCCCCTGAAATGTTGGGGCTATTGCTTGTATGTTTGCGACTAACATAACCCACAAAGAAAATCGAACTTACAATGTGTTAATGACCCCGAACGAAGTAGTCAACGAAAACGTCAAACCAAGCAAGAATCGCAGATTTGGAAGGATTTTTAGGGGAAATTGAGAATGAGGATGTGTTTGTCGGCGTCTAGAGGTTCTAAGGAAGGGTTCAATTTATACTATTAACCACGTATTGAAGATTTGGAATGTTTTGACCCGTCCCTTTAATAAAACGCGTATAATCATATGTTTGGAAGGTTTTAAATGTTAATTGGCGTGAGGGTTAAGCTAATTAGGTCGGCCAAAGTCATTCCTCAAATAAACACGATCAAAAACGTTGATTGGAGTTGTATTTGGAAGGTATTGATTCGAATTTGACTTTCTAAAGTCAACTGCGACCATATAATATAAGTTATCTATGTTTGTTTTAAATACAGATCACCAAACATGGGTGCAGCTTAGTTGGTTGAGTTGTTTGTGTAACTTGAGCCGGCCATGGACGCGGGTTCGAGTCCCGGTCCATGAATTTTATTTTTTTAGCAATTATATACTATTTTTAGATTATCATAAGTATATAATATAATTATATAAGTCCGAATATGTCACAAAATAATTTTTTTAAGACCTACTAGATTGATAAAATGCGACGTTTTATTGATTGGATAATAACGTACAAGATAGAAATGTGAAATGTTAGAAAAATAAAAACGAAAGGTGACGGATGTCACATTATATGTTATAATTGTTTTTTTATTTATTAGTTCCTAAAACAGTTTGTTATTGGTTAGGGTCTAATTCCTGCATTAGCCAAGACATTCCCTAAGGCTGAGCATAGGTACTGCTTGAGACACATCCATGAGAATATGAAAACAAATTGGAGAGGAGGTCAATACAAGAACTTGTTGTGGAGATGTGCTAGTGCTACAACTGTTGCTCTGTTTGATAAGAAGATGGAGGAAGTTAAAAAGGAAGATGCTAAGTTATATCAATGGCTAAAGGATATTCTAGTGGAAAGTTGGACCATAGCTCCCTTTACTGGTAGGGCCAAATGTGATGTTCTGCTCAACAACTTATGTGAGGTTTTTAATAGACAATTAGTTCCTGGAAGGGATAAGCCTATCATCACATCGGCTTATCATCACATGCTTGGATTTTATTAGACAGTACATGACTAAGAGGATAATGGTGGTTCACAATGTCATTGAAAGATGTGAAGGACCTTTGACACCTTATGCAACTAAGATGTTTGATGCCATTAAAGAAGAAGCTACAAAGTATAATGTTCTTATGGCAAGCCCAACCAAATATGAGGTATGCCAATGTTAAAAAATGTCAATAATTTTTATTATATGGCTAATAAATGTGTTGGTTTTAGGTGAGTATGCCTGGGTCAAAACAACGTGTGGTTGACATACAAGCCAAGACATGCACATGCAGAAAATGGGAGTTGACTGCAATGCCTTGCAAACATGCTGTTGCGGTTATATGGGACATGTTTCAGCATGGATATGATGTTGGAATCCCTGAAAGATGGGTGGATGAGGTGTATTGGCAAGATACATGAAGGAAAGTGTATAGGAACACTATTTAGCTAATTAATGGTAAGGACCTATGGAGACCATCACCATGCCCAACTACTATCAGAGCCCCAAAAGTTTATAAACAGATTGGAAGGCCAAAGAAAAAGAGGAGAAAGTCAGCCAATGAAGGTGATGAACCTGCAAGCAAGGAAGGTGGTGATCCAAACAACAAGGGAAAGAAAAAAGTCAATGAAGGGGCTGGATCAACAACTGTTGTGGTTAAAAAGTCAAGAAAGGGGGTACAACAACTTGCAAAAAATGTGGAATGAAGGGGCACAACTCCATAAGCTGTGGCAAAAGAGGTCAACAACCAAGCTCACAACAGTGCTCACAATCAGCACCTCAAGATTAAGTCTGATGATGTTGTTTTGAGATTATGAAGTTTTAAACTGATTATGTTTCTTTTGATGGTGAACAATGTGTAATTGTCATGTTTATGTTTTTGTTGTCTGAACAATGTGCAGTTTTATGGTCATTTGTTAACTGAATGTATGTAGATTAATGTGCAAATGGGTCAGTCAAAATGTGCAGTTTTATGGTCATTTGTTAACTGAATGTATGTAGGTTAATGTGCAAATGGGTCAGTCAAAATGTGCAGTTTTATGGTCATTTGTTAACTGAATGTATGCAGGTTAATGTGCAAATGGGTCAGTCAAAATGGGTCAAATGGGTCATTATATTGCAGTTTGATGAACAGGTTTAAACACAATTTGTTTCAGTCAACTATAAATGACGTACAAATGAGTCAGTCAAACGGGTCAAATGGGTCATTTTCATTTCATTCATAATCAAAGTTATTACAAGAACAGAATGCATACTCCTACATTAATCAACTATAAATGACGTACAACACAAAGAACAACCAACTAAAAACAAGCATAATCCTCAGCTTCCTTGCCTCATACGCTCTTGCTTTTGCTAATTGTTGTTGTTTGTTCAAATTTTTTAGTAATCCGTTGATGACCTTGGAATTACCTTCACTAACTGGACCCTCTGCCCATGTCACAAACCCACATCCACTTACACAACAGTGAAACCTTCGACTAGGGTTTGCTTCAGTCCATGATGTTCGAACCTGTGTTTCAGACCCACATTTGCAAATTGGAGGAACATCAGTCCATCTTTCAACTCGTCGATGATAATTGGAGCTCGAATTAGACATTGATGATCTGTTATCCCTCGAATTCGACATTAGGTTTTGTGGGATTAAGGTTTAGAAAGCAAAATGGGGAAGAAATCAACTTGGGGAAGATTATATCAGACTTATGAACGTTAATAAAGGGACGAAATGACAATAATACCCCTCACGTGAGGTGCACGTGAGGGTGATGTAACGGCAGAGGTGACGGACGTTAGCTCGAGGGATGTAAACTGTTAGAAAATGAAACCACAAGTACTCAGAGTGTTAAGCCTGGGCTGAACCTGTTAGTTTAGGCAAACCACAGGGACGAAAACTGCAATTTACTCTAGTTGAAATCTATATACATTATTTATAATTTGATCGGTTAATTCGGTTATGGCCACTGGAGCAACAAATTTTTTGTGTGATAAGTTGTTGAATGAGAAGATACACGCTGTGACATAGTTCTCAACTTGATTTCTTTAATGAAAAACACTATAATATAGTTCATAACTCTTTGTTTTTTGATATATATATATATATATATATATATAAGGAAAATATCTTGAAAATGTATAATCTGATAGTTGAAATCTATATACATTATTTATAATTTGATCGGTTAATTCGGTTATGCCCACTGGAGCAACTTCTTTGGGGCCATGAGCCAACCCCCCCCTCCCCCCCCGGTTTTGTTCGTAGTGTATTTTTTTTTACCTAAAAATGCCGAATATTTTTTTATATATTGAGTATGTTCCCCCTGATTTTACCGAAAATGCAGTCAAGCCCCCTTAATGATTATACCACACACCAAGACAAGTATTTCGATCAATTGATTATTATTTAATCAAAAGTTTATAAACAGATTGGAAGGCCAAAGAAAAAGAGGAGAAAGTCAGCCAATGAAGGTGATGAACCTGCAAGCAAGGAAGGTGGTGATCCAAACAACAAGGGAAAGAAAAAAGTCAATGAAGGGGCTGGATCAACAACTGTTGTGGTTAAAAAGTCAAGAAAGGGGGTACAACAACTTGCAAAAAATGTGGAATGAAGGGGCACAACTCCATAAGCTGTGGCAAAAGAGGTCAACAACCAAGCTCACAACAGTGCTCACAATCAGCACCTCAAGATTAAGTCTGATGATGTTGTTTTGAGATTATGAAGTTTTAAACTGATTATGTTTCTTTTGATGGTGAACAATGTGTAATTGTCATGTTTATGTTTTTGTTGTCTGAACAATGTGCAGTTTTATGGTCATTTGTTAACTGAATGTATGTAGATTAATGTGCAAATGGGTCAGTCAAAATGTGCAGTTTTATGGTCATTTGTTAACTGAATGTATGCAGGTTAATGTGCAAATGGGTCAGTCAAAATGTGCAGTTTTATGGTCATTTGTTAACTGAATGTATGCAGGTTAATGTGCAAATGGGTCAGTCAAAATGGGTCAAATGGGTCATTATATTGCAGTTTGATGAACAGGTTTAAACACAATTTGTTTCAGTCAACTATAAATGACGTACAAATGAGTCAGTCAAACGGGTCAAATGGGTCATTTTCATTTCATTCATAATAAAAGTTATTACAAGAACAGAATGCATACTCCTACATTAATCAACTATAAATGACGTACAACACAAAGAACAACCAACTAAAAACAAGCATAATCCTCAGCTTCCTTGCCTCATACGCTCTTGCTTTTGCTAATTGTTGTTGTTTGTTCAAATTTTTTAGTAATCCGTTGATGACCTTGGAATTACCTTCACTAACTGGACCCTCTGCCCATGTCACAAACCCACATCCACTTACACAACAGTGAAACCTTCGACTAGGGTTTGCTTCAGTCCATGATGTTCGAACCTGTGTTTCAGACCCACATTTGCAAATTGGAGGAACATCAGTCCATCTTTCAACTCGTCGATGATAATTGGAGCTCGAATTAGACATTGATGATCTGTTATCCCTCGAATTCGACATTAGGTTTTGTGGGATTAAGGTTTAGAAAGCAAAATGGGGAAGAAATCAACTTGGGGAAGATTATATCAGACTTATGAACGTTAATAAAGGGACGAAATGACAATAATACCCCTCACGTGAGGTGCACGTGAGGGTGATGTAACGGCAGAGGTGACGGACGTTAGCTCGAGGGATGTAAACTGTTAGAAAATGAAACCACAAGTACTCAGAGTGTTAAGCCTGGGCTGAACCTGTTAGTTTAGGCAAACCACAGGGACGAAAACTGCAATTTACTCTAGTTGAAATCTATATACATTATTTATAATTTGATCGGTTAATTCGGTTATGGCCACTGGAGCAACAAATTTTTTGTGTGATAAGTTGTTGAATGAGAAGATACACGCTGTGACATAGTTCTCAACTTGATTTCTTTAATGAAAAACACTATAATATAGTTCATAACTCTTTGTTTTTTGATATATATATATATATATATATATATATATAAGGAAAATATCTTGAAAATGTATAATCTGATAGTTGAAATCTATATACATTATTTATAATTTGATCGGTTAATTCGGTTATGCCCACTGGAGCAACTTCTTTGGGGCCATGAGCCAACCCCCCCCCCTCCCCCCCCGGTTTTGTTCGTAGTGTATTTTTTTTTACCTAAAAATGCCGAATATTTTTTTATATATTGAGTATGTTCCCCCTGATTTTACCGAAAATGCAGTCAAGCCCCCTTAATGATTATACCACACACCAAGACAAGTATTTCGATCAATTGATTATTATTTAATCAAAAGTTTATAAACAGATTGGAAGGCCAAAGAAAAAGAGGAGAAAGTCAGCCAATGAAGGTGATGAACCTGCAAGCAAGGAAGGTGGTGATCCAAACAACAAGGGAAAGAAAAAAGTTAATGAAGGGGCTGGATCAACAACTGTTGTGGTTAAAAAGTCAAGAAAGGGGGTACAACAACTTGCAAAAAATGTGGAATGAAGGGGCACAACTCCATAAGCTGTGGCAAAAGAGGTCAACAACCAAGCTCACAACAGTGCTCACAATCAGCACCTCAAGATTAAGTCTGATGATGTTGTTTTGAGATTATGAAGTTTTAAACTGATTATGTTTCTTTTGATGGTGAACAATGTGTAATTGTCATGTTTATGTTTTTGTTGTCTGAACAATGTGCAGTTTTATGGTCATTTGTTAACTGAATGTATGTAGATTAATGTGCAAATGGGTCAGTCAAAATGTGCAGTTTTATGGTCATTTGTTAACTGAATGTATGCAGGTTAATGTGCAAATGGGTCAGTCAAAATGTGCAGTTTTATGGTCATTTGTTAACTGAATGTATGCAGGTTAATGTGCAAATGGGTCAGTCAAAATGGGTCAAATGGGTCATTATATTGCAGTTTGATGAACAGGTTTAAACACAATTTGTTTCAGTCAACTATAAATGACGTACAAATGAGTCAGTCAAACGGGTCAAATGGGTCATTTTCATTTCATTCATAATCAAAGTTATTACAAGAACAGAATGCATACTCCTACATTAATCAACTATAAATGACGTACAACACAAAGAACAACCAACTAAAAACAAGCATAATCCTCAGCTTCCTTGCCTCATACGCTCTTGCTTTTGCTAATTGTTGTTGTTTGTTCAAATTTTTTAGTAATCCGTTGATGACCTTGGAATTACCTTCACTAACTGGACCCTCTGCCCATGTCACAAACCCACATCCACTTACACAACAGTGAAACCTTCGACTAGGGTTTGCTTCAGTCCATGATGTTCGAACCTGTGTTTCAGACCCACATTTGCAAATTGGAGGAACATCAGTCCATCTTTCAACTCGTCGATGATAATTGGAGCTCGAATTAGACATTGATGATCTGTTATCCCTCGAATTCGACATTAGGTTTTGTGGGATTAAGGTTTAGAAAGCAAAATGGGGAAGAAATCAACTTGGGGAAGATTATATCAGACTTATGAACGTTAATAAAGGGACGAAATGACAATAATACCCCTCACGTGAGGTGCACGTGAGGGTGATGTAACGGCAGAGGTGACGGACGTTAGCTCGAGGGATGTAAACTGTTAGAAAATGAAACCACAAGTACTCAGAGTGTTAAGCCTGGGCTGAACCTGTTAGTTTAGGCAAACCACAGGGACGAAAACTGCAATTTACTCTAGTTGAAATCTATATACATTATTTATAATTTGATCGGTTAATTCGGTTATGGCCACTGGAGCAACAAATTTTTTGTGTGATAAGTTGTTGAATGAGAAGATACACGCTGTGACATAGTTCTCAACTTGATTTCTTTAATGAAAAACACTATAATATAGTTCATAACTCTTTGTTTTTTGATATATATATATATATATATAAGGAAAATATCTTGAAAATGTATAATCTGATAGTTGAAATCTATATACATTATTTATAATTTGATCGGTTAATTCGGTTATGCCCACTGGAGCAACTTCTTTGGGGCCATGAGCCAACCCCCCCCCCCCCTCCCCCCCGGTTTTGTTCGTAGTGTATTTTTTTTTACCTAAAAATGCCGAATATTTTTTTATATATTGAGTATGTTCCCCCTGATTTTACCGAAAATGCAGTCAAGCCCCCTTAATGATTATACCACACACCAAGACAAGTATTTCGATCAATTGATTATTATTTAACCTAACCAATCTAAATGTTGTTACCCGCTGCAACACGCGGGCACCCCACTAGTCATATATGCATATGCCTATGTGGTGGTTCAGTAACAATTTAGGCAAGCAATTATTCTGAAATAAACTTCTTTTTTTATTTTATTTTTTTTGTAACCGTTGTGGTTTTTTTTTTCCTCAACTTTTATTCTCAATTAACTATATCTTTGACTTTCTTTTTTTATAATTTCTTTTTACACTATAGATTGTTACGTTATCTGGTGATGAAATCATCATTTAATTGCTTTCTTGATTTATGAGACCATTAGGTGTGGTAGAGGCCCATCATCCATGCCTTGCCTCCACCTCACCTGCCACGTCAGCGTGGGGTAGGAGCATCCTTAGGATGATGCTCCTAGGGGTGTGGAGGAGGCCCAACATCCATTAATGCTATTTCATTTTTTTTTCTTTTTTTTTTAATTAAATAATATTAATGTTACAATAAAAAGTAAATATTCTAATATTAATATTAAAAAGTAAATATTACATAAAACCATTAAAAATAATTAAAAAAAAAATAACTAAAACTAAAGTAACATACTCGACATAAAAAAAAAAATACAAATAATCTACTCTTGCCCGTTGTTCCAAATATATTCAACCAAGTCTGCTTGAAGATTTTTATGCGTGAACTCGTTATGTAACGAGAACTGGTTTAAATCTTGTTGATGTGGGTTGACAGGCACCGTATTCTCCGGCGGGGCATTCTCGTCATACACACAAATGGCGGCGCCTTCGTCTTCAAGTATCATGTTATGCAACAAGATACAGGCATACATACAGTAACGTAATTTTTTAGGGGTGAACATACGTGCCGGGTGTGAAATGATGTGCCATCTTGCTTGTAGAACACCAAAAAATCGTTCAATGTCCTTTCTTGCCGCCTCTTGATACTTGGCAAATTTCTTTCTTTTTTCATCGAACGGGTGGTGAATAGTTTTAACGATCGTCGAGTAAGGTGGGTAGATTCCATCAGCAAGATAATAACCGCGCCTATACTCCACCCCCGATACTGTAAAGCTAGTTTCCGCACCGGTGCCTTTTATGACATCGTCAAAAATATGCGACTGGTTAATAACATTAATGTCGTTATTCGAACCAGGAATGCCAAAGAAAGCATGCCAAACCCATAGATCTTGTGAACACGCCGCCTCCAATATTATTGATGGATAATCTTGATCCCCTCGTTTGAACATTCCGCGCCATGCTACGGGGCAGTTTTTCCAAGGCCAATGGTAGCAATCAATGCTACCGAGCATTCCTGGAAAACAATGTTGTTGGTGGTGAAACTGATACAATTGTTGGACCTCACTGGAGTTTGGTTTTCGCAAATATTTTTTGCTGTAAAGCTTCACCACACACTTGCTAAACTTGTACAGACACTCTCGTGCAGTTCTTTCCGACATTTTTAAATACTCGTCCCACGCATCCGCCGTGGTCCCGTACGCTAGTTGCCGAAGTGCCGCCGTGCATTTTTGTAGGGTGGTGAACCCCCTTTTCCCTCTTGCATCGTATCGTAAGGTAAAAAATGGCTCGAAGTTAGCCATATCATCGGCTATACGGGTGAACAATCTTTTACTCATTCGGAACCGACGCCTAAATAATTCCGCCGAGTATAACGGTTCGTCGGCAAAATAATCGGCCACCAATCTATCATGGGCACCTACACATATTTACAAAAATATAAACACACAAAAAATCTACAATATATTTACAAAAATATAAACACAAATAAATTATACTATATATATACAAAAATATAAACAAATTAAAATTACAAAATAAATATAATACTTACCCTCTCGGTCTCTATTTATAGCCGCTTTCCTAGTTCGAGGTGCTGAATCGCCTTCATCTCCTAGATCCTCGGCAATAATCTGCGCCGCTTGCCCCACGATGTTTATAACAAAATTTACGGCTTCGTTTGTAGACGACGAACCCGAAGAAGACGAAGACGTCGTAGAAGATGATAACGACATGGTTGTGGTGAAGAAGGTTGAGAAATTTTATAAAAGTGGGAGAGAGTTTATAAAAGTGTGAGAGAGTTTATAAAAGTTGTGGTGAAAAAGGTTGGATTTGTTTGGTTTAAATAGGTTTTTTAAAAATTTATTTGGTTGATTTTTTTTTTTTTTTTTTTTATTCAAACGGTCCACAAGCCCAACGGTCAAATCACGCTTCCCAATGCATGACCAAGGCCCGGCATAAACGGCTTTGGGATGCCGGCTAAGCCGTTGCCGAGCCAGGGGGCGGTGTTCGCCGGCCCGGCTTGGCGTCGCCGGCCCAATGCCGCTCCCCATACCGTGTGGTCTGAGGCAAATCAATCCCTACGAAAATGTTTAATATTATTTACAAATAGACACGCATATATAGGGTACTTCATTTAGATATTGTATTATCTTGAGATGGGGTTTTACAAATGTCAAAACGATGTTGACAGCAAGTGACAATTATGTACATGACACTTGCTACTTGGTTGTAGTCGGTGGTCTCTTAAACTGTGCAAGCGTAGAGGATTATTAATTTATTAACAACAAAAAACCGAGAAATTAACTTTAATACTAAAGTATATAATTATATGATGCGATATACAAGGAGTTGCTCTTTCTTACCTGTTGGAAATTAGCTTCAAGAATACGAACACAAAATTTGATCTCAACCAAGACCGGCCTTTTCTGTTTAGAGTTAAGTGCAAATTTTCGTCCATGTGATTTGCACGAGTTAACAAGTTCAATCCAACGTTAACATTTTGCGTCCTTAACGTTTTTTTGTGTTAACATACACCATCCCTGATTGTAACGTCTGTTACCTAATCCATTAATGATTAGGGGCATATTTGTCTTTTCAAATTGTAATTTAATTTAACCAAATAAAATCCAAAACAATAAAATTATTAAAATAGTGGGCCCCACCAAACCTCGGACTTTAAACCACCCTCCCACCCTCATCATCTTCTTCCTCACACCACCACCCCGCCCAAAAATCAAATCTGGTAGTGTAAATTTTTTGATAGAACTTGCACACCCTCAACAACATTATCATCCTTTTCACATTTGTCAATGAACCGAGGATTTAGTTGTTGAAGCTATGACGATGGTACCTATTAGTCGATAGATCTCCAACTAGCCAACAACCACCACCCCACCTGTTACCACCATGCCCAACCCTTACTGTAATCACACACTTAATCTTCAACCTTATAAGGGATTGAAACCATTCACACTTCCCCAGATTTGATGTTATCTGCCTCAAGATCGAAAAGCATTAATAAGTTTAAGCCAAGTCCTTGCACATCGAGCATATCACCTCTCCGTGCAAGGCAAGAACTCAACCCAAACCACACTTCTAACCCCCCTTCCTTCCAAGTAGTTGACGTGATCTTATAAAGACGTAAGACACAAATTCTTGAGTCAACAAAGCACAAAGTAATGATAGGATTAAAGCTCACTTTTAATATAAGAAAATCATATTAACTTGATCTTAGTGGCGAGTGTCTGAAGGTAGTATAGAGTTTCAATTGAAGACTTGTTTTTTAGATTGTAAGACCCAACGACAACCATGGGAGAAACAAACCAACCGATCAAGTTATGTGACTTTGATTGTGTCGAGGATGAAGGTAGATTTTGTGGGTTTCGTGTTGAGGTACTAGATGGTGGTGGTTGAAGATGGGTGTAGGTTGGGATAAACCGTGGTGGTCCGGTTAAGGTTTTGAATGTGCTGAACAAATATGGGAAAGTGAACGACGATTGTTGTTTGGGTTTAGGTTGTTGGGGGGTTTTCAAAGGTGAAGGACAGCGGTGGAGATGGTGTTGATCGAAGGGATACACTTCAGCTAGTTTAGAAGTGGTAGAGGAAAATAAACTATTACAATTTAAAAGTGAAGACAGTTCGTTAGTTTAGAGTGTTGCCGACCAACAAATAAAATAAAAGTTAGGATTCACTGACCCGTACAAAAATATATATTAAACCATAAAAAACTTATCAGAAGAAAAAGAGTAGTGAATTTTTTTATTTTATCAATCAAATAAAAGTGTCACTCCTGATTTATCGGTATCAGCTCAAAATAAACTAAACTCATCAATATGGATCATAAGTACAACCAAAACATCACAAAAAAGCAACTCTACACTTATGCCATTTCAGCATCAGGGCTGCACTTTTGCACCTGCATTAGAAGTGTCACATGCATGCAAGAATGAAAAGGTAAAATAGAGACTTATGGAAGTTTATAAAAGCACACAATCAATAATAATCCATATGAAATGAGCCAGCCAGAGCAGCAGGAAGTATATGATGTTGGGGAAGTAAATCACAAAATTCTTCCCTAGTATCATCAACTCAACTCAAAACATAAACAAAGAACCACAAAGGACAGATAATTCAAAACATTGGTCCAAAAACAGCAAATCCTTAAATCCAACAAACCCATACTTACTCATGTCATAATAATCCTATCCTTTTGGTGGTTTCTCCCATTCATTATTAAAGTCTTTCTTCTTTTTTTTGGGTTTTTTTTTCGAGTTTTTAAGGTTTTTTTGGTCTGTCCATGTGCCTCTCAAATCATCATACCCGAGATCCATTCTTCTCAAAAACACGAGTTTGAGTTGATAAACGCTGCTATAAGCTTCAAGGTGCTGATGCGTTGTCAGAACCAGCCTGCTGACTAGCCACATGATCAGTCTCATCACCTCCGGTGAAGTCCTCAGAACTTGACCTGCTAAACTGGGTTTCTGCAGGAACATGATTTGTTGAAGCTGGCCCATGCAATGCAAGACTCTGAACCTGAGACACCAACCCTTCGTGATTGGCCTGGGGGCTTGATGGATTCAAGTATTGACCGGGTGCGGGCATTATCCATTTCATCCAATCATTTCGCCTCCGTATCTTGTCACCCTACAAGGTAAAGCTATTATTATTAACTGGTCCATATAGAAATTAGTGCAAGTTATTAGCAAAAGTTTAATAAAGTAAGAGGGTGACAATAACTCGTACCTGCACTTCCACAACAGTTGAAGTTCGCATAACATCTAAGATTAGCTGAACATTGTCCGTCAGAGAGGAAACCTATAATAGGGAAAAACATCATGTCATCTTTACAGAGAACACAAAAGATAAAGAGGATGTAGGTCAAGTTTGAGCTATATATGTTGTCCAGTGTCTGTCACCGTGTATGCCCTCCTTGTCCATCACACATCATAAGCATTAATATAAAAACCAAAAATAAGGTGGGTAGATGGTGCAGCCACTAGCCAGCACACTTACAATAATATCCATCTAGATAGTATAAAGGCACTTTAAAATATTGGATAGAGGTCAACAAGAAAACAAAAGGATGCTACTAAGATATAGTACTTGCAATGTGATCCCATAACTTAAAAATTTCAACACTTATCACTTATGTGCATAAAAGATCAAGATGTTATCAAATCAAGTATACATGTATATCTAAAAGTGTATAACTTATTCACAGAATTAAAAGAACATGGTAACACAAAATATCACAATCATAGTGATTTTTTTTTTACTTGAGAAGGTGACCATTTGCCTTCAGTATTAACTGAAAGAAACACCTTACACCGTAATGAACTATTTTCACAGAAAAAAAAAAAAAAAGAAGAAACAACAATACAATAACCTGCAAAGATGATGTAGGTAAAACAGATTAGCTGCAAGGGTCTCTTTGTATAACAAAGTGTGCACTTTAAACAGGACAAATAATAAAATAAGGGGCTACGTGTCAAGTATGCAAATAGACCGTAGAAGAATAGTGATCAAGTTGCATGAGCAGATTCAGAAGAAAAAAAAGGAAGCAGTTTTAACTTTTACAGGCATGGCAATAAGTTCATAGTCCGGGTTACTAATAGAAGAAAATCAGTAGACTATTCTACAAACTCATAGCCATTAGTTCACAGGCATTTAAATCACTGAATATGGTTGTGAAATAATGTTACATAAAGCATTCAAATGTACAGTTAACATAAACCATTTTACATGTTAGCGTCAATAAATTAATCAACTTATTGATAGAAAAACGAAGTATTTGCAAAAATTTGATGAAATCACATCTATGGAAGACCGGTAGGTTCTAATACCAACTAAAATAAAAGTAAAACAAAGTAAGATTTAATTCAAATTCTGCTCAAACACCAAGCTTGTGATGCTCGAGAGCTTAAGACTCACAAATGTCTCTGGTGTTAAAAACTGCAAACATAAGGACACTAAAATAGAAGAAAGCACCAGCCATTAACTGAATGAATAAAGATTAATTCTTCAACACTCACTTTTTTGAAGCCAGCTATTAAGCTAGCAGAAACCCAGCCCTGTTCGTCCATATTCCGCCTCAAGTATGTATCTTTAACCAAGTTCTCATTACTGCAATGAAACACTAGCCATTAAATCCTCCGCTAGCTTCTATTAATATAAAAAAACCAACATTTGCTTTCCATTTATTATTGTACCTGAAATAGTAATCAATTTGGCTCACTATGTTAGCATTCAACACAGGATCAGAATAATACATTGGGGATAACGGTGCACCAAAAGGCATGGGTGGTGGAAGTGGACCAGGATAATAAACTAAAGTAGGTGCCACGTCTGCAAAAGGATTCAAGCATCATACAAAAACATGGTTAATAGGATAAATATTTGATGAGAGAAAACCTCACCAGGGTACATCATATTGTTGCCAAAAGGCTGCATTGGAACAGCCATTGGCGGAGGAATAAACGGGGCAGTAGTATGTACAGAGGGTCGTATATAACCCCTGGAGAAACCTCTTTGAGATTGCACGTGCGTATCTCTATTATTAAAGCTTCTACTGTTCTGATTCCATTCCTGATTCCCACGATCATGATCTCGTTTCCCTCCATAGTTATGATGATAAGAACCATCTCCCCGTGGATGCTGCCCACCACCACCACCTCTTCTATACGACCCCCTCTGATGATGGTGATCATTACCACTATGAGATTGCGATACAAACCCTCCCTTTTGTGGCTCCCTATGCGCATAATCTCTAGGAGAAGGCTGCTCAGCAGTATTTCCAATTCCCGCCTTCCCAGACGTACTATGTATCGGTTCCACTACCGAATCCCGACTCGTTGGCAGCTGAGAAACCACCCCATTCGCTGAAACATTCGCACTAGAATTGCTGCCACCACCACCTCCTCGTTTCATCGACCTCTGCCTCGAAGGCGCCGCATGGTTTGCAGTTGAATTTGAACTCATATTAACAGCACTAGCCTGTTTACGCGACGGAGAGGAGCTTCCCGTAACCTACAACAAAACAACCATACCCACACAAAAGAAATGTATACAGTCATCATATTAATAATAACAAAGCCGAAAACCCCTAATACCAATTAAATATCAACCACTTCACTTATCAAATACCAAACTATAAACCAAGTAATCAACATATGCAAATACATTTCAATTCGAATTAGTATCAATATAAATACTACCTGTAACGCAGGCGACAATGCGCCATCCGAAAGAGTCATCAACGACTCAGTCGACGACGATTTAACATTCGGTTTAGTCGACTCGCCAAGCGCAGGCCAAGCCGCGCCCATAACCGGACTAAAACCATCCACAACTCCATTAGAAGCCCTATTCCACACAGGCTTCTTAGAACCACCATCCGCCTGCCCGTCGGCAGCCGAATCATCAACCGAGCTAACCACCGGGGCAGAATCAACCGCCGATGAAACCCTAGGGCTGTTTAACGCATCATCAGCCGATTGAACGTTTGAATCAGCCATAGGGTTTTATTCTAACAAAAACCGTCTCAGATACAACAAATTAGAATAAAATTAGAGCAAATTACAGGAAATCAGAATAAGTTAGGGTTTTGTGTCGAATAAGTTGATCGACCTATAAAAAAGGATAATAATAATAATAATAATATGAAAGGGATAAGGAATTGAATAAGCTAGTGGTGAAGAACGGAGAATGGAATGTATGTTAGGGTTTGAGGTTCCAAATATTAATGATCCGATGGATCAGTTGGAAGGATCCGATCACACACAACAGCAGCACGGAGAGGCTCAGGGTAATGGTAATAATAATAATATTAATAATAATATTATTAATTATTTTAATTTTAATGATAATAAAGGCAGAGAAAACACACGCAAAATTGATAACGGAGGTGTTGTGACTCTCTCTATCTATGTCCCTTGGAAACTGTACGGATTGTGAAATGACGGGAATGCCCTTTTTAGAACAAGTGTAGTGCAGCGTGGATTTTGGGCGTGGAACAGGGGAAACGCCCCAAAATGTCAGGCACACCGCTCCCTGGGCGTTTTGGGTAGGGCTGGCATAACAGGTTACCTGAACCTGTTAAGACACGAACCTGTTAAGACACGAACACGAAACATGTAAACACGAACACGACACGAAATTTAATCGTGTCATTTTTTTCAAACACGAACACGAACCTGTGTATAACAGGTTAACACGATAAGACACGACAAGACACGATAAGGAACACCTAGTAAAATAAGTTAACACGACAAGACACGATAAGACACGACAAGACATGATAAGAAACACGATAAGACACGATAAGACCTGTTAAGACACGTACACGATAAGACACGAACACGAAACATGTAAACACGAACACGACACGAAAATAAACAGGTCTTAACGTGTCGACTTGTTATAGACACGAAACCTGTTAAGGCCAAACACGAAACCTGTTAAAATCGTGTAGGTTCGTGTCAGGTTATCGTGTTCGTGTCTAAATTGCCAGCCCTAGTTTTGGGTGTTCTTTTGTGGCCATTTTATTTTTCACGCTGGATTGAGCATGGATTATGACACAAATTGTGAGGGCCAATCAGATGACTTCATTTGAAGTGGAGGGCGTGAAATCTTTCTTCCACTACGTATGGTGTTACTATGTTGTTTTGTGGTTTGAGTTATGGCATGTTTAGTTCTTGTGTTGTGATGTTGTATTGTTGTTATACATTGGTTGCTTGAGTTTAGTTGAGTAGTTTTGATGTTTGGGGTAAAGCTACAAGTATCCAAGGTGTTACTTTGTTTGATCTAGGGGTAAATAAGATTATTCTTAAAGTCATAATATAATGTAATAAATATTTTTGGTTTTGTGTTTCTAGATGTTTAAGTGAGGTTAGAGACGCGTTTTAAATTGAGTGAAGTACTTTTTAGGATTGGGTGTTGAGAGTTGAGACTGTGATTAAAAAAAAAAAAAAAGATAAAACAATTTTTTGTGCTTATATTATGTTGGTGTTGGTTTATCAAAAGACAAATTAACGACTTGACAAAAAGTTTGGATATGCAAACAAATGAACAAACTAACACATTATGAAATTATTTCACTAAATGCAATTCTCATGTGTGTTTGCTTTATGTTAGTTGTGTATATCTATGACTTGTCAAAATCATTAACCGTTTGGGTCTGTCATATCAATGAATAGTACTATAGTATATACCCCTTGTTGACTCTGTTGAGAGACCTTGGTCATTGTTATGTATGTCATTATAACTGTCATTAGCGCATACTATATATAAATTTTTATGTCACACTGTCTTAGGGTTGGTTTTGACCCGGATACTGCTTATTACATAATTGCAAATGGTACCGCACATGAATTGCTAAACACTTTTTCTACTATATGTATTCAAAACAGGGTATGCTCATCAATACATTTTTTGTATTGACATATACTATTTTCGTACATGTTTCAGGTTATTTTGAGACACTTCTTTTAAGCTTTTGGATTTATATTTATGTTTTGACTTCGTTGTATTTTAGCTAGACTTGTCACTCTAGAACTATTGCATCCTGTAATTTCCTTTCAATGCAATAAATTATTCAATTCAATGTATTCAAATTTACACTTTTAGTCCATGAGATATTGAACAATCGTCACCACGTGACACCTCGATGATTCCGCCATCGGTTGGGGTGTTACATCCAGCTACTCTGCCAAACATCAAAATATATATAAAAAGCTACAGCTACCAGCTAGTTTTGCCAAACATACCCTTTACGAGTTTCAAGCTTCAAGCTTTTAAGAAAAAAGCTCATGCTCAATAAAAAACCTTGATTGGTTGAAGAAGCTTGAACCTTTTAGGTTAAGAGAAAAAACTCTATATTGAAAAGCTACTAGTACCAGCGTTTAAAAATAAAAGCTCTTACTAGCTACATGATTTTAATGAGTAAATGACACAAATACCCATTCTATCATTAAAAAAACATGCATACAAGCTTTTAGTTAATGCCCATTTTGGTTATTTTATACATTTTATTAAAAGCTCCAACTACTTTGCTAAACACCAAAATATATTTAAAAAGCTACAGCTATTAGCCACCAGCTACCAACTTCCAGCCACCCGTTAGTTTTGCCAAACATACCCGATACATACCAGATGGGGAGGGGGTTTGATTTAAATAAGTTATTTTTTATTTTGTATTTCATTAGTGGAGGCACTTTTGTCATTTCATACAGATCTAACAGACTTGGTTAACAGAGTTACAAAATTGGACTCAATAGGTTAGTTAATTTCCAACCAGGGATTCAAGTAGTTAAAGTTTTGGACTTTGGATTCAATTTAGTTAAAACCACTATAACACAAGGACGTAAATAGTAATTCACTCAACGTTAATGTGGCAAAATACTATAAGCTTATTTCAAACCGACTCACAATACTTATAAACTTACCAACGTTGTTGTGTAAAGTTTGTCAAGCTGATCAACGTACAATAATCTTTTACACACTTTGGTAGTTTGCTTAGTTTATAAATTGATTAATACACGGCCGAAGCATAACCAATATTTTCTAAGTAAAAGTATATAAACATTATCCGCTTTATCCGCAAATCTATATAGAGTTAGACCACACATATATCACTAAGAAATACTAGTGGGGAACCCGCACTTCACAGCGGGATAATGATATAACAACCTGATAATATAATAGTCATTTGGATATTAAAGATACTATAAAGGTTATTTCCTTTCAAATTATAATTATAAAATGTAATATATAAATTCATAAAACAATTAAGCTGTCATTTATTTTTAAATTATAACTGGTCAAATGCTATAATGCCTTGCCAAGAATCGTAGTAACCTAAAGATATATTTACACGAGATCAAATCTTGTGAGTTTTTATGGCTTATGACGTTTTCAATATTCAAGATCATTGCCCATTTTCAAAATCCTTGTGAATTTCATGCTTCAAATAATTGAGTTCAAATCTTATTATGAAAAGGAAGATCAAATACAATCATTTATAACTTAATAAACCTCAAATCAATAAAGTTATCTAAGTCCACAATCCAGGTTTAGAAAATGAATTTAGTTTGAGGTTGGTTTGTTTCTTAATGTTACTTCTAGTTCTCAAGTCTTTGTAATTAAATTGGTTAAATGCACACCTGTCAAAAACTAAGACTAAATACTATATCTCAACTCAAACACAACCAAATATAGATCAACAACACAAGAACAACGTGATATAGTGACAAAACCAGGCGACCAAAACTTTTATTATTTAGCCAACCCAAAAAACCCTAAATACCCAGATAAGTTCTTCCAAACAGAAGAACTCTAAAATAGAGTACAATACTTGATCTACTGATGAATATCAGTTGATCTAAACCAAGAAATACAATACAGAAAGAAAGAAATACTAAGACAATCTTACTGATATACAAGTAAGAACAAGACTAAGACAATAACAGCTATTAGGATCTTCAACCTCTGGTTGAATCTCAAACCCTAATCACCAGACTGAGACAAAGTGTGAGAGAGAGAATAAGACGAGCTAAAAACCTGCACACATGAGAGAAACAATCTATATATAGGACAGTTAGAAGCTTCGAGATAGAAAACACAATCTCAACATATCCTGACCATTAGATCAATAATATCACACGGATCGACAATCCAACGGTTAAGATCACACCTCAACAAACACAATCAGCTAAGTATAACCGGGCCATTTATATCCGGCCCATTTAGCCCAAGATACTTATAACAACCAGACTGGGCTTATCATATAACAAGTCTAATAACAATCCCAAGCCCAATAGTCAATTAGACTTATGAACTATATTTATAACCATGAAATTATGAAATATAACAAATTATTATACTTCATACTTTTAACATTCCCCCTTAATTTCATGGTTAAATAAATCTATCAAACCAAGTTTTGAACACAGCTCATTATGTTGAGACTGCCCCAATCCCTTAGTTAGAATATCTGCTATTTGATTTACAGACTCCACTTTAACTGTTTCTAAAAATCCTTTAGAAATTTTTTCTCGAACAAAATGTAAATCAAGTTCAAAGTGTTTTGTTCGATCAAAGAATACAGGGTTTGCAGCTATGGATATAGCTGCTTTACTATCAGAATATAACTTAACAGGTAGTTTTACCTGAACTTTTAACTCAGTAAGCAGGTTTGACAACCAAACCAACTCACAAGTTGTCGAACACATAGCACGATATTCAGCTTCAGCTGTAGATCTTGATATAGTGCTCTGTTTCTTACTCTTCCAGGATATTAAAGACTTCCCAAGATAAACACAATACCCAGTCACAGATTTTCGAGTTTCAAGACATTTTGCCCAATCTGAATCAGAGTAGGCAAAAAGCTCAAAACTATCGCTTTTCCTAAACATAACACCTTTTCCAGGGCTTGACTTTAAGTATCTTAAAAGCCTTAAAGCCACCTGCAAATGCCCCTTCGAGGGCTTGTGCATAAACTGACTTAAGTATTGCACAGCATAACTTATGTCAGGCCTTGTCAAAGACAAGTAAATTAATTTTCCTATTAACTTCTGAAATCCAGTTATATTTTCTAACAACTTATTGCTTTTACTATTTTTCATAGATACAATATAACTAGCTTCAATAGGAGTAGACACAGGCTTACAACCTAAATATCCAAATTCATTTAACAACTCAAGACAATACTTCCTTTGACTAAGACATATACCATCCTTAGTATCTAAGACCTCAATACCAAGAAAGTATTTCAATTTTCCAAGATCTTTTATTAAGAATTTATCACTCAAACATTGTTTAACTTTACTTATTTCTTGTTCATTATTTCCAGTCACAACAATGTCATCAACATAGACAAGTAAGACAACAAAAACCTTTTCTTTAGACATAACAAACAATGAATAATCACAGATACTCTGAACAAACCCCATATCAATAAGAACTTGAGTTAACTTCTCATTCCATTGTCTTGGGGCTTGCTTTAGACCATAAAGAGACTTAACCAGTTTGCATACTTGATTCTCACCTTTGGTGTAATATCCCTCAGGTGGAACCATGTATACTTCTTCAGTCAATGTGCCATATAAAAAGGCATTATTGACATCTAACTGGTACAAACACCAATCATTCTGTACAGCTAAGGTGATAACTGTTCTCACAGTTACCATTTTTACAACTGGAGAGAAGGTTTCTCCATAATCAATACCTTCTCTTTGGTTGTATCCCTTAGCAACTAACCTAGCCTTAAACCTATCAACTTCTCCTGTTGACTTATACTTGATTTTATACACCCACTTGCAGCCAATGGCCTTTCTGCCTTTTGGCAAAGTGGTTAAGACCCAAGTGTTATTCCTGTGTAAAGCCTCCATTTCAGCATTCATTGCTTCAACCCATTTTGGGTCATTAGAGGCTTCAGAATAACAACTTGGTTCTACAAGCTTATTTAAACTAGTCACAAAACACATATTTTCAAAAGACAAGTTAGAGTAGTTTACTACTCTTTCAACACCATACTTAACTTTGCCCTCTACAACATACTCATTAAACCTCTTAGGTAAGACATACTCCCTATGAGATTTTCTAACACTTGTAACTCTATCTCCCTCAGGGCTATTGAACTCTTCATTTGAACACTCAACTCCTGTGCAATCAGTCCCCTTAGAACTATCCTTAGTTTGCTGATTAGGAATACCCTGATCTACCTTACTGATGGGAGAACTAAGGTCATCTAATGTGCTATCAGGGGAGTGTTCATGAGTATCAGTAGGTCCCCCTTCATCATCGGGAGGTTTTAAAATGGTCTCACTTTGTAATTCAAAATCAGTTTTATCAAAGAAGTTTATATGATTAATTTCATTTGACTCAAAAACACTTTCAGTTTCCTTTTTAAAAGGGAAAATGTTTTCATAGAATTGAACATCCCTAGAAAACACCTCCTGTTTTTTTATCAATACTCCACAACTTATATCCTTTTTTAAAAACAGAATATCCTATTAAAACACATTTATCAGCTCTACTAAAGAGTTTATCATTTTCATTTAAAACAATTTGAAAACATAGACAACCAAAGACTTTTAAGTGAGACACTTTTGGGGGGAACCCATAGACTAACTCATAGGGACACTTACCAGACAAGACAGAAGAGGGAGTCCTGTTGATTAGATATGCAGCAGTTAGCATACAGTCAGACCAGAACCTAAGAGGGACACTACTCTGAAACAACAAGGATCTAGCTATATTAAGAAGATGCATGTGCTTTCTCTCCACAACTCCATTTTGTTGTGGAGTATAAGCACATGAGGTTTGATGTATGATGCCCTTTTTATTACAAAACTGTTTCATTTGATAGTTAATGAATTCAGTCCCATTATCACTTCTGAAAACCTTTACACGTTTTTTAAATTGTGTATTTAACATTTCATAAAAGACTTCAACATTTTCAAACACCTCATGTTTTCCTTTTAACATATAAATCCAAACAGACCTTGACCAATCATCAACAATAGTGAGAAAATATTTATACCCTTCTTTACTAACCACCTTATAAGGACCCCATACATCTAGGTGTACAATATCTCCTAATTCTTTTGTCTTATGGTCACTTAGAGGAAATGGGATTCTAGACTGTTTTGCCTTGTGACATACCTCACAAGGCTTAGAGTTACTAAGACTAACCCCTAAAGTATCCCTTAACACAGCTAGAGCCTGATCAGAGGGGTGCCCAAATCTAGAATGCCACAAAGTGGAATCAGAAACACTACTAAAACACATATTACTAACATTTAAGTCAGTTCCAGCAATATACAATCCATCACACTCTTTACCAGTCACCAGGACCCTCTTGGACTTGGAATCCTGGACATAACATGCATTCTCATTAAACCATACATTCAACTTGTTATCTTTTGATAACTTTTGAACAGACACCAGATTAACACAATACTCTGGTATCAGAAAAACATCTTTTAATATGACCCCATCAGCTAGTTTAATGTCACCAATTTTAGTAACCCTAGCACTAGTTCCATTTGGATGTTTAACAAAGATATTATACTTTGACACATCAACACAATTAATCATTTTATCCTCATTACACACCATGTGTTGATTTGCTCCTGAGTCCATTATCCAACCATACTTAAGAGCATATTTAAGAAAACTTGTGCAACTTGAAAAGTTTCCAAAGACACTATACAATTTAGACAAAACAGACATACTGGAAAAACCATTTAAGACATGACTCTCACCTCCCATATTGGAGTTCTGAGTTTGACCTTCACTTCCAGACTTATCACTTATAAGATTCATCAGTTTACTTATCTGTTCAGAAGTGAAAGGCAAGACAGTAGAAGAAGACACAACATTGCTAGACCCACTACCCTTTTTTATACTTTTACTAGCATTAGAGTTACCCTTAAACCCTTGACTAGGTGACTTCTTTTTGAAACCAGGTGGATACCCTACCAACTCATAACATCTGTCAACAGTGTGTCCAATCATATTACAATGTGTACATTTTAAGTTTGGATTTGGACCTCTGTTAATTCTTTTATTATTATCAGAAAACTGATTTCCAGTAGACAGAAAAGACACATTTGTACCCTTTTTATTTGAGTTAGAACCTCTATGAGATTCTTCCCTTGAAATTATTGAAAAAGCAGTTTTAACACTTGGTAGGGGTTCCCTGGTTAACAAGGTTGTCCTAACAGGTTGATACACATCATCAAGCCCCATTAAGAACTGCATTAATTTGATAAGAGTACTCAAATCATTGTAGTCCTTTGAGGCTTGGCAAGTACAAGCAGGTAATTGAATCATAGAAACAAATTTTTTCCACAGAGTATTAAGCCTATGGTAATATTCAGCAACACTACTACCATTTTGAGAAATAGAGTTAATCTGTTGATACATGTTAAACACTATTGAACCATCAATTTTATTATAGGTTTCATCTAATTCTTCCCATACATCTTTAGCTAGTTTAGAAAAAACCTGTCCTAGAAACAATTCCTCACTAACAGAATTTAACAACCAAGACAACACCACAGAATTACATCTATCCCATTGACCCTGTAGGACTTCATCATTATCAGACCTAATACATGTACCATCAACAAACCCAAACTTATTTTTGGCCTGCAATGCAAGCTTCATAGAGTTTGCCCAAATAGTATAGTTCTCAGTTCCTTTTAGTTTTATAGTAATAATGGTCAGACTACTAGTATCACTAGGATGTAGATATAGAGGGTCACTGATGTCTAATCTACTAATAAGAGATATACCACTACCACTTGGATCAGAAGATCCTGTTCCAATTGGTAGAGGTTGTGATGGAGGGTCAAGATTAGTACCCATAGAAACAAGAATACAGAAAGCAAATACACAAAAAACAAAATAACAAGACAGACCACTAAGGCGAAGCTGTGACAGTGATCAAGATCACGGGTTCATCACTCAAGGTGCCCGTGCATGTCTTATCACAGGAGCCTGTTCCTAATAGACAAGACACAATCAACCAGAAGACAATACAATACACACAAACAAATATTGAGCCTACTCCGGTCCACCCTAACCCGGACAATTGCTCCTAGACACAGACACAAGACAATACAAGACTAAGAGATAAAGAGGAAAGATCTCACAGCGAGGGGGACCCAAGTTAGGGTTCTCCAAACTCACAACCTGTACCTTCACTTAGGGTACAGAGTTGTGAGAGCAAGTGTAGCTTTATCCAATCCAATAGCTCCAGACAACAACAATCCTTTTTCAGAATCCAAGCCACCAGATGATGACCTCAATGATCATAGACAGAATAAGACCTTTCAGTAGACAAGATCCACAGGGATCAGATCTACTTAATATGTTGTCTTAGGTCAAGATCTATAACTTTAGATCAAAACCTTAAACAACAAATAAAGACAGACAATACCAGATCTGAAGATACACCTTCAGATCTATACAAAAGACAGAGTGAAAACCTCAAATACACAGCGGAAGACTCAACCCAAGGATCAAGAGCAACAATGGCTCTGATACCATGTCAAAAACTAAGACTAAATACTATATCTCAACTCAAACACAACCAAATATAGATCAACAACACAAGAACAACGTGATATAGTGACAAAACCAGGCGACCAAAACTTTTATTATTTAGCCAACCCAAAAAACCCTAAATACCCAGATAAGTTCTTCCAAACAGAAGAACTCTAAAATAGAGTACAATACTTGATCTACTGATGAATATCAGTTGATCTAAACCAAGAAATACAACACAGAAAGAAAGAAATACTAAGACAATCTTACTGATATACAAGTAAGAACAAGACTAAGACAATAACAGCTATTAGGATCTTCAACCTCTGGTTGAATCTCAAACCCTAATCACCAGACTGAGACAAAGTGTGAGAGAGAGAATAAGACGAGCTAAAAACCTGCACACATGAGAGAAACAATCTATATATAGGACAGTTAGAAGCTTCGAGATAGAAAACACAATCTCAACATATCCTGACCATTAGATCAATAATATCACACGGATCGACAATCCAACGGTTAAGATCACACCTCAACAAACACAATCAGCTAAGTATAACCGGGCCATTTATATCCGGCCCATTTAGCCCAAGATACTTATAACAACCAGACTGGGCTTATCATATAACAAGTCTAATAACAATCCCAAGCCCAATAGTCAATTAGACTTATGAACTATATTTATAACCATGAAATTATGAAATATAACAAATTATTATACTTCATACTTTTAACATTCCCCCTTAATTTCATGGTTAAATAAATCTATCAAACCAAGTTTTGAACACAGCTCATTATGTTGAGACTGCCCCAATCCCTTAGTTAGAATATCTGCTATTTGATTTACAGACTCCACTTTAACTGTTTCTAAAAATCCTTTAGAAATTTTTTCTCGAACAAAATGTAAATCAAGTTCAAAGTGTTTTGTTCGATTAAAGAATACAGGGTTTGCAGCTATGGATATAGCTGCTTTACTATCAGAATATAACTTAACAGGTAGTTTTACCTGAACTTTTAACTCAGTAAGCAGGTTTGACAACCAAACCAACTCACAAGTTGTCAAACACATAGCACGATATTCAGCTTCAGCTGTAGATCTTGATATAGTGCTCTGTTTCTTACTCTTCCAGGATATTAAAGACTTCCCAAGATAAACACAATACCCAGTCACAGATTTTCGAGTTTCAAGACATTTTGCCCAATCTGAATCAGAGTAGGCAAAAAGCTCAAAACTATCGCTTTTCCTAAACATAACACCTTTTCCAGGGCTTGACTTTAAGTATCTTAAAAGCCTTAAAGCCACCTGCAAATGCCCCTTCGAGGGCTTGTGCATAAACTGACTTAAGTATTGCACAGCATAACTTATGTCAGGCCTTGTCAAAGACAAGTAAATTAATTTTCCTATTAACTTCTGAAATCCAGTTATATTTTCTAACAACTTATTGCTTTTACTATTTTTCATAGATACAATATAACTAGCTTCAATAGGAGTAGACACAGGCTTACAACCTAAATATCCAAATTCATTTAACAACTCAAGACAATACTTCCTTTGACTAAGACATATACCATCCTTAGTATCTAAGACCTCAATACCAAGAAAGTATTTCAATTTTCCAAGATCTTTTATTAAGAATTTATCACTCAAACATTGTTTAACTTTACTTATTTCTTGTTCATTATTTCCAGTCACAACAATGTCATCAACATAGACAAGTAAGACAACAAAAACCTTTTCTTTAGACATAACAAACAATGAATAATCACAGATACTCTGAACAAACCCCATATCAATAAGAACTTGAGTTAACTTCTCATTCCATTGTCTTGGGGCTTGCTTTAGACCATAAAGAGACTTAACCAGTTTGCATACTTGATTCTCACCTTTGGTGTAATATCCCTCAGGTGGAACCATGTATACTTCTTCAGTCAATGTGCCATATAAAAAGGCATTATTGACATCTAACTGGTACAAACACCAATCATTCTGTACAGCTAAGGTGATAACTGTTCTCACAGTTACCATTTTTACAACTGGAGAGAAGGTTTCTCCATAATCAATACCTTCTCTTTGGTTGTATCCCTTAGCAACTAACCTAGCCTTAAACCTATCAACTTCTCCTGTTGACTTATACTTGATTTTATACACCCACTTGCAGCCAATGGCCTTTCTGCCTTTTGGCAAAGTGGTTAAGACCCAAGTGTTATTCCTGTGTAAAGCCTCCATTTCAGCATTCATTGCTTCAACCCATTTTGGGTCATTAGAGGCTTCAGAATAACAACTTGGTTCTACAAGCTTATTTAAACTAGTCACAAAACACATATTTTCAAAAGACAAGTTAGAGTAGTTTACTACTCTTTCAACACCATACTTAACTTTGCCCTCTACAACATACTCATTAAACCTCTTAGGTAAGACATACTCCCTATGAGATTTTCTAACACTTGTAACTCTATCTCCCTCAGGGCTATTGAACTCTTCATTTGAACACTCAACTCCTGTGCAATCAGTCCCCTTAGAGCCCTAAGAACCAAGGGTTTGTGTTTAGCAGAATAGGCTTTGCGATTCAAAAGGGGATAACGGCGCAGCTTGTTGCCCGCTTACCCACCATCTAAATGTAACTCGTTTTGTCTTGGTATGAAATAAAATTTTGGTTGAAAAAAAAAAAATCTCATCTATGTTTCTATTAGTTCTTTCACATTCATATTGTTCATTTTTGCTTATAGCGTCAAACGAGCCATCAAGTACAACTAAATGGTAACTTTCTATGAAGTTATGTACTAAGTAATTACACATGTATGCTCAACGCATAATTGTCATAGGTTGATATAAGATGTGCAACTAAATTCATGCCCGCACAATGTCATTTTTTTAATTATGATTAAGGGGCTGTTTGGTTAACCTCTTAATGGTTCATTAAGAGGTGAACCTCTTATTCGGACAGAGGTTGGAGTTGTTTGGTTGCAAAAATCCCACCCTCTTAGTGGTTCCATACAGTCTGTCCCTTACAGCATCCTATCAATGCTGAATAAAAAAAGACCTCTTCACCCTCAAGTCATTCACAACTCCTTTCCCTTTCCCTTAACCAAAACACTACCCTTTCACCTCTCATCTCCCTCTCTCCACCCACCACCTCCCACCGCCCCTCCTCCTCCTCCTCCCTCTCACCTTTTCCCTCTCTTCCACCCGCCTCTTTCCTCTTCCCTCTCTTCCACCCACCGCGATGATGATGACCTGAAAACCCCCCAAGGTTTTTGATCCCCCTTCTTTACCACCACCTGAATAAGATGATGATGAATTGATGATGATTTTTTTTTTTTTGAAAGGGATGAATTGATGATGATCGGTCTAGTGTGTGTTTTGTGAAAAGAAAAAAAGAGTAGGTGGAAAAGAATTGATGATGATGGGTTTTTTTGGAAGGTGAAATGATGATGATGATGGTCTGATGATGTTAACGAGAGTTTTGAGAAAATAAAATGGGGTTGGTGGGATGGGAAGGAATGAAGTAAAAAAGAAGAAAAAAAAATAGAGGTATGTGGGTGGGTAAAATAGTCATTTTACATATTTATTCAAATGTTTAACCAAACTACAGTTTACAGGTTCAACACTTACTGGTTCAGAGCCTCTTACTGATTCAGCACTTGCCAACAACCCCTAAAAGTTATTTTATCATGTAACTTATTTAGTACTAGATTTGACGGACTGATTTTACTCTTTTAAACAAATGGTCTATCTTTTCCACAATAACATTCTTTATGGTTACTTTATCTACTATCTACAACACTTGTTTTTACATTTAGTTATCGCATGTTCATTATTAAATATCATATAATAACTTGACTCTCCTACCAATGTGGGACAAGAAAATTAACGAGTAAGGGGTCCAACTTAATGATTCAGCACTTAACCATTCAGACCTCTTAATCATTCATCACTTAATCAACCAAACAGCCCCATACTTAATTACTTATTGCGCCATAGCGTGCGTGAGTTAAACCCGGTTATTATTATTATTATTATTATTATTATTATTATTATTCCAACGTACTTTTATAATTTCATGGGTTTGGTTTTTCAAATTCGATTTTCAACCTTCCCCCGCTCAAACCTTCACAAATCTACTCTCTCTCTCTTTCTCTCTCTCTACAATCATCAGTGACTCCATTTCTCTCTGCAACCAACAAGATCCAGAATCAGGTCAACTATTGAACTCAAACGATCGAAGAGTAAGTTGCTGCTCTCCGATTAGGTCTCTTTGAAGGCGGTATGTATGAATCCCTATTCACTACTCACTAATTTCATTTCAAATCTATCCTTATTATCAATTCCACTTTTCTTATTTCATCATTAATTCACACTTAGACCCTTTCAATTGTTTGATTTAGGGTTTCTAAAGCAATTGGAGTCAGCGAGTCACTACAATTGAGTGTAATAGGTAATACATCTATATTTCTGCACATTTCTGTAGATATAATATCATGTTAAAGCAATTGGAGTCACCTTGTTGCTCGTTTACCTGCTTCTTTATTATAATTATTATTATTATTATTATTATTATTATTTTTTAATGCTTAAAATTTCCATTGACAAAAAAGGGTAAATTACATAAGGATGGTAGGTAGGCGGGCAACAAGCTGCGCCGCCACCCATTTTTGAATAGAAAATCCCAATCTGCTAAAAACAAAACCCCGCCCTTGGGGGTGGAAAAGTTGCTATGCACTACTCGTTGAACCCGAGCCAAAAACCGCACCGCCTCCGGTGCCAACGAACCGAACGTGTCAAAGGCCAAGGGAACGAAAACATGCTGATTATCCTCACATGCTTTAGCATGCTTTTCCACTTTCTTGGATTCAGCTCTCATGACCGCTTGCCCGGCCACAAACCCACTATCTCGAAGCCCAACAAGGGGGGACACCCCGGTAAGATCAACACATGCATGTTTCCCACCTTCCCAACCAAAAACTAAGACGTCAGCTGGGCGCAAGGTGGACCTCCCCTCCGCGGGGTCTGTGATAAAATTAACTGACGCCTCTTTTCTTGCGGAGATCCCCGCTCTTCTAAGGATGTCTGCCAAAGCATCCCGGACTAAATCGTGCCGATATTTAAACCCTGGCAATTCCTTACAATGCAACGCATGTTCCCCATACTTATTAAGTCATGCTTTGCGGCAAACCGGACAATTTTCATCATCGGGGATTATTATTATTATTATACTTGGTTGATTGTTGTATAGCTAGTATGATTCATTGATTCTCTAGGTATAATCTTTGAAACAAAAAGTAGAGCAAGTGTTAGCAAAATATTCAAACCTAATTAGTTGTTATCGCTTTAATATGTTATGTCATAAACTTACAGTTTAAGCATTTGATAGCATTTATCACAAGGTTTATGTTTGTCTTATTGGCACCAGGCTGCTGAAGTTTGCAGGGATTTGAATCATCAATCTTGAACATGAATAACTATCACATATATGAAGCAATTGGCCAAGGGAAATACTCGGTAATGGATTCTATTTCTCAACGTTCCATCGTTTCTGTCCTTTTTTTAAAGTTTGTATGTATATTGATTACTTTTACACTGTTTTGCAGACTGTGTACAAAGGAAGGAAGAAGAAAAGTATTGAATATTTTGCACTTAAGAGCGTCGATAAATCTCACAAAAGCAAGGTTCTGCAGGAAGTAAGCTTCTTTCCTTATATGTAGTTTTGTGTAGTAGAGGGGTTTACTTTAGTTTTATGGCTGTAATAGCTCACACAACATGAAAATAAGAATACATAGTTCTTTACATTGTCTAATTAGTATATTCTAAGCATAGGTTGCAAGTGGTTAACGCTATTTTTCTTTGAAGTGTTATATTGTTATACATTTACATAGCTGTTCATATACCTTCTTTCATTTTTTTTCTTTATCTTATACTGACTAGATTGGAATGGAATGCCTGTTATTGATATTGTTCCTGTTTTATTTTTATTTTCTGTTCTCATATTATTTATTTTGGTTTGGAATTTGAACTGCAGGTGAGAATTCTTCACTCATCGGACCATCCTAATGTACTCAAATTTCATGCATGGTAAGGCAGTCTACTGGAAATATTGAATTCTTCCGTTTCTAGAACTGTCATTGGTGTTATATGATATCTAATGGCGGAATGGAAGTTAACACTTTTTGTTATATGTTTTTTTTGTGTCTTTTGAAATAGGTATGAAACTTCTGCTCATTTGTGGCTGATTTTAGAATACTGTGTTGGAGGTGACCTCAAGACATTACTCGAGCAGGTATGCAAGTTTTTTTAAGCATTTCATGTGACATAGCAAAGTTATATGAGAGTATGCATATTTATTGTTTATGTATAGGTATAGGTATATATATGTGTGTGTGTATGTAATTATGTATATGTATGTATGTGTGTATGTAAGATGAGAATTCATTATGATAGAGGGATACAACGGAGCTTGATACAACGACTTTGAATGTCTACACACATAGTTGTCAATCGCGTCTGTAGCGGGCGCGATAGCGAATAGCGTCACGTATCGGCCATTTACCGCTACACAGTACATATCGGCCCGCTATCAAGCAATTATCGAAGTCCGGCGACGATTCCGGCGACGTCCTGTAATTCTTGCCGGAGAAGATGAAGAGAAGAGGAAGAGAAGATGACTGGCGGCTGAAAAGATCTGGGTTTGTGTGTTTTAGACTTTTTAGGGTTATATAACTTTATACATTTTCATGTTTAACCCCTCTATCTTTCATTTGTTTACATATAATGCCAAAACTTCTAAATTTTTACATAGAAAGTATAAAATTAGTTTATTTATATACACATTTGGTCCTTATACTTGTAAATTTGTACATAAAAATATTTTAAATTTTTTTAATACCTTACCGCTATTTACGAAATAGCGGGCGCTATTTCATCGCTATCACTACGTAGCATATCGGTAGCCCGTCGCTATTTACCGCTATTCGCTATCGATAACTATGTCTACACAATACAGTTGCCCTTGATAGGTATCAACCATTAGAGATCAGTTCATAAACATATTGATATTTTAAAGACTGCTTTATTAGTATTTAGTAACATCATTGTAATAAAAAATATAATTATCAATCAACTAGATATCGAACTTGGAAGCAGGTGAACTGCTGATTTTGTGTTTACTTCTGAAGACAGGATCTTGCTAATGACAATTTTGAATAAAATCCAAGCCTATGAGGCTATGACACAAACATCAGTTTTAGGGAGCTTAGTAGTTGTCAAACAATGCAGCTTCCTCTTAAAACTTAATGTGGTCCTTAACATGTTTGTGAAAAATATCATTTTGTTACTTCTCTAGTTCTCTTCTGTGACAAACTTGACCCATATTTCTTGTTCTGCTCAGTTTTCACATGCATTGGTTTGACGTGCAAAAAGTATCTTGTATCTTTTCATCTTTTGGTCCTTCCATCTTCATCTTTTTAAGCATCTTAGCATTCATCTTCATCTTATTTTTTTGATATCTTTTACTCTTTAAATTTTTTTATAGATTTTTCGAGATGATGTATATCAGTATATTTAGATTCTAAAGTTTGGGGGATCTTTTGTTTTTGTGTTTCATCTATTTTTTGTAGTTTGACTTTCTCTGACCCTCCTTTACCATCATGCTTTGTGGATATAGGAATTGAGTAAGAGTTGTAGACTATTAATTATTGGATATCGTGGGTAAACAATAAAACACAAATTTTCTGTTATTTATCGATTTCTAGAAGTTTTCAAACATTTGCTAGTGTAACATCTATTTAAGCTTGAACTCGATTCAAAATCAACCTTTTCATGTTAAAATGCTTGTTTATATACAAACATGGATTGTTGCTACATGCCTATGACACCAGCTATATTTTTTTTAACTGAGTTACAGGACAGTAAACTTCCGGAAGATTCAGTACATGATCTAGCACGGGATCTTGTCAGAGGTTTACGGTAAAAGACTATCTCGCCTTTGTATATGGAAAATAATATTTAAAATTACATGGCTCTAGAGTTTATATTATCTGAGCAATCTTGAATTGATCAATTATTAGGTATTTACACTCAAAGGGAGTCATCTACTGCGACTTGAAGCCATCAAACATTTTGCTAGATGAAAATGGTCGTACAAAGGTAATTTTGCTTTATTTATAATTTTATAGTTCTTATCCTACTAATGCGTTTGTTTTGGTTATATGTTTTGCAGCTATGTGATTTTGGGTTATCCAGAAAGTTGAGTGATATATCTAAAACGCCTTCTTCACTGGTGGGTTTTTGAACAGCTGGCACTAGTATCTTTATTTCATTTTTGTTGCATGAGTTTTTTCTTAGCGTTGGGCAAACGGGGGGGGGGGGGGGGGGGGGGATGGGTTAGGTTTAATGGGCTTCTGCTTGTTACCGGCTAATTTATCGAAGCACACTCCCAAATATTTAACATTTTTATGCACAATTAGCGTGTCCAATAGATTATAGTTGACCATCTAACTTCAATAGAAGTCAAATTATTTGTATAAATCTACAAGAAAATTTACATGATATTATGTGATGAGAATACACTTTGAGGACGTTTTACCTCTGTGATCCCATTTGACCTGTTTTCATTTTAGCTACACCCTTTTATTTTCTCTGGTTAACGGTTATGAGATAAAACAGAGCCCAAGTTAACCCATTCATAAGTAGATGTGCTGGCATCGCCAACTCTGATAGTCTAATATAAATATCTAAGATAATTAATTTGAAGGTATATTATATAATTATCTTTTCTTGATAATATTTAGTTACCACAAGCAAAGCGTGGAACTCCATGTTACATGGCTCCTGAGTTGTTTCATGATGGCGGAGTTCATTCTTATGCTTCAGATTTCTGGGCTCTTGGTTGTGTTCTATATGAATGCTATGCTGGCAGACCTCCATTCATAGGAAAAGAATTTACACAGCTAGTAAAATCAATTCTTACAGATCCAACTCCATCCCTACCGGGCAATCCTAGCCGCCCATTTGCTAATCTCGTCAGTTCTCTTCTAATAAAAGATCCAGCAGAAAGAATTCAGTGGTCTGAAATTTGTGGTCATGCTTACTGGAACTCAAAGCTAACTCCACCAGCGTTACCTCCTCAACCCGCTTTTGATAACATGATTGAACTTTGTTATAAACCGTGCCTTTCAGAAAGAAATCTGAACAAAACCCCACCAAGACAGCGTGATAATTTGAAAGCCACGGTGAGCACCACTGAAAATTCTAACCACAATACACCTAATAGAGGTGTATCCAGCGCTCGAAAGATTCTGTCTAAAGGTTCTAGTAATACAAAGGGTGTGAATCTGCTACGTCTTTCAAGGATAGCAAAATCAAATCTACAGAGGGAAAATGAAAAGGAGAATTATCGTAGGCCATTGCCTAATAATAATTCTGAACATGAAGCTGATGTTCAAATTGAAAACACTGATATGGAGCTCGATTTTAATGAAAACAACGAAGATGACACACAAGATGAACCCGAAATGGTAACTTCTACCCAAAGCGTTGATGATGAGAATTCATCTGCTCCAGATAACGATTTGATTGCATCACCAATGGTTACCACACCTGCAACAGATGATACTAGAAGAAATGACGAAGAATCCTCTTTAGATCATATTGAAGTACCTGCTACTCCACCGAGTGCTTCACCACAACCAAAGATTAAAAAAGTTATAGAAGGTTCTGATAGCGCAGTTAACGTGTCAACAGTTCTTTGGCATGCATCTGACCTCACGGTTCGACCAGTAATGCCAAGTAAAAAGATAGATAAAGGGCCAGGGTCAGAGATGGCTCTTTCTCTTCCATTTGATGCGGTTCCAGCATCTGATTTTGCGAAGTTACCAAAAGACCAATTGGAAGTAGTCACAAAATGCATCATAAGCATTCTAAATGGAAACACTTCTGTTGGTGAGAAGCAAAATGTGATCAAATATCTTGAGCTTTTAAGCTGTAGTGTTGATGCAGCTAATATTCTGACAAATGGTCAAATAATGCTTGTTTTAGTCAAAATGCTTCGGCAGTCTAAAGCCTCAGCTTTGCGGGTACAGCTAGTGTCACTTCTTGGGTTGCTAATACGACATTCTACTGAGATAGATGACGACTTAGCAAATTCAGGGATATTGGGCTCTTTAAATGAAGGTTTAGTGGATCGCCAAGAAAAAGTCAGAAGGTTTTCTATGGCTGCATTGGGTGAGTTGTTATTTTATATATCAACTAAGAATGACCAACCGAAAGCAGTTATTCCACCTGAAAGCCCATTAAAGGAAAACAGGACCTCATCAGGATGGCAGGTCAGCTTTAATTACCATTGCTTTGATCTTAATTTGGAAGATCTTATTGAACTTTGTTTTTAGATGTACTAGTTTCTTTTTTTCTAATTAAAGCATAAAATATGTGATGGAGGGGTAGATTTGGTTTTTTATATTGATAATGCACATAGGCGGGAATATGAATTCTCTTAACATAAAAATGGGTTGATTTGAGCTTATATCTAACGTGTCCATAAAATCTTAACAATGTAGTTAAAGACAAAACGGGTCAAGTGGGTTGGTTGGGTCAAACGGGCAGAAAGTTACCATGTGTTTCAAATGCTTAAACCTTCCTAGAAATTAACTATTGTCAGATGGGTCTTTTTATTTCTCTAAACGCTGTAATATTATTTCTATCAGTTTTTTAAAATTGTTTTCGGCCAACCCGATTAGACCTCTTTTGAGTTTTGACCTGCAATTATACCTTTCTTAACTTGCCCATTATTTAGCTTCTAATTTTCAACTTTTTGAAGCAGGTTCCAAATACTCTAATTTCACTAGTAACATCACTTTTACGGAAGGGTGAAGATGACATTACTCAACTTTATGCA
Organism: Ambrosia trifida; assembly: GCA_028751855.1. Taxonomy (NCBI): domain Eukaryota; kingdom Viridiplantae; phylum Streptophyta; class Magnoliopsida; order Asterales; family Asteraceae; genus Ambrosia; species Ambrosia trifida. Next base: position 97,307,419 of record CM054123.1, on the reverse strand, counting down.
TTAAGAACAATAGAAAACATCTCAAGCCAAGGAGGATATTGGGCAACCCGTTTCGCCAGCCCAGACGTAATCAACAATCTTTGTTACATATTCCGAGCACCTGCAAAACAAGAAACACTGAGACTTACAGCAGGATCATGTCTAGTTCGTTTGACCCGTTTCAACCCGCCCTCAATCCAACAAGTAATGGAGAAACTCACCTTCAAAGAAACCGCAAGCGCCATTTCCAAAGGAAGTCCACGTGAACAACAGATCTGCTTAAATCTTCTGAACATGGCAATGCTTGGCAGCAATCTTTTTGCCAATATCGGCCGTCACCTGTTACCGTTAATAGAAGATAAAAGCCTAGTACCGAATTTGATATCTCTTATTGAACATGGTGGTGAAGTTTTGAGAGGAAAAACACTCGTTTTTATCACCCTCCTTTGTAAAAACCGAAAAAGATGGCTTGCTCATTTTTTCTTTAATGTGAAACTTTTAACGACTGTGGATAGGTTGGTGAAGGAAAAGGGTGTTTATCTGCAGCAATGTTTGGAGGCGTTTATAAACGGTGTGGTGTCCATTATACCGGGCTTACTGGATATGATCATTGCTGATATTAAGCAACTGCCTGGCGTGAAACGTCATGTGCAAGGTGGTGGTTTAACTGGCAAAAGTGGTGGTTCAAAGACCAATTTGCCACTTTTTCTGGTGGTTCTTAACCTTCTTTGCAGTTCATCGTTTAAACGCAGGGTGGTTGACTCTCAGATTCTTCAGCAACTCAAAGTACTAATCAAATTGGTCGAATCGCCATTTCAGGTAAACAAAACAGTTGTTGATATTTTTAGTTTCATTTATGGGTGTAAATGGGCCGGGCTTGAGCTGGAGCTCTAAGGTCGAGCTCAACTCGTTTATATCTTTTTTGAAGCTTGGGCTTGGTTTGTGACTGGTTTTCGAGCTTGAGCTTGAGCTCGAGCTCGGTTTGTTTACAATTTATTTATCAAATTATTCTATTTATATACATTAACATTTTTTTTATACTTTACAATTATAATTTCTATATATAACATCATGCCATCATATAGTTCTTTATTTGTGTTTATACATAACTTATACATAATTATTATGTAAATTTATATTTATATTTATATTTAGTATATAAAATAAAACTGTATAAACAACTGGTTGGTTTAGGCTTACGAGCTTAGTCAAACTTGATACGTGAATCTCATGCTCAAATTTGTTCATTAAATGAGCGCCAAATCAGCTAGAGTCCATTTAAGCTTGGCTCGATCTGAGCTTTTTAGTGAACCAATCTTGGGTAGCTCACGAGCTTCTTGATTCGTTTACTCCCCTAGTTTAGTCTTTCACCTGCCTGCATAAATGGATACTTTTTTTTTGGTTGGATTTCAGGGACGAGATGATTTTCTGTTAACTCTTTTACGGGTTCTTGAAGCAATCACTGAAGAAGGTTCTGTAATCGAGGAAAACCACACAACTTTTGTCATTGAAATCCTCCCGAGTCTATCAGTTATTTGCAAAGGAAGTAAAGACGGAGATGCAAGATTCTTATGCTTAAAAATATGGTTTGAGGTGGTTGTTAATATGCTAAACGAAGCGCCAAAGGATACCCGAAGACTTGAGGTTTTGAAATCAGTATGTCGTGATCATTTCGTCCCAATGTTTCCTATGCTAATGGAGGATGAAGACCCAACTCCGATATACGCGCAGAAACTGTACGATATGCTGCTTGAGTTCAATGTTATCTCTCAATAATGTATTGGTTTCTTCCTTTTGATGTAATTCATGGTTTGTATGCTATAAACTCACTGTTTCCTGAACAACAAGATACTATGCTTACATTTATTTGAATGGTACATGTAGTTGCCAACATAAAGCGTAATTGTGTTATCTAGACGTATTTAAAACCACGTAATCCATACAAGACTAATGTAACTTGTTTGTCTAAATGCGTCAAGCGCAGACGCGCAGTGGCTAACCCAAACTGTTGGTTGGGGTCTAGCTACAAATGGGTTAAATGGGTCGTAGAGAGTGCTGAGTTGTAATGAACCTGTAAACGAGATGAAATTGTTAGTTATATTTCTATTTAATTTTTTGTAATCTAATCTTAAATAGTGAGTTCACATGTTTAGGTTTAAGTTTGTGTCTTAGTTAGAATTGACACTAATCAATGTTCTCATTGAATTTAGAGGTGAACATTGTATTTTGTTTATTGAAAAATCTGTTGTAGCTGAATTATTATTATTATTTTTTTTAGAAGATAAAGTAGTATTAAAATACGTTAATTAGGTCGAAAAAAGTCTTAATAATATTCTAAATATTATTTTTTTAAAGAAATATTAGAAATATCCAAAATTTGTGTAATTTCCTCTTTGCTCAATTCATTTTGTCAAGACAGCAAGACCGATTATATAATTTAGTTTTAATATTAACTTGTAGTTAACTCTTTGGGGGTTTAATTCATTGGAATGTAGCCCCTAGAGACTTCATTGTGTCACATCAGCGTCACATAAACAGATACTTCATTCAATAACACCAATGCAATGAAATAAGGATTATTTAATTAAAAATTGGAAAAAAGAACAAAAACAAAAATTTCTAACAAGATGGACTTGGGACCTGAAGGGAAATGATGGTTGATAGAAAACAATTTAAACTTAAACCATGAGACTATGAGGGAAATGTAACACACCATTTGCCCATTTGGTTTGTTCAATTCAAGAGAATTAGAGTTGAACTTTCCATTAAAAATATAATGTTTGGTTTGTCAACTAGAATTTAACAATCTTTCCACACAATGAATTGAACGAATACCATAAAATCTAGTAGAATTCTAACCAAAACACAAACGTCATGCTAACAAAACATTAAAGTTTCCTTTTAGAAACCATTTCGAAAACTTTGAAAGGTAGAGAAACCACCGGAATTTTTTTTCATTAAATTTCTTACTCAACAACATTGATGAACATAATGAAAAACAAAGAGAATAACTTCAAAAACATCAACCGATTGTCACGCATCAAATATTACAAATGGGTTTTAACTTGTACGTTAGCATGTACCATCCATTAGAACAGTGGCGGATCTAAAAAATAAAACAAGGGGTAACATTTTATTAAAATTATTTTAAGAGGTAACAAAAAATTTGTTTTAGGGGTAACATTTTATAAAAATACCTTAAAAAACAATTTTTTTTTCCACCTCGTCAGGATAATCGAGGGATAACAGACGTCCCCTGGTTGTACATTGTATCCACCCATGCATTAGAACCTTAGATCAGTAAAAAGTTACTCATCAAGTTGCTATTAGTAGTTAGTAGCAACTTAGTTCTGTTGTAACTTGTACGTTAGCATGAACAAGTATAGAAAGTCTATTTAAATATATATATATATATATATATATATATATATATATATATAGGGAAAGTATAAATTGAAAACCCACTCGAGTTAAGAAAACTCTGAAAACCCGTCAAAAAACCATCTAAAAAAGTTTTTTTTTTTTGAAAAAAATACACAAGGTAACATACATGTTTTTAAGCGTTTTGGGCCAAAAAAATAAAAAAGCGCCGAACGAATATTTTTTAAAAAAATAAACAACGCAAACTTTGTAACAGCGCTGTTAACATATGTTAAAAAGCAGAAACATATGTTAACAGCGCTGTAACATATGTTAAAAAGCAGAAAACATATGTTAACAGCGCTGTTACAAAGTTTGCTTTGTTTATTTTTTTTAAAAATATTCGTTCGGCGCTTTTTTTATTTTTTTTGGCCCAAAACGCTTAAAAACATGTATGTTACCTTGTGTATTTTTTTCAAAAAAAAAAAAAAAAACTTTTTTAGATGGTTTTTTGACGGGTTTTCAGAGTTTTCTTAACTCGAGTGAGTTTTCAAAATATCCACCCCTATGCAACGTCATTTCAGTAGTAAAGTAGTTATAACAAGCTGCAATCAGTAGTAACTTGTCATGTCAGCATTAACTCTTAATGAGTAGAAATGCTTACTACTAAACACCATTAGTGGCAAAATAACTTGACAATAATTTTCTAACATTAAGCAAGAGCCATAGCAACTTTAGAGTAGCAGTAATTTACATTGGTAGCAATTGCCTAGATTTTGTTTCCCTAGTTTCAAAACAAACTATTCCCAAGCTATTCATGAGGCTCAAGGGTGCATATCATGTATGTGTGTTTGGTGAATATAGTAAACCTTAATATATGCATGAAGTTCTTGTCAATGAGTTTTGATGTCACTACAAGAAATTTAAGTGTTTACCCACACATATCATGTATGTATGGGTCAAAAGTCTATTATGTGTGGGTAATTATGTTTACCTTCACATAAATTAACTGCCATGATGTGCAAACTCGCAAGTACTATTGATAGATATAGATCATTACCTACACATCGGTTATATATAGTAGGTATTAGGGCTGCAAACGAACTGAACTTTCAACGAACAATTCGTGAACTGTTCGGCGGGAAGTTCGTTTGTACGAACAAAAAAATGTTTGTTTAGTTAAACGAACAAACATGAACAAAGGCTACATTCGTTAGTTTACATTTGTGAACGCTCAGTAACGTGTTCGTTTATGTTCGTGAACAGTGGCGCAGCTCTTAAGGGGCAGGGAGGGGCGGCCGACCCCCCCCCCCCCGAATTTTCGCTCAGAAGTTCCGATTATATAGTATTCGTATAGAAATTTTTTGGTATATACGGTTTCGACCCCCCGAAATTGGTTTTCGACCCCCCGAAACTAGTGATTTCCGACCCCCGGTGACTTACGATCCCCCGGTGACTTACGATCCCCCGAAGTTTCGGGTCAAGCTTCAACACTGTTCGTGAACGTTTGGTAATGTGTTCGTTTAAGTTCATTAATCATTTATGTTCACTAGTTTAATAGGGTTTTTAATTTCTAAAATGTTTTTTTTTTTTTTTTTTTTTTTTACATTTTTTAGTTTTTATTTATTTTACCCAAACAAGTAAATAATTTATGTGAGGTAAGTATATGGTTATACAAGATCAACAATCCATATTTTTAGTATAGTCATTCAATAAATAATTAATAAAGAGTTTAAGTTTAAATAACCAATTAATGAAGACTTCAAGTTTAAGATGCAGGTTTACTTTTTTTAAACACTACTTTATTATGTTTACCAATATTATGTTAAGTACTAACTACTAAGTATGTTTGTATAACTAGGTTATTTTTGGTAGATCTAGTTAATTTCTTTGTATATGTGAATTTGATATTATTTGGAAGTTAATATATGTCCCTTTGTGTTTGTTTCCGTTCATGAACACTCTGTATTCATGCACACCTGTTTGTGTTCATTCATGTCCGATTGTGTTCGTGAGCGTTTATGAACAAAATTAACAAACAAAACACAAACACGAGTGTTTTCTTAACAAACAAACACAAAATCTCGTTTGGTAAGTGTTCATGAATACATAATTTCCTTAACAAACAAACACGAACAAGGCCTTGTTTAAGTTCTTTTGCAGCCTTAGTAGGTATATACATGCTATATACTTACACATTATATGTCTGGCCAAAACTATTTATACGTGTAATTAGAAGTATAACAATTTATTTAGATGAAAACTGACGTGACAACTAGCATATCATAATTATCACCAACTCTTGTAGCTCATGTATAAGAACTCCCCCAGGCAACTTTAAGCCTTTAATATGCATGATTAAATGCAAATTCAATATGATCCATTGTGACATAATAGCCACAACTCTATTTTACTTGCTAATTGGTTAGGTTATCGGTTATGCCCACACCAAAACCAAAACTGGCTATCTGTTAATTGTTCGCTTTGGTTAATTCACCTCAATCAATTTGGTTATAGTTCAGTTAATTCAGGTATTTACTCCCCCCTAGACTTTAGCTTGAGAAACACTTAAGAGGTATGATTCAAAAGCACTTTGGTAGCGTCCGTTTTATGGAATGGGATGGAATTAAAATGTATATTCGACTTCTTATATTGTTCGTTACAAAAAAGAAGGAATTGTAATTAAACAACACACGGAAGGGAATCCACATCTCAATTCCATTGAGATTTCATTTTAGTTTATCAAACGAACACATCTAAATTCCAGATCAAATTATAGTTATCGCGCGAATTTCAATTCCAATTCCATTGCAATCCATGAAACGAACGCTGCCTTAGAGTTCTTAGAAGACATAATGTCATGTTTAAAACTCAGCCATAATCGCCAAGAGGTCTCTTCACTTTGTATTGTTGTGCGGAGTGTTACAACAAGTCATTAAAATTGATATGTAAAAATCAGTTTGTAACTAATTAGTAAATCACTTAAATCGTAAAGGCGTTTAATACAATTTCAGAAATTTCATTTGATGCTATTGAATGAGTTTGACATTCTTTTCGGCATGATTGTAACTATCAAGAGTGGTAACCTGCTACACATTTTAGGTGCAAGTTCACACACTTGGGTCATCTCTGGTTGTATACACTGCTTTGGTTGTTAAACCTAGGAGACAAACGAGTTCACTTAGAAGAGACGTGTGTGTAGATGGTGAACTGCATCTTTTATATGAATATGTAACCCCTCTATTTCGATTCTCTCTCTACGTAATCCCTCTCCCCCTCTCTCTCCCCTTTTCTTCCGGTTAGCTTCTGTTTCTTCTTTTCAAATGGTGAACTTCATCTTTTATATGAATATGTATGTATGTTTGTCATGTATATTATGTATGTATGTGTAGATGGTGGTGCAAAGAATGGTGGGTTTGGAGACGTGCAGAGAATGCTGGGTTTAGAGACGTGGGAAAGGAAACGAAGAGGGCAGGGAATAAAAAATAATAATAAATAGACACGTGTCGCTCAGCGGTTAGTCAAACGGCAAAACCTCTTATAGACGTCTGAGATGCCTTAGAACCTATGAACTATCTCTTAAAAAAAAGGGAGGGGACTAATTTAGAAATTCCCTTTGGTAAAAGGCTAGATTGGTAATTTTCTCTTAAAAATTTTGCTTTCAAATTCAACCTTTATAATCCTAGCATCTTTTCAAACCTTTTGACATATATATACACCATCATCAAGTTTGCCTCCAAGTCCAAACATTTTTTTCTGTTTATGTTTTCTCTTCTCTATCCTCTCTCACAGAACACCACTTAAAAAGATACCAAATGTAGGTCAATCGAATATGACCATACCCTTCGAACATCTTTTAACTTCCGCTTTCTTTGACCAGTCATGACTATTATACCCTTTGAATATTTTTAAAGTTCTACGTTTTAACTTGTGCTCTCATGACTTTGTCAAATTACTATATTTTTTTTATAAAAAAATTACACTACATTGACAAATTTTGCTACATAATTCAGCCATGTTTATTTTTCATCACATAACATTCACAATTTAACCGCAAATAATACTTTAAAAATCAAGTCTCAATTTGTATTCTAGAGAGTTGCAAATAACTTGTTATTTTCATGGGCTGATTGGTTGATTAAGTGCTGAATCATTAAGAGGTTTGAATGGTTAAGTGCTGAATCATTAAGTTGGACATCTTAATGGTTAGTTTTCTTGTCCTACATTGGTAAGAGAGCCTCATTAAGCAGAGGCGAAGGTTGTTTAGAGCCCGAGGGGGCCCCGACCCCACCAATTTTTGGCACAGTGGTGGAATTTTACGATTTTTGTAGGTAAATTGAGTCCGGGTTGAGTCCGGCCCCCACCGATTTGATCTCCCGGTCACTACTGATCGAAAAAAATTAAGTCCGGCCCCCACCAATTTGAGAACCAAGCTTCGCTACTGTCATTAAGGTTCAGCCTAGTTCAGTGCTTCAGCCTAGTTCAGTGCTTAATGGTTCAGCTACATCCCAAGTCTTAATGATTCAGCCTTAACCATGCCATTCAGAAGCTAAAACAAACACGCTGAATGCTAAATCATTCAGCTCTGAATGGTTTCGAGCCTCATTAAGAGGCTACCAAACAGCCCCTCACTTATTTCACACCACCAAGTTGTCTTCAATAGCGATCATCCTCATTTGTCAAGAATGCTCTAATTTGATTCACATAATAAAATACATGAAAGGGTCGTATTAAGATAGACCACTTGATCAATTTATGATCCAACCGTCTATCGGCTTGGTCTAATGCTGAATAAATCTTGAAGTTCCAAAAAGTCAGATGAACCTTGACCTTGAATTTACATTGTGGACAATGCATTAAAGGGCAGTTTGAACTATTCAAGTCAAACATCAATAAATACACATTTAAGAATGATTCAAGATTAAGTTGTTCGGAACATGTTGAAAAACAAATGAACACTTTGAGACCAATTAATATCATTTGGAACTTTTATAAAACCATTCAAGTTATACAAAAGTGAGTCTAGACTTTAAATATCTATGTGAAGAATATTTTATACGAAGATGGTTATGGACCAATTATTTAAGACAAAGTATAGCTAAAAAACCATGTTAATTTCCTACCTTGAGCGAAGTTTCCCTTGCATGTGCTAAGACTCTTGTCCATTTGGTTTGGTCAAGTGACACAATTGCTAAGACCTTTTGTTTAGTGTTAAAATAATGAACAACAGCAACCATCTAAATTAAAGTATACTCACGATAGTATGCTTACACGGGTCATGTTTGTTTTCACATGTTTTAAGCGTGTTTGGATTATAGTTGATATATTTGACACAAATATATATATATAAATCATGTTCGAGTTTCCCAATTCTACAAACCAATCTGAAACATGTCACGTCGACATGACCCCTAGTTAGTTTGACATACAAATGTCTATACAAAAGTCATTGAGATTTCTAATTTGCCTATGTTCAAATTTAAAAAGGTGGATGGTTGTTTTATTTTTTTTAACAACAAAACGTTTTATATATATATATATATATATATATATATATATATATATATATATATATATATAGGAAAAAGATCATTTAGGAACCAAGGTACTAGTTAGGAACTTAGGAACCAATCTAAGCCATTCATCTTTTAATCTTGATCTAAGGGTAGGATGGTAATTGAACAATTATGTTTTATATTTTAATTAAAAAAAAGTGTTAAAGATGGAAACAAAGATCACGTACAATCAACAAAAACTCCTAATATCACTCAATTGCATTCATAACTTCCAAAATTTACGATCCAAAATTCCTTTCTCTCGTACGCTTCATTCCACCAGGCATCAATCGATTAAAGATAACCAAGTGATGGATAATAATCATATTGAGGATCATAATACACAATCACACCCTTTTTTGGAAAATAGTGTTGAGAATCAAGGTATGTGTGTAATGTTTTTAACAGTATGATTGGTTTCTTTTTGTTCGCAATTAGGGTTTTAGTTTTTGCCTTTGTGAAACAGGAGGTTTGTATTCTCGACACAGCAGTTATTTTTATGTATAAAAATTTTTCAGATCATAAGTACACCGATGTATAATTCAAATATAGCAGTTTTCAGATCACGTTACATTTTTTCATAAGAACGCCGATGTACACTAAACACTGATGTATATTAGTTCAATGTTTATTCATCTATACATTGATGTACACTGAACACTGATGTATATTAGTTTAATGTTTTGTCATAAGTACGCCGATGTACACTGAACACTGATGTATATTAGTTTAATGTTTTGTCATGAACACTGATGTATATTAGTTTAATGTTTATTCATCTATACACTGATGTAATATATGAGGTAGGTTCTAATGTGCATTTGTTTATTGTAGGTTCCTCGTCCAGCAAAGTATACGAGTCTCCTGGTGGGACGAGATATTGGACGCCTGTTGTACCAGACAATGTTAAACCATTTGTAGGTGCCAAGTTTAGAACGTTGGACGAAGCAATCATAATGTATGAAAATTATGGAGAGGCAGCCGGATTTGGAACTCGGTTGTCTACACGAAAACAAGTAGATGGTGTGACTATAAATAGGTATAATTGTTGAAATATGAATATACACTGACGTATATTTGTTGAATATTATGGTACAATACAATCTTTTTGTAGTACTAATTGGACTATACACTGATGTATAATTGTTGGAATATGAATATACACTGACGTATAGTTGTTTAATGTTATCGTACAGTATAATGTTTTTTGTAGCAATGATTGGACTATACACCGATGTATAATTGTTTGAATATGACGATACTAAACACTGTTCTATAGCATCAAATTTTATTGGGGTCTGATGTATATTGTATGTATACACTGATGTATATGCTAAACAACCTTTTTCTTTGTTTCAGGTTACTCTTGATAAGACCAACCTATCAGTTTCATGTGAGTGCATGGAATATGAATATACACTGACGTATAGTTGTTTAATGTTATCGTACAGTATAATGTTTTTGTAGCAATGATTGGACTATACACTGATGTATGAGTGCATGGAATATGAATATACACTGACGTATAGTTGTTTAATGTTATCGTATAGTATAATGTTTTTGTAGCAATGATTGGACTATACACTGATGTATAATTGTTGGAATATGAATATACACTGACGTATAGTTGTTTAATGTTATCGTACAGTATAATGTTTAGTTGTGGTTTTTGTCAGTTACAATGTATACTAAATAACCTATTAATACTCACATACCAAAAGACAATATTACCCCTTGATTTTATGAATATACACAGGTGTATCATATGTGAGTTGGTATATGTTTGCACAACTGTTGTATATACAGGTGTATCATAGTAGTTAAATGATTGTACAATTGTCTAATGTTCAACTATAATGGGTTGTAGATACTAGAACACGACTGTTGTATACACAGGTGTATCATATTAGTTAAATGTTAGTACAGTAGTCTGTAGTTTAAATGGGGTAATGAATATACACAGGTGTATCATATATGAGTTGGTATTTTGTATAACGACTATTTGTATATTGCAATGTTTTTTTTTTAATTACATTATTTACATTGTAGGTTTCGTTTGCCAGCAACGTATATGAATCTCCCAGCGGGATGGGATATTGGACGCCAAGTGTACCAGATGAAGTAAAACCCTATGTAGGCGCCAGGTTTAGATCTTTGGATGAAGCTATTATAATGTACGAAAACTATCGAGAAGATGTTTTTCAATCATCGAACGATTCAATTGCAGCAACGCCTTGTGAAAACGTAGTTAATACAACATTGTATCCCACAAGATATTGGACGCCACATGTACCGGATGGATTGAATGTTAATGTTTGTCTATATCTTGGCATGATAATGTAGTCATTGAAATGGAACCAAATTTGTTGTTTAGTTATGAATACATATATACAACAGCATCGTATTAACACGTTTAATGCTTTTATATACACCAATGTACTTTTTACATATACACTAATGTACATGTACACACATTTGTCGTAACCAACAATTAAACTGCACAAAATTAGATGTACAGATGTATTAACAACAACGTAATCATTTTATGTACACCAATGTACTTTTTAACTTTAATTTATATCCATTACACCAATGTATATCTACTTAGAATTTTTGAAGTAACTCATCTTTGTTTGGCTAGTATTTTTCCCTATATACGTTGGTGTATATTTACTGAATTAGAATATTTCAAGAATCTAATATTTGTTGGCTTGTATTTTCCCCTATATACGTTGGTGTATATCATGGACAGGGCAGTCCAATGATACAAATTGGATGTTTCGCTAACAAATATAAACCATTAATATCATTCAAAAGTTTGATATGACCATATCATAAAAGTTTTAGAAAACTATCAAAAATAAACAACTTAAATTGTTCACACGAAACCATAATCACATAAAAACTTTCAAATCAACTTCATGTTTTTCATTTTATCCAGCTCATATGCCTCCTTCAAAATACGATCATGTTCCTTATTTGCTTCTTGAGTAGAGCCATTTGGATACATCTGGGAATACAAAAGAAAAAAAAAACAAATCACTTTTATACATCAGTGTATACAAAACTACAGTTGGATATACCTATATACATCAGTGTATACATACCGAAATGTGAATATACCTATATACATCAGTGTATACACACCTAAAGGTGACTATACCTATATACATTGGTGTATAATATAAGAGTATAATATTAGTGTAACATAATATCATACACATCAGTGTTTAATATCAGTGTATAACCCACTATATATCACACATTATCAGTTTATTAGATTATACACTAATGTACAGTATGCATAACAGGTTTACAAGACAAGCGACGTATTATACACCATAATTGGATATACCTATATACATCAGTGTATACATACCTAAAGGTGAATATACCTATATACATTGGTGTATAATATAAGAGTATAATATCTGTGTAACATAATATCATACACATCAGTGTTTAATATCAGTGTATAATAATATCATATACATCAGTGTATAACCCACTATATATCACACATTATCAGTTTATTAGATTATACACTAATGTACAGTATGCACAACAGGTTTACAAGACAAGTGACGTATTATACACCATAGTTGGATATACCTATATACATTGGTGTATAATATAAGAGTATAATATATGTGTAACATAATATTAGTGTAACATTATTCTTCCTAAGTAGAGCAATTTGGATACATCTGGGAATACAAAAGAAAAAAAAAACAAATCACTTTTATACATCAGTGTATACAAACCTACAGTTGGATATACCTATATACATTAGTGTATACGCACCTAAAGGTGAATATACATTAGTGTATAATATAAGAGTATAATATCAGTGTAACATGATATCATATACATCAGTGTTTTATATCAGTGTATAATAATATCATATACATCAGTGTATAACCCACTATATATCACACATTATCTGTGTATTAGATTATACACTAATGTACAGTATGTTACACATTAATAAGTGTAAATACGCTTTAATATAAACCAACGTATTAAAAACTATGTTTTACATATCACTTTTGTTGACACAGTCTGTTATATACACCAACGTATAGTATACACAAGTGTATAATCAATTTTTACCGATAAAGCGTCTCCTACTTTTTTCACCTGGTAATCTTAATTAGGGTTTGGTCGATTACCTTTTTTATAAATATCCACCAATGTATAATATCAAAACTATATAACCTCTATGTTCGACAGGTGTATATTATGTATACACAGGTGTATATTCAAAATACAGACCTAAAATCGAATCTCGATCATTCTGAAAATATTTTTACTAGGGTTTCAAATACCCCTAAAATCGAATCTCGATCATCCTAAAAATTTGAAACTATTTACGAAAATCAATTGAATCAAACAACGATTGATAAACAATAACAATGATATAAACGACGATTGATTAAGAATAACAATAAAATTTCGCACCTTCATACGTAGATGTATATGATTTGTTTGTCTTCATTCGATTTCTGCACATTTTTTACGTATGTTGAAGGATACAAAATCGCTAATTGCTTTATTATTGTGGTGTTTGTCAGTTACAATTGATAATAAATAACCTATTAATAATCAAAATCCAAAAGACAACATTACCCCTTGATTTAATTAAAAATTTAATTAATGTTTAACATATTTACCATCATGCCATTGAAAATGGATGGATGAGATTAGTTCCTAAGGTTCCTAAGTAAGGGTTGGTTCTCAATTGAACCCTACCCTATATATATATAGGGTAGGGATCCTAAGAGAACCAACCCCTATTTGAGAACTGAGAGAACCATTCTGAGCCACACATTTCATATAAAGGCAATTTTTTTTTTAATCGCACATTTTTATGCAAGGAAATTTTTTTTTTATTTTTTTTGAATTTTTTTTTTCATTTATACATATGTGTATATGACAATTATACATATGTGTATATAGCAATTATACATACGTGTATATAGCATTTTTCAGCTATACATATGTGTATATTTCAGTTATACATATGTGTATATAGCATTATACATATGTGTATAATGCAATTATACACATGTGTATACTGAAAAAAAATACAAAAAAAATAAAAAAAAAATTTCCTTACATATAAAGCAGCGATTTTTTGCAAAAAAAAAAAAAAAAAAAAAATTGCCTTAGAGAAATGTGTGGCCCAGAATGGTTCTCTAGTTCTCAATTTGGGAAAAGGTTCTCATTTGAACCAAATCCTATATATAGGAATGGGTTCATATGAGAACCCATTTGAGTTATGAGAACTTGAGAACCTCCCTATACCAATAATAAGATGACCACTCTTGGGTCTCCAATCCAGTCATGGTAGCAAAGCAAGACGAAACTTGGAGGATGTGTGTGGATTTCAAGGATCTTAACAAAGCCTACCCCAAAGATTGCTACCCCTTGCCCGAAATTGATTGGAAGGTGGACTCTCTCACAGGCTTTCAATACAAGTGCTTCTTGGACGCCTACAAGGGGTACCATCAAATACAAATGAATCAGGATGATGAAGAAAAGACAGCCTTCCATACCGACAAGGGGATCTTTTGCTACAAAAAGATGCCCTTTGCCTTGAAGAACGCAGGGGCAACTTATCAACGACTGATAAATCAGGCTTTCTCCGAACAAATTGGAAATAACATGGAAGCCTATGTAGACGATTTGGTCATTAAAAGCAAGTCCGGGGAGGCAATGATAAAAGACATCCGTGAAACCTTCGACAACCTCTGGAGGATAAACATGAAGCTCAATCCAGTGAAGTGTTCCTTTGGGTTCGAAGAGGGAAAGTTTCTTGGCCATATAGTCGGAAAACAAAGCATCAAGGCGAATCCCAGCAAGATTTAAACTGTCTTAAACATGAAATCACCCACTACGAAGAAGGAAGTGCAAAGCCTCAATGGTAAAATTGCTGCTCTAAAACGTTTCTTGCCCAAATCCGCGGAAAAATCTTTGCCTTTTTTCAAAACACTAAAAAACTGTGTTGATAAGAAGGATTTCCGCTAGACCACTGAGGCAGAAGCTGCCTTCCTTGAGCTTAAAAACACATAGCTTCCTTACCAGAAATGGCTGCACCTGTAGAAGGGGAAGTAATAACAGTTTACCTATCTGCAGGATCGGAAGCTGTAAGCTCAGTTCTCATGGTTGACCGAGGAAAGGAACAAGTGCCTGTTTATTTTGTCAGCCGAGCCCTCAAGGACGCCAAAATTAACTATGCTCCCATAGAAAAGCTGGTGTTGGCATTTGTGCACACTGCCAAAAGGTTAAGGCGTTACTTCCAAGCCCACCCGATGAAGGTAGTCACCGACCAGCCTATACACCCGGTCTTAGAAAAACTAGAAGACTCGGGAAGATTGACAAAGTGGGTAGTTGGCCTCGGGGGAGCATAAGATAGAATATGTACCAAGGAGGGCCTACAAGGGGCAGGTATTTGCTGACTTACTTAAGCAGATAGAGGAAGAGATGAATGAGGTCAAGGGGGAGCGACCTGACCTCAAAGGGAAGTAGTGTCTTTTTACCGATGGAGCCTCAAGTGTAGAAGGTTCCGGGGCTGGTCTTGTCATCACGGACCCCCACGGAACTGAATACACTTATGCACTCCGCCTAGACTTCCCCTGTACAAACAATGTTGCTGAATACGAGGCCTTGCTTGCCGGCCTAAGATTGGCATAAAGCATGAAGGTTCGAGAACTAAAAGTATTTGTTGATTCAAACCTGGTGGTCAACCAAGTCAACGGAGGATACACGGCTAAGGAGCCTTCAATGATCAAGTACAAGGAAAAAGTTAAAGAATTTATTAAGGAGTTTGAAGCCTTCACACTTGAGCAGGTATCAAGGACCAAGAACAAGCAGGCGGACGCCTTGAGCAAATTAGTTTCCCTAACATTTGCTCACTTGACCAAGAAGGTCCTGGTTGAGGTGCTCCGAGAACCTTCCATTAACGACAAAGAAATCCAAGATGTGGTCACTGAGACATAATCCACATGGATGACTCCGATGATGTCCTACCTTAAGGAAGGGAAACTGCCAGATGATGAAAGAGAAGCAAAGAGATTAGTCGTCAAGGCAAGACAGTATGTGATCGAAGATGATAAGCTCTACAAAAAAGCCTACCTGGCACCTTTACTCAGATGTGTAGGTCCCAATCAAAGAAGTTACCTCATCAGGGAGGTACATGAAGGAATTTGTGGCATGCGTGCAGGACCTCGGGCTGTTGTATCAAAGTTAATGAATCTCGGTTACTACTGGCTGACCATGCACAAAGACGCATTTGAGGTAATCCATAAGTGTGAAGCATGTCAACTACAAACGCCGGTAAAGACCAGTCCCAAGCATGATCTCGTACCCGTTCTCTCAGCTTGGCCCTTCTACAAGTGGGTTATGGACATCGTGGGTCCCTTTCCACTGGCTCCCGGAAAGTTGAAGTTCCTTTTGGTGGTTGTTGATTATTTCACCAAGTGGCCGGAGGTTAGGCCATTGGCCACCATATCAGGCAAGCAGATAATTAACTTCATCTGGGAACAAATAATATGCTGGTATGGGCTGCCAGGGGAGATCGTCACGGATAATGGAAAACAATTCGCAAACAAGCCGTTCAGTACTTGGTGTACCGAACTAGAAATCAAGCAAGTATTTAGTTCGGTATCTTACCCCCAATCCAACGGGAAGGTTGAACGAATGAACAGGAGCATTGTAGAAAGTATTAAAACAAGGCTGGGAATGTATGGAAAGAATTGGGTAGACGAGCTCCCGAGTGTCTTATGGGGCCATAAGGACCATGGAAAAAACAAGCCACCAAAAAACACCCTACAGCCTAGTCTTCGGAAGTGAAGCCGTAATACCTGCAGAGATAGGGGTTAGCTTAAGAAGAAACGCTTGCAAAAATTCACAACACAATGATAAGGAGGTACTACTCAACTTGGACCTCTTGGAAGAAGCAAGGGACCAAGCCTTCATCAGGGAAGCCAGATACAAGAAGAAGCTGGAAGCCTACTACAACACAAGGGTAAAGAACCAGAGGACCTTGTGTTAAGATGCAACGAAGCCAACAGACAACAAAGCGTGGGGAAGTTAGGTCCCCGATGGGAAGGCCCCTATGTCATCAAGGAAGCCCATAAAGGGGGATCCTACAAGCTGGCTGTTAGGACAAAAAGGATTGAGGAAACCACTTTTGCAAACCTTAGTCTAATTCATAGTTCTGCAAATATTCTAAGTATAGAACTACTGAAGAAGATAGATCAGAAGTTCTGAAGTCTAACCAGACAAGTTCACTGAAGAACTACTGAAGACAAACTACTCATCAGTAGTTTGTCATTCATCAGCACTTGTACCAGAATCTTTCCACCGCCTTATGTTTCAGTAGTTTAATTGTTTATTATTACTTTATCTTTTTGTACAAGTTCCAAGAATGCAACTTGTTGCAACAAGTTGCAGACTTGCTTTTTGATCAAGGTTCATGCATTTGTAAGTCTATAAATAGATGGATTCATCCGTCTGTTTTAGATATTGATTTTAATTGAAACTGAAATCCTTCAAAGCTTATTATTGTTATTTCCATTTCATTTACTGAGAATCTGTTTGAGTATTTATTGTCTTTCGCATTCAATACTTAGATTCTCATTAAACTTGTCTTTAGTTTTCAAACATCCAGGGGGAGTAATAACTCCTGTTGATAGTGTAACTTTACTTGCTTATTCCGCTGTGCAAATCTGATTGAACTTGCTAAACACATAAGTGTTTACTAGCAAGCAAAACATCAAGAGCATTACTGATCCAACAATTGGTATCAGAGCACTGGTTTATCTGATCACATATCAATCTAACACATTGAGAATCAGACACAGGCTCTTATTGATATTCAATAAAGGATTAAAAGTTCACTTTTATCAACATCCATCACTTTAAGAGATATTTGACAAATCAATACTCTTTAAAATGGATCCACATAATACTGGTTCTGCCAATAAACCTGCTATGCTAGTTAGAAATGAATACAATATCTGGCAAAGGAGAATGGCACATACATTATCACAGACCAACACTGGTTGCCGGAAATCTGTGATATATGGTCCTTACAAACCAGTAAATATTAATCTTGAAACTAAAGTAGAAATACCAAAAGATCCAAAGGACTATACAGATGATGATTTCCTAAAACTTGAGCTTGATGCTAAAGCTTTCTCTATGTTGGCAATGGCACTCCCAAATGAAATCTACTCTAGACTATTACATTGTGATAGTGCCAAAGAGCTTTGGGATTGCCTAAAAGACCAGTTTGGAGGAACTGAAGAGGTGATTGCCAACACCAGAGAAATCTTGGCTCAACAATATGAAACTTTCGCTCATATAAATGGGGAATCTTTAAATCAACAATTTGAAAGATTCTCCTCATTAATATCTGAGCTAAAATTAAATGGTCAGACCTACACAACTGTGTCTATGCTTCATAGATTTTTAAGGTCTTTACCTGAAAAATGGGAAACATACTCTATAGTCCTCAAATCCTCACAAGACTTTATATCCCTCACTCTTACAAAATTACATGGGAGATTGATAACTTTTGAAAGAGAAATCGATCAAAAGAAGAAACTGCAAAGTTCTGGTAAAACTGCTGATGACTATCTACCAGGTAGTACAACACTATTGGGACAAGATTCACCTACTTGTTCAAATAGTTTTGGATCTTTTGACCACATTGATATAACTGCTGGGATCTCATCAGAAAGATCATTCCCAGGTTATGACAATGATGAATATAGTCAAACTGCTGATAACATGTGTTTTATCATGGATGATTTAAAAAATTTCAGCAATGATGACTTAGAAGAAATGGACATCTTACACCAACTGGCCATGTTAAGTATTAAAACAAACAAATTTTATAAAAGGCCAGGAAGGAAATTTCCAGGACTAAACAGTTCTACAAAAATTGGTTTTGACAAATCTAGACTTAGATGTCACAAGTGTCAGAAGTTGGGACACTTTGCTAGAGAGTGTAGAAGCTCTAGCTACAACCAATCTCAGTCTGGAAATCAGTTTAACCCTAGTTATAATAGGAATAATGGAACACAGGGAAGTGCACATTTTGTACAGGCACAAGCTTCACAAATCCAATATGTGCCATAAGTACAATATGTACAGATGCCTACTCAACAGATGCAGAGCCAACAATCAATCCCTCCCATTCCAGCTGCTCAACAACCTCCATAGACTCAGCAACCCTCACAACAAAGTTTGTTTACCTCAGGGTATGTTGACTGGAGCAATCTTCCTTTTGACACTACTGAGTGCAATCCTGATGCAGACAACAAAATGTTTGACATCAACTGGGGAGAACCTGACAATGGCAGAAAGAATTTTGCCTTAATGGCATTTGAGGGCTGCACCTCAAAATCCGCCCTGTCTCAGGTATCAAAAGAATCTTTAACAAAACTTTGTTCAACTTCATGTAAAGAATCTTTTGCTCTCTTAAGAGAGACTAATGTGCATTTACAAGGCAAAGCAAATGACTCTGAGAGAAAATTTACTCAGATGAAATGTGATTTAGAAAGAAAACTTGCTGCAAAGGAAAAGAAAATTCTAAATTAACTAACAATGCTATTGAAACCCAAGCACAACTTAAAATCATGATAGAAGACCTAGGTAATGTCAGAAAAGAGCTTGCTGACACCAAGGTTGTTTGTGAAAAACGGGTAGAATCTTGTAAAGGGTACCAACTGCCGCATAACAAACAAAGTGCTTCAAATGTTAGGTTTGGCATAGGGTACAATCACACTGAAACACCAACAAATTTTCCCCCTAAAACTACTGAAGATGGGAGAAAAATTGTTTCAGATGAAACTTCTGAAGAGAAAGAATGCACATCTTTTCATGAAAACTTTCTAAAAACTCACAAAGAAAGTTCTTCAGAATTACTGATAAAATCTGACTTTAAGCCATCAGTAGTTTCATCTACATCAGGAGTTGAGAATTTGAAAACTACTGATGACCTAAACAAATCAAAACTGTCAGAAATTTGCCTTCAAATGAAAAAGAAAAGGCAAAAGGATGTGAAATCTGTGGTTTGTTTAACCACAAGACAGAATTTTGTAGATATAGAAAAGGAATTCAGTACAACAAGAAAATTTCACAACTGGTTGTGGGAAAACAAATCAAAAATGATTTTGAAGAAACTTTTTCTCCCAAGAAACAACAACCAGCAAACACCTTTTCTCAGAAAAAGATAAAATCTCAACAAAAATCTTTTTCTCAAAATTCTCTTTCAGTAGTTAGACCTACATCATCAGCAGTTTCACAAACTGCTGAGATTAAAGTTCTCATGTATATAGTACAACTACTGATGACCAAGGTTGATGGTGGTCCTCAAAAGGATACCACCATTGCTCTTAATGAAAAATCCATTGCCAAAAAGACATGGATTCCTCAACCTGGTCAAGAACAAACTGTTAATGTTCTCAAGAGCAAACCCAAAGCCAAACTGGCTTGGGTTCCCAAATCTGACTAATTTGCTACTTTGTGCAGAGGGTCTCTAGAGGCTTAAATAGCATTTGGTATGTTGACAGTGGAGGCTCAATGCACATGACAAGATGCAAATACCTGATAAACAACTTTATCAGTCAAAGAGAAGGATCTGTATTCTTTGGGAACAATGCCAAGGGATATGTGCTAGGACATGGCAATGTCTCTTCTAGAAAAATACAGTTTGACAAGGTCAATCTGGTTGAAAACCTTGAGTACAACTTGCTGAGTGTGTCACAAATGTGTGATAAAGGATATTCTTCCTTTTTCACAAAGACAACATGCAAGATCATATCACCAGAAGGCCAGAAGTTGATAGAGAAGATCATTGAAGATCATACTTTGTTGATTGCCAAAAGATGTGGCAATGTCTATGCAGTGGACATTGAAAAGGACAAAGTATTGAACAACACTGCCTGTTTCTTCTCAAAGGCATCAACTTCAGAGACTGATCTCTGGCACAGGAGACTTGGCCATGTGAACTTTAAAACCATAAATAAAGTCACAAAAATGGGCTTGGTCAGAGGTCTACTTTTGAAAGTATACCAGTGTCAAGAACACTGTGTATCCTGTTTAAAGGGAAAGCAACATAAGTCCTCCTATAAGTCTATTAAAGAAACAAAAACAACTGCATGTTTTCAACTACTCCATATGGACTTATTTGGGCCAGTAAAAATCACGAGCCTTGGTAAGAAGAAGTACTACTTTGTCATCATTGATGACTATTAAAGATTCACATGGGTATTCTTCTTATTTTCAAAGGATGAGGCAGCTGAAATTATCAAGTTCTTCATTCTACAAGTAGAGAAACAATATTCTCTATCTGTCAAAGCCATTAGAAGTGATAATGGGACATAGTTCAGGAACAAAACTCTGGATGAATTCCGTTTGTCTAAAGGGATTATTAGACAATTCAGTGTTCCCAAAACTCCTGAACAAAATGGTGTGGTAGAAAGGAAGAACAGGACATTAATTGAAGTAACAAGAACTATGTTAGCTGATTCAGGCCTACCATTGTATTTCTGGGCTGAAGCAATTAACACTGCATGTTATGTTCAAAATAGAGTCCTTGTCAACAAGAGACACTCCAAGACTGCCTATGAAGTTCTTCATGGCATAAAGCCCCTTATCTCCTTTTTTAGGGCTTTTGGATGTCAGTGTTTCATTCTAAACATTAATGACTCTATTTCAAAGTTTGCTGCTAAAGTTGATTCAGGTTACTTTCTTGGTTATTCTTCCACTAGAAAAGCCTACAAGGTTTTTAATTCAAGAACCAAGATAGTAGAAGAAACACTGAATGTCAAGTTCAATGAGTCAAAACACACTCTTATTCTAGCAAATCCTGCTGAACTCTTTGACCTTGACAGCTTCCCCTTTGGACCTGAAAAGACTGTCACTTCATCTAAACCTACTTATTATGGTGATCAGAGGTTTGATGATGAGGATCCAGCACCATGGACTCCTAAAACAGTCACTAAGTCAACTTTCAAACCTTTAGAAGTTTCACAAACTTTTGATTCAACAACTGCTGATATACAAACTCAAACATCTGCTTCAGCACCTACAACTACTGAAGATGTTCAAACAGCTGAACCAGACATTATAAACCTTAGTGGTTTGTTTGATGAAGTACAAGAGCCACCTACACCTGTTAGTGGTTTACAACAACTGATTGAACACAAAGATCATCCATTAGAACAAATCATGGGTGATATTGCATCAGGTGTTCTCACAAGAAACCAGCTTTCCAACTTTTGCTTCTTCTCAGCATTCATTTCTCAGTTGGAACATAAGAAGTACCAAGTAGCCCTCAAAGACAACAATTGGGTGGAAGCTATGCAAGATGAGTTGCTTCAATTCAAGAAGCAACAGGTTTGGGAAATCTGTCCCTTACCACCAAACAAGCTACCAATTGGCACAAGATGGGTTTTTAGGAACAAACAAGATAAGGCTGGTATGATCATTAAGAACAAGGCAAGACTGGTGGTACAATGTTACTCTCAAGAAGAAGGAATTGATTATGATGTGTGACATCCGTCACTTTTATCATTATTGCCATTATATATATACATATATATATTTTTTTCTTTTTACCCCCTATCTCGTACATCGCATTTTATCCCCATCTATAATAATAATAATAAGAGAGAATTACACAGATTGTCCTTTAGTTATACATCAAATTGCATCCTATGTCCTTTATGGAAATTTTTCACTCCCTATGTCCTTTGTTTTATACACTTGTTACACCATATGTCCTTTAGACCAAACCCAGTTAAATAACTCAGTTAAGTTGGTCATGTGCCCCTCATGTGAGGGGCAAACCTGTCTTTTCACCTTAAAACATGATAAAACTTTAAAAAAAAACCCCTTCAACAATCAGACAAACATCATCATCTTCATCTTTACCCCTTCAACAACTCAAACCCTAAACCACCATTAATTCATCACCAACATACCTATACCACCGCCGCCGTAACCACCACCACCTCCTCCATACCTATCTCCACCACCTCCCCACCGTTGAACCATCGCGGGACCACCACCACCTCCCCACTGTCGAACCATCAACCACCACCAAACCCCTCATTTAGATACACCCAACCACCATTCGAACCCCTCATCAGATCCACACCAAACCCCCACAACAACCACCCAAACCCCTCTGCAAAACACCCACAACAACCACCCCAAACCCCTTTGCAAAACACCCACAACAACCACCCCAAACAACCACCCCAAACCACCTCTGAAACACACCTTCGTCAACACCACAGCCCCCTCCTCTGCAAAACACCCTCAACGACCACCATCAACGACCCTCAAACACCCACCACTAAAAAAACCACCGCCGTCCCCCTGCCACCATCACCGTCCTCCGCCGTCCCCTCCCCTTGCCACCACCGCCATCACCATCGAACCACCATCAGAACCATGTTTCTTCTTTTGTTTTTTAGAGAAAGAGAGAGAGAGAGAGAGAGAGGGAGAGTATGTGTGTTTGTGTCTGGTGTGTGTGTGTGTGTGTGTGTGTTTTAGAGAGAGAGAGAGAGGTGAGAGATAAAGTGTTATTATTATTATTATTACACAAATTGTCCTTCATTGAGGGTGAAAAGACAGGTTTGCCCCTCACATGAGGGGCACATGACCAACTTAACTGAGTTATTTAACTGGGTTTGGTCTAAAGGACATAGGGTGTAACAAGTGTATAAAACAAAGGACATAAGGAGTGAAAAATTTCCATAAAGGACATAGGATGTAATTTGATGTATAACTAAAGGACAATCTGTGTAATTCTCTCTAATAATAATAATAATAATAATAATAATAATAATAATAATAATAATAATAATAATAATAATAATAATAATAATAAAAATGATAATGTAGATAAAAAAAAATCTGATTAGTTGGTTGTCTTAACCCAATCAAGCTGTAGCCCAACCCAACCTTTATCCTTCAAAATTTCTAGAACTGGGCCATCTGAGCCCATCCACTAGCCCATGTAACACCCCAACCGATGGCGGAAACATCGGGGTGCCACGTATTGATGATTGTTTTCAGTAGCACATGGTATAATATAAATTTTAAATAATTTATTCAAACATAAATATCCAAAATGTGAAATAATGTCTAAGAATTCAAATACATAACATCCAAATAATAACTTCAAAAACTTCAAATAACTTCTAGATAAATCCTCATGCTATCTCAAGCCTCAGCTTCATTGTTACCTGAAACATGTTAATTTTGAAAGTATTTTGGGTCAACATAAGTTGGTGAGAATTACATAGGTTTTTGATGATAAAATGAATAAAATGTTAAGCAATTCATGTGTCATGTTAATCTAGCCCATATGTGAGAAACATATTAGAAATAAATCGAGTGCATAATCAACCCTGCTGACTGTTATAAAATGATACATACCATACACTTATGGTCCCAATAATGTTATGCGATAACAAACACCCACGTAACCTTGGTAGGAGGCACGTATCCGGGTGGGATTGTCAGTCCAATAGATCTATCAATGTATACCGTCGGCTGATCAATGTTAATGATTATGCTAGAATGTGCTTACTCTAATCATGTTCAAGACAATATGCAACATAGAAAAACACACAAACACATTGATGATTGAATTGCAATGAAAAAGTGTTATAACATGTTTCACCCCAAAAGTGGTGATAAAAGGGGCTATGTAAACTCACCTTAGCAAATGTTAACTTATTGAAAAAGATATGATAATTGTGTTGCCCAAAGTGATTCCAAATATTACCCTATAATGAGGTAATATATAATAAGTCTAAGTCTATGTAACTAATATGTGTATTCTAGGGTTTCGATTTGGGGATAATCAATTGTTAAATTTAATTTAAAATTGTTAATTAAATAAAGAAAATTGGATAATAAATGAAAAATAGTCTTTTTATAAAGTTTGAATTTTGAATGAGTACAATAAAGTGTTTGAAGCAATAAAATAATTTTTATAAAATTATTTCATTTAAAATAGATTTTTAAATCTATTTATTTATAAATAGCCAATTATTAGCTTTAATATTCAAAAATACTAAAATTAAGGAAATCTTATTTTAAAAATCAAAATTCTGATCTAAATGATTAAACATAATTTGTATAAAATTTTGGTGTAAAAATGATGAAAATTGGATTTATTATGAATTAAATATGATTAAATCTTACAAAAATTGATTAAAAATAATAAATAAATGATTTTACTGAATTAAAAATCATTTCAGTAAAGTTTAACTTTATAAAAAGTTAGGATAATTTTTGGAGAATTTAAATAAACTGTTTTGATATAATAATGGATTTTTATAAATATAATAGTTTGAAAATGATTTAATTATTATAATTATTAAATAAAAGAATTTCTGGAAAATAAAAATTGTAAATAAATCTTTTATATCAGATTAACTAATAATAATTTTTTTAGAATTTATAAAAGAGTTTAGGTATTTAAAAAGAATTTTAAAAGATTTAAAGGATTTAATATATATATATAATTAATTAATGTTTAAAAAGAAAAGAAAGGAAAAAGGTGCAAAAAGACTGGTCAGTGCCGGGACTCGAACCCGGGTGACCCGTGTGGAAGCCCAGTGTCTCAACCACCTGGCCTAGGCCGGTGGTTGTGATGAATTCTGGTTTAATATTAATAAATAACATATGCAAATACTGGTTTATCCCCAAATAAAAGTCGACGAACCCTAGATTATCAATTGATTGATTCAGGCAACAATAGCCCGATTAATGTTAGGGCTATTGTTGCTTGAATGCCGATGAACTAAACCCACTAAAACAATTAAACTCACAGTGTGGTAATGATGATGATGATCGGGTCAAAGGAAAAGTCAACCACGAGCAATAAACAACGATCAGGGCAGTAATAGAGAGAAATAGAGATTGAGAGAGAGGTATGAGCGAGTTTTCAAGATCCAGGAGGCCTCAATTTATACTAATAGATTAGGGTTAGGGTTAATTGGATCGTTGACTTTCCTTTTATTATAACGCGGCCAATAAAGATCATTAGGGCAACAATGCCGTGTAATTGTGGTGCAATTGAGTTGTAATGGGCCGGTAATAGCACGAGTATACCAAATATAGCACGATTACGCGTTAATTTCATGGATTTGGCAACAAGGAATCCCACAGTTGACTTTTCTAGTCAACTGTGAGGATTTCTAAGCGTGTATATGATTAATGTTTGTCTGGGTTTATCACAAACAGAAGGCCAGCCCAGCTGGTTGGGCTCGTGTGTTTGTTTGGACCGGCCTTGGCGCGGGTTCGAATCCCGGCCAAGGCAAAACATTTTTTTGTATAATTTTAATACCACACACACATATATAATTATATATATAGCATTAGGGTTCCACAAAAGCGACAAAAATAATAAATGCGAGGAAAAATTATGAAACTTGACGTTTTATTAAATGTCGGTGCGTAACGTACAAGAATTTAATGCGTAATGTTACAGTCTCCCCTACTTTTAGGAACTTCGTCCCGAAGTTGGAGTTGGAGAGTCTGGTGGGAAAAGATGCGGATACTTCGACTTCATCTGGTCTTTACGCTCCCAAGTGAACTCTGGGCCTCGTTTAGATTCCCAACGAACCTTAACGATCGGAATACGACTGCGCTTGAGTTTCTTGACTCCAGTGTCAACAATCTCGACGGGTTTCTCGATAATGTGCATGCTTTCATCGATTTGCACATCCTCAAGAGGAACATGAAGGTTCTCATCTGCTAAGCATTTCTTGAGATTCGAAACATGGAAGGTCGGATGAACATTGTTTAGCTCGGGTGGAAGCTCAAGTCTGTAAGCCACTTTCCCAACTCTGTCAAGAATTTTGAAGGGGCCTACGTATCGAGGAGCTAGTTTTCCCTTTCTACCGAAACGAATAACTCCTTTCCAAGGGGATACCTTAAGTAGCACAAGGTCCCCAACTTGAAATTCCAAGGGTTTACGACGTTTATCAGCATAACTCTTTTGGCGACTTCGAGCCTTGAGAAGATTATCCTGAATAAGCTGGATTTTGTCTGTGGTTTCCTGGATTAGTTCGGGTCCAGTAATACGAGCTTCACCAACCTCGGTCCAACAGACAGGAGAACGACATTTCCGACCATAGAGTGCCTCAAAAGGAGCCATGTTAATGCTGGCGTGATAACTGTTGTTGTATGAAAACTCAACCAAAGGAAGATGAGAATCCCATGCGCCACCAAAATCGATGACACATGCCCTGAGCATGTCCTCAAGTGTCTGGATGGTTCGTTCAGTCTGACCGTCCGTTTGAGGATGATAAGCAGTGCTCAGGTTCAACTTAGTACCCAAAGCTTTTTGTAGAGATTCCCAAAAGTGAGAGGTGAAACGACCATCGCGATCAGAAATAATGTCCAAAGGTATACCGTGACGACATACGATTTCACTTACGTACATCCGTGCCAACCTTTCCACAGAATACTTCTCACGAATAGGTAGAAAGTGAGCGGACTTGGTCAAACGATCGACGATTACCCAAATACTGTCAAAACCTTTGGGTGTGCGAGGGAGTTTGGTGATGAAATCCATAGCTATGCTCTCCCATTTCCAGACAGGAATCTCTGGTTGTTCAAGCATACCAGATGGTCGTTGATGTTCAGCCTTAACCTTGGAACAAGTGAGGCATTTTGCGACGAATAGAGCAATGTCTTTCTTCATACCAGGCCACCAATAAGAATAACGAAGGTCTTGGTACATCTTGTCAGCTCCAGGATGAATAGAATAACGAGACTTATGAGCCTCGTTCATGAGAAAAGTACGAAGATCATCACGGTCGGGAATCCACAGTCGATTAAGAAAATAAAGGAGACCATCGGATTTGGTTTCAAGTTGAGTCTCAGCACCACAAGACATTTCATCGTACATGTTACCTTGGGTGACTGAGGTGTGTTGAGCCTGGAGAATGCGATCTTGAAGATCAGTACGAACTCTCGCACATTGGAGTTTGACACGCTCTTTACGACTAAGTGCGTCAGCCACAACATTCGCTTTGCCAGGATGGTAGCGAATTTCGCAATCATAGTCGTTAAGTAATTCAACCCAACGTCGTTGCCTCATGTTAAGATTCTTTTGATCGAAGACATGTTGGAGACTTTTGTGGTCCGTGAACACCACACATTTGGTCCCATAAAGATAATGTCTCCAAATCTTGAGTGCAAAGACAACAGCACCCAATTCAAGATCATGGGTGGTATAATTTTTCTCGTGAATCTTGAGTTGTCGAGACGCATAAGCAATAACCTTTCCTCGTTGCATGAGAACACAACCGAGACCTTGGTTTGATGCATCACAGTAGACCACGAAATCATCATTACCATCAGGTAGAGATAAGACAGGAGCTTCACAGAGTTTCCGCTTAAGAGTTTCAAATGCTTCCTCTTGCTTAGGTCCCCACTCATAGGGTTTACCCTTGTGAGTTAAGGTAGTGAGAGGAACAGCGATCTTGGAGAAGTTGGCGATGAATCGACGATAATAACCAGCCAACCCAAGAAAAGAACGGACTTCTGTGGGAGTGGTAGGAACACTCCAATTCTTCACAGCTTCGATTTTTGCAGGATCAACATGAATTCCGTTCATATCAATGACATGTCCCAAAAATTGAACTTCCTTAAGCCAAAATTCACATTTGGAGAACTTGGCGTACAGTTGTTCTTTCTTTAGGAGACTTAGGATAGAGTGAAGATGTTGCTCGTGATCGGATTTTGACTTAGAGTAAATCAAAATATCATCGATGAAAACGATCACGAATTTGTCGAGATAAGGTCTACAAACCCGATTCATCAAATCCATAAATACTGCGGGAGCATTGGTCAAACCGAAAGGCATAACCATGAATTCATAGTGACCGTAGCGAGTGCGAAAAGCTGTCTTGGGAATATCTTCATCGTGGACTCTAAGCTGATGGTAACCAGAACGAAGATCAACCTTCGAGAAGTGCGTTGCTCCTTGGAGTTGATCGAAGAGATCGTCAATCCTAGGAAGTGGATAACGATTCTTGATGGTGAGTTTGTTGAGTTCACGGTAGTCAATACACATCCGAAGAGAACCATCCTTCTTTTTAACGAATAAGACAGGGGCTCCCCATGGAGAAGAACTAGGGCGAATGAACCCTTTATCAGAAAGTTCCTGTAATTGACTAGCAAGTTCTTGCATCTCAGAGGGTGCAAGACGATAAGGAGCTTTAGCAATAGGATTAGCACCAGGAACAAGATCAATACGAAACTCCACTTGTCGAGCAGGAGGCAAACCAGGTAAATCCTCTGGAAAGACTTCAGGATAGTCTCGAATAATAGGAATGTCTTGGATACTTTTTCCTTTGTCCTTCTTCTCTATCACGTTAGCTAAGAAGGCTGTATACCCCTTTCGTAAGTACTTTTGGGTAGTAGTACAAGACATAAGCTTAAGCTCACCACAGGGTTTCTCACCATAGATCTTCAAAATCTCACCAGATTCAAGAGGAATGCGTATGACTTTCTCGAAGCACAGAATTTCGGCACGATGAGTTGACAACCAGTCCATGCCTACTATAACATCAAAACTACCAAGATGCATGGGAATAAGATCGATAGGGAAGGTATGATCATTGAGATTCAACAAGCAGTTACGAATAATAGAACCGATCGAAATAGACTTCCCGTTAGCTACCTCTACCACAAAAGGATCTTCTAGATTAGTGTGGGGTAAGTTAAGTAAAGGTTCAAACTTCAGTGACACGAATGACTTATCAGCTCCTGAATCAAATAATATGGATGCATAGTGATTATTAATGAGAAACGTACCATTCACCACTTCATTGTTGTCACGGGCCTGATTAGCGTTGAGATTGTAGGCGCGACCTCGAGCACCTTGGTTCTGGTTGCGGTTCTGGTTTTGGTTTTGGTTTTGGTTCTGATTTTGGTTTTGGTTACGGTTACGGTTAGGGCAGTTGTTGATGTAGTGATTTGGGTTACCACACTCGTAGCATTGACCACGAGTAGGCCTGTTGTTTTGTTGGTTTTGGTTGGGAGCTGGGTTGTTGTTGTCTTGGGCAGCAGGAGATCGACAGACGTTCACCAGGTGACCATACCTTTGACACTTAGTACAGAATCGACATGGCACCTGTGTGGGATGGTGATACTTGCAAGTGTTGCACAAAGGGTGAGGTCCGGTGTATGGTTTCTTGGCTGGGTTTTGGGCAGCAGGTGGAGTAGCAGCAACCATATAGTTTCTAGCCTTGCGCTTCTTGTTGCTTGAGGTCTCAGGCTTGACTTCAATAGCAGGCTGTGGAGTATCTTTGGCAACAGTCTTCTTAGAGCCCTTGCGAACCAGAGTACCATTCTTCACATGATTATCAGTAAGAGTGGCTGCTAGACGTTTGGCCTCTTCCAGAGTTGCAGGATTTCTACCCCAAACAGTGTCCTGGATTTGCATGGGCAGACCACCGATGTACTTCTCGATGGCTACCGGCAGAGGAGTAACCTTGTGTGGCAACAATAAGCTAAGCTCATGAAAGCGGGTGTTGTAGGCAAGATTTTCCCCACTATCTTGAGCCAAGGTGTGAAACTCATCCTCAAGCTTTTTAACTTCATTTCGAGGACAGAACTCCTCCTTCATGATCTCTTTGACCTGGTCCCAAGTCATAGCAAGAGCAACTTCGGCCCCACGAGTACGCTTTTCTTCATTCCACCATGTGAGTGCTCGTTTATGGAGAACACTCATGGCGTAACGAACCTTGAAATTATTGGGGCACTCACTGTTGATGAAGGTATTTTCAATACCCTCAAACCATTGGAGAAGTCCAGTAGCTCCCTCTTCACCGCTGAACTTTGGAGGGTTACAAGAGTTGAAATGCTTGAGGGTGCAAGCTTGGGGTCCATTTCCATTACCATTGCCATTGCCATTCCCGTTCCCGTTGTTGTGACCATTCCCATTCAATTGGATGACCTGAGCAAGCAAGTTGGGAACCAGAGTTGCGATTTGCTGCGCCATTTGTTGAGAAATGATCGCAGCCAGTTGAGCATCGACCCCATTGTTGTTGTGGTTAGGAGCTTGGTCATGGTTGTGGTTATGGTTATCACTACCTTCTGCGGGGTTCTCACCATTGCTGTTGCGAGTGCTGCGACGAGGAGGCATGATCTGTAATAGACACAATGAAATGAATGAGAGTTTATATAAGGAATGTAATCATTTATTCATTAATTAAACGAATAAACGAAAACGTTGACTTATCAAAGATTCTAAATTCTAATAACATATGAAGACATGCTTTAGCCTATAAGTGAACACTCATCCCGAGAATTCCCAGGTAGGCATCCGGGTCCCTCGTCTGATTGGGATATATGCGCAATGCCAGCCTAGACAGAAGACTCAGAATACAGGCGTTCACCCTTCCAGATTGCACGTGTTCGTTATTAAAATCTAGAACTTCGACGAGATCTCAAGGGGGTTCAGGTTAAACCTGAGGATTTTGTCCTATTAATCTAATGGTGGATCAGGATTGCAGCAGACAATTAAGAGTAGTCACATGTGGGTTTAGGGTTGTAGGGCGTAGGATAAGGATAGGATTAGGGAAGCAATTAGGGTTACAAGTAGGAGAAGCAAGTACTGTTTTAGTCCCTAAGGTTATAGTCTAGATTATTTCTAATAACCTAATTCCCTATAACCAAGGCTCTGATACCAATCTGTAACACCCCAACCGATGGCGGAAACATCGGGGTGCCACGTATTGATGATTGTTTTCAGTAGCACATGGTATAATATAAATTTTAAATAATTTATTCAAACATAAATATCCAAAATGTGAAATAATGTCTAAGAATTCAAATACATAACATCCAAATAATAACTTCAAAAACTTCAAATAACTTCTAGATAAATCCTCATGCTATCTCAAGCCTCAGCTTCATTGTTACCTGAAACATGTTAATTTTGAAAGTATTTTGGGTCAACATAAGTTGGTGAGAATTACATAGGTTTTTGATGATAAAATGAATAAAATGTTAAGCAATTCATGTGTCATGTTAATCTAGCCCATATGTGAGAAACATATTAGAAATAAATCGAGTGCATAATCAACCCTGCTGACTGTTATAAAATGATACATACCATACACTTATGGTCCCAATAATGTTATGCGATAACAAACACCCACGTAACCTTGGTAGGAGGCACGTATCCGGGTGGGATTGTCAGTCCAATAGATCTATCAATGTATACCGTCGGCTGATCAATGTTAATGATTATGCTAGAATGTGCTTACTCTAATCATGTTCAAGACAATATGCAACATAGAAAAACACACAAACACATTGATGATTGAATTGCAATGAAAAAGTGTTATAACATGTTTCACCCCAAAAGTGGTGATAAAAGGGGCTATGTAAACTCACCTTAGCAAATGTTAACTTATTGAAAAAGATATGATAATTGTGTTGCCCAAAGTGATTCCAAATATTACCCTATAATGAGGTAATATATAATAAGTCTAAGTCTATGTAACTAATATGTGTATTCTAGGGTTTCGATTTGGGGATAATCAATTGTTAAATTTAATTTAAAATTGTTAATTAAATAAAGAAAATTGGATAATAAATGAAAAATAGTCTTTTTATAAAGTTTGAATTTTGAATGAGTACAATAAAGTGTTTGAAGCAATAAAATAATTTTTATAAAATTATTTCATTTAAAATAGATTTTTAAATCTATTTATTTATAAATAGCCAATTATTAGCTTTAATATTCAAAAATACTAAAATTAAGGAAATCTTATTTTAAAAATCAAAATTCTGATCTAAATGATTAAACATAATTTGTATAAAATTTTGGTGTAAAAATGATGAAAATTGGATTTATTATGAATTAAATATGATTAAATCTTACAAAAATTGATTAAAAATAATAAATAAATGATTTTACTGAATTAAAAATCATTTCAGTAAAGTTTAACTTTATAAAAAGTTAGGATAATTTTTGGAGAATTTAAATAAACTGTTTTGATATAATAATGGATTTTTATAAATATAATAGTTTGAAAATGATTTAATTATTATAATTATTAAATAAAAGAATTTCTGGAAAATAAAAATTGTAAATAAATCTTTTATATCAGATTAACTAATAATAATTTTTTTAGAATTTATAAAAGAGTTTAGGTATTTAAAAAGAATTTTAAAAGATTTAAAGGATTTAATATATATATATAATTAATTAATGTTTAAAAAGAAAAGAAAGGAAAAAGGTGCAAAAAGACTGGTCAGTGCCGGGACTCGAACCCGGGTGACCCGTGTGGAAGCCCAGTGTCTCAACCACCTGGCCTAGGCCGGTGGTTGTGATGAATTCTGGTTTAATATTAATAAATAACATATGCAAATACTGGTTTATCCCCAAATAAAAGTCGACGAACCCTAGATTATCAATTGATTGATTCAGGCAACAATAGCCCGATTAATGTTAGGGCTATTGTTGCTTGAATGCCGATGAACTAAACCCACTAAAACAATTAAACTCACAGTGTGGTAATGATGATGATGATCGGGTCAAAGGAAAAGTCAACCACGAGCAATAAACAACGATCAGGGCAGTAATAGAGAGAAATAGAGATTGAGAGAGAGGTATGAGCGAGTTTTCAAGATCCAGGAGGCCTCAATTTATACTAATAGATTAGGGTTAGGGTTAATTGGATCGTTGACTTTCCTTTTATTATAACGCGGCCAATAAAGATCATTAGGGCAACAATGCCGTGTAATTGTGGTGCAATTGAGTTGTAATGGGCCGGTAATAGCACGAGTATACCAAATATAGCACGATTACGCGTTAATTTCATGGATTTGGCAACAAGGAATCCCACAGTTGACTTTTCTAGTCAACTGTGAGGATTTCTAAGCGTGTATATGATTAATGTTTGTCTGGGTTTATCACAAACAGAAGGCCAGCCCAGCTGGTTGGGCTCGTGTGTTTGTTTGGACCGGCCTTGGCGCGGGTTCGAATCCCGGCCAAGGCAAAACATTTTTTTGTATAATTTTAATACCACACACACATATATAATTATATATATAGCATTAGGGTTCCACAAAAGCGACAAAAATAATAAATGCGAGGAAAAATTATGAAACTTGACGTTTTATTAAATGTCGGTGCGTAACGTA
The DNA here is from genome assembly GCA_028751855.1 of Ambrosia trifida. Lineage (NCBI taxonomy): Eukaryota > Viridiplantae > Streptophyta > Magnoliopsida > Asterales > Asteraceae > Ambrosia > Ambrosia trifida. The sequence continues at coordinate 97,273,313 of CM054123.1, read as the reverse complement.
CAAGAATTTAATGCGTAATGTTACAGCCCAAGCCCAGCCAACACACAAATACCCCCTTGTGCCTTTCGTCCCTGTTACCCGGTTTCTCAGCCAAACCGACCCACGAAGAGCTCGACCCAAGTTAATCAAAACGCAATTATAGGAATCTGGTTTGACTAATTTTGAACCAGCTCGATCCCACATTAATGCAGTAACAAGAAATCGTCCAAATCATTCCATTTTTGAAGGTATTAGACGCGTGTTTGACCATATGGTCAAACAATTATGACCTTTCCAAAACCACGAGAACACTATAAATTGAACGTGCTACCTCAGTCACAACTCGCCGATAAACATCCCTCTACCTCCAAATTCTGTTATCAAACACGCATTCGAAGCCATTTGATCACGTTTGACTTTTAGTTTGACCGAGTATCAAACCACGATTACGTATCTTGTAAGTTGTTTTCTTTGTTGGGTTTCAATATTCGGCCCTTGATAACCATTAACCCTTTGGTTATTCAGCCCTTGAATTCGTTATTAATCGGATTGGAAAACCTAGGGCTTGAAGAAACGAATTGGGGAAGATGAACTCTGTCTGGCCTGTTCTTATATTTTATCAACCGGAATCAAATACCAACTGATCAACAGATCAGTTGGTAGACGCGTGATGTGTTAAAACAAGCGAACCGGCCTAGGCCAAGGGTTCGAGTCCCACTACAAACAATTTTTATTCTTTTCTTTAAAAGCTTATAAAAATCAGATTTCAATAAACCATATAATCAATTATAAGCCCAGTTTACTCGTTCTCAGGGTCTAGACCAGCTGGTCTAGGCTTGTGATTATAAACACGAACCGGCCAGAGGCCCGGGTTCGATTCTGGGCATCAACAACATTTTTTTTTCATATATATATATATCCTCTTATATTTTTAAAATTAATTTTAAAATACTAAAACAACTTTATAAATTCTACAAAAATTATATTTAGTTATTCTTATGATAAAGTTCATTATCCAATTTTTAAATTTTCAAAAATCTTACATAAATTATTTCTATTTACTTGGAACAGAAATACAATTTTTAATTTAAAAATTATTTAATTTTAATATTTTTAAATATTAAAGTTATATTTTGACAATTTGAAATAAATAGATTAAATATTCTATTTTCAAGAAAATAATTTTACAAAAATTATTTTCACACTTAAAACTTTATATTGTGACCATCCTTGATTTAAAATATACAAAAAGACTTTTGTTTAATTATTTATCAAATTTCTCTTATTTATTAAACGTTTAACTTATTAATCAAACGAATACTTATCCCCAATTCGAAGCCCTAGAAAATACTTATAGACCAAATAGACTTAGACTTATTTGTTACATGATACATAGGGTGATACTTGGCAACGCTGGATTATACTTATTCAATTACACAAGACTTACCACCTTGCTAATGTGAGTATTACTTATCCCCTTTTTCGCTTTTACAACTTTTGGGGTGATTCATGCACAAGTGTACAAAACCTTCATATTCATTTACACATACATTTTTATTCATTTACAATTCATATACGTGTCTTGATTATCTTTGTGCTTATGTTTGAACATGAACGTAGCTTACATACAAAATCATACATCTAGACATAACTTATGTTATGGTGCTCTTTACACATAGACGTAACTTATGTTACGGTGCTCATTTAGACATAACTTTGTGTTATGGTGCTCTTTTAGACTCACACGTGTTGAGGTGCTCATTATCAATTTCATTGTACAAACTTTACATTTGATCTTTGTCTTGTTTGGTTACTTGCGTGTTTACATAATGCCTTGGTGATGCTAGACACATGAATTGTACTACTTTTCAAAACTTATACTATGCGTACAAAAACTAAGTAGTACTCACCAACATCATATGTTGACAAAATTATTTTCGTGCATGTTTCAGGATAAGCTGCTTGACGCTTCACATAGGACTTTGGACTTAGATTAAATCAATCAATTATCTTTATTTTTGTTGTCTTGTATTTAAATTTCACATGTTGTAAAACAATATTCTATAATCAAATATTTACATTTTAGTACCATGAGCTTTTGAACAATCGTCACTACGTGGCACCTCGATGATTCCGCCATCGGTTGGGGTGTTACAGATTGGTATCAGAGCCATGGTTATAGGGAACTAGGTTATTAGATAAAATGGCCTAGACTATAACCAAACTTCAACTTTCATGCATAATATTTCCTAAAATCACCCTACCCTCTTCAGACTCTACCTTACATTATATTGAAACATTTGGACTTGATTTCCATAAAAATCAAACTACTAAAAACCCGATACTTGATCCTACAGAACTTTTCTAAAAACATCATTGGTCATTACATGAAACTTGATTTTTCCCTTAATTTGACTATCCATTGAACATTTAATTATTAACGATACTCGTAAACTATTTCTATAGGCCACTAAGATAACACTTACACTTAATGGTTGTAGTACGTACAAACTTGCTTGCATGTGTGTATTACCCACGCAACTCAGATAAACATTTCATTTAAAGGGCTCCTCAGACGAGTGGTAGCCCATACATAAAAAAAAAAACCGTTATGCTTACAAGTCATTGCAGACCAATGCAATTGACCTCATTGTTACATGGCCTCATTTCATTGATAACATCTCAATGTAACTCAACGTGTTTGTTGTGTCATCTTCTTGTGAGACTTATTTGCTTTAATGTGTGTTAGATTAGGATCATAGAAGGACATAAAACCCTAATGTAAGGTAAATTGATGATTCCGGTCCGGAACGTAATCATGAATTTACAGGTACGTTAGGGTAGTGTGAAATTCTATTAGAGTTTTTGGTAGGCGTCCAGTACGTTTTCAAGGTATCAAAGGTGTGGTGGGTTAGCTGCGGTACACCCTGTATACAAACACTAATGATGCATTGAAAGTGAGACTGGAAGTCGGACCAGGAACAAACTCTAGTTACTTGGTAGTTCATTTGGTCTTTCTATAGTCAATCAACTCGTACATTTATTTTAGGATTCCTAAAACTTGCAATTTAAGTGATTTACTAGATTCTTATTCTCCTTATTATTCGAGACGAACCGAATCCAAACCCTTAACTCACACCTATCAAACCTCATATCCAAATCATTCGAATTTTCCAAACCACAGTTATCTTAAATTTTACCCTAACATCCATAACTCTATGTTTCTAATAACTTCGGGACGAAGTTTCTAAAAGTAGGGGATGCTGTGACATCCGTCACTTTTATCATTATTGCCATTATATATATACATATATATATTTTTTTCTTTTTACCCCCTATCTCGTACATCGCATTTTATCCCCATCTATAATAATAATAATAATAATAATAATAATAATAATAATAATAATAATAATAATAATAATAATAATGATAATGTAGATAAAAAAAATTTGATTAGTTGGTTGTCTTAACCCAATCAAGCTGTAGCCCAACCCAACCTTTATCCTTCAAAATTTCTAGAACTGGGCCATCTGAGCCCATCCACTAGCCCAAGCCCAGCCAACACACAAATACCCCCTTGTGCCTTTCGTCCCTGTTACCCGGTTTCTCAGCCAAACCGACCCACGAAGAGCTCGACCCAGGTTAATCAAAACGCAATTATAGGAATCTGGTTTGACTAATTTTGAACCAGCTCGATCCCACATTAATGCAGTAACAAGAAATCGTCCAAATCATTCCATTTTTGAAGGTATTAGACGCGTGTTTGACCATATGGTCAAACAATTATGACCTTTCCAAAACCACGAGAACACTATAAATTGAACGTGCTACCTCAGTCACAACTCGCCGATAAACATCCCTCTACCTCCAAATTCTGTTATCAAACACGCATTCGAAGCCATTTGATCACGTTTGACTTTTAGTTTGACCGAGTATCAAACCACGATTACGTATCTTGTAAGTTGTTTTCTTTGTTGGGTTTCAATATTCGGCCCCTGATAACCATTAACCCTTTGGTTATTCAGCCCTTGAATCCGTTATTAATCGGATTGGAAAACCTAGGGCTTGAAGAAACGAATTGGGGAAGATGAACTCTGTCTGGCCTGTTCTTATATTTTATCAACCGGAATCAAATACCGACTGATCAACAGATCAGTTGGTAGACTCGTGATGTGTTAAAACAAGCGAACCGGCCTAGGCCAAGGGTTCGAGTCCCACTACAAACAATTTTTATTCTTTTCTTTAAAAGCTTATAAAAATCAGATTTCAATAAACCATATAATCAATTATAAGCCCAGTTTACTCGTTCTCAGGGTCTAGACCAGCTGGTCTAGGCTTGTGATTATAAACACGAACCGGCCAGAGGCCCGGGTTCGATTCTGGGCATCAACAACATTTTTTTTCATATATATATATATCCTCTTATATTTTTAAAATTAATTTTAAAATACTAAAACAACTTTATAAATTCTACAAAAATTATATTTAGTTATTCTTATGATAAAGTTCATTATCCAATTTTTAAATTTTCAAAAATCTTACATAAATTATTTCTATTTACTTGGAACAGAAATACAATTTTTAATTTAAAAATTATTTAATTTTAATATTTTTAAATATTAAAGTTATATTTTGACAATTTGAAATAAATAGATTAAATATTCTATTTTCAAGAAAATAATTTTACAAAAATTATTTTCACACTTAAAACTTTATATTGTGACCATCCTTGATTTAAAATATACAAAAAGACTTTTGTTTAATTATTTATCAAATTTCTCTTATTTATTAAACGTTTAACTTATTAATCAAACGAATACTTATCCCCAATTCGAAGCCCTAGAAAATACTTATAGACCAAATAGACTTAGACTTATTTGTTACATGATACATAGGGTGATACTTGGCAACGTTGGATTATACTTATTCAATTACACAAGACTTACCACCTTGCTAATGTGAGTATTACTTATCCCCTTTTTCGCTTTTACAACTTTTGGGGTGATTCATGCACAAGTGTACAAAACCTTCATATTCATTTACACATACATTTTTATTCATTTACAATTCATATACGTGTCTTGATTATCTTTGTGCTTATGTTTGAACATGAACGTAGCTTACATACAAAATCATACATCTAGACATAACTTATGTTATGGTGCTCTTTACACATAGACGTAACTTATGTTACGGTGCTCATTTAGACATAACTTTGTGTTATGGTGCTCTTTTAGACTCACACGTGTTGAGGTGCTCATTATCAATTTCATTGTACAAACTTTACATTTGATCTTTGTCTTGTTTGGTTACTTGCTTGTTTACATAATGCCTTGGTGATGCTAGACACATGAATTGTACTACTTTTCAAAACTTATACTATACGTACAAAAACTAAGTAGTACTCACCAACATCATATGTTGACAAAATTATTTTCGTGCATGTTTCAGGATAAGCTGCTTGACGCTTCACATAGGACTTTGGACTTAGATTAAATCAATCAATTATATTTATTTTTGTTGTCTTGTATTTAAATTTCACATGTTGTAAAACAATATTCTATAATCAAATATTTACATTTTAGTACCATGAGCTTTTGAACAATCGTCACTACGTGGCACCTCAATGATTCCGCCATCGGTTGGGGTGTTACATGATGAAACCTTTGCTCCAGTTGCAAGGCTTGAAGCCATTAGGTTATTTCTGGCCTATGCCATTTCTAACAAAATAAAAGTTTTTCAAATGGATGTTAAAAGTGCATTTTTGTATGGAAAGATCAAAGAGGAAGTGTATGTTTCTCAGCCACCTGGGTGTGAGGATCCTTCTCATCCTGAGTGGGTGTACAAACTTGACAAAGCTCTTTATGGGCTAAAACAGGCTCCAAGAGCCTGGTATGAAACACTTTCCAACTTTTTGCTCAAAAATAACTTTACAAGAGGTTCCATTGATAAAACTCTTTTCATTAAAAATGTTGGAAATCATGTCTTACTTGTTCAAATTTATGTTGATGATATCATATTTGGTTCAACAAACACAAAATTGTGTGATGAATTTAAGAAACTCATGCAATCAAAATTTGAGATGAGTACAATGGGAGAACTGCAGTACTTTTTAGGACTGCAGATTAAACAACAAACAAATGGAACTTTTATACATCAATCTAAATATGTTAAAGAATTATTGAACAAATTTTCTTTACAAGACTGTAAATCATGTTCCACTCCCATGACACCTACTGCACAAGTTGAACCAAATGATCAAGGAAAACAGGTTGATCAACCCATGTATAGATGTATGATAGGTTCCCTTTTGTATCTAACTGCTTCTAGACCAGATATTATGTTTTCAACATGTGTTTGTGCTAGATATCAATCAGATCCTAGGGAATCACACCTAATTGCAGTCAAAAAAATCTTCAGATATCTGAAAGGAACTCCTACACTTGGAATTTGGTATCCTGCTTCTAGCAATACCAAGTTATCAGCTTTTTCAGATAGTGACTATGCAGGGTGCAAAATGTCAAGAAAATCAACATCTGGTGGTTGTCAATTCTTGGGAAACTGTCTAGTGTCCTGGCAATCAAAGAAACAAACATATGTTTCAACTTCAACTGCTGAAGCTGAATACATTGCAGCTGCAAGTTGTACATCACAGATACAATGGCTCCAATATCAACTTCTTGATTATGGAATCAAAGAAACCAAGACACCATTGCTTGTAGACCGTAAATCTGCCATTAGCATCATTCAAAATCCTGTTCAGTTCTCAAAGACTAAACATATTGAAATCAGGTATCATTTCATAAGGGATTGCTATGAAAAAAAGGCAAGATTGAAGTGAAGCATGTGACAACAGCTAATCAGATAGCTGACATATTCACTAAACCCCTTGACACATCAACATTTCAGAAGTTAGTATCCATCCTTGGGATGCTAAATTTGTAAGTGTTTCTTTTTACTTTTCTACACATATTTTATTTTTCACTTACATCTGTTTTTAGTCCAAAAACTTCTGAAAAACAAAAAGAGAGAAACTACGGATGAACAAAACATCAGTATGGGAATATTTTCTGAAAAATGATTAACTTCTGATAAAACAATCTTCAGAAGTTATGAATAAAGTGTTTATAAAACTTTCTCATCAATTGTTGAAAACTACTGAAGAGAAAAATGGGAACTACTGATGATAGTTGTTCTTCATCAGCAGTTTTGTCATTAAGGGCAAATCAGACATTTCCTACTTCAGAAGTTTGACCTAGGGCGGTTACAAACTTCTGATAAACACCTTTTCCAACACTTATCCATTCAAAAAGCAAAATTCCCTCCTTCTCTCTCAAAAACACTCTCAAAACCCTTAACCTGCAAAAACACTGTTCGATCCACACACACACACACACAAACCACATGGCTCTTATACTAAAACAGGGACACAATCAAAGAGGCTACTTTGAGAAACATGAAGCCTGGTCCCAATACGACGAAATAATTGATTTAGTCGTTAAATCCCAATACTTCACTGCCCTCACCATTGATCCTCCAATCCACACTGAAACTCTAAATGAGTTCTGGGCAAATGCGGAGACGGTGACAGTGAATGATCAAGTGATCTCCCTTAATTCAACCATCCAATGGAGAAGAATGGCAATCATACAAGCAACTTTGAGGATAAGACTGGGTCTTGATGATGTGGATGCCCCAGATCAATTTCCAAACTCTGAAATTGATCTGACCATGACAGAGTGTGGTTACCAAGGTACTCTCTCACATGCAACCATTTTCAAGAAATTCTTTGAACCAAAATATAAACTTTTGTTTCATTACATAATAATGTGTTTAAGTCCAAAAACTGGATCTTATGATCAGATGCCCTCTACTTTTCAACCTATTTTTCATTCCATTGTGAATGAAACAAAATTCAGGGCATCAGCACTTTTCTTTAATGAGTTGGTGTTGCATCACCTCAATTCTAAAAAGAAGTTTTTGTTATATCCAAGGTTTATTATGCAATGCATAATAAAAGAACTTGGAGAAGAGGTGCTTGTGGGTAAAACAACTGTTTTAAACCCATTAACCTCACAAGCATACTCTAGGCACAATAAACCGGCTGCCTGGACAGAAGATGACCAAGGGGAACACACAACAGTCCCCATGGAACCCTCATCTTCCAAACCCTCACCCAAAAGGCCAAGAAACCAAAACAACATAAACCAAAACCCACCAGCCTTAAAAGAAAGGCAGTTCAGTAAGTTGAGATGCCTGAACTTGCCAATGTGCAATCTGCACTTGATAAAGTTGTGACTGAAACATCCTCTCAGTCTCATCCATCTCAAACCCCCACTAGAGCACCAATCACAATTCTCTTCAAAAGAAAGAAAGTTAAGAAAACAATCCCAATTGACTCTTCTTTTGAAACTGTTGAACCATTAGCCCAAACTACTGAAACTATAGAAATTGCCAAACTTCTCTCTGGGCTAAAAGAGACCATCCCATCAGAACATGTCAGTCCCCAACAACCACATCAAACAGGGACATACCTTCAGACTTTGACATGAATGTGGATGTCCATAGCCCTAACCCAAGAGATAAGGATGAACCAGGGTTTCTAAGCCCAAACTTAGAGACTTTAGGTACATTTGAGGCTGTTACTACTCATTTACCACCCAGTGGTGGATCTGAGGACAGAAGTAACATTGCTAAGACCTCATTTGTGGCAACTACTGATGAAGGCTTAATGCCTGAGGTAGGAAATCCTCTGAACCAAGAACAAGAGGTACATGAGACAACTGGGTTGGGCCCAACTCATGATATAACTGATACTGTCCTCATTAAGGAAGTAAGCAGGGATTCAGATGATTCCATTGATTTGGATGATGATTCACACTCCACCAAACATGAGTTGACGATTGCTAGTGAAGGTCCTGCACCTGGTGTCTCTAAGCTCAAAGAGCTGGTCACACCAGATCAGGTTAAAGACCACTTGATCCCTGATTCCCCTAAAGTGGCATCTTCTGTACAACATGAAGATCACCCAAAAACACACCCCTCACTAAAAATGCCTATCCAATTCCCTGGGTCATCAAGCATAGATCTGAACCAACTATGCAGCCCAGATGGTCCCCTATACCAGTTGATAAACACCCTCATTGCCAATCACCTCAAATCTTTCACAACTGCTTTGGAGTTGTCAACCAAAACTCAATTTGAGGTGATTAACAACAAACTTGGTGAGTTGTCCAACAAGATTGACAACAACTCAAGACAACTTGCTAAACTCACTAGTAGAACTTCTCAACCTAGCAGGCTTCCAGAAGTGGATGAAGCCAAAAAGGGGGAGAAGATTAAGGAACCTAGGGAGTCACTGGAAGCTAGGATAAAGGCAAGAGTGGCTCTACAACAACAAGAACTGCTAGAAAAAGCCAAGAAAGAAAAGAAGATCAACAAAGGCTTATTTCTACAACTGATATTGAAGCTGAACCTTCCCAAGGCCATAATGAAGAAACTTCTGAAGACTGGGAAAGTACTGAAGACAATCCTTCAGTAGTTGATACTTCTATCAACACTTCAGCAGTTAACACTTCAAGCATACAAACAACTGAAGAGCCTTCCAAACCAACTGAACAACAACAACCAACTCCTATTCCAAGGTCTACAACAACAACAATGACTGTGCTGAACCCTACTCCAATTTCAGAGTCAAAAGAATTACTAGAGAAGAGTTTACTTGCAGCCCAAAGAAAGGCTATGGAGGATGAGATCTGGAACAGTTTGGAAGCAAGGGAAGACATGAGCTACAATGATAAACTTCAAGCTTATGAAGCAGAGTTGAATAGGTTAGCCAAGATTGAAAAGGTTCCTGAAGAAGACAAAAGACAACAACTGGTGTCTTTCATCACAAAGAATAGCAAAACTAAAGCCTATTCACTCAAAGTGCTCTCAATGGATGAGCTAACCAAAAGAGCTCAAATTGTTGCTGACAAACTTGCAACAGAGAAGGATAGAAAGGCCAAGAGAGCAGAGATCATTGAAGAACTGGTAGCTAATGACTATGGTTCAAAAGCCTCTGTGTCAAAATGGAGAGAAGACAAACTACTGGACACATACAAGAAATACAAGGCTGCCAAGGCTGCTAATCCAGAGAAGTTCAAAACTTCTGAAGTATCAACTTCAGTAGTTAGAACTTCTGGTGTCAAACAAAGACCAGCTACCAAGAGAAAGCCAGATGACAATACAAAGACTGATTTCAAGATGGTGTTGCTAGAAGGCAACACAGTTGTACATGGAGACTTTGATATTGAAGAAAAGCCTCTGATAACTCAATTTAGGGACCCTTTAACATTTGCTTACCAAATTCAGAAGACTATCACTGACAAACTGCACACAAAGGTAGTTACTGAACATCATTTACCTACTTTCAAATTACCTGATGTGGTGCAAAAAGAAGACAGAAGTGAATCCCACCTGAGAGTCATAGAAATAGAAAACATCCAATACTCAGGAACATCCCAAGGATCCAACATGGTTCCCTATACTTCAGATTTTGACAAATCTAAAGTACTGATCATCAGATGGTCCTTTACTGATGACAACTCAGTATTGGTGACAAGAAGAGATCTTACAAGCAAGGCCTACAAGTCCATGAATGAACTGAAGAATCTATCAACTCAGGACTTGCTTACAATTCAACATTTGGAACCTCAAAAGGGATCTCTCACTGATGAATAGCTGAATCAACTGAAGAATTCCATGTTCAAGGAAATATGGAAGATTGTGAATGACAGAAGAAAACAACAATAAGGAATTAGAAAAGGTTTTGGCTTCATCAATCCAGGGGGAGATTGTTAGGACAAAAAGGATTGAGGAAACCACTTTTGCAAACCTTAGTCTAATTCATACTTCTGCAAATATTCTAAGTATAGAACTACTGAAGAAAGAAGACTAAAGTACTGAAGAAGGATTCAACAAGTACTGAAGAAGATAGATCAGGAGTTCTGAAGTCTAACCAGACAAGTTCACTGAAGAACTACTGAAGACAAACTACTCATCAGTAGTGTGTCATTCATCAAGCAATTGTACCAGAATCTTTCCACCGCCTTATGTTTCAGTAGTTTAATTGTTTATTATTACTTTATCTTTTTGTACAAGTTCCAAGAATGCAACTTGTTGCAACAAGTTGCAGACTTGCTTTTTGATCAAGGTTCATGCATTTGTAAGTCTATAAATAGATGGATTCATCCGTCTGTTTTAGAAATTGATTTTAATTGAAACTGAAATCCTTCAAAGCTTATTATTATTATTCCCATTTCATTTACTGAGAATATGTTTGAGTATTTATTGTCTTTCGCATTCAATACTTAGATTCTCATCAAACTTGTCTTTAGTTTTCAAATATCCAGGGGGAGTAATAACTCCTGTTGATAGTGTAACTTTACTTGCTTATTCCGTTGTGCAAATCTGATTGAACTTGCTAAACACATAAGTGTTTACTAGCAAGCAAAACATCAAGAGCATTACTGATCCAACACTGGCTGACCCCAATGGCAAGATGGTCCTAAGACATTGGAGTGACAAGCACTTTAAATTTTTTTATGTTTAATGGTTGTAATGCTATCATGTATTTCGAACAACATGCGTAATGAAAAGCTTTGTTTTTAAGAACAATTCACTTGTCACTCATCTTATTAAAGGGTGAGCCCCTCCTAACAAGACTCCATGGGATTCGGCGCTATACCTACCCATGAAACGGGGATGAGCTTCCATGCCACAACTGATCAACAGGGAACAAGGCTAGGCACCTTCCTGTATATAGGGCGAGTTCCTAATACAATCCACAACTCCATGGGACAAGTCCTAAAAAGAAAACCCAAACCCATGAAAGAGGGTGAGCTCCTCACACCAAGACAGCTCATACATGTTCACATCAAACACTAAAAACGAACATTTCACATAAACAACCATTAAGTAAGGTTCCAAACAAACAAGCTGATAGGATAAGTACTGCATCGGCTCTCTGACTAAGTAACTTGGGTTGGGTGACTGTAGCATTCAATTCAAAGTGAACAGTTAAAGACATTGCAAACACAACATTTGACAAGTAAAATACTAAGACCAACCAAACATTAAACATACAGCATCACCCCAAAATGGGGGAGCATTTCCATTCAAAGTGATAAAAAGCCTTAAAGGATGACCATACATAGTTCAAAAGAAAATACACATAAAAACGCATCCGGTTCAGGGGGTCACAACATCTTCGGCTTCGTTGGTGGAATCACCCTCACCGGTGGGAGCCAAGGTCTTGTTACCAACATCCCCATACAAGCCATCAGTGTCCAGGCCAAGGAAGGGATCGTCTTCGGCAGAAGGAAGGGTACATTCAACCTCCAAAGCTTGCAATAGGGAGGGGCTCTCAAATACCTGCTCCAATCGAGGAACTCCAGAAGCGTTAGCAGGTTTAAAACGCTTAGAACTACTCTCCCCACCACCACCTCCTTCCAGCATAATCTTCAACGGCCTCTTCAACAAATAAGAACTGAAAACTTCATTAACCGCATCCCTTTTTAACCCCTCGGGCTCTAAGTTTTGAAGAAAGGAGAGCGGCTGTTGAGATGACTTGGTAATGGCAGATATGTAGGAATAAGTGGATAGCTCCATTGTCTTCACAGCATCAACAAATTCAGTTCCAGAGTTAGGCTTAAAGGAAGGAAACTCCTCAGGCTTTTGGCCCTCCTCAGCTGCCTTAAAGCCAGCCTGAATCCCCCCATGACGGCCAAAAGCTATGGCCTTTGCATAGATGTCAGCAAGGGGAGCATTAAACTCCTGAGAATGCAGAAGGTTGCTGACAACACGAGCAAAACCTTTAGAGATCAACCAGCCCCTCTCCTCAATCAAACGGTCAACTTGACTCCTCAGCTCGATACAAACCTTCTCTATAGCCACTTGCTCTTGCCGGACAGCCTCTCGGACCTTAGCCAGACCTTCCCTCTCCTCGGCAACCTTTGCCTTCTCATCATCCATCCCCTTCAACATAGTGTCAAACTTCTCTTTCTCTAACCCCAACTGAGTCCTAGCAACAACCAGCTCATGAACCAAATCCTTCTCTCGCACACCAAAACGTGCCAACTCCTCTTTAGCTTTCTCCAGCTCAGCCTTGTGCTCTTCATACACCCTCTCAACCTGTTCTCGGCGATACATGAGTTTACCCCACCTTGCCATCCCATCAGGAAACAACGAAAGGAATTGCCCAAAGTGATAATACATCTTCTTCATCACATCACGGTCTAACCATTCCCTGTGAACCTCATTCTCAGCATCAGGGACACAATTATAAATCAGCTCTCGACAGACCGAGGCTTTCTTCAAAGTGTCACCACTCCTTATGCTCCATTTAGAAACAAAGATACCCTCATCCAGCTTGCCCTGTCCCTGTAGTAAAGGAGGTTCACCAGTGCCGCCCTTGGAACTCTCACTCTGATCAGCCACTGCCTTAGATACTTCACCAACCTCACCCTGCAAAGTTAACAACTTTTGACCCCCACCCTTAACATCCACATCCTTGGGTCTCTTAAAAACAACATCGTCCTTTTTCGGGGAAGACAATGTATGCTTGCCCTTCCCCAAAGCAGGAGCAAATCCAAGAGCCGAAGCTATCAACGTTGAGTCTACATCCTCTTCTTCCAATACCAATGGGATAGCAGGAGAATTCCCCACAGTAGTAGTAGAGGCAGTCTTCATCCGTTTGCTAGAGCGACGAACAACAACCCCCTTCTTCCCTGAAGGCTCTGCAATAGCTGGAGCAGACGACACAATGCTAGTATACTCTCCTTGAAACCTGATGTGCTCAGTCTTCACGATAACACTCTTCCCACTCTCACCAACAGAACGAGCTTTGAACACGACATCAGATATGTCATCCAGCGACAGGAAATCCAGAGTACTCATCTCTACAAAGAAAAAAGGAAGCTAGGTAAGAAAAATAAGTAAAGGGGAATAAAGAAAGACAATAAGTTACAACAAATACATACCCTCCCTACCAACAGTGATCACAGGTTCAGTCTCAGGATCATCCCATTTGGTACTCAAACCCATAATAACTAAAAAAATCCTTAGGAAAAGTACGGAGGCGAGTGGGAAATGCCCGGAGTTTTTCCAACAATTCTTGATCAAGGGTGTTTGGATCAGGCTCCTTGTTATTCAGGGGAGCATCCGAAGATCTCATAGGAGCCTTAAAAGGAAGGAAGTCGGAGTTCAAGAAAAAGAACTTGTCTTTCCAAGTGGAGACAAGCCCTATGACACTGGAAATTAGGGCAGGCTCGCATTGGGTCTTTTCGATGGTAAACCAATTCCCATTTTTGGCTAACTTAAAGAAACGACGATACATAGCCAGGGGAGGCTCATACCCAAGACAACGACAGACAATCTCGAAGTGTAAGATTCGAGCAACACCGGATGGGCACAATTGGTCAAGGGAAAGTTGGTGGTACTCAAGAACATTAAGAAAAAAAAAACCTAGAAAAGGGATACAGAAGGTTACCCTGATCGAACTGACGGGTATACACAGCTATTTTCCCTGTCGGAATAGTGGTCACCGGGCTCCTCCCCTTTGAGACGACAGGCTCAAACGACATGGGAATGCCTATCTCGGTGCAAAACCGTTCGGCATCGGCCTTAGACAAGCGAGTGAACTGGGTGGCAAGGTGATATGTCGACATAATGAAAGCAAGTATGAAAATAAGGGAGGTTACTTACCGTATATAAAGGAAGAAAAAGAAGAGCACCGGCGAATGAAGATTGTGAGAAAGAGAGAGAATTTTTTGTTAAAGAGGGAAGGAAATGTGAAAGATCAAGAGAAGTTAACCCCTTTATAAGCATTTAAAATTCAAATTAATGGCCAGGGACGGTTACCAAGGGAGTAACCGCATTACAGCTGTCCCACCTGGCTGACGTCAGCCTAGGTACCCATCAAATCAAAGGTAGCCTGCAGCAGACGATGGGACATGCAGCTACTCCCAAGAAGCAATGATGACTCCTTATATTATTTAAAAAAGGAGGCCATGTTTAGCAACAAAATGCCATACACTTGCATAAAAATCGGTGGAGGCACACTATAAAAATTATGCTCCTATAGGGGAGGCTGGAATTTAGTAGCTCCTCGATACCAAAGTAAGGAAGGCTAACGATGCTACCAAGAAGCTAGATAATTTACAAGTCACAAGCACTTCTAACTTCTTTACAAATGCTTATGACTGGGGGGCTGATGGCGTGGGTCCTAAAACGACCACGTTTAAATCCCTTGTCAAAAAATAAAGCAATGTAAAGCATGTTGATATGCCTGACTTAAGGGAGGTGAATAACCAAAGTAGGGCAGCGTGGCTGCCATATGGTAACGCTACAGCAGAAAGCAAACAGTAACTTCATTGGAAACATAAAAAGATATTTTGGCTTCTTACTATGGTCAAGACAAAAACCATCACACAGCTCCATGCATGACCTAGGAAATAGTAAAAGCTGAAACATACCAAATGGGCAACGTCTCACTGCAGGGACCAAATAGAGAGTCAACCTTTACCAGGTATGGTAAGGGAGCTCCTGGGCAGAATTCCATTGCCTATATAAGGAGACCCTTAGGTTATCATTCCACACATCCACTCATCACGTTTTCTCCTTACTTTTACACTCTCTACTTCATTATTACCCAACTCCAAACGAATATATACTTATTCTCACGTCGGAGTCCAAACGCAGGAGACCCCCTCCTGCGTTAAGGCTAACAGTGTCTGTTACCTTGTGCAGGTTCATCCAGGAGCTCCAAGACCCTCTAAACCTAACACACTCATAACCAATAACATCTCTTAACCTAATCCCGGTCATTTTCCTTGTTGTAGCAACACCCACCACATAAGCTAATCCAAACATTTTTCTAAAAATTCATTTTTAAAAAGTCATAAGTTAATAAGTCCTTTTAACTAAAAGTTCTTTTGAACTCAAATAAGTTTATCCAAACATGCCCTTAGTGTAAACTACAAACCGACTTATTAGTATTTTTGAATCTGCTTTTTTGTAGTTGACAAAAAAATAAATTAGCTGGCTCGAGGTTTTTGCTAGCTTGAGGTTTTAACTCAATAAAAAAAGCAAGCCGGTTTGATTTGACTCGGTTTTTAAACGAGCCGGACCCGAGCCCACCCAACTTGTTTATATTTATAGCCATAACCACTAGATCTCCCTCGCTCTCTCATGTCTTCGTTCATGGGATCAATATATGGTCCCCGTGTCTAATGCCAATGATGTAACACGACAAATAAAAGTCTCGAGAGTTGATCCTGGATAGTGGTTTAACATAGACAGCTGTTTTGGAAGGATTGGTTGAATTATATTTACCGATTAAAAGTCCAGCTGTATCTTAACATTCAAGACAGCATTAAATAGGCACTCGTGCGGACACATGACCCACACGTGGATGTATATCCATGTGATACCTGATTTATCGTCCTCATTCATTCTTTAATTTGTCCAAACACAAATTTCGATTTCTCCTTTTCCACGTATTATATATGTTTATTATTCATTAGTTTTGCATAAAATGGGTCCTTTTTAGTTGTTTGATTTTCTTATAGTCTACAGAAAAAAAAAAAAAAAAAAAAAACATGTTTTCCTAATAACACATGTAACCTTTTACATTATGTTATACTTTTTAGTATTCAATAAGAAAACACAAATACAATCCTATATTTTCTTTTTAAGAAATTGGATTTTGTAATTTAAACTATGACCAGTTGATTGATAATAATTTATACCTACATTATGATCAATGGCGCTTTACGCTTTTAGTTTCGTTGTCAAGATACAATGATCACTGATACTCGACTTCTCTCACACAATGATGATTATGAATGAAATGGAGAAAAGTGTAAATCAAGTGTGAATCTATGATGGTTGTATTACTAGGATTGCCTTTGACAACGTAAGTGAAAGTTAGAAGTGCCATTGATCAAACCGTAAGTATAAGTTATTACTGACTTTTATAGGTTAGTTTGGATTACTAATCAAAGCAGTAAAAACAAGTTACATCTGGATAATGGGTAAGCGAGCAACAAGCTGCGCCGTTATTCCTATGAAAAAAAAAAAGATAACAATTATATAGAATGGCCAACTCACACATCACATACTCGCTAAAATACTCTTAAATTTACATTAATATTTACGATAGAGCTAGAACCCTCGACCAATTAAGAAAAATCACATTTGCTACATTTATACCCATAAACCACAACCACCTTTGGTATTTACAACTACATTCATTCTAAGAAAATTCAACTACTTAGATAGGTCAATGAGTAATATTTTTACTCAGACAATCTTCAATTTCAAAGTAAAAAAATTCAAACACTTAAAGTCTTAAAATAGTTCAATGAGAATGGTGATAATATTTTACTCGAAAACAATCTACATTTTCAACCGACAAAAAAGTAAATCTCTAAACGTTTTACATGCATTTTATAAATTATTATCACAATATTCTAAGTATTATTTTTTTTAACAGCAAGTGGTGCAACCAGTGGAGCTCCGACTAATATCCTGGGTCAGTCTGTACTGATTACCCATCCTACCTAGATTGGGGATCTCCCCAGGTGCAACCCCCACATGTGGTAAATATGGCTCCGACAGGAATCGAACCCTCAACCTCCACATGACCTCCACTCTAGCTCTTCAATTCTAAGTATTATTAAGTATTAATACTAATGAGGCTGGGTGATGTAGAATGAAATTTTTAAAGGCTCCATTTTGTCACTCTAACGTCACATATGACCATGTCAAAAGGTGTTAGAATAAAACTTTCCCAATAACTAACCGAAAATAAAATAAAGCCTCATCAATCATTACCCAATTATTTATTTTTTTATTTTGCTTTAAGTATATTTAATTTCAACAAAATAAATTATAGTTACACAAATAAAATTACATAACACTAACAATAAAAATACATAACGTTAAAATACAAATTCTAAATATTTCAATTTAATAAACAGTGGCGTCGACTATAAGTTCCCAATGTTCTAACTTAGTAAACAATATTCCATTAACGCTTGCGTATTCGGCACAAGATTGTCTGACAACATAGTCAGCATTTTCAGTTTTTCCCAAGTTGTCTATCCGTCTAGTGTAGACATGATGAAATCTTTCAAGTACTAACGATATACTCTCCCACTTTGACGACATTTCTTCGCTTGTACATGCGGTTGCATAACCCATTTCCTTGTCAAATTTATGCTTAACCAAATCCCCACAAATTCAGTACCAAATTTGTACGTTATAAAAATGCCTGACTTCCTAACGTGTAGAAGTGAAACGGTCAACACGAACTCCTCGTCTAGACGCGTGGAGACATTTTTTTAGTGGAGAGTTGTGGTAAAAGAGGCGAAGAAACGAAGGAGTGTGTGTTAAAATTACAAGGGATAAAATGGTTTATATATACTAAAAAAAGGTTTATTTTTTTTAAACAAACCATTGTCAAACGGTAAAAAAAAAAAAAAAATCCCGCTGGCCTTCGTTATTGCGTTGACGAGAAAAGATTAGTGCCCTCAATGGTGCCAAGGAAACGGGAGGGCGCTATTCTTTAAATTTTGGATGAGATGGCAAAGGCATGGCGCCTAGGGCTGCAAATGAACCGAATGAACACGAACAAGGACTTGTTCGTGTTTGTTTGTTAAGAAAACTATGTGTTCACGAACAGTTTGTGAACACTTACCGAACGGGATTTTATGTTCGTGTTCGTTTGTTAATTTTGTTCATGAACGCACACGAACACAAACAAACATTAACGAACATAAACAAGTGTTTATAAACACAAAAAGTGTTCATAAACGGAAACAAACACAAATGAACATATATTAACTTTTGAGTAATATCGAATTCACATACATTAAGACATTAGCTAGATCCACTCAAAATATAACATAATTGTTCAAACATACTTAGTATAAGAGAAGGGCGTTGGAGGTAGAGGACATCAACGCTGGAACGTGGAAACATATAATGAGCTTGGATACAAAGAAACAGATTTATTGATCTCATATAGTCATATATTTACTTCATATATATTATTTTTGGGTAAAATAAATAAGAATAAAAATAATATAAAAAAGTATAAATTAAAAAACTTAATAAATTATCGAACATAAATGAACACGTTACTGAACGTTCACGAACATAAACGAACGCGACCTCTGTTCATGTTCGTTCGTTTAACTAAACGAACGAAAATTTTGGTTCGTGTTCGTTCATTTATTAAACGAACGAACACAAATGAAGTTCCCGCCAAATAATTCCCAAACATTCGCTGAAAGTTCAGTTCGTTTGCAACTCTAAGGGCGCCTAGCACCGGGTGGTAGCCTAATAATATAAACTTTCCATAGTTTCCTCTCTCTATCCTTTCCTTGAACCATCATCTCCTCCCCCTGTCTATTTCACTCCATATCTACTCCATCAAACTTCACAATCTACACACAAACACATGTATATACATATCTATAGAGAGAGATAGTATAGATAGAGAAGATACACACACACACACACTCACACAAACATTCATTTCCTACGCACTTCAATATCTGATAGCAAACAGATCTAAATCCACACAGTTCCACTCAAATTCAATCAGATCTTCATCAATCTCATCTGGGTATGATCCAAACCCTCAATTTTTAATTTAATTTTATGTATTAATGCCCTAATTTTCTCTAATTATAATCTTGATTGTACATATCTTGTATTCTTTAGTTAAAGTTTAAATTTTTATTAGTCAAAGATTAAATCTTGACCAAATTATTGTTCTTTATCAATGTTGACTGAATCTTTGTTTGACCTTTAGCTTGTTTTGTGCTTATTGGATTCTTGTTATTTGTTTGTGTTGTAATAAATAATAATCAATCTTTGTTACTTTGTTAAATTGTTAGGGTATTTTACAACTGTTATTGGATGTTGAGAGATGAGGGATGTTATTAGCACAATTGATGAACATTTTAACTGCCTGCTGGTACCCGACTTCGTCCGACCGGTATGATATCGGTTCGGAGAGTGTCGTTGGCCGGCAGGAAGGGCTTTTGTGGTTTAAGGATTATGGGAGACATGTTAATGGTGAGTACTCAATGGCTGTGGTTCAAGCTAATATGTTGCTTGAAGATCAAAGCCAGATTGAGTCGGGTGCGTTGAGCTTTTCGGATTCGGGTCCGTTTGGGACGTTTGTTGGAGTTTATGATGGTCATGGTGGACCCGAAACGTCGCGTTATGTTAATGATCATTTGTTTCAGAATCTTAAAAGTGAGTCATTGATATTATTTAGTTGAAATGTTGAATCATAGTTTAAATCATATCAAATTTGGTGATTTATAATTTATTTATTTTTTGAATTTTTAGGGTTTGCTACAGAGCAAAAATCGATGTCTATGGATGTGATTCGTAAAGCGTATCACGCGACAGAAGAGGGGTTTTTGTCGATTGTTGCTAAGCATTGGACGGTTAAACCGCAGTTAGCCGCTGTTGGAACGTGTTGTTTGGTTGGTGTTATTTGTGATGGGATACTTTACATTGCTAATGCTGGTGATTCTCGTGCTGTTTTGGGGAGGACTGTGAAGGCGACTGGGGAGGTTATTGGTATTCAGTTATCAGTGGAGCATAATGCGAGTATTGAGTCGGTTAGGCAGGAGCTCCATAGTTTGCATCCTGATGATCCGCAAATTGTGGTGTTAAAGCATAACGTATGGCGTGTAAAGGGGCTCATACAGGTACGGTTCGTGTGCTTTCTTGTATTGTGAGCTTTGTCCAGTAGGTACTTCGAGAGTACTCGGGATTAATTTGTTGGCCGTTAAAAAAAAAATTTATTTTCTTATATCTTGTAAATGATGCTAGTTCTTTTTCTTTTTGTTTGGAATATTATTGCAGATATCAAGATCTATAGGTGATGTATACCTAAAAAAGGCAGAATTCAACAGGGAACCATTGTATGCAAAGTTTCGTCTTCGTGACCCTATTCGGAGGCCGATACTTACCCCTGACCCATCGATATCAACGCATGAAATCCAACCGACCGATCAATTTATCATATTTGCATCCGATGGTCTTTGGGAGCATCTTAGCAATCAGGAGGCTGTGGATATAGTGCAGAATCACCCACGTAAAGTAAGTCCGTACACTTGGCAATGATGCGTTATTTTGGATTTAAACGTGAAGTATAACAGTTCATTTTACATTTCCAATATCATGAGCCATCTGTGTTAGAGACATTCTTGAAAATCAGAGTGTATTATAGAGGTGGTCATAATAATCCGTTTACTTAGGAATTGATCGATCTAGGTTATGTTTTCTCTCTTGACAGGTAAAGTAACAAAATTAGCTTCGGTCAAATGGGTCGAACGGGTTGAATGGCTTAACGAACGTGAACTTGCTTTTTTGATGCAGGGAATTGCTCGAAGACTTATAAAAACCGCCTTACAAGAGGCAGCAAAGAAGAGGGAGATGAGGTACACAGATTTGAAGAAAATCGACAGGGGAGTAAGGCGTCATTTCCACGACGACATTACAGTTGTAGTTATATTTCTAGACTCGAATCTAGTCAGTAAAGCAAGCTCTCAGAAAGGACCTGCTCTGTCTCTTAGAGGTGGCGGGATCAACCTCTCAGGGAAAACTCTGGTGACACCACCGTCAACCGCCTAGGATTACGCCTGCACCGCTTACTCTTGCTATTCTTGATTGCCATTCAACAGTGGTTGGATGGATTTAAAAGAAGGTTAAAAAGGTAATTTTCCATCTCTAATTTTAATTCCATGATGTATAGAGAGTTATTTGAAGCCTATGTTATGTAAATCTTGTAAAACTTGTTCTTAGAGTTATATTTCTTTTTCTTTTTTTATTCTTCACTTTATGGACGGACATGTTAATATGGAAAAAACAGAGAATAAAAAGTGTGTATACGTCAACACAAGCTGTATGTCCCAAACGACGCTAGAAATGACATGTTTTGACCCGTTATCTTTACCCAACCTAGATATCTTACCGCCTCTATTGTTTACGTATATGTATTTTATACAGCCTCTTATAAGTTATAACTCCTATAATCGATAAACCAATTTTCTACTACGGTTTTGGTATATCTATCATGAGAGATGCTTAAAACGGTCATCCATACGTACAAAGGCCCATCTTGTCGTCAACATGAAAGGGTCACATCCGGCTTCTAACCATCTCAAGCTCGCGTTTTGAAAAGATGTACCTCCCAGTCTACACGATGTCTTTGAAGCCCAATGCCGTATGCACTTGTAACATTTGTGAAGTAGATCGAGTATTTGATTACTTTTAATATCTTTACAGGTATGAGATTAAGTAATACCTGGTCTGGTTATTCGAGACATACATCTTCGTTTACCTTAACCATACTTGACAACTTTGTCGTTTGAATTTTCCTTTATTTCGAGTAATAAAGTTATATAAAAGTTAAAATTATATAAAAAAAATAACACTCTACTAACCTAACATGTAACTTTTTTATAAACAAACAAGTTTGGTACTCTTACGAATATGAAACCGGGAATGAGACAACGTATCAGGCATGTGACTGAGATTACTAATACCCGGCCCATTACTATTCCTAGGATCTATCCTTTCACGGTTTCAAAGTTTCGATGACCTACCGGTGGGTGCCACTAAAGACCATGTCGGCAGCTGGTGGGGTGCCTCTTTTTAACTCTTTGTATTCTTGAAATGTGATGGGCTTTGTTTGGTGCAAGACACATCAATAATGTCGCTTATTTTCTCTCCCTAAACACATCAAGGGTTGAGTTATTCTACAAAGGCTACAAAAAATGAGAAGGGTGAGAAGGATACAAAAAACACAATAGATCATGAAATATGACGCTATGAGCCATAAAATATAACACAATGCCAAAAAATATAACACAACGCTGAAGAAAAAAGACACAATGAATTGAAAAAATGACACAATGATGAAAATAAGAAAAAGACACAATGGTACATAAAAGACACAATGATATAACGCATATTCTAAAAACTACAAGCTAAAACCCCAAAAATACAAAGACCTAAAAACTAACGTCGTAGGGTTCGATAAGACGATTCCAATGCCGCTTGAATGAGTTCAATCGGAGTCTGTTTGATACCCTTCCTACGACTTCCTATTTTTCTTTCACTGTGTATTTGATCCTAACCCAACACATCAAAGACAAAACCACTAAATTCAAAACATAATTTTTATTTTTAAACTGTATTATCTTCAACATTTCTTTTACTTATAAAAAAATTACGCTATAAATCGTCACTATCGGCTTCTCCGACTCGTCTTTTGAAAAGATCCCAAGTCTACATGATGTCTTTGAAGCCCAATGCCATCTACACTTACAATGCTATCATAATCCATTAGAGATGGCAAGCGAACCTAAACATAAGAATCCAAAACTCGAACCATTTGAGACTCGTAATGGGGGTGGGGGGCGGGTATTTGATTACTTTTATTTTTTTTATGGGTATGATGTTATCAGAACTGAACTGGTTGTCAAAGACATACATATCCGTTTACCGAAACCATACTTGTAAACAATATCCTTCTTTTCTTTGATAATAGAGAAATCTACTGACCCACACTTTTCACTTTTTATCTTCTAATTTCCTTGGGTAATAAAATTACATAAAAGCTAAAATAGTAAAAAAATTTCTTGATAAACCCAACATGTATTTTTTTTTTTACAAACTAACATGGAATGAGGCAACATCAATTACGCATGTGACTGAGATTATCAGTACCTGACTCATTGTCGTTCCTATGGTCTGTCCTTTTACTATTTTAAAGTTTCGACGACCTACCGGCAACCAGAGGCGGATCTTGAACGAAAAACGTGGTAGGGCCGGGCTTGATCTGACAGGGCCGGACTCAATACATATAAAAATTTCCGGAATTTTTCGGTTAGATTTACACTACGAAACAAAAAAAAAAAGTGGGTGGGCCGAAGCCCGGTCTGGCTCTAGTGAAGAACCGCCCCTGCCGGCAACCATGGTGGGTGCCATCAAAGACCATGTCGGCAGGTGGTGGTGTGCCTCTTTTAACTCTTTTGGTGTCCCTTTTTTAACTCTTTGTATACTTGGGTCACGGTAGGCCTTTGTTTGGTCCTAGTCTTCTAGACACATCAATTATTTTACCTATTCTTTCTCTTCCTAAACGCATCAAAGTTCAAAGACCAAACCACTAAACCAAACACAATATTCATTTTTTAACTGAAAAATCTTGAACATTTTTTCCTCTTTATATATACACCTCCTATTGAGAGTTGAGACACTTATGTTGATTTTTGTTTCTAGGTAATTAAAAATTGTGTTCACATGTAAACTTGACATTGTTCATATAAAAATATATATTTTACATATTTGCGTGTACTTGAAACTTAGTTTATGATAAATTAACGATTTTTCGTATATTGATCAACCATAATTACTTTTTTGAATATAAAAATATAAATAAATTCAAAAAGAGATAGCGGCACAACTTATAGCCCGTTTATCTGACGCTCACTTGTAAAAATTGTTGGTTTTAATGAAAATCATTCCATTAATAAATAATAATAATAATAATAATATTAATAATAATAATAATAATAATAATAATAATAATAATAATGATGATGAGATTAATAAATATGTTGACATTCAAACTAAAGATAGAAAATGATTAACAAACAAACTAAAGATAAACAAATTAAAGATAAAATAATAATAATTATAAGTATAATAAGAAATGAACTTGGCTAACAATGTAAATTACATGTGAACTACTATTTGTTTCTCAATTTTAATCATTGTTAGATGCATATAAATTTATACGTTGGATTAATTTACATGTGAACTACAATCACATGTGAACAAGTGAATCACCTCTCTTTTTATTCAAAACTTTCAAATGACAAACTATATCAACATAACTTTAATTACGGCCGGCTAGTACACCTACTTTATTCACAAAGATTGGTTGTTCATTTGAGCATAAAGAGTTGGGTGCTGTTTGTTTTTTGCTCAGAAGCACTTCCGACCTCTTTTGTTTACGTCACGCAGACGCGCACAGACGTTTGGGGTCTGCAGATTGTTAGTTTTTTGGAAGACCTTTCACTCAAAAAGGTCTTCATGACCTCTTCTTGGTGCAGACTTGTTCCAAAGTCTTCTAAGGTCTTCAAAGGTCTTCTCCACTTCTCTTCTCCTCACCCACCACCATCACCAGCACCACGCACCACAACCACCACGGTCCACCACCACCTACCACCGTCCACCACCACCACAGTCCACCACCACCCACCACCGCCACCACCACGGTCCACCACCACCACCCACCATCGTATACCACCACCAACCACGGTCCACCACCACCACCGTCCACCAGCATCATGGTCCGCCACCACCTACCACCGTCCACCACCACCACGGTCCACCACCACTACCCACCACCACCACCACCACCACCACCACCACCACCACCCACCACCACCCACCACCATCCACCACCACCCACCACCCACCACCACCACCCACCACCACCACGGTCCACCACCACCGTCTACCACCAAACTGCTGTAAAAAATCAGTTTATTTAAATTTCAGTTTATTTCAGCAACCTGCAGACATTAACAAACAAACAGTCTTCTTCTTGCAGACTGCAGACCTTTGGTCCATCTTTTCTCCTGCAGATGTCTGCAGATGTGGTCCGCAGACTGCAGACCTTTTCCTGCAGAAAAAACAAACAGCACCTTGGTGTGCATCACTTTTTATATTTTTTGTCAAAACAATTTACAAATTTCAAGTCCAGGAAGCTAAGCTGGGCACCATGTATAACCTCTCCACAGTGAAAAAAAAAAAAACAAAAACAAAAAAACAACAACATCCATGATTGTTTTGTCATTCATAAATTCAAACTCTTTAAATTCAAATCTGTTCGAAAAATTCTAATTCCAAATTAAATTCCTTTAAATTCCAATTCCTTTCAAATTCCGCAAGCCAAACGTAGGGGTGTTCATCGATTCAGTTTACGGTTTACTTGGTTTATTCGGTTTTCAAAATTTTGTACCCCAAACCAAAAACCGAACCAAACCAAATTAGGAATATGTAAACCAAACCAAATTCAACAAAATTGAATTCGGTTTGGTTTCGGTTTAAAACCAAACAAACCGATTTCAGCCAAATTCAACCGAAGTTTTTTTTCTCTAACTTATATACGTTTGTGTTCCGAAATCCGAATAGAAAGTTAACGATTAATATAAACCAAAAAAATCAAACATCGCAATATATTGTAAAAGAAAGTTTAAAAGCAAAAGACTGAATTACAACTTTTGTCCTTTAACTTTATACCAGATTGCAAAGCATGTCCTTTATGTTTAAAATTGACGAGTTTTGTACTTTACGTTTTAGAATCTTGCACGTTACGTCCTTTGACACTAACCCAGTTAGATTTTAACTGAAATGTGAGGGTAAATTCGTCTTTCTACTCTTTTAGGGACCATTTATGTAACTAACTTAAGGTTTCCAACCAAAATGATAACATGTTTATATAAAAAAAGAACGTTTACAGAAATAAACATCAACCCAACACCACACCACACCACACCACACCATCATCAACCATAGGGATTTGGGGTTAAGGCTTTGACAAAAAGAGAAGAGAGAGAGAGAGAGAGAGAGAGAGAGAGAGAGAGTCGGAGGTTAAAGAGAGATAATCCAGGGCTGAGAGAGAGACCAGTGGGTCTCCGGCAGTTCACGACGGAGACCCCTCATCCCGGTGGTGTTACCATCAACAACAACACACACATACCTTTCGATTGATAAAAAGAAATAGAGATAGGGAAAGAAGATCGTGATGGTAGTGGGTCTGAGATATGATCTGGGTTCTAATGATGATTTTAAGCAAGAATAGGTGGTCAAGAATGGTGATAGAAGTGACGGGATGAATAGTAATGTGGGTGACATGTAAGATGGAGTTTGGGGATTTGAAAGGGATGCTGTTTATGTTCTTTGTGAGTGATTTTGAACAAGATTTGATTGATTATTTCGTTTTTTTTCTTATGTGTGTTTAGATGATTTGGTGAAGTTTAGGGTTTATTTGATCATAGGACGATTATGTGGTGAAGGGTTGTTTGAAGGTGACAGAGGTTGCATGTGATAAAGGTTGAAGGTGACAGAGGTTGCAGGTCGTCGATAGGAAGCAATTGCCATTAGAAGATTTAGATACATATTAGAGGGATTGAAATTGGGGATTAGGTTATGATCGTTGAGGGGAAGTGGATGGTTGTGTGTAACTAACTTATGGTTCCTTTCTCTATGTGGTGGTGGTGGGCGGTTGTTGGCAGTGGGTTGTTATGGGTGGTGTAGATGATACAGCCTTTTATAAGTGGTGCTGGTGGAGGCAGTGAAGTGATGAGGGAGAGATGGGGTAGAGAGAGGGGGGGTATATGTAACATACATATATATATATATATATATATATAATTTTGATACAAAACTTTAACTTAGATACATAAATAGACCCTAAAATAGTAAAAAGACGAATTTACCCTCACATTTCAGTTAAAATTTAACTAGGTTAGTGTCAAAGGACGTAACGTGCAAGATTCTAAAACGTAAAGTACAAAACTCGTCAATTTTAAACATAAAGGACATGCTTTGCAATCTGGTATAAAGCTAAAGGACAAAACTTGTAATTCAGTCAAAGCAAAATAAAACAAACAAATCCAGAAAATAGGCTTACACACAAACATCATAGAAATAATTTGGCTTTATTTTAGGTTGGGCTTACATTTAATATTTGAGCTTATATATTATATGTGTCTTATTATATATTATTATTTTTATTTAATAACTAATTAGTTTACCGGTTTATTTGGTTATCCGAATAAACCAAATTAAAAAAAAAAAAGTAGAACCAAAAACCAAACTAAACACCAAATTCATTGTTCGGATTGGTTTTTTCGGTTACGGTTCGGTTTACGGTTTTTATTTGGTTTTCGGTTTTTCTGATCACCCCTAGGCCCTAGCCAAACGCAGACTAACGCTATTCCCGAGTTTAGTTAAGGAGAGAAAAGAAAAGATAGACATCCCTTGCCTTTATATTATTTCCCTCTTTTTCCCTTATTTTCTTTTCTCTCCAAATATCTCTAATTTAAGAGGATGAAAATAAGCCTTGTTTTCTATTAATTTCCATCTCTTTCATTTCCCCTCTTAAAAAAACTCGGGAATGCCTATCCTCCTATTTCCTTTCTTTTACTTCTTAAAAAGAAAACTCTGAAACAAAGGTCTCAGTCTCTTTCATTTCTTTTCTCTTCTCTTCTTTTTCTTCGTTAAATGACACTCAGAAACATAAAAGTGATGGTTAGGACATGTTTCCTTTTTCTCTATATGTTGTTGGTCGCCAATAAATTTATGAGTTTAGTTTGTTTATTTCATAAAATAACTAGCCTAGATTTATAATTAGACTAATCTTAACACTTAACTAATCCAAACTCACCCAACCAAAGTTAGCCAGGTTTCAAGACCTATTTAACCTCTTCAACCACATATTAAACAAGAGTGACCAATATGTTTATAACACTTAAGACTTTGGCCACCAAACTCTCCTAACAAGTTTTTTCTTTCTGTTTTTTAATCCCAAAAGTCATAGGTAATTCTTTATTTTATTTCCCAAAATATAAGCATCAATAATTTACAGAAAATATCTCAAAATATCTTTATCCACAAGGTAAAGATAATTTGTTTCTATAAAAATCTAAGCATGCTAGTCTCAAAATTATTATTATTGTCAAAACTCACCAATTACATAAATCTTGATATGCATGACTATATGGGTAGTAGGAAGTGGATAAGCTTTTCATTAATGAAAACCTAATAGCTACCAACTATTTTCATCTTTGATAACCAAATATAGGCAACATAACCTATGATGACTTGTACTTCATGTAATAAAAGATAGATATACATCCCTAAATATGTGGAACAAGTTGTCTACAAACGACCAAAAAATGCACTGAAACACCATGAGCATGACCACAGCAATTTGGATTACCTTTCTGAATGTCGGTGCCGTATCAAAACCGCACATTTTTAATGATTTTGGTATCAGTATTTTCGGTTTCAGTAATGTCCAAAGATTTTGGTATATTGAAAGAGACTGTTACTGACAGGTAGTGTGCCGCCATAATCAGTATGGTATTTGGTTTAGAGTTTAGCCGCTTTTCACTTACGTTATTTTGCGGTACGGTACCGGTTAAGTACGACACTACCGATCCCATCCCTAGCAGCAATAACTTCAGCATGACTGGTTACCAAACCATTTAATACAAACTTAATTTTAGCGATCGGTTTTACATTTATAATAACCGAAACTTTCAGTTTTGTTAAAACCGAACCAAACCATGCAAATCGAGCTGGCAATTCACAAAATAAAAAGAAGCCTGGACACAGTAACTTGCTAAAAATGGCAATAAAACAAGATCACCATCATTCAAACAAATAATACAAAGTTTTCAAACAGAGGCAGAACCACAAGGGCTAGAATGTTATGTTATATATATGACTGATCAACTCTCAAATGTACCAAGATACATATACTGTATAACCTAACTGCATATACTATGGTATACAAAACAAACCGAAGTAGTATATTGACATATAAAGAAATTATACATGTTAAAATAAAACTAATATCTCGTGTCGGGAATTTACAGATGAGGAAAGAATCTTTAGAGGTCGCGCCTGCACAATGGACAAGATCCGTGTCTTATAAGCCACTTATCGATGCAGGGTAGGTGAAACATGTGATGACATTGCGGCAAACTTCTTGCGGTTTCTCCAAGTTGAAAATCCTGAACAAAAATCCAATACCGAAAACACATATCATCATCAGTTTTACTGTTTTAGACACGATCACACATTCACACGTTGAATTTTGACAATCTTATTAATTATTATTTAAGGAATTATTAGCAAAATGGTCAAAGAGTTTGTAAGATGGAAACAGATCAAAACGGGCCACTTTAAGAAAGTATCAATTTGGTTCGGGTCAAAATGGTTCCGACCAATATGGGCTCGCTTCAAAATGGGTCGTTTTAGCAAGAAAGAAAAGGGTATCAAATGGGTTCACCAGCTATATTTGCTTTTATGAAGGCTAGTGGCACACTTTGACCCGTTGTATAATTTTAGTAGGCTCAAATTGACCGGTTATATAATTTGAGTAAGCCAATAAGTAATTTACCCTAGGATTATAACTTTTATGCAGACTGTATGAAATGGAACATCCAAAAGCGACCCGTATATTTCAAACTTCAAAAGTAGAATCTGTTTATCCAAACAGTTATAAAAGGTTTAATTACCTGAAGGCATACAGAGCACGAAACGCGCTCACCCGAATCATCCAAATTATTGTCATTAGTAACAGTGATTTTAGGTATCTTTTCAACTGAATATTCAGGCAAACCTTTAGAACCACCAATGTCAAATATGTTATGAACCTCGTCAAAGCTCGTTTCAACCGCACCCATCTAAATTAAAAGCATAAAGATCAGTAACAAGAAATAACAACAAATACGCTTGATGAAATATGAAAGCTTTCAACTTTACCTGGCTTTGTACTGCACTCAACATAGCCGGGCCCATCCGTTCACGAACAAGTCTTCCACTTAACAAGCTTACAATAACATCAATCTGTCATAAAAGCGATATCAGCTAACGGGTCATAATAATAAAATAGGCTAAAAGTTATGCAGGATAATGAAATTCTAAAGATTTATCACCATGTAACTATCACTTTCCATGATAAAACAAGATTTGGTGAAGTTATCAAGTCTTCTCTCCATATTGACTGGATATTTCTTGAAAACTTCAATAAATTTTGGGCCGAGATGTCTTTGAATCCTAATTCAAAGGAGATCTCATGAAGAAACATTAAATCTCTATTCCTTTTGACGCTCTAGACCATTTTAACACGAATTTTCCCAAATCGATCATCTTTCGCAACGTCAAAAGGTAAAAACGTGAACGTAAAGCATTCTAGACCATTTTAACACAAATTTTCCTAAATTGATCATATTTCGCAACGCACAAAAGGTAAAAACATGAACTTTAAAGCCTAATTTACTTCATGTTCTTTTTTTTTCTTTTCAATTTTGTAATATTTGTATTAGAATGAAAGAATTCGGAACTGAAAAACTGTATTCGTGAATAATATTTACTATGAATAATAACCGAAAACCAGATCTCTTTTTGACAAACAGGTTACAAAGAAAAGAATAATGATAAAACTAACCAACTAAAGACGATGATAAAAACGTTAATCACCATCGCCATATTCAAACTAAAGATTATATAACAAGTTAACAACAACCAAACAAACTTAAAAGATAAACGATTAATCAAATAATAATAACAAATGTGAGAAAACAGAAACAGAATTGCTCACCAAGTACAGAAGACATCTGATCCCAGATTCATCAGACTGCCACAAAAGAAGCGAAGATTCAAAGACTTCAATCGAAAAAACCGCACCCGAAATCGCTCCAACAGCAGCACCCCTAACGAACCCACTCTCTGTTTCTTGACCAATCAAAGCACCAGTCAATGCTCCTAACAAAGTCCCCACTGCAAATTCAATAAACCAACCATTAACTTCAATCAAACCCACAAAAAGATGATCACAAGTTCCAATTTTTTTTACCCCCCCCCCCCCTTTCTTACAAAAAATATATATATCTTTAGCCCTAATCAACATCTTGTCAATCAAGAACGTATCAATTGAGATCAAATAACAAAACCCATGAATACCCAATTCAAATAAACAAAAACCCACATCAAAAAACAAAACTTTATTTAAATTAAACAAAAACCCACATCAAAAAACAAAACTTTATTAACAATAAACAAAAACCCAGATAAAAAAACAAAGCTTTATTTACAATAAACAAAAACCCAGATCAAAAAACATACCTAAAGCAAAGAAGAAGGTGAAAATTGCAGAGAAGATGTTCCCAACAATGGCTGAAAGTGCAGAGCTGAATAAATCTTTAACTTTAAAGATGAAATTATTAAAGGAAAAAGATGAGATATGTGAAGATGAAGGGGAAGGAGGAGATGGGTATGTGTAAAAATCCATGATCTTGAATTGGTTTGTAAGAGGGTTTCTTGAAAAAATTATTTGATTGTATATATATATATATATTTGTATTTGTTTATGGTATGTGATGATGATTCAAAGATGTTGGAGAGGGTCACGGGTATAGTCACGTTTGGTGTATTGTTTTTGTTTAATGGTTAAGTTTAATTGAACAGGGAGAATGAAAGAAAATCAAGATCAGAACTACAATGCATTTATAGCTTTCTTGCTTTCTTGTGGTCCATCTGGATCCCATATGAGACTTTTTCTTTTCCTTTTGTTTGGTTATATATACGATGATGACTCGTTACGCGTTTAATATGGTAATAAGACCTTTTGGTGTGGTGGCCCGGCAAGGGTGATCATGCCGTTGCCGCCCCGGGCAACACCGCCCCCTAGGGCCGACACGACATCAGCGGGAAGGAGAAGCCTTTCATGCCGAGGCTTGATTTGACCGTTGGAACAATTTTTGACCGTTGGGACTTGTATTGACCGTTGCAAATAAAAAAAAAATTGTTTTTCTTTTATTTAAACATCCAAACCTTTACAATTTTTATAACAATTCTAAAACACTCTCAATATATTTAAACCAACCCATTATTTATAAAAAATCCAAACCCTCAAACAACCATGTCGTTATCATCTTCTTCGGGTTCATCATCTACAAACGAAGCCGTAAATTTTGTTATAAATGTCGTGGCGCAAGCGGCACAGATCATTGCCGAGAAGGAAGGAGGTGAAGTCGAATCGGTATCTCGAACTAGGCAAGCGGCTATAAATAGAGACCGAGAAGGTAAGTTTTATATTTGTTTTAGATTATTTATGTATATTATATATATATATATATATATATATTTTAACATTGTAGTTGTGTATTATATTTAAATTTTTTAAGATTGTAGATTTTTATTGTGTTTATATTTTTTAAAATATGTGTAGGTGTCCATGATAGATTGGTAGCCGATTATTTTGTCGACGAACCCTTATACTCGGCGGCCCTATTTAGGCGTAGGTTCCGAATGAGTAGAAGATTGTTCTTACGTATAGCCGATGATGTGGCGAACTTTCACCCATTTTTTACCTTACGATACGATGTTAGAAAGAAAAGGGGGTTCACCACCCTACAAAAATGCACGGCGGCACTTCGGCAACTAGCGTACGAGACTACGACCGATGCCTGGGACGAGTATTTAAAGATGTCGGAAAGAACTACACGAGAATGTCTTTACAAGTTTAGCAAGTGTGTGGTGAAACTTTACAGCAAGAAATATTTGCGAAAACCAAACTCCAGTGATGTCCAACAATTGTATCAGTTCCATCACCAACAACATGGTTTTCCAGGAATGCTCGGGAACATTGATTGCATGCATTGGCCTTGGAAAAACTGCCCGGTAGCATGGCGCGGAATGTT
Source organism: Ambrosia trifida (assembly GCA_028751855.1). Lineage (NCBI taxonomy): Eukaryota > Viridiplantae > Streptophyta > Magnoliopsida > Asterales > Asteraceae > Ambrosia > Ambrosia trifida. The sequence goes on along the minus strand of CM054123.1, from coordinate 97,239,747 downwards.
CAAACGAGGGGATCAAGACCATCCATCAATAATCTTGGAGGCGGTGTGCTCACAAGATCTATGGGTTTGGCATGCTTTATTTGGCATTCCTGGTTCGAACAACGACATTAATGTCATTAACCAATCGGAGGTTTTTGACGATGTCATAAAAGGAACCCGTCCGGATACCAGGTTTACAGTATCGGGGGTGGAGTATAGGCGCGGTTATTATCTTGCTGATGGAATCTACCCATCTTACACGACGATCGTTAAAAATATTCACCACCCGTTCGATGAAAAAAGAAAGAAATTTGCTAAGTTTCAAGAGGCGACAAGAAAGGACATCGAACGGTTATTTGGGGTTCTACAACAAAGATGGCACATCATTGCAAACCCGGCACGTATGTTCACCCCTAAAAGGTTGCGTTACTGTATGTACGCTTGTATCTTGTTGCATAACATGATACTTGAAGACGAAGGCGCCACCATCTGTGAGTATAACGAGAATGCCCCGCCGGAGAATACCGTGCCTGTCGACCCATATCAACAAGATTTAAACGAGTTTCGTTACATAACGAGTTCACACATCATAATCTTCAAGCGGATTTGGTTGAATATATTTGGAACAACGGAGAAGCGTAGATTATTTGTATTTTTTTATGTCGAATAGGTTAATTTAATTTTAGTTGTATTTTTTTAAATTATTTGTAATGTTTTTTTATGTAATATTAACTTTTTAATATTAATATTAGAATATTATTTAATTAAAACAAACAAAAAAAAACATTAAATGAGGATGAGCCTCCTCCACACCCTGAAGTGAAGGACTATCATAGAAAATGAGCCTAATCCACACCCAAAGGTATAAGGGTCCGTATAAAATTTAAATTGGTTATGACGATGCGTCTAATGTAGAAACATTACAACGTTGGGGAGTTGTTTAAGTATGAGGCATGAATGGACGGTATGCTAATATAATAGTGTGTCAAATTTTATTATAAAGATGTGGGTGAAACTTCTTATAATTAGACGGAAGTATTTGACGTTTCTTTAAAATACTTGTGTATTGAGTTAAGATCTTGTACAAACATTGTTTGTTGTAAAAATTGTAAGAACAGATCTGGACCATATAAATTTTAAATCAATGGCTAGTGTTGATTACAAATTAACCCTTTACAATTAATTATTAGTATTAGTTTTAATAAGGGCATTTTAGTCATTATGCTATTTTTATTTAAATATACTTTTTTTAATCCCTTGAAAGTAGGGATAATAAACTGATAATAATAACCCTCCACCCAACCTCTTGTTCAAACTACAATCCTCAAAATCAGCGCAAGATGGATTTTTTTTTTTTAAATTATGTGTTACTAGTTATGGAAAATGTGTTTTGGTTGTATGATTTCGATTATAATCAACCATTTTATGTTTTTTTTACTGCACTCCATTGATCAAACCTCCACCCTCATCGTCTTCTTCAACTCCGAGCATCAAATTTTATAAAAGATGGGGGGTTGAGTTAATTAAGATCTTGTACAAGAGTTTTCAGTGATGAACATAATCAAATTTTCGAAAACAACACAATCAAAATCTTATCAAAATCGGTGATAAACAAAGGTTGATATTATCTTCGGCCGATTCCAGAGTATCAATAGATGGAAACGTAATTTCCTGATGAACTAGTCTGATTGAATAACTATATATAATAAAACCATTTTGAAATTAAAATTGCATGATTGTAGGATATTCAAGTGTAAAGTTTGATGGAATTAACGAATTTTTTTTTTTTTGTAAAAAAAAGTGTTGCAAAAGACAAGGGTACCCTTATTGAGAATTTTAATAAAAGACACATGTCACAAAATGAATGGTTCTTAGGTAGAGTTTGGTATAAAGGAATCAAAGGTGGAATGGAATAGATCATTCTCATGGAATGAAACTAATCATGTTTGGTTACCATGTAGTAATGGAATGGATCATTCCATAAGGAATGTGATTCCTTCCATTTTAAGAATTTTCATTCCTTGGTAAGGTGGTGTTTTTTTTTTCATTCCTTCAAGGAATGGAAGCAAATATACTATTATTATTATTATTTTTATTATTATTATTATTATTATTATTATTATTATTAATATTATTATTACAATCCACCATCGTTGTCATCATCCAACCACCACCGCCTATTGCCGCCACCCACAACCATTGCTACCATCGTCTTAACCCACCATTGTCACCACCGTCCAACCACCACCACCACCACCTGCGTCACTGCCACCCACTGCCTCCACCACTGTCATCGCCACCACCACCCACCGTCACTGCTGCAACCCACCACTGCCGTCGTCGCCCACCCAACATCGTCACCACCATCGCCCACTGCCACCACCGCCACCCACCACCACCGTCACTGCCGCCACCCACCACTCACCATCGATTTTATATTTTCGTTTTTTCTTACATGCCAAATAACACAAAGTAAGAATTCATTCCATTCCCACATGATAACCAAACAAGACATGGAATGGTAATGATCCATTCCATTACCTCTCCCATTCCATTACCTCTTCCATTTCATTCCCTCTCTCATTCCATTACCCCATACCAAACAGACCCTTATAGTTTTTAGGGAAAAATATGTTTTTATATGATCCTCTCTGCTTGTGTATTATCAAGTTTTATTCCATCTTGTGTTTCACGTATTGGTTTGTTACGTAAACAATGGGAGTATGTCATTAGATGTTTTGAGTGAATTGCACTATAAGCCTGTCCTGAAAATTTGCCCCCTAAGTCCCTGCCATTCAATTTTATATGTCATTTGACCCCCCCCCCCCCCCAAAAAAAAAAAAATGGTATATTCAGTCAATGGTCACATTGTCAATGTTCAGACTAGGGGCATAATTGTCTTTTTGCTCCAAAATAAACAATGGGTCATGTTATTTACACCGGATTTTTTAGGGTTTTATAGCTCTCTACGGCTCGTAGAGACCTCTACGGGCCGTAGAGGTGTCAGAGCATTGAAAACCACATCCTTCTACAGCTTGTAGAGGCCTCTACGGGCCGTAGAGGTGGGTGCCCATTGCAATGATTGACACAGGCCTCTACAGCTCGTAGAGGCCTCTACGGGCCGTAGAGGCCTACTTACATCCTCGTTCCTTTTCACCAACCACCAATTGCATCACTCTCGTATCTCCTCTTTCTTCCTCGGCACACAACCACCTGCAACATTCAAACGACAACAATGGTGAAGACAATTGAGAACGATTACGTGAGATGTAAATATGTAATGTCTTGTTGCTGCTTATTATCTCTCTTAGTTTCAATTGATTGATCTCGGTCTCAATTGATGTAGCCGAATTGCAACCATGAGTAACGTTAAGCTACATGCGCGGGTGATATTGAAGTTCCTCAACAACTAGAACTTCGATTTGAGGATCTAAAGAGGAACTACATAGAGTATTAGGCAAGGTTTTTATGTTTTTTTTTTTTTTTTTTTTTTTTTGCTGAATAATAAAATAATGACTAACATATAAATGGTTTGTTGTGAATATTCTAATGATTACTAACATATAAATGGTTTTTATGGGTTTTTTTTTTTTTTGAATAATCAGTTTCGGCCTTCTATGTACACCTAGTATAGGTTTATTGTATGAATGATATGGTTTCTTAATTGTAATGATGAATGTTACCATTGGTTAACTAATGGGGATTTGATTTAGTGTATGATGTGATGTGATTTGATTTATAGCATCACGCCGTAGTTAGCGTGATCTAATCATGTAGTGTTAGTGTGATTTGATCATGTTAGTGTTACTATTAGTGTGCTAGTGTGTATGCATACTAAAATGATCTGTGTGTGTTTGATCTGATCATCTTAGCGTGTATTGACCGCGTGCGAATATGCATAGTTTTTCAATGAATTTTACACACGATTGGTTTTAATATTTATAAAAATGGTTTAGACCTTAACATTAAAACACACACAATATGACAAAGTGTACCCTATCATATATGTAGTAAAGTATAGATAAGAACTAGATATCGATACATGGACGCGGGTGGATGCATGTCACACCCCGCCAAGGCGTAAACACGGGGATGCAACGACCGAAAGGTTTTCAAGCACAAGGTTCAAGCAATACACATTTATTCAAATAGTACCACCATAAGCGATGGAAATTGTCATGAATTTATTGAAAATCGAACCATAGTGTTAAAATAAGAGACATTGTTTTATGGAAAATGAAAACATAACATCTTGTAACCGACAACAGCTATCAAAGTGATACCACGGGGTGCATGCTCGAACCTTTCCCTCAATCCTCGGTGGCCCTCCATTAGTTACCTGAAAAACATGCATAACGAGTTTTGTCAACAATAATGTTGGTGAGTCTACGGGTTTTGAATGTACAGTAAAATGAATGTGTAATTCGTGTATGACCAATCATAAGCTAGCTAAGCAAATGATTTCTGTGAGAACCATGAGTCCCGTAACCAAACCTCTTGACTGTTGTGCCTCGTGCATTGTACACCAAAGACAATGTATGTATAGTAGAATACTAACACTCTTTTGTATGTAACCGGTTAGAGCGACTAACCAAGAGTGGGGTGTCAACCCAATAGATCTATTAAAGTGTTCCATGGCTAAATGTCTAGCTAATGGTTACAGTAAACGTTGTACGAGGACTAGTGAGCTCATGAACCAAAATGTCTCATGTTCCACATGGTAGTCATGATAGAATGTACACACACTTGAAAATGACACAAGTATTGATGCATGTATTTCCCCCAAAATGTAAAATAGTAAAATGGGGCCATATAAACTCACCTGATGATGATGTATGAGGTCTAGTGAGGCTGTAGGTGGTCACGTCCTGACAAATGATACCCTATGATCATTATGGACGTGGTAAGTCATTCAGTTGTTGTTTATCATACAAATTGTTCACCCGACCTTTGTGGACCTTCGTGTTTAGTGTGTGTTTAAGTTATGTAATCCCGAAAGTGTGGTGTTTTGTATTCAAGATGGACCCCCACATGGTTTTATGGGCCTTTAAGTAGATACCCAGTTATGTGTGGTCGATCTTTTTAGGAAAAACAAGGTGCATTAATACGTTTTATAGCCTTCTATAAGTCTAGTATGTATTAACACATGACACGGCCCATCTTAACACATGTTAGATGCCCATAGCCGAAACAAAGCCTTATGCTTGTATTGAATCCGATCGTAATAAGGATCCAACGGGCTTGTCATACACTTGTTTAAGTCATGGCCGTAAACTTGTGAGGTGTTACAAGTGTTTTGATGGTAAAATAATTATAGATCATCCATTATAACTCTAACCGATTATGAATTAAATGTGCTTGTTCTAAAAAAAACGATATTTAGAAAGTTGCTTAGGGTGGGATTAAGATTCATTATACTTAACCCGACCTATAGTATATATGTGTGAGCCGAATCATGTTATCCATGAGTGACTTAGTGCCAAAATGTTTGTTAGTTAAGTGATTGTTATAAATGAAACAATGTGTGTGGTTAGTGTATGTATAGGGTCGGTTCTAAGTGACCAAATGTTGATGGATTGGGTGAACATAGCAAGGCCGAAGGTTAAAACTATGTGGGGACAAGAGGACTTACCTAAAGAGAGCTTGGGATGAGACAATGTCTAGTGTTCTTGGCTTCTTTCTCATCGGCTTAATGCTTGCTCTTTGGCCGATGGTTTGGGTGGTTGTACTGGATGGTTTTGGCTGCAATGTGATCAAGAGAAAGAGAGGTGTGGTGTGAGATATTGAGTGGATTGAAGGGGCCTTTATATAGGGAGTTCAAGAGAGTGGTGACAAAACAATTTGGGTATTCCCCTTGTGTTTCGGCCGTAACTTATGTCAAAGGAAAGATTGCACAAATATGTGTAAGGGTAAGAGTTGTAGGCTCCTAATCATCCTTAGGAAAAGGGTTGACTTGCTTTTAGAAGTGTTGCTTCCTTGTCCTTAGCCGATTTAGTGCAAGTGACTCACACCTAGGTGATTGTCTTCTAGTGTGACTATGATGTTCCATGATCCATCCCTTTCATCATGTTGTGCTCATGCTTGGCCGATTTGTATGAAGGTGATGGTGATGTCCCTATGACAAACATTGTCTTTATCTCTTTGGATGTTGATGGTTCCTAGTATTAGTTGTTGATCTTTGGAAGTTTCCATGGGGTAGGGGTGGGGTATTCAGCCGCAAATCTTAGGAAGGAGAGGTAAGGATTTTGTGTAAGGGTATAAAGGTGAGGTTTCTATTTTAGTGTAAGAGTATGTTTGTCCTACCTTGGATCCAATCCCAAGTGAGCAATTGGAAGATGTTCCATGGGGTGTTGTGGCCGATTGCTTTTACCCATACTTGGAAGTTTGTCATACATGAGTTAATGTGTAAGAATCATTGTCTTGTGTCAATTTTGGTGAAAGATCTAGTGTGCACATGTTCTTTGTTAGTTAATGTAGGTGGCCGAAATATGAGGGTATAGGAGTCATAGACATGTGTTGTTAATCAATTCCATGTTGTAAACTCCTAGTCTTTTTTTTTTTGTGATCAAGGCTTCGGCTGTAGGTATTAGTCAAGGGACAAGGGTTGTTTAAGCATGATGTGAGACTCTTAGTGATTAGTTTAGACAAAAGGGGTAAGGTTTCCATAGGTTAATAGGAGGTGTAAGACTCTATGTTTGTGTATAGTGTGACAAAAAATCTATATCCATGTATATGTGGGCGTGCGTGTGTATGGTTGTGTATATGGTTTGTGGAGTTCCATGTTAATTAGCTTTGTTATGATCCAAAACTTATCATGTATGTGAAGTCTTGTGAATAAATTGACATGTACACATCTTAGTGCTATTATAGTTGCACATCGTGTCCATTAAATAGTCTCTAATATCCCTTTGATATAGGAATATCACCCGGTTTCACAAGGGTAAGAGTTAGTTAAGTTCTATGCCTTTTGATGACGACATTAACATGTATTTTGTCTCCTAGGTACCATGTGTTTACTAGGTGTTAACCCATGGTGGTTCTTGTATTCACATACGTGTGTTAAAGGTGAGCTATCATGTGTTAAGGCATAGCAACCTCATGATATGATTGTTTGGTGGCATGTCCGGGTGTTGTATGACTAAACAAGTGTACTGTGTTGAGTTCTCTGATTAACTCATGCTTCACTAGACTTGGGGGGGGTATAGTGTATGCAAATTGTCTAAATATGCGCATATGATGACGTAATAAATGAAATATGTACGGATGTTGACCTGGTTTGTTGACTATTGTCACAATGCAATAGTACTAAAACATTGTCCCTGATTTACCGGTAAAAGGTAGTTGGAATATGTTTAAACTAAATTAATCTAAAGTACTACAATAACATATGTAAGCCTCCAAATACAAAATATATGTAAATATATTTTATTAACAACTTAAGCATGTTAACTATGTAACATATGTAAAAAAGGCGCGAGATCAACATTCGTATTTTAAGAAAATTAGTATCCCTTTCGGGAATCCTAACATGACAACTATTCGGAAAGCTAACACGATAAAAAGACGTTAACTACCTTAAATTGTTCATTAGCGAGCTATTGATATAATCTCATGCAAATCTTCTAAAGATAAGTTAGTCATCCGTTAAGAGTTTTCTAACCTCACTTATCAAGGAAGCAATACCGAATACACAATACAACCACCGAGACCAGCATAAAGTAGAGCATATCACAAACAATCCCATTTTACAAACTTTGAACACAAGTCTACTAAGATCGCCATTTCAACCAAAATAACTAACAAAGATTATCAACCGTACGTGTCAAAGATCTGCAACAACACCTTAGCCGATTATACCCTTTTACGTACAGATAAGCATTCGTGATCATTATTCGCCTAACTTTTACTAAACCAATACCCATTTCTAGTTTCATGGTGTAAACACATTAACAAGTTAACTAGTTTACTAGTGAGCGATTAATCGAACGGTTTTTCAACATTTATCTGATTAACCAAAACACTAATCATTAAAGTTACATGAACATAAATCCAACAACGAAACATGTTTGCAATATGATCATCAAGATTTAAAACATGAAAAACACCAAGTTCATACAAAACATGATTAACATACAACGATTGTTTAAACTAACAAATACTAGTGTTTTTACCCGTAGGTTTACAAATACAAACATATATGCTACAAAATCTGACCTGAATAAAAAACTAGTTCAAGAATTAAACCATAAGAAAGCTACAATGTGATTGATTGGATGATGATAATGGATTCCGATCAATTTTCGAGCTTGATATGAACCTTCTCATCATCTTTCTTAGCCCAGAAATGAACCCAACATTCTCATAAATCCAACAACGAAACATGTTTGCAATATGATCATCAAGATTTAAAACATGAAAAACACCAAGTTCATACAAAACATGATTACATACAACGATTGTTTAAACTAACAAATACTAGTGTTTTTACCCGTAGGTTTACAAATACAAACATATATGCTACAAAATCTGACCTGAATAAAAAACTAGTTCAAGAATTAAACCATAAGAAAGCTACAATGTGATGGATTGGATGATGATAATGGATTCCGATCAATTTTCGAGCTTGATATGAACCTTCTCAGCAGCTTTCTTAGCCCAGAAATGAACCCAAAATCAGAGAAAAATACCCAATAATCGATCAGTAGCTGGTATCCCCTATTTTATAGATTTTTTTGAATCTGCATGGCCGTGCAAAAGAGTTGCACGGTCGTACACTTTATTTTGATTGTGACATCAGCATCCGTAGGCCACGCAAGTGGGTCAAGTGGATGATTTGACCAGATAAAGGTGCACGATCGTGCACATGGGTTACACGACCGTGTAGTGCAGAGAATTATCGAGAACCAAGCTGCATTTTGGTTGCACTGCTTGTGCTTCCGAGGAAAATGGACCTGCACGGTCATGTAGGTGGTCCGCACGAGAGTGCTGACCGAGAATTTTTTAGCACCACCTTGCATGCTCGCGTGCACTGGCAGTGCTGCCGAGCCAAGTTAACCAGCACAGCCGTGCACATGGGTCGCATGGCCGTGCACCTGGGTCAGAAGGTGCAGAATGTGCCGGAAGTGTCCGTTTCATCCAGTTTTTGCCCATTTCCTTCAACTTCGTCCTTGGGGCGCCGTTTAGGACCTGTAAAATCAATAGTACAAGGTTAAGTACCAAATCTACGAAATTATAGTCGAAAACCGCAATTTGGGAGTTTAATCGAGGACTTAAACATGTATATTTTAATGTATTTATGTCTGCATATAGTAAGCATATTGATCTGATTGGATGTGTTTGTTAATGATGTATGCAAGTTTGTAGTGTCTATGCATACAATATGCATATTGATTTTATGTAAGTTTTATTGTTTAGTATGCAGGCTCTTAGTGTGTATGCATACTGATGTAATTTCTGGTGTTAAGTATGATGTAATCATGCTTTGATGTTGTTAATGATGTTAATTTTGTATACACGGGTTTGTTGTTGGTCATAAATTTTGTAGAGTATTAAGATTGTATATATGGTTTGTTGTTGTTGGTCATGTTAATGATAAAATTTGTTGTTTGGTGTACTTAATCATAGTGTTTGAGGTCATGTCGTTGCTGTTAATCATGTTTGAGGTACGCACATTAAATTTGAATGTGGGGGGAAAGAAAAACAACAAACCGTAGTAATGTAGATTGAAAGGGAATAGGGAAAAAATGTCTTTGCACAAAATATCTAACAGACATACCATGATCGTTGGAGGGGGGTCAACTGACAACTAAATTTAACATCAGGGACTTAAGGGACAAATTTTCAAAAGATAGGACTTAGGGTGCGGTCCGCTCAAAACCATAAAGACTCAAATTGCAGTTTACTCCTTTTCTTTATCTTTTTCTTATATTTACATGACTGGTTGTGCCTCAAAAATATATTTTAATAATGGGGAAATTACACTAATAACTACAACGACAACGACGTGTCTAGCATTACATCGGTGAGTCTAGGTCTGAGGCATGAATGGACTGTACAATTATAATGGGGTGTAGCTCATTACAAAGATGTGTGTAAACTACTTGTAATTTAACAAAAGCATCTACCATATATTTAAAACTAGTTTTTATCCCGGAAGCGTCCCGGGTTGAAATATTTAATATGACATAATAAAATATATTATTATTATTATTATTATTATTATTATTATTATTATTATTTTAAACAAATCTCTGCTATAAGTTATCATATTCAAATATAAAAAAAAAATGAATCTCTGCGTCAGGGTATAAATCTAGTGCCATTACAAATGAATTCGGAAGTTTGTAATTGATCATTCTAAAAATAACTAACATGAAATAAGAAAAAAAAGTTAATATTGAAATATCGAACGCATTAGTCTAAGAGTTATGTAATGCGTTAAAAAATTCATGGGTATATGATCGGGTATATAGTTCGGGTATTTGGGTATGTTGTTTCGGGTAATCGGGTCCGGTATCACCTAATCCTAGACCCGACCCAAACCCACAAGTTTTTTTAAACTAATCTCAAACTCTACACAATACCTGTCGGGTTACAAAAAATAGTCATTTTTTCTTTGTTTTTATATAGCACTATGGTACTCGTTGGAAAGATAATAAAACGCTCGTTAATTTGGTGTAATTTTTTTCTTTAAAAAATCTCGTATATAAAAGATATTAACATTTAAAAGTCGTGAGAGGAAACATGAGAGAAAAAAAATAGTAAAGTTTTAATATTTAGATTTAGTAGATTAAGTATTTAATAGATTACGTTAAAGATTATAATAGATTAGGTTAAATCATATTTATTCCTTTTTTTTATTTGATTTACACTTGCCACATCACATCCTATGTGGCATCTCTCAAATGAGAGATTGCATAAGAGTATGACATGTAGGATCAATCCCTTTGCAATATATATATATACTAGCTGATTACCCCGGGAGGGTCCCGGGGTTGAAAAATCTAATTTTACGTCATAACCTATTGCAAATGGCTCAAGTTAACTAACCACAAAATCTCTCAATCATTGCATGTTCATAGTATTCTAATCAGTAATAACTCATATTCCCTAATCTAAAACCTAATCAGTAATCATGTAAAGAATAACTTATGTAAGCTGCAACTATTCAAAAACTCATCACATCTCTCTAATTTCTCACATTCTAATGGCTCTTATAATTCCTAACCTAATCAACTAAACAAACACTTAAGTTGGAAGTTGTAACCATTGCATTTCATTATGCCACGTGGCATAATCAAGAGATGGCTGTGGCCACCATTGAACGCCACGACAACAACTATCAATTCTTCCTGGGAGCGTCCCGGGGTTGAAAAATATAACCATTCTAATAATACTAATACTAATAGTAATAATTAATACTCTTGTAATTAAATAAATAAAAAAATAACCTTGCTATAAGGTGACACCATGTGTTGCAGTGTTGCGCGATTTTTTCTCCTAACTTCTCTTGATGAAGTATACCTAGTAAAATTCCAATGATAACATGGCGATTGGGCTGATTTTCAACATCGTAGTTAAGAACCTAGTTTAAAAGAAAAAAACATGATTAATGAATAACATGAACACTTTGTGTGTTTTTTTCCTGTATGAACGAAACCCCACAAAAAATAGTCGATTTTTTCTTCGTTCTTTATATAGCACTATGGTACTCGTTGGAAAGATAATAAAACGCTCGTTAATTTGGTGTAATTTTTTTCTTTAAAAAATCTCGTATATAAAAGATATAAACGTTTAAAAATTATGGGAGGAAACATGAGAGAGAAAATTTTAAATATATTTTTAAATTCTTTTTTCCTAAAATAACTCAATTTAATTAAAAAGGGAAATAATTCAAAAACACTAAAATATTTCAATTATGACGCCATGTGACAGTTTCATGAAGAGGTTGAAAGCACCATTGCACGCCACGTCAGCAATGTTCAATTCTTTTATATATATTAATAGATTAATAGATACAGGGCCGGCCCTGAGCATGCGCCGGGTGGTCACCGGCTCAGGGCCCGACTCACAAATGGGCCCGAACTTTTTTAAAAAAATACATATATATATTAAATTCTATATTTAGGATATATATTTGTGCTTTATAAACAAAAGTCTTGTTAGTGGAGTTGGAAAAACCATGCAAATTTAATGTAGAGGTCTCAAGTTCAAGCCTTAGCTCTAACACCATATTTAGTTTTTTTTTTTTAAATTCATTCCTCTTTACAAAATTTTGGGCCCAATTTTTTTTTCGCCCGAGGCCCAAATTTTGTTTAGCATTCTCGAAGACGGCCCTGAATAGATATATATATATAGATATAGATACATGTGTCTTATCAAGTTTTATTCCATCTCACGTTTCACGTATTGATTTGTTACGCAAAAGTATTTTATGAAACAAGAAGATTAATATTAGATTATAGAGTATTTTTATAGTGTTTTATGTGTAACTAGCTGATTATTCCGGGAGGGTCCCGGGGTTGAAAAATCTAATTTTACGTGATAATATATTGTAAATGGCTTAAGTTGACTAACCACAAAATCTCTCAATCATTGCATGTTCATAGTATTCTAATAAGTAATAACTCATATTCTCTAATCTAAAACCTAATCAGTAATCATCTAAAAATCACTTATGTAAGCTGCAACTATTCAAAAACTCATTACATCTCTCTAATTTCTCACATTCTAATGGCTCTTATAATTCCTAACCTAATCAACTAAACAAACACTTAAGTTTGAAGTTGTAACCATTGCATCTCATTATGCCACGTGGCATAATCAAGAGATGGTTGATGCCACCATTGAACGCCACGTCAGCAACTATCAATTCTTCCCGGGAGCGTCCCGGGGTTGAAAAATATAACCATTCTAATAATACTAATACCAATAGTAATAATTATTACTCTTGTAATTAAATAAATAAATAAATAACCTTGCTATAAGGTGACACCATGTGTTGCAGTGTTGCGCGATTCTTTCTCCTAGCTTCTCTTGATGAAGTATACCTAGTAAAATTCCAATGATAACATGCGATTGGGCTGATTTTCAACATCGTAGATAAGAACCTGTTTTAAAAGAAAAAACATGATTAATGAATAACATGAACACTTTGTGTATTTTTTTCCTGTATAAACGAAACCCACAAAAAATAGTCGATTTTTTCTCCGTTTTTTATATAGCACTATGGTACTCGTTGGAAAGATAATAAAACGCTTGTTAATTTGATGTAATTTTTTTCGTTAAAAAATCCCGTATATAAAAGATATAAACGTTTAAAAATTATGGGAGGAAACATGAGAGAGAAAATTTTAAATTTATTTTTAAAATCTTTTTTTCCTAAAATAACTCAATTTAATTTTAGTTATTGAGAATTTAGGGTTTTATTTTATTTTTTTTAATTAAAAAAGGAAATAATTCAAAAACATTAAAAACACTCAATTATTAAGCCACATGGCACTCTAAAGGGGAGGTTGAGACCTCCATTGCACGCCACGTCAGCATATACATTTTTTTTTTATATATACTAGATTATTGCCCGCGTGTACACGCGGTTCAACAATTAACAATTATTTGGAACGGTAAAACCTATAAAAAATATAGTTGAAATATTTTATTAAAATTTAAAAGTAAGGAATACACATGTTATTCAAATAACACTAAATATTTCCTTATACACCACATTTTTTATTTGAGTTATGGCATTCCCATCACTATCTAGTATAAGTAATTTCACCCCTGCTCTGCTTTTAAATCTTGACAATGCGACATAAAATTGGCCATGTGAGAATACGTGGTCTCTTAAATACAACCTTCGATAGAGACTATCCTTGGCTTTTATTGACGGTCATTGCGAAACATACGGATATTGGGAATTGACGCTTTTGGAACTTCACTGGAATCTTGTTATCAGATGGTATTTGAGGAGTATTATCTAGTAAAAAATAAATAGTAGTGAAAAATATTTCTGGTAAAATGTTAAAAGTAAGACACCGTTTGAGTCAGATCATTCAAAATTCGAATTAAATGTTATAATTAAGTTTAATTGTTACCATTATATATATTAAAATATGAAATTATATACTTAAAATAGAACATTTAATATTTGAATATTAATAAAGTTTAACTGAAATCTATCAATTCAAATTCTTGTATTCAAAATTTGAATTTTAACTTATAACTAATTTAAGAATTTATAACTAAAACTATTATTTGTTAAAATTTAAATATATTAGGAAATATCTAATTAGTATATCTCTATTTTAAAGTTAATTGTAGGATTGTTTGTTACAATTATTAACTTAACTTCAAAAGTTTGAAATTTTTTTAAATATTCAAATCATTCAAAATTCGAATTAAATGCTATAATTAAGTCTAATTGTTACTATTATTATTATCTAGAATTCAAAATTTAGAATTTTTATAATGTTAACAAAATTTTAAAATTTATATTATAGATAATGAAATATGAAATTATATACTTAAATAGAGCATTTAATATTTGAATAAATATAAATTTTAACTGAAGAATTTGAATGTTAACTTCTAACTAATTGGTGAAGTTTATAATCAAAACTATTATTTGTTAACTTTTAAATATATTAGGAAATCTCTAATCATAATATCTCTATCTTAATGGTCATAGTTGGATTAATTGTTACAATTGCGGCTATCATTCACCGAGAACTCCCTCCTTGGAATGAGGCTTGTAAGATGTTACGTCGTGATGTGGAACGTCAAACCGCTAGAGAAATAATTGGATTAAAACTATTATTTGTTAACTTTTAAATATATTTGTCAACCTTAGATTAGCCACATCGGCTTCTTTGGATACATATTGTCAAACCCTACGTGACCTGGCTGCACAACTTGATGATGTTGGAAGTCCGGTCAACGAGTAGACCTTGGTTCTGCAACTGGTCAGAGGGCTGCCTCGGGAATATGATACCATTGCGGCTATCATTCACCGAGAACTCCTTCCTTGGAATGAGGCTTGTAAGATGTTACGTCGTGATGTGGAACGTCAAACCGCTAGAGAACCTGCTGCAGCCTCTGTCCCATCTGAAGCCCATGCTGTAGTCGCTCCTCAGCCACCGCGACGCGACGGTTTAGCCAACAACAATCAGTAGCCCCATCGTGGTGATGGTCCCTCTCGGTTTGGTTCATCACAGGGTTCCAGGTATGTTCAGCAAAATCGTCGTTTTCCTCGTCGAGATAATTCTGTGCAACAGCTATCTGGTACTGGTTATTATGGTTATGGTCAGAATTATGGTCCGGGATCTGGTCAGCGTGGTCAGTCCATCCGCCCCTCTTGGGCTCCCCAAAACTACTTTTTGGCCCAACAACTATTGGGTCGTACCACCTCCACCCTGCCCATATCCCACCCTACCCGGGTGGGCCTCTCCTTGGACTATGCCGCCACCAGACAACTCTCAACAGCCCAATAATTCTGACCAAACATGAGCCCAAACCCATGTGACAGATGTTAATCCACTTAAACCCACTGAATTGGCTGAGGCATTCCAAGCTTTGGCGGTGGAACCCGAAGCACCTCAATGGTACATGGACACTGGTGCTACAAAACATCTCAGTGCACACTCAGGTATGATTTCTCACTCGTGTTCTAATTCTATTAAAAATGTGTTAGTTAGAAATGGCCATCTTTTACCAGTTGCAGGATCGGGTAACACCAACCTTCCCTCAACTTCCAAACCTCTCCAATCAATTTGACACGCGCCCTCACAAACTAGCCCCACGCTCCACACCATGTGTGTTTCTTGGCTATCCTGATGATCATCGTGGTTATTGATGCCTAGATCGCTCCACGGGCAAAGTCATTCTATCCCGCCATGTTACCTTCAACGAGCTTGATTTCCCATTCTCCAAAGAGTACCAACCCACACCGCAATCTTACACCTTCTTTGAGAATGATCCCTCCCCAATTATCTTTACTCAACCTACTCCCTCTATTGACCAACCATCTTCGCCCCCACCACAAACCCAACATACTTCGGCCCAAAGTCACTAATCTCCTCCCACATTCCCTTCGGCCCAAAACCCACCCAACACATCTGCCACGACCCAAAACCTTCCGCACCCACCCCCAGACGCATTAACCGACCCCCACCACCCGTACCACTAGGATTCTCCGCCCCTCAACCCACCAGCGTAGGTCCCACAGTTGCACCCACTCAACCACCCGCTCCCACTCCTCAACCGCCCATACATCCCATGATCACTTGCTCCCGCGATGGCACATCCAAAGACAAAGTACCTTTTAACCTTAATACCGAAACCATCTCCCCAGTCCCTAAATCCCACATTGATGCCTAATCCGATCCTAACTGGTATGATGCTATGAAAACTGAATACATAGCTTTAATGGATAACCACACGTCGGATCTTGTACCACGACCACCTGATGCACACACTATACGCTGCATGTGGTTGTTTCGCCACAAATTTCATGCTAATGAGACTTTGGAACGGTATAAAGCTCTTCTGGTCGTCAATGGCAAATCACAACAGGTTGGGGTAGATTGTGATGAAACATTTAGTCCGATGGTCAAGCCTACCATAATCCGGACTGTTCTCAGTTTAGCCTTATCTAGATCATGGCCTATTCATCAGCTAGATGTTAAGAACGCCTTCTTACATGGGGACTTAAATGAAACTGTGTACATGTTCCAACCACCCGGGTTTGTCGATTCGAGGAACCCAAAGTTTGTTTGCAGGTTGAAGCGCTCTTTATATGGGAATCATGTGCTTGGTACCATCAATTTGCCTCATATATTATTCAGTGTGGTTTTCGAACCTCTACATCTGATAGCTTCTTATTTGTTTACAATCGGGGCACTGATATGGCGTATCTTTTGCTATACGTCGACGACATCATTCTTACAGCTTTAAATGATAATCTTCTGAAATGTTTTATTAATGCTATGTCCAGAGAATTTTCCATGACTGATCTTAGCAGGTTGCATCACTTCTTAGGTATAGAAGTTAAACATCTCAACGGCGGTTTATTTCTCTCTCAGCGTTCCTACATACAGGATATTCTAGCTCGAGCTAAGATGGAAAACTGCAAACCATGCCACACCCCAACTGATACACATTCCAAACTCAATGCCACAGCTGGGGAATTGCTTCCAGATGGCTCCTTATATCGCAGTCTTGTAGGTGCTCTCCAGTATCTAACCTTCACCAGACCAGATATTTCCTATGCCGTTCAACAAGTCTGCCTTTTCATGCATGCACCACGGGAACCTCACTTAAACTATCTCAAGCGTATACTGAGGTACCTTCGAGGCACCACAGATCATGGCCTGCACTTATCCCCCTCTAACTCAACTTAGTTAACCGCTTACTCTGATGCTGACTGGGGGGTGGGTGTCCAGATTCAAGACGCTCAACATCCGGCTACTGTGTTTTTATTGGGGACAACCTAATCTCATGGTCTTCAAAACGATAACCCACAATCTCCCGGTCCAGTGCCGAGGCCGAGTATAGAAGAGTTGCCAACACTATTGCTGAACTATCATGGATTCGTAATCTTCTCCTAGAGCTGCATGTTCCGGTTCGTCAAGCTTCCATCATATATTGTGATAACATTTCTGCTATGTATCTCTCACATAATCCCGTGCAACATCAACGCACCAAACATGTGGAGATTGATATCAGGGGCTGTTCGCATGCTTCATGTTCCAACAGAGTATCAATACGCCGACATCTTCACTATGGGGTTACCACGCATACTCTTTGATCGTTTCAAGTCCAGTCTTTGCATTCGGCCAGATACTGCTTCATCTGTGGGGGCCTATTAGCAAGCATATATTATGTAATTAAATGTGTAGTTATTATGTAATTATTTCCCTTTATTAGTTTCCTTGTTTATACCTTGTACCTCATATATTTATACCCCTTTGTGGAAGAATAAGATCACAGAAAACATTACCCAATTACACTTGTTTGTTGATACCTATGTGCACAGTGGCGTATCTAAAAACAATTTCCAGGGGCTTCTTTCATAGGTTTTAAGTGATTTTTACTAATTTTTCAATTTTCCCATTAAATTTTGCAAATTTTTTTCAAACCGAGGGGGTTCCTGAGAACCCAGAGACCCCTTGGATCCGCCCCTGCATGTGTATAGTTGTCTTTAGGGCTGTGCAACGGTTCAGAACCGGACCGAACCGAACCGGACCGGACCGAACCGCGAACCGTTTATTCCAAAATATGAGAACCGGAACCGGAACTGATAATTACTAACCGGTTCGGTTTCAGAACCGGGTGAAACGGTTTTCATGAAACGGTTCTAGGCCGGAACCGGTTGTCAATAAAATCCTAAAATTATCATTAACAATTAAATAAAAAAATAAACAAAAACAATGATTTTTCTTAAAAAAATTATCAACAGTTTGTGTTAACCACGGTTACTAAAAGTATAGAAGTGTACGTATCAAAATATGTTTTGTTCGTATCAGATCATTCTTTTTATACAGATTAAACGGGTCATAACAAGCTGTGCTGACTGTTGAACATCACATAAGGCAATACTCTACATTCCTACCAAGTAAAATAATTTAAAAGTGTTAAGAACTATAAAGAAGGAAACAACATATTATATTTCAAACTAATATTAGAATATTTAAATATTTAATTTAATTCAAAACGGTTCTAACGGTTCTTAACCGAACCCGTCGGTTCTAACCGTAACCGAACCGGGAACCGATTATGATAAAATATGAGAACCGGAACCGGAACCAATAACATTAATTCGGTTCGGTTCTAACGGTTCCGGGTCGGTTTCACGGTTTTCGCGGTTCGGAACCGTTTATTGCTCACCCCTAGTTGTCTTGCCATTTGTTCTTTCGTTAGGTTTATTTTTCTTATTTGAGGATATCTTTTGTTGTTGTTTACAGGCTCATGGGCGTATCTTTTAAGGGGCGGGGAGGGGTGGCCGACCCTCCTGAATTTTCGCTCAGAAGTTTCAATTATATAGTATTCATATAGAATTTTTTTGGTATATACGGTTTCGACCCCCCGAAACTAGTGATTTCCGACCCTCGGTAACTTCCGACCCCCAAAGTCTTGGGTCAAGCTTCGATACTGTACAAGCTTTTCTTACAAAGATTCCTGACGTGTTCTTGAAGCATTTAGAGGGTGTTTGGGATTGAGTTTGGAGATGCAAAAGTGCTTTTGATCAAAAGTGCTTATTGGCTTATGACTTTTTGAAAAAGAGTTTAAAAAAAAAGTGTTTGGATTAGCTTTTGGGATGAGAAACGTCAAAAAGTCAATAAATTGTTGTTTTTTAAGTGTTTCGCTTAACTTGTTGTGAATATTGGTTGTATGGGTGGTATATTTGTAATTTTTTTCCAAAAGTCAAAAGCCAAAAGCCAGGATTTCTAACTTTTCAAAAACAACTTTTCCACCCTTAAAAGCCAAAAGCCAAAAGTCAAAACAGAAAGTGTTTTTGGGTTACACAAACAGCTTATTGACTTATTTGCTTTTTTAAAAAGTCAATAAGTCAATAAGTTGTTTTGAAACTCAATTCCAAACACCCTCTTAAATACTCTAATGAAACTATCATTCGTTTTTTATATCAATGTTTCCGATGAATTATTTTTAACTACATTTTAACGTGAATTTTCGTAATGTCGTTTTAAACCATTTTCCGTAAAACGTTTTTTTTTTTTTTTTAAAAGCGTTGGTTTTTTAAACCGACGGATAAGTTGGCTCTTGAGAGTTGAGGGAGTAAAGTCAAACTTTTGCTTTAGGCTCCAATCTCAAGGGCCCCCAGTTTAGTTTTGCTTTTCATTTATATGTGTTTTAGGCTTTGCATTTGGGAATTTCTGAACGATGTAGCGTGTCATTGTTCTATATTTCACATGATCAGTTTTAGAAAGAAACAAAGTTCAACGTGTTTTGTTGAATTGTTGCTATCTTTTTTGGATTTATAATTGGGAAAACCACTAGAATAAACATTGACGATCCTGTATTTACCAAAATAAACATTGTTTTTGGCTAAAGTTTAGGGAGTTCACGGAAAACAAGAAGATGAATGAATAACACGTGTCTATGATGGCTAACATGTAGCCGTTTGAATGTGTGGGACCTCACTTTAAACCAATAAAAATTGTCCAAATGTCCAAAAACCTAAACGGCTAAGCTTTTGGTGAACTGGGCTAAATATTAGCCGTTATCTTTAATACTTTTTCCTCCTGCCACACCTGGCCAAAACCGAAGCGGGCATGAGACAGCTGGAAACGTTAAATTCTTAGCCGTTACCTTTTTTAGACGTTTTGGTTGCTGGTGTTATTCCTTTGCAATTCCCTGATGTTCCCTAAATCTTAGCCTTTTTCCACTTAAAACCCTTTAACCCCTTAAAGTTATTCCTTTCATATTTTATCCCTAAAGTTTAGCCTTTTTAATATACTACTACATTCCCATTCCCAAGCAGTTTCAATTAAAATGAAGTAAATGGCTAGAGGCTAGGGGGAAGAAACAAAGTGGCTAGAGGTTAGAAAAGAAGAAATGGCTAGAGGTTAGGGGTAAATAAATTGCTAGAATTTAGAATTTAGGGATGAACAAACAAAGTGGCTAGAACTTAGAACTAATGAAATAAACCGCTAAAAAATAAAGGGAACAAAAAAGAATCCGAGTATTTGAAACGTCTAGAGTACCCTACATATTAGCCACTTTAGGTTTGGATGACATGTGTAGGTTGTTAACTGGTTGGATATCACGGCTAGTGATTAGCCAATAGGACACGCGTTATCATCTGCTTCTCTTGTTTTTTGTGAACTCTCTAAACTTTAGCCCATAACAATGTTTATTTTGGTAAATAATGGTGATTAATGTTTATTTAAGTGATTTTCCCTTTATAATTTGTGTTGTTGCTTTCATGTAAAAAGACTTAGAACATCCGTACAAGGTTTAGCCGGTTTCATATAAAAAAAAAAACCATGGTACAAGGATAGTTTTATATAAAAGGCAATTCGATGGCTTATCTCGTTAAATAGTTAATCTAGTAACATCAGTTGATTTAGTTAAGGTTATAGCTGATGGCTAAACGTTCATTAAAGTTCTTGATAAAAAAATTTAGAAATTTGGTTCAAACCTATTGGGAAGATTAGGTTTAAAGCATTCGATTTAGAAGGATATCATATCGCTCATAGAGTCAGAAAATATTTTTACTCAAATGAACAATTTTTTTTTTTTTTTTTTTTTTTTTTGTCATAATTCTATTATAGCTTCTTTAATCATATACAAAACTGTGCATCATCATATCCCCATGTGTTAGGAGCGTAAGCAATAAGTTTTATTGAAAAGGGCCTAAAATTTTTAATATTCACCTTAAGCCTCTAAAAAGGTTGAGCCGGCCTACTGTAATGCTCGGCCATCGTATTTATATTTATATATGTTTTACCGTAAATATTGTTCGAATAGCTTGGTTGTATACAACGACATAACTTTTACGTTACTTTACAATATACCGTTGCAACACGGTTTTCTAATCATTATATTCACGATTTGCTTATTTTTATCGACGTTTCAAACAAGCTGCGAAGCGTGGGTGGTAACCCGCTAACTTATTATAGATATAAATTTACACGATCAAATTTAAAATACCGTAAATTAACTAGTTCAACTATGGAAATTTAAATGTCGTAAACTCAAACTTGTAAAATGATGAACCTGTTGATAAATTCTAGAATTTTGATTAATTTTTTCAAGAAATTATAAATCATTAGACTACAATATTCAGCATATGAACACATTTCAACGTGTTAATAGTTCCGATGTTGACAGTCGACGAACTATTCTTCGAAGGGAAGGTGACCGAAGAAAAAGACATGAGGCTATAGTTAGGGCTGGCATAACAAGTTACACGAACCTGTTAAGACACGAACACGAAACCTCTAAACACGAACACGACACGAAATCTAATAGTGTCGTTTTTTTCAAACCCGAACCCGAACCTGTGCATAACAGGTTAACACGATAAGACACGAGAAAGAACACCTAGTAAAATAAGTTAACACGACAAGACACGATAAGACATGATAAAACACGACAAGACATGATAAGACACGATAAGACATGATAAGACACGATAAGACACGACAAGACAAGACATGATAAGAAACACGATAAGACCTATTAAGACACGAACACGAAACCGGTAACACACGAACACGACACGAAAATAAACAAGTCTTAACGTGTCGACCTGTTATAGACACGAAACCTGTTAAAATCGTGTAGCTTCGTGTCAAGTTTTCGTGTTCGTGTCTGAATTGCCAGCCCTAGGCTATACGGTGTGGTGCTCTTTTTCTCAACTCTCCAAAATCAAGAAAATGGTTTCCTCATTTTTCCCCTTCCCTTTACCTTAAAAAAAGAAAAGAAAATATATATAACCAAACACAGAGCTCGATGACCTCAACTCCCCAGGCAAACACGACTCCCTCACCAAAGAGTTTAAGGGGAAGGTGCGCTACACTTATTATTTTTCAACTTCACAGAAACACGATTTTAGTGGTGGCACTTCACTGAAATGTTTATTTATTTTACATTTAAATAAATATATATATATATATATATATATATACAATTTATTTTTTCATATTTATTTTTCATTCAAAATTCAAATCGTGTGCTGACGGTGGCAAGCACGATGGCAAAATATAAAAACAGTAGGTTAGAAAATTTAATTTGCAACGGTTATTTTTTTTTTAAAACGGTCAAAAAATTGGGCTATAAATACCCACCGTGGGTATCCAAAAAATGCACATTTGCCCACGGTTACCACTCTAAACACTAAAAAAACGGACGTGTTGGAACGAGGAGGAAGAAATCGCCTTGGTAGTGTGCTACCAAGACGCAAGGAACGATCATGCCCTACAACAACAACCACCCCATCGTCGCCACTCGGCGGGGGACTCATTTTGGGACTGTGTATTGGCGGACTTCAACTGCTAAGTGGGTGGCAACGACCGCACAATCGACAGTCTTAGACGCAAGTGGATCGATCTCAACACCAAATGTGATTGGTGGAGCAACCACTTCGCAAACATCTTGAGGGAGCACCCGGGCCATGAGGAGGAGTTGGCAATCGAGTTCATGCATGTCGACTATGCGGCTCGATGCTTCAACAGTTTCGACCATGTCGAGGCATGACAACTGTTGCGTAATGTTTAAGTTTTTTAATTATGTTATAATAATTTGTATTTATTTATTTTTAATATTAATATATTTATGTTTTGTGTGTTTTATTTAATTATGTTTTTTTTTGTGTGTTTGGACAATTGAAATAAATAGAAATTAATTGAAAACAATTGAAAACAATTAAGTCACACGGTTTCAAAACCGTAGTCAAACACACAGTTCGCCTTTACGAATCCACTACCAGCACCACCGATGACCTTATTGTCGTGCTGGTAGTAAAGTTACCGTAAAGTACCCGTTATAGAAACAGGAAGTGCCCCGGTGGTATTAATGTCATTCATTATGTAATGAAGTTGAAATATAAGAAATTTGCTTTGAAATTCCGTTAGAAAAATGAGAACGAAATTCCCACCTTATTAATTGTTGTCAAGTTATTTACGATGTTATTTCAATGTTTTCAGCCTAATTGATTTGAATTTTATATGTCATAAAACATTAAACCATTGACAAATTTGAAATTTAAAAATTAACAGGTGGTGGTATCAAAACCGACACATTGCGTCACTAGACGACGAGAATTTGGTCGGTATTGATTTGTTTTGCTATAACACCGGCACTCTTTATAACAACTGAAAGAGGAAAACAAATAAAATCGTGATATCGCCAAAAAATATCAGCACATGATATAGATCGATCGTAAACAATTGTTCAATACAATTTGTTTGGTTTATAAGGGCACCCCAATAGTACTGGCACTCATATAACCTACCATATTAAAGAAACACTCTATAAAAAAAACGCGGATGAGATTTTTTTTTAAAATAAACAAAGTTGCACTGTTTATTTAAAAAAAAAAAAAATCCCGTTGACGTTTTTATTTTATTTTTTTGGCCAAAATGCTTAAAAACATGTATTTTACATTGTTATTTTTTTTAAAAAATAACAATGCTTTTTTCAACTCAAGAGGGTTTTCATTTTATACTGGATATATATATATATATATGGGAAGGATAGAATAAAAACACACTTAAAATAAAGAAACCCAGTAAACTTAATCTAGACCATTGATCTAAAGAGATCAATGGCCTCAATTGATTCTACATTATTTTAATACATTTATTTATGTAGATGACAAAAAAGGGGCACAATGGTCAATTGCCATTTTTATGAAAAAGCACATATGACAAGTTGACCCCACACATGTCACATCATCTCTCTCATACTTTTGTGACCATTGTTCTAAATCTGTCAGGACGTCATGTTACATATGTAACATATGTAGTGTTGCATACGTTAAAATTGCACAGACTCTGGTCTCATATGTGATTTCTTGTTGCATACGTTAAAACACATAGATTGTATAAAATCAATTAAAAACTTTACAGGTCAAAAAACATTCAAATGTAAACAAGAATTGTTTCTTACAAAGTGCTAAAAACAAATAAAACGGTCATTACAAATCAATCACCTGCAAAAATAAAATAAAAATCATCAATTTACATGTAAAGCCCCCCCCCCCCCCCTCCGTCTTAACGTATGTTAACCATCTGGATTACAAAAAAACATACGAAACTGATACAAACAAACATTGTTTTATCCATTTAGTTATTAAGATTATCAAACTTAACTTAGAAGGAATGTTATATAACTACATAGATGTGTAACCTACGCAACTTAGTTCTGCTGTTACATACGAAACAGACGCAAACATATATTTGATCCCATGATTAGTGACTATTGTTTTAATTAATATATGGTAAAAAAATCAGAAGCTAATTTATACCAACTTAGTTCTGCCGTTACATACGAAACAGACGCAACAAAGATTTTATCCCATGTGTAACTGATGAAAGTAAAAAAATCAAACCTTTGTACTGGTAAAAAAATCAGAAACGAATTTATACCAACTTAGTTCTGCTGTTACATACGAAACAGGCGCAACATATATTTCATCCCATGATTAGTGACTTTTGTTTATTAATATATAAAAAAGGTTAATTAATATGTAAACCTACGTGTTAACGTATGCTACCTACGTGTAATCCAACACCAATAATATCACACTTTTTCAGGTGGATAACATATGTTAAGACGTGATCCACATCTTAACAAAATGTGTACCATTGCACACACTCCATATGAATTTACTTTTTGAAATTCACTACTTTTTCTGACGAATATTAACCATCCACTTATAAAACTCCAGCGACTTAGCAGCGTCTAAAAGCTGCTGACCAAGTTGACCAACGAGCTCTAGTTTTAAATGGGTGTATGGTTTTAGTGCTTGTAATGGTGTGAAGGTTATGGTTAAGTGTAATATTACGATGGTGAAGGTTAAATATCAGTCACCGGAAAAAAAAAGAATGGCAGCTATGGTGAGAGAGAGAGAGAGAAGAGAGAGAGAGAGAGAGAGAGAGAGAGTGTGTGTGTCAGTGTGTGTGTGTGAGAGAGATAGATCTAGTTTAAATAGGAGGGAGAAAGAGAAGATTCAAAATTTTAAATGGGAGGAAGAGTAAAAAGACCAATATAACCTTTAAAACATAAAATAATATATTTATTAATGGGTGATGTGGAACAATGAGGGCCACTAGATGGGTTTGCGGGAGTTTCTTCAAAATTTTAGGTTTCTTGTGGATACTTAGCCTATATATATATATATATATACACACACACACACACACACACACACACACACACACACACTTTCCATAATAGGAGAAGCGTGAGTGATGTCAGCAAGGCTGATGTGCTCACAGACAAAGAGGGCTATACATGTCAGTGCTCACAGACAAAGTAAATGGTAAATTTATATAGTTATGTTGAATATGTAATGCTCAAATGTTATATTAATGATTACTTGTCAATAAAAACCCCGTGAAATTGGTTGTAGGTGGTATGCTAAACGTTTTCTACATCCAGACATTGTGGCACCCTATGATTACATATTCATTTGGGATGAGGATCTTGGATTAGATGAATTTGATGCTGAAAAGTAAATAAATAGCTTTATTATCTTCATTTTAGAAGTGGCAGTTTTGACATGTGCCAGGTCAGCCTGATCTGACCTAGTTCAGTCCATCATAAAAGTTACTCATGTTGACCATGATCGATCAAGTTACCCATGTTGATCATGATCGATTGACCAACTATTTAGTAGGAGTATCGGCAGCTGCAACAGTTCACTCTCTACTTCAACTGCTCATCAAATCAAGAATGATGCTAAGGAAGTCTTCCATTATATCATCCAAGAAACATGAATGGCTTCTTTTTGCTACTGATCAGGTAATTTGTTAAAAGGTTTAGACTTCTTTAGTTATGAATTGAGTTAATCATGTACTGGGATAATTATATGATCATACATACAGGTTTTGGGGTATGCCATTATGAGTTTTGGATCAGCTACATCTGGTGTCACCAATCTGAACCGGACAGGGATCAAACAGTCGTCTCTGCCCAATTTCTGCAAGCCGTTGCATAGCTTTTGTGATCGTGTTGCAGTTTCAATTGCGTTTACATTCTTCGGCTGCTTCTTAGTTGACAGGAACAGAAGTTTTTATTTAGTATTGTACTCATGGTACCAAGTTATGCTGTTGAATCTGTACGTGGTTTACAACTGATCTATTTGTTGTTACAACAGAAAGTATACAAATGGTATTTCAGAACTAAGAAAACTGCGTTTCATTTGTTTATATAATATATCCATACATAGTCTTTGTAGTAACTAATGATATATATAGATGTTTAAGGTCTATAATTCTTATAGCATTCAACAGATAGGAAGATTTAAGGTGGCTTATTGATAAGCGTTGGTTCCCCACTAAGTAACAGAAGTTCAAATCCAGCTTCAATTGGTTTACTAACCCTCTGAAGGCCACTTGTCCAGCGTAAGTTGCGATTTGTGTGGTCCCACGGTTAGTAGGGTCTTGGTGGGTAGTCCGAGTTTTCTCTAATGGGTTCTTATGATCACCAAAAACGAACCATGAATACATATTATAGTTAGAACTTTTATGTGCAGTTTGTGTCGCTGATGAATCCATCGATTAGCCTTGAAATCAAGATACTAAGAGATTGCTTTGAAGCTTTTGCAATGTATTGCTTTGGGATATATCTTATTGCATGCTTGGGTATGTGGCTTCTAACACATGAATGCCTTTCCTTAATTTGTACATGTTGTCAGACAATATGAATAATTTTTCTTTCTTTCTCGTCAGGGGTGAGAAGTGGTCAATTAATTTCATGGAGAGGGAAGGACGTGCGGGTTTATCAAATCATGAAAGCTTGAATTGTTCAACATGTAAGATTTCTCATTAAGAAAATAGTTATATTTTAGTACAGTTTTCATTCCTTTATTATTTGGAAGCTTATGATTTTTCGAACAGATGATCATAAAGGCTGTTTCATCTGTTTTTGCAGTGTTTCTTGAAGCCTTTGATTTATATTGTGAAGGAGACTTCAAGTGGGGATATGGGTAAGATCACTGTTTTAAGGGAAAATCACATGTATGGCCTTTTAACTATTGCTTACATCCAATCAACATATGTCACGTGTAATTGAAAGATTAGTTGATAATGGATAAAAATTATCAATGGCTGATTTATGCTAATTAACTGCTGTAAGCAATACTTACAGCAGTTTTTGGAAGCCAAGCTATCATCACTTGAGTTGCAATACTTGAACAGATGCAGCTACTACAGCAGATGCAGCAATAGGCAATAGCAGCAGCAGATGCAGCAATAGGCAATAACAGCAGCAGATTCCACCACTACACAAGCAGCAGATGCAACAGCAGCAACAACAGATCCAACAAAGATTCGATAGCTTTCACGCGATGGTTTGAAGGTGTTAATTTTGATTGAACGTGTTGGTTTGGAAATAATTTTCGCAATTTGTTTATTTCTTTGTTTCTTTTTCTCAGAGTAGAATTACCTTACGGAACAAGTTATTGTCTTAGTATAAATAGAGTCTTACGTTCTTTATATATTGTTTGGTCTTTGATATTAATAAAATAATTAATATACAAAACATATTTGTATGCACGTAAAACAAAATTTACAGGTTTTTCCTTTGTCATGTTAGTATATCAAATTTTAAAATATTAATATATCTAACATCTGTTAGTACATCAAAGGTTAAAATATTAACATATCTAACATATGTTAGTACATCAAAACGTAAAATATTAATATATATTACATCTGTTAGTACATATGTGGGTCATTCAAGTACATCAAAACTTAAAATATTAATATATCTTACATTTGTTAGTATAAATGTAGGCCATTCATTTATTGGTTTGGGGTGATGTTAATATAATAATGTATATTATAATCATCAGTTGTTGAAAGTGGAATATAATTAATGGATACATTGGATAATGTGCAGCAAATCTATTGGTTAGCCTTAAAGTAGATTTTAGTCTTCCCGTGTGTTTCACACGGGATTCCATCTAGTCTATTATAATAAACCAAAGTCTAAAATCTCACATGGCACTTAAAGAGGCCAACATTCCCCTTAAGTGTGTCATGTGGTATGACATGTGGCTATAGGTGATTTTAGAAAAGAAAAAAAAAATTTAACCCTAACATTTTAAACCCTAACCTCCTCCACTTCCTCTCCATCTCCCTTCAGACTCACCTCCTCCCCTAGAGTAACGAGATCCACCTTCATTCCCACCATATCCACCGTCAAGGCCAGCACCATACCATCGCCATATCTGTTAGGATCTGAGTTTGATTGTTTTGATTTGTTTAAGTAAAATGAGAAATGAATGAAGTGAATATATATGGAAAGTGCGGCGGAATAATAAACTATAATCAAAACAAAAGGAATAAATGTTTTTCAATCGAATGCTTTCATAAACTCAAATGATTACAAACGATTATACAAGTACTCCCCCTCAGCCTGATCACTCAGTGATTGTTTGTCTGAGAGAATGTTGTAAGTGACAAATAAAACAGTACAAGCACTGTTCTATTTATAGACAAATCTAAACCACTGGTGACCTGGGCTGACGTCACCTAAGATAGTGACCTCTAACAGAATAACAACATAAAACATTTGCCCTATACAAACTACTGTTACATTACAAAACACTGTAAGGTAAACTACTGTTGAGGAAAACTCTGATGGTCTTGTATCATCTGTTGGAGCCTAAGTGTTGTTGGCTCCAACAGACCTTTAGTCTTCAGCACTTGATCAGCAGTTGTTCTCTATCAGACCTTTAGTCAACAGTTGTTCTCTATCAGTTGTTATCCAGCAGTTGTTTGTCACAACAGTTGTTTGGGTAGAACAGTTGTTAGGGTCAACAGTCTTTTGGGAGGAGTATGTTGTAAATGCTGTTTATTAATATGGATCAACTGTTAGTATATTTTGGCTTTTCAATCATCTGTTTTTCTCCAGGTCAGCAGACCCAACAATATCCACGGTCACGTCTCTCACCTTCATAACCATCATAACCACCTTCACAACGTCCACCAGCGTACCCACCATCACGACGATCACCACCGCCGTCACCGCCGCCAAACCTCCTCCACTTCCTCTCCGAATCCTCGAAACATAATCTTTACCTTCAATGGAAGGGTCTGGGACCAGGCCAAGGCATCTTCAAAAAATAAAAATAAAAATCAAGAAAATACAAGGAACATAATTGAGTGATAAAGATACAGATCCCCAGAAGAAAAGATTGTAATGGGTGGTCAATAATTGAAAAAAAGTTATAAACTTGATGAGGGAGAAGGGTTTAGCAAAGGGGGCATGGTGTGGCGGTTATTGAGGAAGAAGGAGCCAAGAGATAATAATATTATGTGAAGGGGCTAATGAAGTGGGGAAGGTGGTCAGGCATATGGAGGGCAAGGAGTAGGCAGTGTAGGCAGTAAGATATATTTGTTAATTTAATTTAATTAATTTCTTAATTGGGATTGGTTTTGAGTGGATTGGTTGGTGGTTTATGATAGGTGTTAATATTAGAGTTATACATTGTAATAAGTCAGGTATCAAATTTAATCTTAGAAATGGGGATCCCTAATAGACGTGGCGATTTCCGGCAGGCTTCTAAACCTAGCCGTGATAGTGATGATCCGGCCACCAGAACAACATTTTACATTACGAATACCTCTGATCGGGTAATGGGATTAAAGTTAATTGAGGCTTTCAAGTCTTTTGTCAATGTTACCGATGCATGGGTACAAAGACGGCAGAGTGTAAAAGGAAGAGTTTTTGGTTTTGTTCGATGTGTAAAGCTTTCAGATCCTTATGATGTTTTACCAGCCCTTAATGATATTATTATTATGAACTCCAAGATTTCAGTTTCATTGGCAATGTTTGATAGGTCCCATAGAAAGATTTCATATGATGATATATAGGTCGTAAAGAAGGCATGGGTGCCAAGAGAGAAGAATGTGATTGATGAGGAGTTTCTGGCAGTGACAAATGTTTACGGTGCTTCGAGTTCAAAGAAGGCTATTCAGTTGGGTGATGGGGGTGCCTTGTATCCAAATCATTCCATTGGCAGGGCTGTGGTGGTAGTGTCGGATAGTATCACTCGATTGCACTCGGTCAAGAAGATGCTATTTTTGGCAGGTTTTTTAGAAGCCGTCGTGTCGTATCTCGATGGCTTAATGGTCCTAATCACATTCAGGGATGCGGATCAGATGAACTTGTTTTTGGTTGCAAATGAGGAAGTTTTGAAGGCCGTTTTGACGTCTGTTTCGCCATGGATAGGTCAAAATTTGCCTTTTGACCGTATTGTTGTTTTGAAAGTGGTTGGAATGCCGGTAGCTGTCCGAGAAAATGTCACTTTTGATAAAATTGACAGGTTGTTTGGTGATGTGGTTTGGCCTTCCGACTTTTCGTGGACAGGGGAGGATAATTCAATCGGTTTTACACACATTCTTACTAAGCTTCCTACTCGAATTGATGAGGAAGTTAATGTATTCAGGAAAAATAGAGCATACAATGTATGGGTGGTTGAAGAGTATACTACTTGGGTACCGGAGTTCGAGTCGATTCCGATAGATGGGAATGTTAATGAAATTGAGGAAGGCGAGATTAGGGATCCGGCGCCGGAAAACCTTGAAGTCAACGGAACCACCTCAGAAAATTTAATGCCTGGAAATCAGGCAATAAACTCGGAGAATGAATTTGGAAATGTGCATGGTCATGAAAGCTTTCCAAATGGAAATTCGAATTCTGCCGCTCAAAATCATTTTAATGCTTTGGACCATACAGCTTCTACGGAGGTGGACTCATTTCCTAAGGCCCAATCCGATTTTATGACTCCTAGTGGGCCTTTATTTGGTTGGCCGATTTGTTTCAATGTAGGAAAAGGGCCTGAAAAGTTTAAGAGCAGAAAGAGGCCACAGGTATCTTCCATTAATTATCCTGATGATACACTACCATCTTTAAGACTTAATGCTTCGGAGCTATCGGCTACTGTTCAGGTGTGTCCGGACCTTAATCAGAATTCCTTTGATGATACCGTTGGGGAAGGGATGGTTAATTCGGTAACGGAAATTTCTATGAACCCTGGTGAGCCGAGTGAAGTAGTGGGTGTTGATCCGGGAGCTAATTGTCATAACCATAATATGCCTCTTTTGGAGTTAATTGCTGAGGCACGGTCAGTCAATGAAGAAGTAGATGTTATGGTCCAGGTTTGTGATCTTGTTGGGTTGAATTTAAAGTCTTTCACTAGTAAAATTGCTCATGAGGTTATTTCTAAGATGGGTGCACCAGATTGTCAATGAACTGCTTGTCGCTGAATGTTCGTGGGATTAGGGGAAAAGGTAAAGTGGGTTGGGTCAGGGGCTTGAGATCGACCCATGGTGTGGATTTTTTGGCTATTCAGGAATCAAAGATTTCGGATCCTCCATTTTGGTTATTGTCTAAAGTTTGGGGTAATTGATGCGTTTGGTTTAAGCAAATTAAAAAGATGTCATTTCCTCGGTGCCAAAAACTTGATGTTTTAATTCCGAAACCTTGGTTTTGGGGTAAACGACTGATTTTTACTAAACCGGTTTTACCAACTTTTAAATTTATAAAGTAAACAACAATTACTTTAGAAACTAAAACCAACACATAGGCAGAGAACCTGACGTGCATAGTATAGCCTCTAGGGTAAGTATTGAGTATCGTATTTCAGAGTTCACACTTTCCCCTACTCATCCTTTCATCAATTAACTGATCGGGTTTTAAAAATAAAATAAAACGGAGGGGTTCTTTAAATGAAAATAGTTTTGAAAAAGGTTTTGGTTTTATAAAATAAAAGATAAAATAGTAGAGTAGATAAATATGCATATCTCGGGACCCTCCGTATAAATAGTTAAGTTTATTATTAAAATTAATAATTTAGGATAGTCAAATGTGAAGAAGACGAGAGGGATCTTGAAGTGTTGACTCCTTTATAGAGAAGCGGGGCCACTACTAAGTAGCGTGCGCAACCTTCCAATGTGGGCCCTCATGAAGGTACTCCGTCAGGTCCTCGCATATAGCGGGCTCCTCAAACCGCGGTCAAGTCTATGGTCCTTGAACTTATCCTCTTCTTGAATTGGACGCTTCACTTCCGACCTGGAACACCGTACACCTCCCTTAGCTCTCGCGTTCCGTACCGAAGGGTCTCTCCTTAGGGTCAATTCCGGCAACCTCGTATCCCCTAAGTAGGTTAACGGTCATAAAGACCGAAGGATCTCTCTTGCTTTTGACTCAGGTGACTCATACCCCCATTGGCTAACGACGTTGTACTAACGAGAACTAGAAATAGAATCTTTAATTTATTTATCCTTTAAGTGACACTTCATTATTTAGTGATTAATTAAATATAAAGTTGGTAGAATGAATGACAACTTAATAACCCAACCCTTAACCTCTCGAGCTGAATGAAATCCTTGGTAAAGGTGCCACATAATCCTAAAAGCGTGCAATCCGAAGATTATAAGTGTGCCCGTAGGGAAACCGTCTTTTACCAAGAACATCATTCACTCATATGGTAAGTACTAGAAATGTGTCACTCAGATCTGGTCCACTTTAGAAGCCATTGCTTAGAATCCGGTTTGGATATCAGAAGCCCGAAGGATCTGTCTCACTACCGGTTTCCTCGCCTTGTATCTAGCTCGGTGCCACCAGAAGCTGATTATACCTCTTGTTATTTAATTAAGTTAAAGTATTTTAAGTTATTAAATTAATCATCATTCAAACCTGTCACAAAGATAAACAAACAACGATTAGAAGAAGATAACACAACAAGTAACTAAAAATAAACTACTATTAATAATAATAAAAGTCTACAAATCGAAGTGGGTTCGGGAATTTTGAAGAGATACAACCAGAAGAAATAGTCAACACAAGAACATGGCTGCTCATAGATAAGCTCTCACTCTTCAAGTGATATGTAACTCACATGATCCTCACAACCCTCGTTATTTATTGCATAACTACTCTACGATCTCGTGCTTGGCCAAGTTGATCAAGGTAGGTCGAGGCCTAACCATTGAGGTTTGTTAGGAGGGCCCTAAGGCCTCCCAAAGGACCCCAAGATCTCTGGAAGACTCTTGGTAGTCGGCCAAACAAAGCACAAGAAGGGATGATCAAATGGTGAGGGGTAGCTTGCTATTTATAGGCAAAACAACTTAAGCACGGGGGTGCCAAGGGTTGGAACGGGCGTGCACATCAGTATGTTATCAGATTTTGTCGGTTCAAGCCTTGGGGAACACGTTTCAGTTAAGCACAGGCGTGCCAAGTGATGTGGCACGGGCGTGCAAGTGTCTTCAGTAAGTTTTCTTGTTCTCTAAGTTTGTTGCGTTGTCTTCTCGCGTGCAGGGCCTCTGTACAAGTGTGTGTGGGCGTGCGGGGTCACTCCCGGACTAGTTTTATCACTGTTTAAGTCCCGGGATTGTCTTCAAACATACAGGGAACAAGCTGCAAGTCTCGTATCTTCAGGAATCTCTAGTTTTTGCCCGGAAATCCTCTGTTTCTGTCTTGGAGCTCCAGTTTCCTGAGAAATACAAATAGGAACAAATTAAGCACCCAATATCAATAATATAAGCCTAATTCTACCCTATTATGAGACTGTTTATGCCTGTTTTATATGTTAATAATATGAGTTATCAATAATACTGTTTTTAATTCTGATTGTGTAAATTCAGATGGGGTTGCGGGGGGTCTAATTTGTTGGTGGGATCCTTTGTGTTTTCGGCTAACCGAGGTTATTAGGTCAAAGCATGTTTTGGTTATTTCGGGTCTGTTGGTACACTCTAATGTCCATGTCAGTATCGCTAATGTCCATGCTCCTAGCGATCCAGTGGAATGAGATGCTGTTTTATAGATGATCTTCATGTGGTTTGTGGATGGTAGTGGGTGATTTTAATGAGGTCCGTAGTCCTGACGAAAGGGTAAATTTCGAGTTTTCTTATCAACATGTGTTAGTTTTCAATAATTTTATCAGGGAGGCTGAATTGTTTGAGTATAACATATGTGGTCATAAATATACATACATGTCTGGGAAGGGATATAACCTTAGTAAGTTGGACATGTTCTTGGTTTGTAAAGATGTTATGTCTTTCTGGCCGGATGCGGTTGTTACAACTATCTCTAGGTTCTTATCTGATCATTGTCCCCTATTATTTTCTCTGAAGATCACAGATTATGGTCATATACCTTTTAGATTTTATAACTCCTGGATGGAGCTACCAAGTTTTGTGGATTATGTTAATCACATCTCTGAGTTGTTTGTGTTTTCTGGTCCCCCGGATATCGCTAATGTTGCGAAGCTAAAGTTGTTGAAGGATAGGATCCGATTGTGGGTGGGTGCGGAGCGGAAAAAAAGGGATGCAAAATGTGTTGAATGTAAAAAGATTGTTGATGATTTGGAGTATATTGCTGATAACATGTCTTTGTCCGAAGCTGAATTAGAATCTAGAGCTGTTGCCAGTAAATTGTTATTTGAAGAGGAGCGGTTGAAAGCGTCAGACGCCAAGCAAAAATCAAGAACGAAATGGGCCTTGGATGGGGATGAAAATTCAAAGTACTTTCACGATATGATTTGGCTTAATTCGGCAAATAACCGGATACATGGTTTTTCTTATGATGGCGTTTGGATCTCTGACCCGGTTCAGGTAAAAGATAAGATTGCTTCCTATTTTGTGGAAAAATTTAGTGCAGGTGTAACTTCTCTGTCACCATTTATTTGTCCGGATATTTCTCGATTGTCTGAAGAGGAGGTTCATAATTTGGATGCTCCTTTCTTAATAGAAGATATTACAAATGCGGTTTGGGATTGTGATGGTGATAAGGCACCAGGTCCGGATGGCTTCAATTTTACCTTCATTAAAAATTTTTGGCCGGTTTTGAAGCAAGATTTTGTTAGCCTATTTTCGGATTTCCACACGAAGGGTTTTATTAGCGAGGGTTGCTTTTCGGCATTTAGTGCGTTGATTCTGAAAGGTCGTGATCAGATGACGCCTGCAGATTATCGCCCTATTAGTTTGGTGGGGGTATTAAACAAGGTATTATCAAAAGTGCTGGTTCTTCGACTCAAATGCGTTATGTCTAAGCTCGTGTCGGAAGAACAAACGACGTTTTTAAGTGACCGAAATATCCTTGACGGGCCATTGCTACTGAACAATACTATAGCATGGTTGAAAAAGTTAAGATGAAAGGCATGTTTTTCAAAGTGGACATTGCAAAAGCGTATGACTCGTTATGTTGGGAATTCTTGGACAATATTATGGCACAAGTGAAGTGGCGGGGTTGGGTTATGTCCATAGTTCGGAACTCGCGTGCGTCGGTATTGGTAAATGGTTCTCCTACATATGAGTTTGATTGCAAACGAGGCCTTCGTCAAGGTGATCCTTTATCCCCATTTTTGTTTATTCTTTCCATGGAAGGATTGGCTCGTATTATGAGAAGAGCATGTTCCATGGGAATATTTCATGGAATTAAAGTGGGTAGATCGGGACCTTTCATCTCACATTTTATTTATGCGGATGATGTTGTGTTTTGTGGGGAGTGGTCTCATGCGAATGCCCGTTATCTGCGACGCCTTCTTCGGGGTTTCTTTTTATTATCCGGACTTAAGATTAGTACAAAAAAGAGTACTTTGTATAGGGTGGGATTGGTAGAAAATGAGATTGCAGAAATGGCGTCTTACTTAAATTGTCAACAGGGCCACTTTCCGTTTACTCATCTAGGAGTTCCGATTGCTTGTAACATGAATCTAATATGAAGCTGGGACCCGGTTGTGGAAAAGTTTAAGAAGCGTTTGTCGAGTTGGAAGGCGAAGAGTTTATCTTATGGAGGTCGATTGACTCTTTTGAAATCGGTTCTGAGTTCTATTCCTCTTTATTATTTCTCTTTGTTCCGTGCTCCGATTCAAGTGATAAACACATTGGAAAAATTAAGGCGTAATTTCTTTTGGGGTGCTACGGATAAAGAAGAAAAAATGTCCTGGTTGGCATGGGACAAAGTCATGGTTCATGTTGAATATGGTGGTGTTGGTCTAGGATCACTTAGGGATGCAAATTTGGGTAAACTGTCCAAGTGGTGGTGGCGCCTAAAATCCGATCAATCTTCTCTTTGGAGTAAAGTCGTGTGGTCAATACATGGTAGCGGTCGTGGGTGGAATTACATTTCGTTGAAGGTCTCTATTGGAGGTATTCCTGAGATCTTGGACAGAATGCATATCGGTGCTGACCACTTCCTAAAAGCAAATGTGAGGTCCGGGAATAACGTCCTTTTTTGGTTTGACTGGTGGATAGCGGATGACCCATTAATGAAGAAATTTCCCCTGTTGTTTGCTCTCGAAAAGAGGCGAACATGTTTTATTGTGGACGGGTTGCAGCCTGGTTTGCAGAATCTGACCAACACTTGGGAATGGAAGTGTTTGGAACTCTCGAACGCTGAACAGCAGGAATTGACTGATCTGCAGATGCTTTTACAAGAAGTGGATCTGCAGCCTGGCTAGGACTCATGGACCTGGGCGGCATGGGGTATGATTGGATTTTCTGTGAAGAGTATGCGGCGCTGCATCTTTGATTCGTCAAATGTGTTACAGCTATTTCGTTTCAGTGGTGTAACTGGGTACCAATGAAGGTTGGGATTGTCTCCTGGCGAGCTTATCTAGATATACTCCCGACTACAGAAGCTTTGGCTAGAAGACATGTGCAGATTGAATCGCAACAGTGCAAA
This sequence comes from Ambrosia trifida, assembly GCA_028751855.1. Classification (NCBI taxonomy): domain Eukaryota; kingdom Viridiplantae; phylum Streptophyta; class Magnoliopsida; order Asterales; family Asteraceae; genus Ambrosia; species Ambrosia trifida. Next base: position 97,202,388 of record CM054123.1, on the reverse strand, counting down.
GTTTGTGAATTAACTGTGGAAACGGTTTATCATCTCTTTTCAGGGAGCCCGGTGTTTTTGGAGGTATGGTAGGTGTTGTTTGCATGGTGTAAAGTCCCCAATGCGTTTGCATTCGATGTTCGGGATTTGTTGAAGCTCCACCTTACGGCTAAAAGAGGAATTCGAGTTAGGAAAACTTTTTATGGGATTATTCTTACGGCTTTTTGGAGTATTTGGCGGTCTAGGAATGAATATGTCTTTAATCAAAAACAAGTTTCGGTTTGGAAGATTTTGGAAGAGATAAAAGTTATGAGCTTTTTATGGATTACCAAGCGGGGGAGAATGACTAATATGTCTTGGGCTTCATGGTGTTTGTTTGATACAGATAAGATAGTCTAGGCTTTGGTTGGTATTTTTTTCGGTTTTCTTGTTATGTTTGTTTTTCGGATGTTCTCGTGGGTTGTAGTCAGAGGCGTCTCCGAGGATTTATGTGCCCTATCCAAGCCGATAAAAAATATGCCCATTAGGCTTTAATAAATTAAATAATTTAAACTCATTATTATGTATGATCAATGGTATAGCAATAAACATAACAATTAGCAAAATACTAGTATTGGAATGAGTTAAATTATATAGTGTAACAGGCTAGTATCTAACCGACGATTCGTGAAGCTCTTCTGGCATTTTTGCTAGCAAATTGGTGGATCAACTCTTCGTAGTTTTAAACATTCTAAGATTTTTTTTGTTAATAGCTATGATCGCTAACTCGCTAAGTCTTGCTTGGGACATTATGGACCGTAAGTATAATTTCAGCAACTTTAATTAAAAGTCCTTTCTGGAATGGTCAATAATACTCTAAATGCAATGCATGCATGCATTTCGGAAAGAACGTTCTTATTTCATGTGCTCCAAAACATCAATAGGGTCACTAAATGTTTGTGATGTGTCAAACAACTTCAACTCTGAATAGAAATAATAGAATTGGTTTTTTTTAATTAGTAGCTTAAATAAGTATTAGACTTATAAATGTTATGGGTTTTGAGTTAATAATATTTAAGTTTTAAATTGATTATTATTGGACACAACTTTTAAGTGTTAAACGAGTTTTCTAAAACACACACACACACGTATACATATAGAAATTTTATAAAAAAATATGCCCCTGATAAAAATGGGCCAAAGCCGGATGGCCTCCCCGGCTTGGGTGATAGCCGCCGCCCCTGGTTGTAGTTATTTCGGATTGTTTTCGTGCTAGCTTCTTGCTAGCTTTTGAATAAAAGTTTCGTTGGCCGTTCAAAAAAAAAATAGGTATCAATATTAGTATGTTAGAGTTGCATATTTTTTTAGCCTTTAGGATGAGTGTTAATATTAGAGTTACATTGAAGTTATACATTGTTTTAGGTTAGATGTTACCATGGGAGTTGTATATTGTTTTAAGTTAGTTATTAATATTAGAGTTATACATTATTTTAGGTTACATGTCAACATTAGAATTATATTGTTTAAGGTTAAGTGTTAACAACGGAGTTATAGAATATTTTAGGTTAGGTGTTAACATTGGAGATATACATTGCTAATTGTTTTAGGTTAGGTGCTACCCGAAGCTTTTTCGCGTGTAAATGTAAAGTGCATCAGTCTATTTCATATGTAAAATTAACCTGTGATATTAGATTTCTCAACCTCAAGACGCTCTCGGGGTATAATATAGTGATCCAATATACCCTTTGTCACAACTCATTTGTTCATTAACTTTATTTCATTAGTGATTTTACACCCCGTTTTTTATATCATCCGCCCGTCTTATTTTGTTACAGGTCTTTCATTGAACATTTTGGAGCTAACATCAAGATCTTTGCTAAGGATAACACCTATATTGGGCTAAATGGTAGGTTGGTAACAGTAATCGGTATGTTGTTTGAAGTTAATACAAAAGATACTGTTGGAGCAGCTCATGTAACTCTGAGAATTTGTTTAATATATTTTAGTTTTTTTTACAATCTATTTTTAGTTAACTTTAAGATCTGAACAGATAGTAGCCTTTAAAGGTATACGAAACAATGTATTGTACTCATGAAGTTTTGTTACGTCGCTTGCAGGAATATAGGATCATTTGAAACTAGCGACAAAATATGCGGTTGAAGGACTGTACGATACCTACGTTATCTTCTTCGATGGCGCCATCGCGAAGATTAATAAGTATTCAGTTATTACTAATTAGAATACTATAGACATGCAGTGATTGAGTTAAATAACTATAAATAAATGACTATTGGTGATTGGTAATTGGAGAGTTATGATTATGTTTATGTACTTTGAGACTTTGAGTATATCTTTCCTAGCAAAAAGTTTGAATTTACTTGTATTGATGTTAAATAACTATAAGTAAATTATTATTGATAATTGGTAAGTTCAGTTTTGGTTCATAATGGTTTGAATTAGGAGTTTTTATAGTTTGTTGGTTGTTGAGAGTTGATAGTAGGTGTAGAAAAATGCTGACAACTATGGAAGATTGTGAGTTTTAGTGTTTTTGGAAGATTTATTGAGATAGAAATAAAAATGCATACATTGCACATCCTAAATCCTAATATTTGAACTAGAATATGTCTATCTTGGGACGCTCTTAGGGTATAAGCTAGTATATATATATATATATATATATATATATATATATATATATATACACACATATATTTAAATTCAATCTTGTACAAAACGTACTTTAAAATCTTTGTGTATTTCTAATGAACACACAAGAGTCTCATTCATTTACGTGTTTATAATGTTGGGGTTATGATCAAATACACAGTGAAAGAAAAATAGGAAGTCGTAGGAAGGGTATCAAACGGACTCCGATTGAACTCATTCAAGCGGCATTGGAATCATCTTATCGAACCCTACGTCGTTAGTTTTTAGGTCTTCGTTTTTTGGGGTTTTAGCTTTGTAGTTTTTAGAATATGCGTTATATCATTGTGTCTTTTATGTACCATTGTGTCTTTTTCTTATTTTCATCGTTGTGTCATTTTTTCAATTCATTGTGTCTTTTTTCTTCAGCATTGTGTTATATTTTTTAGCACTGTGTTATATTTTGTGGCTCATTGTGTCATATTTGATGATCTATTGTGTTTTTTGTATCCTTCTCACCCTTCTTATTTTTTGTAGCCTTTGTAGAATAACCCAACCCATTAGGATCAAATACACAGTGAAAGAAAAATAGGAAGTCATAGGAAGGGTATCAAACGGACTCCGATTGAACTCATTCAAGCGGCATTGGAATCGTCTTATCGAACCCTACGACGTTAGTTTTTAGGTCTTCGTTTTTTTTGGGTTTTAGCTTGTAGTTTTTAGAATATGCGTTATATCATTGTGTCTTTTATATACCATTGTGTCTTTTTCTTATTTTCATCATTGTGTCATTTTTTCAATTAATTGTGTCTTTTTTCTTCAACATTGTGTTATATTTTTTGGCACTGTGTTATATTTTGTGGCTCATTGTGTCATATTTCATGATCTATTGTGTTTTTTGTATCCTTCTCACCCTTCTCATTTTTTATAGCGTATGTGGTACAAGTTTTGTGGTAGAAAGGCTCCTTATACTTGATTTCCATGAAAACCATTTGGCATCTCATTATCGTACGTTGTACATCAAAGGTCTATAAAAAATTATTAGTACTATTCGTATTTATATCAAACCCCACTATATGTTTACAAAATGTGACATAACTTGTTGTATTTGTGTTGTCTTTGACAATCGATTGTAGCCGGACCATGTCAAAGATCGAGATAGCGAATAACACATGATAGCGACATATATCGACTATGCTTGCAAGTCCAATGATTGCGGAACGCCTAACCAATATTCATAACTAAAACAAAACTCGTTTCTTTTCATTTGGACACATACCATCTCCTAGGTCGTTAATTATCAAAACAAATACAAATATATTACTCGTATCATCTTCCAATCATGTTAAATATCTCACAATCTATTAACAAATTATAATCATAAATTTAAACTTAATCACGCCATTAAATTGGAATTTGTCACCATCATCGTTATCGTTATCTACTCATAGAATAACACTTGTTCCTCAACCACGAATCGTTCCGTAGAATGGTCAAATTCGTCATCGTCTTTCCTCACATGTTCAACACAAAAAGATGGGTATTTGATTATTATATATATATTTTTTAAAATTCTAATGCGATTCTCATCCACCACTAAATTCAAGGCTTATAATTTTACGCGAATCGATCCTATAATGTGACTTCATTTATTATCTATCACATCTTCCAATTATTTCATCTTTTTTATGAAAAAAAGTTACAAGTTAGAAACTTATGGTTAATAATCATCCAAATAATATTTCAAAACATATGCGCATATTATTTAATAATCTATTAGATTTTGTAAATTAGGTTACATAAACTATTACTAATAACAGTCTGGTTTAACGTGGACCACAACTAAAAGGTTCAAGATGTATCGCTTAGGATAGTAAAAAGTCTAACTAATTGTGGTTGTCGGTGGCGCGTCGTGATGGATGTGGAGGTGGTGGCGGTTGAGTCAATGGTGGCCACGATGGTGGCTATGCTAAATCAAACATTAATATTTGGAGTCTGGTAGAACACTACGCGTCATGAGTAGTGACTTCATTGTTAACACATATATTATGTTGCTTTATTGCATGATATTGTATTCTTATGAATTGCATATGGACAATATTAAGGATGCTATTACAAACAACAAGTGAAGTTAAAATCTCGGTCAATGCTACTAATTAATTACCTCATATTCAGCTCCTTGACTATTAACTATCAATATCAAGTCAAGTCAAAGTCATGGTTAAGCTACTAATTGATTACTCCAAATTCATCCCCTTGACCATTAACTGTACTTATGTTCTTACGTTGACCATTGACTGTAACAATGTATTTATACTCTCATCTTGTATGTAAAGTTGTACAACAATTCACAAAAATTATTCTCTGTGTTTACTAGATTTATATGGTATCACAGCCACATACACTCTAACGAGTACTCCACCGATCCGACCTTGCATCCTTTATTTATTTTTATTCGCAATTCTGACTGTGAATCATACCTCTCCTCATGCCGCGGCTTTAAACCCTCCATGGATGTGGGACACCTGGGCATCCGATCACACTGCCATTAATCCAAACTCAGTGCACGTTCTTTCCAAATACGGTGGCCCGGATAAGATTGCTTTGGGTGACGGTAAATCACTTCCTATCACACATACTGGTCACACAACTCTTCATCACAATGGCAGTGAATACATTGGTCTTGAACCATTTCTCACCACCCATGGAATTTCTCATTACACCACACCCCCTCATACACCCGAACAAAATGGAGTAGCCGAACGACGCCACCGACATGTTGTTGAAACGGGCCTTGCCCTACTCCACTATGCCCACCTACCATCACATTTTTGGTCACATGCCTTCCAAGCCGCTACTTATCTAATAAATCCTCTACCAACAACCATCTTGAATAACAAATCACCTTATGACATGTTGTTCAATGCTGCTCCCACCTACTTGTCACACCACGTCAATGGCGGAAACACGTGGCGCAACGCTCGAATGCATATCAAAGTCAAGATTAACACAAACTATATTTTATTAGAAAAGATCAATTTATTAAGATGTCGAAAATGAGTATCTCGTTACAATACTGCACAAGGCATTACATAAAACAATGAACATTAAGCTTCGATGTGGGGGTATTTCCGTTTATGTTCCAACCCGATGGTAACAATAGATGAAACCCCGACCAGTATCCGACATCCCGAATTCCACCGCACTAGCCCCATATCTATTCAGTACTTAGTTACCTGAAAGATATGTTTAAAAAGACGTCAATATATAAAATATTGGTGAGTTCACAGGTTTTAGTTTCGTAATAACAACATTATTACATCCTGTGTAGATCCAGCACAATTTGTGGCCTTTGTAAGGAGTGGCTAGCTCCTACAAACTATGATGATGAGCAATCCCCTGAGTCCCATAACCAAACCAAGACTAATAAATATGCCCCGCTCCAAGTCGTTTCTCGAAACCCAACGACTTAAGTTCAGAATACGTGCACCACTGGCATACGCCGATGCATAATCGACGCTATCGATTAGGGGTGGGCCTTGTCAGGCACCAATAGTACTATCCAAATATTCCTTCGGTTTCATTTACCTGATTAATGGTTACAGTAGCGAGGACTCAACCCCGAGGGGCGAACACATAACAAAAACTCAAGTACTTATCATGCCACTCATCACATTTTAACCTTTGAAAACATTTCAACATGTGATAACTTTTGACAAACATATCTTTCCCCCAGTTAAAACAGTAATATGGGGTCGTGAAACTCACCTGATGTACAGCGTACACTCAAATAGCAGAGAATAGCAAGTCCGTGGTCAAGCACCTACGAACGTCCTAGTGCGTGTAAGTCACTAAGTCTATAGCGTGTGCTTTTCCGGCAAGTTGTACACCCAACTCCCAACACCACCATTTACATATAATTCCCCGTTTAATTAAACATATGTCCTAGGTCCGTTGGTGATGGATTACCCTTGTTACAAGTTACATTTATACTTTCATGAATATTAATTAACTTGTATAATATTATTCTCGACTCAACTTCACTTAACATATAATTATTTTCCCATTAAATAATTATACTTAAGATCTCGTCGTTCGATATAATATCTTTACCACTCGACACGACTCACTTTACCGTATATTTATTTTCCCATTCAAATAAATATACTAAGGTCTTGTCGTTTGATAATATGTTTTCTACGCTCGACTCGACTCACCATACCGTATATTTACTTTCCCATTAAGTAAATACACTAGGATCTCGTCGATTCGATATATTTATATATATATATATATATATATATATTGTTTTCTGAACTCGACTCGACTTACCTCCACGTATATTTACTTTCCCATTAAATAAATATACTAAGATTTCGTCGAGTCGAATATATATATATTTTCCTTGTTAAGTCCATACACTTGTTTAACGTTTAATCGTTAGATTATTTACGTTACTTTTCTCCCACGAATATTTTCCAACACTTAAGAAAGTGTTATGTATTTTCACCCAAATCATATATTTTAAATCCTTAAAATATATTTATACTTATCTTGACGTAATGATACTTTTCTCGTCTGTCCGTTTTTACGTCTTAGTTCGTTAACACGTCCAAGTCCGATTACTTAACATATATATATATATATATATATAGTTAATTTTTCCCAAGTTTCCCAATATGTATACTCTAGGAAAGTTATTGACCTCTTAAATTTCCTACACATATTACTTGGAAGTTTTATAAATACCTTTGTATTTTTAACACAAGACTTGGTAACTTATGTATAAAAATGCTCCAACACTTTTATATTCCCATTTATATAAAAGTGTTCATTTTTATATAAGTTTCCACCAAGCTTTTATTTTATCTAACATTTTTATAAAAACCTTTGTTTTTATTCATATCCATATGTTAGAAAAGTTCATATTTTTATAAAACTCTATTTTATAAAAATACACTTTTATACAAAATACATGTGTATAATTACTAGTATTTACCAAATCTACCTTGGAAAATTACTATGTACACATTTGACACCAAACTTTCCATAGTTATATTTTTAGACCCAAGTTTCTAAAAATATCATTTTTAGTCCCTCAACTTTAAAGTTACTAAAATAGTCCCTTTAACTTATAAAAGTTGCATTTTTCCATTATATCTTTCAAGATTAGCAATTTCCTACTAAACTAGTAGACTTTAATGGATCATTTTTGTCATGTTAGTTTATTTTCATGTTTCAACACTTTTAATAGTCTTATATCATCTTATTAAGGCTACTAATAAGTGTAATTTGTGTATTTTGTCCAACATGTCCAAATTATATATTTCAAGTTGTAGACTTTGATAATGCAATTTTTACAGTACTTATTTTCTAACAAAAATAACATTATAACAAGTCTTATATCTTTATGTTAAGATGATTAAAACCATTTTTAAGTTCATTCAAGTTCTAATAGCAAGTTATATTTAAATCACCATTTTCTTCAAGTATTCATGAACTTTATAAAAACTATAAGAATACTACACTTCCATCACCAATTTTCGGCCCATACACACCATCTTAACACCATTTTAGTCTTTAAAATCATATGTTTTATTATGAAAAGCTTATTCAAGTTAACCCCTTGTACAACTTGCTTCAAGCTATTGAACATAAACTTTTTAAAGACAAAACAAGATCAAGAATACTTACAACTAGCACAAGGCTAGAGAAGCTAACAATGCTTGATTTTGATGGAGTTTAGTGTGTTCTTCCTATGTGGTTAAGCTCCAAGCTTGAAACACAAAATGGGGGTTTGGATGATGGATGTTCATGAAGGAAATTAGAGTGTTAAAATTTGAAAGAAGTGTGTGTGCCCTTGCAAACCTACGGCCAAAGGAGGAAAAAGAAGAAGAATTTTGGTTCAAGTGTTAAGCTTTGTGATTCTTTATATCCTCAACATATCTTACAATAATCTTCCAAGATTTCAAGGATCCATCCCTAGATTTTAATCTCATATGAAATGGACATGTATGTACTAGTGATCTTAGGAAATCTTGGTGAATTGTGTTGGGAGGATGTATGGTCGTGAGTTTTTAAGAAAATGGGAGGATTTCTTGTAAATCTTATAAGGACACAAAGATCTCATATGTAATCTAGTTAGATAATCAAATCCCTTGAATCAAGGATGTAGTGTACCATGGCAATCTTAGGAGGATTATGGAAAGGGTGTTGTGGCCGTGGGTTTTCAAGAGCCAAAGAAAGATATGTGTGATCTTCAAGTACTCACAATCCTTTATAATATGATCATCCAATCTCTTATAGATATCTCCAAGATCTCATGATCTTCCAAAGATCACCAAGATCTAATGTAATCTTTTATAATATGGAGTTGTACTAGGATAAATCTTGGGTAGATTTTAGGTGGGTGCTTGGGCCGATTATTATCCTAAAAGAATGGAAGGATTGTGATCTTGAGAGGACACCATATTATCTCATATAATATCTACTCAAGATATCCCATATCTTGCACTATCCTTATTAGATTGTTTAGTACCAAAAAGGAGATTAAGAGTATGGATGGGTTGGGGCCGGTTTTGGGGGTGGGTCTAGTGGGGTCCACAACACAAAATATTTGCTAATAATTTGTTAAGTTTCATCCCTTAACGTTCGGGTGTCGTTCGGGTATTTTTCGGATTTTAATCGCGTGTTATTCGGACATTATACTAGCCTCTAATAACCCTTAAACATAGCCTAGTTTAAGTGTTGGTTGGTTAATTAGGCTTTCGTTGGGTGAAATTATAAGTTATACGCGTACCGGGTGCGGTACGCGCACTTTATTCTTGACCGGGAGATTTGTATGTAAAGTTTTCACTTATGGTTTTGGAGTCCCAAAACACATTATATTTTGTGAAAATACCCTTTATTTTATTTCCTGGGTGTCCGGGATCCTTTTCGTTTATTTAATTTTTATCGGGTAATCACCAACATCCGTACCGGACAGGTTTATTCGCACATGATCCTATCATGCTTCATCATTAAACGTGTGCATTCCTATGCATCTTATGGGGAATTTGCTATTCTCCACGGCATCAGTTAAATTAATCCAATTAATTTAAACATGCACTTAAACTGTTAATTACATATACTAATTACGTACGGAATCACATCGATTTTTGCCGGATGTTACACTACTCCAAACTAAAACCGTTTGGATGTCTTTGTTACCCTTGGCTACGCCCATACACCACCTCCAAATTATAACCACGTTCCGCCTCATGCATTTTTCTTGGTTATTCCTCTACCAAATCCGCTTACACAGTGGCGAAGCTTGACCCGAAGGTTCGAGGGGTCGGAAGTCACCGGGGGTTCGGAAGTCACTGGTTTCGGGGGGTCGAAAACCAGTTTCGGGGGGTCGAAACCCTATATTTTCAAAATTTTCTATACGGATACTATATAAACGAAACTTCTGCGTGAAAATCCGCAGGGTCGGCCACCCCTCCCCGCCCCTACAAACCTTCGCCACTGCGCTTACAAATGCTTTGATCCGGCTACCAACAAATTATATCACTCACGACATGTTGAGTTCATTCCACACCTTTTCCCTCTTCATGACACAATCTCCACACCCATTGCCATCTCCTTTGAATCTTTCCTAAACCCTAAAACTTCATCACATACTGTTTCCGACTCTCTTACCCCCTCAGATATCTCTACATCCGTTGACCCAACCCCTTACCGTCAACTTGTTGGCACTCTTCAATATCTTGCTTTCAATCGGCCAGATATTTTCTTTCGCAGTCAACAAACTTTCTCAGTTCATGCACAACCCAAAACAGTCACACTGGCAAGCTCTCAAATGGTTTCTCCGCTATTTAAAAGGAATTGTACACCATGGGTTATTTTTAAATAAAATGTCCTCACTTGATTTACAAGCTTTTTCAGATTCAGATTGGGGAAGCATACATGATGGAGGGAGATCTACTACCGCTTATCTATTATATCTTGGATCTAACATCATCTCTTGGCGTTCTTCTCGACAAAAAACGGTCTCCCGCTCTTCAACTGAAGCAGAACACAAAGCACTCGCAAATGCCGCAGCTGAAATCCCATGGGTTAAAAATCTTCTCCAAGAACTTGGCCTTCACACGATGCGCACCCCAACTCTATTTTGTGATAACATCGGTGCTACTTACCTATGTGCTAACCCAGTCTACCACTCACGTATGAAACATGTAGCTCTCGACTACCACTTTGTTCGTGAACAAGTCAATGCCGGTCAACTAAAGGTTTTTCATATTAGTTCAAAGGATCAACTAGCCGATGTCCTCACCAAACCGTTACCCCGATTACCATTTCTCTCATTCCGTTCCAAGATTGGAGTCTCCGACGGATCCTCCATCTTGCGGGGGCGTATTAAGGATGCTATCACAAACAACAAGGCAAGTCAAAGTCTCGGTCAATGCTACTAATTAATTACCCCATATCAGCTCCTTGACCATTGACTATCAACACCAAGTCAAGTCAAAGTCATGGTCAAGCTACTAATTGATTACCCCAAATTCATCCCCATGACCATTGACTGTAATTATGTTTTTACCTTGACCATTGACTGTAACAATGTATTTATACCCTCATCTTGTATGTAAAGTTGTACAACAATTCACAAAAATTATTCTATGTGTTTACTAGATTTATAGACAATTCATTTTGTTAGTAAGACCATTCACAATAAGGATCACTCAAAATCCTTAAAAACCTGTCCAGTCAGCTGTCACATCAGAAAAGCACAAATTCTTCAAAAAGCACTATAAACTCACCTAATAAGAAAACCCAACCCCCCCCCCCCCCCCCCCCGCCAAAAAAAAAAAACATTACCACATCATTAGCACCTTTTACATTTATTTTTAATTACGTATCTTTTTATTTCAATAAAATATATATCCTAACCCCCCTTTCCCCACCTAGAGCAACCTCTTAGGTTTTTAAAGTTTTGTCGTGAAAAACCTCCACCAAAAACCTCATGTAAAAACCAACCCCACAATAGCCTCCCTACCAAAAAGCTCATGTAAAAACCACTAAAAACCATTATTGGTCATGCTCTAATAAATGGTGTTGGTTATCATGGTCACATCTTGGTTTCATGTTTAATCTTTGTCAAGTTTGGTATCAAAGATCAACAATATAACGAAAAACACTTTAATCTTCAAGAACTTAACCAATAACATACACAACATTAAAGAAATACACCAAAGAACAATCTTCTCAACACTAGCAGATCATCAACTTAATCATCTGAACAACATTCTCTCAACGCTCAATAATAAAGACTCTAAACTCACAGAATCTACGAAAAAAGCAAGAGAATACAAACAATCAGAGATGATTTATCACAAACTAGTGAAATAGAAGAAATCCTAGGTGAGATATGGGAATTCTCTAGAATAATGAATAAGTGACCTGAACGCTGTCTCTTAATACATAGAATACAACAAGGCGGTGTAATATTAGACCATGGGTCAGACACTCATGGACCATGGACTATTGACTACTCATTAGTAGACTTTACCAGCCTGACTACACGTTTATAATAGGCCTAGTTCCAGCTATCTGACTCCTGATCAGCCCAGCAACACAGCTACAAGCCCATTAGACAGCCCAACTTTGTTCAAGGTCTTTTATGCTCAGGCCCAACATACAAAACAATTAAAAATAAAAGATATTAGAAATTGACATTATGATTGAAAGCAGCATCAACAATTATAAACATAATGATATACATATGTTTGATATTGAATTGTAAATAATACACACATTTCACCAATCTTTCAATTTTTTTTTAATTATTTTATGAAACCAACTTCTATGATTATAGTAGAATGAAAGACTTAACAGAGACGAAGATAAGACTTGGTTAATAATTATTGGTGGGTGAGGTGGCGGTGGTGTCATACTCATAGTGGTTGGTGACAACGAGGTGCCATCAGCAGCGACGAAGTTGTCGTGACGGCATCAACGGCTATGACATGTTGTGGCAGTTTTGCTGGTGTGATGGCGGTGCCCGAGTTAGTGATTGACAACACAAAATGACCCATTATATAAGTTGAATTGGCCCAAATGAATCTATGTATAACTCTTTTTTTTCTTTATCCCATATCAACCCAATTTTTTATATATGGGTTGTGATTGACATCCATAAAGAAGTTCATTTCGGCTTGAATTGGCCACGATGACGGTGGTGTGTAGTTCTTCATTACTCTTAATGAGATCTATTACTCTATAAAATACAAGGGTAAACCCTGGATCGGACCGGCCGGTTCTACTAGGACCCAAGGCCACGCCTGGCCGGGTCGCCATATAGGAATGCCTCTGCATTGACCCGCCCGGTTGGACCGGATCGACTTGTTTTTTTCTTTATTATAAAAATATACAATCGATGATGATGATGATTATGAGAAGATCGAAATAAACATGCAATGGAGATGAACGATGATGATTGGAGAAGATGAAGATTAACGATGATGATTGATGAATATGAACAATGGGGCTGTAGACTTTTGAGGGTTGTTTAAGGGTTTAGGGGCTACAAAATATGATAAAAGAGGTTTGGTAAACTCTTTAGACTGCATGCTTTTTTTTTTTTTTTTTTGAAATTTTATGTTTTTTATGAATTTATATATATATATATATATATATATATATATATATATATATATATATATAGGGTAAGGTTCCTGTAGGAAAATAGTTTTGTGTATGAAGTGTAGGAAGTGTTTTTAACCGTTTGATCTAGAAATCGATGGTTTAGATTAAAAGTTTTGGTTACTTAAGATTATACTAATTATAATTTAATAATCAAGGGTAGGATGGTCCAAAAATGTTTTAAAAGAGGGCATGAAAGTCAATTTCTTGTCTTTGATCATTAAGCACTTCCTTAATTAACGTTTGTTTCTCTCTCATAATAACTCACCTTCTTCATCTTTCTACATTCTTAAAATCGTAGGCTTCCTCCTACCATCTTCACTAATATACAACCAGGTCTTTAATCGGTGCTTCTTTCTTCTTACTAATCGTTGGCTTCCTCCTATAAACCTCATTATTCTTGTCTTGTTTTACAGATCCGAGCTGTTAAAAACACTACACAAGGAAAAAAAAACCCCGCTAGTAGATATGTAAAATGTATGACGCTACAGTTTTCGCTTTCTTATTTTTCATATATTTTATGCCTGTCTGTTTTAAAACACTATTGTTTTCGTTTGTTGAAAATACGTGTTATAAAACACTGTCCATATAGTCGTAAAACACTACTATTTTCGTTTGTTGAAAATACGTGTTATAAAACACTGTTGACACGTAGTCTTAAAACACTGTCCATATATATAATTTGTTATAAAACACTGTCCATATAGTCTTAAAACACTACTGTTTTCGTTTGTTGAAAATAAGTGTTATAAAACACTGTTGACAGGTAGTCTTAAAAATCGAACAAGTTTTTGGGTATTTGGTCGAATTATTTGATGCGAATATCTTATGATTGTTATGAAATTAAGGAAGAATTAGTTATTTTAGGATGATTAAATTTCATAAATATCTTAATTTTAAATGCTAAATTAGTGGATCAATGATAATTAATAAAATGGATAAAAAGTCTATAATGCCCTTCATCTAAAGATTTAATCAGATTTAATCCAACGGTTGAAAACACTTCCTACACAAAACAATTTTCCTACCGGATCCTCTACCTATATATATATATATATATATATATATATATATATATATATATTAATAATATTTTTAACGTTGTCCGGTTTTTAAATCTGGTCCGACCAGTAGACCGGTAAGCAGGCTGGTTCAAGGTGAAGGAAGGGTTCAAGGTGAAGAAAAAACAATGTTTCAAAAACATGATGAAAACACACTTAGTGAAATCAACTCTCTAAACTTTTTTGATCTTTATGAAACACCCAAACCCCATGAAGAGCCCAATGATGAAGGAAGTGTTCAAGGTGAGTGTGAGTTAGAAACACATGGGATTCAGTAGTCCCATCCTGATAGTTCTAAAGCTGACTTTCAGCAACAGAATGAAGGATTGGCTGACAGGGCTGAACATGTGAGATATAACAATGTTGAGAATTCCAACTTTGAGGGTAATGACTCTAATGGTTCAAATGAGAATGTTTTAGATTCAACTTCAGTTAGGAGGTCTAGCAGGAGTTCTACTATGCCTAGGAAGTTAGATGATTTTATTATAGAGGGTGAGGTTAAATATGGTGTTGAAAGAGTTGTTAACTACACTCACTTGTCTGTTAATAATCAAGCATTTGCTTGTATGCTAAATAAGAGTGTTGAGACTAGAAATTTCAAGGAAGCAGCTGTTGATCCAAATTGGACAGCTGCTATGAATGATGAAATTGAGGCTTTAAATAGTAATAATACATGGGATATTGTTGATTTACCCCATGGAAGGAGTATTGTTAGATGTAAATGGGTTTATAAAATAAAGTACAAGTTTAATGGCGAGATAGATAGATTTAAAGCTAGACTTGTTGCTCAAGGGTACAGTTAAAAGGAAGGTATAGATTTTGATGAAACCTTCTCTCCCGTGGTTAAGTTTGTCACTGTCAAATGCATTATTTCCTTAGCTGTTAAAAATAATTGGAAGTTGTTTCAATTAGATATTAAGAATCCTTTCCTTTATGGTGACTCAATTGAGGAAGTTTATATGAGTCTTCCTGAAGGTTATTTTCTGGGAGAGAAAATAAAGTTTGTAGGTTAAAAAAGTCCTTATATAGACTCAAACAAGCTCCTAGAATGTGGAATGAAAAGCTTGTTGGAGTCCTAAAAGACTTGGGTTTTAAACAAAGTAAGTGTGATTATTCTTTGTTTATAAAGATGTGTGATTCTTTTGTGACTGTTCTACTTGTTTATGTGGATGACATTGTCTTAACTGGTTCTAGCATTAAGGATATAGAATGCACCAAAGAGAGTCTCAAACAGTTCTTTAAAATTAAAGATTTGGGTGAGTTAAAATACTTCCTAGGGATAGAGGTTGTGTGCAATGACACAAATCTTTGCTTATCCCAAAGGAAATATTGCCTTGACCTATTAACAGAGTATGGCATGCTTGGATGCAAACCTGTTTCTAACCCTTTAGAGCCCAATCATGTCTTAACTTCTCTATGCAATGACATGCTTCTGTTTTAAGTAATATAACTGGATATCAAAAATTGATAGGTAAATTAATTTATCTATCACATACCAGACCAGATATATCTTATGTTGTTCATTATCTTAGTCAACATATGCATAAACCCACTGAGGGGCATTTAAAGATAGCTATGAGATTGTTAAGATATTTGAAAGGGGCTCTTGGAAAGGGGATAATGTTCAATAGGTCAGACAACGTTGATCTTGTTGCATATTCTAACTCTGACTGGGCCAAATGTCCTTACACTAGAAAGTCTGTTACTGGATATTATGTTTTCTTAGGTGGGTCTTTGGTTTCTTGGAAAAGCAAGAAACAATCCACAGTTTCCAGGTCATCTGCTGAAGCAGAGTACAGGTCTATGTGTTCTGCAGCATGTGAGGTATTGTGGATCATAAGTTTGCTGTCTAAACTGGATATTCAGGTTAAGTTACCTGTACTGTTACATTGTGATAGTACTGCTGCTTTGGCTATCACCTCTAATCCTGTTTTCTTTGAAAAAACCAAGCATTTTGAATTAGATCTTTTCTTTCTAAGGGATCTTGTTTCAAAAGGTTTAATTAAGACAAACAATATTAGAACGATGGATCAAGTTGCTGATATTTTTACTAAGGGGTTAAATACAGGGCAACACAAAGTTATGTATGATTCCTTGGCTATGTTTGATCCCTTTAAATGTTAAAACTGAGGGGGGATGTTAAAAAGTCATATTGACTTTTGTTGACTTTCAGTTTTAACTAAAAAAGTTTTATAAAATTTATTTTATAGTTTTCTGGGCTTGAACATATTGCAATAGTCTTTGGCAGGTTGGGCTCATATCTGATGGGCTTAGGAAGGTGCTGGGCTTGAGATATGCTAATGGGCTTCTGCTTCTTGTGGGCTTGTGATGTTTAGTTCGGTTATGTTCATATCTCAGCCATATTGAGATGTGTTTTCTTTCAATGACTGAGATCATCTCTTTATATCTTGGATGGCTGTGATTTGTCTTCACACGGATTGTGTCAGACATATATAGGCCTGCTTTTTCACTCCTGGTGGTCATTCGAAACACTTTAATCTTTTACACACTCTTTGTCTCTCATCTTCCAGATTGTACGATCTAGGGTTTCATCTGAGATTATTATTTGTACTGAAACCATCTTGGTTTTAGTTCTGATTCTTGTATCTTAGGGTGTGAAACGTTGTTCTAGATTGTGTTGATTCACTGAATCATTGAGTCTGTGATATAGGTGATAGGGTTATTTCTTTGTATCTTAAGAGTCTGTGTATTGTTCTTGTTTTGGATCATAAAGTCTTGGTAATAATAATCTGTGATGACTTTGGATATCATGTTTTTGACACGTACTCAAAATTTAAACTAGTTTTTTTTAACGGCAAAGTTCTTTATAGCTAAATACAAAGCGCCAGCAAGCAGCTGGAAATACACCAAAAGCCCCGACAAGCGAAGGCAACAAACAACAACAAAACCACCAAAAAACGACAAAAGCTAGCTACTACACAAGATGCACAACATCAAAGACAGACCACTGCTCCCACGAAACAAAAGACGGCTTCCATCGGTTGGTGATCCAGAAGAACGACTCTTCTTTAACCTGGTCCACAAAGTATCTGACCGAAAGAAAATTGCCTTCGAAGACTTTAGCATTCCTGGCAAGCCATAAACGCCAAACCATAGCAACCGCCACAGTGTGAACCAACTTCTCCATTTAAACTAGATTTAAACCTTCACCATTTAAAAGACATTCAACTTTTTTTCAATATATTGAAGCCAATAACTAGACAAACAGTAGATGAACAGACAAAACAAAAAACGGAAAGTCACCAATAACGAAAATGAGTGATGAAAGTGCAACAACTTAAAAAATAGAAAATAGATATAACAAGATACATAACATATATGAATATAAAATCACAATTATATGTAAAGTCCACCTAAAATCTAATACAAGCACCCAAAACCCCACTACATATACACACCCACACCATCCCCACCCACAAACTTTTGCTATTGTTTTTGCTAAGTTTACTTACCTCTTGTCTAGTGGTATAGTGTCTCCCCTTACAAATGTAAAGTTGTGGGTTCAAATCCTTGCAAATGCAAGGTAAGGTGGAATAAAGGTGTAATAAAATTTTGCCGTTCAAAAAAAAAAAAAAAAAAACTTTTCATCTTTGTCCAATTGTGTACTTAAAAGGTGAACTTGTAACGGTCACTTTAAGGTGCGACACATGTTTTATAAGGTGATGATGAATTGACATTTGATGACAAGTCGACTTCGGTACTCATTTTGATCATTGTTCAGTTGTTTGGCTTTCGGTGTCCCCTTTTAAGATAGATTCATACCAATAGGTTTTGTCTTTTAACTTTGGGGAAAGTCAAATTTGATAGAAACTATATAAAGGTAAAAATTGTCATTTAATATTAAAAAAAAATCTTATTTGCTATTAATAATGCTAGAAAGTTAAAATTCATCATAAAAAAGAGATACCATCTTTTCATATAACAATTTAATAAAATTTATTTATCACCAAGATATATAATATTTATGCATCTACGGTAGGGGTGTTAATTTTATCAGGTTGCAATGTTTTACAATGATAGATTGAGCTGATAAACCCAAATGCTAGCACATATTTTATTCATGTTAACACGACCCATATGATATGTTTGTTTGCGTGAGTCAAAATATGTTATCGGCATATTTGGGCACTAACTTAGCCTGTAAACTAGTTGGTGGATCGACTTGTGATATATACTATATTTCTATTGATGTTTATATACTATACTAGCTGATTACCCCGGGAGTGTCCCGGGGTTGAAAAATCTAATATTACTTAATAAAAAATGATAAAAGAAGTAAACAGTCTCAATCTCTTTTAATGATAAAGAAAGTTGTTTTAATGTTTATACTATCAAAAGGGGTTCTCATGCTACGTTCCTAGCAGATTAAAAAATCTCAACCTCTTTTAATGCTAAGCATATCGTTATAGTACATGAACATGGGCAATTCATATATGTAATAGTAGGTTAAAAAACATATATACTATTATAACATGATTAGTGACTTGCCTATATATGATTAAGAAAATTACCTAAATACATTGTGTTTTTTTCTGCATGAACAAAAACTCACTAAAAAAACATTTTTTTCGTTTTTGTATAGCACTATATATGATGCTCGTTGGAAAGATAATAAAGCGATTGTTAATTTGGTGTAATTTTTTTTTCAAAAAAATGTCATACATAAAAGTTACTAACGTTAAAAAATTGTGAGCGGAAAATAAGAAAAAAAATAAAGATAAAAATATTAATTAACATATTTGAAATTTTAAAATAATTAATAGTTCACAAACATTTAAAAAATGTGAGGAAAATAAGGAAAAGATATTAATTAACATATTTGAAATTTTAAGATAATATAGATATAGATTTTATTTAAAAATACAAAATAAATAAATTTAAAAGAAATTTTAAGATAATATAGATATAGATTTTATTTAAAAATACAAAATAAATAAATTTAAAAGAAAGCTTCACATGATGTCACATGACACATTCCATTGAATGCCACCTCATGCAAACTCAATTCTTTTAGGGTGGTGATATTTAAACCCCCCAGCTTCTATTTAAACCCCCCAGAAGCGCCTTGCTTAGGCCTAAGCGAGGCGCTTCTGGGGGGTAATTTATTTTGGTAGTTTTTTTGGTGTTTTGAGTTGTTTTTTTTTTAATTTAATAATTATAAAAAGTTAAAAAAAAAAATTAAATGTCAATGACTTAAACTTGACATCATCTTCTTGTAATTACTTTTCAGTTGTTATCCGAGAGATAGCGGTCAACGATGAAGACAACCTGAAAGTGGATACCATGGATCAGAGAGATTCAAGCTAATTAAACTCATATCTCAAGCCGGTGCAAGTTATGTTGTAACGAAATCATTCTCACATGAATATCCTGCGTAAAGGACTAAAGCCACATATCTTGCCATTAATACCAACTGAATTTTACTTGCTTGCATGAAAAGTTCATTGTACGATGTCTTTTTCAGAGGACCTCGACTCTTGAGATGTTGCAGGTGTTTGAAAAGTTTGAACTGAAATTGAACTTTTCATGCAAGCAAGTAAAATTCAGTTGTTTTACTAATTTCATAGTCTTGATACTTTTAACAATCGGATCGGCGCTAAACAATAGAAAGTAATTACAAATATTGCAAGAGGGTCACTATTCATATATAAAGAACATTAATCGGTTTCATCTTTGTTTTATTGAGTTCAACTTTCCATGATCTACCTTTATCATCTCAGAGAGATATCTGTCAAACGATGGAAGGGAACCCGAAACAATAAAAAGTAATTACAAAGAAGATGATCAAAGATGCTACAACATAACTTGCACCGGCTTGAGATATGAGTTTAGTTAGCTTGAATCTCTCTGATCCATGGTATCCGGTTGTTTTCAGGTTGTCTTCATCGTTGACCGCTATCTCTCGGATAACAACTGAAAAGTTGTCTCATTAATTCCAATTCCAATTCCAATTCCACCGGTGCAATCAGAATCTGAAGAGAAGCTATCATCTCAGAGAGATATCTGTCAACGATGATGGCGCAACAGAGGTTAGCGGTAACTTTAAATTTTGAATGATCGTCGGTTTGCTCTCTATATACCAATCAACAGTAGCGATCATTACAGTTTTAGTTGAAAGTGGATACAATAGATCAGAGAGATTTAAGCTAATTAAACTCATATCTCAAGCCGGTGCAAGTTATGAAATGACACATGCAAAATGTAATGTCATGCACAAATGTGATTTTGTATTAATGGCAAAGTGATTTGTAAGGGAAGAAGAAGAGAATGTTATATATGTTTACCTTCCCATGGAAACTCTGAAGTCCCTTAACGGAGGTTTGCTAGAGGGTCATTGGTCTTCAGAGTTTCCAACCCCTAATACATTCATCAAAGGATATTCATGTGAGAATGATTTTGTACAAGATTCCTATGCAAGCAAGTCAAATTCAGTTGTTAGACCAACTTGAGATATGAGTTTAATTAGCTTAAATCTCTCTGATCCATGATATGAGAGCATAAGAGAAGAGATAATAACATATGAGCTTCAACATAACTTGCACCGGATGATTGCCAATGAGATTGATAACTGGACAGGTTAGCCAGGTGTTTGTCAAAAAGGTAGAGCACACCATGAAGGTGTGTTGTATGTATAAAATTGTGAATAATTGTAGTGTGTTCGGTGCAGTCGACGAACATCATTCAAAATTTCAACTTCCCGTTCAGGTGCTTAAGTCCACCTTGAAGACTGGATACCATGGATCAAAGAGATTCAAGCTAATCAAACTCATATCTCAAGTTGGTCTAACAACTGAATTTGACTTGCTTGCATAGGAATCTTGAACGAAATTATACAGTTATTTGGAATGTTCCTGATCATTACAGTGAGATTGATAACTTCTCTATGGAAGCAACAAATTCAAAACAGAGGTAGGTTTGCCAGAGGGTCACTATTCATACATAAAAAGATCAAGAAGAACAGTACGGTCAACGATGAAGGTGTGTTGTATGTATAAAATTGTGAATAATTGTGAGAGTCGATATGAGAGCAATAATCCATCGAGAACTAGAGAAACAGAGAATAAGAGAAGAGATAATAACATATGAGCTACAACGACGTCGTATTTTGGAAGCTGAAGTTCGGAGAGAACTAAATATTCGGTTGTTGTTTTTCTTCTCTATACAGAGTGACGATAGGCGTTTTCGATTTCCAAATGAATCAACGACTTAAACTTGACATCATCAACCACGTATAGTCAAATATTTATTCTCCATATCCATACCTTGTTTCAAGTATCTTGTAAAATTCATTTCGTCTTCAAGACTCCTATGAGTCACAAAGGGGGAAATATATATGACGTTTGAGCATACGAAATTGTGCAAGAGTTTGACATTATTGTGTTCAAACATCAAGGAGACATGGTGTTTGACTTTTTTGTGTTTGACCCATCCGGATGTGAAAGACAATATCCATATTTACCTGAGATATCGGTCAACGATGAAGGCAACCTGAAACGACATGAATCTCTCTGATCCATGGTATCCACTAACCGTAGCGATCATTACAGTTATATGGAATGTTTCTGATCATTGTTAGAGGGTCACTATTCATACATAAAGAGCATAATCAAACAACGGTTGTTATCGGAGAGATATCGGTCAACGATGAAGGCAACCTGAAACGACATGAACATTTATAACCTTTCTGTACCTGTGGCCAAAAGAACCTGATAAAGGCTGTACACGAGTTATTTGGAATATTCTTGATCATTACAGTGAGATTGACTGTTATCGGAGAGATATCGGTCAACGATGAAGGCAACCTGATCATTACTTTTCATGCAAGCAAGGTGGACTTAAGCACCTGAACGGGAATGAAGGATGAAAGCATGACGTGAAACATGGCGTAGTCACATTCAGTCTTCAAGGTGGACTTAAGCACCTGAACGGGAAGTTGAAATTTTGAATGATGTTCGTCGACTGCACCGAACACACTACAATTATTCACTATTTTATACATACAACACAACCCCCGGAGTTTGACCGTACTGTTATTTGGAATATTCTTGATCATTACAGTGAGATTGATAACTTCTCTATGGAAGTAACAAATTCAAAACAGAGGTAGGTTTGCCAGAGGGTCACTATTCATACATAAAGAGTATAATCGTGATGTGATGGATTTTTATATTTGCAACGTAGTTCCTTTTTTACCTGGTTGCAAAGGAACTTCAGGTCAGCCAGACGTTTGTCAAAAGCAAGTGTGAAGATCAAGATCAAGAAGAACAGTAATGATCAGAAACATTCCAAATAACTGTTCAATTTCAGCTTTTGTTTAACTATTGTAGCAACTTCCATAGAGAAGTTATCAATCTCACTGTCCAGTTATATCCACTTTCAACTAAATCTTTCTCTGATATACTCTATATCAACCGGCTTGAGATATGAGTTTAATTAGCTTGAATCTCTCTGATCCATGGTATCCATACCTTGTTTCAAGTATCTTGTAAAATTCATTTCGTCTTCAAGACTCCTATGAGTCAACAAATTATAATAATTTGTTATTATCAAGAATCGGAAATTAGTAAAACGATTTATGAAAGTATCAAGAATCGGAAATTAGTAAAACGATTTAATAAATCATTGCTCAGACGTTAGGGTTTGATAAACACAAAACTTATTATTTATAAAGCATTTTAAAACACAAATCGTACCGTGAAATAAAGAGAGGCCCATTAGGAGTGCCGTGGAGGAAGATCGTCGGTTTGCTGTAGTCGATGATTAGCTTGAAATCAATCTCTTTGATCCATGGTATCCACTATCAGGTTGTCTTCATCGTTGACCGCTATCTCTCGGATAACAACTGAAAAGTTGTCTTCAATGATTCTAAAAAACTTGAAAGTAATTACACCGGCTTGAGATATGAGTTTGATTATTATCGTATTTGCAACTTAGTTCCTTGCTTGCATGAAAAGTTATTTTTTAAATGTTTGTTAATATATCTTTAACACCTTGATCTGCAATATTTGAAAATTATCATTTCTTGACATGCTTGGTAACACCTTGATCTACAATATTTGAACATTATCATTTCTTGACATGCTTGGTAACACCTTGATCTGTAATATCTGAAAATTATCATTTCTCGAAAAGTAATTAAAAACACTTAAAAATGAATTAAAAACAATTGTTGCGAGTTAGGTTTACTCGGAGGACCACGTACAATGATTCATCAAAGTTGTACAAAGCTGGATGTTCGTACGGGAAAACCAAAACGAGCAATAAACGAAGAGAAACGGGGAGATATAATTTTCTTGGCTTGGAAACAACTTAAAAGAACCAAAAATGAATTAAAATTATTTTTTGGTGATTAACAGATAATTTTAAAGAATTAAAAGAAATTCAATTTTTTTTTTTAAAAAAAGTCCAAACGCCTCGCTTTGGTCAAAGCGAGGCGTTTGCTTGCCTCGCTTTGGCCAAAGCTAGGCTGTTTGTGCCTAGCTTTGGCCAAAGCGAGGCAGGCAAACGCCTCGCTTTGACCAAAGCGAGGCGTGTGGACATTTTTTAAAAAAAAATTGAATTTCTTTTAATTCTTTAAAATTATCTGTTAATCACCAAAAAATAATTTTAATTCATTTTTGGTTCTTTTAAGTTGTTTCCAAGCCAAAAAAATTATATCTCCCCGTTTCGCTTCGTTTATTGCTCGTTTTGGTTTTCCCGTACGAACATCCAACTTTGTACAACAATGATGAATCAAAGGAACTAAGTTGCAAATACGATAATTATCAAAATAACAAAGATGAAACAGAATAAATTAATGTTCTTTATATATGAATAGTGACCCTCTTGCACCGGCTTGAGATATGAGTTTAATTAGCTTGAATCTCTCTGATCCATGGTATCCACTTTCAGATTGTCTTCATCGTTGACCGCTATCTCTCGGATAACAACTGAAAAGTTGTCTCATTAATTCCAATTCCAATTCCAATTCTACCGGTGCAATCAGAATCTGAAGAGAAGCTATCATCTCAGAGAGATAATTGTCATCGATGGAAGGGAACCCGAAACAATAGAAAGTAATTACAAGAAGATGATCAAGGATGCTATAGTTATTTGGACTGTTAATCACTAAAAAATAATTTTAATTCATTTTTGGTTCTTTTAAGTTGTTTCCAAGCCAAGAAAATTATATCTCCCCGTTTCGCTTCATTTAATTAGCTTGAGATATGAGTTTAATTAGCTTGAATCTCTCTGATCCATGGTATCCACTTTCAGGTTGTCTTCATCGTTGTACATATACCTCCTTATCTAAAAGAAACCACATCATTGTACATATACCTCCTTAGCTGAAATTGGACGGTTATTTGGAATGTTCCTGATCATTACTTTTCATGCAAGCAAGTCAAGTCAAAAAAACATTTTTTTATATTGCTCTCATATCATCTCTCTCTATAACAATGAATGCGGTATGCGCGTTAAATTTCATTAAATGCGGCAACACAGGCAAGTCCTCGTCTGATAACAATTGAAAAGTTGTTTTACTAATTTCATAGTCTTGATACTTTTAACACTTATGCGTAGATCAAGGAGATTGATGAAGATATCATCAAGATGAGCAGGAATTGTTAACCTTCCCATTGATTTCAAGTATGTTGCCTTGATCGTTGACAGCTATCTCTCCGATAACAACTGACTTTTACTTTGTACGAAAATCGAGATCATCTCATTCCATGTTGCCTTTTCATGCAAGCAAGTCAAGTCAAAAAAACATTTTTTTTATATTGCTCTCATATCATGGATCAGAGAGATTTAAGCTAATTAAACTCATATCTCAAGCCGGTGCAAGTTATGTTGTAGCAGTCAAGATTCCTATGCAAGCAAGTCAAAATTCACCGAACACACTACAATTATTCACTATTTTATACATACAACACAACCCCCGGAGTTTGACCGTACTGTTCTTCTTGATCTTGATCTTCACACTTACTTTTCATGCAAGTCATTATTATAAAAACATTTTTTATAATAATTATATTAAAAAAAAAAAACAAAAACTAACTAAAAAGACCAAAAAAAAAAAAATAAAAAAATTGATCCTAAGCGCCTCGCTTAGGCCTAAGCGAGACGCTTAGGCCTAAAAATCAGCTTTTTCTGCCCCTCGTACTGACCTCCTCGAATTCAGCTCCCAAGCGCCTCGCTTAGGCCTAAGCGAGACGCTTGGGGGGGGGGGGGGGGGTGAAAATAGAAGGAGGGGGGTGGGAATAGACGGAGCCTTCTTTTATTATAAGTTATAGATTATAGATTATAGATTCTCATCTAAGTTTATACGTAAGAATTAGGATTCATTTAAAGTGGAATAAACAAACCATCGTTTAATTGGTCCAAGTGAAAAGGCTACGGTATTATAAAAGTTCAATTTCTTCTCGTTTATATACATTACATGCATGTAATCTATCAACAGACAATTTAGATGTTTTTCTTCCTCTTTCTTCTAATTCTTGGGATTCGTTTTTTGAACAGGGTCTAACAGGTTATCCACGGCAATAGTTTTTCCCCAGGGGGCAGGGGTTTGTATTCAGTAGATTATGGTTCGTAATTCAGAAATTAGTGGCGGTACAGCTTGTTGATCGTCTACCTACTATTTTGATGTAATTTAGCAAGTTTAGTTAAATGAAGAAAATACTCTTAAAAAACAATAGTTTTTTTTAACTGAAATTTCATGAAAACAAATGTTACCGAGATATGTGAGAGACCGTCAACAATTTAGAAGATTTGTTTAGTGACCTTACGTTAAACCCAATTGTTAAACCCATAAATACTTTTTTTATTATAAAAATGTTACTAGCTGATTATCCCGGGAGGGTCCCGAGGTTGAAAAATCTAATATGACGTGATAACCTATTGTAAATGCCTCAAGTTAACTCATCACAAAATCTCTCAATCATTGCATGTCCATAGTATTCTAATCAGTAATAATCCATATTCGTTAACCTAAAACCTAATCAGTAATCATCTAAACAATCACTTATGTAAGCTGCAACTATTCAAAAACTTATCACATCTCTCTAATCTCTCATTAGAGTCAAAAACTCACCACATCTCTCTAATCTCTCATTAGAGTCAAAAACTCATCATATCTCTCTAATCTCTCACATTCTAATGACTCTTATAATTCCTAACCTAATTAACTAAACAATCACTTAAGTTGGAAGTTGTAACCATTAAAAAACTCATCACATCTATGTACCAAATCTTACAATACTAATATTGATACCTAACCTAAAAGAATGTATAACTCTAATATTAATACCTATCATAAATGCTAAAAAATGTATAACTCTAATATCAATATTCAATACATAACCTAAAACAATGTATAACTCTAATATTAATACATGTCATAAAGGCTAAAAAAATACATAACTCTAATATCAATATTCAATACCTAACCTAAAACAATCTATAAATCCAATGCTAACACCATAATCCTAATATTGTTTTACTTAACGGTAATCATAAACAGAATGGAGAGAAGTTATGGGACTTACCACCATAATATACATTAAAGAATCATTAATTAAAAATGATAGAAACATTAATAGTAGTTAGCATTGAGAAAGTTCAAAATTGCTGTTTTTTCTACACATTCATAGGCCTAAAGGTGATACAAAGAATTAGGCCACTAAATAATGATAAGCATCATAAGGTTTGCAATCCATCAAAAGTAACATTGATTCTTACATCTAATTACATTTCTTACTTAACATTCTATATTATCAAATACCTTCTATGCCATTGAAATAGCCAAGAGAGCTTCTTTTTTGTAATACTTTAGACGTAACCTCTAGCCATTTCGTATTCCAACACTTCACTATTTTCTCTCTTCTTACACAAAGTGGAGAACCGATTCTTAACCGCATTATCTGTCCTATATAAACATGAGAATTTATTCATTTTTATTCTTGTTTTGTGTCAAAAAAAAATTTGGTAATCAAATACAAGAGTAGAAGATTATTTACAGGCCTGAAACCACTTTCGCTATTTCAGTCCACATGTTGCAAAAAATCTTTTGAGCCTGCAAACCATCTTCTTATATCAGTGTATCTCATGGCTAGTTTAAAACGATAATAATAATGAAGACAATAATTTCATGGTTAATAGAATTACAAATTTAAAGGTAAAAAAAAAGATATGTTGACAGCTCCACCTCACATAGAAGCATGTCTTCCTCTTAGGACCAACTTCCTTTCTTGGAATCAGAATTCAAATAAGTGAACCATCTATATTCTCAAAACATACCCAAAACAAAAATTAGGAAATAGTACCATAAAGTGAGGGAAAAAAAATCAAGCTTAATTCATGAAGACTTTATCAATCAATAAAAACGTTAAATAAGACAATAGAAACCAATTCATTATTACTTCATCATCAATCATTAATACTGCATCCACATGATTCTTGAATTAAAAAAAATTGAAAATTATATGAAAGAATTATATGGGACAGAGAAGCAACCTGATTGGAAAACAAAAAGCTTGCTGGACTATCATGATTGGCATAAGGCTGTCTTCAATGCGCCTGTAAATCCGGCGCCCGTAGCCACTTTTCCGACGTGGACAGTGAGGTGGAAGAGAGAGAGACGGTAGCCGCCCGTCGGTAAGGGCACGCCCTTGGAGGAGAGAGACGGGGATTGTGAGAGGGAGAGGTGGGCCCTGGCTTCGGTGCCCGTTGTAGAGGAGCGGGAGGACGGACGGGCAGGTTGAGTTGGCACCGGGCAAGGGAGGACGGGCGGTTACTGCGTTGGAGACGGTCTAAGTGGATGTTGCTGATGATTGAGGATGGTAATTAATAATGTTTTACGATTTTTTAGATCAAAATCGAATTTTGATAAAGGTCCAAATTTCTTAAACACAGAGAAGTAACTTGATTGGAAAGCACTGACGCACCTAGTTTGGAGACGTCGAACTTTTCAAGTTTGGCAGGAGAGCTGCCTGAGAAAGATGGAGATGCATAGGAGAAAACTTTTAGAGTTTGGTTTTTAGGAGGCGTGAGATAAGAATAGGGTTTTATCTATTTCTTTTTCTTTTTTAAATAAAATAACAAACAATTCAAAAACATTAAAATCTTTCAATTATTAAGCCACGTGACACTTTCATGGAGAGGTTGAGGCTACCATTGCACGTCACGTCAGCAACTATCAATTCTTTTATATATATTAATAGATAATAGATTACAATATTTAGAACATAGATCAATCAAGATCATTGTTTCTGAATGGTTTTCTTCATTGTTGATCAATTTTATCTCTATCAAACTCCCTCATAAGTCAATCCTTAATTAAACATAGGAGTTTTGCACAAACAATCTAGCACAACCGACATGACATTACATGTGATGATAATTTTGAATATAAGCACCTCGTTCTGTAGAATAAAGTTTAACTAAAAGCGTGATCATGAAGCATAACTGTCCCGATTGATATCTATGTAATAATACCATAATCTTTATGTACGTTGGGGAACTTGATACTTCTTGTTGTTCTTCAAGTTTTCCAAAGGTATTAAAATTTTAATCAGTAGCTTTCATCATAGTTCTAATGTGTCTTACTTCGACTTAATTTTTAGTAAGTTATATAAATAGTTACTAGTTTGTCAATAGAGCAAACAAATATTTTAAAAAAAATTTAAGTTTTACAAACATAATTCCTTAGAGTACAACATACAGTACATACGTTAACTACCTTTTGAAGGAAATATGTCTTTTATACAATACTTACATATTTTTCTCCTCAACTTTACTCAATTTTTTTTATTTAAATAAAATTACACTTTCACCCTTATTTTAACCAAATACCCTCACGATTTTTAAACGTCCATAAGTTTTTTATACTTTAATATTTTCCTAATATTATTACACCTTATAAACGAACATTTTTTTTCTCTTTAATTTGAGTATAGTATTGCTATAGTTTTTTTAATTTAAAAATGATATGTTATGGTTAAGTAATAACCGAAACGAAAACGAAAACTAACAAAAATTAACCGAAATCATCTATATTATATTATAATACATTTCTTATTGACCTCTTAAATTTAAGTTTTACACTGTAATTGTTTAAAATACAACACACAATGCACATATTATGTTAACTGAATGTTGTTTCCCGCCGTAACGCGTGGGCACATGACTAGTTATAATATAAAATGAAATCACACAAGAACTATAGCTGTAATTAAGTCTAAATAAATCAAAGAAATTGGATAAGGTACTAAACGGACCGGAGTAGGTTAACTTGTATACATATTTTTACCCATTTTATTTTAATTTCTTTTAAAATACATACAATTAATTAAAAAAACAAAAAAAATTAATTAAATAATAACATAGTTTATAAAGTAATTTGAATTTTCAAAATAATAGCTTGTAATAATAACCTTCTATTTATTTTGCAAAAGACTCGACCCAATGAGCCCCCCCTACTTTTGCTTTTGTTTTTGCTAAGAAAAGTACTCGTTTTTTGGGTGCCTTTTCTTAGTTATGTTCTTAAATCAAATAGATTGGTCGTGTCGTGAAGTAACGCGTTTTGTAACTTTTGAGATTGCTACCGACAATGATCATATAGTTCTAAATTACAACTAGTAACGGTCACTTTATTCATGATAATATATAAGTCGACGTGGGTGAATGGGTCCTCATTTTCATCATTGTTTGGCTTTTGGTGTCGTCTTTTATATAGATGGATTGAAGACATATGTATCAGGAAGCGTATACACGCACACGTAGGACCTGCGCAAGGCTTCTCTCACACGTAAGTCTTAAAAGAACAATCAGTGGAAGCTTCTATGGGACCCGCGTGCAATCTCGTACATGATAGCTGCATAGAGAGAATGAAATGGACATTCAGCCAATCAGAGGCACGCATTCCCTGCTCCATGATCTCTTGCCATTAGCAAGGACAGAAATGACGAGTGAAAAGGACAGTCGGCCAATCAGATAAGGACAACGCAAATTCCCTCAACAGCCTCCCCTGTGGGGCGCGCGTGAATGAGCTGTCAATCATTACCAACTCGAAGGTCCAGCCCACAATCACTATAAATACCCCTTCTTCCAAAGAAAGAAGGGTCAGTCATTCTCATATACAAACAAACACACGCACATAGCAATAGTTTTAGTTTGTAAGAAAGATTGGTCGAAATATTGTTCACTGATACTCGTTGTAATTGTCACGCAAGCATTAATAAAATCTCTTCATTTCTCCTTTATATTTTCGAGTATTATTTGGATTGGTGTTTCTTCATAGATATTTTTTTAAGGTTAAATATTTTTTCACCAACAGGATTTAAATCCTCACCACATGGAAAAACAAAGGCTTATCTTAACAATGGTAGATCTTAAATGAAAAACCTGGCATGGCTGGACTTAGTACATATAAAATTATTTGAAAATTTTCAGTAAGATTTACACACGAAGCAAAATAGTTGGGCAGGCCAGGGACTCGTTTGGCCGGTAGGAAGATTCGTCAATGCTTATCTTACACCACAATACCACTAGGCCAAAAGCCCTTTATGATAGATATGATAGATAGAGATATGCATACAAATAAGATTTGTCTTTAACTTCGAGGTTAAAATTTTCTTTCTTTTAGGATTTTTTTTTTTCATGCTATTAGTGAACATTAAGATATTACAGTTTAGGGAGCTAATGATGGTATACCCAAACGGATATTTTGTCATTTTGACACCCTCTAGAGTCTAGAACACCTCACATAGTTGAATGTACTCATCGACACTTGACGCTGAGACGTGGATCATCCGAGGCAAATAAGCATGGCGTACTCACCTAACACAAAGTTGTCATCATCATGTCGGTGTCTTTATGCATAGGGGGCTTTGGCTCAAGTTGGGGAGGCCATCCGTCTTGGGCCCATTTTTATCGGGAGCACAATTTCTTTTATAAAATCCTATATATATGTGTGTATTTTTAAAATAGAAAACTCATTAAACACTTAAACGTTAGGCCTAATAATGATCAATATAAAACCTAAATATTATTAACTCAAAGCCCATTACATTATAAGCTCAATACCTTTTTAACCTACTAAATAAAAAAAACGTTTTTTTTCTATTCAGAGTTGTTGAAATCATACTTACGATCCACAATGTCCTAAAAAAGATTTAGCGGGTTAGCGATGATAGTTAGCAAGAACGAAATCATAGATTGTATAAAGTGCGAAGAATTGGTCCACCAATTTGCTAGCAAGAATATCAAGAGAACTTAACAAATCGTCGGTTAGATACTAGTCTACTACGGTATGTAATTTCACTCATTCTAAGGGGGGAAGGGGCACAAGCCCCGTGTAGCCCCATGCCCACCAGTCACACAGTGCCACGTCATTTTAACTTCAAACTAGCCTAAAGTAGCCTAAACACTGGAAACGCCAAACCCAAAGTAGCCTGAAACCAATGACCCCACCATTTTACCATACCTACCAATCACACACACCCCATGAGATGGTCCACACCAAAAACCCCCACCGTTTCTTCTCTTTCTTCGGCTTATTTTGCTTCTCTCTTCGGGTTGCCTAAACCGATTTTTGAAGCCCAGCGAGGCTACTTAAGCCCTATGGCCTTAGCCGAAGGTGCCCCATGCCCCCTAATACTATTATTTTGCAATTGTTATGTTTATTGCTATACTATTGATTCTCGTAACATTTAGTTAAATTATTTATTTTTTTAAAGAGTAATGGGCATATTTTTTAACGGCTCGGATAGGGCACGCACGTTCTCGAGGACGCCTCTGTCTTTATGTTACGTATACGAGTTGTATGAGTCTATACGAGACTCTATATGACTCATAGGAGTCTACACGAGTCTTGTATACGAGTCGTAAGAAATTTTACGAGAGTCTATACGACTCATATGTGTCTATACGAGACTATACAAGTTGTATAGATGCTAGGGTGTCAAAAGACTAATTCGAGGTGTGTAAATATCTAAAGCTAAAATTATTATCTAAAAAACCATCTTTTCATGTGTTTTTGAGATATCTATAATTAGACTAAATTACAACTTTTGTCATTTATACTTATACTAAATTTCAACGCATGTTCTTTAACTTCAAAATTGGCGAGTTTTATACTCTATTTTAAAAATCCTGCATAGTTTGTCCTTTGGCCCTAACTGATTAACTTTAAACGTTAAATGAGATCATGTGATGATCACATGAGGGTAGATCATTCTGTTAACTAGGTTAGGGCTAAAGGACAAACCATGCATGATTTGAAAATATAAAGTACAAATTTTATCAATTTTTAAGACAAAAGACATAGTGATAATAAATAAAAGAATTATCCTATCTATTAATTTTTGTAGTTGAGTTTAGGGATGGCAATCAAACCCGAACCCGATGGGTAAACCCGAAACCCGACACATTTGGGACGGGTTTGGGGTCAGGTAATCGGGTATGGGTCCGGGTATGGGATTAGTTTTTAATTTTTTCGCGGGTTTGGGACGGGTTTGGGATTTGATGATATACCCGTTTACCCGACCCGATTACCCGATAAAGTATACCTATTTACCCGATTAGATACCCAATATAATTTTTCTAATATATCTTTTAAATATGTATGCATAATATATCTAATTGTCCATCTACATTGTCATCTTGCGCTAAAATTACCAAAAATTAGTGTATACTATTTGTTATCTATGTCTTTGATTGTTTTTATATGATTTAAGTATCTTATATTTATACATTGTAATCATTTACCTGTATATTTAATAATGCTAAATGTAAATGGTTAATAGTTACCTAATAGATACCCGTCGAGTTTTTGGTCGGAATACTCAATGAGTAAGTTTGAACAATTAATGGGTTTACCCGAAACCCGCGGGTATACCCGATACCCGATGGGTATTTACCCGACACAAACCCGGCGGGTTTTGGGCCGGGTTTGGGACAAGCATACCTAATCGGGTATGGGGTTGGGATTACCTAAACCCGTCCCAAACCCGACCCATTGCCATCCCTAGTTGAGTTCTGCCGTTAAAGTTTGGAATATGTTGCCCATGTGTTAACCTGCCCTATTCTGGCAGTCCATGTGTTCTATCTCTATAACCCCTCCTTTTCTCTCTCTGTAAATCTTATCGCTGCCTCTCTTATTAGCTCCCTTCTCATTCTCTCCATAAAAAAAAAAAAAAAAAAAAAAAAAAAAAAAGGAATGAAAGTAGCAGCGTGATTTGAAAGAAAGACAAACAGGGTACACTGGCCCAAATGCAGCGCAAGCCCAGATCCCCCTTACTGACCCAACACCTGATTTCATTTTCCACTCAAGTGGGTTGTGCCCTGTTCACCTTCGTGGGCCGAAGAGTTCAGGCGTAGATGCGCCAGCCAGTATCAGTAGCATGTTTCCTTGGCCTAGGAGCGTTTCCATACTTTTAATATCCTACGTCGACAACAGCCGCATACATGGAGACCAGATTTTTTTTTTTTTCCCAATTTTAAGAAGCAAAAGGTGATTTTGGTGGGATTTGAAATGAAGAAAGGCTCAAGATCAAAGAATTAAAGTTTGGGAGTGCATTTTGTAAGTATTTGTTTTAATATTTTACTAGCGGGGAACCCGCGCGTTGCTGCGGGGAGACAATTTGTCGTGCGATACTCGTTACTGTTAGTTTATCGATTCTCTCATGATATATTGTGTAGTATTTGATTTTAAAGGTGTGGTAGATCTAGTAAATATATTGTTAATGGATATTATTTTTAAGATGGTTCTTGGACTTATAGAAAATAAATATAAACAAACTACTAACTTGGTTGAGAAGACGACAAAAAATTATGCAATGTTGTCATTACCGGTAAATATCATATTGTCATTATTGGTAATATTGTTTTTATATGTTTTATAAAACTTTATTTGTAACTTTTAATAAAACAAACAAGTTAAAGTGGTTTTTAGTTGTTAAATAAGTATCTATTTAACCCATTTGTGAAAAATGAGTTATTACCCAAGATTTAACCACCACATATTCTTTGCATTTATAACCAATATGTATTAATGCATGTATATTATGCCTCTACAATTGGCATATATAATCAAATCAATATAGTTGTATAATGCGTCTCCGGACCAAGAAAAAAAAAACAAGAATTGAAAATATTACCGAATTGAAAATCATGTACATGTTAGGGCTTAAATATTATACATGATACCAAATTAAAAATCTAAAAAAAAAGTTATATGTTTCCACCTTGTAACTTGAGCCATCTCACATTGAATATGACCTTATTAACTGTTATCCCCTCCATTTTTACCAACAATATTAATAAATATTTCCACATCTTTATTTATCTCTACCTTCTAAATTAAAAAAAATCAAAACATTTCAAGCTCCGGATGAACCAGATCGGAATTCAATTTTTTTTTTTATAAAATCTCAATCACTAATTCATTCAATTTGAGTGAAAAACAATAGACTTTTAAAGAATAATAATAGTATATGAGATTAACAATAAAAGAGAAACGACAGACCATTAAAATCGTTGGCCTCCGTTTGCAATACTTACATAACCAAACAACCCCCACCCCATCACCTTCTGTACTCAAATTATGATTAGCAACCAATCATGGGAACAAATTATGCTACTAAAATTTTGATTGATTATTAGATAGCAATAATAAAACAACCTTTTTTTTTTTTATATAAATCCTACCAAACAAAAATCATTAAAAAAATACAACATAATCAATTTTGCAAGGGAAATAAGGTGGGTCTGAATAAAAAAAAGTAATCTAAAATTGAAGAAAAAATTTACACAAATCAGTAAATGTGTCTGAATTTGTTCTTTCGTATTTTATGTATATACATCACAAAGAAAAAGGTATGTATTTATTACTTGAATTGTGAATGGAGATGGATTAGATTGATTACGATTTTCAGTCACTTTTGCTTCCAGTGGCTATAACAGCAACAGATATGTGACGGTTATATTTTTACATTGTTTTGTAAACATATCGGTACAAGGTGAGGTTAGACTATGGATTCAAAGTGAAAAAAAAAACGAAGAGCAACAAGAAAACGCGTGCTAATAACGTGTTAGAAAATAACAATCTAGTAGCAACCAACGTAGAAGTTATATAAACATGAGAAGAAGACTGTAGACATCATGTATGGAAAGAAAGAATAAAAGAAAAGAGAACTTTATTCATTGATATGTTTCATATACCAATTTTTTTTGGACGGCAAAATTTCTTCCAATGTTAGTTGTTAGTGGGTATTGAACCCATGACCTCCATGTTAGTACAAGTTAGTTACCGAATAAAGGACCACTATTTATAGTGGCTATATACATTGAAAGATATATAACTTACGTATGTGAAGAGTTACCGCATTATTTAGATACCAAATACATGACCATTATTTATAAGATTACTAGCAGGAACTCGCACGTTGCAGCGGGGCTTCACGATATTTGGCTATATATAATTGGCATGTATGTAATTGATATGTTTAGTTACATCTTCTTCAACCATCCACAGGCCTTTTTTGACATGTGATTTATCACTACACGGAGGTCGTTATCCCATCCATTAATTGTAATATTACAAACACAAACACATAGTAGATAGGATGGGATGGGATGGGAATGGTGGTGGTGATGCAAGTTTTAGAAGCATTCATATGATGAGGGGGTGTAAGGGGCATTTAACAATGCACTCAGGAAACAAAAGCATGTAGAATTGGCTTCCTTCTGTGCATACTACATGCATGATCACCTCATGCATTACTTTATGTATGCTCCATATATCAAATGCAAAAACAAAGCACTAATGTCTAAAATAATATCGTTACATGGTA
This sequence comes from Ambrosia trifida, assembly GCA_028751855.1. Classification (NCBI taxonomy): domain Eukaryota; kingdom Viridiplantae; phylum Streptophyta; class Magnoliopsida; order Asterales; family Asteraceae; genus Ambrosia; species Ambrosia trifida. The sequence goes on along the minus strand of CM054123.1, from coordinate 97,166,189 downwards.
AGGCTTTTACTAATGACGTTAGACTAATCATTGACTACAGGATGTGTTTGACTTACGACATTTCATAAAGTGATGACCAAACCATGAAAACTGAATAGGGGTAGACTCTAATACATTTGCATCTAATTGTGCTCTAGTAGTTGACCTAAATAAAAATAACTTGGAATTGTGCTCATGTAGACCTAAACTTCGGAATGTCAAGGAAAAGTAACAATTCATGGTAAGTTTCAGAGCTGAAAATGCACAACAATGTAAACAATAAAAGGACTTGGAAGATATTATGGCGCATTTCGATGAAATTGGACTGCAACACTACAATGACAAACCAACATCAATCAAACACTCTTGATTCATTCAATCAAAGACTCTTGTATAACCACACGAATCAAAATATAATTAGAAATGGTTATCCATAATCACAAATGACATGACGATCGTAGAATGAAAGATGAGCAACAAACTTAAATTAGAACATATTAGGGTTTGATTTTAAGTTTTTGCTTATGAGGCTAACATTTGAAAAATGAACATACAAATGTATTCCAAGAACCATTGGTTTCTAACGTATGGATTAATTGATCCCATGAATTAATTAAGAACACTACTATTAATGCTTGGAATCATTGATCTGGATCTATAACTGTATGATGGCATCTAAAAGAATTTAAACATGTGTGTCTCTGTTGGGAGAGTGGATACGTGAAGCACATGTTCTACATTTAGCTTTAAGACTTGTTTTATAGGCAAATCATATAGATAACCATAGGAGATATAATTATACAAATATATATATACACATAGATATAGGTTATTATTATTATTATTATTATTATAGATTTTTTAGTAAAGTGGTAGCATAAATTTTAAAGAAAGTACAAAATTGACTATGTAATATTTGTGTGATTTCATAACAATGCTTCTTGATGTCATCTTATATTATGAATTCTCTAAAATTTTCTATGCCATAATGTTAAACTTTTTAAATGCTTCAATGGTTTCAATACCATTATTAATTACTTTTAATAGGTTAAACAAGTTGATTTAATAGTTGTATTAAATTTGTCTTGATGACTAAATGAATTTACATTTTTACCCATTTAAATGAATATGAAATAACAATCTTACCCATTCAAAACCCATTATATAGTAGTATAGATAACATTGATACAAACGTAATAAAGACATGGAGGTTATGAATGTAAAAAGTCACTACATTATTGTTAATTTCCTCATCAATTTTATAATTATGTTTAAATTAAATTCTTCAACAATTTAATATTTAGGTAGAAAGACAATTTTACCGCTAAATGACTTACAAACATTGTACTATAAGCAATAAAGGTTGTATTTACTTAATACCAAAATGTTTGCTATAGAATTTGCTACAAAAAATGTTTGTTTATGGATTTTTATACACGGTTTTTGCTATGAAATTGTTAATTACCATTTTTGCTAGGTATTTTTAACTATGGTCTTTGCTACAAATTTTAGACACGAATTTTTTATATAAATTTATTAACTTGCTATTTTTACATATCTCGTGGGTTTAATATTATTTTGTTTACAAAAGTATCCGAATTCATTAACTATATATAAACACAACTCCAAAATTAATGATAAAAGAATTAGCCATGAAAAGAATATGAATGTATGTATATGTGTGATTATAGTAAAAACTCAGTGGTTTACATTACAAGTAAAACATAGTATTTAAGCAAGAAACTAAGAATCAAGTGACTTCAAAAACAAACCTAGCACTAATAATTCTAAATTTAATAACTTGTCAGGCAGAAGGAATGTCGATTTCATTAAATCTATCTTGATTTGCTCGCAACATGTAATACATGGTTTCACCACTTGATCTTCATGTATCATACTTTTCAGCCTGTTTGCACTACTTCAAATACGATTTTAAGACTGCATTATTAAGATTGCTAAAACGAAGAGCAACAAGAAAACTCGTGCTAATAACGTGTTGAAATGCTCGCAACATGTGATACATGGTTTCACCACTTGATCTTCATGTATCATACATTTCAGCCTGTTTGCACTCCTTCAAATACGATTTTAAGATTGCATTATTAAGATTGCTAAAACGAAGAGCAACAAGAAAACTCATGCTAATAACGTGTTGGAAAATAACAATCTAGTAGCAACCTACATACAAGTTATATAAACATGAGAAGAAGACTCTAAACATCATGTATGGAAAAAAAGAATGAAGGAAGAGAGAACTTTATCCATTGATATGTTTCATATACCAAATAAAAGACCACTATTTATAAGGCTATAAATAATATTTATAAGACTATAACATTGATACAAATATAATAAAGACATGGAGGTTATGAATGTAAAGAGTCACCACATTATTGTTAATTTCTTCATCAATTTTATAATTATGCTTAAATTAATTTCTTTAACAATTTAATGTTTGGGTAGAAAGACAATTTTACCCCATAAATGACTTCAACAATCATTGTACTATAAGCAATAAAAGTTGTATTTACTTAAATTTTGCGGGTATCCTTCACTCATGCTTTATAATATAGTATAGATATAGATTACTTTGTGTTTTAAAAATATTATTATTGTTGGACATAATTTCGGTCCTCGAGCGTATGAGGTGGGTGGAGCCAATTAGTTCGAGCATATGGATTAGTATGGTTGTTTGGTTAAGTTAATTAGAGATAAATTAATTGAGTTGTATTTAATTTATAATTGATAAGTTAGATAAACATGTGGGTTTATTCTGTTATTATCTAGTTAGGAAACTGAATCCTACTCTATAACGAAGTCATGTCCTATATAACCTGATCAATCATCAATGTTGTGATTAAGGTTAAGAGAGATGTAATCAGTTTTGAGTTAGTTTCTGATTAATAAAATCGAAAGATTCAATTTTAATTATTTTCTTCTTCTTCAACTCTTTGTTTGGTTTGATTTACATTGGGACTTAAATTTGTATCAGAGCAAATGAATTTGGGACTTGTTGAAGGCATCACCTGGGTTTCTAAGGAGGACGGTTAATGCAGAGGATCAAGTTTCAAGCAACAACATGTCAGAAACAGTTTTTTTGTCAAGAAGGATCAGAATCAACATTTAACGGGTTTTGAATCAAGGCATCAAGAATCGGACTCAGCAAGTGGATCTTTTCTCATCAAGCTAAGGATCGGGAGAACAAGGTTGTGTAGGGCACGAACAGAATAGAAGTTAAAAAACTTTGTTTGTTGACTGATTACTTGTTTGATCAGTGGATAAAACAAATTGTGTTTTCGATTTGGTGTTTGACTCCAAGATCTGGATCAACCACCAAAGTCCCCGGTAACACAAACTTATACTTGAAAAATCAAAACAGAAAGATAGGAGACGTAGAAGCAAGACCGGGGGTTGTTACGGGCGAGAAAAGCAACTTGACGGCTCTACAGTGTCCTATGCTAAATTCAGTAAACTACAATGTATGGGCAATCCGTGTCAAAGCATTGTTCAAAGTGCACGGAATTGTGGAAGCGATTGAACCTAAGGATGCAACTCCTGTTGAAGCGAAAAAGAATGACATGGCTGTAGCTTTATTGTTCCAATAACTTCTAGAAGAACTCATGATCCAAGTGGCCAGTATGAATCGGCCAAGGAGATCTGGGATGCGTTAAAAACCAATTTCGTGGGCGTCGATTGGGTAATAGAAGCACGGATTGAAACTCTACACATAGAGTTTGATGGCTTGAATATGAAAGATGGAGAAAGCATCGATGATTTTGCTGCCAAACTAAGCTCACTCGTTACGAGCAAGTTTAGGGTGCTTATTGTATTAGTTTTTGAGTTAGTTTTCTGATAAATAAAATGTGAGTTTTTCATAGTTTAAATCCTTTGTTTTGCTTTGTTCGTGTATGCTCTGTTTTTAATACTAAACTTGAATTATAAGTATTTGTTTTAATATTTTATTACTTTGTGTTTTAAAAATATTATTATCGATGTCTAGGTAGTTGCCTTTCCTTATCCCGATATCCGTCTTAGTGATCCTTAGATTCTTATTTATTTCCCTTTATTTGTAAAAAAACATTCTAAAAACCACATTTGTTTAAGTCCTAGTTGAGTCTAGTTTTGTTTCCCAGTTGTGTCACGTGGGTCCGATAGTCGGACTTGCCTAGTCTGTACTGCATTGATAAGTGCACTTGCCTATCGTATGGTCTAGTTTAGTTGAGTTTTTTTATATTACTTGATGTCCAGGTTAGGTAGTTATTTATAGATCATAGCAAATCAATATGAATGTATATATTGGAAAATAATTAATGGTTAATTAGCATGATTCTTGCCTAAACCAGATCAACCTGTCTTTGTTTGGTTTTAGAAATGGTTAATTGTATTAAGACCCCGTAATCGTGGCCGGATTGAATGGGATTTGACCGAGGGTGCTCAACGATGGGTATTAACACTCTGTTCCAGAGTTTCATTAAAGGATGGAAGAGAAAGGATCTCACTCCTCTTTCTTTCTCTCAAATTCCTTCCAATTTGGAAAGATTGAAAATCACCCTAAAACCTCTTTATTATCCCTCTCATTCCCTCCTACAAAAAACTCTGGAACACATTTTTCCCCACTTCTTTCCCAATCCTTTCTCTTCCATCCTTTAATAAAACTCTGGAACAAAGTGTAAGGGGAAACTTGACCTGGGTTTGTTATCTTGGCAAAACAGACCCCTAGAATTTGAATAAGTTTTAAAACTGAATAACAAGGGGTGAGCATCCAAGTAGAACCGACCTGAATTATACCTAACCCGACCTGATAACTGAGATGTGTATAAATATGGAACCGAAATTCATTATCTAGAAGACATGTCGGTCTTCGGTCCAAGGACAGTAGCGGATCCAGGAATTTTTTTCACTGGGTTCCTTTTTAGGTGTTTCAATTTCATATGACCAAGCATAAAAATTTCGGGTCGGGTCAAGGGTTCGGGTCAGTTTGTCGGTTTGGGTCGGATAAGGTTCACCACATAAAAAACTTGAAATATTCGTCTGCATAGTACCTATAAACAGGGCGATATACAAAACAATAAGTGTTATTACGCCATATTATTGAAGATTCATTTTCATCAACAAATGATAAGATTGTTTCTGTAAGATCAATAATTAATCGCCTAATAACATCAATAAACTAATTAATAGCCTAATAACATCAATAAACTATCAACTTTCATCACCTAATTGAAGATTCATTTATGTAAAAAACCTTCATTTGCTACAGAAGATACACTCAAGGCAAGTTCACTTTTATGCTATGCATACTAACATGTTTTTGTACCATTAAAGTTCACTTCATTTGCAATCAATTGTTATTACTATTAAAGTTTCATTTGACCCATACAGTAAACTTACAAATCCAAGGAGAGGAGCCGACAGGGCGGCAGGTTGGAGGAAGGTAGGAGGCGGAGGTCCGAAGGCAGAGCCGATTTCAATCAGTCTGCAGAGCTGCAGAGGCTGGAGGAGGGCAGGAGGCGGAGGTCCGAAGGTAGGCGGAGGTCTGAAGAGGAGGAGGAGGGTGCTTTTTTGTTTGGAAATTGGAAGGCCTGTGTTTTTTTCGTGTTTGTTTGGAAGGAGAAGGATATGTAGGGTTTTGTTACTTTTAAGGAAAAAAAAGGAAAAGCTGGAAACAAAAAAAAAATCATTTTGGACGGGATTCGAACCTGAAATAGTTTGTATGTTTATGGCAGGTGTTACCACTAAGACACCTACACTTTTTTGCAATGGGTTTCTTTCATAATTTTCTTATGGGTTCCTTTTTTTTTCTATATACTTTTACACTAAAAATTACGAACCGAGTGCGTTCCCGGGAACCCGCCGAATAGGCTATAAATCCGCCCCTGCAAGGACACGCAATCTATCCGGTTCCAACAACTTAGACCCGAACCGACCCTATACAATTTCATTTCAGTTTTTGTTTCTCAGACCCATGGCCAGATCCTCCAATTTTTGGATAAAATATCTTCATCCTCTTCTCGAGCTTGTTCTAAGGTCCAATTTCTTACAGGTATGTTGCTTATAGATCAATTGAAATAAATATGTGAGCATATATTTTGAATATGCAATATGTTTAATGATACCAGGTGAAAACTTAGAAGCAACTTTTGATTAACTGATTGTAGGTGGGATGTTGGTCACAACTTTCTTGAAATTGAATTGGCAGTCATATGAACTAAATGAAGATTTTATTAACAACATAAGTCAAGTCAAGTCCAGTCAAGTCAAGTCAAATCTCTTAGTCAACCATTGACTCCATAACATAAATCAAGTCAAGTCAAGTCTCTTAGTCAACCATTGACTCCATGATTTTAGCCATTGTATTATATTGTACATTATACTTAGTCAACCATTGACTCCATAATGTTAGCTAGAGTTAGTCATATGTAACCCTATATAAAGGCCTTGATGTATTGTTGATAGACACACAAAAACATTACAAAATACAAATCCTATTGTTTATATGGTATCAAGAGCCTAAAAGCTCCCTTGAGCCATCTTCGATCCCAACCTACTCGACAGACACCTTCTGTCCGCATTCTGCCTTTTTTTTTCCTTTCGGTTCACCATGGCCAAACAAATCACCCACATTACCGCCGCCACAACCCGAAACCAAGGGCCACCTCAAACTACCAATACCAACACTCGCCCGACTCGCAACAATAACACCTATTGCTACTATTGTAACATTCCCAGACATGACACTAAAGATTGTCGCAAACTTAGTCGCTTCCTACGAGAACACAATGTCTCGCCTCAAAATACCACCACCCCGGTGGTTAACTACACCACCCCTCACCCAACGGCTACAACCCCATCTTGGATGTGGGACACCGGTGCGTCCAACAACACCGCGAACAACAACCAACAATTTTCCGTTCTTTCTGAATACGGAGGATCCGATAAGATCGTGCTAGGTGATGGTAAAACTCTCCCTATAACTCATATTGCTCAAACAACTATTCCAACAAAATCTCGCCCACTTCTTTTAAACAACATTTTAATTGCTCCTAATCTTCGAAATAATCTTATTTCCGTTGCCAAAGTTTGTCATACTAATCGTGTTTCCGTTGATTTTTTTCCCTATCATTTTTTTGTCAAGGATCTACGCACGGGGGCGCGCCTCATGCGTGGAGTGAACGTTTATGATGTCTACTATGGACCAATCTCCTTGTCTCCTCAAGTCAACAATACCCAAACAAACTCTCTTCTCATGTGGCACCACATACTTGGACATCCATCGCTTCAAGTGTTCAAGTCTTTAATTTCTAGATTGGGACTTCGTTTTAATAAGGTGACCCATGAGTCTTTTCATTGTACTTTATGTTCCCTAAATAAAAGCCACAAACTACCTTTTGGAAAAAAACTCTTTTGTTGCCAATCAACCTCTACAACTTCTCTACTCTGACGTATGGGGTCTCGTAAAAACGTCAATCGATGGCTTTAAATACTATGTCATTTTTGTTGACTATTTTTCCAAATACATTTGGTTATACCCAATCAAACAAAAATCCGATGTCAAAATTCTTTTTCCACAATTTAAATCTCTTGTTGAAATTTTTTTCAAAACCAACATTGTTGCGTTGTTTTCTAATAATGGGGGTGAATATGTGGGTCTTTCACCTTATCTTTCCTCTCAAGGTATCTCCTATTACACGACACCACCTCACACACCGGAACAAAACGGTATTGCCGAACGACGTCACCGACATGTTGTGGAAACCGGCCTCGCATTACTCCACTACTCCCACTTACCACAACATTTTTGGTCCCATGCCTTTCAAACCGCAACCTACCTAATCAATCGTTTGCCTACACCCATCCTTAATAACAAATCTCCATACGATATGTTCTTCAAAACCGCTCCTACTTATTCCAAACTCAAACCGTTTGGTTCACATTGCTACCCATGGTTACTGTGATACCCCGCAATTTCAGGTTCTCACTTTAACTAAAATCTAGTTGCATTCCTTGCATTATACTTAGCTAGGGCTAGCTAGATTGGACACACGTTGCACAGTTATAGGTTAATAACTGCATGAAGTGGTAATTTGGGGAATTACCAGACTATATTCATGATTAGTGAACCTCGAACGTTGGTGAACAATGAAGTTAAATAATTGTGAGTTAATTGATTGAGATTGATTGCAATTACGTGCTTCTATGATACTCTGTGAAACTATGTGCAAACCGTATGTGATTACGTGAACTTAAACCGAATACGTTAATAAAAATCGTAATATGTGGACCGGTAAGATGGTTGGGGTCTTAACACATGGGGTTACACATATTATGGTCCAAAATAGAGAAAACATCGATGAAAACACGTTGTACGATGAAGCAGGTAACCCGGCGCGGGCCGAAGCACTGTGAGCGGCCGCGCGCGGGCATCTGATGTCACCAAACCACCTTAAACATGTATTTAAGCAACCTTAAGCCTCTTGTACCTCCTAAACTCAAACCCTAATCGCCCCTACTACCCTATTTACGAAATATTAACCCCTAAACACCTACGAAGGCGCAAGAACATCGATCGGAAAGCTTCAAGAGCATTCAGTTGATTGTTTTGAAGAGCTTGCGGTATAATCCTTAATCTATTATGCTTTAATCTTCTTAATATGTTATAAAAACCTTATAACTAAGTTTGTACAGGTCTGAAACCTTTTTATAAAGATTAAAGCTTGAAGTTTATAAAGATTTAACGGGTTAAACATGATCCTATGCGATTAGTGATATGATAGGTTACTTGTTGCGCAAGTTTGTGATGTTTTGATCGTTAGGGTTTATGATTTTGCATGTGTTATGATAGGTTCTGATCATTCTAGGTCTTATGAATGTTTTGTGATGATTAATGATTGTTGTTGATCGATTATACGCACACGTGAGTCGTTTAAATAAGAGTTTATGCATGATTAAAATCTGGACAGAATGTTTAAGTCTACTTGTAGGGTCTGTTACGTGACTTTGACATGATGGTTTTGATGATTTCTTTGCATGGTTATATTATAACTGTTCTTAGCTTTTCATAATGGGTAAAATCGAGTGATTTGGACATCGTTTGAATAGTTTTTGGAAGTTTCTTTGAATAAAGGTCATATCAGATTTTCGGATTAACAAACTGAGTCAACTTTAAACCATCATGCATCGAGTTTTACAAAGAATTAAGTTATGAAATTTTTACAGTAGATCAACATTGGAATAATTTGGCTTTTTCAAATGGATTCATCCCGTTTGGATGAATACATAATTTTTGAAAAATTTTCTACTAACCTGACCTGTTGTGGAAACTTTCTGGACATGTCTGTGATGTACGAATTTTCATAATTTTTGTGTTTAGTTTTTAGACAAAGAAAAAAATATGGGTTAACAAACGAACCACAAAGAATATTCAGTAAATATTTGGGAGTCTAATTCGTTGATTGAGTATTTTAAATAAATTAGTTTTCATGGTGCATAATCTGTCCTAAAAACACAGATTGTGTATTATGTGTTTATGTGACTAATTGGAGTCCTATGTGGTATGTATTTGACATGTACTTGAATGTGCACTTATATGAGACGCATATGAAGTGTAGAACTAATGATGACTAACATATTCACCAACGGGTCCGTAGGGTTTACTTATGCATGTAGAATCACTAGGTGTCACTTATACGATTATGAACATTTAAACGTCTTGGACAAACGGGTTATATGGTGTAATGGTATTACACATATACTTACTTAGTGACACATATACTATGGAGTCGGTAGCACACCCTACTTTGGAGTTTGGATTTATTTGCTTGCATACTAAGGTGAGTTTCACTACTTTTTCTCAAAAGCATGCGTCTCGGGTGGAGACAACTTTGGTAAACGTTTTCTAGTCCGGTTTGGGACTACTCAGGCAATGACTCCTTGTGTGGGTCCAACCATGACTCCTTGTGTGTGTCCGACATGACTCTTTGTGTGGGTCGGGTTTTACGATTCCTTGTGTGGATCGGGTTTTGATCAGTTTAAAACTTATTGGTCCTTTATGAACTAAACACTCTATCACTCGAAAAGTCCTTGCACATTATTGGGTTAATCGCTGGAGGCGAGCGGTGTATTAATTGATAGCGCTATTAGGTTATGCGGCAACCTCATGCCTGAGGTGCTTGGGTCACGGGCATGAACTTCTGACCACAATTGAGAACTAGTGTTGATAGACAATAGTTATCGAGGCAAATTATTATACTACTGAAGGTGTCCCAATAATACTGTTTAGTTGCAATGAGTGGGTTAGCTACCCCTGACACGCTTAAAATGATATCACTTAAACATTTTGGTTTGGAGGGCCTACGCTTTTATTTTGGTTACGTGGTTTTGGAAACTAGCGCATTTACATACTCATTTACTTTACTTTGTGAACTCACCGCCTTATGTTGATACACGTTAGCATACTTTTGAAGGTGACTAGGTATGGAGCACGAATAGGACATGCATCATATTATGTCTTGGGATTATGAACACATAAACTACTTTTAAATATTTAACTACTTACGTATGATTTTGGGCGCGGTGTTTTGCGTAGACTTTTATTTAACTGTTTTGTTATTTCGCTTCCGCTATACTTTAAATTGGTTTGGTTGAAACTTTTAAACTTGATTTTACAATAACGAACTAAATGGGTTGGGCATTTAGTATCGTTCATGTGACTTATGGCTATGGGATCCTGGTTTGTCATGCGCCTCGCGGTATAAACCCCGCAGTGGAAATTTGAGGGTGTGACAGCTACGACCCTATGCTACTTCCAAACTCCACTCCCGTTCAACGGCGTGCATATTTCTTGGGTACTCATCCTCCAAATCGGCATTCAAATGCTATGACCCTACTAGTCACAAGCTATACCACTCTCGCCATGTTGAATTTATCCCACATATTTTTTCATCTCAAACCACCAACCCCCAACCCAAACACATGTCATTTGACTCCTTCCTATCCGCATACCAATCGGCTCAATCAACCTCCTCTTCTAACCAACCCACTCCAGACCCAAACATCTTGCATCATCCAACCTCTACTCCACAGCCCACATCACCCGAAGCCCAAACCCCTACTCCACAAACCCACGGCCCACCTTCTTTACCTCCTGCACACAGCCCACCCTCCCACACAACAGGCCCAAACAACCCAACCTCCCACACAACATGCCCTATACCTCAGCCCACCGAGACACCCTCACCAACCGGCCCACCAACTCCACCCGATAGCACCACCCCTACCCCTACCCCAACCGCTTCCCACTCCACCGACCCCAGCTCACCAATGTCTTCATCCAACACATCCGATGATCCCACGAACTCACCTCCACATAACCCTCAACCACCTTGTCGACAACCAAAACCCAACTCAAAGTATTACAACCCCAACTTTGTCAACTCTACCACCATTCACCCTCTACCCGTTTCTCTTGAACCATCCACTTATACTCAAGCCTTGAAAGATCCGGATTGGCCCCATGCCATGGATCTTGAGTATAATGCTCTCCTTCATAACAACACTTGGGAACTTGTCCCTCACACAACCCAAACTCCCATTGGTTGCAAATGGGTATTCTGAATCAAACGCAAACCCGATGGCACGACTGACAAGTACAAAGCCCGTCTAGTTGCCAAAGGGTTTCACCAATAATATGGAAAAGACTATCATGAAACATTTAGTCCCGTTACTAAACCCGTTACCATTCGCACCGTTCTCTCTATTGCTCTTTCAAAAGGATGGTCTTTACGTCAACTAGACGTTAATAATGCGTTTCTTCATGGGACTCTTCACGAAGATGTCTTTATGGTGCAACCTCCCGGGTTCACCGATACGGAATTCCCACGTCACATTTGCAAACTCAAAAAATCCCTCTACGGGCTGAAGCAAGCACCGCGTGCTTGGTACATCGAACTGACCCACTTTCTCACTCGTTTTGGCTTTAAAAAATGCATTTCTGACCCCTCTCTCTTTGTATACAATCTCAACAACATCACTTGCTACCTCTTTGTGTACGTTGACGACATTGTCCTCACCGGCAATCACAATCCATTTATGGATTCCTTTGTTCAAGCCCTAAGCAACCAATTCTCTATCAAAGACTTAGGCCCTCTCCATCATTTTCTAGGAATCGAAGTCATTCCTACGCCTCATGGTCTATTTCTTTCTCAACATTGTCACATTCAAGATATTCTTACCACCTTTAAAATTGATGGTGCAAAAGAGGTTCTCACTCATTTAAGCACTTCTGACTCTCTTTCTTCCTTTGACTCCACTCCCCCAGTCGATCCCACTCCCTACCGCCAACTTGTAGGCACTTTGCAGTATCTTGCCTTCACACGTCCCGACATCTCCTTTGCCGTCAATAAATTATCTCAATTCATGCACTCACCTAAAAAATCACACTGGCAAGCTCTCAAACGGGTACTCCGCTATTTGAAAGGAACGGTCCATCATGGGTTGTTCTTGAAATGCAATACTAACCTAAACTTGCAGGCTTTTCCGGACTCGGACTGGGGCGGTATTAATGATGGGGGATGGTCCACTACAGCATATCTCATATATCTTGGGTCCAATATCATCTCTTGGAAATCCGCTAGACAAAAAACTGTCTCTAGATCATCTACCGAAGCTGAGTACAAAGCACTTGCTAATGCTGCGGCTGAACTCTCATGGGTTAAAAATTTACTTGGTGAACTCGGGCTCCCAATTAAGAGCACCCCATTGCTTTACTGTGACAACACTGGAGCTACTTATGTATGTGCAAATCCTGTTTACCATTCCCGCATGAAACACATCGCTCTGGACTATCACTTTGTGCGGGAACAAGTCAACTCCGGGCAACTCAAAGTTCTTCATGTCAGCTCCAAGGATCAACTCGCGGATGTGCTCACCAAACCGCTTGCACGTGCACCCTTCCTATATTTTCGGTCCAAGATTGGAGTCTCCAACGGATCCTCCATCTTGCGGGGGCGTATTAACAACATAAATCAAGTCAAGTCAAATCTCTTAGTCAACCATTGACTCCATAACATAAATCAAGTCAAGTCAAGTCTCTTAGTCAACCATTGACTCCATGATTTTAGCCATTGTATTATATTGTACATTATACTTAGTCAATCATTGACTCCATAATGTTAGCTAGAGTTAGTCATATGTAAGCCTATATAAAGGCCTTGATGTATTGTTGATAGACACACAAAAACATTACAAAATACAAATCCTATTGTTTATAGATTTGTAGTCTTAGTTCTCAAAGGTGGGTTTTAATTATCTGTATAGTATGTGTGTGTAGGACTGTAGGGTGTATTGGGCGGCCTAAGAATTGGCGCCATTTATTTCGACAGTTGGTTACATGATCTCGTCATCTCTGTCCAACATTTTGTTTTCAATTTTAACACATCCTAAGAACCGGAAATGACCCAAAACCCGACTTGGGTAAGATACAGGAACTAATCACATACTATAATATAGGAATTTGGTTTGGGTTTGGGTTTGAGTTCGGACTTATATCAGTTTGGTTACGGTTCTTTTTTGTTCGACCTTAAATATGCTCACCCCTATCTTTAAGTAAACTAAAAAAAATTTATTTTTTTTATAAAACTAAAATAATTTAACTCAAGTGTTTTGAATAATTATAAACTCAAATTAAAAAAAATTAATAATGATCATTATTGGAATTAAAATACCATCAGTTTATTACATATGTATATGTATATGTACAAAGTCCATATTTTGTAACAAGTATGAGAAGGGTTAAAAATGTGACATATGTGCATCTTATTTTATGTATATGTATATGTACAAAGTCTATATTTCGTGACAAGTATGAGAAGGGTTAAAAATATGACATATATGCATCTTATTTTTGATTTATGAATGATATACTGGTATGCTATGGCCATAAAAAAAAAACCAAACACAAATATTTAAAAAACAATGGAATATATTATAGCCATGGAAGTTATCAAAACATAGCTAAAACAAACCGCTTAACACTTAAAACAAACTACTTAGCACCTAAAACACACTGTTTAACTTTCTTGATATGATGTTTTATGTTTTAAGCCTAGAATACATTTCTTTGAGTTCTTAATTGTTATGCTTGATGTTTTTTAGACAAAGAAATAAAAAATATCACGACTAAATCCAAAAATAATGCCTACATATCAATTCTTAATCCTACTCATACTTCTCACAAAATATGGTCTTTGTACAAGAACCTCACCCTATATATGTATATATATTTAGATGAATAATTTTAATTTTCAAATATTCACAAAATATACTATTTATAAAATCATTTTTCTAAATAAAGTATTATTAATCTAAATTAGATATGGAATTATGTAAATGAAATAATTCATTATTTAATTTAAATTATCTAATAATACTTTATTTATAAAAATTATTTTATAAAAAGTATATTTTATGAATATTTAAAAATTATATATATATATATATATATATATATATATATATATATATATATATAGGGTGAGGTTCCTGTACAAAGTGCATTTTTCGTACAAAGTGTGAGAAGTGTATATAGGCATTGTGTTTTAAATTTTAGGCATGATGTTTTATGTTTCTTTGGCATAGTATTATATAGAAAAACACAAACATTAACAATTTAAAACAATAATTAATGTATTCTCGACATGCAATCTAAAACACCATACGAAGAAAGTAATCAGTGTGTTTTAAATTTAATGTCTAGAATACATTTGATTGTGTTTTAAATTGTAACGTTTGGTGCTTTTATATATAAGTCAATGCAAAAGGAATCAAAAACATTATATCCAAACTTTAAAACACAATGACTATATGGATTTCTCACACTTTTGTACGAAAAATGTACTTTGTACAGGAACCTATACCTCTCTCTATATATATGATAAAAAGGATAAATGAAATGCAAGTAAATAAGTGGTCAAATATAAAATAAAAAAAAACTCCAATAAATGTTTTAAATGAATTATTTGATATTATATAAGTTGAAAATCAATGCCAGTAATATTCTGGTTGTCACAAGAAAAAACTAGGGGTGTAAATAAGTCGAGTGTGAGTTTGACCAAACTCGAGCTCGTTTAACTATGAAAGCTTGAGCTTGGCTTGATTCGAGGTTTCTTCCTAAAGATCAAGTTAAGCTTGGCTCATTTATTATATATAATTTTCTTATTTTTTATAATTTTACAATATTAGTTATTATCATTATCAATGAATATATATTTAATATATTAATTCAAATTTATATAAACACTGGGCTGGTTTAGGCTCGCGACTTGGCTCGAGCACGTTAAGCAATGCTTGTGTTCGAGCTCGTTCAAGCTCGGCTTGTTTGCACCACTAGAAAAAAATTAACGAACAAAAGCAACATCGAACAGAACAAATCAACAAGAAATATTAGGCAACCCTGCCTTGTATCTGCAGCCACAGTCGGCCGGCCATCCACTTCCTTGCTTGGCACTTCTTTCTCCGCTTTCTTTACCTTGCGACATTGCGACCATGCTCAGGTAAGCGAGTATCAGACCTTCATGTTCTAAATTCTATTTGGTAATGGAAATCGGGTGTATGTGCAAATGTGCAATTGATTTTATATTTTGAGGAATTATGTGCAATTGATTAGGGTTAATATTGATTATGGTTTAAATTAGTTTATGGTTTAAGTGCAATTTTAGGTTTGATTTCAGATTTTTTTTGGGTTTATATGCAATTGATTAGGTTTTACATTGATTATGGTATATGACTTTATGTGCAATTGATTATGGTTTTGGTTTATGTGCAATTGGTTAGCGTTCTTACAAGATGAAACCACACTCTAAAAGCAATTCTTATTAGCAATCTTTTTAAAAGAATATTCCCAAAAGATGATGTTACCGGTCCAAGTACAAATATTGCTATGGATATGGAAGAAAATAATGAAATCGGTCCAAGTTCAAATAGACGACATGAGAAGAGCGTATCTTGTTAAAATTCTTTTCAACCACGTAGTCATTATTTAACTTGGTCATCTTTGCGAAAGATGAAACAAATAAAATTAGTTATTAAAAATAATGTCTATATGTATAAAAATGATAATATAGATTTTTTTTTTGGTGAAGAAATATTAGTCTCTAAAGGGTCTTCATGCTCATGACTTTTTGACCATTATCCCGATTGAGGATTTGGGTCAATGTATGTTTGGAGTGGAATACAGGGCTATTCTCAAGAAGGAGCCCCCCGTGAATTTTCTTATGGACCCTACGGAAGGGAGATCTACTCTACGACCTGTGGATCTGCTTTTCTTTCGTTTGGCTAGGGGAAACATGCATGTGTGGACCTCACGGGAGTATCTCCTTTGTTTGGTTTAAGGGAAAACGAGTTTATAGCTTGACAAGCATCGAGAAAGGCGGAATCAAAGAATGGATAAGAATGCTAAAGCTTATGTAGAGAACCAACATGTCTTTGTCCTTGTGGCCTTTAATACCTTTGGTTCCTTAGCACCAGAAGATATTCGGTTTTTGACCAGGGTCCAAAGGTTTATCTACAACAATAGTTCATCTCCAGAGGACAGAGGTTTGTATTTGGTAGATTAGGGTTTGCAATTTAAAATGGGGTAACGGCACAGCTTGTTTGTTGCCCATTTACCTTCTATTTTGATGTAGCTTGACAAGTTTTAAGAAATGAAATGAAAAATTATTTAAATTTTTTTATGCCTATTACGTTATTGATATTAGCCCTTAAAGATAACGGTCAAACGTAAATAAAAAAACGAATTGTTATAAACATAGGAAGTTTTATTTTATTTTATTTTGAATAATCTGTTTTTCTTTTTTTGTCAAAGCTTTTGAAATATCGGATTGTCTAGTTTACATTAAATAAATGAAAAAGAAAATATAATAGTGTTAATGGTATACATGGACTCGATAATATCAAATATTTCTCTCTAGGTTTAGAAATATGAGAGAGGCTGTTGTACAAAGCCTTCTTAAAATACAAAGTGTAAGAAGTCATCCTGACTATCCATCTGCGTTTTAATCAAGATCATCGTACATTAATTACAATCGCGTGTTTTTAATGGCAGTTAACAAGAGGAGGGCAAATTAGACAAATTGCCACTATAATAATTTGAATTTTTTTAATAATAGCGCCGAAATCATCTCATTTATGGATGGTTACATAATAAAACACTATAATCGTGAATTCCCACACATAAAACACACAAAATCAATCTCTCTGTAACAAAAAAAAAAAAAAAAAAAACCAGAGATTTCCATCAACGAAGAAATAACAATCGATCAAAGCAGGATTAGGGCTCCAAAACGCAAATCAAGTAAGTAAATGTTCATATTGTTATTTTCATTTTGATCGTATGAGAAAATAAATTAAACAATTGTGCCAGTCAATTCTAAAACCCTAAAAAAACGAACCAGGTGAAGGAAGAAAACGGAGAAGCAAACTGAATCATGACAAGCCTTCGAAGGGAACTAATACAGTTATGGTTTAGATCTGTTTTATGAAATTAGTAAAGGCATTTTGATGTTTTGAATGATGAACATCACGATTTAATGATTTTTTTGATGAAATTAGTAAATGCGTTTTAGATGTTTTGATGAAAGTTGTAAAGGCGTTTTAATGAGTCTAATGATTAATAAGAATTTGTAAGTGCGTTTGTGGTAAATAATAAAGGCGTTTTATTGATTTTATGATGAATGAGATGATTTGTTTATAATAAATTTCTTTATAAAAATCAGTGTAAAATATAGTAAAACACATGCATAATAAGTAAAACGCATGTTATGTTTTCTGCAGGTTTGGATGAAAAAAATGGACAAAAACATTAAGTATCTACATATACAGGAGGAAATGGATGAAATGGTTTGCTCATCAGAAGTTAGGCCATCAGTGGTTTGCTCATTAGGAAAAAGTAAAACGCATGTGTATCAATGTTCAAAAAAAGTAAAACGCATTTGTAAACCCATAAAACACATGTGTATCAATGTTCATCAGTAGTTTTCTCATCAGAAGTTAGGCCATCAGTGGTTTGATTCAGCAATAGTTATTAACTTCTTCTTCAGTAGTTACAAACACTTCATCAGAAGTTATCAATCAACAGTAATCAGTAGTTTCATTAATCAGATAAAACGCATTTGTTATACTTAAACCGCATTTGTTTATCCATAAAATGCATTTGTTAATACTTAAAACACATGTATTTATTTTTTGACAGTGTGTAAATGTTGAAGATGCTACATCAAACATACTTGATGAAAGTTTTAAGATTGATAAGTTTGTTAATTTTGCATCTTTACATTGTTGAATGTTACAGTGTTAGACCTGGATGTCTCTTTTGGCATTAAAAAATGCATGTTTCATTTGATGTTTTGTATGAATCATATTAAAACGCATTCAATAAATACTAAAACACATTTGATATATGGAAATCTATTTAACTGGTGATATAAAACCAATACATGAAACGTATTTAATATCACTTAAAACACACGTACATTATTATTCATGCCACATTTTTACATCATGAAAAACAAACAACACAAACACTACTTAAAACAAAATGATAATAAAGTAGCATAGAACATAGACACCAAAGACATTATAAAGGTTAGAAGGTTTAAAGTGATTTGAGAAACTTAATCTTCATTTCCATTGAGCACCTTAAAAGAGCTATAGATTTAGTAAGCTCTTCAACAAGATTCACATCTCTTTGTTTTGAATCAATCATGAACATCAATGCCAATTCATGAAGACTAGAATCTGGCATCGTCTTGAGAATGTTACAAACTTCATCTTTTCTAGAAATGCCTTCATGGACATTGTTCAAATCATCCATCAAAACACTCTCCAAAGAATGATCCTTAATGATTTGTTCCTCAATCCTCTTAATAATGTTTGACTGCGTAAAAACACATTGACAGTGACATCTAACAGAAATAACAACATAAAACATCTGCCCCATTACAAACACTGTTACATTGAAAAATCTGTTTACTAAACCTCTGATTTGTAAACTACTGATGTGTAACAGCTGATGGAATAAACTTTGATTGCTTGAACCATCTATTGGAGCCTAAGTGCTGTTGACTCCAACAGACCTTTGTTACATTGAAAAATCTGATGCCTAAACCTCTGATTTATAACTGAATGTTTCATTTGATTTTGTATGAAGAATATTAAAACACATTCAAATAAAAAATAAAACGCATTTAATATATGGACATCTATTTAACTGGTGATATAAAACCAACACATAACATACATTTAAATATTTTGTTAAAAATTTATTTAACAAAATATCAAAACGCACTTTAAAATATCATAAAACGCATTTGACCATTATCAATTACCTAAAAACCACCAGTTACCTCAAAACGCATGTTACATATCATAAAAGGCATTTGACCATTATCAATTACCTAAAAACCACCAGTTACCTCAAAAAGCATGTTACACATCATAAAACGCATTTGCTTAATATCATATACAGAAAACAACAAAATTACCTTGCTTCCTTCTGTGTTCAACCATGAAATCAAACCTCTCGCCACCATGTTCATCAGTGTTATTAAACATCTTCCTACATAAAATCTACATTCAAAATTAAACACTTATCGATCAACCTCTGTTCATCTATGACTTTTGTGATCTGCAAAAATACATCAAAACAATAAAAACTAACCTTTAAAATGTAGATTGCGAGCATCAACGACATCATCTTCTTCTCCGCTTTTGATTTCAGGTTCGTTGTTTAGGTCTGGTAAACAATTAAAAATCAAAATAAGATTACGATTATGTGAAATTAAAAAAAACAGAGTAACGTACCAAACATGATGATCAACTCTGCAATTGAGTATGATTTTGGTGAAAATTTTGATCGAATGATGCAATGTGAATAGAGTTTTTGAATAAGATAAGAATTGATGATGAAGATCGTGAAATCAGTTATAAAAATTTGAATTCTGATTGAACGATAAAATAGGGATTGTGAAAATCATAATTATGAACGTGATTAATTGATGGATGCAAATGTCTATAATACCCCTCTCATAATTGAAAATCAGTTTTTTAGTTTTAACAGACATCTTACACGTGGCATATTTTTGTGGCTTCCTACACTTTGTAGGTTAAGAGACTTTGTACCCAATACTTTTTCTAGAAATATGGTTTAGAAATATGTGAGTTGGTGAAGAAATATTAGTCTCCGTAAAGACAAGGAAGAAAATACCCTTTGTATATATAACATTAAGAAAAAATTACACCGTTAGTCCTTATGGTTTCCACCTAGTTTCAATGTCATGTACTAAGGTTTTATTGTTTCTGCTTAAAGTATTAACCTTTTAATTTGTTTCAATGTCAGGTATTAGGACTAACTTTGTTAAAATCTAATTAACTCAGTTAAAATCTAGGGGGCATTTTGAAACATTAAAATTAAAAGGTTAATTATGTATATTAATGGTTAGTCTAGGAAAAATATTTTATAAAATTTTGGAAAAATTATTTTAAGTTTATAAACTTATAAGCTTTATAAAACAGAATTTTATTTTCATAAAAAAGGTAAGTAATTATTTTTAATTAATTAAACTTATTTTATTCATAATTAATTCATTATAAATTCGTTTTTAATTATTTTTATATCAAAATTTCACAAAAAATATTTTATCATTTTGAAACAGGAATTTGAATATGTTTTCAGATAACTTGAAAATTGTATATTTTTAACTTTTAAAAGTAATTATTTACTTTATACAATAAATTGTTTTATTCCAAACAAAAAAAATAATTTTATTTTTAAAATGAATTACTTTAATTAATTTGTTACATACGAACCATTTCCGGGGAGGATTTCCTATCCGGGGAGGAACCATTTTCTGGGGAGGATTACATAAAAACCAATGATATGAAGTTCTAGATTTCAAACCCAGGAAAGCTTGAGTCCTCTGTTTGACCAAGTCTGACCAAAGGCAAGCTGCTCCAGCAAGTCCTTGAAAAAAGGAAAACCCATGGTCAAGCCCATGAGAAGTGGTACTAGTCATAAGCTTCCTGGCATTGGCATACAAGAACCCACCAAACGCCTTGGCTCGGTCCACATAAATAGAGTCACCTGTTAGACGATATAGCGCAAGGAATGCATACGCGTTCCCAGAAGCACCATCTGCAAGCCCTGCTTTCTCCACTAACCCACTCTTCCACACCACTTCCCCTGCTTCAATTGCTGCATCACGCGGTTCCCGATCATGTGGAAACACATGAGAAGCATTGCAGAGGGTTATAGCCATGCCACCGGCACCATGAGACCACTGCACCAAATTATCCCTTGCGTTACCTTCACTAGATGGGTAATTACCAGTATGAGGAAACCATTTGCTCATCATGTATTTTAAGTTCCTCTTTACATCGTCTGCGTCTTCTTCACATAACGGGAAATGAAACAATACATGCAATATGCGAGCGAGTCCATGGGCTGCACCCCAGTATCTGGTCCCATGCCATCTGTATATTAATGGGCACATAGCGTGGTCAGGTGCACCTGCTCTTCCTCCCGCTATTACTGCTTTGACTATCGGATTAAGGACATCAGATGGGACCGTTTCTTGACCAATGTGTTTGTTTATGAATAAAGCGGCCCATAAGAAACCCACACGACCGTGTAAAAGATCATATGACATTCCAAAACCCATAATTTATTTACTTTATACAATAAATTGTTTTATTCCAAATAAAAATAAAAATAATTTTATTTTTAAAATAAATTGTATAAAGTAAATAATTACTTTAAAAAGTTAAAAATATAAAATTTTCAAGTTTTCTGAAAACAGATTCATATTCCTGTTTTAAAATGTTAAAAATATTTTTTTTGAAATTTTGATATAAAAATGATTAAAAATGAATTTATAATGAATTAATTATGAATAAAATAAGTCTAATTGATTAAAAATAATTAATTACCTTTTTTATGAAAATAAAATTCTGTTTTATTAAGCTTATAAGTTTATAAACTTAAAATAATTTTTCCAGAATTTTATAAAATATTTTTCCTAGACTAACCATTAATACACATAATTAACCTTTTAATTTTAATGTTTCAAAATGCCCCATAGATTTTAACGAAGTTAGTTAGATTTTAACAAAGTTAGTCCTAATACCTGACATTGAAGCAAATTAAAAGGTTAATACCTTAAGCAGAAACAATAAAACCTTAGTACCTGACATTGAAACTAGGTGGAAACCATAAGGACTAACGGTGTAATTTTTTCTAACCTTAAAAACCATGTTCGGTGATTGTTGACCAATTTGTATGTAACCTTAAATACTATGTTCGGTGGAACCGACTGAAATGACAAAAATACCCTTTATTTTAAATTACAAAAATGCTATTCGTATTTGGGTACAACTGGAAGAGAGACAAATCGTCGACTGAGGCTAGGGTAGAGGGTATTATTCCAGCTATCAAGGGGTCCGGTAACCTAATCAGTCAGTGGCATGACTCCGTCAACAGTGGCTGCGGTTCTGTTTCGCTGAAATTGGAGGTGACGGTGGTACGGTTGTGTTGTGATGTGGTGGTGGACTGACTTAAATATTGGTGTTGTGGTGACGTAGATTAGATCGTTGTGGTATGGTAGCGGTGACGACTAGGTGATCGTGATGTAGTGGAGGTGGTTGCTTTGTGGTTGGATGTGGTGGCGGTGCCTGGTGGTGTTGGATGGTGGTTGTGGGTGGGGCTACAACGGTATGGGGTAAAGAAAAGGAAATATCTTTATATGCCAAGATAAAGTATAGTTTTGAAAAGAGAGCAGGGTAAAAATCTAGATAGAGAGAGACATAGAGGTGGGAAGGAGATGAATATTGTAGAGAGAACAACAACATACGGAAACATCAACGTTATTTGTTTTAAGTTTTAAATTTGCTATTAGGGTGAAAGGAGGCCTTGTAGTAAAAATTTCATCTTTCACTGATTTTAACCAATTATGCTTTGCCACATCACTTCACTGATTTACTTCACTGAAACACCTTTTTGTAGGCAACACTCCACTGATTCTTGTATTTATTTTTTAATAATTTCATTAAACCTTTTATTAATATTATTATTTCACACGGTTTAAAGTCTAAAATTTATTACCAAAACCATTTCAACCGTCCCTAATCACGGTCATAATTCAGTATGGAAACCGTTCAATCGAATTCAATGGCATTGATACCATTCCACCAAACCGTTTGAAGTTTTTATATATAAACATAGCACACCGTGGGGTTAAAACACACCTTTACCACGGTAGATACAAAGAAACATACACGAAGATGACTCGTTGGACCCCCGAAGAAGAGATTGCATTGGTTATATGCTACCAAGACGCCTTGAACTACCCGACACTTCAACAACGTCATTTGCAGGTTTTTTGGGAACGTGTACGGTCCGATTTCAGCCGACACGTTGGCATCAATGACCGGACAACCATCAGCCTGCAGCGGAAGTGGACCGATCTCACCAATAAGTGTGATCGGTGGACCAGCATGTACGAGAACACGTTGAGGGAGGAGCCGGGCATTGACCCGGAGTTGGCTATCGAGCGCACGCATGTGGACTATGCGGCTCGATATGACACCAGCTTTGACCATGTCGAGGCATGGCAACTGTTGCGCCAACCCTAGTTTTTTTATTTCTTTTAATGTATTTTATTTTTAGTTTTTTATGTTTAATGGTTATGAATTTTAGTTTTTTATGTGTATTTATCTTTAATGTTCTTATTATTTAAGTAAATTTTAAACAAACGGTTTAAAAAAAGTAAAGATATTTATAAAACAAACGGTGAAAATAATAAAAAAAATAAAACAAACGGTTAAATACACAAACAAATGTATATATAAAAGTCAAAAAACAACAAAAAACCCGGTACCAGCACGGTAAAGAGAACCAGCAAAACGGTCCACGAGACCACTACCAGCGTGGGTGACGGCGGTGTTACCGTGCTAGTAATTGATACCCGTGGATAATTCGGTAGGCGCCCAATTCCCCCTTACACCCTTCAAATTCATGTTTTCTTTGAAACTGAAATAGTTTTTTCTTTGAAACTAAAATAGATTTTTAAAGTAGTAATAATATTAAATTTGTTATACATAGTTGATGTCAAAGTTTGTTTATGTTTGGTTGATTATTCAGTAATAGGTAATTTGGATATGTTTTATATTTTCTATTTTGTTTCCTATATTTATAAGGCTTATGGGTATGGAGACGCCCGCCCCCCCCCCCCCCCCCCCCCCCCGTCCCCACCGTTCTTCTGAGGACGCCAGAGCCCAGCCAATTAGAGATTTTTTTTTTTTTTTTTTTTAATTCCAACGGTCAGAATT
The DNA here is from genome assembly GCA_028751855.1 of Ambrosia trifida. NCBI lineage: Eukaryota > Viridiplantae > Streptophyta > Magnoliopsida > Asterales > Asteraceae > Ambrosia > Ambrosia trifida. The sequence goes on along the minus strand of CM054123.1, from coordinate 97,141,835 downwards.
TTCCAACGGCTATTTTTTTTTTACCCCAAAACCAAATATATATACACTACCATTCATTTTAAACCCACATAAACAACCAAAACCAACTTAAAACTCTTCTACTTTTCTTTAAAAAAATACACAACAATGTCATACCTACCAATGTTTGATTCCTCGTCTTCGTCGAGCGAAGAAAACCGGGTTTTTGTGAACGCGGTTTGGGAATCGGCACAACTAATCGTGGCGGAGGAAGCCGAGGTGAGCTCGCAACCGCGACAGAGGCAAGCGGCCATAAACAGAGACCGGGAGGGTAAGTTTATATTTTATCTTCAAATATATATATTTCATACTTTATTTTTTAGAAAGTGTTAATTTTCTTCAAATATATATATTTAGATACTTTATTTTTTAGAAAGTATAATTTTTCTTCAAATATATATGTAGGTGCACACGAGCGATTAATCAATGATTACTTTGCCGACCAACCGGTGTATACGGACGAGATGTTTAGGCGGCGGTTCCGGATGAGCCGTCGATTGTTCGTACGTATTGCCGATGATTTGGCGAGTTGTGACCCGTATTTTACATTACGGCACGATGCTAGAGGCAAGCGTGGGTTCACAACTTATCAAAAATGCACGGCGGCATTGCGGCAACTAGCTTACGGGACGGCATCCGACTCGTGGGATGAGTATTTACGGATGTCCGAAAGAACGGCACGTGATTGCTTGTATAAGTTTTCCAAGCGCGTTGTCAAGATCTACAGCAAAAAATATTTGAGAAAACCAAACTCGAACGATATCCAGAAATTGTATCAGTTCCATCACGAAAGGCATGGTTTTCCAGGGATGCTTGGAAGCATCGATTGCATGCATTGGCCGTGGAAAAATTGCCCTAATGCGTGGCGTGGCATGTTTTATCGAGGCGATCAGGGTCACCCGAGTATTATCTTAGAGGCTGCCGCGTCACAAGACTTGTGGATTTGGCATGCCTTTTTTGGTGTTCCCGGTTCCAATAACGACCTTAATGTTCTTAACCAATCATTGGTGTTTGATGATGTGAGAAAGGGAACCGGTCCGGATACAAAGTTCACGGTTTCGGGGGTGGAGTACAAGCACGGGTATTATCTTGCGGATCTAATATACCCAACCTATTCTACACTTGTTAAAAGTATTAAGCACCCTCACGACGAAAAAAGAAAGAAATTTGCAAAATTTCAAGAAGCGGCGCGAAAGGATATCGAACGAACTTATGGGGTTCTACAAGCGAAATGACACATCATCGCAAACCCGGCACGTGCCTTCACACCAAAAAAACTTCGTTATTGTATGTACGCTTGCATCTTGTTGCATAACATGATCATCGAAGACGAAGGCCGAGCTATTTGTGAGTTCGATGAAAATGCGGTGGAGGAGAATACTATTCCGGATGACGAAGCGCAACAAGAGTTAAACGATTTCGCGTTACGTAACGAACACATCCATCATCATCTACAAGCCGACTTGATCGAATATATATGGAACAACGGAATCAACTATTAGTATTTTACTACTTAATTTTAGGATGGTTTGTTATTTTTTTTTTTAATTTTTAGGATGATTTGTAATTTTTTTAATTTTTAGGGTGGTTTGTAATTTTTATTTTAAATCTACTATTTATTTGAATTTTATTTTGTTTATTTGTTAGTTTTATTAAAGTAGTTAAAATTAATTTTTATAAAAAAATAATAGTATTTAATGCTTGAGACATGGGTTTCTCATGTCTCCACACCCCACCCATGTCTCAAGCATATGGAGACATGACCTTGCCTAGGTGGCATCCTATGTGGCATGGAGACATGACATTTCTCATGTCTCCACACCCCATAGCCTAATATTTATAACATCTTCTGTATCTTAAATTTAGTTCGACCTATCCGACCCGTATGACATCCGATTCATAGTCTGACCCTATTCTGAAAATATTGTTGTTAATGATGGTGGTTGGTTCGGGTGAGATATATTGAGTTTGATAATAAGCGTCAAACGTCAAGTCAAAGCCGGTCCAACATGGTTAATGGAAGTATAGCTGGTCAACTGTGGTCAACATGACAGTCAAACCCAGTCAACATAAGCCAACAAAGATGAAATGAGTCAGATACCGTCAACCACAAAAGCGGAGGGTTGTAAGAGGTATAAACAATTGACTGATAACTTAATTAGTTAATTATAATAAATTGTAGATTATATTATCGTGTGACATGTGTGGGATATATTCATGTTTCGATATATTTTGTTTGAAAACGGGTTGGTCAGGTATAATATGTTTTTGGTTGGTCTATGTTTTTATGTAAACCGTGTTCAGAAACGACTTAGGCCAATTATAATACGTTTCCATTTGATGATATAAATTCTAGTTATGGTACATTTTGAGGCCACTAAGTTTTGATGCAAAGGTAAAGATGGTGTAGTGTTAGTTGGACCCCCCCCCCCCCCAAAACTAAACGGACCAACCTTGGTTCGATTTCGTTTCTCTTTTAACTGCAATGTTTTATAGTAGATACGTTGAAACACGTGTTTTTGTATGATTTACGTATCACATAGCGTGCCGTCAACTAGTTACCAATAAAAATACATGCTTTAAATATTTACAAACACATGTGAATGGATAAAATTTAAAACTTTTATATTACAACACACACGTGTGTGTATATATATATATATATATATATATATATATATATTATTAAGTGTCAAATTATACTACATACTGTAACAATAGATCATGAAATGTAACACAATAAGTCAAAAAATATAACACAAAGCCGGTTCCAGCTGAACGCGGTCAGGTATGTAAACAATTTTTTATCTGTTAAACAAAGTGTAACCATTTCCAGAGAGAGGGAAGTAATCAGTTCGATCCCGGGGTTTAATTAGAACCACTGTTTTTTTTTTACCAGTCCCTCTATACCCGGTTTTGGATTTTTCACCAGGGGTTTAATTAGAACCACTGTTTAATTAGAACCACTGTTTCGTTTCATTACCAGTCCCTCTATACACGCTTTTGGATTTTTTTTACCGGTTCCTGTTTTAATTAGAACCACTGTTTTTTTTTTTGTTTTGTTTTGTGGACCTCTATAGTCAATTTTGTCCACACGCATTTTTTTCAAAATAAGACTATAGGTCGTGGCCTTGACTTTTCAGTCCTCAATTGATCAACGCCACTATGATTGTGACATAAAATATAATTGCTCATTATCTATGTCATTTTAATAACCATAACTTAGACAATTAAGCCGGCCTCCTTGTTATTTTTTCCTCACAATTTTGTTCCAACTTCTCTATGATCACCAATGGCTATCCCACTTATGTTGCTTGTGCTAATGTTATCATCTGAGTCAATAATTTCACAAACAACCAACCATGATAACGATCCTAACGATCTCCTAGGATTGTTCTGTGGTCGTAACGTTGTGACAAGCCTGCCAAACTTTATCAAGAATCGCAACACCACGTTTAATGATCTCAGAATGCAGTTGTTGAGCAAAAGCGTAGTTTATGCGAAAGCGCAGGCGTTGAGTGCTGGGGACCCGGTTTTCGCAGTAGCCCAGTGCCGGAACTACCTCTCGGTAGATCGGTGTGTGGCTTGTTTTGATGCTGGTGTTTCTAAACTGTTTGACTGCACAAATGCAAATGGTTATGTTATTTTTGATAACTGCTTTATCAGGTAAGTTTTTTCTTCTGTTTTCAATCATATTATAAGTTATCTTGCACAAAGCCCGCCCCCCTCGAATTTTCGCGCAGAAGTTTCGATTATATAGTATTCGTATAATTTTTTTTTGGAAATATAGGGTTTCGAGTTTCGACCCCCCCGAAACTAGTGACATCCGACCCCCCGAACCTTTGGGTAAGAAAAGACATAATCTAGCTTATAATTAATAGTAATAAAACATTTTGACTATGACCATGACTATCACTTAGACTTTGACTTGGAATACATATTCAAAATATACAATTAATTATATTGAGTATTTGGTGCATCTCCAATATGCCCCCACAAGTGGACGGCATTGGAATAAATCCAATCTTGGATATAAGTAGATGATGTCGTTGTTTGAGTAAGAGAAGAAGTTGATGAAGTTGAAGATATAAACAAAGATGAAGTTGGTGAAGCATATGAACCAAAAGAAAATATTTTTTTTTTTTGTTTTTTTTTTTAATATTTCTCAGATACCATATAAGAGAATGATCAACCACACTTTATTCATAATTCATACAAATATATATACAATCTGGGGCGGACTTGCCTTGGGAAGAGGGGTAGCACCCACTACCCCTCAATTTTCTTGGCGTAGTGGAAAATTTTCGTATTTTGGACGTTTTCGTATTACACTACCCTTAAGTACTATTGAATGTTACCCCTGAAATTTTGGTTTAGATCCGCCACCGTATACAATGAAGAAAAGACATAATCTAGCCTACAATTAAACGTAATAAAACATTTTGACTACGACCATGACTATCACTTAGACTTTGACTTGAAATACATATTCAAAATATACAAGTAATTACATTGAGAATTTGGTGCATCTCCAATAATATGTTTCAAGGTTTTTTGGACTTGGGTCTTGTGATGGCCACAACTGTGTGGGAGTAGGATCTAAACAAGAATCTTTGCTCCCTAAGCTAGAGCTCGGCCTATTTAACTATGTAAAGACGCTCGTGTTTGGGTTTGAGCTCATCTTGTTTTAATTCGAGATTTATTTCGAAAGTTTTAGCTCAACTTATAGATAGTTTATTAGTTTTTCAAACTCGAGAGTTTGGCTCTTTTATTATTATTCATGAAATTACGGATTTACCCTTACTGTTCATCAAAGTTTATTTGTTAATATATAGGATAATTAAATTTTATAAATATATATTATTATTTCTATGTATAGTTATAATTATAATTATATTTTATATAATATGTTTATAACAAGTTTATATATAAATAATAATAATTATTATATAAATATATTTTTAAGATATTGTATAATAATTAAATTAAAGAAATATGTTTATTTAGTCTCACTAAGCTCAATTCAAACTCTAGCTTATTTAATTTTAGGCTTAAGGTGAAGCTACATTTATATGACTATAAAAAATTACATATGTTTAAGCTTACGAGCCTACTTAAGCTCGTTTAATAACAAGGTTATTATTAAACTCGAGGTGAAGGTTAATTTTTGTGAATATATATAACCCTTAATCTTGGAGAGAAAAATTATAAATAAAGTTTACTAGATATTATAATGACACCAATGTGAGGGTAGACCACTTGGTAGAGGGTTATGTCTCTTAGTGAGGAAGTCTTAGGTTCAAATCTAGGCAACGGTGTATTTGTGTTATGTAACAAATGTTTCAAGAAAGTATAGGGAGTGATTGTGTAATATGTTATAGTTGTATACGAGTATTGTAATAGAAGGGCTAATAATGTAATAAAGTCATAGTGTAGGGACCAATAGTGCTAGGCAGTTTATAGTTTGAAAGTTCATTAGTTCTGTTATAAACCGTTAGTCATCAATGAAGAACCCTAGCTTTGTTTTGGTCTAACCTCTTGCTCTCTTGTTTCTCTCACTAAAAACTTAGCTCATGAATTGGTCTAAGAGCTTGTCCGATTCAAGCTCCGGTGACCTTTTACTCTGTTTCCACCATTAATGGCGAGCACTCGTTAGCAATAAATGGATAAACTGGAGAAAACTTTGAACAATCATCCACAATCAATCAATAAAACACAAACACTATAAGAAGACAATCGAAATGTTATATCTCAACTAAACCTAAACCTTCAATCTATGTTTGACGCCTTGAAGCAAAAACTAACCGATTTACAGTCGAATAACAATAACAATAACAACCAAACCCATACTAATAATAATAATAATGATGATGATGATGATGATGATGATGATGATGATGATGATGATGATGATCACGTACAAAATCATCACCAAGATCAAAGATTGGCAAGATTGGGCCGACTAGATTTTCCAAGGTTCAATGGAGAGGATGTTGATGGTTGGGTCTATAAGTGTAATTAGTTTTTCTTGGTTGATAGAACCTTGGATAACTTGAAGGTGCAGTATGCCATTATTAATCTTGAAGGAATTGCTTTGTAATGACACCAAGGATACTTATCCAGTTAAGACAAACCATTGAAATGATCACTTGGAATGAGTATGTGTGATCCATTACAACAAGATTTACTGAAAGCCTTTGGGAAGATGCTATGGAGGAGTTGAAGAATTTACAACAGAATGGGTTACTAGAGGAGTATTACAACTCGTTTGATTCATTAATGACCAAGGTCACCTTGCCCAAAGAGTAAGCTTCTAGTTTTTTTGTTGGTGGTCTGAAGCCTGAAATCAGATGTTTGGTTTAGTTTTCAAGCCAAGAACCTTGAGGGAAGCCATTGCAATGGTCATGCAGCAAGACAAGGTACATACAACCTTGTTCGGAACTAAAGAAGTCAAGAAAAATAGTTGGACTAATGGTACTTTAACTAGTTATGGATGAAGAGCAAATTATGTTAACAAGACACCAAATGTAAGTGTTGCAAATCCACCTCTTTTACCTACACCTAATAACAACAAATTTTGGGGCAAAACTGTAAGAAGGTTGTCTAGTAAGGAAGATGAGGAAAAAAGGGCAAAAGGGGAATGTTTCTTTTGCCCAGAAAAGTACTCATCCACTCATAAGTGCAAGGATAGGCAATTGTGATTCAAATTCACGATGATGAAGATTTAAAGGAAGAAGTGGAGATTGAAGTGATGGACTTGGCGGGGCCAACCCCAAATTTTTATTCATGCCATTCATGGCATTCCATCTTCTAGATTTAAAGGAAGAAGTGGAGATTGAAGTGATGGACTTGCCTATAAAACAAGTCTTAACCTTTCACAATGAAGATTGTTGGATCTTCTAGAACAAGGAAATTGTATATACTAGTGGATTCAGGATTGACTCACAATTTCATTAGTGAAAGGTTAGCACAATTGTTACAATGCATTACGCAAGATGTTCGAGTTTTAAAAGTTTCTGTAGCCAATGGAAACCAAATCAGTTGTGCTATGATGTGTAAGAAGTTTAAATGGATGGTGCAAGGTATGTGGTTTGAAGCTGATGTCATGGTTATTCCTTTAGATAGTTATGACATGGTATTAGGCATTCAGTGGTTATCTCCTCTGGGAGACATTGTGTGGAATTTCAAGCAATTGACTATGGAATTCATGGTTAATGGAGAAAAGAAGATGTTGAAAGGGGTCAATAATAATAAAATGAGTCTTTGTTCTATGGAACAAATGGAATACATGTTAAGTCATCCAAATTAGTTAATTAGTTCACAAATGTTTGGCATTCAGTTGATTTCTTTGGAGGAGTAAAATGGTCAAATTACAAGCGTGAGTAAAGAAGTAATGATGACAGAATCACTGGTTTGATTGATCAATACAAAGAAGTTTTTGATGAACTAAAGGGATTGCCACCCTCAAGAAGTTGTGATCATAGGATTGAGTTAAAGAATGAAGAAATGGCCATTAATCTGAAACCTTACAGGTATCAATCTATACAAAAGAATGTGATTAAAATATGATTGAGGAATCATTAAATATAAGGAACAATAAAGTTCTTTTACTGCACCAGTGGTTTTAGTGAAAAAGAAGGATGGGTCATGGCTTATGTGTGTTGATTATAGGCAGCTCAATAATGCTACAGTTAAGAACAGTTTTCCAATACCACTCATTGATGAATTATTAGAAGAAATGAAAGGAGCAACAACATTTTTAAGCTTGAATTGAGATATGGCTATCATCAGGTAAGAATGTTTCCTGACGACAATAATAAAACTGCATTTAGAACACATTAGGGTCTGCTTAAGTTCCTAATTATGCCATTTGGCTTAACTAATGCCCCTGCCACCTTCCAGGCTCTAATGAACCCTTTCTAGCCTTATTTGAGGAAGTTTGTTCTGGTTTTTCTTTGATGATATACTGGTGTATAGCCAGGATATTAATCAACATTTGGTTCATCTTGAGAAGGTTTTACAAACATTAAAGGAACAACAATTATTTGCTAAAAAATCTAAGTGTTGTTTTAGGGGTCAACAAATTAAGTACTTAGGCCATATAATCACTAAAGAGGGTGTTGCTATTAACCCTAAGAAAATTGACACAGTTCAAGGTTGGCATATACCTATGAATGTTAAACAACTCAGGGTATTCTTGGGGCTAGTTGGTTATTACAGGAAGTTCATAAGATACTTTGGAGTATTTGCTAAGCCTTTAACTGAATTGACAAAAAAGGATTCATTTAAATGGAATAAAAGCTCAACAAGCTTATGAGCAACTCAAACATGCTTTGACTGAGGCACTTGTCTTAGCTTAACCTGATTTGAATAAACCATTCATTATTGAGACTGATGCATCATTAAAAGGAGTAGGAGCTGTTTTGATTTAGGATAATCACCCATTGGCCATTTTCATTAAAGCCTTATGTCCTAGACAAATGTTTATATGTTTATGAAAAGGAATTGTTAGCTATAATAATGGCCATCCAACAATGACATTATTATTTAGTAGCCAAACCTTTTATTTTAAGGACTGATAAAAAAAAGTCTCAAATAGGGATGCAAATGAGCCGAGCACTTCGTGCGCTACTCGAGTAGTATAATTAGTGTAGACCCAAATGTAATTTTTTTCTTCACCCGAATCAACCCATTTGTCGATGGACGGGTTGCATGATTGTTGGGCTTAATCTTCTACTGTCTTTGTTCTTAGGTACGAAGACTTCAATGAGTTCTATACCGATCCGTATTTCATGATGGATGGGACTGGCCTTCAGTATTTATCATGTGGCAACCAATCAGCATCTCAACCAACAACTTTTAATCAAGGTGTAGATGGAGTTTTATCAAATATCAGAGATGCTACTCCTAAGACCTCTAATTTCTATGTAGCATCCACAAGGCAAATCACGAGTGAAAATGCAACAGTGTATGCTACTGCACAATGTATAGCAAATATAAACCTGACCATTTGCCAAACCTGCATGAACACAGCATTTGACAAGTTAACCAGATGCTTGCCAAGCACTCAAGGAAGGTTCGCCGACATGGCTTGTTTCGTAAGGTACTCAGAGACTCCATTTTTCGATGACAACCAGACAACGGATGTCACAATGGTCTTAAGAGGTGAGGCCAACCACTTGTTTCAAATACTAAATATATATTGAATGTTAACAAGTTGATCCATAATTTGATAACTTTCATATGATTATTAATTGATAGGACATTCAAGTAAGCTGGTAGCCATAGTTGCTGCAGCCATTGGTGGTGTGGTTCTTTTGTTCCTTATCCTTATATTATGGTTATTGTACCGATGGAAGAAGTTGAAGAAAACTGCACAAGGTGATTATTTATCTGTAGATTTTTTCACTCATTCCAACAGATTAATAGATATGTAGATTAATAGATATTGTAACTCGGGTTAAGCCCATTAGGAATTATGCTTTAGGGTGTCGTTGGAACAATGATGTACGAAAAGAAGAGACACTTTAGAGATGAAGATAGGTAGGGAGTCCTTTGGTTCTGATACCATACAAATCGGTGTATGTCTGTGTGTTCCATTAAACAATATACACGGGTATATATACACTGCGACAACACCCTAAGGTATAACATCATCATCATCATCATACTCAGTTAATCCCATCAATAACAAAGCTAAGGTAGGGTCTGAGGAGGGTAATATGTAGACAACCTTACCTCTACCCCATGGGAATAGAGAGGCTGCTTCCAGTGAGACCCTCGACTCGATAGTGGTTTTGTATCAAGCCTTGGACATAAGACACATAACACTTAGCAATCGGGACAAGCCCGATTGGTGCATGTAACCCCTTGTCTTTTGGCTATGAACGCCATCACATGATGCATGATTAAATTTTCACGAAATTAGTAAAATAACGTTAAAATTAGTGCAGCTTTACTTTTGCCCCCAATGCCACACATATATACATTATATGCGCCCAGCCGTAGGCGGGGCTAAATGGATATTGTAATAACGGTTGTGCCTAATTACAATATCTATTATAAATAAGTCTACAAACACCGAGGGGCGGATTTGTGTATGACGAGTCTTATCATGTGGGATTTCTTATATACCAATAACATCGATGTCTTGCATTAGGTCCATCAGATTTGAACGGTGCAGTATATTACAATTGTAAAGATCTGAGGTTGGCAACCAATAACTTCAGCCAAGAGAATATTCTAGGGAAAGGAGGTTTTGGTGAAGTGTTCAAGGTAATTCAAGCTATCACTTATAGAACATTTTATTTGGTTCTTTGACTAACTTTCTGGTTGGTTTTGTAGGCAATCCTCGATGACAAGAACATCATGGCAGTGAAGAGAATTCAAGTACAACATGCAGGAGGAAAAGAAGAATTTGAAAATGAAGTAAAACTTATAAGTAACATTCAACATCGGAATCTTCTGCGTCTTCTTGGATGGTCTCACTACTAGAAAAAACACCTTTCTTGACGCGCATTGCGCGTCATAAAAGGGGGTTTATGACACGCAAAAGAAAGTCATTATAGGCATGGTCATAAAATTAATATGACATGCTTTTGCGTGTCATCCTTTTATGACACGCATTAATGACACTCTTTCATGACACGCGTTTATGACACGCCTTAATGACACACGCTTATGACACGCTATGCGTGTCATCTTTTTTGACCAAAAAATAAAAAAAAATCTATAAATTACTAATTTACCTGGATTCATATATATACACACACACTAACAAAATCATTATAGCAAAACAAATTCATTTAATAATATATATATACCAAAACAATCTATTTCATAATCATAAGTCAAATATACTAACAAAATTTTAAAGTTAACAAAAAATATTGCGTCGCTACAAAATATAACCTATAAATAAAGGTTGCCCGAAACTCAACCATCTTTCGCGAATTACCCGACTATTCGTCTTTGTCTTCCCCAACCTGCAACAGCTCTTTTAGTAGAAAAACTAGTGTTCAAGAAACTTCAATCTGTCAAAGAAAACCTTCCACTAAGCCACGACCCACAAGCAAAATTGTACCTGAACTTGGCTGCGAGTACTTCTTTACCCTGCTTCCTGTATAGAAGTTCCATTTCTAAGACCTAACAAAATAAATTTATTAAAATTGATTAAAAAAATAATAAAAAAAATAAAAAAACATTTATCACCAATGAATGTATGTTATCTTTGTTAACCCACTTATAAAAGGGCCTCACTTAACTACTCCCTTAGTCCCACAAGCATGAAAAAGAAAACATAATCTAAGATATGTAGTTATGTACATTTCATGTGGATTTTAATTGGGCAGAATGCCAATTTTACTAATGATTTGAAGACACCAATAGTTAGACAGACACACCAAAGATACAGTCGCCAAAAATACGGAAAAAAAATGAACAACTATACAAATATGCCCGGGTTAAAAGTACGCCAATCCTCCCCACTAATATCCCAACCTTTTGCTCTATTTTTACACCATAAGAAGCTAAAGCCTTTAACCTCTTCTTTCACTCGGCAACTGTTGACCTGTTTCGCGTTAAAAATTGCCTCGTTTCGCCATCTCCAAATAAGCCATAATGTCGTTAGAATGATCGCATACACGGCTATTCTCCATTTCTTTGCGCCTCTCAAGCGTTTGTGGGTGTTGACCAAGTCCTTCAACTCCAAGAAAAAGAGTGATCTCAACCTACACCAGGAAGTCACAAAGTCCCAAATATGTGCTGCAAAACCACAAGAAATGAACAGGTGCATTGAGGACTCTACATCCTCACAACAGAACCTGCAAGTAGGGTCAAGAATATTTATGTTGCGACGACATAGCGCGGCTGTAGTAGGGATCCGGTCTTGAATAATACGCCAAACCAAAAAATTCACTTTGATCGGCACTAAGTTGTCCAGTCAAACTCAAGGCCTCGATCGACAAAGAACTTTTTTTCAGCCAGCATACGAGCGCTTCTAACATAAAAAACGCCCGATTCATTAGCATTCCAGTTCCATCTATCCGCTCCCTCCCCCGAATACAAAGTTTTGAACAGCAGCCGATAACTCATGAAGTTCTGCAATTTCAGACTCAGACTCCGGTTCCCTGACCCACGAAAACATCAGCAAACAGGTTCCATTCGAGCATTCCACTCTGTCCGAGATTGAGACGTTTTTCCTCCTCTCTAGTTGAAACAAATGTGGGAATGTATTCTCGAGTGAGTCAGCAAACAACCAATTTTCCTTCCAAAAACGAATCCGGCTGAAGTCTCCCGGACGACCCCGAAACAAACTTACCAATTGAATCCCGATCAACTGATAATCATGTGTGATGTTGCAGATTGATTATTTTGGGGCAAACTAAAGTACAAAGTGACAACAAATCGGGAATGAAGTATGAACTGTGTTTGTGAGTTCAAAAAACTCCTATTTATGTAATTGTTTTTACCACTTTTCATGTATAAGTTTTCTCCTTTCCTACGTCTATCAAAGTGTTTCCTAAGTACATAAACCTACATAGCCATTAGGAACAAATTTGAGTGAATCATGTCACAAACTTGACACCAATCCAACTCTCCAATGTAAATGTATTACAAAGATTAGAATTAACATATGTAGAGACTTTTCTAATAGTTAAATTATTTTTTACCGGTGACAAATTAGCATAAAATTTAAGCAAAATTTATATACGGGATACCTCAGCGAGTGTAAGTTCGGAAGCGTTCTCTGTTTCTGTAGTCTCCATCGGTTCAACTGTCATCGTTGATCGGCCGTTCAGCGGCGTTTGATTGACGCTGGTTTTGAGTGGAATCACCCCTGTCTTGAAATCAAAATGCCTTTTGTTAAGGTTACAAATTGACATCAAATAAAGCAATTTACCACAAATATTCAGGCATAAGTCAGACCAATTAACAAAGACTCAAAAGAATAAAGTGTAAAACATTTATATAAAAAAAATTAGAGCTTCAAAACTCTGCAAGTTGATTACATCAGTACCACTCTGGGGCATAGCGAAAACATCGACCACCCGAACCGTATACTCATCCACAAATTCCCCAAGCATCAATCCCATAACATCCATAGGCACTCCAGCTCTCCCTACATCACAAGACCACCATATTATATTAAAAATTTGAACCCCAACTCTTATTAATCAATCAATCCCACCACTACCTACCAAACTATATACCCATATACAAAAATAAACAATTTAACAAAATTAAACACCGGAAACTGATATTTAGTTATACCCATATAATAAAAATAAAAAAATTAATAAAATAAAACACTAGAAATTGGTGATTAGTTAGTTATATACCATGTTTAAGCATCTTTAATAGGGCTAAAGAATAGTTGTAAACTTGCTCTGAGGTGTCGAGAGTCGAAGAGTCCGATGGCGGGTGGCCTAACTGTTCCCTCTCTCTAGATTTATTAAGGTACAATCGTATGGAGGGGGTGGGGTTGCGTGGTTTGGGGGGGCTCCGGCGGAGTTCCACCATGTTGCTGGTTCCTCCTCCGTGCGTTTTCACCTCCTCTTTCCTTCTTTCTCTGCTTTCTCTAATCTCCAGTAAGTGTGTGTGTTGTGTGTTGTGAGAGAAGGTGATAGAATTCGGGAATTAGGTTAACAAAGAGAGAGAGAGAGAGAGAGAGAGAGCGCAGTGGGCGGGATATGATGGGAGGGAAAATTAGAAATTGGGGAAATAGTTATGACAGAAATTAATGACACGCGATATCTTATACCCGTCATGTTTTTGTTTTCTTGACATTAAATTCTTGACACGCAAAAATGCGTGTCATTAATTAACAAGATTTTAAAATCTATGACAGTTTTTTAATGACACACGTTTTTACGTGTCATAAAAGACCGTGTGTCATAAAACGCGTGTCATGGTAGGTATTTTTTCTAGTAGTGTCTAGTGAAGGATCTAATCTACTTCTTGTCCTAGAGTATATGCCGAATGGAAGCCTTGACCGATTCTTATGGGGTAAGTTGGAGTTTCCAAACTACTTTTAGATGAAACTTGTCTTGATACAGTTGATATATATATAAACTAAATAATCTGATAAATATATATATGTTTGTATATAATGGAGGTGCGCAAAGGGGGACTTTGGACTGGAACCAACGATATGAAATAATATTGGGGATAGCTAGAGGTCTTGTGCATCTACACGATGAGTACCATTTCAAAATTGTTCATAGAGATATAAAATCAAGCAACATCCTCCTTAGTGATGATTTTAGGCCCAAAATAGCAGATTTTGGGTTGGCAAGATTTCATCCCAAGGACCAATCTCATGTTAGCACTGGCTTCGCCGGAACATTGTAAGTTTAATTAACCATACAGTTGTACAACACTTCATTATATACTCTTTTTGTGTCATTGGATTGTCTTATTTTTGCAATATTGTAACACCATGTAGGGGATACACGGCGCCAGAATATGCACTTCATGGCATTCTATCGGATAAAGTTGATACTTATAGCTTCGGAATCGTGGTTCTTGAAATCATTAGTGGCAGAAGGAGTACTGAATTGAGACCTTATGGATCGTCCACGTGTTTCCTCCTCGAAGATGTGAGATCCCACATTCGCACTCTCTCTCGTACATTTGTTTGTGCTTTTTTTAGGAACGTTACAACATCAAAGAAGTAACGTAAATAGAACATAGGATGTAGGTATACTTTAGAAAGCAGATAAAAAGGGGCCAATAAATAGCGAAAGAAACATATCTCCCACATAAAAACATAGCATCAAGATATAATAAGGCCTAGATTATTCACACACTAGGGTTTTTTATCTAAACACCCCCCTCAATGGCTCATTGGGGCCTCAATTACCCATTGAGGGTCAAACAGAGAACCTTAATGGGACATTGAGGCCTCAACGACACATTGAGAGCCAAAAACTGGAAAAAGATGGTCCATTGAGGCCTCAATGACCCATTGAGGTTTGCCAATTATTGGTAATCATTAACCAATCATTGGCAATGATTGGTAATGTAAAAAAGAAGTGTAGTGTGAGTGTTTACACTAGGGTTTTTTTTTATCTAAACACCTCCCTCAATGGTTCATTGGGGCCTCAATTACCCATTGAGGGTCAAACAGAGAACCTCAATGGGACATTGAGGCCTCAACGACCCATTGAGATTGGTAATGGTAAAAAAGAAGTGTAGTGTGAGTGTTTAAGATAGGATAAAGATGTAAATATCAATGTTTGGTTTTTTATAAATGTTTTTTTATATGGATGTTATTTTTAAATAAATAGAATTATTATTATAATAAAATGATATAATAGGCATTGCTTAAACATTAACGGGTTAGGTTCCACTTTTATGTCAACACCTTCAGAAGCACATTTCTCATTGTTATCACCTTCCTCGAAGTCCTTAGCACCATTCTCGCTCGAATGGTAAGTCCCGTATGTGTACTGCGGGTAGCTTGGTGGCACGAAAAATGACTCATCTTCATCTACATATTCCTGGTTCAGATCGGGCAGCATATTCCCGTCATTACCACGAACCCCGGATTTAACCTCCCCGTCACCAACTTGAACCCCGGGTCCGAAAACGCTTTCAGAGATGTAGGACTCGTTAAGAGACAGGTTATCGGTTGAAAAACTATGTAAATATGACATCATGAGACCGGGAAGTCGAGATGGGTCGAGAGAATAGTGGTGGTGATGTTTGAATTTTTTGGTGAAATGAGGAAGAAGCTGCTCACGTATTGGTTAAATGCTAAAAAACGACGGGCCATTGAGGCCTCATTGGGTCGTTGAGGGATTAAATGCCCAAACCTAACACATTTTCACAGGCCATTGAGGTCTCAATGGGCCGTGGGGAGTTTAAATGCCCAAACCTAACACATTTTAGAGGGCCATTGAGGCCTCAATGGGACGTGGGGAATCACTTTTCAGTCTGAACTCCCTGCAAAAGCAGAGAGTTCAGACTGACACATCGTACCTCGTACTAGGATGGGTCGTTGAGGCCTCAATGGGACATCGTTTTTTCCAGATTTGGCCTTAATGGCCCGTTGAGGCCTCAATGACCCATCGTTTTTTTCCAGATTTGGCCTCAATGGCCCATTGAGGCCTCAATGACCCATCCTAGGGGTGTCTAGGGTTTTTTTGGGGGATGTCTAGATAGTATCACCCCTCAATGGGTCGTTGCGACCTCAATGTGTCATCGTTTTCATTTTTTGTTAAAGGATGGGTCATTGAGGCCTCAATGACCCATCGTTTTTCCCAGATTTGGCCTCAATAGCCCATTAAGACCTCAATGACCCATCATATGGGTGTCTAGGGTTTTTTTGGGGGATGTGTGGATAGTATCACCCTATAATAAATAAGAAAATAAGTCATGACCTATTTAGGAATATTGCAACGGTTGGTTCTAACTTAATAAAGAATGTAAAGATAATTATAAGGATAAAAGCATTGCTAGGTTTAGTTTGTCCAAATATAATATTAATGTTGTACATGACGTGTGACTTCAAGAAATATAGAAGAAAGGATATGTGATCTATATTAGAAATGAAGGTTGCTCTGATTGATTAACTTGGTGAACAGGCATGGGAGATGTACGAGAACAAAAAACATACAAACGTGATTGACGAAACATTGAACTTGAACAAATATGAACACGAACACGCCACGAAGATCATTGAGATTGCCTTGTTGTGCACCATGTCTCCAGCTTCGGATAGACCGGTCATGTCTGAAGTGGTTTCCATGCTTCAAGAGGGCAAGTCATCGGCGAAAATACAGCTAACGAGACCTACTTTTTTAAGATATGAAGATAGGAGGATTCGGATATACCATGCAAATCCAAAGGACACAGATACAACTCGAGAACTACACACAGATACGGAGAAGGAGATTAATGTTGCACAGATCTTGTAATTTTACCTCTTAATACGTAAACATATCATGAAAAATATAAATATAGTTTATTTACAATTTTTGTGTGCATCTAGGTGTTGTATTTGATGTTTAGTGTGTTTTTTTTTTAAATAACGATTTTTTAATTTACCCCAAAACCTTTCTTTGCAATTTAGCCTTACAATTTTATTTTTTTTTCAACTCACTAAGTGGCCGTCAAAAAAGTGGACTTTCCCCTTTTTAGCATATTCAGCTAGTGAATGTTCATGGAAAAATGGTGTATAACTATGGAGAAAGTTCCTTTTTTTCTTAGTATGCTAACCTCGTAGGTAATATTGTATAATCCTTTGAGATTGATTGTATTCATCATAGTAATATACAGAGTGTACAATCAGGAATAAAAGGAAATACAGTTGGCACATTATCTATACATTGAAAGCTTGGTCAATTTAGATCCTATAATTTAGGCTATTAGACCGTCTCCAACGCGCCTGAGCTTCCTCCGCCCGTGCCACGCTGGAACCGTCCTTTGCGTTGGAGATCTGCGCCCGAATATGTCCGAAGATGAGGAGCCCTTGCAGACAGGCATGAGTTTGCCTCGGTCCAACAAACGGGTGTGGACCCAATAGATATGTCAAGATTTGTGTTTCTTCCATTGCTCTCTCTCACATCACTTCTTACACAGTTTTTTCATCAGAAATGAGGGCGGAACTTGAAGGAAATGAGAAGGTTTTAACCGGAACAACGAAATTTTTTTGGAGATGGTAATCTGGTGGCCCTATATGGTGGTGACGGTGGAGTTAGATGGTTGCAGAAAGATAAATGGTGAGATGCAATTTCGTTTTTTATTTTTTCAATATTCAGCTTTTTGATTTTTTTATCTCAAATATGTAAATATCTGAAGTAAATATGCACACTTCCATATAATTTTGTTTTTATATTATTGAACTTAAAAGTAACTATATTAAATCTATTTTAATATTTATATAAAAAAATAAAGATAGGTAATGATATGGAATATGTAAGGATGTTTGTAGGGTTGGAGTAAAATTGGAGTTTTTAAGGATTTTTAAGGATATGACGTGGCAGCTGACTTGGCAGCTAAGGGCGTCTAAGGGCGGGCTAAGCATTGAAGATGGTCTTATACCCTCGCAGTCGAAGCTTGAGGAGACCGGATGCTGAGACTGGATCGAAAATCTTCAAATAAGGGCCGCGGGAGACCTTTGGTGAATATGTCCGCGATTTGACGGCGAGATGAAACATGGTGAACTCCGATGAGGCCCTTCTGAACTTGCTCGCGAACAAAGTAGATGTCAAGCTCTATGTGTTTGGTACGTTGATACTGAACCGGATTTCCCGAGAGATAGACAGCGCTTACATTATCACAAAAGACATTTGTGGCTTTGGATAATGGTTGATGGAGCTCAAGTAACAAGTTACGTAGCCAATAGATTTTGGACACAACATTTGCCACGCCGCGATATTCTGCCTCTGCACTAGATCTAGAAACAATGTGTTGCTGCTTCGATGACCATGAAAGGAGAGTTGTACCATAATAAACACAGTAGCCAGATGTAGACCTGCGGGTGTCGGGGCAACCGGCCCAGTCGGCGTTGGTATAGACAGTCAACGAAGAAGCGGAAGACGGTTCCAGAGTTAAACCGAACGAGGAGGTGCCCTTTAAGTAGCAGATAATGCGCTTGAGTGCTTCCCAGTGTGAGGTGGTGGGAGCATGCATATGCATGCATATTTGTTGCACTGCGTAGCTTATGTCAGGGCGAGTAAAGGTGATGTACTGTAGTGCACCCGCTATGCTGCGATAAAGAGTTGGGTCATCAAATGGAGTTCTGTCATTCGAAGATAATTTAGGCTGAGTATCGACTGGTGTGTCTACCGGTTTGCAATAATTCATGCCAGCACAGTGTATAATATAATCGGCATACGCTTGCTGAGACAAGAACATGGTGTTTTTGTGACGAGTGACCGCTATCCCTAAAAAATAGCTGAGTGGACCGAGATCTTTCATGGCAAATTCACTAGCAAGGCTCGTCATAAGAAGTTGATGAAGTCGATCTGAAGCGGTGACCAAGAGAATGTCATCCGCATATAGAAGAAGGTAGGCAGTTTGCGCTCCTTGTTGAAGAATATATAGAGAGTTACCGCATTTACTTTGAGTAAAACCCATGTGAAGAAGATAATCCGTGAACCTTTGATACCACGCCCTCGGTGCTTGTTTTAGATCGTATAGAGATTTCTTGAAGCGACACACATGATTGGGAAACTGTTGATGTCGAAAGCCCATGGGTTGGTACATGTAAACTGCTTCATTTAAAGTCCCGTGTAGGAAGGCATTTGTAATGTCCAGTTGGTGAACGAGCCAAGATTTGGCTAGAGCAATAGAGAGTACCGTGCATATTGTTGCGGGTTTAACCACCGGACTAAAAGTTTTGCCATAGTCCACGCTAACCTGTTGTAACCTACCATCACAAACCAAACGTGCCTTATAGCGCTCCAAAGTACCATTAGAATTAAACTTGCGCTTGAACAACCACATGCTACGAATGACATTCATTTGTGGGTGTCGAGGTACGAGCTCCCAAGTCTCAATTTTAATAAGGGCATTATATTCGTCGGTCATAGCTTTATGCCAAATCGGTGTAGACAAGGAAAGGGTCGGGTTTTTTTGGGATTGGTACGATGGTGGAAGTATGAAGGTTGAGGCGCTGTTTGGGTTTGTGAATGTCGTCCATGCCGCATGGTACGAGTAGAGGCGTTTGTGGAAGGAGGGATGGATGGTGTAGGGTGATCGGTGGTGTATGTTGAGGGGTGAGTTTCTGAAATAGCGGGTGAGTGTGTAGGAGTGGGCGTAGGTTGGGCCGTGGGTGGGTCTGGGTTTGGAGAAGGGATTGGTGGTGCGGATTGGGCTGGAAAGTGATGGGCCGTAAAAGGTTGGTGAGGGGAGGACGGTTGAGAAGTGTTTGTTGGCGTTGGGTTATGGGCCAGAGGTGGGTTGGGCGAGTCAGTGGGTGAAGGGTTGATGTTGGCCCATAGATGAGGGTGTAATGGGGCAGATAAGAAATCATAAGTTGGAGTGGAGGTATTCATGTGACGGAATGGGAAAATGGTTTCCTCAAAAATGACATGACGGGAGATGGTTTTTTGATTGCTTTGAGACCTTTATCCCCGTTGTCAAACCTACTACTATACGCACTGTACTTAGCATTGTTGTTTCCAAACAGTGGTCGATACGTCAATTGGATGTGAAAAATGCGTTCTTGCATGGGGATCTCAATGAAACTGTGTATATGCACCAATCGTCGGGCTTTGTTGATAAAACACATCCCAATTTTGTTTGTAAGTTGCAAAAATCACTTTATGGTCTAAAGCAGGCACCTCGGGCATGGTATCAACGGTTTGCATCTTTCATTACCAATTGTGGTTTTCGAAGCACTTCATCAGATTCATCCCTATTTGTGTACAACCACAAAGGCCACATTGCTTACCTACTCTTATATGTGGATGATATTATTTTAACTGCCTCGGACAATAGTTTTCTTCGACAGGTAATCAAGACCCTCTCCACGGAATTTGCCATGACCGACTTGGGGAATCTTCATCATTTTTTGGGCATTCATGTGACTCGTACGAAAGCTGGTCTCCATTTATCACAAGAGGCGTATATCAAATTAGATATCTTATCCCGTGCAAACATGTCTACTTGCAAACCATGCAGCACCCCGTGTGACACTGATTCGAAGCTTAGTGCAGATAGCGGTCCTCTTTTGTCTGACGGCACCCTCTACAGAAGCTTAGCAGGTGCCCTTCAATACCTCACCTTTACACGTCCTGATATCTCCTACACAGTTAAGCAGATATGCTTATTTATGCACGCCCCTCGAGAACCACATTTTCAATATCTAAAATGGATACTTCGTTATCTAAAGGGTACTCTTGATCAAGTGCTTCATATTCAGACCTCCTCCTTCGTTAAACTTACTGCCTATTCGGATGCCGACTGGGGTGGTTGTCCAGATTCTCGCAGATCCACTTCGGGCTATTGTGTGTTTCTCGGTGACAATCTGATTTCATGGTCCTATAAGCGACAACATAGTGTTTCTATGTCACACCCTCAAATTTCCAACTGCGGAGTTCTACCGCGAGGCGTGTGACACACCAGGATCTAAGTCAACGGTCACAATAAACGACGTCTAAATGTAAAAACATACGTAAACAAAACCATGCATAAGTTTAAAACCAACATTCAAAAGTGCGAAAGCATTTAAAGTTTACAAAAGTCATGCATAAATAAAACATAAGTTCAAAAGTTCATGATTCCAAAACGTGCAAATGAGACCCTAGACGCGAGACGACTCCAGTGCGACCTCGTGCGCCTATCCGACAGCTGCTACCTTAGCGACCTGAGAAAACATGCTAAAAGAGTCAACATATAATGCTGGTGAGTTCACAGGTTTTAATTAAACGTTTAAAGTGATCCTTCAAAAACCGTTACCATCACAGTTACTACTATGCTTGTGAGAACGCTAGCTAGGCGCAGAATGAGATACTCATACGGGTGAAACCATTGCTGACTAAGCCGTGTAATGACCCTTAGTTTCCTATGGGCTACCGTCATCACCGGTAGACCTTGTTTTATTAGAGACAATATGCACTCGTCGGTCCCACCGTCGAGTGGGGTTTGTCAGTTCCCAATAGCGCTATCCATATTTCCCCGCCATATACCCATGTTAGTGGTTTCTAAGGGACTTTTGATGAACCGTATAGTACGATAAGTAAGCCATAGTATAACGTGATAAAGAGTCATGAGCCATAAGAGTTTAACAAGTCATAAGTCATAAAAGAGTTTTAAGCATGTTTCTCCCCCGAAAACATAAACCGTAAAATGTGGGGCCGTGAACTCACCTTAGGTTGCGTATTCCGTTTAAGAGTAAACCGTATGCGTGATATGAGTAAACCGTCTGTAAGATATGATAGCCCCAACTATTGGCGACCTATCATAAGATATGTGTCAAGTTAGACTAATAACCCATCGGGTTCATTAGTCCCTAAGTCCAGTCCATGACCATCATGTGTCCGAAAAGCGTGTTTGACCGACAACAAGACTACGTAAGACAAGACTCGACATCCCATTGGTGACCCGACATTCCACGTGTTAGATAAATACAAGACATCATGCCACATATGCAATTAAACACTTAACACGCGCAACAGTTCACCTAGTCTAGCATAATATCCGATTAACGCGTAAACAGGTCCGAACACGTGTTACTAAGTCATTGGGTGTATCCCAGGGTTCCTATCATGTTCCTAGGCGTCAAATCATGTTCCGGGATGTTAAAATATACATACAGCAGCATTACACGCGATTAGGAATCAAACTAGCATTTAGGGAAAAGTCAACATGTGATTGGGGATGGTCAACAGGCAATTAGCATGCTAATCGCCTATACAACATGCGATTGGGATGCCAATCGCCCCTTAAGGGGCCTAATCGCCTATAACAACATGCGATTATGATGCTAATCGCCTGCTGTAGCTGCACAATGCAATTTCGCGCGTTTAACGCTCCAAATCAGATCCGAAACATGTAAAAACATCCAATAATCATCCTAACACCTTAACAAACATATTTCAAGCAAAACCCCTAAGTTTTCATCGTTCTAACAGTTCCGAATGCGAGCGTTTTCCCAAAATAGCAACTTAGCATGTAAACATCACATCAACATGCAAGAACTTGCCCTAAATAGCAATTATTCAGATTAAATCGCATAACCACGTTGTCCGATAGCATCCTACTGTTCTAGCATCATCCTAGAGCAAACCCTAACTTCATTCAATCAACAACATACCTCATATCATCCTTAATCATCCAAAATCCTTCAAATGGGTCAAAACATCAAGTATCAACAATACACAACCAAAACCATTCAAACTCCTAGGACATCATCATACTAACTTGTAACAGCCATAAACATCATAATAACACAAAAACAACCATGATTCAATCCTAAAAATTCTATCTTTAATCACATATAACACATATAACACATGTAAAGGTGTGGGTTTGTTTAAAAACGGTTTTAAATGGATTTTCAAAGACAAAAACATTTATAAGTCAGGTCTGGACGTTTAGGGAGTAAAACATAATCATTTAAAGGTTTGGGTTTGAAGAACACACCTTGTATTCAAGAGGTGATGATGGAATAAGCTTGAAAATGGTTGTTTTGATGCAAAAACGAGTTTCAGAGGGTGTTTGTGTGTTGGGTTATGTTATGGGACGGCTAGGGTTGCACAAATGATGTTTTGGAGGTCAAGGGTGGTATTTATAGGCGTTTCTAGTCGTCCAGCACGAACACGCGATTATGCAGCTTTACACGCGATTAGGAAGCCTAATCGCATGTAAGTTCATGCGATTGGGGCCTAATCGCATGAACAGTCATGCGATCAGCCCCTACTCGCCCCTAAGGTCCCCCACTCGCCCCTCCTATAGGCGATTGGGTTTCCCTAATCGCCTATAGGGGCTGTTTTCGTGTGTTTTGCGCGTTAAACCCCGTTTTAACATATGTTAACACATATTCACATACCGACAAGTCACATAATGATTGTAAACATATAATGCATGATAAATAACACGTTCCCGCCCGATCACCAATTCCCGGGACCCGAGACTTGCGTATGTTAAAACCCTAATGATGTGCGACTCGACTCGACCGACCTTGTATTGTGTAACGTATGCGCGACTCGCTAAGGTAGACTTACTAAGTTTTCAAAAGTTAGTTACCGGAAGTTGCCGGGTGTCACATTCTAGGTCAAGTGCATAACACGCGATTATGCAGCTTTACACGCGATTAGGAAGCCTAATCGCATGTAAGTTCATGCGATTGGGGCCTAATCGCATGAACAGTCATGCGATCAGCCCCTACTCGCCCCTAAGGTCCCCCACTCGCCCCTCCTATAGGCGATTGGGTTTCCCTAATCGCCTATAGGGGCTGTTTTCGTGTGTTTTGCGCGTTAAACCCCGTTTTAACATATGTTAACACATATTCACATACCGACAAGTCACATAATGATTGTAAACATATAATGCATGATAAATAACACGTTCCCGCCCGATCACCAATTCCCGGGACCCGAGACTTGCGTATGTTAAAACCCTAATGATGTGCGACTCGACTCGACCGACCTTGTATTGTGTAACGTATGCGCGACTCGCTAAGGTAGACTTACTAAGTTTTCAAAAGTTAGTTACCGGAAGTTGCCGGGTGTCACATTCTAGGTCAAGTGCCGAAGCTGAGTACCGTGGCGTTGCCAACACTGCTGCTGAAACAAGCTGGGTTCGTAATCTATTGTTCGAGCTACATATTCCCACTAGAGATGCCACCATTATTTTTTGTGACAATGTCTCTGCAGTCTATCTTGCGGATAACCCAGTTCAGCATCAACGAACCAAACATGTGGAGATCGATATTCATTTTGTTCGAGAAAAGGTTCGTATAGGAGATATCCGTGTATTACACATTCCTGCCGACTATCAGTACGCTGACATATTCACTAAGGGTCTTCCAAAGCAGCTCTTTCAACGTTTCAAGTCCAGTCTTTGCGTTCGCCCTACTACCGCTTCGACTGCGGGGGACTATTAGTCAACCGCATATACATGGCAACCGCATACATATGGAAACTCATAATTGTATTCATTGTAATAATTGCATACCTTATTATCATTGTATTTCCTTTATTATTGCTAGGTTAGTTAGAGACCCGTGTGTATATAATCTCCTAATGTTTTGTGAATAAAACAAGAAGCCTTTTGATAATTTACAATTAGGAGCATGAGAGGCGGAAAACTAAGCTTAGTAGGAGCTTGAGATAAAGGAATTCCAAGAACTCCCAGTTTTGATCGTGAATCTTTTGTTGCGGCAACAAAGTCGTGACCCGAGGGTTCCCATACTTGGTTAGATTGTCTCTTGGAATAGTTATAAACAAATTTTATATTATTTATCCTCATTGTTAGTAAGGGTCTTATATGATTGTGACATAATGATCTAGTTCTTATCTTCATTGCTTTAACCACTCCACCATAATGAAGGGTCTTACTCGCTTGTGTAATAGTAATCATAACTTTTAAACTTTCAAGTTTACTAAAATAATTTTTATATAATTGAATTTTTAAATAGCATCACTTTTCTAAACTTGCATGCAGGAGGGACGAATAATCACAAAGAAAGAAGGAAACTAATGAATATTCCAATTTCATATATTATGGGATACCAAGTAGGAAATCAAAGTTATCCCTTTGACAAAAGCACACTCTTCTTATGCTAGACCTAAATAATTCTTTTTATTTATAACTAATAATAAGTATGACATTTGTACTTTAACTTAACTTATATTTTTTTTTAATAAATTACAACATTTTACCATAAAATCTGAAAAAAATGCACAAGTTTTTTTTACTAATACTTAGGTCACTAAGCAAGATTAGCGAATAAAGAATTATTTAACTAGAAAGTACATTACTTTTATTAAAATGTTTCTTAATCATCATTAGAATATGTTAATTGAATTTAATTCGTACAATCTCATATAGTGATTACATGACTAACTGTAATGCGGCCTCTATGAATACAAAGGAAACCGTTTTTGACAAACACCCCAATCGTGTGGTGTATCAATGACAAGAAAACACGACTATCTATGCGTATTAAAAAACAGAAAAAAATAGCACCCACAGTGCCGGACAAACCCACCTTACCATCCGCATCGTCTACCTGGCTAAGCCAGACGAACCCACCTCCAATCACAACTCGTCTGAAATCCTATCGGCACTTTTAGACTTCTCTCTGACGACCGGCTTAATCCAGATGTGCCTCCGGACGACCGCTTGTCTATAGGCCTCATTTGAGACATTTAATGTAATTTGATTGTATATGTTAATTTAATATGATATTAACATATATTCATAACCCTCCATTAATTGAAAACCAACTTTGGAAGTAACCACAAAATATCCAAGGGTCCTTTAAGCAATTAACCTAAACTACACTTCTATAAATGCAATCCCACCCAAACTATTCACCAATAATAACTGTTTTTGGCGCCAAAAAAAAACATATTTGTCATCTCACCTGAAAATTTCCCTTAAACTACAACAATGGCTGATAATCCTTCAGCAAAGGTTGTGTTTCTACATGGTGATCTTGATCTCGAAATAATCGAAGCTCGAAACCTACCCAATATGGATGTCATCACTGGCCACATCCTCCGTTGTGTGTCCTTTGATCCCTGTCCTGAAGATAGGCATGAAGGCAGCCCTAGTGACTTGAAACTGCGGTCCAGCGGCCGCAAAATCATCGCTAGCGATCCGTATGTTAAAGTATCGGTGCCACAAGCCGCGGTAGCGCGTACACGCGTGTTGAAGAACTCCAAAAATCCCAAATGGAATGAACGGTTCCATATTCCGTTAGCTCACTATGTTGTACAATTAGAATTTGAAGTAAAAGATGATGATATTTTCGGGGCTGATTTGTTAGGAACTGTTCATATTCCGGCGGAGAGGATAGCAATCGGAGATGAAATTTTCAAATGGTTTGATTTGAAAAATTCGCGAAAGGATTCGCAGTTGAGGCTCAAAATGAAGTTTACAAAGTGTGAAAACAATCCGATTTATCGGAATGGGATTGCCGGAGATCCAGAACAACGAGGGGTTCTGGATACCTACTTTCCGATGAGGAAAGGTTCTAAGGTACAAGTTAAATAAAATTAAGAGTTAACTTCTATTTTGCTCGCTAATGACAAAAATAATCATTTTAGTTTAAAACTTTATAAACATCAATCCAATTTAAGTTTATTAAATCATTTCAGTTTAAGTCCAAAAGTTTTATCTATTGTTTCAATATTGGTTTAAATAATACTCTCCCCGTCTCATTTTAAATGTCTATTTTTCTACTTTTTATTGTCTTAAATTAAATGTCAATTTCTAAAAATAAAAATGTAATTTCTATTTTTGTCCATAAAAGACAAAAGACAATCAAAGATTTCTTAATTTGTGTGTTTGTAAGTCCCATGACATCTAATTAGGGACGGAGGGAGTAAAAAAATTAAAATAAACGATGAAACATTTGGACTGAATTTGATGCTTTTAAACTTTTAAAAGAAAATGACTCTTTATGTCAGAGCTTAGTTTGGGAGCAACTAAATGATATTAACTAACCTAGCTAACTAAACTTTTAGGTGACGTTATATCAGGATGCTCATGTTAGAGCTGAATCTAAGAAGCACGAAATTCAATTAGATGGAGGTATGCTTTACGAGCAAGGAAAGTGTTGGGAAGATATATGTCATGCTATATCATCGGCTCACCATATGATATACATTGTCGGTTGGTCTATTTATCACAAGATTAAACTGATCAGAGAGCCAACTCGACCGATGCCGAGGGGCGGGGACCAGACGCTCGGTGATTTGCTTAAGTATAAGTCGGAGGAAGGAGTTAGAGTTTTATTGTTGGTTTGGGATGATAAAACCTCTCACAGCACGCTCTTTGGTAACACTGTGAGATTTCAAATTGATCATATAATCTAGTATAATGATTGATAATCGTCCCTTGGCGTAACAGATTTCCATCTGACACGTAATATACATACTCCCGAGCCTCAAAGAAATCTGTTGTGCCTATATAGCAGGATGTGGCACGTGGAATCTTTTGGTTCATTGAAACAATTTCTCAACTAAAATAATTAAATTAGTCTATTGTAAAAGTCTAAGGGGTTGTTTAGAAGCCTCTTAGTGATTCCATTAAGAGACTACCTCTTAATCACTCAGCATTAAATGTATTTGGTTCACTATATGAACACCTTTGAACCAGTTAGTGAGCTTCTTGCTCATTAAGTTTCAAAATGTTGCTAAAAGAAAATTTTAAACTTTAACTATTTTGGCAAAAATCATTTTGGCAATTTTTTCTTGATTTTCTGTACAAATAATAATCAGGTTGACTGAAATTAATGGTTAATTGTTGCATGCAGACAGGAGTAATGGACACTCATGATGAAGAGACCAGAAAGTTTTTCAAGCATTCATCTGTGAAATGTGTGCTTTCACCTCGTTATGGAAGTGGTAAACTTGGCCTTTTTAAACAACAGGTATTATGTGTTTAGTAATTAGCAATGAGCGTATTAGCATCCATCAAACTGGTCGAAAAGTTATTTGAAACTATTTCGGTTGTCGCTAATGGTCAGTTTTGTGTAAAGTATCACAGTTTGATTCCTTTGATACGTGTGAATTGTGGTTTATCATTCATGTGAATATAGGGTTGGGCTTATTTATCTATTTACAAGTTCTTTTATGTTTCAGGTGGTTGGAGGTGCTTTTACACACCATCAAAAATGTGTACTTGTGGATACACAAGCATATGGCAACAACAGAAAGATCACAGCTTTTATAGGTGGCCTTGATCTATGTGACGGTCGATATGATACACCCGAGCATAGGTTGTTTCATGATCTCGATACTATATTTAAGGATGATGTTCACCAACCGACATTCCCTGTGAGCATTTGTATCATCTCATCTACTATGTCTGTGTATTCAACTCAGATTATGTAGATCTTTGAATCTTCGTCTTTTTTTTATCCAACATAGGCAGGAACAAAGGCCCCAAGGCAGCCATGGCATGACCTACACTGCAAGATTGATGGTCCCGCTGCTTATGATGTCCTGCTAAACTTTGAGCAAAGATGGAGAAAAGCAACAAGATTTAGAGAATTCGCATTCATTGCAAAAAGGATAGCCCACTGGGAAGACGATTCATTATTGAAAATTGATCGAATATCATGGATTCTTAGTCCTACCAATCATGATCGAGTTAATGCAACACACACAGTGGTTCCTGCAGATGATCCATTATTGTATGTTTCCCATGAAGATGATCCTGATAACTGGCATGTGCAGGTTAGATCCCATCCCTCTTTTTCGCTCCCCCCCCCCCCCATTTGAAAAACCGTGAAATTTTCATATAAATTTGATGGGCTTTTCTCACTGTGCAGATATTCCGATCTATAGATTCTGGATCTTTAAAGGGATTCCCCAAAACTGTTGATGTTGCTGAGGAGCAGGTTAATAAGTTGCTTCCATTTAATTTTAGTCGTGAAGATGATAAAATGGACGGTCGGGTAGGACCAAAAGGGTTGATTTTTACACTCTGTTCCAGATATTCATTTAAGGGGGGAAGAGAAAGGAATCCCTCCTTATCTTCCTCCCCTTCCTTTCTCTCGTGTTCCTTCCAAATTGGAAAGATAGGATTTATGCCTAAAGACCCAACTATTTTCCCTCCTATTCTCTTCCTTTCTCTCTTTACAAAAACTCTAGAACACACTTTTTCCTTCATTCCTTCCGATTCCTTTCTTATCCTCTGCTAAATGAAACTCTGGAACAGAGCGTTAGTGTGCTTCAAAGAGGGTCCAGGGCTAATTCAACAATCGACAGGCCCACAAATTCTAATTCTAATTTCAATTTTAAATCATTTATGTGGGAAGTAGGATTACGAAAACAAATAACTGGACAGTTATAACAAGACATTTTTTAAGTTAAGTAGTTTGGATGGTTTTATACATTTTATATATTTAAGATGATTTCAGCTGTAAAACATTTGTTTTAACCAATTTGACCCGTTAAAGATATATCATGTCAAAATTAACCTATTTATTGGTATTTTATACTGACGATGCCATGTGTTTTTGTTAACGTTCTGCTTCGTGTAGCATCTTGTCACTGCAAAAAATATGGTTATAGAAAAAAGCATTCAAACCGCATATATCCAAGCGATCCGATCAGCTCAACATTTCATTTACATTGAAAATCAATATTTTATCGGCTCATCATATGCATGGTCATACGAAAATGCAGGTAACAAATTACATCCTACATTCTTACCTTCACAGTATGCTATATTCCACTATTGCTTCATTGAGAGTGTAATCCTTTGAAGTTAAAATCAAAATATTCTAATGTGAATTTGATGACATGTTTTTGAGGCTAGTGTGTGCTATCTTGCCAACTTTTAGGCGCTGATAACCTAATCCCAATGGAGTTGGCTCAAAAAATAGCGAGCAAGATTAAAAACAACCAGCGATTTGTAGTTTATGTTGTCATACCAATGTGGCCCGAGGGCGTCCCGACTTCTGCTACTGTGCAAGAGATTCTCTATTGGCAGGTATTTTATAACCTGCAAAATCATTTAAAAAATTAGATCATAGTGAACCGAATCACGAATAATATTCTAATCTACAGAGCCAGACAATGGAAATGATGTACGGTGTTGTTGCACAAGCAATCAAATCAATGCAGCTAAATGCTCACCCTCAAAACTATCTAAATTTTTACTGCCTTGGAAAACGGGAACACGTGCCTTTCAACAGTAATCAATCATTTGCAGATGAGAAGGTATTTTGAAGGTTACAATCATACTACAATTTCATAGAAAGTTTATATTGTATTCGGTTTTATAGGTGTCAGAGTCACAAAAATTCAAGAGGTTTATGATATATGTGCATGCTAAAGGAATGATTGTGGATGACGAATATGTAATTGTGGGATCTGCCAACATTAATCAAAGATCTATGGCTGGTTCAAAGGACACAGAAATTGCCATGGGTTCGTATCAACCACATCACACTTGGGCTGCAAAGAAGCGACACCCACATGGACAGGTTTAACCTTTCTGGTCTTACACAAAATAATAATAATAATCTGACCTAAACCGTACTAAAGTGACCCGCATTGACCAAAATCTTTTTGATCAACTTCACAACCTACCCATCTTGCCACCTCTAATATCACAAAAACAAATTAACAAAGAGAGCATGTTCATGATTTCAGGTCTATGGTTACAGAATGTCATTGTGGGCTGAGCACCTTGGGGTGCTAGAGGATTGCTACAAGGATCCAGAAACTCTAGAATGCGTGAAAAATGTTAACAGAATAGCTGAAGAAAACTGGAAAAGATACATAAACCCTGATTACACAACATTGCAAGGTCATCTTTTGAGGTATCCATTACAAGTAGATGATGATGGGAAGGTGAAACCATTGCCTAAATATGAGAATTTCCCGGATCTTGGAGGTAAAATATTGGGAGTCCATTCACCCGCCCTACCTGATATTTTAACTACATAATTTCTAACCTATTTGTTATGCATGTATGTGCGCGCAAACGTGCATGCACCATTGTCATAAAATAAAATGAGTTGTAAATTTATGGAAATAATATATAAAACTCAACATAAAAATGTATATATTATGTATATTATTTTGATAACAACCTACTTGCATATATCTTTGTGGCTAATCTCTCATCCACTTCCTCCTTCCCATGAGTCTTACACACAGCCCACAACGCACCCACAATGATACATTAGGAACAACATTTGTCATCTCCACCACCGCCTCAGCCTCCTCCACCATCTTCCACATATCAACCATATAAGTACAATGCTCCAATCTAGGTCTCAATCCAAACCTCCGCTTCATCGTCCAAAAATGCTCCATCCCTTTATCCATTAACCAACCATGACTACACACTACAAGCATCATCTTAAACACCATTCCATCCGGCTCCACCCTACCCCTCACCATCCTCTAAAAAATCCAAACACTTCCTCACATCTGCCATACATCCGATACCAACTCATCTTAGCCGTCCACGTCACAACATTTGGCAAAGCATTCACATTTCTCACAAGCATTTCATCAAATACATTGTGTGCACTCCCTAACTCACCACATTAACAATAATTAAAGCATTCAAATTTGCTTGTCCACGTCACAACATTTGGCAAAGCATTCACATTTCTCACAAGCATTTCATCAAATACATTGTGTGCACTCCCTAACTCACCACATTAACAATAATTAAAGCATTCAAATTTGCAATATATAAATCAAACCCATTTTATAAACAACTTTAACACTTTCTCCAAGTCTTAAGACCTTCCACGACACTTTAAAACATGCAGTAGAGTATATCGGTCCAACTGTACGTGTACCAGCCCGGACCATTTCTTTAAATGTGGTTAAGGAATTAGTGAATTGGTTGATGGGAGAGTAAGCTCTGATGAAGGTGTTGTGGAGGAATGTGGATCGGTAGTTAGTGATGCATAACGTTTTGCGTTTGCCCTGTTGGTGGTGGTTCTTGTGGTGATGTGCTCAATAATGATTATGCTTATGGTAATTTCATGGTCTATTTAAAATGTCTAACAATGTACACCCGCATTAAAGTATTTGATATCAAAGAACACAGTAATCAAATGCAATTTTTAATGGCTTAACACCAACTTTTATTAATCAAGAAACTAACACAAAACTTGATAACAATCTTGGATATCCACACCATGGTATATATAATCCAACCTCGCACATTAGATTATAAATAGGATTCTTTAATTAGACATCCTAACCTAACACATATGGGATGCTAAATATATTGATAACTAGCAGATGATAATTATGACGGAATAATTAAAAAATGATTTTGTAGTTTAAAAAAAATAAATTTGAACTCTTTTAGTAACTCTATAATTACTCACTCCTTTAATTCAAAATTTTCAATGCGCTTTACGTGAGAGATAACACTTTTTATTACGCTACTGTTTTGGTAAAAAATTATCAAGTAAAAACAATTTTGTATTCCAAATAAGAAATGTGAGGTAGAGTGCTAAATATGTTTGTTATGTTTGAAAATCAGTTATATCTTAAGGATGTCACGTTTAGGATATCAAAGAAATACTTATTGATAACTATGTTTAGGATGACAAAGGAAATGATGAGGATAGACATTTATATCCTGAGGATGGAAGTGTCTAATACAAAGATATAACAAATGAATATCAATGAAATGTAACAAGATAAGAACACTCGATGTACGAGGAAAACACTTAGATCAATAATGATGATCGCTGGCACAAAACCTTGGGAGGAGTCTAATCCCCTGCCTTTATTTGTTAATACTAATAAAGAAAATAGTTACAACTTTTGAAATGGGATGGACGAGATGCTATGAATACAATTCAGTGTTGTGTGTGTAAACTTGTGGAAAGTAAGAGTTCAAGTGGCTAAGAAGTGTCCTAAGCTTGTCCATCACATCCTTATTTATAGTATTAACATTAAACAAAATATCCCTATAAATCAACTATGTCTTGACTGTTTCAACTCAACGTATCTCTCTTTGAATGAGATCCAGTGGTTACATAACTGCCTTCCGAGATATTTGCCTATAATCAATCTTGGACGGTTACATTTGGACCCTTTCTTCATCAAATACTTGTGCTATACATTATCTTCTTCTTCTCTGACTTAGAATAGGTCAATATAGCCGTTAGAGCAATGTTATAAGGCATGATGTTGTTTAAGTATACCTGCATTCACATAATATTAAGATAATTCGTTAGTCCATCCTCAGGATGTACATAGGATAATATACAGTTACATCCTGAATCTTGTTCAGCCTTTAGTATCCTAAGGATGTCAAAGGATAAATATGAGTTTTCCTTGATCTTCTTTTCGACTTGCTTCGTTGGTTCTTAGGACAAGATCTCCGGGCTTGAAGTGTTCATGCTTGACTCGGGTATCATAGTAGGATTCCAATTTTTGTTATTATTTGGCTTCCCTGATGGCTGTCAAGTTTTGAGCTTCTTCTAAGAGGTCTAAATTCAACAATGTTTTGCTTCCATTGACCTTGGCATCCATATTGAGGCTTCGAATTGTGGTGACCCCAATTTCTGCTGAGATAAAAGCTTCAGAACCAAAGACTAGGCTGTAAGGGGTCTTCTTGTGGCTTGTTTTTTCTGTTGTTCGGATGGCCCATAGAACGTTTGGAAGCACTTCAAGCCACTTTCCTCCATGCCGGCCTAGTCTTTCTTTTATCCTTTTCAACAATGCTACTGTTCATTCTTTCAACCTGACCGTTGGATTGTGGGTAAACTACTGAGCTAAAGACTTGTGCGATTCTATACTCTTTGCACAATGAGCCGAAAGGTTTCTCAGCGAATTGCTTGCCATTATGAGTGAACAACACTCTGGGAAGCCCGAAGCGACAGATGATGCTTTCCCATACGAATTCAATGATCTTTTTTCCTGAGATTTTCCCCAAATGCTTTACTTTAGGCCATTTTGTAAAGTAATCCATGGCCACGAGTAAGAACTTAACTCCTCCCTTGGCGGGTAGCAATGGTCCGACTATGTCCATTCCCCATTTGTGGAATGGCCAAGCTGAATTGAAGGGAACCAAATCATGCTTTGGGCTTTTGGGGACAGGAGCATGTATTTTACAAGCTTCACACTTTTTTAGTTGTTCGGTCGTGTCTCGGTTTATGGACGGCCAAAAGTATCCAAGGTTCATGATTTTGGCCACCACCGACCTTGGACCACAATGAGCCCCACATATTCTTTCATGAATTTCTTTGATCAGATATCGACTTTGTTCTGGACCCACATATCGAAGCAATGGAGCTAGATAGACCTTTTTATAGAGGACATCACCTTGCAACACATACTGTCTAGACTTGATCTGAACCCTTTCAGCCTCTGTATGATCATCAGGCAACTCGTCATTCATTAGGAACTTTATGATGGGAGTCATCCAACTTGGTCCTCCTTTGGTGATTACATCTTGTACCTCAAGATCTTGGATGGAAGGGGATTTGAGCAATTCAACCAGCAACTTCTTGGTATAGTGAGCGAAGGTTAGGGAAGCAAGCTTGCTTAGTGCATCCATCTTCTTGTTTTGTAAACAAGGAACCTGTTTGATTGTGCAAGATTGAAATGTGTTCATGACTTCTTTTTTCCTTTTTCTTGGTACTTCTTCATGTTAGGTTCCTTGGCAATATAGTTGTCGTTCACTTGGTTTGAAACCAACAATGAGTATGTGAAGACCTGAAGCCTTTGAACATCCATCTTTATAGCAAGTTTCAATCCTACTATAAAGGCTTCATACTCGGCTTCGTTGATAGTGGTCTGAAATTCAAGTCGAGGATGTAACACCTGGAAAATGTTATATTGATTAATTAACGCAATTAACACATGAAAACATGGGTTAAATTAATAATGATCTTTAATCACAAAATAAACTTATCTAGAATTAACAATTTGGCTAAATAAGATATAAATCAAACATAAAGGGGTTAAATTGTCAAGAAGGGATTGTGAAGTGTGGGTTTTATCAAAACTCAAAGAGGGAAGTGTTGGCTAGACATAACCATCGACTAACACACCCACCAAAACACACACATACATCTTCCTTCTTGAAAATAAATAAATCCTTCAAAATAAAGAGGTGATTCTAGGCCAAGCTAATGCATGTTGGTATAAAACGAATCCATACAAGAATCTGAACACAAGGTATGTTAAATCTTTTGTTTTTTTTTTTTGTTTTTTTTTTTGATGATTCTTCAAAGTTGAGTTCTTGAAAACAATCCTCATTCATGGGGAAATCATTGATTCATAAAGGAAATTAGTTTTTATAAGTATAGGGATATCAAATGTCATCTATCAAGCTGCAATTGTTAGAATTGGGGCTGATTTCATGATAATACTTATGTGATGGGGATGGGTTTCAACCCTAGGATGAGATTCCCCATTTGATTTGGTGTTAAATTAACTTATGAGTATGTTTGATGAACATTGATTACCCAAATGATGGTGTACAATCTGTTGTAAATGTTAGAATTGTAAGAATGGGATTGTAATCCTGTAATTAACTCATTATGATGCTAGAAAGCTTATAGCCTACCAAGTTCTTGATGAAATGTCTAAGTGAACCTGGAATGTAACTTGGTAGTGTTAATTGGTGGTGAAAATGTCACTAATAATAGAATTCATGTTGAAATGGATACGTCATCATGTGTTGGACATATACATGCGCCTACTAATAAAAGGCTTGGGTGCTTGCTTAGGCAGCTCAAGTGGGACCTCAGAGGTTAAAGGCGAATCCGACACTCGTCAAAAAGGAAAGCTTTAAGGTATGTGTGACATCCGTCACTTTTTCATTATATTTTTATTTTTATATAATAATAATAATAATGATAATAAATAATAATAATAATAATAATGATAATAAATAATATTAGTCTAGACTAACCCTTAAACCCAAACCATTACCCTAATCCATTAAACTACCAACCCAAACCCTCCTTACACATACCTGAGCCCAGTACTCGGCCCATCAGACCAGCCCAAGAAGCAGGCCCACGACCCCTTCTCCCTGTTTAAAAAAAAACATATATTCTGCTGCTGCACAGACTCGAACCGGAGTCTGTGCCGGGCCATCTTAACACACGCGTGACATAACCAGCTGAGCTACGGCTCGTATTTGATGTTATCCCAACTCAAAATAACTATAAGCCACCTTCTTCCTCCTCTTCCTTTTTGCTGTTGTGCGCGCAGCTAGTCAACGAACTGGCCGAGATTTATGGAACAATTATCATCACTTGTTGCCTTATATTGAGCGACTAACCAATATATATCAATCCTATGCATAATCAACGCAATTAACAGCTTAAAACCTTCTAATTTGAGTCAATTATCACGCGGGTTTGACCAAGCTTGATGTCATCATCAAGACCTTCCTTTTCTGCGTTTTTCCTATAAATTGAACATAGATTAACAGACCCTAAGTGCCGAAAACAATCTCTCCACTCTCAATTTCTGTTCTAACATCATATTTCAAAGCATTCTTGATCGTTTTTGACTTTTGGCTTGACCGCACAAGAATCACGTAATCGTGTTTGTAAGTCGTTTTTGTTTTATGGGTTTTAATCTTCGGCCTATACACAACAATAATCCTATGTTCAATTGGGTTATTGTTGTGTAATTTGGATTATTGATAGGCTAGGGTTCGAATTCTATGAATTGGGGAAGAACACCTTGCAGACTTAGGCTTTTTAATTTTTGTTTTTCTGTTTTAAACACAAACAAAGGCATAGCCCAGTGGTGGAGTCAGGTTGGATAAGGATTGAACCGGGTCTGAACTCGGGTTCGATCCTCACAAACAACATTTTTTTTTAGTTTATCCCTTGTTATTTATATACTTAACATAATAATCTTTTAAATTCGTTTTAAAATACTAAAACTATTTTATAAATTCTACAAAATTTATTTTATGTTATTCCAATGATAAACTTTGCTGTTCAATTTTTAGTTTTTCAAAAATAATTTATTTAATATATATTATAAATATTACAAGTTTATTCATTTATAATTGTTAAATTCAATATAAATATCTAAACGATTTTATTAAATCTCACAAAAATTATTCTAAACTTGTAAAACAATAAACATTTCAGAAATAATTTTTATTTCTGAAAAACCGTTCATTTTATATTTTTAATCAATTTATGTTAGTTTTAATCATAAATAAATTATAATAAATTCATTTTTCAATATTTTTGCACCAAAATTTTACATAAATTATTTCTATTCATTTAGAACAGAAATACAATTTTTAATTTAAAAGTTCTTTAATTTTAATATTTTTTAGATATTAAAGTTACATTTTGACAAATTGAAATAAATAGATTAAATATTCTATTTTCAAGAAAATAATTTTATAAAAATTATTTTCACACTTAAACCTTTATATTGTGATCATCTTTAATTTAAGATTTACAAAAAGACTTTTGTTTATTTATTTACCAAATTTCTTTTATTTATTAAACGTTTAATTTATTAATCAAACGAATACTTATCCCCAATTCGAAACCCTAGAAAATACTTATAGACTAGATAGACTTAGACTTATTTGTTACCTTATACATAGGGTGATACTTGACAAACGTCGGATTACACTTATTCAATTCCACAAGACTTACCACCGTGCTAAAGTGAGTATTACTTATCCTCTTTTTCCGCTTTTACAACTTTTGGGGTGATTCATGCACAAGTATACAAAACTTTCGTATTCATTTACACATACATTTTATTCACTTACAATTCATATACGTGTCTTGTTTATCTTTGTGCTTATGCTTGAACATGAACGTAGCTTACATACAAAATCATACATTTAGACATAACTTATGTTATGGTGCTCTTTACACTCAGACGTAACTTATGTTACGGTGCTCATTTAGACGTAACTTATGTTACGGTGCTCATTTAGACGTAACTTATGTTACGGTGCTCATTTAGACATAACTTATGTTATGGTGCTCTTTTAGACTCCCACGTGTTGAGGTGCTCATTATCAATTTCATTGTACAACTTTACATTTGATCTTTGTCTTGTTTGGTTACTTGCATGTTTACATAATGCCTTGGTGATGCTAGACACATGAATTGTACTACCTTTTCAAACTTATACTATATGTACAAAGCTAAGTAGTACTCACCAACACCATATGTTGACAAAATTATTTTCGTGCATGTTTCAGGATAAGCTGCTTGACGCTTCACATAGGACTTTGGACTTAGATTAAATCAATCAATTATCTTTATTTTTGTTGCCTTGTATTTAATTTCACATGTTGTAAAACAATATTCAATAATCATATATTTACGTTTTAGTACCATGAGCTTTTGAACAATCGTCACTACGTGGCACCTCGATGATTCCGCCATCGGTTGGGGTGTTACAGTATGTGTTGGTTGTATCCTTTTCTTACATAACCATAGTGTATATTAAGTTATAGTGCAAGTGTGATGAAAATGTTTGAAAGTTAAGTGATAAGAATAGTCTAGAAGAAACTTGGATCACCAAAGCCTAAGTAGTCTGAATAGGGCTATAGAGACGGAGGTGTGTCTAAAAGTCTTGTCATGGTCGCAACCCATATGAAAACTTGTGAATTTAAGCGACCATGGTGCAATATCTACCATTAAGGACTCAAACGGGTCAAAATGGGAACTTGAGCTTAGAAAAAGTGCAAGTAAGGGAATAAGACCAAGGCATAAGCAATTCCGAGCGGATTGTAGAGCCTGAGGCATTTAAACCTCATGATCGACCCAACTACGCATTAGGAGATTCAAGGCAATGAAGCCCTAGACTAACTAGCAAGGGTGTGAAACGTGGTTATGGGTCTAAACACTTGAAAGATCCATAATCCGGTATAAACTCACAGCCTAGGGATCCGAAATGATCCAAAAACGGGGATTAAACCCCTAACCAAAGTCATGGTATTGGTTAAATAAAGCGTAAAAACATGATCAGTACTTCCGAACGGTCGTTCACCATGGTGAACGATCATTCACAAGTGACACAAAACAACTCAAATCTTCTGTAAAGACTGAACGGCCGTTCTCCTAGGGCGAACGACCGTTCATTGAGCCGTTGCTAAGATTCTAAGACCAGCAGTCAAGGTAAACGACCGTTCGCCCAAGGTGAACGGCCGTTCACATGTGATCATCTTTGGATTGGTCTGTTAGTCTATTTTAACGCTTATTTCTATTCTACCTAACCTTGTATATTGTTTGCATGATAGTGAAGGTATTATGGGCACCCGGATGGAGGATCAAGCATTCGAACCGAACCAATCACGAACAAAATTTTGGTTTAGACTTTTGTCAAGTAGCTTAACAAAAACATACTTGTGTACAACTTGTTGATGTCTTCCGCTGTATTTTGACCTTAAAACTTTGGTTTGTTGATAGACGTAAACATGGCCCCGTCCGTTTTTTATATGCATTGGGAAATGTTTGAAAGTTCTAGATTTTAATAAAGTGTCAAATCAAAAGTCCGTCTTTTACACTCCTATTTTATTATAACTACAACTTTAAAGGGGATGGTCTTACAGAAAAGCAAGTATTTGTGCCTTGATTGCTTTTCTTGGGACATAGGTGATTTTGTGTTCACCCAATTCGACAGCCCATTTGGCTAGTCGTCCCAAGGTTTCGGGTCTTTCAAGCACACTCTTGATAGATTGGTCAGTGACCACTTGTATTGGTTGTGCCTGAAAGTACCTTCAAAGCCTTCTAGCCGTTTGGACTAGGGCCAGTTTTTTCAAAGGAGGGTACTTGATCTCTGTTAACTTTAGAGATTTACTGAAGAGGTAAGCAGGTGTTTGAGCCTTGTCTCGTTCCATAGTGAGAACAACACTTAGG
Source organism: Ambrosia trifida (assembly GCA_028751855.1). NCBI lineage: Eukaryota > Viridiplantae > Streptophyta > Magnoliopsida > Asterales > Asteraceae > Ambrosia > Ambrosia trifida. The sequence goes on along the minus strand of CM054123.1, from coordinate 97,101,820 downwards.
GCTTTTTCAGCAACCGAGAGGTACACAGAGATCGTTTCCCCTGGTTCGGGAGCTGCAATGGCTAGGAGGGAAGCTAGGGGTTGCTTAATTTGGTTAAAGGCTTCCTTAGCTTCTTCAGTCCATCTGAAATCTTTCTTGTCTGTGCACCCTTTAAGGGTTTTGAATAAGGGTAGGGATTTTTCAGCTAGTTTTAACATGAAACGCTTCAAGGCTGCAAGCTTCCCATTCAGGCTTTCTACTTCTTTCTTGGTTTGAGGAGACCTTGTGTCTAAGATAGCCTTGACCTTGTTGGGATTGGCCTTAATGCTTTGTTTTCCCATGATGTGGCCCAAGAACTTGCCTTCTTTGAAACTGAACAAGCACTTGACGGGGTAAAGCTTCATGTTGATCCTTTTGAGATTATTGAAGGTCTCTTGGATATCTTCAAGCATTTGATATTCCGTTTTGCTTTTAGTTACAAGGTCATCAACATAAGCTTCTATGTTCTTGCCAATTTGATTTGCAAAAGCCTTATCCACCAACCTTTTATATGTGGCACCTGCATTTTTCAAATCAAAAGACATTTTTTGGTAACAGAAGATACCCTTGTCAATGTAGAATGCTATTTTTCTTCGTCCTCTTCTTTCATTTGAAGGAGTTGTCAGGCTTCTAGACCATCACAGGGTTAGCAACCCATGATTGGTATTTGACTTCTCGGAGGATTCCAGCTTGTACAAGCTTTTCCACCTCTTGGCAAGCCGCCAAGCTTCTTTCTGGTGCAAGGCTTCATTTCTTCTGGACTATGGTTTTGACATCAGGAGGGATTCTGAGCTCATGCTCGGCGATGTCTCGAGGGATACCAGACATGTCCTCCGGACACCATGCAAAAACATCAAAATTGTTTTGAAGCATCCTTTCAAGCTTCGAGATGATGTCTTTGGGAAGCTTGGTATTTACCCTTATCCTTTGTTCTAGATACTTTAGGTTAATACTTAGGCCTCGCTCATCCACTTTGGGTTCACTATCTTCTATCATGAGGGCTTCCATGGTAGGTTGAAGGGTTGCTACTCCATTTTCAGTGGGGAATTTCACACTTCCTTGACCAATGGAGATAGCCATGTCTAACGTGGCCAACCCAGGCCTTTCAATGATAACATCATAGTTGGAAGGTAAGTTGAGCACAACAAAAGTAAGAGGTTCATTTCTTTTCATTTTTCCTTTAGAGAAACAAACATCGAGTGTTATGTGGCCCAAAGGCTTGATGGGTATGTAAGCGATACCTTTGATGGAAGACTCAGCCTGTTGAATCTTTAAGCGTTCATCTTGGCTGAGCAAGTTGAAGTATTACTCAAATATGATTTTTGAGGCCGTTCCGGTATGAATGTAGGTTCTTTGTGTCTTAATTGTACCCACTTGGGCCTCTATCACTAGAGGGTTGTGGAGTTTTTCACCCTCGGGTGAGGAGATGCAACCCCTGAATGAGAAGGGGTTGTAGTTTGGAAAAGGGAAAACTTTAGAGATATGATCCCCGTGGGAGTACTTCCGGGAGTAGAGAAAGGAGTAGATCTATTCAAGGAAGGTTGATCAGTGTTTGGTGTCTCACCAGTGTTGTGTGGCACTTGATTTACTTCTTCCGAAGACTTTTGGTCGGACATTTCGAGGAGTTGGAGCTACACAAATGATTTAAAAGATAAACTCAACGGCGCAGCCCCACGGTGGGCACCAACTTGTTGCTACAACAAATATATGACTAACTTAGACAAGGAGTCTCACAGGGGTAAAAGGGTTATAGGTTTTAAATTAGCCAAACGCAGGTTTTGGAGTCTCCATATGTTGCAAAACGTAGATGGGATATTTAGTTATTTTAGTTTTGTTGTTATGATCAGGACCAGGTCTTATAGGCAAAGCATCTTCTATAAGAAGAATGGTAGCACTCTCGATCCTAGGTTGCAACAAGGGACTTTCCACTTTAGCTTATGGAAGGCTTGAAACCTGCGGGTAATAGCATGTATTCTCCACACATGGTGGTTGTGGCCAGCTGGGTTTTAAAAAGCGCGCCTGAGGCACGCCTAGGCGCGAGGCGCATCAAGGCTCAGCCTAGGGCGCCTCAGGGCTTTGCACCTAGTCTTTTTCCCAAAGGTGCGCGCCACAGGGGATTTTTTGTCAAATTTCAGGCGCTTTTCTCCCTGAGGCGCGCGTCTCACGTAACCTGGGTATTTTTTATGCATAAAAATGTTGTACCTTGGTGTTTTTGGCTTGTACATATATGTAAAATCAGATAAAAACCTTATTTATAGCTATATTTTGGGTAAATGAAGCTAAAAACTCATGGAATATATACGGGATATATAAAAAAATTATATAAATAGTGTGCGCTTCGGGTACGAAAATCCCATGCTTTTCGCGCTTCACACGATGCGCTTAGACCTCGTCGCTTTTATGCGCCTAGCGCTTTTTAAACCCAAGGTGGCCAAATATGGAGAGTCAACCAAGAAAGTAGTGACAAGACATGTCGTTGGCTTGTTCCTTTTGCTGATGATAGTTGTCATCTTTTGATCCTTTTAAGCCTTTAACCTTTCAAGCAGATTGTGTATTATAATAAGTTTTTTAGCCTTAAACTACTCACGTCATCGGTGGATAACTACCGAACAATTGTGACAGTTCACCAATGGGTATCACACCCCTTCACTACTTGTAAATAACCCCATACCCCTTCATTTGTATATGGATGTTTCAATATACGATGAGCTAAGAGGATATTTTTTAGATTGGTTAAAAAGGAATTATAAGTGAACTAGAGTGATTAGTATAACCCGTTTTGTTCAAAAGGAATAAAAATATGAATCAACTCTTTTAACACTTAAATTATATAATTGCATATCAGTTAACATGTATCTAGAGGGCAATGAACATGATGTTATACATATATTTAAGTTTAGATGTGAGAGCTTTCAAAATCACGCCATTTAGTTACTTTACATCATCACTACGTTGCTTTAGTTATGAAAAAACACGCATATTATTTTTTCGTTTATTCTACTCTCAACATGAAAACTAATCCATTTACATTGTCTTTTCTAACACAGTAACACGCCTCTTACTTGTGTAATACTAATTATAATCATAACTTTTCAAGTTTAATTAAAAGTTATTTACAAAATATTGAATATATCAGAATATGTAAATAGCATCACTTTTCTTAGGTTGCATGAAAGGAAGAATATATAATCATAAAGAAAGAAGGAAACTAATGAATATTCCAATTTCATATATTGTGGGATGCCAAGCGGGGAATCAAAGTTATCCTTGACAAAAGAACGCACTTGATCATATGCTAGACCAAAACTTTTTTAAAAACCTTGTAAAACATTACTTTGTTCAACTCGAGTTTCTAAAGTTTCAAATTTACTTTTTTAATACATGACGATATAAACGTAGGTTGGTTTACATTTGGAGATAATTTTTTTTAGAACGAGTCAGGTCAAATATAATATTTTTCGTTCTTATTTTTATGCATGTTTTCAGTTACCCCATTGAGTTTTAAATGTGTCAAGTTTAACTTTTTATGTGTGTCGGTATAAATTCAGATTGGTTTATGTTTTGACGTAATTTGTTTTCCCAGAAATTGAGTCATGTCAGATATAATCATTTTCATTCTTATTTTTATATACGCTTTCCATTGGTTTACGTTTGACGTATTTTTTCATATCTTTTTTGTTGTACTACCACTTTATATTTTTAGTTTTCTCTTTCCATTGCTAGGAGTATCGTATTTAGCCATTTAGGTATTCTCTTCAGCTTACTATTGCGAGTTTCGGTGTAATTGAAGTACATAGTACATATTATCAAACCAAGAACAATTTGGTTTAGCTCGCTGCAAAGTATGCAGGTCAAATCCTTGTAATGAATTGAGAAACCATAATGTGGCCTCTACAAACCTCTACGACTAACAAGGACCGTGTTTATGACAAACATCCGAATCGCGTGGTATGTCAACTCAAGGACAAAAAAGCGATGGTTTGTTTATCCATGGGCCAAACATACTCAAACTCAAACAAACAATGAAGGCCTTATTTGAGACTTTTAATAAAATTAGAAGATATACGTTATATTAATATATATGATATTAACTTATAATTATGATACTCCATTAGTTGAAAACCAACCAACCACCTTATGGTGGGTGGTATGGAGGCTCATAGATAGAAGACACGTGGCTGAAAGGTAATGGTTCGATTTTTGTAAGCTCCGGGTTTTACAGATTATTTCAATGTCGTGTTTTTTGTCCGTCCAGATTAGGCCGGCTAAGGCTCCACTTGGGCATTAGGAGCTGCGTACGGAATACCCGACTTCTATTTAGTTGTACGTTAAAAAAAGGTTGAAAACCAACTTTGGAAGTAACCACAAAGTACCCAAGGGTCCTTTAAGTAATTAACCTAAACTAAACTTCTATAAATGCAATCCCACCCAAACTATTTACAAATAATAACTGTTTTTGGCGCCAAAAACATTCTTGTGTTATTACCTTCAATCTGCAACAATGGCGGATAATTCTTCACCAAAGGCTGTGTTTCTACATGGTGATCTATATCTCGAAATAATCGAAGCCCGAAACCTACCGAATACGGATGTCTTAACCGGCCAAATCCTCCGTTTCGTGTCATTCAATCCCTTCCGTAAAGACACACCTGAAAGCGGTTCCAGAGACCTGAAACATCAATCCAGCGGCCGCAAAGTCATCGCCAGCGATCCGTACGTTGAAGTATCGGCGGCACAAGCTACGGTAGCGTGTACACGCGTGCTGAAGAACAACCTAAACCCTAAGTGGAATAATCGGTTCAATATTCCGTTAGCTCACGAAGCTGTACACTTAAAATTTGAAGTAAAAGATGATAACATTTTCAAGGATGAAATGTTAGGAACTGTTAAGATTCCGGCGGAGGATATTGCCACCGGAAATGAAATATCCGGCTGGTTTGAATTGAAAAATCCGCGGAAGGGCGCGTGGTTGAGCCTCAAAATGAAGTTCATATCGTGCGAAAATAATCCGATTTATCGGAATGCGATTGCCGGAGATCCGGAGCAAAGAGGAGTTCGGGATACATACTTTCCGGTGAGGAAAGGTTCGCAGGTACAAGTTAAACGTTAAATTCGATTTTTGCTTCATGAGGTTTGACAAAAACTAGGGCCGGTAATTTTGTATGCGAACATGATTACCTGGCACGAACCTGAACGATCTTAACAGGTACAAGTATGGCCTTAACAGGTTTCATGTCCTAAAACGGGTAGACACGAATTTACTTGTTAATTTTCGTGTCGTAACAGGTAACATACCTGTTTACTTGTAGGAACCTGTTAATACATGTTTATAATTTATTTAAAATTAATAATATATTTAAAAAGCTTTACCCAAACCCTTTAACCCTAAATCCCTTTTCTCACTCCAAAAAGGAATTAGTATAATGTTCGCAAACAAGTATTAACAGATACGTAGACAGGTATTAACAAGTACGTAAACATGTATTAATAGGTACGCAAATATGTATTATCTAGGTCTTTGGTTAACTTTTAGAAATTTTCTCTCACTAAATAGGTTCGTAAACATGTGATTAGTATAATGTTCGCAAACTGGTATTAACAGGTACTTTTCGTGTATACCTGTTAAAAAAATTAACAGGTTTGTGTATCAAAAAATAGACACGAAAATTTTTCGTGTCGTGTACAGGTAGTCAAGTTCGTGTATCGTGCTTTAACAGGTTCATGTCTTAACAGGTCATGTATACACAATTTGCCAGCCCTAACAAAAACTAATAGTTTAAAAATATCAATCAGTTCAAAAGTTTTTTTATCCAATTTCAGTCAAAAGTTTCGTTAGTTATTTCAATTAGAGTTAAAAAAAATTGTAACTTTTGGACTAAAATTGAAATAAATAATGAAATATTTGACTTGACATCGATGTTTTTAGACTTTTGAAGGTTTGGACGAAAATTAATGTTTTTAAACTTTTGAAGGAAAACAGTTATTTTTGTCAAAGCTTATAAGCGACTTAGAGGGTGTTTGGGATTGCGTTTTGAATCTGATTTTTAGATCATTGCGTTTTGAAAACGTAGATAATCAGTTTTTAGTGTTTGGATTGCGTTTTGAAAACGCAAATAATCAGTTTTTTAGGCTACCAAAACGCAATAATCTATAAGCAGCTTCACCCCTGCTTTTCCAAAACGCATAATCTGTTTTGAATAATCAATCCCAAACACCCCCTTAGGGCTGGTATAACATGTTACACGAACCTGTTAAGACACGAACACAAAACCTATAAACACGAACACGACACGAAATCTAATCTTGTCATTATTTTCAAACACGAACACGAACCTGTGTATAACAGGTTAACACGATAAGGAACACCTAGTAAAACAGGTTAACACGACAAGACACGATAAGACACGACAAGACACAACATGATATGATAAGAAACACGATAAAACATGTTAAGACATAGACAAGATAAGACACGAACACAAAATATCTAAACACGAACACAACACGAAAATAAACTGTCTTAACGTGTCGACCTGTTATAGACACGAAACTTGTTAAGGCCAAACACGAAACCTGTTAGAATCGTGTAGGTTCGTGTCAGGTTATCGTGTTTGTGTCTGAATTGTCAGCCCTAAATCGACTGAATGATATTTAACTAGCCAAGCTAACTAAACAAACAAACTATGTACATGTGTCACATAATACTTTGCAGGTGACGCTGTATCAGGATGCTCATGTTAGAGCAGAATCTAAGATGCCTGAAATTCAATTGGATGATGGTAGGGTTTATGAGCATGGTTCGTGTTGGGAAGATATATGTCATGCTATATCATTGGCTAAACATATTATATATATCATCGGTTGGTCTATTTTTCACAAGGTTAAACTGATCAGAGAGCCTAATCGACCGATGCCGAATGGAGGGGACCAGACGCTCGGTGATTTACTTAAGCGTAAATCGAGGGAAAGTGGGGTTAGGGTTTTGCTACTAGTTTGGGATGACAAAACATCTCACAGCTCGCTCTTTGTTAACATTGTGAGATTTCTGGTCTCTTCATCATGAGTTAACACCGTGAGGTTTTAAATTTCTCATATAATTTAGCACGCCGATTGATAATGTTTCTTGTTGCGACAAATTTCCATTTGACATATCATATACATTCTCTTAAGCCATATGGAAATATGTTGCGCCAGCATGGCATGATGTGTCATGTGGAAGCTTTTGGTTGGCCGAATAGCTAAACATAATTAAATGATTCTATTGTTACACGAAAAAAGTACAACACTATTTTGGTAAAAACGGTCATTTGGGTGATTTTTTCTTAATTTTGTAGGCAAACGAAAATCAGGTTGATTCAAATTAATATTGATATAATAGGAATCTTGCCTCTTCTCTATTCATTATCAAATATTTCTAATACATTGTGATCATATAATTATGGAAAGGATAATGATACAAATTATATTTACAATCTATAATATATTTACTATGCTATTACACCCCTGTAGTCGAAGCGAGAGGTGACCGAATGCTGAGACTGTCCCTGAAATCTTCAAATAGTATGCAAGGCAGGCCTTTGGTGAAAATGTCTGCAATCTGATATCAAGAAGGAACATGGCAAACTCGGACTTGACCCCGCTGAACCTGTTCACAAACAAAGTGTATGTCCAAATCGATATGCTTGGTTCGCTGATGCTGCACAGGATTCCTAGACAAGTAAATAGCGCTTACATTATCACAGTATACCAAGGTCGCTCGAGATAAAGGATGATAAAGCTCAAGAAGCAAATTGCGTAACCAACAAATTTCGGCAACCACGTTGGCGACCCCTCTATATTCAGCTTCAGAACTGGATCTGGAAACGGTGCTTTGTCGTTTAGACGACCAAGATATGAGGTTGGAATTGAAGTAAATGCAGTACCCACTAGTGGAGCGTCTCGTGTCAAGACACCCAGCCCAATATGCATCAGTGTAGGAAATTAATGATTAGGTGGAGGTGCCGTGAATGGTTAACCTAAATGCTAATGTTCCTTTGATGTATCTGATAATACGCTTGAGAGCATTCCAATGGGAAATACGGGGAGAATGAATGTGCATGCAGACCTGTTGGACGACATAGGAGATGTCTGGTCTAATAAAAGTGGGGTACTGAAGAGCCCCGGCGAGGCTGCGGTACAAAGTGGGGTCATGAAAGAGGTCACTACCAGTGCCGTTGAGCTTAATGTTGGTATCAACAGGAGTGGCCACAGGATTACACGACTGCATATCGGCCCGTGTAATAATCTTAGTCGCATAGGACTGTTGTGAAAGAAAGAGCATGTCCTTGGTACGAGACACAGAGATGCCCAGAAAATAGCTGAGAGGACCTAAGTCCTTCATGGCAAATTCACTAGCCAACTTTGCCATGAGAGAGTCTAGAAGCTTGTCTGACGAAGTGACCAGAAGAATATCGTCGACATAGAGGAGAAGATATGTTGTATGAGTACCCTGGTGGAGTGTAAACAGAGAGGCATCACTCTTGTTATGCTAAAAACCAATGGATAAAGAAAAATTAGTGAACCGCTGGTACCAAGCTCGGGGTGCTTTCTTGAGCCCGTATAAAGATTTCTTAAGCAAGCAAACATAATCAGGGAATTGTTGGTTACGAAAACCCATTGGCTGGTACATGTACACTGTCTCATGCAAATCCCCGTGAAGGAAGGCGTTGGTAACATCAAGTTGATGGATTGACCAATGCTTACACAGAGCAATCGAGAGTACAGTCCGTATGGTGGCTGGTTTAACAACCGGGCTGAAAGTCTCACCACAATCAACACCTACCTGTTGTAAACGACCGTCACAAAATAACCGAGCCTTGTAGCATTCCAAAGAGCCATCCGACCTATATTTATGTTTGAATAACCACATACTACGAATAACATTCATATCTAGGTGTCTAGGTACCAATTCCCAAGTTCCGTTTCTAACAAGTGCATTATACTCAGTAGACATGGCAGAGTACCATTCCGGTATAGTCAAGGCATCGGACGGGGTTTTTGGTAGTGGTACAATGGTAGTAGTGGTGGTGGTGGTCATGTTAAAAGGTTGTTTCGGTTAAAAAAATACCGCTCATGGAGCGAGTATGGATAGACCAGGCCGGTGGGGAAGGTGGTGGTGACGGGGGCGGAGGCTAGGTAGGAGTGGTAGGTTGGGGCTATGGTTGTGTCGACATGGGAATGGGCTGGTTGGGAGGGCTGGGACGGGGATTGGGCTGTGGAGGTTGTGGGCCGGTTGGATTATGGGAGCGGGAGTGGGCCTGTGGTGAGAAGGTAGTGGCTGTTGTGTTTGGGCCGATTGGTGAAGGATTTGTCATAGTTGTGTAGGGGCCGATAGGGGAGGTAGTGGGCTGTTGGGGTATCTTTATTGGGCTGGTAATGTGTGGTGACAAATGGTGAAGGAAGTGGTCAGTTAGAAAGTCATTAGTAGGGGTTTGGGCGATGGATTGTTTGAAAGGAAAGGCGGTCTCGTCGAATGCTACGTGTCTGCAAATATGAATTTGTTTGGTTTTCAAGTCAAGACAACGGTACCCCCTATGGGTAGGAGGGTAGCCGAGAAAGACGCATGGTTGAGCACGATGGTCAAGTTTATGAATGGTGGTGGATGGAGCGAGTGGGTAACATAAACAACCAAAAACGCGAATGTGATCACGAGCGGGTGTGGAATTATAAAGTAGTTCGGTGGGTGTTTTGTTGTTGGTTGTTTTAGTGGGGAGGATGTTAATTAAACAGGTGGTCGTTTCAAGTGCAAAATACCAAAGGTGAGTAGGGAGGGATACATGAGCAATCAAAGTGCGAATGATATTATTGATGGTGCGGATTTTTCTTTCGGCTTTGCCATTTTGGGAAGATGTGTATGGACATGATAAACGGTAAAATATGCCATTGGTCATAAAGAAATTTTGAAAAGAATTATTAACGTACTCATGACCATTGTCACACTGGAAAGTTTTTATGGTTCGTTCAAATTGGGTTTTAATGTTTGAGGCAAATTGAGAAAAGGCATGGAAGACATTTGATTTGTGGGTGAGTGGGTAGGTCCATAAGAAATTAGAGTAATTATCCAAGAAAACCAAACGGGTCAAATCCAACAGACCTATAATTATCCCTAGTGAAACGACGGACTGAAATAAGGTTTTTAACTAGTTTAGGCGAGTAAAGGACATTTTTAAGGACAAATGGTGGGAAAGGTTTGGGAAGGTATTTTGTGCCTTGTCTTAAAACCAGAATAGTGTTACGATCGCCTACAATAATATTTTGAGGAATGCAAGAATTAGAAAAAGAATGGAAATCACCTTGTTCATGAGACATGGTAGAGGAAGCTCTAGTGTCCATATACTGAGTCAGGTCGGGCTGCTGAAGAGAAATGGTATATAGTGCCTGCTCGATGTTAGTGGGACTATACACCGCATAGTTGTTTTGTTGTGGACGCGGGCCTAACAGGCCAGGTTGTTGGGCCGAAGATAAATTGCTTGTGGGCCGACCAGTTTTTGGGTAGAGGCATGGTGGGTTGGGCCATGGGGAAGGGTATTGGGCTGAATTAAATTGATGAGGGACCTATTGCGTTTGATTATGGGAGAACCAAGGTGGGCCGGCTATGGGGTAATATGGGTAGTATGGTGATGGCCAAAAAGGTGGCTGTTGATGTGAGGATCGACCATATCCCCCACGACCACATCCACGGCGACCGGAGCGGCCACGTCCGCATCCGTATGAGCGATCAGAAGAACGGTTAGTATCGGTTGATGAGGAGCGGTTTGTTGTAGCAGTAAGGGCCGATGATGGATTTTCGAGGCAGAAAGTGCACGCTCGGCTTTATTAGTTTCAGCTTGTATCAGTTTGGACCAAGAGTTGTAAAAGGTGGGAAGGGGCTGTTGGTTTTGGAGAATGGTAGAAATCCCTTAATATTGGTCGTTTAACACAGCAAGCAGTTGTAAGACCAAGCGATCGTTGTCCACGAGCGCGTCAACATTAGCAAGTTGATCGGCCAAAACCTTCAAGGCTTGACAATAAGCAGACATGGTAGGGAACCCATCCAACCGGGTGTTGGAAAACTTGTTCATAAGGTGGATTGCACGGGCACTCTTGTTATCATGAAACAATTTTTTTATGGCGACCCAAGCTTCATAAGCATTCGAGATATTGTTGATGATAGTGTGAAGCAGATCATTGGAGATTGTACTGTATATCCATTGTAGAACAATGGCATCAATACGCTCTTAATCATCGGCTGGTTTGGTGGAAGGTTCGGCAGGGTTAGGTTCGGTTGGAGGTGGTCTCGGTTTAAGGTGGTCATCGATCATGAAGTCCTTGTAGTGAAGTTTGAAGAGGTTAGCCCAAGAAGAGTATTGAGAGGATTCGACTTCAAGGAGAATAGGGACAAAATTCTTGATATTGGATATGGTGGTGGCAGGGTGAAGTTTGGATTCGACAGTTATGGATGGGATTATGGAGGAGGAAGTGGCAGGGAAAGACATGGTGATGTGAGAAGGATCGGATTAGAGAGACAAGAGGCTGAAGAAAGTCGACTGCTATGAACAGTGCGACGGCAGAAAAAAATCGAAAGGATAAGGGAGGATCGAAGAAAGAGAAGTCTAGGGTTAGGGTATCTGGTCTCTTGATACTATGAAAGAATAGGAACCTTGCCTCTTCTCTATTCATTATCAAATATTTATTATACATTGTGATCCTATAATTATGGAAAGGATAATGATACAAATTATATTTACAATCTATAATATATTTACTATGCTATTAAATATGAATTGTTGCATGCAGACTGGACAAATGAAAACTCATGATGAAGAGACCAGAAAGTTTTTCAAGCATTCAGATGTGAAATGTGTGCTTTCACCTCGTTCTGGAAGTCCTGAACATGGATTTTTTGAACAACAGGTAATTTATGCTTAATTATTACTCATGTTGATATTTTTTTAAGTACACCGAATGTTGACACAAATAATCTGTCACTAATGTGAAATAGAGAATTGGGTCAGAAGTTCAGTCACTAATATGTAAATGGAAAATTTAGTCACTTCTGTCAATCATAAAACATCGACCCCAAAAAAAATAGTGGCAAGACTCATTAGTGACGAAAGCGTTTGTGTCACTCAAAACCAGTCGCAATGGCATTGCGACTGTTTTGGCTGTTGCTAATGGTCTGTATTGCACTGTTGTAGCAGTAAAGAATCATAGATTGATTCTTTTGAAACATGTGAATTGTGATATATCATTCATGTGAATCAAGAGTTGGGCATATTTATCTATTTAGTATTTACAAGTTATTTTATGTTTAAGGTTGTTGGATTTGGTTTTACACACCATCAGAAATGTGTACTTGTGGATACACAAGCAGATGGTAACAACAGAAAGATTACAGCTTTTATAGGAGGCCTTGATCTCTGTGACGGTCGATATGACACACCGGAGCATAGGTTGTTTCATGATCTCGACACTGTATATAAGAACGACATTCCCCAACCTACATTCCCTGTGAGCATCTATAACATCTCTTCTTTTGCGTCTGTTTATTCATCTCTGATTATATAGGTCTTTGAATCTTCCTCTTTTGTTTATCCGAAATAGGCAGGAACAAAGGCCCCAAGGCAACCATGGCATGACTTACACTGCAAGATTGATGGTCCCGCTGCTTATGATGTGCTGCTAAACTTTGAGCAACGATGGAGAAAAGCAACAAGATTTAGAGAATTTGGATTTATTGAAAAAAGTATGGCCCACTTGCAAGATGATTCATTGTTAAAAATTGATCAAATCTCAAGTATTCTTAGTCCTACCAATCCTGTTTCGGTTAATGGAGTTCACACAGTGATTCCTGGGGATGATCCTAATAACTGGCATGTGCAGGTTAGATTCCCCTCATTTCTTTATTTTCCATTAGTCCAAATAGCCAGGTCAAATAACCTTCATGGGCTTTTCTCATTATGCAGATATTCCGGTCTATAGATTCTGAATCTTTAATAGGATTCCCCAAAACTGTGGATGTTGCTGAGGAACAGGTTAATAAATGAAGCTTCCATTTATGTCTAGTTATAAAGATGATACTAGGAAGAAATGGCAATAATGGGTGTCTGAACAGAACAAAAGGGTAGATTTAGTGTGGTTGAAAGCGGTTCAAGGGATACATTTGAATACATTTAAGATAATTCTTTTGGCCCTTCTAACTCGTTCTAAACCTTTTGACTTGTTTCTTTTTAGTTAAAACATTTGTTTTACTAACATGGCCCATTAGAGAAGCATCATAATAAAAATTGACCTATTTAGTGGTCTTCTATCCTGACGATGCCATATATTTTGTTAACATTCTGGTTCTTGCAGAGTCTTATCATTGCAAAAAATATAGTTATAGAAAAAAGCATTCAGACTGCATATATCCAAGCGATCCGATCAGCTCAACATTTCATTTATATTGAAAATCAATTTTTTATTGGCTCATCATATGCATGGTCATACAAAAATGCAGGTAACAAATCACATCCTACCTTCATAGTATATGTTATTCCACTGCTGCTTCAATTAGAGTGTAAGCCGCTAGAGTTGAAATAAAAACATTCTAATGTGAATTGACATGTTTTTGATGCTATTGTGTGTTGTCTTACTAACTTTTAGGAGCTAATAACCTAATCCCAATGGAGTTGGCTCAAAAAATAGCAAGCAAGATTAGAAACAACGAGCGTTTTGCAGTTTATATTGTCATACCAATGTGGCCCGAGGGTGTCCCGACTTCTACTACCATGCAAGAGATTCTCTATTGGCAGGTATTTCATAATCTGCAAAATCATTTAAAAAAAATAGATCATAAAAGTGAACCAGATCGTGTTTAATATTGTTAATCTACAGAGTCAGACAATGGAAATGATGTACGGTGTTGTTGCAAAAGCAATCAAGTCTATGGGGCTAAATGCTCACCCTCAAGACTATTTAAATTTCTACTGCCTTGGGAAACGGGAAGATGTGCCTTTTACACGTAATCAATCATTTGCAAACAAGAAGGTAGTTTGACGATTACAATCATACTATAGTCATATACAAGTTCATAGAAAACTAATATTTAATTTGGTTTAATAGGTGTCAGATTCACAAAAATTCAAGAGGTTCATGATATATGTGCATGCTAAAGGAATGGTTGTGGATGATGAATATGTCATTGTAGGATCCGCCAATATCAATGAAAGATCTATGGCTGGTTCAAGGGATACAGAAATTGCCATGGGTTCGTATCAACCACATCACACTTGGGCTACAAAGAAGCGACACCCACATGGACAAGTTCGGCATCTTTGGTTTTACATCTATATACAGTTACACACACACACACACACACACACATATATATATATATATAATAACAATTCAACCCAGATCGTACTAAAAATTACCCATTTTGACCAAAGCCATTTTCACAAGCTAACCAACTACCGTCCTCTAATATCATATAACACACTAACAAATAGGGCATTTGCATGATTTCAGGTCTATGGTTACAGAATGTCTTTATGGGGTGAGCACCTCGGGGTGCTAGAGAAGTGCTACAAGGAGCCAGAAACTCTGGAATGTGTGAAAAAAGTTAACATGGTAGCTGAAGAAAACTGGAAAACCTATACGAACCCTTATTACACAACACTGCAAGGTCATCTTTTAAGGTATCCATTACAAGTAGATGATGATGGAAATGTGAAATCATTGCCTAAATATGAGAATTTCCCAGATGTTGGAGGTAAAATATTGGGAGCCCAGTCACCCAAACGGCCCGATATTCTAACTACATGATTTCCAACCTATTTGTTATATATATATATATATATAATATGTTTGTGTGTATGCGTGCGTGTGTATGTATATATGCGTATGCGTGTGTGTCATTGTCGTGAAAAGAAAAACATGTTGTAAATTAGTGAAAATAATACACGTCTAATTGCTAAAGTATCAATATAAAAATGTATATATTATGTTGAGATTAACCTTCATGCATATATCTTTCGGCTAATCTCCCGGCCACTTCCACCTTCCCATGAGTCTTACACGCAGCCAACAACACCCCACAACACCGCATCAGGAACAAGATCCATCATCTCCACCACCGCCTCCACCCTCCCAACCATCCCCGACATATCAACCATACAAGTACAATGCTCCAAACCCGGCCTCATGACTCCAAACATCTCTATCATCCGAAAATACTCCCTCCCTTTGTTGGATCCGTAATGCTCTTGATGTATTGCTTGCTAGTGAACACTTATGTGTTTAGCAAGCTCAATCAGATTTGCACAGCGGAATGAGTAAGTAAAGTTACACTATCAACAGAAGTTATTACTCCCCCTGGATGTTTGAAATCTAAAGACAGGTTTACTGAGAATCTAAGTATTGAATGTGAATGATAATAAATACTCAAACAGATTCTCAATAAATGAAATGGACAGAACAATAATAAGCTTTGAAGGATTCTTGTTTTAATAAAAATCAATGTCTAAAACAGAGGGATGAACCCATCTATTTATAGACTTTACATATGCATGAACCTTGCCAAAAAGCAAGTCAGAAACAAGTTGCAACAAGTTGCATTCTTGGAACTTGTACAAAAAGATAAAGTAATACTAAACTAATAAACTACTGAAACATAAGGCGGTGGAAAAAGATTCTTGTACAAATGCTGATGAATGACAAACTACTGATGAGTAGTTTGTCTTCAGTAGTTCTTCAGTGAACTGTCTGGTTGGACTTCAGAACTTCTGATACTTCTTCTTCAGTACTTGTTGAATCCTTCTTCAGTACTTTAGTCTTCTTTCTTCAGTAGTTCTATACTTAGGATATTTGCAGAAGTGAATTAGACTAAGGTTTACAAAAATGGTTTCAACAATCCTTTTTGTCCTAACAATCTCCCCCTGGATTGATGAAGCCAAAACCTTTTCTAATTCCTTATTGTTTTCTTCTGTCATTCACTATCTTCCATATCTCCTTGAACATGGAATTCTTCAGTTGATTAAGCTGTTCATCAGTGAGAGATCCCCTTTGAGGTTCCAGATGTTGAATTGTAAGCAAGTCCTAAGTTGATAGTTTCTTCAGTTCATTCATGGACTTATAGGCCTTGCTTGTAGGATCTCTTCTTGTCACCAATACTGAGTTGTCATCAGTAAAGGACCATCTGATGATCAGCACTTTAGACTTGTCAAAGTCTGAAGTATAGGGAACCATGCTGGATCCCTGGGATGTTCCTGAGTGTTGGATATTTTCTATTTCTGTGACTCTCAGGCGGGATTCACTTCTATCTTCTTCTTGCACTACATCAGGTAATTTAAAGGTTGGTAAATGATGTTCAGTAACAACCTTTGTGTGCAGTCTGTCAGTGATAGTCTTCTGAATTTGGTAAGCAAATGTTGAAGGATCCCTAAATTGAGTTATCAGAGGCTTCTCTTCAATATCAAAGTCTCCTTGCACAACTGTGTTGCCTTCCAGCAACACCATCTTGAAGTCAGTCTTTGTATTCTCCTCTGGTTTCTTCTTGGTAGCTGGTCTTTTAACACCATAAGTTCTAACTACTGAAGTTGATACTTCAGAAGTTTTGAACTTCTCTGGATTAGCAGCCTTGTACTTCTTGTATGTGTCCGGTAGTCTATCTTCTTTCCATCTTGACACAGAGGCTTTTGAACCATAGTCATTTTCTACCAGTTTTTCAATCATCTCAGCTCTCTTGGCTTTTCCATCTTTGTTTGTTGCAAGTTTGTCAGCAACAAGTTGAGCTCTTCTAGTCAGCTCATCCATTGAGAGCCCTTTGAGTGAATAGGCTTTTGTTTTGCTGTTCTTTGTTATAAAAGACACCGGTTGTTGTCTTTTGTCTTCTTCAGCAACTCTCTCTGTTTCAGCTTGCCTATTCAACTCTGCTTCATAAGCTTGAAGCTTTTCATTTAAGCTTAGATCTTCCCTTGCCTCCAAGTTATTCCAGATCTCTTCTTCCTTAGCCTTTCTTTGGGCTGCAATCAAACTCTTCTCAAGTAGTTCTTTGGACATTGATAGTGGAGAAGGGTTCAGCACAGTCATTGTTGTAGTTGTTGTAGGCCTTGGAATAGGAGTTGGTTGTTGTTGTTGTTCAGTTGTTTTGGAAGGCTCTTCAGCTGTTTGTATGTTGGAAGTGTTAACCGCTGAAGTGTTGACAGATGTGTCAACTACTGAAGGATTGTCTTCAGTATTTTCTGAGTCATCAGAGGTTTCTTTAGCAGTTTCTTCATTATGGCCTTGGGAAGGTTCAGCTTCAACTTCAGTTCCAGAGACAAGCCTTTGTTGATCTTCTTTTTGTTTTTGGGCTTTCTCTAGAAGTTGTTGTTGTTGTAGAGCCACTCTTGCCTTTATCCTGGCTTCCAGTGACTCCTTAGGTTCCTTAATCTTCTCCCCCTTTTTGGCTTCATCCACTTCTGGAAGCCTGCTAGGTTTGGAAGTTCTACCAGTGAGTTCAGCAAGCTGTCTTGAGTTGTTGTCTATCTTGTTGGACAGCTCACCAAGTTTCTTGTTGATCACCTCAAACTGAGCTTTGGTTGACAACTCCAAAGTAGTTGTGAAAGTTTTGAGGTGATTGGCAATTAGGGTGTTCATCAACTGGTATATGGGACCATCTGGGCTACATAGTTGGTTCAAGTCTATGCTGGATGACCCAGGGAATTGGGTAGGCATTTTCAGTGAGGGGTGTGTTTTTGGGTGATCTTCATGTTGTACAGAAGATGCCACTTTAGGGGAATCAGGGATCAAGTGGACTTTAACCTGATCTGGTGTGACCAGCTCTTTGAGCTTAGTGACACCAGGTGCAGGACCTTCACTAGCAGCCGTCAATTCAATTTTGGTGGAGTGTGAATCATCATCCAAATCAATGGAATCATCTGAATCCCTTCTTACTTCCTCAATGAGGACAGTATCAGTTACATCATGAGCTGGGCCCAACCCAGTTGTCTCATATACCTCTTTTTCTTGGTTCAGAGGATTTCCTACCTCAGGCATTAAGCCTTCATCAGTAGTTGCCACAAGTGAGGTCCTAGCAATGTTACTTCTATCCTCAGATCCACCACTGGGTGGTATATTTGTAGTAGCAGCCTCTAATGTACCTAGAGTTTCTAAGTTTGGGCTTAGAGACCCTGGTTCATCCTCATCTCTTGGGTTAGGGCTATGGAAATCCACATCCATGTCAAGTTCTGAAGGTATGTCCTCTGTTTGATGTGGTTGTTGGGGACTGACATGTTCTGATGGGATGGTCTCTTTTAGCCCAGAGAGAAGTTTGGCAATTTCAAGGGCTTCAGGTTCAGAAATCTGTGGTGCTGGTTCAGTAGTTTGGTCTAAGGGTTCAGCAGTTTCAAAAGAAGAGTCAATGGGGATTGTTTTCTTAAATTTATTTCTTTTGAATAAAATGGTGATTGGTGCTCTAGTGGGGGTTTGAGATGGATGAGACTGAGAGGATGTTTCAGTCACATCTTTATTAAGTGCAGATTGCACATTAGCAAGTTCAGGCATCTCAACTTCCTGAACTGCCTTTCTTTTCAGGCTGGTGGGTTTTTGTTTTTGTTGTTTTGGTTTCTTGGCCTTTTTGGGTGAAGGTTTGGAAGATGAGGGTTCCTTGGGGACTGTTGTGTGTTCCCCTTGGTCATCTTCTGGCCAGGTGGCCGGTTTATTGTGCCTAGAGTATGCTTGTGAGGTTAATGGGTTTAAAACAGTTGTTTTGCCCACAAGCACCTCTTCTCCAAGTTCCTTTATTATGCATTGCATAATAAATCTTGGATACAACAAAAACTTCTTTTTAGAATTGTGATGATGTAACACCAACTTATTGAAGAAAAGTGTTGATGCCCTGAATTTTGTTTCATTCACAATGGAATGAAAAATAGGTTGAAAAGTAGAGGGCATCTGATCATAAGATCCAGTTTTTGGACTCAAACACATTATTATATAGTGAAACAAATGTTTGTACTTAGGTTCAAAATATTTCTTAAAAATAGTAGCAAGTGAGAGAGTACCTTGGTAACCACACTCTGTCATGGTTAGATGAATTTCAGAGTTTGGAAATTGATCTGGGGCACCAACATCATCTAGACCCAGTCTTATTCCTAAAGTTTCGGGTGTGATTGCCATTATTCTCCCTTGGATGGTTGAATTGAGGGAGATCTGCTTATCATTTACTGTCACCTTCTCCGTATTTGCCCAGAACTCATTAAGAGTTTCAGTGTGGATTGGAGGATCAATGGTGAGGGCAGTAAAGTATTGGGATTTAATGACTAAATCAATGATTTCATCGTATTGGGACCAGGCTTCATGTTTCTCAAAGTAGCCTCTTTGATTGTGTCCCTGTTTCAGTATTAGAGCCATGTGGTTTGTGTGTGTGTGGATCGAATAGTGTTTTTGCAGGTTTAAGGGTTTGAGAGCTTTTTGAGAGAGAATGAGGGAATTTTTGCTTTTTGAAAGGATAAGTGTTGGAAAAGGTGTTTATCAGAAGTTTGTAACCGCCCTAGGTCAAACTTCTGAAGTGGGAAATGTCTGATTTGCCCTTAATGACAAAACTGCTGATGAAGAACAATTGTCATCAGTAGTTCCCATTTTCTCTTCAGTAGTTTGTTAACAACTGATGAGAATATTTATAAACACTTTATTCATAACTTCTGAAGATTATTTATCAGAAGTTAATCATTTTTCAGAAAATATTCCCATACTGATGTTTTTGTTCATCAGTAGTTTCTCTCTTTTTGTTTTTCAGAAGTTTTGGTCTAAACAGAGAAGTAAAAGAAACACTTACAAATTTAGCATCCCAAGCATGGATACTAACTTCTGAAATGTTGATGTGTCAAGGGGTTTTGTGAATATGTCAGCTATCTAATTAGCTGTTGTGACAAGCTTCACTTCAATCTTGCCTTTTTCATAGCAATCCCTGATGAAATGATACCTGATTTCAATATGTTTAGTTTTTGAGAACTGAACAGGATTTTGAATGATGCTAATGGCATATTTGCTGTCTACAAGCAATGGTGTCTTGGTCTCTTTGATTCCATAATCAAGAAGTTGATATTGGAGCCATTGTATCTGTGATGTACAACTTGCAGTTGCAATGTATTCAGCTTCAGCAGTTGAAGTTGCAACAGATGTTTGCTTCTTCGATTGCCAGGACACTAGACAGTTTCCCAAGAATTGACAACCACCAGATGTTGATTTTCTTGACATTTTACACCCTGCATAGTCACTATCTGAAAAGGCTGATAACTTGGTATTGCTAGAAGCAGGATACCAAATTCCAAGTGTAGGAGTTCCTTTCAGATATCTGAAGATTCTTTTGACTGCAATAAGGTGTGATTCCCAAGGAGCTGATTGATATCTAGCACAGACACATGTTGAAAACATAATATCTAGTCTAGAAGCAGTTAGATACAAAAAGGAACCTATCATACATCTATACATGGTTTGATCAACCTGTTTTCCTTGATCATCTGGTTCAACTTGTGTGGTAGGTGTCATGGGAGTAGAACATGATTTACAGTCTTGTAAAGAAAATTTGTTCAATAATTCTTTAACATATTTTGATTGATATATAAAAGTTCCATTAGTTTGTTGTTTAATCTGCAGTCC
This sequence comes from Ambrosia trifida, assembly GCA_028751855.1. NCBI lineage: Eukaryota > Viridiplantae > Streptophyta > Magnoliopsida > Asterales > Asteraceae > Ambrosia > Ambrosia trifida. The sequence continues at coordinate 97,081,162 of CM054123.1, read as the reverse complement.
TAAAAAGTACTGCAGTTCTCCCATTGTACTCATCTCAAATTTTGATTGCATGAGTTTTTTAAATTCATCACACAATTTTGTGTTTGTTGAACCAAATATGATATCATCAACATAAATTTGAACAAGTAAGACATGATTTCCAACATTTTTAATGAAAAGAGTTTTATCAATGGAGGCTCTTGTAAAGTTATTTTTGAGTAAAAAAGTTGGAAGGTGTTTCATACCAGGCTCTTGGAGCCTGTTTGAGCCCATAAAGAGCTTTGTCAAGTTTGTACACCCACTCAGGATGAGAAGGATCCTCAAACCCAGGTGGCTGACAAACATACACTTCTTCTTTGATTTTTCCATACAAAAATGCACTCTTAACATCCATTTGAAAAACTTTTATTTTGTTGGAAATGGAATAGGCCAGAAATAACCTGATGGCCTCAAGCCTTGCAACTGGAGCAAAGGTCTCATCATAATGAATTCCCTCTTCTTGAGAGTAACCTTGTACCACCAGTCTTGCCTTGTTCTTAATGATCATACCAGCTTCAACTTGTTTGTTCCTAAAAACCCGTCTTGTGCCAATTGGTAGCTTGTTTGGTGGTAAGGGACAGATTTCCCAAAGTTGTTGCTTCTTGAATTGAAGCAGCTCATCTTGCATAGCTTCCACCCAATTGTTGTCTTTGAGGGCTTCTTGGTACTTCTTAGGTTCCAACTGAGAAATGAATGCTGAGAAGAAGCAAAAGTTGGAAAGCTGGTTTCTTGTGAGAACACCTAAAGCAATATCACCCATGATTTGTTCCAATGGATGATCTGTGTGTTCAATCAGTTGTTGTAAACCACTGATAGGTGTAGGTGGCTCTTGTACTTCATCAAACAAACCACTGAGGTTTATAATGTCTGGTTCAGCTGTTTGAATGTCTTCAGTAGTTGTAGGAGCTGAAGCAGATGTTTGAGTCTGTACATCAGCAGTTGTTGAATCAGAAGTTTGTGAAACTTCTGAAGGTTTAAAAGTTGACTTAATGACTGTTTGAGGAGTCCATGGTGCTGGATCCTCATCATCAAACCTTTGATTACCATAATAAGTAGGTTTAGATGAAGTAACAGTCTTTTCAGGTCTAAAGTGGAAGCTGTCAAGGTCAAAGAGTTCAGCAGGATGTGCTGGAATAAGAGTGTGTTTTGACTCATTAAACTTGACATTCGGTGTTTCTTCTACTATCTTGGTTCTTGAATTAAAAACCTTGTAGGCTTTTCTAGTGGAAGAATAACCAAGAAAGTAACCTGAATCAACTTTAGCAGCAAACTTTGAAATAGAGTCTTTAATGTTTAGAATGAAACATTGACATCCAAAAGCCTTGAAAAAGGAGATAAGGGGCTTTATGCCATGAAGAACTTCATAGGCAGTCTTGGAGTGTCTCTTGTTGACAAGGACTCTATTCTGAACATAACATGCAATGTTAACTGCTTCAGCCCAGAAATACAATGGTAGGCCTGAATCAGCTAACATAGTTCTTGCTGCTTCAATTAATGTCTTGTTCCTCCTTTCTACCACACCATTTTGTTCAGGAGTTCTGGGAACACTGAATTGTCTAATAATCCCTTTAGACAAACAGAATTCATCTAGAGTTTTGTTCCTGAACTCTGTCCCATTATCACTTCAAATGGCTTTGACAGATAGAGAATATTGTTTCTCTACTTGTAGAATGAAGAACTTGATGATTTCAGCTGCCTCATCCTTGGTGAATAAGAAGAATACCCATGTGAATCTTGAATAGTCATCAATGATGACCAAGTAGTACTTTTTCTTACCAAGGCTCATGATTTTTACTGGCCCAAATAAGTCCATATGGAGTAGTTGAAGACATGCAGTTGTTTTTTATTCTTCAATAGACTTATAGGAGGACTTATGCTGCTTTCCCTTTAAACAGGATACACAGTGTTCTTGACACTGGTATACTTTCAAGGGTAGACCTCTGACCAAGCCCATTTTTGTGACTTTATTTATGGTTTTAAAGTTCACATGGCCAAGTCTCATGTGCCAGAGATCAGTCTCTGAAGTTGATGCCCTTGAGAAGAAACAGGCAGTGTTGTTCAGTACTTTGTCCTTTTCAATGTCCACTGCATAGACATTGCCACATCTTTTGGCTATCAACAAAGTATGATCTTCAATGATCTTCTCTATCAACTTCTGGCCTTCTGGTGATATGATCTTGCATGTTGTCTTTGTGAAAAAGGAAGAATATCCTTTATCACACATTTGTGACACACTCAGCAAGTTGTACTCAAGATTTTCAACCAGATTGGCCTTGTCAAACTGTATTTTGCCAGAAGAGACATTGCCATGTCCTAGCACATATCCCTTGGCATTGTTCCCAAAGGAAACAGATCCTTCTCTTTGACTGATAAAGTTGTTTATCAGGTATCTGCATCCTGTCATGTGCATTGAGCCTCCACTGTCAACATACCAAATGCTATTTAAGCCTCTGGAGACCCTCTGCACAAAGTAGCAAATTAGTTAGATTTAGGAACCCAAGCCAGTTTGGCTTTGGGTTTGCTCTTGAGAACATTAACAATTTGTTTTTGACCAGGTTGAGGAATCCATGTCTTTTTGGCAATGGATTTTTTCATTAAGAGCAATGGTGGTATCCTTTTGAGGACCACCATCAAACTTGGTCATCAGTAGTTGTACCATATACATGAGATCTTTAATCTCAGCAGTTTGTGAAACTGCTGATGATGTAGGTCTAACTACTGAAAGAGAATTTTGAGAAAAAGATTTTTGTTGAGATTTCATCTTTTTCTGAGAAAAGGTGTTTGCTGGTTTTTGTTTCTTAGGAGAAAAAGTGTCTTCAAAATCATTTTTGATTTGTTTTCCCACAACCAGTTGTGAAATTTTCTTGTTGTACTGAATTCCTTTTCTATATCTGCAAAATTCTGTCTTGTGGTTAAACAGACCACAGATTTCACATTCTTTTGCCTTTTCTTTTTCATTTGTAGGCAAATTTCTGACTGTTTTGATTTGTTTTAGGTCATCAGTAGTTTTCAGGTTTTCAACTCCTGATGTAGATGAAACTACTGATGGCTTAAAGTCAGATTTTATCAGTACTTCTGAAGGACTTTCTTTGTGAGTTTTTAGAAAGTTTTCATGGAAAGATGTGCATTCTTTCTCTTCAGAAGTTTCACCTGAAACAATTTTTCTCCCATCTTCAGTTGTTTTGGGGGAAAAATCTGTTGATGTTTCAGTGTGATTGTACCCTATGCCAAACCTAACATTTGAAGCACTTTGTTTGTTTATCAGTAGTTGGTACCCCTTACAAGATTCTACCCATTTTTCACAAGTAACCATGGTGTCAGCAAGCTCTTTTCTGACATTTCCTAGGTCATCTATCATGATTTTAAGTTGTGCTTGGGTTTCAATAGCATTGTTAGTTAATTTAGAATTTTCTTTTGCCTTTGCAGCAAGTTTTCTTTCTAAATCACATTTCATCTGAGTGAATTTTCTCTCAGAGTCATTTGCTTTGCCTTGTAAATGCACATTGGTCTCTCTTATGAGAGCAAAAGTTTCTTTACATGAAGTTGAACAAAGTTTTGTTAAAGATTCTTTTGATACCTGAGACAGGGCAGATTTTGAGGTGCAGCCCTCAAATGCCATTAAGGCAAAATTCTTTCTGCAATTGTCAGGTTCTCCCCAGTTGATGTCAAACATTTTGTTGTCTGCATCAGGATTACACTCTGTAGTGTCAAAAGGAAGACTGCTCCAGTCAACATACCCTGAGGTGAACAAGCTTTGTTGTGAGGGTTGCTGAGTCTATGGAGGATGTTGAGCAGCTGGAATTGGAGGGATTGATTGTTGGCTCTGCATCTGTTGAGCAGGCATCTGTACATATTGTACTTGTGGCACATATTGGATTTGTGGATCTTGTGCCTGTACAAAATGTGCACTCCCTTGTGTTCCATTATTCCTATTATAACTAGGGTTAAACTGATTTCCAGACTGAGATTGGTTGTAGCTAGAGCTTCTACACTCTCTAGCAAAGTGTCCCAACTTTTGACACTTGTGACATCTAAGTTTAGATTTGTCAAAACCAATTTTTGTAGAACTGTTAAGTCCTGGAAATTTCCTTCCTGACCTTTTGTAAAATTTGTTTGTTTTGATACTTAACATGGCTAGTTGGTGTAAGATGTCCATTTCTTCTAAGTCATCATTGCTGAAATTTTTTAAATCGTCCATGATAAAACACATGTTATCAGCATTTTGACTGTATTCTTCATTGTCATAACCTAGGAATGATCTTTCAGATGAGATCCCAGCAGTTATGTCAATGTGGTCAAAAGATCCAAAACTATTTGAACAAGTAGGTGAATCTTGTCCCAATAGTGTTGTACTACCTAGTAGATAGTCATCAGCAGTTTTACCAGAACTTTGAAACTTTTTCTTTTGATCAATTTCTCTTTCAAAAGTTAGTAATCTCCCATGTAATTTTGTAAGAGTGGGGGAGCTAAAGTCTGGTGAGGATCTTAGGACAATAGAGTATGTTTTCCATTTTTTAGGTAGAGACCTTAAAAATCTATGAAGCATAGATACAGTTATGTAGGTCTGACCATTTAGTTTTAGCTCAGATATTAATGAGGAGAATCTTTCAAATTGTTGAGTTAAAGTTTCCCCATTTATATGAGCAAAAGTTTCATATTGTTGAGCCAGGATTTCTCTGGTGTTGGCAATCACCTCTTCAGTTCCTCCAAACTGTTCTTTGAGGCAGTCCCAAAACTCTTTGGCACTATCACAATGTAATATTCCAGAGTAGATTTCATTTGGGAGTGTCATTGCCAACATAGAGAAAGCTTTAGCATCAAGCTCAAGTTTTAGGAAATCATCATCTGTATAGTCCTTGGGGTCTTTTGTTATTTCTTCTTTAGTTTCCAGATTAATATTTACTGGTTTGTGAGGACCATATATCACAGATTTCCAACAACCAGTGTTGGTCTGTGATAATGTATGTGCCATTCTCCTTTGCCAGATATTGTATTCATTTCTTACTAGCATAGCAGGTTTATTGGCAGAACCAGTATTATGAGGATCCATTTTAAAGAGTATTGATTTGTCAAATATCTCTTAAAGTGATGGATGTTGATAAAAAGTGAACTTTTAATCCTTTATTGAATATCAATAAGAGCCTGTGTCTGATTCTCAATGTGTTAGATTGATATGTGATCAGATAAACCAGTGCTCTGATACCAATTGTTGGATCAGTAATGCTCTTGATGTATTGCTTGCTAGTGAACACTTATGTGTTTAGCAAGCTCAATCAGATTTGCACAGCGGAATGAGTAAGTAAGTTACACTATCAACAGGAGTTATTACTCCCCCTGGATGTTTGAATCTAAAGACAAGTTTAATGAGAATCTAAGTATTGAATGTGAATGATAACAAATACTCAAACAGATTCTTAATAAAATGAAATAGACAGAACAATAATAAGCTTTGAAGGATTCTTGTTTCAATAAAAATCAATGTCTAAAACAGAGGGATGAACCCATCTATTTATAGACTTTACATATGCATGAACCTTGCCAAAAAGCAAGTCAGAAACAAGTTGCATTCTTGGAACTTGTACAAAAAGATAAAGTAATACTAAACTAATAAACAACTGAAACATAAGGCGGTGGAAAAAGATTCTTGTACAAGTGCTGATGAATGACAAACTACTGATGAGTAGTTTGTCTTCAGTAGTTCTTCAGTGAACTGTCTGGTTGGACTTCAGAACTTCTGATACTTCTTCTTCAGTACTTGTTGAATCCTTCTTCAGTACTTTAGTCTTCTTTCTTCAGTAGTTCTATACTTAGGATATTTGCAGAAGTGAATTAGACTAAGGTTTACAAAAATGGTTTCAACAATCCTTTTTGTCCTAACACCCTTTCTCCACCAACCCACCATGACTATACGCAGCAAGCACCGCCGTAAACGCCATCTCATTCGGCTCCATGATGGGTCGGTTTTGGTAGTTTAATGGAAACCATTTTCGGTGACAAAAACTTAATGTTCAATCACAAAAAAAATGGGTTTAGGCCTGGTGAGAAGTGGAGCGGCTATTACTAGAGGTTTGAGGGGCTTGAGGCTGCCAAGATGGAGCCCAACCTTGAGTTGGGTATGGGCATGGTAGAGGGGTCCAATAAGGGGGAGCCCAATAAGGTGGATGATAAGGAGGTTGTGGGGTCGGTGGTGGGTATGTATTGGGCTGGTTAGGGTACCAAAAATTTGATGGTGGTGGTTGAGTGTGTTGGGTGCGATTTGGGGAACGGTTGTGGCCACGGTTTTGGTAGCGGATGGGCGGTCGATTGTTGTGGCGGCGTTATTAAGAGCCACGGTTGGGGTGGGGTATTAGGTGGAGGTTTATTATTCTGGTTGGGTTAGGTACGGGTGGTAACGACAGCCGCAACGGTAGGGAGTTGGGTAACAGCTTCACGGGTCTTGAGTCGCACGGCCCTGTAAATCAACTGGTCAATGGCATCTTCCCAATAAGGTAAGGAATTGTTCAAGATTGAGGCAATGGTATCATACTCCTTGGGAAGGCCTTTGACAAGGTGAAGAACTCTCTGTTGATCATTCGTGGGAAAGTTAAGGGCAGCAAGTTGGTCCGTGAGTTCGCGAATTTTTTAGCAGTAGGCTTCCAAGTTAGGCATGGAAGCAAGAGTGATGTTTGATAGTTTATGTTTGATAATAACAAAGGTCCCTACCTTTGTTATTAACAAAGAGTCGTTGGACTCAAGTACGAGCCTCATAGGCTGTTGGATTAGTATGTTCTTTAACAGTTCTTATTCATGAACACTTATGTGTTGTAATGTAAGTTTATCAAAGCAGTTTGCACAGTGGAATAAGTGAAGTGTTCAAGTTTAAAGTTTCACTTTCAATAGGAGTTATTACTCCCCCTGGGTTTAATGAACTAAAGGCAGTTAATGAAAATCTAAACAATTGAATGCATATAACAATAAGTATGATAAAAGATTCTCAGATGTGAAATTGTATTTCAATTAAAAGCCTTTGAAGGATTTCAGTTTAATAAAATCGATGTCTAAAATAGTGGGATTAACCCATCTATTTATAGACCAGCAAATACATACAAGTTGATTTAAAAGTAATACTACAACAGGCTGTAGCATTGGTATTTGTACAAAGACTTTAACAAAAGCATAAAGTAATACTATAATACTAAACAAATGAAATATAAGGCGGTGGGAAGATTCCATCACAACAACTGATGAGTGACAAACTACTGATGAGTAGTTTGTCTTCAGTAGTTCTTCAGTTGACTTATTTGGTTTGACTTCAGAACTTTTGATCTTTACTCTTCAGTACTTGATGTATTCTTCTTCAGTACTTTCATTCTTCTTCTTCAGCAGTTTCTATACTTAGCATATTTTGGCAGAACAGGAATTAGACTAAGGTTTACAAAAGTGGTTTCTTCAATCCTTTTTGTCCTTACATAGGCGGTGGAGTTGTCAGCCAAAACGCAGACCCAAAGGTCATTGGAAAGGGTCCCATGTATCCATTGAAGCACAATGGAGTCAATTTTCTCCCATGACAGAAAATCGGGTGAATCTTTATCCGGTGCCAGCGTACCATTGATGTGGTTGAGAACACCATACCCCTTCGCGAGAAGCGTAAAGAACATGAATCTTATGTTAAATGTTAGAAACGGTGTAGGCGGGATGTAAGGGTTTAGGAGATGGGTCAGATTGGTTGTGAGTTGAATCGGCCACGAGTGGTTGTTCGTGAACAGCTGAGAAGGGCAAAACAAAAAGGAAAAACAACAGAGGAGTTGCTGTTCGAAAACAGCCGTGAAGGAAAAAGGCAAAGGTGGCCTAGGTCAACCTAGATGGTGATACCATTGCCTCAATTTTGAGCAATTCGTTATCTTCTTGGGAAGATGCCATTGACCATAAAAAAACGACTATTTTTTGTAACCCGACAGGTATTGTGTCAGGTTTGGGATTAGTTTAAAAAAATGTGGGTTTGGGTCGGGTCTGTGATTAGGTGATACCCGACCCGATTACCCGAAACCACATACCCAAATACCCGAACTATATACCCAATCATATACCCATTAATTTTTTAACGCATCACATAACCCTTAGACTAATGCGTTCGATATTTGCAATATACGTGCACCATTATAAACTAAAAACTTTATAGTATGTAACTAAAATATATGTATGGTTATTATAATACTATTTCAATAAATAACTTTTTTTTTCCTATTTCATGTTAGTTCTTTTTAGAATGATCAATTACAAACTTCCGAATTCATTTGACATTATATAATATTTTGTAATGGCACTAGATTTATACCCCGGCTCAGAGATTCATTTTTTTTTTATATTTGAATATGATAACTTATGGTAGAGATTTGTTAAAAATAAATAATAATAATAATAATATTCATTAATCATGTATTAACAAGTCATTAATTATGTTGTCATATTAGATATTTTATTATGTCATATTAGATATTTCAACCCCGGGACGTTCCCGGGATAAAAGTTAGTTTATAATACATCTTAGGCTAGCAAACAAGACCTATTTACGGAAATGAGTTAATAAAGTCAACACAAATCCATACATATTAATACAAAATGGAACCGATAATATGGAGGGAATATTATCGGCTAACATATTCAACACCCATTTGCACTCAATGAAACTCTAAACCACCTATTCTTGCAAAAGATCACACTATAACGGTTAAGTATTCTTATGTATGTTGCATTTAGACCTGGCAATTTCAACCCATCAAATTTAGTTTGGGTTGTTTTGGGTTTAAATGAAACCCCTTTTACATTTGTGCAAGTGAGGAATCATGTGACAGATCTTTGCATTAGTATATTTCATTCCTACCGGAATTTTGTGCAACCGTTTCATTATCTGGACAACTTATTATTACTGAGGCACTCAAATCATTGCCTCTATACACACTTGATATCACAATATGTCAAGTATTACAACAACAAAGTAGGAGATTGTTCACAAATACATGCGTTGCATATGAAACTATTGTTGGTTTATTTTTGCCCATGAGAATACCTAACCCATTTTGTGTCATGGGCTATTATTATTATTATTAAAGGCCCAAACCTTTCCTTTGTGTGTGGGCTTTATTTTCTTTTTTAGGGCAGCAAATATAACTTAAAGGGTTCGTATATAACCTGGTGTGAGAGTTGAGAAGCTGTTGTGAGAGTTGAGAAAAAGAAGAAACAAAGAAGTATTTTCGTCCCTTTGTGACCTACCAGCAGAGATTGTCAATTTCCCGAAGATTGAACCGTTGGATCAATTTGATTTTTGGACAGAGTCTTTACTACATCTGGATGACCTTATTCAACGGTGGAGATGTGTTAATCAAGTTTCTAAGTCAGGTTTTTTAGACTTTGTTTCTTGCTGCAGATTTGTGTGATATTCTCTTCTTTTGTCTTTGTTTTTGTTCCATATGCTTGATGTGGTTGATTCCAAGTATATGAGCACTTCACGCAATCTGCAACTGAGATAACTAGAAGGATTAAAGCTCGAAATCGTTTCTTTGTGAAGTACCAAAAGAAAATCCGGTCGCCGGAGGGAGTGGATGGTGAGCACATGCCCACCCTACCTCCTTAATGAATCCGCCACTGCATGGAGTCACGTCCCAAGATGATGTCATACTTGGATTTTGTTGGGATTACCAGGAATGTAATTTCCTCTGTTCTTGAATGCGTCCCGTCGCTCATGGTGAGATTGAAAGAGATCTCGCCTAACGGGGTTATCACCTCATTTGAGAAGCCATGGTGAATTGATGGGGAGCGCAGACGCTCTTTGTCTTCCTCATCCAACAAGTTGAAGCATTGCTCGTACATAATGTCCGAGTTGCTTCCTGTATCCATGAATGCCCTTGTTGTTCTGTAGTGCCCAAAAATGGCGGTGATGATTAATGTGCGGGTGGAAGAAGGTCCGCCCTTGACGACGGGGAAACAAACATGTTGCTCTTCCGACTCCGCCAGATGATCGGTCTTACGCTTGTTGCGTCTACGCTTGCCACCAAGTATCATCATGCTGAAATTCTTTATCTTCTTTTGGGGTGGTCCCTCGTTTTGCTTCTGTTGCACATTTTTCAGAAGATGTCCCAACTTTCCGGACTTTAAAGACGTTTCTATTGCAGTTTTGAGTTGGAAGCATGCATCTGTTTCATGCCCGATGTCCTGATGATAGGCCCAAAACTTGTTAGGGTTTAAACCCTCTCTCTTCTTGATTACTCTTGGCTCGGGAAAGTCGATGTTCTCCGTTGCTAGGACCTGCACCGGAGTTTTTGTCAAAGGCGTCCAAGAGTTGTGGCTACGCCTTGCGGACTTGTGATCAGATGAGTAGTGTCCCTTGTATTATGTTGTTTCAGAGGGTTTGGGGTCTTACTGGGACGCTCCTTGAAGCCTGTTCCAGACGGACCCTTTACCCTTTCTATCTTGCCTGTTGTGCTTGTTTCTAACAGATTGGGCTTGGGCGTCCGTGTATTGCGGCGCTTGCATCCTGTTCCAGACAGACTGCTCTTTCTCCGTACGCGCATAGGTCTTGGCCCTACGCATGATTTCTTCCCAAGTGTTTGGCATTCCTGTGCAGCCTGTGAGGGTGCGGACCAGTGGATCACAGCGCACGCCCTACTTGAAAACTGATCTCATAAGTACAAAACTGATGGGCCATATCTGCAGTGCTTCCCGGTTGAATCTAGTGATGTAATCTTCAATTGATTCATTGTCATGCCTGCGCACTTGTAAAATGTCTGTGGAGTCATGTTCCACCCTGCGCTGGTGACTGAAATAATCTGAGAACTTGTCAGTAAGCTCCTTGAGACAATCAATCTTTCCATCGGGTAAACTATCGAACCATACGCGTGCAACCGCTGTAAGGGTCTGCGCAAACATGTGGCACCAAGCGGGTAAGGTCCACCCTGCGCATTTCCCTGCCACTTCAAAACTTAACAGATGGACATCAGGTCCCCTGTGCCGTCATACTTTCCGAGGTTGCTTAGGATCCTGGTCTTTGGTGGCAGTGGGGTGAGCACAATGCGTGGAGTAAACTTAGGCTTTTCACTAAAAGATGGAGGGTAATAGGGTTTAGTAAGGTCATCTTCACCGAACATACAATGTCCCCGCGTAACAGTGTTGGCGGCGGACTGCTGTTGTCACGGCGGAAGTAACTCTGGGATTTTATCTGAATATTCCCTCCATGTGGTGTCCCTTTGTTTACTTCCACTGGCGTGCCCCGCAGTCTTGGAGGGTCCCTCGGAGACTATGATAGCTCTCCCCTCCTCATACGACAACTGGCGGGACATTTCCCTGAGATGTTTGTCCCGTAACTTTTCCATATACCTCTGTTTTAGAGCCTCCTTTTCCTGGGCATACCACATCTCCGGACTAACCATCGACGCGGCATTTCCGGTAGGAACGCTTGGGTTGACGTCGGTTGCGAAGTGAAAAGAGGGAGTGTGGCGGGTGCCTGAAGATGGTGTTGTGTGCTGGACAACCTCGTTTATGTTTTCTTTCCCTCCTTGGGTGTGGTCGGGCTGGCCGGTGCTGACATGAGCAGCACCGGTGCCTGAGGCGCTCCCATGGAAGGGCGGTGGTGGTGGTAGAGAACTCATAGTTGGTTTTTCAGAAAGAATGAAGTTTTTTAAGGTTTGCTGTTCTAAACGCTCAACTATGGATGGCGCCAATGAAGAAACACCGATATAACAAATATAAAGACGAGCACAATGAAGAGATTATTGTATTAATGATTGTCTGGACGATTACAAGTACTCGGATATAAATGTTACAGTATTTCGACTATAATCAAACTTTCTCAACTATCACTAAGTGTGTATTTGTGTGTGTAACAGAATGATCCTTCTCCTCATGGGAGAAGGGGTATTTATAGGCCCATGGGCCGTCCTGTGATTGGCTAATTTGAGAATGACAACTGTCCTGCGCGGGTCCCACACGTTTGTCAACCGTTAAAGCTCAGGCGTTGTCCTCCTCTGATAGGTCCATGTATCTTGCAATCATCCTTTCTCTGTACCTCATACCTGCAGGTGATCATGGAGCAGGGAATAATGGCCTCTGATTGGCTACACGTCCCTTTCATTGTCGGATCACAGCTGACATGTACTAGGAAACGTGCGCAGGCTTCTAGAAGCTTTGGTGAGCACTTCTGCTGACGTGTGTGAAGATGTGGGGTCGTGCGCACGCGCGGGTACATATCTCTTCACTTTACGAATTTATATTAACGTACAACTCGAACATTGCCTGATAAATTATCGTTTTAGGTTTAGATTGAACACGTATCAAGTTGTTGACATGTTATATTGTTACCAAACCAACTCATATTACCACCTCGAATGACAAGTTCCCTTGTGGACTTGTATTCTGGATCTGCCACCAACTACACGCCCTTTGATGATATAAAGAAAACGTAACATTCAAGAATCAAAATTCAAAACAAGTGGGTTTTGGGCTGGACAATTGGTGAAATTTGTGGATATAATAGATCGTCGAGTGAAGCTTTGAGGTCTGATTTTATGTCATGGACCTTTACAGTTGTGGCTGCATTGCTCAAAGGTGTGGCAATATAGTAGAGATGGCAAAATAAGCGAGTTGGACGTAGAAACCTAGAAACCTTTTGACAATTTTTAATTTCATATAGCTAGTGTGTTGACTGTTAAATATATTTTTTTTTTTATAAATTTGTATGAACTAGAAATACGCTATGTGCGAATCTCCAAATATTAACCCGTTTGACATATTTCCTTAAAATCTCACATTGGCCGTGGCCAGGAGAGATCTTAGTTCATAAGTAATGTCTTGCCTCTTAAATTACAAACGCGTTTTGGGATTTAATGTTAGTGGATGAGAGGAGAACTCCACAGTTAAGCGTGCTCAGGTGGGAGTAGTATCAGGATGGGTGACTTATTGGGAAGTCTCCACCGGAGCAACCAAAAGCAAATCCGTGAGCTCTGGATGGCCAACCCATCGGGGCAAAGCGGACAATATTGGTGGTGAGAGGGGTCGGGTGTTACACTCATTACCAGTTTGATCCGTTAATGCTCAAGCATACATTGGGCACATATGTTCTTTCAGTCCTACTCAAATTGTTTCACAACTATCATCAATCTCCTTAATTTTGTCACCATGTGTCTATTTGAAATACTCACAGAATATAAACAGCAGCAACACATGATAATGATGAGTAGTGAAAAGGAGGTTGAATTCTGCCTTTGAGTTAGAAAGTGGAATTTGTGTTTTGTCCCACATCGGAGAAGGGTGTGAAGTGAAGTGGATATTGCGGCATATAAAACAATGGCTGGGAGAAAGTTTAAGATATCTTTGCGCTTGGAGCAATGACGCAGCTAATGAGGTAATAACCGAGGCGCGTCAATTGCTGGTTGAAAACTATTTCCAAACCCCCTCCTCGGCTTTGGGTCTCCCTTGGCCGTCGAGAATTTCTGGAAGGACTCCCTTCATTGGGTAAAGTCCTGCAATTTTTAGTTTGAAATTATTATATATTTTTAAGATAAACAATCTTATGATAAACCGATTTAAATCTGTCTCATTATACTTCTACAATATACAACACTTCCTAAACGTCTTGTAAAGTAAACTAACTAAAACGTCCACAGCATAACCAGGACATGTTGCATTACAACAAAGCTGACCTGTTCTATAATTTCGTACATAATTAAACACGGCATTTCGTGAATATACTAACTCAACGAAGCCCTATCGAAATTCCATGTATGCACGCATGCATATATGCATGTGAAATAGAGCTTTCACATGGAATGGAATGGGAGACAACATAACAATACATGTTATGTACATATGTCATGGCTGCATGTTAGCCTCGGCAGATTGTTTAGCAAGCTCTGCTAGCTCTCCACTGAATTCACCAGCTTCAAAACCAGATGCTTTAGCAAGTTCTGCGAAACCTTGAAGTCCTTTATGTACCTGCACTCCAGAAATAACTAATGCTTCATACATGGAAATTATAAAAGTTGTTCAAGATTCCTATTATCAACATATTGATTATTGTACTAAGTTTTATTACAGAATCACATCCTTTACGAAAAATATTATTCAGTAGTAAGAATCTTGGATTATCGTTGCTAGTTATTAAGCCAGGGGCAGGGTTGGGTCACCTAATGGATCAAATCATGGTTTTAAAAAACGGTCGAGGCGCACGCCTTGAGGCGCGCCTCAAGGTGATACGGGGTAAAAACGAGTCTGAGGTGTCGCCTCAGGGGTTATTTATTTTGGTGTGCCTCACAGGCCTTAGTAGGGGTGTACAAAAAGCTCGCGGCTCGAGGCTCGCTCGAAACTCGCTCAAAAAAAGCTCGAAAAAAGCTCGCTCGAAAAGGCTCGTTTTGTTTTCGAGTCGAGCCGAGCCGGCTCGTTTTGTAATCGAGCCGAGCTCGATCCAGGGATGTTCAGCTCGTGGCTCGGCTCGTGACTCGGCTCGATGGCTCAACTCGTAGCTCGGCTCGATAACTCGACATATGGCTCGACTCAGGCTTGTGTATGTGTAATTAATATATAGATGAAAATAATATATTTTGGCTCCAAACGCAATTCTAAAATTCAAATTTTGAAAGCCCCGCTCATACTACCTATCTACCTCACCTCTTCATAATCCAATAAACCTTAACTTAGAAAAATAAAAAATATACATGTATATGTGTAATTTTATTTTATTTTTGTTTTGTTTTTTATTTTATAAATATTTATAAAAAAATTAATTAAAAAATAACGAGCTGGCTCGAGCCAGCTCGAGCTCAGCTCGAACATTTACTAGCCGAGCTCGAGCTCGGTTTTTTAGCTCGACCAAAAAAACGAGCCGAGCCGAGCTGGCTCGTTTAAGTTCGAGCTCGAGCTAAGCCTGGCTCGGCTCGACTCGGCTCGTGTACAACCCTAGGCCTGAGGCGGTAAGAAAAGGTGCGCCTCAGCCGCGCCTCAGGGGTTTTGAGGTATGCTTTTGATGTTTTAGACTTTTTGTGACATTTCGTGTCTTCTTTTCTAAGTAGTTAACTCGGTCGATATATCGGTGATATATCACCGATATCTCGGTTATCGGTCATCAACCGATATATTGGTACCGATATTTTGTACCGATATTTTGTACCGATATTATCGGTGATATTGGCCGATATTTGACCGATATATCACCGATATTCCCGATATTGGTGTTTTTCTTCTTAGTTCTTCCATTTTTCTTATTTCTTAGAGTTGTTATTACCTTTTTATTACTGTTTTCAATGTTGTAAAAGGCGGGCTAGGCGGTCGCCTAGGCGCCGCCTAGTCCCTAGTCGGCCATCATTATCGGAATAAGCTCTTAGGCGCAGATCTGGGCGATTTGGACATTAGGCGGGTGCTAGTCGGTGCTAGGCGGCGGTAGGCGGTGCTAGGCGGCTGTGTTTTTTTACCGGGAACCATCGTTGCTGGAGGTCTGGTTTTGTATACAGAGGAGAAGAGAAGAAGATTAGGACAACATTAGAGAGAAGATGATAGACATAAGTAATATTATTGAGAGGAGATGAGAAGAACATGATGAAAGTGTATCCAGAGAAGAAGAGATAACAATAACATTAAAGAGAGAGATATGTGCGGCTACTTTAACTTTTAAATAGCAAATAGGTAGGGTTTAACAATAGTTTCAATAAACTCCCCTTAAAAATCAAGGTCCAACACTTTTAATCCTTCAAGTTCAAATCATTTATATTATAAAACTTGAATATTTAACACTCTAAATATTATTTATATTTCAGATATATAAATTATTTATAATTTTATCTAATTCGACCGGTCCGACCAATGAACCTTAACATATTTATGTGTATATATCTTAACATATTTTAAAAAAACACATAAATTTATGTATATATATATAAAATATGTATAAAAATACCAAAACGCCTAATTCCGCCTAATTTCGCCTAGTCCCGACTAGTCCCTAGGCTGGACCTCACCGCCCGCCTAGCGCCTAGCGACTTCTGCAACATTGACTGTTTTAAGTCTTAATTGTTAATAGTTAGTGTTAAAGTGTTTTAAGTCTTAACAAGTTCCCACTTGCTACAATTGTTAGTGTTTTGCAAGTTGTAAAAGGTTAATTTGTTAATGGTAGGAGAGTATGTTGAATTGTTAGTGGTAAATTGCTACATGTATGGATTTTGCATGATATAAAAATTGCCGATATCCCACCGATATCTCACCGCGATAACCTATATCTCAAATATCGGTCCTTCACCAATATCCGATATTTTACCGCATTAACTGCTTAGCTTCTTTTATGTGTGCTTTTGATGTTTTTGATGATGAAATTAGTTGGTGTTTTATTTTTTGTAAGATATATATATATTTTTAATTTATTTTTTAATTCCGCCTCGGGCTTACGCCTCATGAGGCGAGGGGAAAACGCCTCGAGGCTTGTTTCCGTACTTTTAAACCTTGGGTCAAATGAGACGCTTTTATAAAAAGTACTTATTGGTTCGGGTCAAAACTGGTTAAGACCCAAATGGGCTCGAATTGCAACATGTTTTGGCGATAAAAAAAGTATTTAAGTGGGTTGACCAACTATATTTTGTTTTTACGACGGGTAGAGAAGACTAATAGGTGGTGACGTGGTGTGGCAGAGGTTCGTCAGTGGTGACAGCTGAGGTGGGGGGTGTTGTGGCGGCAGTGGTGATGCTCATGTTGGCAGCAGCCGGTAGCTGGTGGCCACATACATTGGCAGTTGGTGGTGCTGGCCCATTTGGACCCGTTCTAAGCAAACTAATTTCATAGGAGTGACTCATTGTGTAATATGAGCGACCCAAATCAACCCATTTAGCTTAAAAATGTTCGGATGATGGAAATAGAACTGGTGAGTATTATTTAAGGTAGCATTCTAACCTGGCCATTGATCACCCACATCGGAAAACCTTCAATCTTGATTTTCTTACATTCCTTACTTAGATCAGTTCCAGTTTGGAATCCATCCGGGTAGCACTCGACATAGTCCAACAGCTTTGCTGCTTCGCGTCCGAACATCTACACAGGTACCAGAAAGCAGAAATCGCATTAAATATTGCATAATACAGTGGATCAAGAAATTTAGCACATGACCCATATGTAGAAAAGAAGATCTCAATTCACAAATAAAATAAGCTCAATTTGAATTTTTAGAATTCAAATCAAAATCTACAAAGAAACTTGCAACCGGCTGTTTTACATTTATTAATTAATTCTTTTTTAATTTAGGAATATAAAGTTAAGTGTGTATGTATACTATTATATTATTGAACAATCCTTATCACTTTTTTAAAATTTAATACAAAATTATGCATTTTGACTTGACACATTGACCCATTGCGCCACCTCTAACTGGGCCCAATGCAGATTTAAGTGCAGTTTACAAGGAAACAAATATATGATGTATTGACATGTACCTCTTTCTGCTCTAAACAGTGTGAACACCAGAAAGCTCCATACATTTTAGCTCCAACTGAACGAAGGTGTGTTGCAAGTTTAAGAGCCAAAGGACTCGATGGAGCCTTTATCTCAGTTGGAAAGTATGGCAGAAATTTCTCCCCAAAGCTGCGGCAAAGAAGGATTTAGGAACGAATAGCGTAAAGTATATTTACACAAACAACTCTGATGCATATGGTTATTTATCAGCAAGAAAAGATACCGTGCAGGGGGAGAAAGCGTCGCGCTATATGAGTTGTTTAGAGCAGCAAAAACCAAACCGGCTATGCATAACTGCAAACCCACTTCGTCTCGGATCTTTTGCCAGCCCAAATTCTGCAGAAATAATCAGAAAAGAATGTAACATAATTATAATGACAGAAACAATGATCCCATGTTAACATTTTTCAATCAACAACTTTAACAAAAGAAAATCGCATTTACTAGAAGTGAATAAATTGTTTGTGAAACTGTAATCTGCTTGGAGATGAACATGTACCTTCGCGGTAGTGAGGAACAAAGAGAATGACAACACAGCAGACGCTAAACAGTAAGAACATGAAGCTTCTGGAAATTGTGTGCTTAAAATGTACAAAAAGTATGCACTAGCGGTTGCCATCGCGGTAGTTGCTCCAAGTAAAATTAATCCACCGTTATTTTCATCAATTCCAAAAGGCAAGTCCTTTGAAGCCAACTTTAATGCAAGAAATGTTGCAGCACCATATGCAAACATTCCAATCAAGGGAAGAGGGATACCTGCCACACCAGAAGAATTATTTATAAATTTCTCTTACGATAGATCAAGTAACGTATTCAGCTGACAACTATCTATGGGATCAACTATAGTTTAGTCCCCTTCATAGTCCATTCCAACAAAACCGACATTTTTACCTTTGACCTTAAAACTTACTACTAATTTTTTTAGAGCGGCAACTCACACACTCTCTAATTCTACTACTAGACTACAACTTTTTCTGTTGACCACTTGGAAAGGCAAAGCCTTATCCAACACCTTGGTAGCCATGGCGTATCCAGGACGGATTTCCAGGGGGTTCCTTTCGTAGATTTTCACTGATTTTCACTAATTTTTCAAAATTTTCCACTAATTTTTTCAATTTTTTCCAAACCGAGGGGGTTCCTGGGAACCCCCTAAAAGCCCCTAGATTCGCCCTGTTGGTAGCGCAGCCGTTTGATAAAACTTAATACTAGTTAGAAGTATCGTTCAAGTTTCAAAGCTCATTCTATTTACATTCGTATATAGTAATTCATTTATACAAAACTTCTAGACAAACACAAAACAAATCATATGTACTTTAAAGGTAATACATTTAACGAGCTGCAGCGTAACAAAAGGCGTTATCGTCATGTAACGCAGGTGTGCCTGCTAGTAATTATAAATAGACCAAGAAATTACCATAAACAACAGCATAATCACTATTGAGCACATCACCACACGAACCACCACCAACGGGGCAAAACGCATCCGAACCTGTCAACTTCAAGTAACTCAAGTAACCCGTTTCAAGAAACCCTAACCCACCAAGCCCTGCACACCAACTGTATGAAGAAGACCCAGAACCCACCAACTTAGCTTCAGTCTCCACAGCATCTCTATTAGTCTCATTCAAACACTTCACCAACACTAATCTCCCATAACCCTTAACACCCTTTAAACCAAATCACATAAACCCTTCATCAGATCATATTTAAAGACTTAAAAACATTATAAAGCTAAGATTTTTATTAAAAATATATAATAAAGGTAAGATTTTTATCAAAAATTGGATGTGAATGACATAACCCTTAACACCCTTTAACCAAATCACATAAACCCTTCATCAGATCATACATAAAGACTTAAAAAAAACATAATAAAGCTAAGATTTTTTATTAAAATACATAATAAAGGTAAGATTTTTATCAAAAGTTGGATGTGAATGGCATAACCCTTAACACCCTTTAAACAATTAACAAATACCCTTCATCAAATGCTACTTAAAGACTTAAAAAAGCACTAAAGGTAAGATTTTTATTATATTATTTAACAGTTGATGATGGAGAAAGAGTGGTTGGTACCTTGAGTTGGGTATGGATGTAGGGACAAGAAAGAGTATGATGATGATGGTGTTTAATGTTGGAGAGTGTTATGGAAGAAGGAGAAGATGAGAGGTTGATGAAGGTCGCCATGAATGACTGATGTTCCGGTGGTGTTTATGCCGGTTTTTACCGGTTTTGGTTGATTTTGACTTTCTTTGGTTTGTTCTCATAAATATCGTGTGTCACGTGGGATGATAATAATAAAAAAACAATGACAGGATAATATAATTTTTCCCATATATTTAGAGAGAGACTAAGTATAAAGAATCTTAACATACAAAGTGTAAGAAACATTTTCAGCCATTAGATTTAGACGGTGGTAAGATGGTAATTAATAATCCTAATCATATTTGGGTTAATCTAACCAAAGGTAAATTAGAAAACGCACGTTTAAATTTATGTGAAATCATAACAACAGACATAATCGATGCAAAAATTTTCAACGATTGAACCTGATTTTTCATCGTTTTCAACTCGATTAAACGTTCAGAATGATTAAACAAAATGATTACAAACAAAAATCAGAACGTATTTGCAAAAATAGAAAAAAAACAGAGTATGATAATTCAATTGATAAAATTAGTCGAATCATATTAAAAAATCACTATCAACACATGTGTTATTCACATAAACGAACGATGTTGATAATAGAAGCAGAATTAAAGAAAAAAATGGCTTTCAAAAAAGTTTCAGATGATGAAGATCAGCAACTGTTAAACAGGCCATAAAACGCACCTAGTTTTTTTTATAAAACGCATTTGGTTTTTTAAACACTATTTAAACTGGTTTTTACAAAACGCACTTGGTTTTTTATAAAACGCACTTGGTTTTTTGTAAACGCACTTGGTTTTTGTAAAACGCATTTGGTTTTTGTAAAACACACTTGGTTTTTTGTAAAACACATTTGGTTTTGTAAAACGCACTTGTTTTTTTTTTTTTTTTTTTTTTTTGTAAAACGCACTTGGTTTTGTAAAACGCATTTAGTATAATTAAAACTCACATTTTCCTCACTTTGTCCCCTATTCAAACCTCTTACAAGCAGCTTTCCTCTTCCTGTCATTATCAGTGCTTTACAAACCAAAGGAGATGTGCCTGGTTTGGAGGATGCACTGGTGTGAAGTCGGTTTTGACATGGATGAAATTGATCGGTACAGTACTCACTTTATATAGCTGAAACACGTCGTAAGTGGTAATGAAACAGGAAGGTGAGGATCGTGGGTGGTCGTGGTGTCGAGCAGAACCGGTCAGAGAAGGTGATGACCGGAATTATGTCGGCAGGGAGAACTCAACCGAAGAAGATGACTGGAAGTGAAGGAATGGTCGGAGAAACGTTGTCTGCGATTTGGATCTATGTTGGGGCGTTTGAGGGCTTTGGATCTGGTGGTGGTGTTGCAGGAGTCTAGGTTACTGATTTGCCCTTGGTTTAACTACAATTGAGTTTAAATATAGTTTAATTAGGTTAATCATGGTTTGGTTAGGATGTCAAGTGGCAATTTCTCATGGCTTCTTACACTTTGTACATTAAGGATACTTTGTATCCTACACTTTCTCATATATTTAAAATACGGGGTGAGGCTAATGTAAAAAAAAGCTTAGCGTAAAAAGTACAAGAGCATTCACAGTAGCTCCCTCATTTTTCTGTGAGTGTGTCCTTCAAATTATATGGGTTGGGTGTAAGTGGTTGTGAGTGAAGAAAATAGGGAATCTACTGTTTATCGGTATATTTGGGGTTATTTGGGAATCTTTTGGAGGAAAACAGAAAACTGTATTTATTTTTTAATATTTGTTAAAAGTGGTTGTGAGTATAGAAGAGAGAAACTGTAATGATTTTTAATGCAATATGTGGTTGTGATCGGTTGTTAGTAAGTGGAGGATGGGAAAGCTGATGTGAATGCTCTAAGAATTTGCACATGGTGAAACAAATTGGATATGCCACGCTTTAGACCATTTCATATTTTATTTCGAAATTTATGGTATGATGTGCTTTTTATGTTTCAATTTTACATAATTGAGTTGTTTATCTTTTTGTTTTTCTCTTTTGCGTGCCTTTCTTTTATGTATGCGTACATGATCGGCTATTCAACAAAGAATATGATCAAACAAGTTCAATTCAGGTGCGGAATCCCTGAATTGATCACAAAATGATAATAAAACTAACAAAACACACAAATCATCATAAACACATCATTTCATTCATTAACATAATCATTTACACTTTGAAAGCTTGTTTATAATGATATTAATCAAATACAGACTTGACAAAAACCCTAGGGAGAGACACACTCTAAGAAGGAAACAAAATGACCAAAAGTTAACATTCAAAATTTGATTCAGCCTTATATAGACCTGCACATTCGCCCAAATAGCTTGGTCGAATGTGTAGGTTCGACCATTCACATAGGGCGAATCTGGACATGTATACAAGCATATTTACTTTCGACCTCTCAGAGCCTCCTTCGACCATATACATCTACCTTCGACCAGTTACTTTCCACCTTTGACCAACCGTTATCAACAAAACATATTAGAATTTGCAATTCAACAGCACTAGTCGCACTTTCGTGTATCTACATTTTATTATAGCGTGTGTCCTTATCGTAAGAAACCAAAATTATACTGATTAAATTCCTATCGTGTATGACATAACTAGACTTGGATCCCTATAATAGTTCTTCAATAATCCTAAATTCTACACATTTCCTTAGCATTCACATCCCCTCCATCAAATCTTCTCCATCAAATTACACTAAAAATCACTACTCCACCCCTAAATCTTCTCTCTCCTAATTAAAATAATAATACTTTTTCATACTTTTATCATTATATTTTCTCGCTCCCCACTCACAATCACTTACAAAAATATTAATATATATATATATATATATATATATATATATATATATATATATATAGGGAGGGATACACAGTAGCTTTTCATATATAGTGGTGAACAGTGGTTTTTCTAAATATTTTATATCTCCTCCAATCACAACCACTCACACCCACCCCATATAATTTAAGGGAACCCCTCACATAATTTGATTCCTGGGTTGCGAATGCTCTAACACTGTGTTCCAGGAGTTTCATTAAAGAAAAGAAATGGAAAGAACTGGAAGGAAGTGGAAAGAAAGTAAAAAATAGGTGTGTTCCTGAGTTTTATTATAATAACTAGTTTATACCCCGAGAACGTCCCGGGTTAAGAAATCTAAGTAAAGTGAATAAAATTAGAAGTATCTAAACTATAAAAATGACATCTGCCAATATATGATTAATGAATATTATTATTATTATTTTAAACAAATCTCTGCCATAAGTTATCATATTCTAATATAAAAAAATGATAATTGGGTTGGGTATCACCTAATCCCAGGCCCGACCCAAACCCACATTTTTTTAAAAACTAATTCCAAACCTGACACAATACCTGTCGGGTTACAAAAAATAGTCGTTTTTTTCTCCATTTTTTATATAGCACTATGGTACTCGTTGGAAAGATAATAAAATGCTCGTTAATTTGGTTTAATTTTTTTTCTCTAAAAAATATCGTATATAAAAGATATTAACATTTAAAAGTTATGAGATAAAACATGAGAGAGAAAATAATAAAATTTTAATATTTACATTTAGTAGATTAGGTATTTAATAGATTATGTTAAATTATATTTAAACCATATTTATTTATTTTTAATTGGTCTAGAGTTGCCACATCACATTCTATGTGGATCTCTTAAAAGAGAGATTGCATAATATTATGACATGTCATTAAAAATGCTTTGGTTTATTATAGATATAGATATAGATATAGATATAGATATAGATATAGATATAGATATAGATATAGATATAGATAATACATAATTGGGGTATAACTGTAAAATTAAATATTTCTTTTCTCTTCTTTTCAACTCGGAAACACATAAAGTATTTAATTTCTTTTCCTTTCCTTCAAACTCGGGAACACGAAATGAAATCATGTATTTTCTTTTCCTCCCTTTCTTTTCTCTCCTAAATTCCATTTCTCTTTTTTTCTTTCCGTTAGTAAACTCTGAAACATGTCATTCAAGTGTAGTTCAGTTGGTGAAGGGACTGGTCTTCCCTTTGGGTGACCTGAGTTCGATTCCCACGGGCTGCATTTGAGGGACACAAGGCAATGATGGTGAGTCTTGTGGTCCAAGTGATGCAAGTTCGATCCTGAGCTGACCCGGTTTTCATCCGACTGTTACTCCAGCGAGGTAAAACTCGTGTGGAGGCAGTACGGTTTCCGGGCGGACACCGAAGCTCCCACCGTGCTAGTGTAGACCCGGTTTAGACAACATAGTCTAGACGTGTGGAAAAGGTTAAGGCCTACCGATTAAGCGGGTGTAATAAACTTCAGCCACTCCCGCTCCGAAGAAAGTCAGTTTCAAAAAAATAAATAAATAAATAAACTCTGAAACATAGCGTTAAGTGGTACTCCCTCCGTCCCATTAGAAGTGTCCATATTCCCTTTTTTATTTGTCCCATTTCATGTGTCCACTTTAAAAAATTATTAGTCAATTTCCAAATTTACCCTTAAAAACACAACTAAAATAAACAAAGAATATGATGGACCCACATATGACAAGGGTATTATTGTCATATGGCAAGCAAAAAAAGCAATCATTTAATATGCCTAAAACTTTGTGTTTTTCAAACCAAGACATTTCTAAAGGGACGGAGGTAGTATATTCTTTGTCGCCGCCGAGCTCATGAAGACAGCCTTGTCAGTCACCGATGAGGAAACCACGCGTCAGATATGAAATAATAATATACATCGAGTAAAGTAATTGGTTAATTTCGATGATTAACACTTGTAAATGTGATCATCGGGCAGCAAAATCCTTTCGTCACCATATTCTCCACCATAACCATAACCATAACCATAACCATGCCTAAACCTCAACAAACCATCCCCTTCCTCTCCAAACTACTCGACTCATGCTACACCACAAAAAACCTCCATACCCTCAAACAACTCCACGCCCGAATAATAATAATCGGCCTCTCTTCCCACGACTTCCTCCGTGCAAAACTAGCCTCATCATACTCCATCTGTGCCCAATTCCACGAAGCCTCCATCATCTTCTCCTTTACCAATCGACGGTCCACATTCCTCCACAACACTTTCATCAGAGCCTACTCTTCCCTTCACCAGTTTACCAATGCCTTAATCATATTTAAAGAAATGGTCCGGGCTCGTACCCCGTTGGACCGACATAGCTTACCGCCTGTTTTGAAGTGTTGTGGAGGGCTTCCGGATTTGAAACTTGGGGAAAGTGTTCACCTTGTTGTTTTTAGAAATGGGTTTGATTCAGATATTGTTAATTTGAATGGTCTGGTTGTGATGTATTGTAAATGTGGTGAGTTGGCGAATGCGCGTAAGGTGTTTGATGAAATGTCTGAGAGAAATGTGGTGACGTGGACGGGGATGATGAGTGGGTATGGGATGTATGGGAAGTGTGAGGAGGTGTTTGGGTTGTTTGAGAGGATGGTGAGGGGAGGGGTGGAGCCGGATGGGAAGGCGTTTACAGCGGTGCTTGCGGCGTGTAGTCATGGTGGGTTGGTGGAGAAAGGGAGGGAGTATTTTGGGATGATGGGGAGGTTTGGAGTGAAGCCGGGTTTGGAGCATTGCACGTGTATGGTTGATATGTTGGGGAGGGTTGGGAAGGTGGAGGAGGCGGAGGAGGTGGTGGAGAAGTTGGATGTTGTTCCTGATGCGGCGTTGTGGGGTGCGTTGTTGGCTGCGTGTAAGACTCATGGGAAGGTGGACGTGGCCGAGAGATTAGCTGAAAAGATATATGCACGACGGTTGTTATTAACATAATTGATTGATACTCATTCATATATAGTTAGTTGTCTTCAATGATGTTGCTTTTGTATTCATCATCATCATCATCATACTCAGTTAATCCCACCTATAGCAAAGTTAAGGTAGGGTCTGAGGAGGGTAAGATGTAGACAGCCTTACCTCTACCCCTAAGAATAGAGAGGCTGCTTCCAGTGAGACCCCCGGCTCGATGTGGTTTGGTATCAAGCCTTGGACATAAGGGACATAACACTTAGCAATCGGGACAAACCCGATCGGTGCATGTACCCCTTTGTCTTTTGGCTATCAACGCCACCACATGATGCATGATTAACCGTCCGTCGTTTTTAACGTTATTTTCACGAAATAAGTAAAATAACGTTATTATAATTTATAAACAATATTTTGATTAATTTTTTCGATTTTGCATTTGACTTGGTTGATCTTGTACTTGCGTTTTTCTATCTGTATTTGACTTTGATAATCTTACATTGATCACCTGTTTTGTATATGGATTATAATTCCATGATCATGTGTATATATTTTGTACTTTTAGTTATTTTGAATTTCTTATCACTGCACAAAACCATAGTATACTGAAATTGTTGATATATTGCCCGCTGACGATTATGACTTATGTTTGCAAATGTGTGTGAATACAATGTATTCACTGCAATTTGCAAATGTATGGTGATGAATGTGATCATAAGCTATTGATGCAATATTCTGCACAATGGGTATGCTTTACGTGTTTATATAAACGTAGAGCTGGAACATTGTCTGATAAGTTATTGTTTTGACCTGACCCGTTTTAGGTTGAAGTGTTGAACACGTTTTGATCCTGTTACCAACCTGCTCACATTATCACCTAGAGTTCTAGGTCTGTGTGAACTTGTATCCCGGATGCCCTTTGATGATATAAAAAGATGTAACATTCAAGAATGAAGACAAGTGGGATTTGGGTCGGACAATTGGCAATACTGGTCATGGAGATGTTAGATTGCCAAGTGAAGCTGTGAAGTCTGATTGAATGTTATGGACCTTACGGTTAGTGCTACGTTCCTCTGTGCTGTTAAAACACAGTTTAGATGGCAAAATGAGCGAGTTGAGTCGACCTTGAGCACATATGTTCTGTCTTATTTATAACACTTACAGTCTCACAGAATCAAATCTTGGTTATATTTGCAGAAACACATGATGATGATGTCAACGTAAAGTTATAATAGTTGAAGTAAAATAGAATAATGAAATGCAGAAAATGGAATTTGTATTTTGTCCCACATCGGGGTGGATGTGAAAGGAAGTGGGTAAGGGGGTGTATAAAAGGAGGGGCTGGGCGTAGGGTGAAGGTATCTTTGCGCTTGGGGCAATGACGCAGCTAATGAGGTAATAACCGAGGCGCGTCAATTGCTGGTTGAAAACTATTTCCAAACCCCCTCCTCGGCTTTGGGTCTCCCTTGGCCGTCGAGAATTTCTGGAAGGACTCCCTTAATTGGGTAAAGTCTTACAATTTTTAGTATAATTTTTTTATTTCAAATTTTTTTCTTTATATTGTTAAATATGTATTATATATAGTATTGAAAAAAAAATTGGTGTAGAGTAATAACGTGTAGAGTAATTACACTAAAAAATTCTAAAAAATAAAATAAATTTTTTTTACCGCTTTCAATTCTCACAGTTCTTACCGAAAAACAATTTGATCTTTACTCTTATTCTTGATTTATAATCATATATTGCATACGATTCATTCACTGTGTAGTAAGAATTACTCTTAAGAAAATCACATGGTAAAAGATTTATCCTATCCAATGAACCCTTAGGTTTGCAAAAGAAATCTTTACATACTTCTAAAAATTATTTTAAATCAATAATCTTATCAAAAGATTAACCTGATAAGAAAAGTCATACAAAAATAAATTTGTTTTGAAAGCTGATTAGTAAATATTGGGCATGAGAAAATTTTATAAGCTGGTTAGAGGCGGAATTACCGAGACTTGTGTCATACCACCTTCATTGTCATTCCTAACGATGTTGCTAGCGTTATAAATCTAGTCAGTCGTTAGCGTTCTAAATCTAGGGTTTAACATAAACTAAATATCTTTGTGTAGAAAAATATATTTTTTAGTTTTATAATTGACACTTAATTTGCCTCCAACATGCACAACATCACCCCCTGGTGGCGTGGAGGGGGGGAGCCTCAGGGCGGGGATTTTTTTACTGGCGTGGGGACATTTTGTTTTTGTTGTGATTGGTCCCTTTTTTTAAATTAATAATCTAACTCACAACCCGGTTTAATAAAACCGTTTATCCCATCTAAAAAAAAGCCGGTTTGTACATCGGTAACCCAAACAGCTCCGTTTGATGACAGAGTCGATGTGGCCCTGACCCATGATCATCCAATTAGACCCGACCCGAACCGAATTACCCCCTGCCATTCAATGCCTATGATTCATTGGCCCCCACACCTCAATTGACCTTACAGATATTATAAACCTCAATAAAATTGAACCCTTATTTGTCGGATTCATGTGTCTGATTGTTCGATTTATGTAATCAAAATATAATTTTGGATACAGATTATGGTTTTCTTGTCTTGGACTCGTCCTTCTCCCAAAGACCAGAAGGATTGCATTAATAAGTGAGATTTTTTAAGTAATTATTATTATTATTATTATTATTATTATTATTATTATTATTATTATTATTATTATTATTTACTTGATTGTTGTATTGGAATGATTAGTTATCAGAAACACTAGTTTCACTGGGTGTGTTAGTTTGGGGATAGATAGATAAATAAACACCAATTGTTGTCGGACCGGAACAATCGGACAATCGGTTGTATGGGTAACAAATGTGGATGTGGGGTTTATAATCCAAATGGGCATGTCACCCACCAAACTAGTCTTTTGTGTTGAGTTATACTGTTCCGGGCTGTAAGCTCGTTTGGACTATAAACCCCACATTATGTTGCCCATACAACTGATGTGGGGCAAGTCTCATACAGTGTTGTTAATAACGAGCATAGCACTTGCCATAGCGTTTAACATGGCGATGTGTCAATAGGTCGTAATATGATTTTGGCGCCTCCATAGTGTGAAAATGGTGAAATTATTATTATTATTTTTTTTTTAATTTTTTTTTTAATGTAAGTAGCGAAAAATATGCCTATAAAATAGCAGGATTTTCGGTTATTTAAATATACATATGAAAACGGCATATTTTGATAAAATACACGTACAAAATGGATCTGGTGTATTGCTTAACATAAAATAGTGCCTGCTGTTTTATCGCTATCGCTATGTGGCGTGTAGGTAGCTTGTATTATCAACTATTTGCTTTTAACAACTATGGTCTCATACCTTGCAATGATTCTAGTTCGTAACACATACAGGCCCGTATGACCATATAGATAAACAAACACCACTTACACGCCATTCATACACCAATGTGTCATACTGGCCATATGGCATATGGTACACATGGGTCGTATGACACAACGAGAAAATGGACGCTATGGTAAGAAATGGTATATATGGGGCTAAATAATACGACTTGTATGATGTATTTATTGACCGACAAAGAAATAACTGATGTGGCAACTGACAAACTCATATCATATGGAGCGTAGGACCCATATGCCCTTTATGATGTGACATGTGGGCTGATGTACACTAATGGGGTTCGTGTATGTTTGACTACACTATTTTGTTTATAATGTGCTGTGGACTATATGCATCAGGTCAGGTACCTTTAACTATGATGTTAAGTACAGAGGAGCTACTGCAAAGCCATTGTGTATGCTTAAAGAAGATAAAGAGCTTTCAAGAGATGGATATGTAATCAATCATTCAAAAATCATGGTGGGGTCAGGCTCTGATGCATATGAAAAAGGGAAAACTGCTATCAAAACTTGGAGGTTTGTTCGCATATTTCTCAAGTGTCATATAAATTTGATAATATTGAAAGAAAGTAAAAGGGCGATTGTGATTTTTGGTAGGCATTTTGGGTTGAGTTGGGCATTTGTCGATCCAAAGACACAAATTGAAAATGGGATGAAGTTTTGTGTTTGTTTGAAGGAGTTCTTTCCATGGGTCAGGATGCCTTTGCAGGTTGTTTATGTTAATGAAACCAAAAGCCGTAAAGTGAGCGTTGCGTCTTTTGGTTTTGGTGCAGGCACTCTCAGCGGACACTTACTGGTTTGTGCTTCCTCTTTTGCGTGTCTAATGTTTATCATTTGGTTGCAGTTATCCTTCGTAACACGTCAATTAGTTTATTTAAATATTCTTTAAATTTTTCAAACATGACGTATGAATAAGTGTATTTAGAAGAATTTTACTGTTGGTTAGTTTAGAACATCTTCATATTGTGACTTCACAAGTATAGCCTTTGAGTTTTAATTTTATCAGTTCTTTTGGTGAACCAAATCACGGTTTACTGAAACATTGATAGGTATTAAAAAACACATATATATTCTAGGTCATTGGTGACTCTTTTTTTAATATGGTTTGAATACTTGAAGATGTTGAAAGATAAGTTTGTTC
This sequence comes from Ambrosia trifida, assembly GCA_028751855.1. NCBI lineage: Eukaryota > Viridiplantae > Streptophyta > Magnoliopsida > Asterales > Asteraceae > Ambrosia > Ambrosia trifida. The sequence goes on along the minus strand of CM054123.1, from coordinate 97,051,225 downwards.
TTCGATGGCTTGAGCTCTGCTCTTGTTCTAAAATAGAGCAAAAGAAAAGAAAAGTTCGGGTTTTTATGGAGAAAAAAGAAAAGAAAACTAAAGGTGGAGAATATAGGCCTTAAAACAGAAAAATACTAGTGGTTATAAATGAATAAAAATCTGAAGTCACACGGTGTTGTAAAAATCGGCCTAGGCGGCGCCTACACGCTAGTCGAGGGTTCATATCGGAATAAGGGGCTAGTCGGAGATCTAGGCGTTTTGGCCATTAGGCGGTCCTAGGCGGTGGTTTTTTTTATTTATTTTTTTAAATTTCTAAGTATTTCTTAGTATTATGTGTATATATCTAAGTATTTCTAAGTATTATGTGTATATATCTTAACATATTTTCAAAAAACACATAAATTTGTGTATATATATAAAATACGTATAAAAATACCAAAACGCCTAATTCCGCCTAGCCCCGAGGCTAGACCTCACCGCCCGCCTAGCGCCTAGTGCCTTCTGCAACATTGAAGTCACATGAGTAAACCGTGACTTTGCTGAGGATAAAGTGCGAGTTTTATAAAAATACCGAAAAGCTAACTAAAGGTGATCAGTCTAAGCTTATTTACACAGAATTTCCGGAGTTATAGTCTGAATTTGTATTTTGGTTTATGTAATTCTCTTAAAAACTATTTTAACAATCGTTATTCTTATTTATGAATCGGCTTTCTCATTTAAATTTTGTTGCAAACAGTCTGGAGAAGAGCGGTTTGCAATTGAGATGGACGGAGACAAGCAAGTTTGGTATGAAATACTTTCCATCTCAAAACCAGCACATGCTCTATCTGTTATAGGATATCCATATGTACTGCTTAGGCAAAAGTACTTTGCTCATCAATCTAGTGAAGCAGTTAAAAAGTTTGTGTCCTCTAATTAACATTCATTAATGTATTGTTGTTACCTTTTATTGATAAAAGATTTGAAAATGCTGACAGCCAAGATCTGGTGTAGTTTATTTGGGAATGATACATTTGGTACATTAAGCGCGTTTGACGCACTTAACGATTTTATCAAGCGTTTCTCAAACTGCCAAAATTCATGGGAGACACAAAATCTGGATCTTCACTAGAAACCAATACTGTAGCTGCCAATTTGCAGGCTTTTTCAGTCGTATGAAATGCGTCCCAGAACAAATATCCCTCCCGATTCTTGCAAAGGTGCACTCCTTTCTTGCAGTCGCTTAATCCGTGTGGTGTCATATCGGCACAACATGCTGATTTGACGTGTTTGAACCCTGAAAATGTGCCACTTTAATGTAAAAACCTGCATTCTGATACTTTAGAGGTGGCAAAATGGAGTGGCTGGGACGTTGGGTAACGGTCAAATTGGGTTCTAGTGTGCCAACACTTCTTGCCTTTTCTTGTTACTTTTTTTTTTTTTTTTTTTTTTTTTTTTTTGTTGTTGTAAATTAACTATTGCCTTAATTATGATAAAGCTCTATGCTAAATGCTAACGCGATAATTATAAGTTTATTTATTTTCTTTTAAGTAAAACAATTTAGGACGCTGTACTTTGGACATGTTTCACTCATTTTGACATTGTTTTTCCTAGATTCTTTTGCGGATTTGATCTCTTATCAAACATATACAACCTGCATTGATGTGTTGACGTGTTTTCATATAAAAGGGTTGATATTGCCACCTCTGGATTAGGCGGATCATGGGAATTGAATATATAAGCACTAGAAGGTAAAAAGAAGACTTATGGTTACCAGTTGGGTTGTCAATTATACTCATACTCATATTGTATGAGTTCGCAAGTGAGTACTTGAATCCTTCGAGCGTAGAGCTCAAGTTGTTCAAAAGGGTCTCAAACGAGGTGTGGCACGCTCTGGCCAAATTGTTTGACTCATTGGCACATTTACCACGAGAGAGTGAACGTGCTATTGGGCAACACCCGATTGCCGGAATGCCTATTATCCCAAACTTTCTTGCCCCCAAACTATATAAGTTCTGCGAATTCAAAATTCAAAAGGTTAATATAATACGATTAGAACATTTTAAGAGATAAGTTTAGAGTATTGGTGCCACTATAAGCGAGTCATACACAGTGTAAATGAGCTAGCTGCTCGAGCTCAGCTTAGGCTCAACTTGTTTTATATTTGTAATTAATTTATATGTGTTTATAATTATACATATATAGTTATTTTTATCATAGTTTTATATATAAAAGTAGTTATTATGTAAAATATATATTTGATATATTAAATAATAGGCTAATTTAGGCTCACGAGCCTACTTGAGCTCATTAAGATTTTGTTTAAACTCAACTCGATTCAAACTGTTAGCAAGCTGATCTCGAGTTCCCTTAGCTGCACCCAAGTTATGTTCTCACAACATAATCTTTATCACAATAAAGGGAACCTGTAGGTGGATGGCATAGGTGTTGGTAAGGTTGACCACGAACTGCTCGGGAGTCATAGTAGGATTGAATAAGTACACGGTTATGTCGTTGCTTCCAATGCTGAAGATGTACATGGACTCTTGAAGTAGACGATTACCTTTAGACTCTCCAAGTAATGCTGTTATGTTTCCTCGAACCGTTGCAAATTGTTGGACCTGTTCTTCCATAGATATAACTTGCACCTATATGTAATTTGTTTGCTGTCATACATATGTTGTGTTTGAAACTATACTTTTATGGTTTTACCTTTTTGACCCGTCAAGGTAACCCGAATCAACCCATAAACAAGTCAAATTGCTATCTATGTTAAGTTGTTAACCCTTGGATGACAAACCCGAACTGCTGCATTAACATTTTCTTTATAGAAAAGATACTTACAAAACGTCGCCCAGTTGCTGTAGCAAGACCAGCGCCTGCTGAAGCAAAGTTAACACCGTTAAGTATCTCTCTCGTGAAGTTGGAACCATCCTGAACGAGTGTAAGATATGGTGGCGGACTAAGATCATAGCCACCCAAAAGTTGAACTGCACATGCAAGTACATGACTAGTAAACTTATATTATTTCGATAACAATATGATATAATGTATAAGAGATATTCTGACCCGTTTAGCTGTTTTTCAGATAACATTTTGGTTTTATATGGCTGACTCGTTAGAGATAAAATATTCTGAAACAACTCGCTCGGGAGTTGAAAACTTGTCAGCTTCTACTTACCAACAGTGTCAGCCGTGTTCAAACCATTGCTAAACCTGCCGGTTGGTTGGGACCCTGGATAATCTATCCCATGGTATGGGTGATCGGCCCTTGCGCCTAAAGTGCAGTTAACCAAGTAGTTGTTTGTGCCTACATCCACTGTCGAGTCACCAAATATAAATATTGGCGCAAAAGTTTGACCCTTCGTGGATGTTGTAAGCACACTAAAAACGGCTACATAGATCATGAGTGCCACACGTTTTCGGGCTTTGATTTCTGTGGCCATATCTGTCAGTTTGTGTAGTAAGTTTGAGGAACAATAGAACAAATACTTATAGTAGGTAACCTTTTGGATCAAGAAAAATACAAGGGGAAAAGGTTGAGATTGCTTATCTGGTTTTACTATGATATATCCTAGTTTATGACCAACATTTCGATCAAGAATATGATTCTTGTTTTCATTCTTAGTATCCTTGTTTTCTTCCTTTCATTTTTTGTGATATTTTTTTAAGGGAAAATGACCAAAATAGCCCGTTGACCGTGTATTTTGCACAAATAGCCCTCTCCACCCTCTTTGGAGAGACGGGACACGGCTCCCAACGAGCCTGAACCCTCTTCCGAGAGGCTTCCCATTTCAGCCAACAGAGGACCGCCACGTGTCGTTGTTGATCCCGAGACAGACCTTTCTCTCTCCTGAACCCCCTTTCTCTCTCCTGAACCCCCTTTCTCTCTCCTGAACCCTTTTTCTCTCTCCTGTGACGTCTCGGAAGACGCTTCCGGTGACGTCTCGGAAGACGTCTCCGGTGACGTCTCGGAAGACGTCTCCGGTGAAGACGAAGAACAAGAAAAAAACAGTAAACTTCGTCGGAGAAGACGGAGAACTCACCGGAGAAGACGAAGAAACAAGAATCAGTACACCAGCAGGGTCACCGGACCGGTGACCGGAACCGGCGCCGCCGCCCTTCTGTTTCCGGCGAACCACCCTGGTCGGCTTTCCGTTCTGGTTAAAGCGAATCAGACAGTCACCGAGTATGGTGACTGTCACCGGTGACCATCTCAGGCCGCCGCCACCTTATCTTTTCCGGTAAGTTACTTCTCCCCGGTTAAGCCCTCTCTTCGTTTATTATAATAATCGGACAGTCACCGGTTTAGGGTGACTGTCGTGCGCCTGCTATAACCCCAAACCATTCTTATGTTCCTGATTTGTATATCGGATAACACAACCCCTTGAACTTGCCCTTCGATTCTCCGGTGAGTTCTCCGTCTTCTCCGACGAAGTTTACTGTTTTTTTCTTGTTCTTCGTCTTCACCGGAGACGTCTTCCGAGACGTCACCGGAGACGTCTTCCGAGACGTCACCGGAAGCGTCTTCCGAGACGTCACAGGAGAGAGAAAGAGGGTTCAGGAGAGAGAAAGGGGGTTTAGGAGAGAGAAAGGGGGTTCAGGAGAGAGAAAGGTCTGTCTCGGGATCAACAACGACACGTGGCGGTCCTCTGTTGGCTGAAATGGGAAGCCTCTCGGAAGAGGGTTCAGGCTCGTTGGGAGCCGTGTCCCGTCTCTCCAAAGAGGGTGGAGAGGGCTATTTGTGCAAAATACACGGTCAATGGGCTATTTTGGTCATTTTCCCTTTTTTTAATAGTTTTATCACTTTCTTTTTTCTGTTCTTGAAGAAAACAATCAACAGCCGTCTTGGGGTTTTAAATGTGTCGGGTTCATGGGTTGGCGGGGCTAAGTTGACACGAACCTGAAAATTTTACACGAACCCGAACACGAAATTCGTGTCAAACATATGAACCCGAATGCGACACAAATAGTTGTGGGTTGACCTGAACACAAAAATCGTGTCAAACATATGAACCCGAACATGACACAAATAGTCGCAGGTTTTTCTTATATGTGAAAACCTCTATATAGAGGTTGATTCATTATGACATTCCTTGACGGGGTTAGGATCCTGAGAAAACCCTTGTTATAGTGAAAACTTTGGAAACTTTGATTTTCCGAGCTTTTTAGGGCCTGAAATTTTTAGGGCATGTAATATATACATGATTTTAAGCATTTTGAGCAAAAAAAAAAAAAAAATCAAAAAAGCGCAGAGCACTTTTTTTTTTATTTTAAAAAATAAGATTTCGAGTAACACATGTTAAGCGAAATTAACATGTGTTAACAATGTGTTACCCGGAAACTTATTTATTATTATTTTTTTTAAAAGTGCTCGGCGCTTTTTTGATTTTTTTGGATCAAAATGCTTAAAATCATGTATATTACATACCCTAAAATTTTCATATAAAAAAAGTTTGGGAAGTTAGAGTTTCCAGAGTTTTCACTATAACAAAGTTTTCCAATATAACCTTATTGTGACACCCCAGGAAAATCTCACATCGGCCGTGGCCAGGAGAGATCATTGGTTCATATGTAATCCAATGCCTCTTACACTATGTTCCAGAGTTTCATTAAAGGATGGAAGAGAAAGGATTGGGAAGGAAGTGGGGAAAAATTGTGTTCCAGAGTTTTTTTTAGGAGAGAAAGGGAGGGAATATGAGGGATAATAAAGAGGTTTTTAAGGTGATTTTCAATCTTTCCAATTTGGAAGGAATTGGAGGGGAAGGAAGGGGAGGGAGATCCTTTCTCTTCCATCCTTTAATGAAACTCTGGAACAGAGCGTTAAATCACCAACGTATTTTGGGGCTTAATGTTAGTGGATGAGAGGAGAACTCCACAGTTAAGCGTGCTGAGGTGGGAGCAGTATTAGGATGGGTCACCTCCTGGGAAGTTTCCACTTGGGCAACCAAAAGCAAATCCGTGAGCTCTGGATGGGCAACCCATCAGGATAAAGCGGACAATATTGGTGGTGAGAGGGGCCAGATGTTACACTTATACTCCTTGACGGTTATAATTATTGGTGCTTTCAACGGTTACATCAATTATAGTGATGGGAATCACCAACGGGAACTTGAATAGATGACTCCTTCAGTAATAACCAGTTGTCACTGACATCCTATTTTCCACTGATGATCTGTAGCAACTTGCTATTGATTCAGTTAGTTTTAAAGATTATGCTCTTTGAAGCATGATTTCTCTAGCGCGACCCCTGCTAGTGTCGTTGCCCATGGACCCCAAACGGCCAGAATCTGACCCCATCCTCCAAAGGGACAATACTCGCTTGTGGTTAACCTTCCATGGTCTAGCCGTCTAGGGACTCCACCTTTAAAAACCATTGAGGTTTCAAGGTGCCCAAAATCTTAACAGTCTTAATCAAGTGCGCACTTTAAACCTCCTAACTCGTATCAATGTTTATTACAATTTCTCATTTGTTCTTTTATTCTTTAAGTACATTTTGATTACCAAAAATAACTTGACGACACTAAATTCACCATGCATTAACAAAACTGATTTGTGATCACTTTGTTGTGTTTTGTTTATAGCATGATAAATGCATATTCTTGTTTATATAGGACCAATCGATCTGGCATTTTGATTTGCAACATTCAAATTTGAAAGCTTGTATCTATACATTCAAAACGATCACTTTAATTACCCTTTTCCGAACAAGTATATATGTATATATATTGTATATAACACGAAACCTATACATTTGCTGTATATGTTTTAGGATATCCATATGTATTCCTTAGGCAAAAGTACTTTGATCATCAATCTAGTGAAGCAGTTAAAAAGTTTGTGTCCTCTAATTAACATTCATTTATGTATTGTTGTTACTTATTGCCTTCTATTATTGATAAATGATTTGAAAATGGTACATTTATTACATAATGAGCATATGATGCAGTTAATGAGCTTTTCAAGCTTTTCTTAAACTGCCAAAATTTATGGGAGACATAAAATCTGGATCTTCACTAGAAACCAATACAGTGGCTGCCAATTTGGAGGCTTTTTGAGTCGGATGAAATGCGTCCCAGAACAAATAATCATCACGAGTCTTGCAAAGGTGCGCTCCTTTCTCGCATGGTATTCCTGGTTTTGTCATGTTGGCACAACATGCGGATGTGACATTTTTGAACCCTGCAAACGTACCATTATTATGTAAAAACGTTCATTCTGGTAGCTTAGAGGTGGCAAAATAGGCAGGTTGGGTACAGGTAAAAGTGGGATTCAGGTAAAAACATACCAAGTTTTTTTTTTTTTTTTTTTTTTTTTTTTTTTTTTGTAAAATGATTAATGTACTAAATATGATAAAATCCTATTGCTAGCATGATAACTAGAGTCAATTATTTCTTTTGAATAAAATAATTCAGGACGCTATACTTTGTACATGTTTCACCTGTTATGACCTTGTTTTCTCTATATCTTTTACGGGTTGATGTCTTATCAAATAGATACAACTCGTATTGACATGTTTTAATATAACGGGTTGTATTGCCACCTTTGGATACTCGGCAAATCATTAAAAATTAAAATTTGAAGCATTTAAAGGTAAAAAGAAAACTTATGGTTACCACTTGGATTGGTAATGACATTCATAGTCATATTGTATGTGTTCGCAAGTGAGTACTTAAATCCTTTGAGCGTAGAGCTTAAGTTTTTCAAAAGGCTATCAAACGAGGCGTGGCACGCTCTAGCCAAATTGTTTGATTCATCGTCACAAACACCACCACTAGTCAACGTACGTGCAAGTGGACAACAACCGAGTGGTGGAATACTTAATATCCCAAACTTTCTTGCCCCCATACTATATAAGTTCTGCCATTTCAAATTACACAATATTAGTAAAACACAATTAGATAGTTTAAAGAATTAGTTTAGAAGTAAAAGGAACGTACCTTTAGGTGGATGGCATAGGTGTCTGTAAGGTTGGTCACAAACTGCTCGGGAGTCATAGAACGTGTGAATATGTAGGCCATAAGGTCGTTGCTTCCGATGCTGAATATGTACATGGACTTTTGAAGTAGGCGATTACCTTTAGACCCTCCAAGTAATGCTGTTATGTTTCTCTGAACTGTCGCAAATTGTTGGACCTGTTCTTCCATAGATACTACTTCCCCCTATATGTTATGGGTTGATGTCATACATTTGTTGTGTATGAAACAGGACTCGTAAACAACGTCAGATACACATAAGTTTGTGACTGGCGCAATGATGTTGTCAAGCCAAGCTTGGTTAGAAGAGAGACTTACATAAAATCCTTGCCCGATTACTTCAGCTAGGCCGGCACCTCCTGAAGCAAAGTTAACGCCATTAAGTACCTCTCTCGTGAAGTTGGACCCATCCTCAACGAGTGCAAGATATGGCTGCGGACTGAGTTGATAGCCACCCAAAAGTTGAACTGCACATTTACAACACGGTTACAAGAATAATATTATTTCAGTAACAATATAATGTTCTCAAATATATTTTGACCCGTTTGACTGGCTCTGGAGTTGAAACATGTCAACTTCTACTTACCAATAGTGTCAGCAGTGCTGAGACCATTGCTAAACCTGCCGGTTGCTTGGGACCCTGGATAATCTATCCCATAATATGGGTGATCGGCCCTTGCGCTGCAGTCTTCAATGTGGTTGTTTGTGCCAACATCCATTGTCGAGTCACCAAATATAAATATAGGCGCAGTGGTTTGACCCAGCGCCTCCCTTGCAAATGTTGTAAGCACACTGAAGACGGCTGCATAGATCACGAGCAGCACGCGTTTTCGAGCTCTCGGTTCCTTGGCCATATTTATCTGTGTGGTAAGTTTGAGGAACATTAGAGAAATTACTTATAGAAGGTAGAGCCTTTTGGATCAAAATAATACAAGGGGAAAAGGTTGAGATTGTTTGCCTAGTTTACTATGACAATCCTAGTTTATGACCAACATTTCTGTCATGAATATGCTCTGTTGTTTTTCCATTATTATTGTTATTTTTTTTATTTATTTCTTCATTTTTTATAATATTATTTTTAAGTTTTCGACTATTATATTATTAGTAGTAACAGATTTTATTTGTAAAGGTATCATTTTCCGTTCATGAAGATTACTATTGACACAACCCTTAACCATAGTACAAACCACACTAAAATTGATTATGTTTTATTTGTGTAACTAGTCTAAATGCACATGTCATATACGGGGCTCAAAACTTATAATATAAAATGTTAATAAATTAACAAATATAAAAAAAAATCAAATTACAACTGTTTACAAATTTCTAAATACTTCTTTGTATACAACATTTGATGTATTTGAAAGATTCTCATTACTTTACTATCTAATATAACAACACCATACTAATTTTCTTTTAGTTTATCAACCGTCTCGTGATGTATTATATAGTACTTAAATTAGTTTTTAATTTCTTTGTCCAAAAAGAAGTTAGTATTCTTATTTGTGTACCAAGTGACATTTAATTAAGTTAATATCAATTCCCGCGTGCTACTTTTGATGTGCATACTTATCTATACATATAATAAACCAAAGCCATTTTAATGACATGACACTCAAGGAGGCATTCTCTTCTTCTTTGAGTGTGCCATGTGTCATCCTATGTGGCATTGAGATATTTTAGGAAAAAAATAATTTAAAAACATAATTGGATTTTTTCACCCTCATGTTTCCTCCCATTATTTTTAAACGTTAATATCTTTAATATACGAGATTTTTTAAAGAAAAAAATTACACCAAATTAACGAGCGTTTCATTATCTTTTCAACGAGTACCATAGTGCTATATAAAAAGCGGAGAAATTTTTTTGTGAGGTTTTGTTCATACAGGAAAAAAACATAAAGTGTTCAGGTAAATCATTAATCATGTATAGACAAGTCACTAATTATGTTTAAATCAGTAAATATGAATTTTTTTTTTCAACCAGAGCCGAATAGGTTAATAAAGTTATACGTTGTTTTAAGTTAGGTATCAATATTAGTATGTTAGAGTTGTACATTTGTTTAGTCTTTAGGATATGTGTTAATATTATAGTTACATTAAAGTTCTACATTCTTTTATGTTAGGTGTTAGCATTGGAGTTGTACATTGTTAATTTGTTTTAGGTTAAATATTAATATTAAAGTTATACATCAGTCTATTTCATATGTAAAATTGATGTATCATATTAAATTTCTCAACCCGGGACGCTCCCGGGGTATAATCTAGTTCTTATATAAATCCGAAATTAACAAATAAATAGACGTGCATTTTTTGCCAAACAATATAAGGAATAGCTTTCTTATACCGGCAACCGACCATATGAAAGGTATTCTAAACTATATCCTTAATACATACAAAGCGACAAATCGATTTATTATATTTATACGTTTTAAGCGTAACACACAAATTATTGACAAGCTAGTCTTTTTCAATAAAATGTATTTCGATTTAGTCCAACCCACACAAAAATTAGCAATGTACAATCTGTTACTCACTTTGTCACCCCTATTTATGATTATTTAAGAGCCTTTGTTATTAGTGGCTAAAATTAGGGCTACAAAACAAACCGAACGAACACGAAAAGGCCTTGTTCGTGTTCGTTTGTTAAGAAAATTATGTGTTCACAAACAGTTTATGAACACTTACCGAACGAGATTTTTTTGTCCGTGTTCGTTTGTTAAGAAAACACTCATGTTCGTGTTCGTTTGTTAATTTTGTTCATGAACGCAAACGAACACAAACGGATAGTAATGAACACAAACAAGTGTTCATGAACAAAAAGTCAGAAACAAACACAAACGAACATATATTTACTTTTGAATAACATCGAATTCACATGCATTAAGACATTAGCTAGATCCACCCAAAATATAACCTAATTGTCCAAACATACTTAGCACTGGAGAAGGACATTGGAGATGGAGGACAACAACGCTGGAACGTGGAAACGTATATTGGATACAAAAAGAAGGTTTATTGATCTCATATAGTCATATATTTACCTCATATATATTATTTATTGGGTAAAAGAAATCAAAATAAAAGAATATTAATGAGGTATAAAAATTATAAACCTTAATAAATTATCGAACACAAACTAACACGCTACCGAACGTTCACGAACATAAACGAACGAACGCGACCTCTGTTCATGTTCGTTCGTTTAACTAAACGAACGGACTTTTTTGTTCGTATTCGTTCATTTATTAAACGAACGAACATAAACGAATTTCCCGCCGAACGGTTCATGAACTGTTCGCTGAAAGTTCAGTTCGTTTGCAGCCCTAGCTAAAATACTTTCATTATATTTTATTTTTCTAATGTATCTTATATTTAGGAATTTTTTTTAGAATCAGTAATAATCTATCTATTATAATAATTGAAAGCAATAAATCTCATATGACATTCAAAGGGGACATCCTCCACCAGAGCCGTCCATGAGAATTCATGTGCTCGGGCCGAGCCGCGAATTATGTGCCATTTAACCTTAAGTCTTAGCGAAGTAAATAACGTAAACTATTTTTAAAACGACGATTAAAGTAATATCAAATTGATGAATCAATTTTTCACAGTTTATTTTTCCAACAATACGTTTTCGATAGCTATCATCGCCAATCCGCAAAGTTTTTTTTAAACTTAAGTTGGCTAAGGTTTCATGAGTATTGGCTAATGGACTAATGGTTAAGTTACCTAAGTGTGCTAATAGCCTAATAGGCTTGAGTTTTATTATAATGGGCCTATTACAAACAAACAAATTTTCCTCACTCTTTTAAGGTTCAACATTTAACCCACCCCTATACACTAGATATGAATTCTATTTTCAACATGTGTTAGCATTGAAGTTGTACATTGTTTTAGGTTAGGTATTAATATTAGAGTTATACATTGTTTATTGTTTTAGGTTAGGTATTAATATTAGAGTCTAACATTTGAGAATTTACATAAACTTGCTATATTATAAAAGAATCATCCAATTTACAGATGAAGGGGTATGGTTCTATTTATAGGTAGTGAAGGGGTGTGTCCCTTTGATGAACCGACATGGTGGTTCATTATAACCACCATATAACTGCCACTACTTTAGGTTATATAACAATAATACAAATAACATACTAAGCTTAGGATAATCAAATATTATGTCTAACACTACTAAGTTGGTTGTTTTTTTAGAGATTTAATATCTGTTATTTTCATTTATTTACGGGGAGTGATGGTGGTGGACTGGTGGTGAAGTGCAAGGAAAAAAAGAAAACACTGCAAGTTGTTCGAGTGGACGTTAACAAATTCATCTTACGTCCACTCGTCAATCTTCATTGAGGTAATTTTTTTCACTATCGACGGTTTTCTAAACCAGTAGAATTTATCAAATGTATCACTAATATGGTAGGGGTCACCAATGTTACACTAGTTACATTCTGCCATTGCAAATAACATTCATTAATGTATTGATGTTACATTTTATTGACAAAAGATTTGAAAATAGAGACTGGCCAAGATCTGGTGTAGTTTATTTGGGAATATCATACATTTAGAAAATAATGTGCATATGATGCACTTAACAATCTTTTCAAGCCTTTCTCAAACTGCCAAAATTTATGGGACACACAAAATCTGGATCCTGGCTAGAAACCAATACAGTAGCTGCCAATTTGGAGGCTTTTTGAGTCGGATGATATGCGTCCCAGAACAAATAATCATCCCGAGTATTGCAAAGGTGCACTCCTTTCTCGCATTCACTCAATCCAAATGGTGTATTATCGCCACAACATTGTGATACGACGTCTTTGAACCCTGAAAATGTGCCAATCTAATGTAAAAACATCCATTCTGATAGACTAGAGGTGGCAAAACAGGCAGGTGGGGTAATGGGTCAAACTGGTTTCAGGTCAAAACAGGCCAGGTCTATGTAGGTCACATAGACACCTTTTTTTAATTTTCAACATAACAAATGTATTAAATATGATAAAAGCCCTTTTCTAACACAATTAAATAAGTTGACTAATTTCTTTTAAACAAAACGATTTATGACGTATTTTGGAGTTTGGAAACGTTTCACCCGTTTTGACCTTGTTTTTCTTATAACTTTAACGGGCTTGATCTCTTATTAAACAATATACAACCCGTATTGACATGTTTTTATATAAATGGGTTGATATTGCCACCTCTGGACGCTAGGCTAATAACGGAGGATGCATATATAAGCATTTGAAGGTAAAAATATAACTTCTTTTTACCAAATTTTTGGGTAATGACACTCATTGTCATATTGTATGTGTTTGCAAGTGAGTACTTGAATCCTTCAAGTGTAGAGCTCAAGTTTTTCATAAGGAATTCAAACGATGTGTGGCACGCTCTAGCCATATCGTTTATCTCACTGGCACAAGCACCCTGAGACATTGAACGTCCAAATGGACAACACCCGACTGGTGGAATACTTAATATCCCAAACTTTCTTGCCCCCATACTGTATAAGTTCTGCCAATTCCAAACACACAATATTAATATAATATGACTAGACACTTTAAATTTAAAGAGTTAAGTTTAGAGTATAGGTAGCACTCGAGCTAGACGCAGGGTAAGAGATCAAAACATGTAATTATTTGGTATGGGTCAAGATGGATGTGATCGGGTTTGGGTTGATCCGAAACACAGTAGTCTTTTGATATTTATTTGAAATTTATACCTTACTAATATAGTAAATGTGATGAGAAAATAAAAGCTTAAAAAATATCTTAGTTTTAGTGTTTTTTTTTTTTTTTTTGTGTGTGTGTGTGTGTGTGTGTGTGTGTGTGTGTGTGTGTCATTTTACTTTGGCTGCATACAAGTTATGTGCTCACAGAAGCATATATGATATCTCAAATATGATTACAAAATATTTATCATAATAATAATTTTAAGAAATTTAGAAGTAAAGGGAACCTTTAGGTGGATGGCGTAGGTATCGGTAAGGTTAATCACAAACTGTTCGGGAGTCATAATCCTAGGATATGTAATTAAGTAGGCCACGATGTCATTGCTTCCAGCGCTTAAGATGTACATGGACTTTTGAAGTAGACGATCACCTTTAGACTGTCCGAGTAATGCTGTTATGTTTCCCTGAACTGTTGCAAATTGTTGGACCTGTTCTTCCATAGACACAACTTGCCCCTACATGTAATTTGTTTGCTGTCATACATTTGTTATGTGTTTGAAACAGGACATGTTAATACTGTCAGATATACATAAACTTTGGGAAGGGCCCACATGGGAGTCTCGGACCGACATTGTCAAGCCAGGCTTGGTTAAGGACTTAAGGCACAGGTTAGGAAGGATCCAACCGGTCCTGGTCTGGGTTAAAAGTCCTCTGGTTTCATTTTGAAGTATATTTTTCTGGACTTACTTTTTTGACCCGTTAAGGTAACCCAAATCAACCCATAAACGAGTCAAACTGCTGCCTATGTTAACCGTTGCATTACACACCCGAGCTGCTGTATAATATTTTTTTTTTAGAAAAAGACTTACAGAACTTTGCCCGATTAGTTTACCAAGACCAGCACCTCCGGAAGCAAAGTTAACTCCGTTCAATATCTCTCTCGTGAAGTTGGAACCATCTTCGACGAGTGCAAGATATGGCAACGGACTGAGATCATAGCCACCTAAAAGTTGGACTGCACATTCAAGAAACTGTTTTCAACATGTTTACACAAGTATTATTTCAATGAGAATATAATGTTTGTACAAAAGATATTTCGACACGTTTAACTGTTTTTTTATGCAACATATTGTTTTACTATGTTGAGCCGTTAAATATTCTGAAACAACTCGCTCGGGAGTTGAAATTGTCAACCGCAACCTACCAATAGTGTCAGCAGTGTTGAGACCATTGCTGAACCTCCCAGTTGCTTGTGACCCTGGATAATCTATCCCGTTGTATGGGTGATCAGCCCTTGAGGTGCAGTTAGCCACGTGATTGTTTGTGCCAACATCCATCGTTGAGTCACCAAATATAAATATCGGCGCAATGGTTCGACCATTTGTGGATGTTGTCAGCGTACCAAAAACGGCTACAAAGATCATCATGAGCAGCGCGCGTTTTTGAGCGCTGAATTCCATGTCCATATCTGTCTTTGTGGTAAGTTTGAGGAACAATAGAGCAATAATTTATAGAAGGTAGAGCCTTTTGGATCTAGAAAATACAAGAGGTAAAGGTTGAGATTGTTACCTTAGTTTACTATGATCATCCTAGTTTATGACCAACATTTTTTTTTTCATTATTAGTGATCAGTATCCTTATTTTTTCCTTCATTTTTATGATGCTCTTAAAGTTTTCAGTTATTATGGTTACAAAAATATCATTTTTTTTTGTTACAATCCACACCACACTTAACCAGTGGCGGATCTAGAAATGAATTTCAGTAGTAACGTTTTTCATTTTTTTCATTTTAGTAGCAACGTTTTCCAAATTTCGTAAAAAAAAAACCAAATTTTCCACTAATTTTCCATTATGCGCGCGAAGTTGAGCAGCAATGGACGCAGCACCTAGTTATTAACTAGGTCCGCCCTTGCTTAACCATTACTATCACCACCGTAAACCAGCACCATAACCATCGTGAAAACTCGCCTCAATCCCATCTTCAAAGCAAACATAAATCCTCACCCAAAAGCCGAAACCTACTCAAATCATCGTCCATCCATCACCGTTCATTAACGAAACACAACCAAATCATGAAAACCAACCAAACTGAACACTTATATTAAGGCGGTTGAACATAGACATAAAAGGCGTGGGATGAGATCATCTGTCTTTTCTATTTAAAACATTCAAATTTGTAAGCCTGCATCTACATTACATACATATATACAAGCAATTACAAGTGACCACTCTACCCTTTTCTGAACAAGTATATATAACACAAAACATATGCATATAAACTGTGACATCCATCTTCTGCCCGAAAAGAATTTCCTTTCTAAACTGTGCGCAATCTTTCAAAGGTTTAACCTGCGCGATCTTGTACTTGATGCAATGCTATCATTAAAGCTGGCTGTTTTAGAAAAGACTGTTTAGTTATAGTGTATCTATTGTTGTAATAAGTCATCTATGTTGTTTAACAACTAAAACCGAACCATCATCATCATACTCAGTTAATCCCACCAATAGCAAAAGCTAAGGTAGGGTCTGAGGAGGGTAAGATGTAGACAGCCTTACCTCTAAGTCATCTATGTTGTTTAACAACTAAAACCGAACCACTAGTATCAAATTCACTAGAAGCCAGGAAATCGCCTACTACACCAAGCTCGGGGCATTCTTCCCAGTCGCTAATTCCAGTTGTTAAAGGCGAGTCATCTCGGCTGCCTTTGCCCACTACAAACATCGAGTAGGTTTCCGCCATGTCTCTCAATATCATTCCTGTTTGGACCCCATTGTCCACATATTTTTCTACAAATCTCACTTTCCCTGATGTCACATACCTGAAAATACAACCAATCAGTAGTTTTCAATGTTATATTAAGCCATCAAGATCAACTTATCCTAAAGGTGGCAACATGGGCAGGTCGGTGGGTTGGGTGATGGGTCAAGACGGCTTAGTTGTCAAAGAGCCTAGGCGCACTCAAGGCGCATAGGCCGAGCCCGGAGCCTAGGAACAAGGCGCATAAAAACGAGGGCTTTTTATAATTAGGCGCATAGTATAAAATACATTTTTAGGGATTTTAAAGATGTTTTAGGCTTGTTTAGAGCTACTTTAGAATGTTTTAGGGTTATTTAAGACTTGTTCATAGCTCATTTAGGATGTTTTAGAGGTTTAGGCAACTTTTAGCCTGAATTTGGCCGGGAAATTAGCCTGAAACAGCCCTGATAGTGGGCCTAAATGAGCGCCTCACAGGGCGCAGCGCACTTGGTGCGCCTCGCTGTGCCTAGGCTCGCGCCTCGCGCACTTTTGACAACTATGCAAGACGGGTTTGGGTTGAAATGAGTAGTTTTTTGTGGGTACATGGCAAATGGATCAGGCTGGGTTGACTCACAAACCACAAATACTTCTTGTTCATTTTTCAATTTTGTATGAATGAGTAATCCATTGAATATTATTACAAAAATATATTGATACAATAAAAAGGTAATTTAAAAAACAACTAGGAGGTCATAACCATTAAAAATAAACTTGGGAGATTTGACCCATCTGAATAAGTAAATGAGTAAAAATGCCACCTACACACCAATAAGTAGACGTGTAAACGAGCTGAGCCCGAGCCCACCTAAGTTCGAGCTCGACTCGTTGATAAATTTTCAAACTCGGGCTCTGGCTAGGCTCGTTATTTAAAGGTCGACTCAAGCTAGTTTAAGCTCGGCTCGATTCGAGCTTATAACGAGCCAGTTTCGAGTAGCTCATGTGCGGCTCGGCTCGACTCATTTACACCCCTAAAAATAAGTAAACTATTGCGTCATACCTGTGATAAAAATTGGCTAAGGCAGAACTATCAGCCTCATCAACTTCTGTTTCCTGATCCTGTATAGTCACAAAAACATCATCCTCCTTCTGTGAAACATCAATTCCACCACTAGTATCTTTTGCTGATGTTGGTAAAAACCGAATTACAGTAAGACTCGAATGATGATGTGTACTAAGCCGTTTACTAAACCCCAACGCCTCACGGTCATCCGGCCCACCAAAAAACAAAGTAGCAATTTGCTGCAAAGATTCTGAACCTGCAGCCTGTGTCCCTGTTGTAGTATGACCGCGGTCAACAAGAATCGCTACTGAACACTTAGCATGTCTCAACACTTTTTGATTAGTAGTCCTTATACCTTCTTTACCGTTCTCAAATTTCCCATCAATTCTTTGATGTTTATGAAACGGAAGAACAATAAACGATGCCCTCTTATCGCTAGCAAAGTCACAAACATCTTGATACATTGTCGTAAAAGGTGCTACTAATTTAGCTTGATGAATCATTATTTTTGTTTCTTCGATGAACATATCAACAGTTTCGTTTATTTCAACTGCGTCGTTACTACCATCATCTTCGTCATCACTAACTTCATCTTCTTCTTGCTCATATAAGGATGAACTTTGTTTTATTTGCTCAGGAAGCTCGACTAAGTGCATTAGATATGGCAAAACCGGGACGTTGTCTGAACCCTTTAGTGAGACTATGAGTCTTAACATAGAATTGACAGGGTGACTATTATGCACACACGCGAGTAGCTTTAGTTCTTTATCGGGTTTGTGATATTCCATTGGTATGTGCTTGATTCCTATTGTAGCTTTTTCTCTTCTCACCAAGAAACCGATCAGAGCAGCCGAGATTAGGGAACTAATCACTACAGCCGAAACCATCAAGTTGTAAAATACTGCACTGTTAATCACCTGCATTAACACAAAGATCAACTAAAACTGCATATAAACACAAACAGAAGAAACCACTGAATCAAGATAAGGAAGCAGTAGGGGTGCTTAACCGGTCGGGTCAATAGGTCCAACCCGACCAAACCCGAAAATTGTGTTATACATATATACATATGAACCTGAACACGACCCGAATATTCGCTGGTTGACTCGAACAAACCCGTTCAACCCGAGTTTTTTAATTTTTGTTCGTAAATTAATATATTATAATTAAAATATTACTTAAAAACACAATAAATGGGTTGAACGGGTCAACCTGCTAACCCGTTTGGGTTGACCCGAACCTGACCCGTTTAGCTAAACAGGTTTGTGGGTTCAACTTGAAAATGACCTAATCCCATTTAGACTAAACCTAAACCCGCGAATGTCGTGTTAGGTTCGTATCATGTTCTCGGGTCGTGTCAGAATTTCACACCCGTAGGAAGCACTTTACCTTATTCTGCATAGCTGTAGTCAAAGTCAAAATATCTACATGCCCCTTCATGTTCATCATAAAAGCAAGGAGGACACCTTCATTTAAAGGTGTCTTCAAATAATGACAAGCAGCAAGTGTTCCAAAGATCTTGCCACCAATGCTCAACACAATAACCATCAAAACTATAGCTAACCTTTTCAACTCATTTATATAACTTGTATCTGCCTTAAAACCAGTGTAACCAAAGTAAATTGGAAAGATAAAATTGTGAACCGTATACGTAAGAATCGCTAGCAACGTTCGGGCTGATTTCCCGCCTCTTGGGAATGTGGATCCCATTAGGAAACAAGCTATAATGCTGCTAAATCCCATTGTTTCTAAAGTCATTGCTGCAACAAGAATGACTGAACAAAGTATCATTACTTCTACAGCTTGAAGATTCTTTTCGTTTCTGTTTCTTCGGTTAAGCCAGTTAACTAAATACGACGTGAAAATAATAATTCCCACAAGAAGTAGAAGCGAAAAGAAGGCCATGAGTGCCCAACTGTTAACCGTTCGTTTATTCTTCTCACCGGATATTATAACCAAAATGAGCACTGCATACATGTCCCCAATAAGAGAAGAAGATATGGCTAGTCTTCCAATATCAGAGGTTGCGAATTTTAAATCAGCAGCCAGGCGAAACACGATTGGAGACGCAGTGCTGGCTAATATTACTGTGATGACTAATGCTAATGTGAACTGTGATCCTCGTGATCCTGTTTCTTCGTATACGAAGTAAGAAATGGTGGATGCGAATATTGTGCACATTAAACAGCCGCCAAACGCGATAATGCTTGCTGGACGCAAGTTTCGCATTAGGTAAGGGATGTCCATTTCAAGGCCCATGAGAAACATGATGCTTATTCTGCAGTATAGTGCCATACTTTCATAGAAATCAACAGCGAAATCCTGAAAGAAGAAGACATGTATTGTTGTTGATCTTGATAAACCTGATGGACCTAGCACAAACCCTGCCTGTGGTACAAAACATGACTGCAACAGTTAAGCATTATGCATCATCAACTATAATCTCATTGGCTTGCTTGGCATGAAATTGGATTCATGCTGCATCTAGGGGTGTAAATAAGCCGAGCCCGAACTCACCTAGGCTCGAGCTTGGCTCGTTTAACTTACAAGAGCTCAAGCCTAAGCTTGGTTTGGGAGTAGGTTTTTTCAGCTCGAGCTTGGCTCATTTGTTATTTATTAATTATATTATATATGTTTATATATTGATTATATTTTTATATATATAACATAATATATATTATTTAGTTAGTTTTATCGTAAATTTATATATTCTAATCATTATTGTACACACATATTTATATAAATTGGATTCATGTTGCATCTAGGGGTGTAAACGAGCCGAGCCTGAACTCACCTAGGCTCGAGCTCGGTTCGTTTAACTTATGAGAGCTCAAGCTTAAGCTCGGCCAAGGAGTAGGTTTTCTAGCTCGAGCTTGACTCATTTGTTATTAATTAATTAATTTATATATGTTTATATATTAGTATATTTAACATAATATATATTATTGATTTAATTTTATCGTAAATTTATATATTCAAATAATTATTATATACACATATTTTTAATATATTAAGTAACATTCATATAAATAAAATAATAGGGTCGTTTTGGCTAATGAGCCAGCTCGAGCTCCATAATTGAAGCTCAGGCTCATTTATTAAACAAGCTTTTTATCAGGCTCGACCTTGTTTCTTAAAAAAAACTTCGTTTAAATTTAGCTCAATTCGACATTGTTAAAACATCACCATTTAAAGGCAGGACATACGTAAATTCATTCCGAATTCAACCAATTCAATGTAACATGACACAATATTTGAAAGGAAACAAAAAAAATGATGGAAGACGAGACATACTTACGAGGATTTGAGCAAGCGGGGCGGGTTGGCCCAACGGTTTGAGGAAAATTTGAAAAACATGAGAGAGAACCAAAATGGCGGAGACCTGCGTGGTCATCGTCAATGCGGGGTTCATCATGTCGTTATCAGGGCACGATAGCTCGGTCGTGTCATCAAAGCTTGTTGATTCAGCCATGGTTGCTAGATCAAAGATTTATTCTTTTGCCAGAAAGAATGATGTAACAAAGGGGAAATGGTTTAAAAGTTTGTTGAAGATGAATTTGGAGGGAGGGTGAGAGAATAAGTTACATATTTACCGTTATTTACGCACAAAACTAATGGGTTACAATGTTGTCTTGTGAGAGATTTGTACTTGCAAAAGATTATTTTAGGAAAATGTAAGAATTTATAACTTTTTTTTCTGTATCAAATGGAGATTTGACATAAGTTTTAGAACTTAATGCTATTTTTATTTATTTATTTCTTTTCATTTATTTAAATGTGTTTCTTAACTTTATGTATAAACTCTTAACGTAGAAACTACAAGTTTGCAAAAGCTAAATAAATAAATAAATAATAAATTAAATATTTTTTAATTTAAAAACAAATGGTTAAAGACAACACTCGCTCCCCTCATCCCCGTCGATCTGCTTCACCTCCTTCGGTCTTGCAGCTTGGTGGCCATCAACTCTGGTATTATCATGGAGAAGAAGTTGTTGTCGAGAGGGGGGGGGGGGGGGGGTGAGATATACGACATACAATCACATACATATTTAATATTTTTCAGGATGTCGAGTAGTTTATTCATTTATTTATTTATTCACTTCTGCTACTTTATATCCAATTATTTTACAGTCAAATGAGGGGTGATGAATGTCCCTCGTGTAACTGTAAAAATTAGATGACATTAACTTTATGAACGAAAACAAGTTCATGAAACCATAGGGCGACGACCAGGTGGGAAAAAAGATATTGGATCAAAGCGGCAAAAGCGAGGCCAAGCCACAAGGACGAAAGTAACACTTTACTCGTTTCTCAATGAACTACCAAGGACGGGATTATGAATATACATGACTAAAAGGTAATACACGGCAAGTAATCACGTAAAAGTTGCATTTAAGAGTGTACTAACTAGATATAACAAGTGACCCATGAGTTTTAGATAACTATAAGGGCAGATGGGGTTGTCCGCGATGGCCGCCCTGTGATGACTGTGATACCGCGAAACACCGCCCCTTGTTCTGTGATGGAGTGTGATGCTCGCGAGCGTGGTATGTATCACGGAAGGTTTGCAAATTGTTTGGTGGGTGGTCCCCACTAAAAACCGATCAGAATTAATTTCCACCCCAAGTGTTTCAATATAATATTCAGATTGGTGGGTGGTCCCCCACTAAAAACCTATCTTTTTTAGTTTTTATTTATAAAAAAATTAGTGGTGGATGTAATGGTTTTAGTGATAATTGTGAACACATCACATGGGTTAGTGATGAAATGTGATAGAATGTGATGAAATGAGGTGTCACAAGATGATTGGATGTGATAAATTTTAACCACCCCATGTGCCCTAAGACCATGTGTAGTGGGGCTTTATATTTATAAAGCCCCTGAATATGATTGGTCCATGTGGCTGCTGAGTCAGCGTGGAGAGAGAAACTGAAAAAGGGGTGTAGTGGTGGGGCTTTATTTATAAAGCCCCTTTTTGTGATTGGTTGATTTTTTTATTTTTTTTTTAATCTTTTAATTCAAAATAATTAAAATAAAATGCAAATAAATATAAAAAAATTACAAATAATAATAAAAACACCAACTAATATTAAAAAAAATTACAACTAATATTAAAAAAAAATTACAACTAATATTAAAAAAAAATTACAACTAATATTAATTTTCATCTTCGGATTCTTCATATTCGTCTTCGTCCTCTTCTTCTTCTTCTTCTTCTTCTTCTTCTTCTTCTTCTTCTTCTTCTTCGTTTCCTCCTGGGTTTGGAATATACCGAACCGACCACGCTTGTTGGACCAAATCCGCAGCTAACGCGTCATGTACTTCATGGTCGCGAAGTTCATGTGCGTTGAGCACTCTTTCTTGCACATTAGCTTGCGGTAGATCCTGAACGGCTTCCGGTACGTAATTTTGGCATATCGCTTTGCCTTCATCTTCTAATATCATATTATGCATGATTATACATGCATACATAGCATCTCGCAGCTTGTCTGTGGTCCATGCACGAGCAGGGTTTCTTATGTAATGCCAACGCTGTTGAAGAACCCCAAAACACCTCTCTATGTCCTTTCGCGCCGCCTCTTGGACCTTTTTAAAGTGTGCCCTTTTTTCGTCGTACGGGTTACTAAACGTCTTAACGATAATGCTATACCTCGGATATATTCCGTCAGCCAAATAGTATCCGTGTGGGTAGTAGTTTCCATTAGCGTAAAAGCACGCCTTCGCTGCCCTGCCAGAAACGAAATCCTCTATAATAGGCGACTGCTCAAAAACGTTTAAGTCGTTGCATGAACCCGCAACACCAAAATAGGCCGACCAAACCCAAAGATCGGCTGAAGCCACCGCTTGAAGAATAATCGATGGTCCTTTTTGGTCACCACGCGTGTGTTGACCTCGCCAAGCGGTTGGGCAATTATACCACCGCCAGTGACGACAATCAAGGCTACCCAGCATTCCTGGTAACCCATGTTCAGCCGTATGCACCTCGTAAATTTTTTGTAGGTCGTACCAAGTGGGCCGTCTAAGATAACGAGCTCCGTACAACTTTATTATTCCTAAAACAAAAAAATACAAACATATATAGAAAAAATACAAACATATATAAAAAAAATACAAACATATATAAAAAAAATACAAACATATATAAAAAAATATTAAAAAATAAATACCTTGGCAAAAATACTCCAAAGAATCGCGTGTTGTTTTCTCGGCCATTTTTAAATACTCGTCGTTGATATCCGTCGTGTTGCCGTATGCGAGTATACGCAGTGCCGAGGTACACTTTTGAATAGACGTGAATCCCATCATCCCCCTAGCATCCGCTTTTTGTTTAAAGTACGGAAACGCGTTTTCAAGATCTTCGGATATACGTAGAAATAAACGTTTGCTCATCCGGAAACGACGCCTAAATATCTTTGGGTCGGGGTAAGTCGGGTTTTCATCAAAGTAATCCTTCATCAAACGAGCATTTGCCGATAAACGATCTCGTTCGTAGTATTGCCTAGTTTGTTTTGGAGGTGTAGGCGTACTAGTTTCTTCAAGATACCGCGCCGAAAGCGCTAGCGCACTCGTAATGGCATCGTGCTCCAACTCTTCGTCTGTGGAATAACCCTCGTCGCCTAGAAACTCTCTATAATATTCTCTCGCATTAGATGATGACCCGGGGGAACCCATTCTTTTTTAATTTTATGTGTTGTATGTATATATGTTATGTTGAGTGTTTTAAATATTTATGTGTTGTATGTATATATATATCCATCAAAAAAAAAAAATAGCCGTTCAATAATAATTAACGGTAATAATACCGTTGGAAACCACCAAGTGGCATTCAATGATTGGACCAAACAAATCTTCATAGCGTTATTAATATAACGCCAGGGCCAAAAAAAACGAAAATAGCGCCCCCCTGTAGCGGTGTGGGGGGCGCTATTTTTTAAAATCAAGCCCCAATGGAGCCCCACTACGGGTGGTCTAAGGGTGTATCAAGTTTCAAAAGATGACTAGTTTGCTGATTTTTCTTTAAATAAAAATAGAGTAGCAAAAATATAAGACTCTTAATTATCACAAATCTTTTTATACATATATCATATATGTAACAAAAATATACTGATATTTTTAACTATTCTGCCAACCAAAGGGCATATAATGTGATACATATAGATGGATATTGCGAATAAACGAATGATCAAAGTCGACAGAAGTAACCAAAATCGTTAAGTTTTCATAAAACAAGAAGCTTGTTGCTCTAGGATTTGTGATGCTTGAGAGCTTCAAAACGAGCAGCAAGTGTATCATAATCTGGCAGTTTAGGATGAACTCGCTGACCATGTTTTACGTTACCTGAAGTAGGTGCAGGTGGTGCAGGCCGGTTTGGTGGACCATGGTTTGTCCGACTAGCACGGTCACGGTCATGCTCCATCTCAATTTCTTCATCATAGTCGTCGTCGGACTCATATTCATCAAACTTGACAGATGAAACTGGAGGAGGTGCATTGTACGTGTGTCTTCGATACATCTTGTCATAATCTATTTCAGCTTGTTCGTCACAGTCTGATTCATCGAACTTCGCACCAGATGCATTGTAACTGTGTCTCCTTTGACCCTGTGATATATGAGACCTCTCAGAACTGTGTCTTGATGTTTTGCCAAAATCGATGGGAGGGCTGTTAGAAACCGAGTCGAAATTGTTGGCACTTTTAGGACCATTTACGCGTCCGTGTGGTTGAGTTGACTGGTTCGAGTCTTTGCTGGCCAAGTATGCAGCAGCTTCTGCAGCAGCAATTGCCATTTTAGCCGACTCAGCAGCAGCTTCAGCAGCTGATTTTGTGTCGTCGAAATGCATCATGTTTCTTTGACCATTATCTGAGTACCGACGTGATGGTGGATTGTTTGGCTGAACAAATTCTTCACATGGAGGCTTAATAGGCATGGTAGAAGCACTCACAAAGGTCGGAGGTCCGCCCTGCAGAAAAAAAGACAGCCGATAAGAACACATTTACATCGAGTGCATATATAGTAATATTAAACATGCATAGAGAGAATGAAACGCACGATAAGTTTTTCAGGTGGTTTGAGAAGTTCTGTTTCAGACTCGCTTGTGTCCCAATCAATCTGGTACTCTTTCGCTATTTCTTTCAGGACTTTCAACTTCAGTTCACCAGCAGGGGTTCTAACAGAGAGTTTGTCGATAAGCTGTGAACAATATGAAACCGTCAATCATTTAACATTGTCAGAAAGTTTAAACATATTAAGAATAATTGTAACATCATCAGCAGCATAATCACCATTCGATTTACACCACAGTCGGGTCGTAGATCAGTAGCTGCTCCAACAAAATCTTTACCATATTTCTTCTCGAAAATATCTCTAAGCGCAACCAATTCTGGAATTTCAGAACATCTAGGAGCTGCAAATATTAAACTTGATATCCCTTCTTTTAGATCGGCTGGGCACTCCCTGGAACAATTCAACCCAAAACAGTGAGCGATTTATATTAATGTCAAGTAGATAATAATCTTCATATACCTTTGTTTTCCAATAATGGTCAGTCGTTGCACAATAAGTTCACAAAAGAGCTCGATAAACTCGTTAGCAGCCAGAATATTTTGTTCTCTCATCACATGTTCAACCTTAACACAAAAAAATTTAGGTCAGTTAATGAAGAGAATTTGGCTTCTAAATGTTAAGTCTGTATTATAAAAGACTCGAGATGAAATATATAACAGACAACCAAGCTATAGGTTCTTAATTTCGAAACGTAGTATGTGTTACCCTTAAATGTTGCGAGCCAAACACCCAAACATACTTACATACCCACCCTCTTTCAAGACTCAAGATGAAAGATATAACAGACAAGCAAGCTATAGGTTGTTAATGCCTATGCACCTTTATTAAACCTAGCTAGCGCTAAGCCGCTAACCCAAAACAATTCATCAAGGCATCTAGCAAAACAGCACCAGTCTACAATTTTAAAACTCAACTACCTAAAACACAAGTATCACACAAACTGAAATACATTAACAACAACCATACCCGAATGCGAGCAGTAGCATCTTGACCCGACTGAAGCAGCAACGCAATGTCGCGCCTCATCTGCCTCACCACCACCTCTCTCTTGTTCCTCAGCAGCTTTATCCTCGCCACCGCCAGCTTCGCTGCAGTCTTGCTGCATTTCTCAAACACAAACCTCAATTAGCACTCAAAACATATGAAACGTTTTATTTTTATTTTTTTAACACCCAACAAAGCCACCCAAGAATCCACGATCCAAGATTTTCTAGGACCACCCAAAGGCTCACTATGGTAAAGCCCCTAGCTAGCGCATGACAATTTTTTCTCCAACTGGGCGACGAGGGAGAAAGTCACCGGGTACCACTCCATCTTCGGGCAAAACGTGTAAAATTAACATGTAAAACATTTCATTTTTAACCCCAACAAAGGAGGCGTGACCCAGGTAAAGACAAAATGCCACGCGCCCATCTGTGAGTGCCCTAGCAGATAACGCTGGTATGGATGAGCTCGGTACC
The DNA here is from genome assembly GCA_028751855.1 of Ambrosia trifida. NCBI lineage: Eukaryota > Viridiplantae > Streptophyta > Magnoliopsida > Asterales > Asteraceae > Ambrosia > Ambrosia trifida. Next base: position 97,024,285 of record CM054123.1, on the reverse strand, counting down.
ATACCGTTTGGAGCCAATCCCGATACTGAAATTACCGATTTTTGCCAAAACTTGGAACCGCCATTGATATACGGTAGGGATGAGCATTTTTTCCTGAGTATCTATACCTGTACCCATACCGTACCTGTACCGGTACCCGTACCCGTACCGACTTTGAGTACTCGATATAGGTATCGGTACCCACTTTTACTGATTTCGGTATTCGGTACTTTCGGTATTGGTACGGGTACGAGTACGGGTAAAAATGGTACGGGTACCGAATTCTATATAGTGTTGAATTCGGTTATATGTTTTACTTCGTATTATGGTATTTTTGGTATTCGTATCAATTTTACCTATTTGGTACATGTACCATATTGGTACCCGTACCAAAAATTTTCAATTTGGTACCCGTATAGTATTGATACTCGTAATTATTTACCTACTTGGTACCCGTACAGTGCTCAAAAAAGAAAAAAAAATAACAAAATGGTACCAAACGGGTACCATACCGAAATACCGGTACCGATACCCGTACTCATACCCGTACCGTACCTATATATTCGGTACGGTACTCGGTACCCACTTTTGTTCAAATTCGATATGGGTATTTTCGGTACGGGTACGGGTATAGGTACGGGTACGGTACCGATCTCATCCCTAATATACGGTACCAGGGGCGGATACAGGGGGTTTTAGGGGGTTCCCCTTCGGTTTGGAAAAAATTGAAAAATTTAGTGAAAAATTTGAAAAATTAGTGAAAATCAACGAGAGGAACCCATGAAAATCCGTCCTGTACGGTACGGCATCGGTAACGTTAATTTAAGGTAAAATACCGGTTTGAACCGAACCGATACCCATACCGAAAATCGCCAAAACCTAATTGGTACGGGAAATGAACCGGTAGTGATACGGTATCGGTTTTTTTTTATGTATTTTATACCGAAATGCTCATTTCTTGCTTGCTGCTGGTAGCAATTACACTAACCAAAGCAACATTATGGTAACTCGGCATGACATTTTTTTTTTCTGAAACCGCTTAGAGAAAGTAATCCTTTCATGAAAACGTGTAAAATTAATATGAAAAGATAGAGGAAAGAAAGATCTAACCATTTGGAGGTATTGAAGGACGTGAAGAAGAGTGATTTAGTGATTCTTGCTAACTTCTTCCAGTTGTTTTTGGCTCCTGCAGTGGTGGTCATGTTGTTGAAGGCGGTGTGGTATGGTTGGTATTAGAGAATGTGAGGGTTTTTTTTATGGAATGTATCTGTGTAACGGTCGGGAACAGATTAATATTTTTAAATATAATAATAATAATAATGATGGAAAGTAAAGGAACGTGGCGTGGTCCCACGTTATTGATGTCGACTTGCTAGAAACAAACGGATCTTTTTCTTTTTTGTTGAAAAGTTTTAGGGGCTGTTTGGTAGCCTCTTAATGAGGCTCTTAACCATTTAGTGCTGAATGATTCAGCATTCAGCGCGTTTGTTTCAGCCTCTGAATGGTTAAGGCTGAATCATTAAGACTTGGGATGTTGCTGAACCATTAAGCACTAAATCATTAAGCACTGAACCAGGCTGAACCTTAATGAAACTCTCATACCAATGTGGGACAAGAAAACTAACCATTAAGAGGTTCAACTTAATGATTCAGCACTTAACCATACAGATGCCAATGATCTCCAGCTCAGCTGGTTTGAGGTAGGGTGGGTTTTCCCTTAGGGGTTCCCATCCTTGGGGGAGGTCACAGGTTCGATTCATGCACACCACAAAAAAATTCCCCGTGACGGTTTGAGCTTAGGCAAGGAGGACATCGGTGTGTGGGTAGGGATTCGAACTTGAGACCAATAGGTTAGGGTTGTATAAGGATTTCCATTGATCTAAACCTTTCAAAAAAAAAAAAAAAAAACTTAACCATACAGACATCTTAACCATTCAGACCTCTTAATGATTCAGCACTTAATCAACCAAAGAACCCCTTATAGTTGGAACTATCTATAGGAAACCTTAGTTAGAGTGAAAATTTTGAAAACCTGATATGTAGATAGGAAGGTGCTATATTACACTTATTATTTAATAATGCGTATTAGTATTCAATGATATACTTGTAATTTGTCACCCTCTTTACATCTTATCTGATTGTACCTTCTCCTACTTCTCTATGCTACCTTTTATTAGTGTCACCATTTTCCAATTAACATCACACCAACATCATCATTCTATTTCTAAACTTTTCACCATTAAAGAAGATCTGAAGCCTTTTTATGGTTCATTCGATGGATTTAAACATACATTTTTCAGTGTAAATGTCGATGGATATTGAGTTGAAAATTATCACCGCTGATTTCATCTCCTTCACCTCATCTCATTCTAAACAACTTCTAGGCCAATAACTTGCCTGCAAATTCTAATAGTATTTACATACCAGGTACTGAGTTTATATACACGCGTGTTTTCGTTCACCCGTATACATTTGTTATCCATATTTTTTGATTTGATATATGATTCAGGTTCATTTTGTTTTATGTGTTTATATGTTAAGAATACGATGATGGAGTGCCACCATCATCATTTTGTTTTATGTATTTTTTTTGTTTTTTGGAAGTTATTTAAAAAATAACATCACACGCATAGTCCCTTGTTCGAAAGTTGTTTTTATGGTTTCTTTTTCTAGTTCGCATAAATTCGCAATCCATTTTTTACGACCTTATCATATTTTGGATTTAGTTTGCTTGGTTCAAATAAAATTTTAAACAACATTTTTTGTAGGTTTATTTTTGAAGAAGATAAAAAAAATTAAACTAGAAAGAGGGTAGAAGAGAGAAGAAAAATGATAATGTTTGAATATACTTCAACACTTTTTAGCTTCACTTTTGAAAACTCTTGGATTTTATTTGATTTTTGGTTAAAGTATTAGCCAGTATTTTTGTTTAATATTAAGATTAGTAAAGTAAATACTTATTCATTTATGCAATTTGATTTTAATTTTTTTTTAAAGGTATCAATGTCAAAAAATTATAAAATTAGTAAAGTGAATACTTGTTCATTTATGCAATCTGTTTTTTTTTTTTTTTTTTTTTTTTTTTTTTTTTTTTTTGCGAATAAGAGGACGAGTTAGTAAAAATAATATGGAGTGTGTTAGTAAAAATAATATAACATCATAATTCATAGGTTTTGATAGTAAAAATAATTGGTCAAGTGTTTGAGTCATGAAGAAAGTTTACACGATAGGTTTTGATTGTAACAATTGTGTTTGTGAACACATGTTCACATTTGGGCCCCGACTAACATGTGTTACTCCTGTTTAGTATGTTAGATGATGAGTTGGTCACACTAGTTAATATCTCATCTATTGTTTTACAGTTGATAACGAAGACCCCCACTGGTTAACATATGTTAACAAACGAAGTCGAAGGAAGCCGAGAAAAATATGTAGAAAAACTTTTTAATAACGTTTTCTTTTTTGTACTCAATGTATAACTTACTAGATTTATTTTGTTAAAGTGGTTAATAGTTTGTAATGATACTTTGTAATAATGTGTGTTAATAGTTTCACTACAAGAATATTGAGCATTAGCGACGACGTCTTTAGCGACGACGTCGTCGCTATTGGTAAAAAGTTGGTGATAGCTTTCTCTTTAATTTTGAACCATCGGATTGCACAGTGATCAGATGGCTGAGGATGAAAAGTACATTTGAGCAATAGCGACGACATGTCGACGACCCTTTAGCGACGACATGTCGTCGCTATTGCTCAAAAATCTCAAAAAATAGCGCTAAAAGTCCCTCGCTTTCTTTTCCTGCTTCATTTTACTTTCACAACTCCTTCTTCCTCTCTCACCGATCTGCACCTATTTCCGACCTTCCCACCTTCATTCTCGCCACCCACTTCATTTCAATCACCTCCACCAACTAAAACAATCACACCCACCATAAATCATCTCGCCTCCTACCCAAATCCGGCAGCCTCCACCGAATTCCGGCCACCCTTTTCATTTTCAGCCACCTACACCCCACTCCGGTCACCCCCTTAAAACCGGTTTTAAAACTCTCTCAAGGTTTTCTTTAATTTTTTTTGTGTATGTTTCTTTTTATGTTTTTTTTTTCTAATTTGTGTATGTATAGGTCTTCGACACCTCCACCGTCACCGGAGCACCACCATCTACAAAAAAAATACAGAGCACAACAAAAATCGGTTAGTTTGTTTTTATTTTTTTTATTTAATTTTGTATATATTTATGTTTGTATGTATGTTTAGTTGTGTATATGTTGGTTTTGATATGTGTGTATATGTAGGTAGTATGAAGCTATGTAAGTAGGAAAATTGAAAGTTGTTCATGTTTTAAATAATATAAAGTTGTTCATGTTTTAGTTGCATTTGTAGTAGACTAGAACCCTAAGTTTGATATAGGTGATAAGTTTTAGAGATTGCAGGATTAGACAATTGTTAGTAACTTAGTTTAGGATTGCATAGGCTTTAGAATTCTGAAATTTTAACTTTGCTTAGCTTCTATACCTTATTTTTTGTCATATTTAGAATATAGCATGATTTGAAGTGAACAAATAGGCTTTGAAGAATATCAGAGACATATGTGTAAAACTAGAACTTTTATTTTAAATAAGTGTTGTGTGACAAACTCAACAACATGAAAGTAAAACATTGCTGATGGTGACAACAGTTAGTTTCATGCATTGTTTTAACTTGCTGGTGATGCAAACAAATGTTGTTTTCGGGCTCTATTTAATAACTGACATAACACATGGCTGAGGATCATTGCATTCTGTATATAGGATGCGGTTGTGCATAATTTGTAATTGAGCAAACCTATGATAAAATATATAATGTATAAATTCATTGTATCTTTGTTGTAGAAATATATAATGTATTAATTCATTGTATCTTTGTTGTAGACAACATCAAGGTGTCTTGAAGAAAAGAAGGTTGGGAAATTCGATAAGAACATAATTAGGCATGGATCTGTGGCCCAACCATGACCAAGATTAATCACCCACCTCTTTTATAGTTTATATTTATACATTACTAAAACATCAGTTTTAATTTGTGGCTTTTTTTTTATCATCCTCCAGCTCTGTTTCAGCTCATGAGGACGGTCACAAATGGTGGAATGGCTTGAAGATCTAATACAATGTCATTGATGGTCGTATCATTTGCTTTGTTGCTTTTACATCTTTAACCTTAGAGAGAGCAATTCTTACTTGCCAACACAACTAATCAAAAGATAAGAGTCTGATTTACCCTGATTATAAAATCTGTCATTTTATTTATTTTTTGTTACAAAAATACTGGAACAACCAGGGCGTATTTTTTTGTTACAAAAATACTCGTGTGATCATATTTTTATTGTTTCATATGCCATTTGCTATTTATGTTTACCCGATTTTGTTAATTTTGCTGTTTTTGTATGCCTTGCAGGTAGAGTTTATCATTCCTGGTATGATAATTTGATCTTTACATTATCGCAACATTTAACTTCAGATTCCATATGCCGTTTTTCATTTGTTCAGGTTAATACATTGTTTTTCTTTCTTTTGCACTTTCATTCTTTCTGTAGCCATTCTAAATTAACCATTTTTAACCAACGCAAGTTGTTTCCAAGCTTTTATGATTTTTTTTGTTATAATAAAGAAATGTTAAATGAACTAATCAAAATTAAACAATTTATTAAATTTTGCATTTATGATTAAGTTTCTTTCATTTACACTACCATAAAATTGTTAAATAAAATACTAATGGGTGGCCCTGTACGTATTGTTTAGTTATTGCTATGAGTTGTATAAAATTGTTAAATAAAATAGAACACATACATATTTATGTAACAGTGTATATTTTGATTTTCTAATCTATTGTGTTGTGTTGTAAACTGCAGCTTGGTGTTTGTCGGAGAGAGGCCTAAAATTACCATCATCCAAGAACTTGTGTCAAAGGTGTTTTTTATCTTCCAAGAACTTGTGTAAATTTAGATTTATAATGTTGGTAGTTTGCGAATAGGTTAATGTTGATGCTTTGATTGTTTGGTAAATGTTGGTCGTATATGTTTGCCGTGTAAATATTGTAAAGTTTAGTTTAGTTTTGTTGTTAGTTTGCGGATTAGATTAATGTTTATGTTCAATTGGATTGTGATGTAAAATATTTATGTTTATGTTCGTTTTGTTGTGTCGTGAAACTGGAAATGAGCAAGTTTGAAACTGAGAGCCGAAAAACCTGAAAAAATGAATCAAGGCTTTAGCGACGACATGTCGTCGCTAAAGGTGGTTTACACAAATACGAAAAGGTGGGCAATAGCGACAGAAACCATCGTCGCTAATACTATTAGCGACGATATGGTTTTAGCGACGACAAAAGCATTAGCGACGAAAAAGTGGGCAATAGCGACCAACTAATAGCGACGACATGTCGTCGCTACTACTATTAGCGACGACTTTTGACGTCATTAGCGACGACAAATGTTGTCGCTAACGCTTCGAATTCTTGTAGTGTTTGTGTGCTTTATTTTTCAGTAAACTTATGATGTGAAAACTATAGGGGTAAGCAAGATAAAAAAAAGGCTGACAGAATAAACACAAGTTTAACATATGTTACCAAATAACACATGTTAACCTCTTATGCAACATTAACACATGTTAACCATTCATGCAGTTCATTTGAATGTCATGGGTAAGTTTTTGTGGGGTTCAATAGGTTGTAATGATACTTTGTAATAACGTGTGTTAATAGTTTGTATATTTTATTTCTCAGTAAACTTATGAAGTAAAAACTATAGTGGTAAGCAAGACAAAAAAAGGCTGACATTAAATACAAGTTTAATAAATGTTACCAAAATAACACATGCAACATTAACACATGTTACCCTTTATATGCAGTTCATATGAATGTCTTGGGGTAGGTTTATTTCTTGTTCAATAGTTTGTAATGTTAGTTTGTAATAACACGTGTTACCAGATAACATGTGTTAACCTAATGTGTGTTAATAGTTTGTATGCTATGTTTACTTATTTATTTTGTAAACTTATGAAGTGAAAACAGGAGTGGTAAGAAAGACAAAAAGGTTGACAAATGATACAGGTTTAACATATGTTATCACACCACTCATACTAACAAATGTTAGATCTTCTCATGGGTATATGGGGGCAACAGGTTTAACTTTATCAGATTAGATAACACAAGTTAGCCCTTTATGACCAACTAACACATGTTACCCTCGTATGCAACATTAACACATTATTTGTATTTGCCCCATTATAATAATATTTTCTTAAACAAAAAGTAGGAGAGAGGAGAGAGATGGTGTGACATGACCCATTATAATAATATATTTTCTTTATCAGATTAGATAACACATGTTAGCCCTTTATGACCAACTAACACATGTTAACCTTCCATGTAGTTCATTTGAATGTCATGGGTAGGTTTTTTGTGGTTCAATAGTTTGTAATGATACTTTGTAATAACGTGTGTTAATAGTTTGTGTGCTTTATTTTCTCAGTAAACTTATGAAGTGAAAACTATAGGGGTATATAGGAGCAACAGGTTTAACATATGTTACCACACCACTCATACTAACAAATGTTATATCTTCTCATGGGTATATGGAAGCAACAGGTTTAACTATTATCAGATTAGATTAACACATGTTAACCATTTATGACCAACTAACACATGTTACCCTCGTATGCAACATTAACACATTATTTGTACTTGCCCTATTATAATAATATTTTTTAAACAAAAAGTAGGAGAGAGAGTGTGACATGACTCATTATAATAATATTTTTTTAAACAAAAAGTAGGAGAGAGAAGAGGGATGATGTGACATGACCCATTATAATAATATTTTCTTACACAAAAAGTAGGAGAGAGAAGAGAGACTGGTGATGCTGACTTTAAAAAAGTAGGAGAGAGGGTGTGACATGACCCTAAAACAACTTTACAAAAATTAAAGAGAAAGACACAAAGGCTGACAAATGATACATGTTAACATATGTTACCACACCACTCATACTAACAAATGTTAGATCTTCTCAAGGGTATATTGGAGTAGCAGTTTAACTTTATTAGATCAGATAACACATGTTACCCGTTTATGGCCAACTAACACGTGTTACCCTTCTTTTTTTTTTTTTGCTAGTGTTGACATTCATGTTTGAAACATGTGTCAAAAAAAACAAGTGACCTTTATTGTGCCATTTTTTAATCTTTTTATGCTTACTGTTATTTGAATATAGGTATATACTTTTTTTTACCGTCCTACTAGGCACGTTGATTGATGTGCTCAAAGTAGCTTAGTAATAACTAACTAAATTAATCTAAACTAGACACTCTAAGTTTTAAATTTATAACCTAAGACTCTCTAAACCTAAACTGCACAACCGGCAAGTGTACCGGCCAGTGCAGTATAGCTAAAGTAAGTCTGAGTATCGAACCCACGAGACTCTACTGGAAAACGTAAACTAGATTCGATTACTTATCTACAAACTGACTTAATAATGTTTTGTTGCTTAAGGGGGGGTTTTCTAACAAACTAATGCAAATAAATAAAATAAAACTTAAATAAACTATAGACACAAACTGAAAACCGCAACTGGGATCAGATGATGGGAAGGCACTACCTAGGCTAGAATCCTACACATGAATGACAATCTTTCTAACGGCTATGGAACTTGTGTGGAACCGGGATCTTAACACATCAAGAATAAACTAGACACCCTCGACCCTTCTTTAGGGGAAACCCTAGAATACTGTTGTGCTGTTAAACCACCGGTTGAGAGGTTACCCTCACAGGCTTACCTACTCGAATCTTAAAGTACCCGCTAGACAGTCTACCTCACATCGCGAAAGTCACAATACACCTTAAAGTGCAAGGGGTAACTACAATATTTATGATAAGACTTGGCCTACAAGAAATGCTAGGGAAACTAGGAAGATCTTCTTACAAAGCCTCTAGATCTGGCAATTTAATACCCTAGACAGACCAACAATCTCGCACCTTACAGCTATTGAGAATTGGTAGAACACTTAGAATTACCTAACTAACAATTACAACTCTTATGGATAACCTGCAGAAATTAACCATAAACTAGTTGCTAACACCCAGTCCGCAACCTAACCCGCATTCATACATGAAAGACATTCACAAAAACGCAAGTAGAGTTTATAAACGTTATTTAAACAAAACTAAATGCGCATACACATCAAACCAGAAAATAAATAGTTTTTTACTCTAAAATTCACCCACAGCCAAAAGTTCTAAAATCAAAAGAAAATAAATCATTCAAGTGTAATCATCTTTAACCTAGGTAGCGTCAAGGTTTAGCCAATAAAAGTCATTATAATATCAAAACAATTGAACCATATAAAATCCATGGTGTTCACAACGGGTTAGAATAGAATAAATAAATAGATTATTAAACTAGAACCGACCCGTGCTCGCACCTATGCTTCAACCCTTGACCCCTTCCTCTTGATGCGACTGCTGTTGTTCTTGAAAGTGGTCGTGTGATCTCTTTAACATTATTATGCGGCTACCGTTGTTGTGATGTTTCCTCTAGATCATTCCTCTTCCGCTGTTGCACGCTTCGAATCATTTATATGCGTTTGTCTTCCACCTCCAATTTGTCATTGTTGGGCTTTTAGGTTGTAAGACTAAACTCACGTTTATTATTATTGCTAGTTTTTATCTCGGGAGCGTCCCGGGTTGAAATATCTAATATGACATAATAAAATATCTAATATGACAACATAATTAATGACTTGCCAATATATGATTAATGAATATTATTATTATTATTATTATTATTATTTATTTTAAACAAATCTTTGCCATAAGTTATCATATTCTAATATAAAAAAAACGAATCTCTGCGCCGGGGTATAAATCTTGTGCTATTACAAAATATTATATAATGTCAAATAAATTCGGAAGTTTGCAATCGATCATTATTAAAAGAACTAACATGAAATAAGGAAAAAAAAGTTATTTATTGAAATATCGAACGCATTAGTCTAAGGGTTATGTGATGCGTTAAAAAATTCATGGGTATATGATCGGGTATATGGTTCGGGTATTTGGGTATGTGGTTTCGGGTAATTGGGTCGGGTGTCACCTAATCCCAGGCCCGACCCAAACCCACAATTTTTTTTAAACTAATCCCAAACCTAACACAATACTAGTCGGGTTACAAAAAATAGTCGTTTTTTTCTCCGTTTTTTATATAGCACTATGGTAGTCGTTGGAAAGATAATAAAACGCTCGTTAATTTGGTGTAATTTTTTTTTTATAAAAAATCTCGTATATAAAAGATATTAACGTTTAAAAGTTATGGGAGGAAACATGAGAGAGAAAATAATAAAGGTTTAATATTTACATTTAGTAGATTACGTATTTAATAGATTATGTTAAACCATATTTAAATCATATTTATTCATTTTTTAATTGGTCTAGAGTTGCCACATCACATCATATGTGGCATCTCTCAAATGAGAGATTGCATAAGAGTATCACATGTAGGATTAATCTCTTTGCAATATATATATATATATATATATATATATATATATATATATATATATATATATAGATTATTATTATTATTATATCTAATATACTATTAATATATACAGTATTATAACTTCGTGCTCTCGACTCGGGTGTTCTTGACTTGACCAAAGTTGCTCGTTTACGCTCCAACGTCCATGAACACCTACAAAATAAAAATAAAATAGATAAATACTAAAAAAGACCCAAAACTAATAAAATTCTATAAAAACCTATACTAAATAAAATAGATCGGTACAAGATTAAAAATAATAAAAAACACTATTTAAACGACTCAAAAACTGTACAAACTTTACACTGGAAATAGATGTATTTTACAATACATCATTGATTTGGCCAAATAACACATGTTACCCTTCCATGCTATTCATTTGAATGTCCTGTGTAGGTTTTTCTCTTGTTCATCCTGACTTTACTACCAAGCACACAGACTTGGTCAGATAACACATGTTACCATTTTTACAAAACAACACAGTAACAACTGAAAACATAACAAATGTTACCTATCCTGAAAAAAAAAAGATACAGTTCACACAACACTAAATGTACAGGCATTGGTGCAGTACACATGTAACATATGTTAAGTAAAAATAATAAGTAAAAATAATGCAATACAAAGACATCAAAACGAAAGCCATTAAAAAAATAAATAAAAGTAACACATGGAGAAGGTGTGTAAAAAGTATAACTACAAAATAAAAGAAACTTTCATCTTTCTTAACATTGTTGCCCTAGTTTCTGTACCGCCGCTGGTAGCCTCATCCCTTAAACATAAGGCCATCATGTCTTTATCCTTTAATTTCAGGTAAAGTGCTCCTCTAGTTTGTTTCGAATTTGCAGTGACTACTTCTCTCATCGCCCCCAAGTTCCAGTGAAGTCACCGTAGTCATCTTCTCTCCGTCTGCCTTCAACTTCCACCTTGTCACCGACGTTGCTTTCTTCTCCACTCTACGGTATGGTGAAGTCACCACCGACTCACCATACACTCCACATCCATACATAATATACAACACCCATACATACTTACATATTATAAAGATTAATAGAGAGAATGACGAATGAGAAAAGAGAGAGAGAGATACTAGGAAAGAGAAACACATAGAACGAAAAAGACTTGAGAGAGAGGCCGGACCGGTCACTTCTCCGGCGGATCTATCTTCTCCTCTGTTAAGGAGGTAAGTTGATGATTTTTTGAAGGTTTATGCTTGTTGTTTTTCATTAGTGTAGATGGTGGTTGATGGTTTCTTTTAAAAAACAAACCAAGAAGATGAAGAAGAAGAAGGAGGAGGAGGAGGAGGAGGATAGAGATGATTGTGATGTGTCTTTAAATATGACAAGAAAGATGAGAGAAGAGAGAGGTAATTGTATTGGCATAAGAAATCTGACAAGAAAGAGGATAGAGATGGATTTCCTTTTATGCCCTTACATGTCCTTTTTGTTCTTTATCAACTATTTTTTTAAATAAAAAACCAACTTTTAATATTAGCCATTAGATCAACTAGATCAATGGCTGAGAGTGGGTTTCTAGGGTTTTCTCTCTAACTATGGTTTCCACAATATCCCTTCCCTATATAGAGTTGGGATTCCTTCATCAACGGGGAAAGGTGATAATTTGTATTGGTGGGTGTGGTAAAATTGGGATCGGATCAAATGAAAAAAAAAATAGAAGTTGTATGGAGAGTATTAAACGAATTAAGATTGAACTCATTCAAGCGGTATTGAAAAAGTCTTATCAAACCCTACGATGTTATTTTGTGCGGCTTCGCTTTTTTGGCTTTTAACTTGTAGTGTTTAGAATATACATTATCTCATTGTGTCTTTTATGTAGCATTGTGTATTTTTCTTATTTTCATCATTGTGTCTTTTTTTTCCAGCATTGTGTTACATTATTCGGCATTGTGTTATATTTTGTGGTTCATTGTGTCATATTTCGTAATATATTGTGTTTTTTGTATCCTTCTCACCATTTTCATTTTTGTTACACTATGTACAATAAACTTGACCGGGTAAAATTGTTGGTTTTTTAATGATTAATTGGAATCACTCACGAACCACTGGAGTATTATTGTGCCACCAGTGTTATCACGCAATCATATTCCACAACCAAGTCACCAATTCAAGAGGAAACGTATAATTATGAGAAAACCCCCTTGTGAGATTTGAACCCAGGACCTTATAATCGCTAAGTCTTATCCCAACCAAGATGCCGCTCGGCTATAATGCCTTTGGCTAAAATTGTTGGGTTTAAAGGTATATTTAAAAAGGGATGAAAAAATGGGTCTAAGGGTGTAAAAAATGGGAGTAATGGAAATAAATAATCTCAACTATTGACTATTGGTCAATAACAGTCCCAACTACGAAAATAACCACTAGCAGTCCCAACGTTCGACATATTGGCCACCAATGGTCCCAGCTAGTCCGATCACTAACGCCGTTAGTGGGTTGCTGATGTGGCGTTCTATGTGTCATAAATTAACACACATGACCGATGACGTGGGTTGCTAATGTGACGCCACATCAGCATGCAACTAACAGCGTTAGTGATCAGATAACTGGGACCATTTGTGGCCAATATGTCAAAAGTTAGGACCGCTACTGGTTATTTTCGTAGTTGGGACTGTTATCGCCCAATAGTAAATAGTTGGGATTATTTATTTCCATTATTCCTAAAAAATGGGGGAGAAAATTAGTCGTCCAAAAAGAAAAGTAAATTTTATTTATTTTAGTTTTTTTCTTTTTTCCTTTTACCATAAGACCATTGTTAATGTGTATGGGGCATGAGCGACTTCGTCTCAGTACTTGGTACTATTGATGTGAGAGATTTTATTCTTTCATTAGTCTGTGTGTAGTGGTCTACGTTATGGGGCGTTTTAGCAATCATAGCGCCGGGGAACACCGCCCCCGGTGTTATGGTGGCGTTTTGGGGTGGGGGGTATGGGGTAGGTGGGGTATTGGACTATTATAGATTAATAATAATAATAATAATAATAATAATAATAATAATAATAATAATAATAATAATAATAATAATAATCAATAAAAAACAATGATTAGCCAATCATTTAAAAAGCCCCATAACGTCCCTTCCCACTACACCATCTTTTTCCATAACTCCCCTAACGCTCTTTCTATTACTTTATAATATTTTATTTCACATAACGTCCCTCCACTACACATGCCCTTAGACCATGCGTAGTGGAGGGGGGAAAACTTTGTTTCTGATTGGTCTACGTGGCAGCTGAGTCAGCATGTGGCTTGAAGTGAAAATGGGGTGTAGTGGTAGTGGGAAAAAGATAAGGCCCCTGTTTCTGATTGGTTGTTTATTTTATTATTTTTTTAAATTAATTAAGTCAAAATATTTAAAAGAAAAGATAAATAATATAAAAAAATTACAAATAATATTAAAAACACACAACTAATATTAATTAAATTAAAAAATATTACAAATAATATTAAAAAAACACAAATAATATTAATTTTCATCTTCGCTTTCGTCATACTCGTCTTCATCTTCTTGTTCATCTTCATCCTCTTCGCTTTCACCTTCGTTTGGAATATACCGAACTGACCACGCCTGTTGGACCATATCCGCCGCTAACGCGTCATGGGCATCATGGTCATGAAGATCATGTGCGTTGAGTATTCTTTGTTCCATTGTCGCGTGCAGTAGATCCTGAATGGCTTCCGGTACATAATTTTGGCAAATCGCTTTACCTTCATCTTCTAATATCATATTATGCATGATTATACAAGCATAGATAGCATCTCGCATCTTGTCTTTGGTCCATGCACGACAAGGATTTCTTATGTAATGCCAACGCTGTTGAAGAACCCTAAAACATCTTTCTATGTCCTTTCGCGCGGCCTCTTGAACTTTCTTAAAGTGTGCCCTTTTTCATCGTACGGGTTACTGAACGTTTTAATGATAATGGTACACCTCGGATATATTCCGTCAGCCAAATAGTATCCGTGTGGGTAGTAGTTTCCATTAGCATAAAAACACGCCTTTGCTACCCTGCTAGAAATGAAATCCTCAATAATAGGCGACTGCTCAAAAACGTTTAAGTCATTGCATGAACCTGAAACACCAAAATAGGCCGACCAAACCCAAAGATTGACTGCAGCCACCTCTTGAAGAATAACCGATGGTCCTTTTTGGTCACCACGTGTGTGTTGACCTCGCCAAGCGGTTGGGCAATTATACCAATGCCAGTGACGACAATCAATGCTACCCATCATTCCTGGTAACCCATGTTCATTCGTATGCGCCTCGTAAATTTTTTGTAAGTTGTACCAAGTGGGCCTTCTAAGATAGCGGGCTCCGTACAACTTTACTATTCCTAAAAAAATAAATACAAATATATATATATATATATATATATGTTAGATTAAATATAAAAAAGCTAAATGAATTTATTTTAAAAAAAGTGATATACCTTGGCAAAAATACTCCAAAGAATCGCGTGTTGTTTTCTCGGCCATTTTTAAATACTCGTCGTTGATATCCGTTGTGTTACCGTATGCGAGTATACGCAGTGCCGACGTACACTTTTGAATAGCGGAAAATTCCATCATCCCCCTAGCATCCGATTTTTGTTGAAAGTAAGGAAACAACGCCTAAATGTCTCGTACGTAATACTGCCTACTCAGTTTTGGACGTGAGGGCGCACTAGTTTGTTCCATATATCTCGACGCAAGCGAAAGCGCACTCGTAATCGTTTCTTGCTCCAACTCTTCGTGTGTCGACTCACCCTCATCTCCTAAAAACTCTTTGTAATATTCTCTGGCAATGGATGATGACGCGGGGGAACCCATTTTTTTAAAATATTGGTGTGTTTTGATTGAATGTATAGTGTTTTATATATATGGTTTGTGTTGTGTTGTGTTAATATGGTTTGTGTTATGGTATATATATATATATATATTTAAAAAAAATGACTGTTGCTTAAGAAATTTTTTTTTCTAACGGTAAAAAAAATGAACGTTGAAGCATATGAGGTGTCAAGCTATCATTGGCTGGAAGATTTGATGCCTAGCATTATAAACATAACGCCACAACCAATTTTTATAACATAGTGTCCCCATGTAGCGGTGTGGGGGGCGCTAGCGCTATGTTGTGATTTCAAGCCCCAATCACGACCCACTACACCAGGTCTTAGTGTCTTTACTTTACTTCTCATGAATATCGTTTTTTCTCTCTCCTTTCATTGTAGATCTTTAGTTCATATATGAAAGGTTGATAACGGAAACTCGGGCACACACTAGTTTATTAAACATGCTTAATTTTAAGCCTGTGCTTGTTTAAGCTTAGCTTGTTCTAAACTTTAGCAAGTCGATCTCGAGTAGATTATGAACGATTTAGTTCGTTTACATACTTATATTTCAATTTTTTTTTAATTTCAATAAAGAAAAGAGAATAAATGTAAATTCAGTTTTAAGAACTACATATTTTTTTTTTTAAAGTGAACTTCGGTTTTCGTCCCTATAGTTAGGTCGGAATTATCACTTTCTTCACTTGTTGATTTTTTTTATGCTTGAGAAACATTGTGACTTGTGAGTTCTAGTTTGTAAGTTCAGTCAATCTCACTAACTCCACTATATTTTTATAGTTAAACTAAAGGCGTTTCAATAAGGGGTTGTTTGGCAACTTTTAAATGGGTAAGTGCTAACTTAGTAAGAGATCTAAATGGTTAAGAGATTCTGAATGGTTAAATGTTGAATCAATAAGTGATATTTAGTTGGACATCTGAATTGTTAAAAAAAATTATTGAACACACAATTATTTAAAAAATTATTGAATTTATTTACGTGAATTATGGTGAAGAGTTTTAGGTTTGACCAATTTCTAAACTTTTTAGTTTTCTAGTGCCACTTTAAGTTCTCACCCCTCTTTCTTCTGCCTTTTTCTTCTATAGCTCTACATCTTTCTCTGTTTTTTTTTTGTGTGTGTGTGGAACGACTTATAGTTTTGGAAGAAAAATAGATAAACAACACTCGTCTTCTTCTCTGTTACCGTATCGTCTTCTTTCTTCTCCTCCGTAACAGAAGCTTCACCTCTATGAATGTACACAGTAATCAATTCCTCCGCTACCTTCGACGTCCTCCCCTTCTTCCTTCTTTTCTCCATTTCTTTTTCGGTTCAGATGCAAAGCTCTCTAATCGTGCTAACTCGTTTCTTTTTTCGGTTCAGATGCGAAGCTCGCTACTATCTGATTCAGTCAGACTTAGCTCAAGATCTGACCGCTTTAGAGGTCTGGTCAGATGCGAAGCTCGGTCAGACGTAACAGCCAAACGCCCCCTGGTCTGACCGAATTAGACCAGCTCCCCAGTCAAAGGCAATCAGACGCAAACAAACAGGACCTAAGTCTTTAGGTGCGCCATGTGGACTTGCCAGATGCATTTTGGTACCGAATTCGATCTAGATGGTAATGTGTAGCAGATGGTTGGAGGGGCTGATGTGTCAAGTTCAATAAAGATGAGGAATTAAGAGTTGTAATAGTAATAGTTAGAAGACTAAATGTGTAAAAGTGTAAGAGAGTCGGTTAGTAGGTCGTTATATACCGTTATACAGTAATGAGAAGGTGTGTCTTGTTTGTGTGAATCCTTCTCTTGCTTTTCTCTCTCTCTTCTCGAACATTCACCACCATACACCACCATCTTCTACCACCATTAACCGCCATTAATCCCCACCACACATCATTGGTATCAGAGCTTTGATCCTGTCAGAAGCTTTGATCCTGTCAGAAGCTCGATTATCAGCCATAACCATTTATGTTTAGAGTTTTTGATCCATTTTCTTCATCACTCTGTTTTCTTGGTTTTCTTAATTTGTTCCACCGTTTCTTCTTTATCTCCGTTGGACTGATCAATCGTGATCAATCCATTCCATAGCCAGATCAATTCATGATCTTGCTATTCTGATCCATCAATTGTTGATCAATTCTGCTATTTCAACCATTTTTTTGAAAACCCTTCTTGTTAAGTTTTTCCCGCCATTTAACACCTAGACCTGCAATAAAATAATAATAATAATAATAATAATAATAGTATCACTACAAATTTTCAACATATTACAATAACATCATAATAATAATACTTTCACAATCAAATACAAATCATGACTACTACAAGGAGTCAATCCGAAGTTGAAAAAACCCTGCAACACCATTCCAATGCTTTGGTGAAATTTGAAGCCTTCATGGAGAAGACTGATAAGTCTTTCCAAGAAATAAGACAATTTATGGAAAAGATTGCCCTAAAATCAAACAAACCAGAATAACCAGAACATGCATGCAAATAGCAATTCTGGTGTTAACTCAGAAGGTTCTGGAACTAGCAGTTCAAGAACTTATAGGTTGTATAGACTAGGGAAGATTGAATTCCCCGGGTTTGATGGAAATGAAGTTGAGGACTGGATTTGCAAATGTGACCACTTTTTTGATGTGGATGATAATCCTGACAATTTTAAAGTTCGGTATGCTGCAATTAACCTAGAGGGAAAGGCTATGAAATGGCATGCAACTTATTTGAAATCAATTAACAAACCCATTTCAGAAGTTACTTGGTCTGAATACACTAGCAACATTATAGACAGGTTTTCCACAAACCAATTCAATGATGCAATGGGGTGTTGACTTCTACTGTTCAAACTGTAGCTCTAGAAGAATTTTGTGAAAAATTTGATGAAAATATTTTGCAAGTGACCATATGTGAAGAATATGTTGTAAGCATCTTCTTGAACAATCTGAAACCAGAATTGTCTGGCCCTGTCAGAATGTTTGAACTCAAAACCATGAAAGAAGCCTACAAGTTTTCTAAGAAACAAGATATGGCTAATAAGACCCTTGCAACATTCAGACCTAAATCCTATTCTAACCAAATGGGGAAGTTTTACCCTAATCCAACACCTATTTCTTCTTACAAACCACCAAACCCTTTTACTCTTAAACCAGCACTCAATACTAACCATTTACCATTGTTACCCATTCCACCAAATCATCAAAAATTGAATACCAATAAAAACATATTAAACCTACCTACCCAAGAGATGGAAGCCAAACGATTGAGGGGGGAGTGTGTAACACCCCGACCGATGGCGGAATCTTCGAGGTGCCACGTAGTGACGATTGTTCAATAGCTCATGGTACTAAAGTGTAAATATTGATATATTGAATAAATAGTTTATTACATTGAAATGAAATACGAAGATACAATGATTCTAAAGTGTCAAGTCAAACTGAAATACAATGAAGACAAGCTTAAATATAAATCCAAAAGCTTAAAAGAAACGTCTCAAAATAACCTGAAACATGTACAAAATAATTTTGTCAACACATATAATGTATTGGTGAGGATACCCTGATTTGAATAAATATATAGTAATAAAAGTGTTTAGAAATTCATATGAGGTACCATTTGCAATTATGTAATAAGTAATATTCGTTCAAAATCAACCTTAAGAATCAAGTATCAAGAATAAAACAACCACTTTGAAAACCATTTTTGAGTATAATGAATCACATAACAATGACCAAGGACTTAACTCAAACACGTAAGTCAACAAGTGGGTATATACCGTAGTACTATTCATTATTATGTTCGACTCCACATGAGTTAATGATTTTGACAAGGCATAAGTACACGCAATTAAACATAAGGCAAACAAGTAAGGCACATATATAAATTGCATTTGTGAATATTGCGTTTAAACATATTTAAGTGAGTGAGTAAATATGCGTACATGAATCGCCTTAAAAGTGTGAAAACAAAAAAGGGGAAAGTATATTCACTTTCGCCAAATAACTAGATGACTAAGCGAGCGTGAAAATGCGAGCAATACAAAGACTCAACCTAATGTTTAAAGTATCCCAAAATAAGTATGTAAGCTTAATAAAGTCTAGGGATCTTATTCTAAGGCACTAAGGATGTTACGACTATATTTGGGATTTTTAAGTAATAATAATAATGGCGAAAAAAATACAAACTATTACGGTTGCTACCACGTCTTATGAAAATAATATCATGAGTTTAGTTTCTCGATCACAAATATTTTCCAAGGTTGAAATTATATATTTTATTCAGAAAATATATAAAATAAATTTAAGAATCTTAATTGTATAAAACTAAATCAACAAATAAAATTTAGTTAAAATACAAAAATGTTTTAATACAAAAGTAATTTGATATGATAATTATCCTAACATATTTATATACACTTCCATCAGTTTTTATGTCAAATTTATATATTTACAATTTTATATGAATTAATCATGATTAAAAATGACATAATTCATAAATAAATATAAATAACTTTCAAAAATAAAAGATTTTATGAAATCTCAATCCTATAGAAACCTCAAAATAAATTTTATAGGATTTTTGAGATTAAAATAGATTTAGTATAAATATTATTTGTATAAAATCTATTTAACAAATAAAAATGAAACAACATAGGAATACATGTCAAAACTGGTGGAAAATGTCATGATAATTATCTTAGCATAATGAAACATTATTCTACAAATTTTCATAACCAAAAGTGCTACCAATAATTTATTATGAATTAACTAAGATTAAATCATCATAAAATAATTAAAAATATTAATTCGTGGCTAAAAATTCCAAAACTGATTCTAAAATTTCTAAATGACCATATAAGCCATCATACCAAATTTCATGATTTTTGAATCAATAACCAACGAGTTATGAATTTTTTTAAAAGTTTACAAGTTTTTAATTGAAAAATACCCAAATACATTCTAAAACCTTAGAATCCAATCGAAGCCCTTAGAAACTATAATCGATATAACAAGTAGAGGGCTATTGTTCTACTGATAATGATGAATCAAAATGCAAAGGGAATTAGAAAAACTCACGAATTTGATATCCCAAAATGATGAAATAAAACCCGAAAAGTATCAAGAAAATAAGCTTCTAATTCGACTTGGATATGAGATGAAAATTGGCGCTTCATGTGCAGAGGTGATAGACTAATAGAGGAGAGGGTGTGATAGTGTTTAATCGAAGTAGAATGATCGATTTAGAGGTGCAATGATAAAGGGTCACATAAGTGGGTTTTTATACTAGTTTGTGATGAATTCTTGACATAAAAGACATTAAATGGAGAATTGACCACTAGTGAAACTTATGGTCTATAGTCTTCATCATAAAGATGAGTTTTGACTCGAATTAAAGGCCAGATTTGACCATCGACTAAAAGTGACATGTTTGACTAGGACTTTGACTGTATAACTGGGACTTTGCCTGTCACAGCGGACCGCGAGAGCTAAAAAATCAACTTTTCTAACTTAATCAATATTAAGTTCCGGACTTGTTTCCTTCAGTTTCTAAGTTGTTTTAGGACCGAAAATTAAGGGTTTCGAGTATCAAGGTTTGAAACATACGTTCTCGGGTGTAGATGTGAGTATAAAACGTGCATACTTTTACTTATAAAAATTATAAGTTTTAATAAATTGTGAATGTTGGTCCTATTAAAATACGAGGGCTAAAAATGAAAATTTTGAAATAGTCGAGGAACAATTATGCACATTTATGAAAAGTGAAGGGTGCAGGTTGTCATAGAGTGTTTCTGATGCCTTGAGAAATTATCTTCTACACATAAATGTCCAAACAAACAACTTTATGTGTTGGAAATAGAAGATCAGGATGAGGTGATAATGATGATAACCAAGAACCAGAAACAGTGATTGATACTACCTCAAATGACCCATTGATATCTATCCATGCTTTTACTGGTGTCCCTTCTTTTTCCACCATGCAAGTAGTTGGAAACATTGGCACCAAAACCCTTCATATCTTAACTGATTCAGGTTCAACCCACAACTTCCTAGATGAAAAGTTGGCCATGAAACTTAATTGTAAGTTGGAAGATATTGGTGCAATGAGGGTAGGTGTTGCAAATGGTGTCCCCTTAGTTTGTAAAAAGATTTGTAGAAATTTTGAGTGGCAAATGCAAGGGCTGTGGTTCAAAGATGATGTGCTTATGATACCTTTAGCCAGCTATGACATGGTTTTAGGCATACAATGGTTATTGCCTTTGGGTGATATAATTTGGAACTTTAAAGATTTAATAATGCAATTTAAAGTAGGCAATAAGTCATATGCGTTAAAGGGCAGTCAAAATAGTAGATTGTCTCTGTGTTCATTGGAAGTAATGCATCAACTACTGATAGAAGATGATCAGATGGTCCAGGGGCAAGTGTGCAGCATTAAAGTGGAAGATTCTGTGGATCAGTTCCAGCACAAAACTGCAATGATTGGCAATGTAAGTAATGAAGCTATGGATCTTCTTTTAAAATAATTTGATGATGTATTTGCTTTGCCTACTGCTTTACCACCACACAGAGCCTATGACCATAAAATTTTACTAAACAATGAATCTGTTACCTTAAGTTAGAAACCCTATAGGTATCAGTTGGAGCAAAGAGATGTTATAGAAAAAAATGACCAAGGAGTTGTTGGAATTAGGGGTGATCAGGGGTAGCAGTAGTCCATTTGCTGCTCCAGTGGTCTTGGTTAAAAAGAAAGATGGAAGTTGGCGTATGTGTATTGACTACAGGAAGCTTAATGATGCCACTATTAAAAATGGGTTTCCGATTCCTCTAATTGAAGATTTATTGGATGAATTGGGGGGGGGGGGACTATTTTTTTCTAAACTAGATCTTAGATTTGGTTATCATCAGATCAGAATGACACCTGATGATATTCATAAGACAGCCTTTAAAACATATGAAGGCCGTTATGAATTCCTTGTTATGTCCTTTGGGCTAACAAATGCTCCAACAACCTTTCAAGCTCTCATGAACTATACCTTTAAACCCCTGTTAAGAAAATCAGTTCTGGTCTTTTTTGATGACATTTTAGTGTATAGAAAATCACTAAATCAACATTTGAGAGAGGTTTTGATGATTTTAAGGGAAAACAAGCTGTTTGCTAAACTCTCTAAATGCTCATTTGGGGGTGGTTCTGTGGAATATTTAGGACATGTTATTTCCAAAGATGGTGTCTCAACTGATCCTAAAAAAATTGAAGCAATCAAGACTTAGCCAGTTCCACAAACCATTAAACAGTTAAGGGTTTTCTTGGTCTTGTCAGGATATTATAGAAGGTTCATTAAGTCATATGACATTTTAGCAAAGCTATTGACTAATCCGTTAAGGAAAGACAGTTTCCATTGGAATGAGGAGGCCACAACAGCTTTTGAAAAGCTTAAACAAGGCCTGTGTGCACCTCCTGTTTTCGTATTACCTGATTTTACTAAAACTTTCATTTTGGAAACCGATACATCAGGACTTGGAATTGGAGTTGTCCTTATGCAAGGAGGGCATCCTTTGGCCTTTATTAGTAAAGCTCTTTCCCCAAGACAACATGTACTTTCTGTCTATGAAAAGGAACTTTTAGCAATTTTGTTTGCAGTCAAGCAGAGGCAACATTATCTGTTGTCTGGTCATTTCATTATAAAGACATATAAAAAAAGCCTCAAGTACCTTCTTGAACAGAAGCTGACAACACCTTTGCAACATGCATGGTTGTCTAAACTCCCTGGGCTTTGACTATGAAATCATGTATAAGAAAGGAGCACATAATAAAGTGGCAGATGCTTTATCAAGAGTCTAGGGTAGGGGTGAGCAAATGTCGGTTCGGTTTTTACATATAACCGAAACTGATAACCGAAGTTCGGTTTTAGGAAAATCCATAACCGAAACCGTTCGGTTACGTCGGTTCGGTTACTTCGGTTAATATATCGGTTATCTGTTCGGTTAATAACCAAACATAAAACTTGTGCAAAATTGTAAACTTAAAATAGTTAGTAAAGTGTTTTGAACATTTTTCAAAGAATACAAATATATATATAGAGAGAGAGTAAAGTTCACGTACAAATAGGCTTTATCGTACGAACAGTACGAACTGAAGTAAAAAACACGCGGTGGCATTTCTGTAAATATTGGAAACTTTATATAACTAGAGTAATTATATAATTACTCTAGTTATATAACTAGCGTAATTACTCTAGCGTAATTATATAACTAGAGTAATTATAAAATTACTCTAAAGTAATTATATAGCGTAGTTATATAACTAGAGTAATTATATAAGGGTAATTACTCTAGAGTAATTATATACACTAGAGTAATTATACAACAAGAGTGGTGGTCATTATTTACGAAAATGCCACCGCCACTTTTTTACTCTAGAGTAATTATATACACTAGAGTAATTATACAAACAAGAGTGGTGGTCATTATTTACGAAAATGCCACCGCCACTTTTTTTTTGTTCCCTTCAGTTCGTATGTTCGCACGATAATTTTGTTTGTATTTGATCTTTTGTCTATATATATATATATATATATATATATATATATATATATATATATATATATATATAAACGCAAGCAAAATACATGAAATGCCCATGAAATAAATAAAATATGTTTTAAATATACGGATATACATGAAAAATACATGAGTTACATTAAAAATATATTTAAAATACATGGATATACATGAAATATGTCTGAAATACATGAAAAAGATTTTCCAAATATATGGATATATGTATGAAAAATAATTAAGTATATAACTATCGGTTCGGTTTCGGTTATTTCGGTTACGGAAGAGGGGGAAACCTTAAC
Source organism: Ambrosia trifida (assembly GCA_028751855.1). Lineage (NCBI taxonomy): Eukaryota > Viridiplantae > Streptophyta > Magnoliopsida > Asterales > Asteraceae > Ambrosia > Ambrosia trifida. Next base: position 97,000,079 of record CM054123.1, on the reverse strand, counting down.
CGTAACCGAATGGTTCGGTTTTGGCCATATGTTAATCGTAACCGATCGTTAATTCGGTTATTTTCGGTTCGGTTTCGGTTTTTTTCGGTTATCGGTTTTCGTATGCTCACCCCTAGTCTAGGGCCCAGTTCTAAACACTATTTCATTATCTACCCTAGACCCTACCCTTTTAATCAAACTTCAACAATCATGGTCACAAGATCCTGTTATTTGTTCTAAACTGCAAATGTTAAAAGATGGAGGTTCTGTACCTAACTATAAGTGGAATGGTATGCTCTTGACAAAAAATGATAATGTTGTTGTGGGAAAGAATGAAGAATTACACCAGGAAATCATTCACATGTGTCATAGTTCTGCTATGGGGGGCCATTCAGGTATGCATGCTACTATTCAAAGAATTAAGAGCATGTTCAGTTGGAAGGGATTACACAAGCAGGTTAGACAAGCCACTAGACAGTGCCATATATGTCAGAAATCCAAAAATGAAAGTGTGGCTTATCCTGGTTTTCTACAGCCTTTGCCTATCCCTAACCAAGGTTGTAAAAATCCCAATTAATCACTGACTAATCGTTGATTAATCGCTAGTCCTCACTTTACTGATTAATTTTGGGCTAGTCACTCAATTAATCAGTGTGCGATTAATCAGACCAAATTGGTCCTAGTTAGACCTAAAAAACTCAAAATTAGGTTAAAAATGAATTCGAACGGGTCAAAACTGGAGCAAATCGATCAAATAAAACAAGTTCTTAACTCAAAATTGAATGATAATCCATATTTTAGAAGCAAAATCAATGAAACTCCATGAACCCTAGTTGCGTGTGATGGTTCCTTACGATGAAAGAAGGAACACGGAGGAAAAAACGGGATATGGTGAACGATGGAGGCGATTTGGGTTATTTAAGTTTAGGTATTTTAATATTTAACCCCCCTTCCATATTCTCTAGTTTATATTTGGCCCCTAAACTTCTAAATTTATACCTATAAGACATAAAATTAGCATTATATATGTATAAATTTGAAAAAATATATATAAAAATCCAATCCGACTAATCCCGATTAATCCTGATTAATCCCGATTAATCCCTAGTCGGTACCTCACCGACCAACTAGCGCCTAGCGAGTTCTACAACAATGTCCCTAACCACATTTTTCTGACATCTCAATGGATTTCATCAGTGGTTTCCCTAAGGTTCAAGGTAAAAATTCAGTTTTGGTTGTTGTTGATAGATTCACCAAATATGCTCATTTTATCCATCTTGCACATCCCTATTCTGCTGAAACTGTTGCTCAAATGTTTCCGGATAATATCTTTAAACTGCATGGGTGGCCACAGACTATTGTTTCTGATACCCTAAGTCAATTCTGGAAAGAGTTTACTAAATTACAGGGCATTCAATTGGCTATGTCTACTACATACCATCCACAATCAAATGGGCAAACAGAGGTGGTAAATAGATGCATTGAATCTTATTTGAGAACTATGACCTTACAACATCAAAGTAATTGGCTTAAGTGGCTTTCCTTGGCTAAGTGATGGTATACTACTAACTACCATACTTCACTAAAGATGACTCTTTTCAAACTTTGTATGGCTACCCACCCCCACTGTTTATTCCATACATTCCTAAGGATAGCCCAATTGAAGACTAACTACTGACTGCTCAAAACATAATGAAGCAACAAGCAGATATGCATAGAACTAAAAGAGAATTTAACATAAGAGATTTTGTCTACCTTAAGTTGCATCCTTACTGTCAGAACTCACTTAGAATGTCTAAGCATAATAAGCTGAGCCCTAAATTCTTTGGACGATTTATGGTGACTGAAAAAATTGGGAAGGTGGCCTATCGGTTAGACTTACCTGAAGAAGCTCAAATCCATCCTGTATTTCATGTGTCTTTGCTCAAATTGGCCAGGGGTCCTCATTCAGATATTATTCCATTACCTACTCAGCCTCGATTCCAATTTTACCCATCTGCTGTGTTGGAAAAAAAGGTGATTAAAAAACGTAATATATAGGGTGGGTGTTGAAGTTTTAATCAAGTGGAAGGATTTACCTTTAGCTGAGGCTTCATAGGAGGATCTTGAGGAGATGTAACTCAGGTTCCTTGATTTCAATTTTGGAATTTTGGGGCAAAATTCCTGATGGAGGGGAGTATTGGAATTTTGGAATTTAGAGGGGCTGATGTGTCAAGTTCAATAAAGATGAGGGATTAAAAGTTGTAATAGTAATAGTTAGAGGACTAAATGTGTAAAAGTGTAAGAGAGTCGGTTAGTAGGTCGTTATATACCGTTATACAACAATGAGAAGGTGTGTCTTGTTTGTGTGAATCTTTCTCTTGCTTCTCTCTCTGATTCTCTTTCTTCTCGAACATTCACCACCATATCATCACCATCTTCTACCACCATTAACCGCCATTAATCCCCACCACACATCAGATGGGGATTCAGTAATGAGGGTAACACCACCCCCTCTTGTTTGTACCACATAAGTTTGACAAGAGAGGTGGGGAAGTTTGTCGGCCTCCAATAATTACTTGCTTCAGAAGGAGTTTCCTTTTAATAATTAACCTTTAATTATTTAGCCACTAAAGTTAATATAATTAACAATTAATAACAAAACTTTATATATTGTTTTTATTACCAAATAATAAAACACATTATCGTTTAATCCCTTAAACGACAAACACCATTAATCCACGTTTATTATTATCGTCCAACGATAATCATCAATCACCTTTAATATCGAACAACGAGTATTCGATTAACGCCATAATTATTCTAAAATAATTATTCTATCGTTCAACACTTTAAACGATCTAATCAATCTGATGAATCCATTGCCTGATCAATTGTTTCTCTGAATAATTATCACCGATTACTCGTTATAATCTTTTAAATAAATATTTCGCAAAATATTTATCTCAATCGAAGTTATTTGTGTTTAATAATATTTAACAATTAAATATTATTTCTATGTTCGCAGTCCAAAGTGTAACTCTTTGGATCGTACTTTGATAGCCGCATTATAAATCGATAATTGTACACCTATTTCCATCGAAGAAAATTACAAACCCACATCCACTTGCTACCAAAACCCATATGTTCCCTAACCGAATCAAGATAGCTCTAGTTTACAGAACCAAACACTTTATCAAAATCAACCTTAAACATCTTACATGTCTTTTTATGCTTTTTAGCCCAAGCAATAACTTCGTTAACAATCAAGTGCCCATATTCCTCGATATAGGCCGATTGCTCAACACCAACTAATAGCGAGATGACTTTCTTCACTCTTGTGGCAAGCAACTTAGAGATGACTTTAGATAAACATCCTACTAAATTGATGGTTCTATAATCTTTAAACAAGGTCGGGTCCTTTACTTTAGAAATAAGAGAAATAAAGGAGGAATTGCACCCCAACTTTCTCAATCCGTAACTCACGATTTCATGAACAAAGGCAATGAATTTGAATGTGAAGCCATCTGGACCTGGCGCCTTTTTGTTCCCGCAAGCCAAAACAACCCCTTTGATCTCATCGGGTAGAAAAGATCTGTCAAATTTACTGTTTTCATCTCCATCAATTTGCCACTTAATTATAGCCTTTTGTTTGAGATCTAACCTCTTATCTTCTGCTTTGCTTTCAATCAGATTCATATGCAACTCTTTGTTTGTATCTTCAGCAGATTTGCAAGAAACTCTACAACTTTTAATATTATTTTTCAGATTTTTGAGTTTTCTCATGAGAGTGAACTCCTTGGAGTCCATTTGAGGTGAGTTATCCCAAGACTTTTCTACTAGTTTCTTGAGGCCAGGAGAATTTAACGATGAGTTAAAGAATACAAAAGGAATAGGACCAAACCTTAGCTCTAATGGACAATGGTCAGATAAGTATCTAGGCAATGCGGTCACATAAGCGCCTGGCCAGTGACTAAGGAAATTATTACGCGCGAGACTCTGGTCAATTTTGCTCATCCTCGTACCATCATCACTCATCCGCGTGAATTTACGACCTCCTATATTGTATCTACCTGACGATTCAACCATCTTAGCCTTTGATGTATTGGAATCCCACGAACGATCAAAAGAAATATCGTTGGTGTGGCGTGGACATTGTACACATCTTGAGAGTGAACTAGAACTAATATTTGAGATGATGTTTAAGAGAGAGGCCCTGAATCCAATCAAGTGCCTAAATATGCACTCCAATGTGGCTTCCATGTAATCAAGCAGATGTTCCTGTCTTTCAAATCTAAATTTTGCAACTTGTGTCTTCTCGCCTTGTGTTGATGATTCCTTTTTACACAGCGCTTGCAAACCGCTATCTATGCTTTCAAATTCATTCATAATCTCATATGGTTGTTGATCTTCACATGCCACCTTTCGCTTGTGGATCCACTTTGACACCAAACTTGACCATCTGTTTGGCTTTGAAATCGGCGTTGAAATGTACAAAAGCAATGATTCGAAAATGGAGACAGTCGTTTCACTGACTCGTTTTACTTCCTGCAACACTGCTGCAAGTTCGCGGTTATCTGAATTAACCACCTTGTTATCAACTTGTTTCAATCCTGCAAGCAACACCTTAACATCTTTCTTCATCTTCTGTCTAAAGCATTGATATTCCATGATACCATTTTCGCACTTTTTCATTCGCAGGGCACATTCAAGATCTCTAATGTGCTCTTTGAATTGTATCACCATATCCCTTGTGCTGCCACAAACATCCAAGTAAGTCAAAGATTCGTCGAGTAACTCTTCAACCCATTTATTGTTTTGATCACCGGAGATCAAATCTCGCTTAGAAGGCGAATTTAAAACATCATCGACGCACTTATACAGCACTGCAAGCTTAGATAAACCACTGCAGATGATCTCTACAGATGGTTTGGATGCTGCAGTGATGATTTTCGTGGCCTTCGGCACCTGCTCGATTCTGTCCATATTTCTTTGTGGACAGAAGACAAACTATTGTATTATGTTTTGATAAGTTTAACTTCTATGTTTTGCTATATATGTATTTGCATAGTTAACTCACAATTATAATTTATACATGTCACTTTCTTTATTTTATTTTACCCCCTTATTATATGATTTTTAAACTCCCAATTATAATTAATAAATGTCAATTTCTTTATTTGACCCCCTTATTAGACATGTCAAATTCTTTATTTAAATTTAAAACCCCTTTATTTGACCCCCTTATTATGTATAGTTATTTGAACTCCCAGTTATTATAGTTGACAGTCAGTTTCTGTTATAAATATTTAATTGCATATTAACTTCCAATTATAATTTTAATTAATTCATATATGTCAATTTCTTTATTTGACCCCCTTATTATATGTATTTTTGAACTCCCAATTCAAAAATTTATACAAGTGAATCTCTTTATTTGATCCCCCCTTATTATTTATAGTTTAATGAACTCCCAATTATAAGTTAGACATGTCAAATTTCTGCTGCTGTATATATTTTCACATCAACTCTCAATTTTAAATGTATACAAGACAATTTCTTTATTTGACCCCCTTACTTTATATGTCAATTTTGTTATTGAAGCAAGATATAGGCGGGACCCATCAAGACAATTAAGATGTTCCCATTATAATATTTTATGTTAGGAATTTATGCACTTATTATAGCCCTTCACACCCAAAACTTGAATAGGTGAGTCCACCTTATTTCAAGTACTCAAACAAATTTAAATTTTCATTTTCGAGAAATTGTCTATATTAATAGAAGGACAGAAGAACAGTGATACAATATTATTGGCTCACGTAATTACAGATTATTGGTTTATGTAATTGGCCTACCTATTTGAAGAAAATTGCTAACGTAATTGAAGATTATTAGCCCACGTAATTGAAGAAAATTGCTAGATAGCAGTACGACACTATTGCCAATTAGTGGAAATAACTAGCAAAGACATTTATTTTAGAATAATTTGAACAGATAACATTTACTTAATATTATCGTTAATAATGTTATTTTTAATACCCACCAAACCTATAATGACACGAGCGCCCCGCAACGAAGCGCGGGTAACTAAAAGATAAAAGAGTAGTTACTATTACTTATGTACCCTTAGTATGGATACGTATTGACCCTTAGTTTCAGAAGCATGTAGCTCACCTATTATTTTTTTATGTTAACTTTAATGTTTTTATTTGTGTACAATAGCATTCACAATAGGTTTCCTGTCTCCATTCATATTTTACACTAAAAATTAATCTATTTTCTTTATTTTATATCTCACTTGAATCTCGTCAGACTAAAATTGGGTCTCATTTCTCAACAATTTCTTACATTTACCTCTATTTTTCACTCTAGTGCCACTCAAAACAAATAGTATATTATTGACATTAATTAATTATTCTTTTTAATTAACAACTTCAATATAATAATTGTGCTGACATGACATGTTTTTACTGATCTATTTTGACTCCCACTCAAGTAAATTTGTAGATCCGCCTGTGAACTTTCTTTTTTAAACCACTAAGTACATCACCCTCTTTTCCTCCCAAGTTTGAAACTAAGCATCCGCAAGTATTGCAACCCTCTCAGCCCGAAGGCCTTAATCACATACTTTGCAAGTGGCGAGGATCGAACCGGGAACCTCCCGGGTGGAAACCTACGCAAGCGTGTTAAACCTTTAGCCTGTGACAAAACTCCAATGCACTGTTTTGATTAAAATGCACTTCTAGTCCCTCTATTTAATATATTGTCAAAATTAACCTTTAACTATAACTATTAACCTTCAAGTAATAATGACTATTAAATATTGGAGCATTCTACAAACCATAAATGATATGACTGACACAATATAAGTTGCACAGTAATTTCATTAGAACATCACCATTCAAATTCACATAGCCATGATCAAAGATGTTACTTTCCAAAGCTTTTAATTATGTGATTAAATTAAGTATCAATCTAAATAGAATCTCATGTCTATACTCACATAACAACAAATTATGGTCAATGTGTTGGCCCCAGAACTGATTCTTGCAGCGGATTTAATCAAATAACACAAGTAAGAATAGAACACAAACTGACTGAATGAATGATATATCTGAATGATTGAAAGTATTCGAATACAAATGATTGAAACTAAGATAATTCTGGAAGTTATGAGAGAATTGAGAGGATTGTTAATGTTTTACAATCTTGATAAGTATAAATGAAACATATTGATCCTATTTATATGTCTTGAACCGGTTTGATGATGGCAGTTATATGTTCGAACAACATGTCTGTTTGAACAGTTATGTCTTGAATGTCCCACCGGTTCATATCTGAATTTTGGCGCGGAAATAACTATCTTAACTGTCAGGGGCATAATCGTCCTTTAGCGCTGCATTTTTCCTTCGAACCATATGTTTAGTTATCCTCCAATCTGTTCTGCTTCTGCTCAAATGTTGCTGTTTGAATCTGCCTTGTTTGTGTGCAGCCGCATTTGGTCTTGATCATTGCATTCATCCAAAGTGTTTTGACCCGTTTACTTCATACATAACTTAACTAATCTAACAAACCTATATATGTTCTACATAATACATAATACATACATTTACATGCGTTCAACATTCATAAATAGACATAAAAACATAATAAAGTTATATTTACAAATCAACACTCGCCCCTAAATATAACTAGGGCTCATGGGACTTGTCGGTAGAGTTTCCATTGCTTCTTTGAGGGCTATTTCGGCTTGTGTGAAGTCGAAATTTTTCCTTTTCATGAACCTTTTTGCTGCCCTCCAATCACCACCCATGTATAAAGCATAGTCTTCTTCATTTGGCTTCATTTCTTTGCTTGATGATTGATCATTCATGGACATGTTTGGTGATGTATTCACCCTTCTAACTTGACTACTTTCATGCCTTTCTTTTATCATTTTCTCGGCTGTTTTGCGGGCATTTTTGTGGACAACATATTGCCAATCTAAGACATCAAGATATTGTGCATACAAGATTCTCATCATATCCTTGTCCTCATAGTCAAATCCCAATTCCTTTGCTATCACAACCCATATATTATATGTAGATACTCTTTTGTGTCCACCTTCTTTTTGTACCATTATGTACAAATCATACAACTCAACATACTTCCCATTTTCAAACCTTGGAGGAATTGGTCTATTTGTTATGCCTAGGAATTCCTTTAGAAACCAAGAAACCATTTGTATGAATGGTCCTTTAAGTATGTTTCTATGTGCCCAAAGGAAATTCCATATCATGTATGATATCCAAGAACTCAATGCATTTCTCAAGTGAATCAATATATACATCCTTTACGACATCATCTATATATTTCATAATGCCATCGGCTTCGGCCGAAATCATATCAAAATAATTGTTCATATAATTTTCTTTTGATCTTATGTGATCACTATCATCTTCCAATTCTTTTGATATTTCTTCTCTTGATTCACTTGTATGTTCTATAAATCTAAATTGCATGCTTTTGTCCTTGAACATATTTTCTACAATACAAAAGTTTCCCACAATTTTTACTACAAAACCTTGTAGTTTAAGTTGTGGAAGACTTAGTATATTGTCCTCCAAATCGGTTGAATAAAACACATTTGGTATCACCAAATTTTGATCTTCAACCACTATACTAACAATCCCAATCCCTCTAACAAACACAAATTCTTTCTTGATTCTACTTTCTACTCCAAACGATTTTTTCAATTTAAGAAAGAAATCTATGTTACCCGAAATGTGATTTTGTATGTTTGGACTTACATACCAAATATCCTTCCATAGGCCGTTGTCCGACCCTTTTAGAATGTAATCTTCTCCACAACCGAAGGACTTTTCTGGATAATATGATATCCCCGTGTCTATGGCATCGCGTATCAATTGTGCACTCTCTTCCCTTTCTTTTATGCCACAAGACCCTATAAGATGACCCGGTTGTTTGCAATAAAAACATCTTCTTGTCTCAATTCCCCTTCTTCTTAATTCTGCTTGCCTTTCCCTTCTTCGTCTATATCGTGCCATGTATCTTGGCCTTGGTCCAGAATACGAAATTCTTGTTGAATCTGACATGATGAATGGTTTCCGGACTGTTTTAAAGACTAAGGTTCTTTTCTGATATGATTCGAATAGTAACAGGAAGGAAAATAACTATACAGTAACGTATCCGGTGAATATGTATGATTCGGAAAAAAACAACAAAGACTAACTTCCAGAATAATTTTTTTTAATTTTGACAACAGAAAAAAAACTTTGATTCGTGATTACTGATTCTGTTATGTTAACACTGATCGCCAAAACAAACTAATAGGATTTAGAGTAAACTGTGATTGTAGAAACAAACTATAGACAGACAGACTCGAATACACATAAACTAGAAACTGACTCGGGATTGAATTTAGAACAGAAATACTGAAAAGACAAACCCGAAATGATAACAGATTATTGAATGAACAAGAGAACCCCGCTCTGATACCAGATTTGTTGGCCCCAGAACTGATTCTTGCAGCGGATTTAATCAAATAACACAAGTAAGAATAGAACACAAACTGACTGAATGAATGATATATCTGAATGATTGAAAGTATTCGAATACAAATGATTGAAACTAAGATAATTCTGGAAGTTATGAGAGAATTGAGAGGATTGTTAATGTTTTACAATCTTGATAAGTATAAATGAAACATATTGATCCTATTTATATGTCTTGAACCGGTTTGATGATGGCAGTTATATGTTCGAACAACATGTCTGTTTGAACAGTTATGTCTTGAATGTCCCACCGGTTCATATCTGAATTTTGGCGCGGAAATAACTATCTTAACTGTCAGGGGCATAATCGTCCTTTAGCGCTGCATTTTTCCTTCGAACCATATGTTTAGTTATCCTCCAATCTGTTCTGCTTCTGCTCAAATGTTGCTGTTTGAATCTGCCTTGTTTGTGTGCAGCCGCATTTGGTCTTGATCATTGCATTCATCCAAAGTGTTTTGACCCGTTTACTTCATACATAACTTAACTAATCTAACAAACCTATATATGTTCTACATAATACATAATACATACATTTACATGCGTTCAACATTCATAAATAGACATAAAAACATAATAAAGTTATATTTACAAATCAACACAATGTACATGTTCTATTAACATCTTTCTTAAAACACTAATTAACTAAACACATGACTCAATTTTTACTGGGAGATAATATTAAGAAGTAAAACTCTGGTTTGAACCAAACACCTAAAAATGCACTCTAATCCACCCTCCATTCTTTCAATCTGAGCTCCCAATCTCTCCAACCTACATTGTGCAATCTGCACATTTCCCATTTCGCCCGAAAATCCGAATTTACATAATATTCTCAATGCAGCATCAGTGCTTTCAAATTCATTAGCATCCCCATTTTCTTGTTGATCTTCTTCACATGCCACACTCCCTTTGTGCATCAACTTTGACACCACAAGTGACCATCTTTTTGGCTTCAAAACCGGCACACCGATGAACATCAACAAAGCCTCAAAAACCAAAATGGTCACTTCAGAAACTCCTATCATTGCCTTGATCATTGCTGCAAGCTGGTTGATATCCGATCCAACCAAAATCGAACCACCACTGATCATGTTATCATCTTTCTTCAAACTTCCAATCAACCCTTTAACATATTTCTTCATTTTCTTTCTAAAGCAAATGTATTTCATGATGCAGTTTTCAACACTCGACTCTCCTTTTCTCCTCCTTAAAGCACAAAGAAGATCTTTATTATGCCCTTTGATTTCTGACAACATATCACTTATGCTGCCACAAATATCCAAGAATTTCACCGATTCGTCTACTAACTCATCGACCCAATTCTTGTTTTGTTCACGAGACATCAAAGCTTGTGTGGTTGATGAAGTTAGGAGGTCATCCATGCATTTGTACAATCTTGAAAGCTGCGATAAGCCACTACAGATTGCATCTGCAGATGCTGCTTCTGCTAGTGTTGTTTTCATTTTGTTGAGCAGTTCTTCGATTTCTAACGTGGATGGATGCGATCTACCTGGTAAACTAATGGATTTAGTTTGGCATCTGATGCTTAATTTCGAAGCAGAAACCATGGCTATTTTGTGTAGGGAATACTTATATGTTTTTCTGTTATGGTAAACTTATCCTGTATGGTATACTATATATACACACACATACACTTGCATTAGTTGAATATGATATTATTGGACACCAAACATAATATATGATAATTTATGGCCAACGCAACTGAACTGCAATCCGCCAATAATATATGCCGTTGTTTTTTTTCTTTTTTTCTTTTTAATTAGCAAATGGTTGAGGTGTATAGTCTTATATAAAAGCATCCACTTTAGTTTTCTTTACCTATTTCTAAAGAATGCATGTCTCGAGGGCACATCCTATGGTGACACGGTAGTACTTCATAATTGAAGGCTTGAATAGTAACTTGGGAAAATTTGTAGGATAGACCAACAAAATATGGCCAAAACCAAAAAGCAAAATCAGTTATTTTATTATTATTATTATTATTTTATTATTATTATTTCTCTTTCTAACAACAGGAAAAGCAAGTGTTTTTAATAAATACAATTTATGTTGGTATGTCAAGTTGTCAACAATAGAAAGAACAATAACAATATGCAGCCGAATGCTTTGAATATTATTGATAACTGAAAGTTTATGAAAGTGGATACAAACTACTTGACACAAGGCTGCTTAAATATTAAAATAACATAACTGAATTAAGCTAACAAACTACACTAGACTCGGCCAACTTATTGACTAAATAAACGGATTGTTCAACCAACACTTATTCAAATTTGAACGTTGGCATGTACACGTGCAGACTCATGCAATCTTCTATGTTTCACTTAGGACCCTTGAGGATGTTTGAATTAAATTTTCAACACCCTCCCATAATTCAATCTTCCGAACCCCTAATCTGTTTCTCTGAACTTCAAACTTTTCTCTATTGAGGGCCTTGGCTAGAACATCAGCTACTTGATCTTCAGTTGAGCGGAATCTTAACTCAACCAAACCTTTTGTCACCATGTCTCTAATAAAGTGGTACTTTAGCTCAATATGTTTAGTCTTGCTATGAAGAACATGATTCTTTGACAAACAAATAGCAGAGTTATTATCACAATAGATTATAGTAGCACTTTGTTGAGCCATTCCAAGATCTTCCAGAACTCTCCTCAACCAAACTCCTTGACATGTTGCATTAGTTGCTGAAATATACTCAGCCTCAGAACTTGATAAAGCAACAACATGTCGTTTTTTTAGAACTCCAAGTGATCATACTGCTTCTAATGGAGAAAGTGTGAGCTGAAATACTTTTCTATCATCCAATGAGTTAGCCCAATCACTATCAGTGTCACCCAACAATACAACATCCATTTCCTTCTTACTTCTTGCGTACCAAATACCAAAATTAACTGTTCCCATAATATACTTCAAAATCCTTTTGGCAGCACCCAAATGAGTTTTAGTGGGCTCTTGCATAAACCTTGAAACAACACCAACTACAAAGGCAATATCAGGCCTGGAATGAGTTAAATAGATCAAACCACTCACCAAACTTCTATAATATGTCCCATCTGCTGGATCTGTTTCATCATCATCCTGCAGCTTTTCACTTGTGTTCATAGGAGTAGGAATGGAATCACTATTAAGCAAGCCAAACTTATGAATAAGGTTGGTTGCATATCTTTCCTGTTCCATGAACACACCTTGAACAGTTTGCTTGATCTCTAGGCCAAGAAAGAAACTCATCACTCCCAAATCAGTCATTTCAAACTAAGTCTTCATATTCTTCTTGAATTCAGCAGCGAGCTTATCATTGGAACTTGTGTAGACTATATCATCAACGTATAGACAAATATAAATGATGTTTGTTCCAACTCTTTTAGAATAAAGTGTAGGTTCATTCGGGCTCTTTGAATAACCTACACTCACAAAATTAGCATCAGTTTTAGCATACGAGGCCCTAGGGGGTTGTTTTAGCCCATAAAGGGCTTTCTTCAACTTCAAAACTTTGTGTTCTTGGCCTGTAACAATGAACCATTCAGGCTGTTCCACAAAAAATATCTTCTATCAAGTCACCATTCAAGAAAGAAAATTTAACATCAAGCTGGAGCAAGGTCCAACCATAATGAGTTGCCACAGCTATCACCAATCGAATGGTCAAAAATCTTGCAAGAGGAGCAAATGTCTCCTCATAATCCACTATATATTTCTGAGCATACCCTTTTCCCATCAACCTTGCCTTATACTTCACAACTTCACCATTTGAATCAAGTTTAGTTTTATACGACCATTTGAGACCAATTAGATTTGTACCTTTAGGTTGATCCAACAATTGCCAAGTGTGATTTCTATTAATTGAATCCAGCTCCTCATTCATAGCTAATTGCCACTCTTGCCTTAGTGCTGCTTCATCATATGTAATTGGATCAGAAGCAGTTAAAGCAAACTGGCAGCTAGGATAGATGTCTTGAATACTTCTGAACTTAACATTCTCAGCTGAGCTGCTTTGAGTGCTAGTTGAGCTTTCTGCTTGATGTGACTCTAAGTTGCTTGTTACTCCACCATTTGATGTTAACCCATGCTCATTACTTTCATTTAGACTTCCTGCATGTGAACTGCTTTGGACAGCTTCCTCATCATTGCTTTCAAGTTCAGTCTCCAACGTTGAATCTTCTAAGAAAATGTAATTGTTCTCTGCTTCCTTTCCCTTCCAATCCCACTGAGCTTATTATATAAACTTAGGATCTCTTCTGGTCAATATCTTCTTGGTGATGGGAATGTACAACCTATAACCTCCAAAGGTTTGAGAAGTGTATCTAATCATGATACACTTTTCTGACTAATCATCCAACTTTTGTTTCAACAGACAAGGTTCCAGTGCATATGCAATGCACCCAAATACCCTCAGTTTTCTCCACATGAGGCTTATTTCCAGACCAAACCTCAAATGGAGTTTTTCTGTCAAGAGCCTTTGTAGGTGAAACATTCAGAAGTTTTACTGCAGTTGCAATAGTTTCTGCCCGTTTCCACTTTGGTAAGCCTTTGGATTTCATCATACTTTTCATAATTCCTAGAACTGTTCTATTTTTCCTCTCACTAACTCCATTTGCTTCTGGAGTATATAGAGGAGTTAGTAGTCTTTTTATGCCATTATCTTCACAATACTTGTTGAATTTATTTGATGTATACTCTCCTCATCTATCGGGTCTTTAAGGCTTTGATCTTGCATTCACTTTCTTTTTCAACTAAGGCTTTAAATTGTTTAAACTTTGTGAACACTTCAGATTTCTTTTCAATAAAATAAACCCAACACATTCGTGAGTAATCATCTATGAATGATAAGAAGTATTTGTTACCCCCCAAACATTGCAACTTGCATTAGTCCACATACATTAGAATGGACCAATTCAAGCCTTTGTTTTGCATGCTAGTTACTAGTACTAAAGGGTTGTTTTGATTGCTTACCAAGAATACATCCCACACAATTATTTTGAACTTTAATCTTGGGTAATTCAAACACCATACCTTGATCATAAAGCTGTTGAAGACCTTGATAATGTAGGTGACCATATCTTTCATGCCACATTATAGTTTCTTTATCAGTCTTGTTCAAATCTTCAATCTGAGCTTTTGACACATCCATTAAGAACATGTTGTTCTTTTCAAGTTCAACTCTCATCAATGTGATCCCTGTCTTCTTATTAATGATGATACATGCACCATCATCAAACAACAAGGCATAACCTTTCCTCATAAGTTGACCAACACTGAGTAGGTTATACTCAAGTTGTGGGACATAATGTACATCCTCAATAAGTTTAAATTGACCATTAGGTGTCACAACTTTTACTTGCCCAATACCTTCTACTTGAATTTCTTTCTTATCACCTAGCTTTACCAACAGCTTAAACTTTTCATCAAGTTGGACAAAACTGCCCTTGGATCCAGTCATATGGTTGGAGCAACCAGAATCAATAAACCATAATGTACTGGCCAAGGTTGATTGAGATGTATTAGTCATAAGCAGAAAGGTTTGAGAATCATTAACCTCAGTTATAACAGGTGCAAATGCTAAGAACAAGTACCGATCTTCATTGGTTTCAGCATCATTCGCTTCTTGATTGACAATGTTCACCTGAGCCTTATCATTATACCAGCAATCCCTTCTCACATGGCCCATTCTATTACACAGGTAACATTGAGGTCCTCTTCCTCTTTCTTGGGACCTACCTCTTCCTCTTCCTAATTACCTCTGCCTCGTCCTCTCATACTGTTGTTGCTACCATTTTCATTCTTTCTACTTTCTAGGACTTTGAAATACCTGCAAAGCTTGTTCATCCACCTTTTCAGTGTTCTTTCCTGCACTTTTGCTCAACAACCTGGCTTCTTGGGACTGCAAGGATCCTATCAATCTAACAGGAGTAAGTGTGGTCAAATCAAAGGCAACTTCAATAAATGGGACCACAAAATCAAATTTTGATGACAAACTTCTTAGGATCTTTTCTACTAGCTTCTGATCTTCTACTAATTCTCCAAATGATCTCCTTTGGCTTACTATTTCCATCACACGTGAGAAATATTCCCCTACCAATTCAGATTCTCCCATGGAAAGATTTTCAAAGTCTCTCCGAAGTCCTTGAAGTTTCACTGCTTGAACCTGGGTGTCTCACTGGTATTCAAGTTTAAGTGTGTCCTAGGATTCTTTGGCTGTGTGTGCTCCTGCAATCCTTGAAAACAGGTTATCATGAACTCTTGTTGGATCACAGCCAATACTTTAGCATCTTTCTTCCTAGATTCTCTTTGCCTTTCTTGATCACCTCGAACATATACTCCATTTTCTACAGGCTCCCATACATACTTCCTGAGACCTGAGAATGGTTTTCATCCTGATGCTCCAGTATTCATATCCTTTACCTTTGAATACTCGAATCAGTTGGTTGTTGTGAGTGAGTTTTGGATCGGCCATAAACAAGAACAAGTATGCAACCTTGCTTTGATACCACTGTTGGTATGTAAACAATAGAAAGAACAATAACAATATGCAGCCGAATGCTTTGAATATTATTAATAACTGAAAGTTTATAAAAGTGGATACAAACTACTTGACACAAGGCTGCTTAAATGGTAAAATAACACAACTGAATTAAGCTAACAAACTGCACCAGACTCGGCCAACCTATTGACTAAATAAACGGATTGTTCAACGAACACTTATTCAAATTTGAACGTTGACATGTACACGTGCAGACTTCATGCAATCTTCTATGTTTCACTTAGGACCCTTGAGGATGTTTGAATTATATTTTCAACACCCTCCCATAATTCAAACTTTCGAACCCCCAATCTGTTACTCTGAACTTCAAACTTTTCTCTATTAAGGGCCTTGTCTAGAACATCAATTACTTGATCTTCAGTTGAGCAGAATCCTAACTCAACCAAACCTTTTGTCACCATGTCTCTAATAAAGTTGTACTTTAGCTCAATATGTTTAGTCCTGCTATGAAGAACATGATTCTTTGACAAACAAATAGCAGAGTTATTATCACCATAGATTATAGTAACACTTTGTTGAGCCATTCCAAGATCTGCCAGAACTCTCCTCAACCAAACTCCTTGACACATTGTATTTATGTATTACAGAAATTATGAAATGTGTCATTTAATTTTTTTTCATTTTATGTCCAATTTGTTTTTTTCTTACATATTATGTAATTTCTCACTATCTAGGTTATTTTATTCAGTTAACTTTATTAATATGTGGGGTAAAATTGTTCATTCACTCCCCTTTGCCCCTTCTATTCCACCTACACTTTTTTGCAGCCCCACTCGACCACTAGGTTCACCAAATCATCATCCTCTTTACCAAACCTCCACCATCATTCCATCATCACCATCGAACACAAACCATAACTCCCACCATAAAACCTACAACCTTTGCCACATACCCTAACTCCCTATCTAATTCAGGTTTAAGAAATTGTTGAAAATCCCACATCGATCCATGCCACGAGTGGGGTTACAAGTGCGGGGAGTTGCTTCAATCTGGCAAGATCTGGTCAGGGCGGCTACGAGTGGTATCGTGTAATAATCGGTGTCCATTATTCATAATTTTCTAATATCTAGAGTTCGGCTCGCCAATGTTAAATAATAGGTATGCTATAAATAAAATAATAATAATAATAATAATAATAATAATAATAATATAAAATTTGTTTGGGCTCGTTTAGGCTCGTGAGCCTAAACAGTCTTTGTTTGAAAAGCTCGAGCTCGGGCTCATAACTAAAGAGTAATTTTTCAACCTCGAGCTCGGGCTCGACTCGTTTGAGCTTTTTACCGATCCGATCCCGAGTAGCTCTCGAGCCGTTGCGCATCATAATTTACACCCCTTGGCATTAATGCGTACCGAACTGTTACCGTACTGTATGTTTTCGATATCGGTACGAAGTTTACCAAAATTCGGTATCGGTATCGGTACGGTTCGGTACCGAGCTCATCCCTATCTAGTAATCTAGTGGATGGTGTTTGCTCTTTTACAGAAATGGTGTGAGTTTAAATTCTTGCATGTGAGAACATTTTAAATGGAATTTAGGTGTGAAGATATAAAAGCTAAGACCATGTGTAGTGGGGGGGCTTTATTTATAAAGCCCCCCTTCCTGATTGGTCCACGTGGCTGCTGAGTCAGCGTGGAGAGAGAAACTGAAAAATGGGTGTAGTGGTGAGGCTTTATTTATAAAGCCCCTGATTGTGATTGGTTGATTTTTTTTATTTATTTTTTAATCTTTTAATTCAAAATAATTAAAATAAAATGCAAATAAATATAAAAAAATTACAAATAATAATAAAAACACACAACTAATATTAATTAAATTAAAAAAAACAAACAAGTTAAATAAACTACAATACCAAATTAAAAAAAAAAACAAACAACTTAAATAAACTACTGCAGGTTATATTTCGCAAGGATTTGTTGTCTGTGATGCATTGCGAGGAGTAGGGCTTCTCCCTCGAGGTGGTCGATCGGTTTGGACAAAAACTCGATGTCCTTTTCCCTTTGCCTCGCCTCTTGAATGTCGACGAACCTCTTATTCTGGGCCACTCTCTGGTCCATAGTTTGTAGACGTCTTTGGCCGAGGTCTTGAAGATCCTGTAGTCGTCGATTCATTTCATCAAAACCACTTGCTGTCGAAGACGACGACTCCGCCTTGCCACCCTTTTTTGATCGTCTACCGGGTGGTCTTGGCATATCAAACTCCTCCTCCTCCTCATCCTCCAAGTCAACAGGATCATCTAAACTCACAAAGCGAGCATTGGATGTCGGTGTATCCGGATCTCGCGACGTGGAGGTGGTTTTGCTTCTTTTTGACGGTCCACCTCCTCCTGATCCTCTTCCTCTCCTAATCTTGCGCCCATTGCCCGACCCCATAGGCGGGACATCAGCCCACTTAGGACTATGTCTCAACATCTCCCATATCCTCAAATACGGGAACGGCCCGCGGGTCTCTCTCATCTCGTCCAACGCCCTGGCCAACACACCGTCATCACCTTCCCCGCTGGCCCTGTTGTCCTTGCAGCGTTGGTAGACCTCGGCAAACCCGTGACATTTGTTATTAATGTCCGACCACTTTCCAGATATCGAGTCGTTGTCTCGATGCTCCCCTCTACCCACCGCCTCAAAAAACAGTTCTCGAATCCGTTGCCAAAAAACCGGGGTATTTTGATAGTTTGCTGCAAAAAAAAAATAACACACGATTTAAAAAGTATATATATAAATGAAAACACAAAAAAATATATATATATAAATGTAAACACAAAAAAAAAAATACTAACCAACTTCCGGGTCCTCGGATATGTCGAGCCAGGCTCGCGCTAAGTTGTACTCCTCATCTCTTTCCCAACGCTCCTGTTGCTTTTTTTGACGAGGAGCGTTCGGGTCTTTCCTTTTATGCGAGCGTTTCCCGCGCCCAGAACCCTCGGGTTCGTCTTGAGTTTCTGGTACCGATTCGGGCTCCTCTTGTGAAGGTTGGATATAGTTTGGTGGAGGAAAAAATTGAGCGGGCATGTTTGGGCCCGGATAAAATTGACCGGGCATGCCCAGAAGTTGCGCGTATTGCATTGTACTCGCGTCAAACTCGCCCCAATTGGGTGGCAGCGGAGTAGTAGTGTTTGGCCTCGTAGTGTTTGGCCTAGCACCCGGTCGACCCGGGACCCCGAACGGTGAACCATATGGAAACATATTTGGCGTTTTAGTTTGTGTGTGGTTTTTAGTTTGAAAGTATTATGTTTGTATGTGTGTTTGTATAAAATGGTTTGGTATATATGCACCTTTTAAAAAAATTTACCGTTCAAAAATTAAATGGACAACGGTCCATTTTTTGACCGTTCGAAAAAGAAGCCTGCCTCATCTCCACGTGGCTTGTAATCATTGGTCCTCACAAATTTGATCAAGCGCTATAAATATAAAGCCCTGCCTTCAAAAAGCAAAATAGCGCCCCCCTGTTCCGGTGTTGGGGGCGCTATTTTTGAAAAATCTTGAAAAACCACGCCCCACTACGGGTGGTCTAATGGAATTAACTTTAGATCTGATGCTTGGTTTCGATGCAAAAGCCATGGGTATACAATATAGGAGATTAGGAGACACTTTATTTCTGGTATCAATAATCTTATCCTCTATTGTATACAACATAATATATACACTTGCTTATGATATTATTGGTCACTAAAAATAAAATATGTTTGTTCCTGGAAAGCATTGATTCTGTGTGTGCAGTGTTTATCCAAAACAACTGAACTGCAATCCGCTAGTGATATATCTCGCTGTCATTTTTCTTATAATATTAGCAAATTGCTCTGAGGTGTATAGTCTTATACTTTACCATAGTTTTCCTTAGATAAATTAAATGGCATCTTTCATAAAATGAAATCTATTTACTTTATTGAGGTCGAAATGAAGATCTTTAAGAGAGAGAGAAACAGATAATGGTGTCCCTTTTAAGGAATTTCATTAAGATCTAGCTGGTCCACGTATGTGGTTTTCCTCCCACCTGTTGTAACCTCGTTCAATGATGAAATTGTGCTTTGTCCAAGACCATTTAAAGAGGCTTTTTTTATATATATATTTTCTTTTTTATTGAAACCTGCATGAGTGGCATGTGAATCAAATACAATCACAAAAGATGGCAGCTTTGTTCTCTTGGAATATCAAAGACTAATCACACAAGAATTGTTGGAACTGGTTCACTTTATTTAGTCAAATTACTAATGTTTATCTATAACGGGTTAGTGGTATGATCAATGTTTTTACAACCGGACTGGAATTTGACCGATTTTTTTATCGGTCCGACCAGTCAGACTAGATGTAAAAACCGTATTTTGTCGTAAAATTATAAAAATCAATAAGGTAAAATTTGAATAAATATATTAAAAAACTTGTTCAACCCTCTTGAATCCCGGTCCGACCGGCTGTTTTCCCAGTCCGAGCGAACTGTCCGAACGCCAGTTCGCTGCCCAATTGGTCAATCACCATGACCCGAACTGGTATGGGTCTCGGTTCCCGGTCTGACCGGCCAGTCTGGTCCGGGTTTCAAAACACTGGGTATGATGCCTACCCGCATACCCTCTATAAAAACGGTGTAAGTTCAAATTCTTGTAAGTGTAAATTAGGAGGTATTTAGCTTTAGAAACTTATTAAAAAACTAATTAAGGCTATTAGGTGAACAGACGTGAACTTGCCCCCGTCCCCCAAACTTGCCCCCATCCCCCAACCCAACACCGCCCCGCCTGCCCCGTCCGGAACACCCCCGTCTCCCCCGTTCTTCGCGGACATGATGGACGGACCAATCAGCTAATTTATTTTATTTTATTTTTTTTTTTGAAAACCAACGGCTCCTTTGGTGATGTTTGAGACATGGATTTTTTGATGTCTGCACACCCCACCCATGTCTCAAGAATGGTGAGACACCACTTTGGTGATGTGGCAGCCTACGTGGCACTGAGACATGAGTTTTTTGATGTCTGCTTACCCACTAGCCTAATGCGTAAATAGTTGGATTAATGCTTAGGAATGTTGGCCCAGACGGATCAAACATAGATACGGGATATTTTGGGAGATTCCATTTATGGCTGTGAACGCCAAATTTTTCACTGAACACAATAATGGTTAATATGGTGGTATGCCATGTGCTACACAGATTGGCTCTCTCCACTACAACTGCACTTCATATTGGTGTTTGCTCCTTAATTCTTATAGTCTTGCTATTCACACTTATTGGGTTAGTTGTCCTGGTTATCGCATATCTACCACCGGTCACTATGTGTTTTGGATCTGACCTAATTAGCTAGAATTTCAAGAAACAACATATACAAATTAAGAGTATTGGTTCTTACCCATAGAACAACTGAGATCCGTTGAATTATGTCTATTATTATAAGTGAAGGTACAATGGCCAACTTGTCTTTACATTCATATTTCACTCAATATATATAGGTACAATACAACTATTTTAGGAGATAATGTAAATACAATTATTACAATGAATGAGTTTGACTAGCAATTCAAATGGGTCAAAAATGATTGAGTCTAGGATTATGTCCAAAATTTATGCAGTGTCTATTACACCCCCGCAGTCGAAGCGGGAGGAGAACGGATGCTTAGACTGGAACGAAAATCTTCAAATAAAATTCGTGGCAGTCCTTTGGTGAAGATGTCGGCTATTTGGTAACGAGAAGGGACATGTAAGACCTGAACCAGTTCTTTCTGAACATGCTCGCAGACAAAGTGAATGTCTAGTTCAATATGTTTGGTGCGCTGATGTTGAACGGGATTTCCTGACAAGTAGATGACGCTCACGTTATCACAATAAACTATAGTAGCATGAGATAAAGGACGATGTAGCTCAAGAAGGAAATTTCGTAGCCAACAAATTGCTGTCACAACATTGGCAACGCCACGATATTCAGCCTCAGCACTGGACGTGGGTCCTAAAACGACCACGTTTACTCCCTTGTCAAAGAATAAAGTAACGTAAAGTGTTAAGGCTTGCCTGACTTAATGGAGTTGAACAACTGCCATACGGTAACTGTACATCAGAAAGTGAACAGTAAAACTTATTGAAAACATAAAAAGGTATTTTGGCTTCTTACTATGGTCAAGACAAAACCATCACACAGCTTCAAGCAAGACCTAGGGAATAGTAAAAGCTGAAAACATACCAAATGGGCTAAGTCTCACTGCAGGGAGCATATAGAGAGTCAATCTTTACCAAGTATAGTAGGAGGGCTACCACAAGGGAGCTCCTGGGCAGAATTCCACTGCCTATATAAGGAGACCTTTGGGTTGTCATTCTACACATTCACTCCACACTTCTTCTCTTTACTCTTACACTCTCTATTTCATTATTCCCCAACTCCAATCGAATATATACTTATTCTCACGCCGGAGTCCCAACGCAGGAGACCCCCTCCTGCGTTAAGGCTAACGGTGTCTGTTACTTTGTGCAGGTCCCTTCCAGGAGCTCCAGGACCCTCTAAACCTAACACACACACAACCGTTAACATCTCTTAACCTAATCACGACCTTTGTTTATTAAAAGAAAATAAAATTAATCCAAAGCGAGATTCTAACGGGTTTGGTGTCTTGTAGTAGGCAACGAGTCAAAACCAATGAATCATATGGTTAACATTGAAGTGCAAATTCAGGTTTTTTAATACCCAAAGCCGCGTATGGTATATGGTCAGGTATTGAAAATCGGTGTTTTTAATACGCAGGCATTAATTCCCTATTTTCTTTTTAATTCTTAAACAATGTAAATTCATTTTTAATTTGCTTTGTATTGATAAAAAGTACTTAAATCCATTACAGTAATGTCACAAATTTATTTAAGTAATATATGTTAGTCTTTTGTTAATTGTCCCAGGAGCATGAGCCAAAAATGAAAAAAAAAAAAAACAAAAAAAAAAAAGAAAAAAAGAAAAGGAAAATCTAAGCTATATAGAAGTCAAACACGAGCTTCCATAGAGTAGAGCGATATTGTTTCCACTCCACGACAAAAATGATATATGACTCTAGAATCAAAATACGATATATAACCTTTTTTTTGTTTTTTTTTTTTTATAAAATGCACTACTAGAAAATGATTTCTTTTGCTACAAAAATTTCTTACAACTTTTCGACAAACAGAAAAAACCAAAATTTATCCACAGGTTTTCGACAAATTGGCCACATAGCTTACAGTTGTACCCATTTTGTCGAAAACATATTAAAACTTGCGACAAATTTCCGACAAATCTATGCTTTCTTGCTTGTTAATTCTTTTTATATCTAATATTAAGTAATTTTTCAACAAATTGCCAGAATTTTGTCGGAAATTTTTCGACGAGAGCATTTTGTCGGAATATCGCCGAAGATTTTGTGGTAATTTTGTCACTAGCTAGAATACCGAGAAGTTTTTTTCCCACTAATTTTTTGGTGGGAAATTTGTCGATATTGACCATTTTCGACAGATTTCCGACAAATTTGATTGTCGCAAACCAAGCAGTTTTCTAGTAGTGATGGGGGCCGAAAATTTTGAGGGTCCTAGGCACAAGTCTTACCCTCTTACTTTGTAGGGACGACCAAGAGCCGTTTTCATGGAAGTTCATTGCCATTAAGGGTGAGGCATATACCTCAAAAACAGTTGTGTGAGGGGATGAGCTTGTAGAAAAAGACATGATTGAATAAATGCTTAGCTTGTTTCCATTCCCTTGGTAGGACAACTATTATCTTTTATTTTATAAGCTTTAATGTCACATTCATTTTGACTCCTACTTGTTGAATTAATATTTCTTTTTGAGTGTTTATACACTTTATACTTCCAACTTTTGGTCATAATTATATAGCTAATCACAATTAAATGAATTGGGATTTTCTTTACAATGGGATGAGAAGTGTTTTTGAAATGAAAAAAAAAAAAAAAAAAAAAAAAAAACCCTCGTAGGCATAAGCGTATCAGCTAAAAGTTTTGATACCTATGCAAGACCAATTAGCAACTAACAAATGACCTGATTGTTACAGGGAAATGATATTAAGAAATGAAACTCTCGTCCGAACCAAGCACCTAAAAACGCACTCTAATCCACCCTCCATGCTTTCAATCTGATCTCCTAATCTCTCTAAACTACATTGCGCAATCTGCACATTACTCATTTCACATGAGCATTTGTATTTACATAATATTCTCAACGCGGCATCACTTCTTCGGAATTCATTACCAATTTCATTTTCTTGTTTATCTTCACATGCCACCGTCCCTTTGTGCAAGAACTTTGACACCACAAGTGACCATCTATTAGGCTTTGAAATCGGCATACACATGAACATCAACAAAGACTCAAAAACCATAATGGTCACTTCAGCCACTCCTATTACAGTCTTGATCACTGCCACAAGCTGATGGTTATCTGAATCAACCACCACTGAACTACGCCCAGCGTTGATCATATTATCGACTTGCTTCAAACTTCCAGTCAACTTTCTAACATCTTTTTTCATTTTCTTTCTGAAGCAATTGTACTTCATGATACTGTTTTCAACACTCAACTCTCCTTTTCTCCTCCTTAAAGCACAAAGAAGTTCTGTATTATTCTCTTTGATTTCTGACAACATATCATTTATGCCTCCACAAATATCCAACAATCTCACCGATTCGTCTACTAACTGAGCGACCCAAATCTTGTTTTGTTCACGACACATCAAAACTTGGGTGGTTGATGAAGTTAGTAGATCATCCATACATTTATACAATCTTGACAGCTGAGATAAAGCACTGCAGATTGCGTCTGCAGATACCGCTTCTGCTGGTGTCGTTTTAATATTGTTGAGCAGTTCTTCAATCTCGAAAGTGATCGGATGCGATCTGCAAGGTAAGCTAATGGATTTAGTTTGGCATTTGATGCTTGATTTCAAAAGAGAGGCCATGGTTATAGGAAAGCTTTATTTGTTTTATTTTGATGGTTAGCTTATCCTCTATGCTACACTATATATACTTTCTTATCACATATTATTGCTTGTTAAAAACTAAACATAAAAAATTCTTAGAATTATGTGTTGGTGTTTAGCCAACACAACTCTTACCCATCAATAATATATGCCACCTTCTTTTTTAATTAGCAAAGGTTTGGTGCCACTTTAGTTATTCCTTAATGTGGCATCTAAAATATTACATGAAATCTTTTCACTTTATTCAGGTATCGTTCAAGATTTTATCCTAGTAACAAATAATGGTGTTCTTTTTCAAGGAATATTTCATGTGCATCAAGATCTAGTTGCTCCACGTATCGTTTCATAGGCGAAGTGATATGGATTAACAAGTACAAGGACTGAAAGGAACGATATTCAATAGTTGTAACGAGCTAAAGGGGTTAGTTTGTTAAAATGTAATAGTTGAAGGATTGTAATGGTAGTTAGTTAGCTTTGAAAAGTTAGTTGATAACCGTTGTATTAAATAACGAACATGAGTAAAGGACAATGGTTATGAGTTGATTGAGCTACTCTTTTCCTCTGTTATCTTTCTCTCATCTTTTCCTTATCATTGGTATCAAAGCACCAATCTTGGCACTCCGACCACCATCTATCATTCACCCACCATAATCCACCAACAATCGCCACCACTCACCGCCATTCGCCACAACCTTCTTCATCAGTTCCGATCATTTTGTTCGTCATACTCTGTTTCTTTTCATTCGCTTTAATCATTTAAAAAACAAGGATTGATTAATTGTTGATCATTCCACTCCATTAAATCGATCAATTCGTGATCATTCAATTCTTTTGGACCGATCAATTAGTGATTTGTCCATTCCTAATCAGTCTTCGATTCTCGATCAAAATTGTTTTCAATCATTCTTCAAATTCTTGACTCTTAATTCATTCAATGCATAATCAAACCATGACTACTCGAAGTCGATATGAGACAGAAAAATCCACACTTGAAAAACCCGTTGAAGATCATTCCGTGTCCTTGTTAAAGATTGATGCATTCATGCAGAAATCTGAAACCACGTTTGCTAGTCTTAATGCTAGTGTACAAGCTTTGTTGAACAACTTAAATGGAGAATCAATCAGTAACACAACTGTTAATGGTCTGATTGCTTTCAATGGACCTATTTCAAGAAATGATCGCCTTCATAGGATTGGGATGTGACAACTCGGGTAAATCTCTCTCTTGGTTTCTATCTTTTGTCTGTTTCTTTTGTTATTCCTTTTGGTACTTGTGCAATTTTCGGGACGAAAATTCTTTTAACGTGGGGATGATGTGACACCCGGCAAATTCTGGTTAACAACGTTGTCTAGATTAAAGTCTACCTTAGCGAGTCACGCGTATATTATACTTAACTAGGGTTAGCTAGATAGCTAGATAGGACATACGTGCATTGTTATGAGTTAATATGTGATTACATGATTAGTGAACCTCGGACGTTGGTGAATAACGAACTTATGTGTCTCTGTGATAGTTGGTGAACTTATGTGAAAACCATACGTGATTATGTGAACCTAAACCGAATACGTTAATAAAAATCACTAAAAGTGGAGTATGAGGTTGATTAGGGTCTTAACGCATGGAGTTGCACTTGTTACGGTCCGAAATAACGAAAACGTCAAAGGATAACGCGTCGAGTGATGAAACGAGACACGAACGAGGGCCTCGGGCCTGTGAGCGGCCGCTCACAGGGCCCGAGCGGCCGCTCGCTCATGTCTGACGGGTTTAAACCGCCTTAAACTCTTATTTAAGCATCCTTAACCCCCATGCAACCCCTAAACTCAACCCTAATCGCCCCCTTTCTGCCCCACACGAATTATTAACCCTAAACCACCTGCTAAAGCTCAAGAACATCAATCGGGAAGCTTGGAGAGCGTTCGGTTGGTTGTTTTGGAGTGTTTGTGGTATAATCTTCATTCCCTTATGTTTTAATCTTCTTTAAATTGTTTTAGAACACCAAAACCTTGTTTGTCCAGGTCTGAAAGTATTTTATAAAAGTTAAAACATGATGATTACGAAGATTAAAAGGGTCAAGCACATTGTTATATAATGAATGTTATATGTTTTGCATGATTATGCATGTTCTTGATGTTTTAGACTTCTAGGGTTTGTGAATAATGATGTTTGTGATGTATAATTAGGGTTTTGATCAGATGTGGTTCATACTAATGTTGTATGATGATTATTAGGTGTTATTGATTGATAATATGCAACTAGGGTTTGATATAATTGATAATATTGCATGATTAGAATCTGGACAGATTCTGAATGTCGACTTGTAGGGCCTGTTTCGTGGCTTGAAAATAATTGGTTTGATCGATTCTTTGCATGAATAGATTGTACATAGTCTTAGCTTTTTAGAATGGGCAAAATCATCTGATTTGGATGTCGTTTGATATGTTTTTGGAATTTTCATTTAAAATAGGTCAGGTCAGAATTTCGGGTATCAAACTGAGTCAACTTTGAAACATCATAAATCAAGTTTTATAAAGAGTTGGGTTGTGAAATTTTTACAGAAGGTTAATATTGGAGTAATATGAGTTTTCCAAGTGGATTCATCCCGTTTGGATGAATACACAATTTTTGGGAATTTATCTACCAAACTGACCTGTTAGGAAGGTTTTAAGAACATAGATGTATTAGACGAATTTTAATTATTCTTTTGTTTCGATTTAAGACAAAACAAAAATAGGTATTGTTAAGTGAATCCCAAAGAAAATTCAGTAAAAATTTGGGAGGTTAACTCACTGATTTGCTATTTTAAATAAATTCGTTTTGATGGCGCACAATCTGTCCTGAAAACACAGATTGTGTATTATGTGCTTATGTGATTAATTGAGGTCTTAGGTGGTATGGAATTGACATGTAACTGAAGTACACTTGTCTGAGACACATACGGAATGTAGAAACTAATTGTAACCAACGTATTCACCAACGGGTCCGTAGGATTTACTTATGCATGTAGAATCACTAGGTGCCACTTACACGCTTTTGAACATTTAAAACGCCTTGGACAAACGAGTTATATGGTGTAATGATATTACGCCTATACTCACTTAATGACACTATTATTAGGGTGTCGGTAGCATATATTACTTGCTGTTCGGATTTCCTTGCTTGCACGTTAAGGTGAGTTTACGGCCCCTCTTTTAACTGGTTTCACTTTTTGGGGGAGAAAACATGTGTTAAACTTATGTTTTGGTAACAACTGTCATACTATGGGTTTCTATGGTTTACTATACGATCTTTGGAAGTCCCGGGGGAAACCATGAATGTGCGGGTTAGCACAACGGGGAAATGTGAATAGATCTATTGGGAGTAACCAACCCCGCTCGTCGGCTTGGAGGGCCGGGCGAGTGCATATTGTCTCAAACAGGAACAGGTTTACTATTCGGGCACAACATCTGGTTTGCGAGTTAGTAATGGTTTTCCAATCGTAGATGTAACAAAACATACGCCTAGCTAGCGTACTTGGTTTACAAATTGATATAGTATGGACAGGTTGAACGTGATACTTTGATTACAAAACCTGTGAACTCACCAGCATTTTTGTGCTGACGTAAATCTTACATGTTTTTCTCAGGTCGCTAAGGTAGCACTACGGAACTAGGGCGCACGCGTCTGCATGGCGTCTAGTTAGGGTTGCATGGTTTTCAAACATTGAATAATTTGGTTTACTTTTGGATTATGTTTTGAGAATAAGCTTCCGCTGTATTTGGGGATTTTAAACTATGTTTTCGAAATTGCATATGTTCATTTAGATGTGTTTATTGTGATCGTTGACTTGGATCCTGGTTTGTCATGCGCCTCGCGGTAAAACTCCGCAAGTGGATTTTGAGGGTGTGACAGATTGGTATCAGAGCCAATGGTTATAGTGAACTAGGACTGCATGTAGAGTCTAGTCTATAGCCGAGTCGCACACACTAGACGATCACATAGTACTAAACATTATGGTGGATTACGTATGGCCTTGTCGGAGTGTCTCTAAATCATCTGACCTTCCTATGTTACATCATCCGTTCTATCTTAGGTCGGGTTACTTGCTCTCTAGGCAGTGTGGTATATTGGGGTAAATCGTGTACTCTTGAGATTTATCCAAGGCTCGGACATCTCCCTTTCATACTCCAATAGAAACACTTGCCATAAACTACCGTAGCATTACGGTGTATAGCTAAGAGTCTATGTTCGGTGATTTGAACTTTGAACTAGGAGAACACTTGGAGGACCATGTAGAGCGGTTTATCATTTTGGGTGCACACAAAATCATAAACCGAAATGCATGAAAGCCCTAGTGAGCTCTGGGTTTGAATGGATAGTCCTGGGTTGGATCTAGCTTTGATCTTGTGAACGCTAGTGGTTACCATTAGCTGTGAAACTAAATTTTCTCATTCTTTCTGTCAGAATCATGTCTGGAGTACGAGGAGGACGTGGAGCTAGCCGCGCTGGTGGGCGTGGTGGTGGCCGTGGTGGTGGTGGTGGTCGTGGAGGTGTAAACCTATCACAGGAAGATCTGAACAACTTACTGCAAGCTGCCTTTCAGTTAGGGCACAATGGTGGTGGTAAGTTGATTTATCCACTTTTGCCTCATTAGTGAACCTTGTTTACATCCTTCGTGGTTTCTCATGTGTTTCATTTCAGGTGGTCCTGTTAACCCACCCCCACCTATGTGTACCTACAAGATGTTTCGGGACTGTAAGCCCCAGGAATTCTCTGGCACTGAGGGTGCGGTGAGCTTGCTCAGGTGGCTGGAAAAGATGGAGTCAGTGTTTCTGATGTGCAACTGTCTCCCAGAGGATCGAGTCAAGTATGCTGCTGCGTTATTCCAGGATGTTGCTTTGACCTGGTGGAACAATATCATCCAGAATATGGGTATAGGGGAGGCTTATGCTATGCCTTGGGAAATTTTTGTTCAACTACTGAAGCGAGAGTACTGTCCAAGGGAAGAAGTTCAGAAGCTAGAGCATGAGGTGTGGAACCTCAAGATGACCGGGTCAGAGATTGAAAAGTATACGGTAAGGCGTAATGAGTTGGCAGTGCTGTGTCCTGATCTGCATGTGCCAGAATACAGAAGGATTGAACACTATATCTCGGGGCTAGTACCAGAGATCACAGGGTTGGTGGCTGCGGGGAATCTTCCCACATACTCAGAGGTGGTTCGATCGGCTCACAGGATGACAAACTTGAAGGTGAATGAGGGTATTTTGCCTGCTAAGGGTTCGACTGTCAAGGCCCCGGAGAATAACAAGCGTAAGTGGGATAATGAGGGGAAAGGATCTGTGCCAGCATCAGCACAACAGGGTAAGAGGTTCGATAGCGGGGGTTCTTCTTCTTCTGGTACCAAACAGGGTGGTTATGCGGGGAAATTACCTAAATGCAACAAATGTGGGCGTCATCATCAGGGGGACTGCGACCGTAATCGTTGCCATCGCTGTCAGCGAATTGGGCATTTTGCTAAAGATTGTCGGGCGACACTTCCATTGACCCAGGCCCCAATTACTAACTCGGCTCCTACTGCTCAAGGAAATACGGGGAAACAGGGTTGCTACAACTGTGGGGAGACTGGGCATTACAAGAAGGAGTGCCCGAAACTGAAGCAGGGCGGGGATGTGAGAGATAGAAACGGTAACGGGAACAACGGGGGCGGTGGCAGGAATGCACGTGCCTTCGTCATTGGAGCCGCAGAGGCTAGGCAGGATCCTGACACAGTTACCGGTACGTTCCTTCTCAATAATCGCTCTGTTAGTGTTTTATTTGATTCCGGTGCCGATAAAAGTTTTATATCTATGGAAGTTAGTCGGCTGCTAGATGTAGTACCCGTACCATTAGAGGCTAAGTATGTAATTGAGTTGACTGACGGCAAAAAGATTGAAGCTACTTGTATCCTTCGGGAGTGTCAACTAGAGTTGTCGGGTTTGTCGTTCCCCATCGACCTTATGCCGGTACCTTTGGGTAGTTTTGACGTTGTTGTAGGCATGGATTGGTTGTCTTTGTATCGCGCTGAGATCGTTTGTTACGACAAGATTATTCGGATTCCCCTCCCTGATGGAGAATTTCTTTCTGTGTACGGTATCAAGGGCGGTGCTCCGCTAAATCTCATCTCCAGCATGAAAGCCCTTAAGTATCTTCGAAAGGGTTATTCGGCAGTTTTGGCACTTTTATCTGTTTCCTCTACCGATGAGAAGAAGATCGACGATATTCCTGTTGTACGCGAGTTTCCTGATGTATTTCCCGATGATTTATCTAGTCTTCCTCCCCATCGTCAAGTTGAGTTCAGTATTGATCTTGTACCGGGAGCTGCTCCTATTGCTCGGGCCCCCTACCGTCTTGCACCTCCTGAGATGCAGGAATTGTCCAGTCAGTTACAGGAACTCTTGGACAAGGGTTTCATCAGACCAAGTTCTTCCCCTTGGGGAGCCCCGATTCTGTTCGTTAAGAAGAAGGATGGGAGTTTTCGATTGTGTGTGGATTACAGAGAATTGAACAAAGTGACCATCAAGAACCGTTATCCTCTTCCACGTATTGATGATCTATTCGACCAACTCCAGGGTTCTAGCTACTACTCTAAGATTGATTTGAGGTCCGGTTATCACCAGTTGCGCGTAAGGGAAACTGACGTTGCAAAGACTGCCTTTCGTACACGTTATGGCCATTTCGAATTCTTGGTCATGCCTTTCGGTCTCACAAACGCACCGGCGGTTTTCATGGATTTGATGAACCGCATTTGCAAACCATATCTTGACAAGTTCGTCATCGTGTTTATTGATGACATCCTGATTTACTCCAAGAACAAGACCGAACACGAGGAACACCTGCGTTTGGTTTTGGAACTTTTGCGACGGGAATAACTTTACGCTAAGTTCTCAAAGTGTGACTTTTGGTTACACGAAGTTCAGTTCCTAGGACATGTGGTTAATGAACTAGGAATTCATGTTGATCCAGCTAAGATCGAAGCGATCAAGGACTGGGAAGCACCAAAGACGCCAACTGAGGTGCGGCAATTCCTAGGCCTTGCGGGCTATTATCGTCGTTTCATTAAGGGGTTCTCGAAGATCGCTCAACCCCTCACCACTCTTACTCAGAAGGATAGAAAATTCGACTGGGGTGAACCACAAGAGTCGGCATTTCAAGAACTGAAGTCTAAACTTTGTTCTGCTCCTATTTTGTCCTTGCCTGAAGGCCCTGATGATTTCGTTGTTTACTGTGATGCTTCTATTCATGGTCTCGGTTGCGTGTTGATGCAACGCGAGAAAGTGATTGCGTACGCTTCTCGCCAACTCAAGGTGCACGAAAAGAACTACACCACCCATGACTTGGAGTTGGGTGCAGTGGTTTTCGCGTTGAAAATTTGGAGACATTACTTGTACGGTACCAAATGCACCATCTACACCGATCACAAGAGTCTTCAACATATTTTCGACCAACAACATTTGAACATACGACAACGTCGTTGGATTGAACTCCTGAACGACTATGATTGCGCCATTAAGTACCATCCTGGCAAGGCGAATGTAGTAGCAGACACCTTGAGCAGGAAGGAATCAATTAATCCTCGTCGCGTTCGGGCGTTGCAGCTCACCATTCATTCCTCTCTACCTGACCAACTCCGTTCTGCTCAGTTAGAAGCTTTGAAGGAGGAAAACCTTAAAGCTGAGACTATGCACGGTGCCGACAAGCACCTCGAGCGAAGGCCTGATGGTCTGCACTACTTCGCAGAACGCATATGGGTTCCTTTATTCGGGGGACTTCGGGAGCTTGTCTTAGATGAGGCTCACAAGTCCCGGTATTCTATTCATCCTGGTTCGGATAAGATGTACCAAGATCTGAAGGTGCTTTACTGGTGGCCAAACA
The DNA here is from genome assembly GCA_028751855.1 of Ambrosia trifida. Taxonomy (NCBI): domain Eukaryota; kingdom Viridiplantae; phylum Streptophyta; class Magnoliopsida; order Asterales; family Asteraceae; genus Ambrosia; species Ambrosia trifida. Next base: position 96,967,201 of record CM054123.1, on the reverse strand, counting down.
TGAGGTCGGATATAGCCTCATACGTGAGCAAATGCTTGACCTGTGCTAAGGTCAAGGTGGAATACCAGAAACCGTCGGGTCTCTTGCAACAACCTGAAATTCCGGAGTGGAAATGGGAACGGATTACAATGGATTTTGTCACGCAACTACCTAAGTCACCGAGCGGGAATGATAAGATATGGGTCATTGTTGATCGGTTGACGAAATCAGCCCATTTTCTCGCTATTAAGGAGACCGACACCATGGATCGTTTGGCTCGTCTTTATCTGAAGGAAGTTGTTTCTAAGCACGGGGTGTCGATTTCTATTATTTCGGATCGTGACTCCCACTTTACTTCTCACTTCTGGAAGTCTTTGCACAAGGCTTTGGGTACCCAACTAGACATGAGTACCGCTTATCACCCACAGACTGACGGTCAGAGTGAACGCACGATTCAAACCTTAGAAGACATGCTGCGGGCATGTACGATCGATTTTGGCAAAAGTTGGGAAGCCCACCTACCGTTAGTAGAATTCTCTTACAACAACAGTTACCACACGAGCATCAAGGCAGCTCCGTTCGAGGCACTGTACGGGCGGAAATGCCGGTCTCCTCTTTGTTGGGCTGAGGTGGGTGAGAGTCAACTCACTGGGCCTGAGCTAGTGTACGAAACTTCGGAAAAGATCGTACAGATTCGTAACCGGTTGGCAGCGGCACGGGATCGGCAGAAGAGTTATGCCGATCAGCGTCGCAAGCCATTGGAATTCCAAGTTGATGACAAAGTACTTCTGAAAGTTTCACCGTGGAAGGGCGTTATACGCTTTGGGAAGCGTGGCAAACTCAACCCTCGGTATGTCGGCCCATTTACAATTCTGGAACGGATTGGACCGGTGGCATATCGTCTGGATTTACCGACGGAGCTCGGCAACGTGCACAACGTCTTCCATGTGTCCAACTTAAAGAAGTGTCTGGCTGACGAGTCTCTTATTGTTCCACTGGAAGAGATCAAGGTTGATGATCGTCTTCGGATTGTGGAGGAACCTGTTGAGATTCTTGATTACAAGATTCGTAGCCTACGTCATAGCAACATTCGCATTGTTAAGGTTCGCTGGAACTCGAACCGGGGACCAGAGTACACTTGGGAATGGGAGGATCAGATGAAGTCTAAGTATCCTCATCTCTTTCCTAAGGAAGCGTTCGAATCGAGATATGTTACCACTGCAGCTGAATGAATCTCGGGGCGAGATTCCTTTTTAACGTGGGGATGATGTGACAACTCGGGTAAATCTCTCTCTTGGTTTCTATCTTTTGTCTGTTTCTTTTGTTATTCCTTTTGGTACTTGTGCAATTTTCGGGACGAAAATTCTTTTAACGTGGGGATGATGTGACACCCGGCAAATTCTGGTTAACAACGTTGTCTAGATTAAAGTCTACCTTAGCGAGTCACGCGTATATTATACTTAACTAGGGTTAGCTAGATAGCTAGATAGGACATACGTGCATTGTTATGAGTTAATATGTGATTACATGATTAGTGAACCTCGGACGTTGGTGAATAACGAACTTATGTGTCTCTGTGATAGTTGGTGAACTTATGTGAAAACCATACGTGATTATGTGAACCTAAACCGAATACGTTAATAAAAATCACTAAAAGTGGAGTATGAGGTTGATTAGGGTCTTAACGCATGGGGTTGCACTTGTTACGGTCCGAAATAACGAAAACGTCAAAGGATAACGCGTCGAGTGATGAAACGAGACACGAACGAGGGCCTCGGGCCTGTGAGCGGCCGCTCACAGGGCCCGAGCGGCCGCTCGCTCATGTCTGACGGGTTTAAACCGCCTTAAACTCTTATTTAAGCATCCTTAACCCCCATGCAACCCCTAAACTCAACCCTAATCGCCCCCTTTCTGCCCCACACGAATTATTAACCCTAAACCACCTGCTAAAGCTCAAGAACATCAATCGGGAAGCTTGGAGAGCGTTCGGTTGGTTGTTTTGGAGTGTTTGTGGTATAATCTTCATTCCCTTATGTTTTAATACCAAAACCTTGTTTGTCCAGGTCTGAAAGTATTTTATAAAAGTTAAAACATGATGATTACGAAGATTAAAAGGGTCAAGCACATTGTTATATAATGAATGTTATATGTTTTGCATGATTATGCATGTTCTTGATGTTTTAGACTTCTAGGGTTTGTGAATAATGATGTTTGTGATGTATAATTAGGGTTTTGATCAGATGTGGTTCTTACTAATGTTGTATGATGATTATTAGGTGTTATTGATTGATAATATGCAACTAGGGTTTGATATAATTGATAATATTGCATGATTAGAATCTGGACAGATTCTGAATGTCGACTTGTAGGGCCTGTTTCGTGGCTTGAAAATAATTGGTTTGATCGATTCTTTGCATGAATAGATTGTACATAGTCTTAGATTTTTAGAATGGGCAAAATCATCTGATTTGGATGTCGTTTGATATGTTTTTGGAATTTTCATTTAAAATAGGTCAGGTCAGAATTTCGGGTATCAAACTGAGTCAACTTTGAAACATCATAAATCAAGTTTTATAAAGAGTTGGGTTGTGAAATTTTTACAGAAGGTTAATATTAGAGTAATATGAGTTTTCCAAGTGGATTCATCCCGTTTGGATGAATACACAATTTTTGGGAATTTATCTACCAAACTGACCTGTTAGGAAGGTTTTCTGAACATAGATGTATTAGACGAATTTTAATTATTCTTGTGTTTCGATTTAAGACAAAACAAAAATAGGTATTGTTAAGTGAATCCCAAAGAAAATTCAGTAAAAATTTGGGAGGTTAACTCACTGATTTGCTATTTTAAATAAATTCGTTTTGATGGCGCACAATCTGTCCTGAAAACACAGATTGTGTATTATGTGCTTATGTGATTAATTGAGGTCTTAGGTGGTATGGAATTGACATGTAACTGAAGTACACTTGTCTGAGACACATACGGAATGTAGAAACTAATTGTAACCAACGTATTCACCAACGGGTCCGTAGGATTTACTTATGCATGTAGAATCACTAGGTGCCACTTACACGCTTTTGAACATTTAAAACGCCTTGGACAAACGAGTTATATGGTGTAATGATATTACGCCTATACTCACTTAATGACACTATTATTAGGGTGTCGGTAGCATATATTACTTGCTGTTCGGATTTCCTTGCTTGCACGTTAAGGTGAGTTTACGGCCCCTCTTTTAACTGGTTTCACTTTTTGGGGGAGAAAACATGTGTTAAACTTATGTTTTGGTAACAACTGTCATACTATGGGTTTCTATGGTTTACTATACGATCTTTGGAAGTCCCGGGGGAAACCATGAATGTGCGGGTTAGCACAACGGGGAAATGTGAATAGATCTATTGGGAGTAACCAACCCCGCTCGTCGGCTTGGAGGGCCGGGCGAGTGCATATTGTCTCAAACAGGAACAGGTTTACTATTCGGGCACAACATCTGGTTTGCGAGTTAGTAATGGTTTTCCAATCGTAGATGTAACAAAACATACGCCTAGCTAGCGTACTTGGTTTACAAATTGATATAGTATGGACAGGTTGAACGTGATACTTTGATTACAAAACCTGTGAACTCACCAGCATTTTTGTGCTGACGTAACTCTTACATGTTTTTCTCAGGTCGCTAAGGTAGCACTACGGAACTAGGGCGCACGCGTCTGCACGGCGTCTAGTTAGGGTTGCATGGTTTTCAAACATTGAATAATTTGGTTTACTTTTGGATTATGTTTTGAGAATAAGCTTCCGCTGTATTTGGGGATTTTAAACTATGTTTTCGAAATTGCATATGTTCATTTAGATGTGTTTATTGTGATCGTTGACTTGGATCCTGGTTTGTCATGCGCCTCGCGGTAAAACTCCGCAAGTGGATTTTGAGGGTGTGACATGGGAAGATCGATTTTCACAAGTTTAATGGTGATGATGCAAATGATTGGTTGTATAAGTGTGAGCATTTCTTCAATGTAGATGAAACACCAGAAAATTTTAAGGTGAGATATGCAACAATACACCTTGAACGTAAAGTTGTGAAGTGGCATCAAGGATTCTTGAAGACAAAGGCAGCTCCCATCTCTGAAATTTCATGGAAAGAGTATTTAGAGGCAATAGTAACAAGATTTTCAGAGATCTTGTTGGAAGATGCAATGGGGACACTCACTTCTTTGACACAAGTTGGACCCTTAGAAGAATTTTGTGTCCAATTTGATGCCTGTTTGTTGAAGGTATCCATTCCTGAACCCTATGCAGTTAGCACTTTCTTCAAGGCTCTTAAACCAAAAATAGGTGGACTTGTTAAAATGTTTAAACCTACCACCATGATAGAAGCCTTTTACCTAGCCAAAACTCAAAAACTCAACAAACAAATTAGTGGGTTATCCAACCAAAAATCACCATAATACTACCTACCACAATAAGACCTATGGAACAGTCAAACCTCTAGCCAATGTTTCTCAGTTACCATTGTTACCAACTCCACCCAATACCAATAAGTTAACAACACTAAAAAATTTCAAGTAAGGAGATTAAGGCCAAAAGGGCGAGAGAAGAATGTTTTTAGTGTACGGAGAAATTCACACCAGGCCATAAATGTGCTAATAAGCAACGCTTGGTGTTGAAAATAATTGGGACAAAAGAAGAACGTGATGAGAGTGAGGTTGCTGGAGATGAAACAATAATGGGTCAAGAATGGAGGGAACGACAAATTTCCATCCATACTTTGACCGGTATGATTTCTTGTTCCACTATGAAGGTAGTTGGGACAATTGGAAATAAGAAATTGAGGATCTTGATAGATTCTGGTTCAACGCATAATTTTTTCAATATAAGAATAGCATTGAAGTTGAAATATGCTCTTAAGAACATTAATGGGATTTCCGTTGGAGTAGCTAATGGGTCAGAGATTAAATGTGCAAATTTCTATCTAGATTTTCAATGGTATATGCAAGGAATGTGGTTCACTGCTGATGTTCTAGCAATACCACTTGATAACTATGACATGTACTTGGGGTACAATGGTTATTGACCCTAGGGGCTATTGTTTGGAATTTTGAAGATCTGACCATGGAATTTACAATAGGGGGAAACCCTTGTAAGTTGAAGGGTATTGATAGTAATACGATGTCCCTTTGTTCTACAAATTTCATGAACCTTTTGTTGGGTCAACAAGATAAAGCAATTGAGGCTCATCTGTTAATTATGCAAATTCAGACTAATCAGTCTGAGTTTAGCATGAGGTGAGGAAAAGATTATAGGAGGGTTTGATAATGGTAAAATGGATGAGTAGTTGAATGAACACAATGACGTATTCCAGTCACCTGTGACTTTACATCCTAAGAGAGCATTTGACCATAAGATCACCTTAAAAGATGAATCCAAAGTTGTGAAACTCAAGCCATACAGGTACCAGTTTGCTAAAAGCGACATCATTGAAAGGTTGACTAAAGAATTAATGGAATCTGGGGTAATTAGGGGCAGTTGCGGTCCTTTTGCTGCTCCTGCTGTGTTGGTGAATAAAAAATATGGCACATGGAGGTTTTGTATTGATTACAGAAAATTAAATGATGCAACCATAAATAATAGCTATCTAATCCCTCTTGTTCACTTGGTTCCTAAACTGCATGCTGACAATACGTTAGTTAAACAACTAGTGAGTCATGTCTTATAAAACACAACATGCAATCTATCATTCAATATTATATAAACTCATGGTATCACTTTAACAATGATAGAAAGTTGGTTCTTAACTCATCCCCGGATCAAGAAACGTATAGAGATAATAGCTAAGCGGATCCACCCATAGTCATTTTTTATGTTGAATGGCCGCCCGATAAGTTATCCGATAATAACACACATACACTTATGCAATTTAAGACATGAAGACAAGCATGCATTCACCCCAAAAGGTTTTGGATGAAAATAGGGAACATGAACTTACTGTTAAAAGGTTGTCAATGGGTCTATGGGTCGCCGATGATGTATTTATGGAGTCGATTGCCTGATAAAAGATCATATATTGTTTATATATTATAGATCTAAACTAAAGCTGGCCGTTACAGCTTAGACATGAATAATCTAAACTAAAGCTGGCCATTACAGCTTAGGCACTCGTACTACGGGAGTTTTGAGTTAGAACTTACCAGGGACAGGTTTGTTTATCTGTTTTTGATGACTGCCGATGACCGGAAGTGGGTTCCGGTGGTGTGTGCGTAAAGGTGTAAGTGATGATGGATGATGAGGGGTAATCGGTTCTTTATACACACACATAGTCACTCTCACACAAATGCACACACACACGCATATATATATCAAAGGTAGAGTGTTGCATCCATAATAATCATTAGTATGTAGATTAGGGTGGATAGGTGGAAGGGTGTCGTGGCTTTATGGGGAAAAGGTGGTGGGTTTTGAGGAGACAACTGGCGGTGATGGTTGGGTCGATGGCACAAGGGAAGGTTTTAGGTGGTTTGGGCGATTCCTAATGGACTACAAGGTAACCGGGCTTCATCTTTTTAGGTGGCCCAATTCGAGTAATTGGATAATAGTATTTGGGCCGGTTATGGTTACTCCAAAATATCGATGTTCGGGCTTTTGAGGCCAATTTAGATGTAGTTTGGGCTAAGAAAGGTGGCCGAGTGTTGTAATTAAGGTTAGGATTTGGTTAATTGTTTTTATTAATTATTATTATTTTCGATGGGTGTTACACTCTCCCTTCCTTAAGAAAATTTCGTTTTACTATATAAGATAACATTACCTGAGTTTGAAATAGGTGTGGGTATTTGGTTCTCATCTCATCCTCCCGTTCAAATGTGACCTCTGGTCCTTTCCAAACATTCCATTTAACTTTGACTATAGGGATCTTACTCCTTCTAAGTTTCTTTTCCTGTCTTGACATGATTTATATTGGTTCTTCAGTGAAGTTTAACTGTGGATTAACCTTGATGTTATCTACAGGTATGGTTGTTTGAGAATCTATAATGCATTTCCTTAGATTGGAGATATGAAAAACGTCGTGTATTTCTCTTAATTCTTGAGGCGGCTCAAATCTATAAGCCACCGGACCAATTTTCTCTATTATGTGATAGGGGCCTATGAATCGAGGATTTAACTTTCTGCGCTTTTGGAATCTTATCACGCCCTTCCAGGGGGATACTCTTAATAGTACATGGTCCCCTACAACAAATTCTAGTGGTTTTCTTCGTTGATCAGCATAGCTCTTTTGTCGGCTCCTAGCTGCATCTAGCTTTTTAATTAATTTAGATGATTTTATTGGTGGTTTCTTGTATATTTTCAGGACCTGTTAATTGACTTTCTTCTGTCTCACTCCAGCATATTGGGGATCTACACTTTCTCCCATATAATGCTTTAAATGGGGTAGCTTGTATGGAAGCATGGTAACTATTATTATAGGAGAAATCTACTAGTGGTAAATGTGTATCCCAACTTCCACCGAATTCCAGAATACATGCACGAAGAATGTCTTCTAGTGTTTGGATGGTCCTTTCACTCTGACCATCTGTTTGTGGGTGGTATGTTGTACTCAATTTTATTTGAGATCCTAGAGCTGTCTGGAATGCTTCCCAAAATCTAGAGGTGAAACGACTACCACGATCTGAGATAATGGAAAGGGGTATCCTATGTCTTAAAACTATTTCTTGTAGATAGATTTTTGCCAATTTTTCTATTTTAAAATTTTCTTGTATTGGCAAAAAATGAGCTGACTTGGTGAGCCTATCTACAATAACCCATATTGTATCGTGTCCTCTTGAGGTTTTTGGTAGCTTAGTGATGAAGTCCATGGTGATTTGATCCCATTTCCATACAGGGATTTCTGTTTATTGTAAAAGGCCAGTTGGTTTTTGATGTTCAGCTTTCACTTTTGAACAAATCAGGCATTTGGCTACAAATTCTGCTACATCTTTCTTCATTCCTTGCCACCATAAGTTTCTCTTTAGGTCCCTATACATTTTATTGCTCCTTGAATGTATGGAATATTTGGAGTTGTTAGCTTCTTCCAAAACTATTTCCCTTTGATTTCCATATTTAGGAACCCAATCCTCTGACAGTGTCTTAACATTCCATCCTTCCCCGCTTCAAGTCTTTCTTCTTCTCAATTAAGAAATTCTTCGGGAATTTTCGTGGGTTCCAATGCCTTTCTCTGAAATTCTTGTAGACGACTTAACAAGTTGTTTACTATACCCATTCTTAATGTTTTGGTTTCCAGGGATTTGTCATTTCGACTTAATGCATCTGCTACTATGTTAGCCTTCCCGGGCTAACCCTAGAAATTATCTTATTTCGATATGTGGGAATTTTTGGTGCCTCCCATGTTTGAATTGCTTCTATCTTGGTTGGGTCTACTTAGATTCTTTATTGTTTACTACATGTTCTAAAAAAATTATCTCCTTTGCCCAAAATTCACATTTGGAAATTTTGCATAAAGTTTTTCTCTTCTTAGAGTTTCTAAAATTTCTTTCGAGTGTTGCTCATGTTCTTCTTCAGATTTTGAGTATATCAAGATATCATCTATGAATACCATTACAAACTTATCTAGATAAGGTCTGCAAATCCTATTCATTAGATCCAGAAAGGCGGCAGGAGCGTTTGTTAAGCCGAATGGCATTACCAAAAATTCGTAATGTCCATATCTTGTTCTAAAGGTGGTCTTGGGTATGTCCTCGTTTCTTATTTTTAACTGATGGTACCCAGATCTAATATCTATTTTGGAAAAATACTAAGATCCATGCAGTTGATTGAATATGTCATCTAATCGGGGAAGTGGATATCTATTCTTGATGGTTAGTTTATTTAACTCCCTATGCTCTATGCACATTCTCATGGCACCATCTTTCTTATTCACAAATAGTATAAGCCCCCGGGGAGATTTGCTTGGTCTTATGAATCCTCTTTCTAATAGTTCTTGAAGTTGGCTCATATGTTCCTTCATTTCAAAAGAGGCTAACCTATATGAAGTTTTAGCAATGGGTATTGCTCCAGGAATTAGGTTACTATGAAATTCTACTTGTCGGGGTGGGGGTAGGACTGGTAATTCTTTGGGAAACACATCAGGGAATTCTGAGACTATTTTGATTTGGTTAAGTTCTTCCTCCTTGTTTTCATTACCTAAGTTTATATGGATCAAGAAGGCTTGATAACCTTTCCTTAGGTATTTCATCATTTTTAAGCTAGAAGTTAAACTTAGTGTACCTTTAGATTTTTCGCCATAGATAACTAGGGTTTTCGGGTTTGGTAGAGAGATTTTTACTACTTTTTCCTTACATATGATTTCTGCTTGGTGAGCCATTAACTAGTCCATTCCAATAACTATATCAAATTCTCTTGATTCCATAGGGATAAGATTTATTTTGAAGTTTTTAGTGTCTATGGTCATGGTGCAATTAAGACTTTCAGTGGCTTTTATGACCTTACCATCAGCTAGTTCTATTTCATATGCATTTTCAAGATTTTTGGTAGAAATTTCTATCTTATCAATGAAAGTTTTTGAAACACATTAAGCTTAGATTTGCTCCAGTATCAAATAGAACATAAGCTGATTGTTAATTAATTTGAAACATACCATTAACTAGATCAAGTTCTGTTCATGCTTGTTATGCAATCATGACGAAGGTTCATCCCCTTCTACGTTCGATTCTTATGTTATTTTTGAGCTTTGGATAGTTGATCTTACAGTGGCTGGTTTCTTTGCATTCATAGCATGCCCTTGGTCGGTCGAGGTTGTATCTACAGTCTTTGGTCAAGTGTCGCACCTTTTTGCAATTTTGGCAGCAAGGGGCTTTCCAGTCTACGAAATGAGTTTGATCATATCTTGAGCATTTTCTTCTACATTCTCCACCATGGTAATAGTTACATCTGGGGCACAATGGATTATTCCCAAGATATATTTTCTTTTCAGGGTTTCCATAACTTCCTCGATTTCTAGAACTTTCTTGGCTTTTTTCCAGAGGTGTTGTGATTGGTCGATCTAAAGGTTTCATTCCAACTTCTTTTACTTCCTCCCTGAACTTTCTCCTTTTCCTTGTACCTAACTATATCATCAGTTAGACTAAGTGCTAATTCACAAGCGATATCGTACTTAATTGGTTTAGCACCTCTAACTATTCCCTGGATTTGTGGTATTAACCACCACACAAATCTTCTTATTATTTTGGTTTCTGGTGTTACTTGATGGGGTACTAGCCTTGCCATTTGATTAAATTTGTTTATATACCCGATACAATCTAAACCTTTCATTTCCAAACCTAGAAATTCCATTTCTATTTTCTCGATTTCATTTATGGGGAAATATTTTTCAGTGATTAAAGCCCTAAATTCTAGCCAAGGCATCCTAGATACAACATTTCTTCCTCTTATTTGTCGAACCATGTTCCACCAGTTTAAAGCTTCAGCTTTTAAGGAATGGGTGGCGAATTTGACTTGGTCTTGGGGTGCACAATTGCTTATTTCTAGAATGGATTCCATTTCTTCTAACCATCTAGTAGCCCCTAATGCTCCTGTACTACTGTCAAAAGTTTCGGGTTTACAGGCCATAAAGGTTTTGTAGTCACATTTTGGTATATGATTTCTATTACTTTCTTCAAGGTTGATATATTCATCTTCTTGGTTTCTTACGGGGGATTTTTTAGTGTTTTGTTTTTCTTCTCCTAGTATATTTGTTATTGTAGGTGTATTTATTCTTGTATACCTTCTAAGACAAGTTTTCTCATTTTCTCTTCTAACTCTTCTTGTGAATTTGTTTCGTTATGGTCATTTTAGTTTATGGGTTCCGAATGATGTGGAGATGTTGTGGCGTTTCTTTTTGCTTTTGGTTGCAAGACTTTCCTAAAATCTTTCTTTGTTTTAGTCTTTCTTTCAGATCTTCTAGGTTTAGTATTTCCACTTCGCATTTTTATAGAGGACTAAATGAGATTAGTTTCAATTCTTGTAAAGTACCAACTTCTAGCATGATATTATATAGTCAAAATTACTAGACGTTTACATTTTCCTACCACGTAGTTATCATAACCACACATATTCATGTTTACACATAACCTACATACACACGCATATAACCACACACACACACATGACCATGACTATGTATGACTTCACAACACCTTCTTGTACTCACACCTTCTACATAGGATACTTCGACTCCTCAATGACTTGCTTAGTTTGATATCTGAACCTATTGATGAGCTTCCTTAATTCTTTCACCATGTTTTGCGCTTGATCTCTTTGTGTCTTCATCCTATAGTAGTTTTCTACCAACTCTATGTACTCCTTTTGGGTCACATAAACACTTGGTTAGAGAACAACATTGGTACCATTGAAAATGGTGGCTTCTACATAGGGGTCGATGAGTGGAACCGAAGGATAAAAACTTATCAAATTTGGTGGTTCTTTATAGGATAAGGTGCTAGAGGAACTAAGGTAGTCTTTGTATATGGCGGGTTCGGGATAACAATGGGAAGTTCTAACTGGGTAGTGGGTACGGTTTGGGAAAAGGTAGACGGGTTCAGACAAGGTGAGGATCGGCTCGGGTAGTGGTCCGATCACACCTATATTTCCTAAGTTTATTTCTAACCTGTCGTCAAACCATTCCAACACCTGAATTTCCTTGATTAACTCTTGAATTAGTTCTTTGATTTGGCTTTCGAGTTCGAGTATGGTGATTACTTCTCCTTGAATTTCTCCTTCTTCAATATCCATAGGTTCTTCACCTCCTCCTCCTTTTTCATTGGCCGGTTGACTATCACAAATAGTCCACCCTTCTTCGAATGCTTCATTTGCTTTCTCCATTCGATTATACACAATAATCAACACAGCATAACTTTTTTTTAGTCTATATTAGTTCCCATTATCCCTAAACCCGTGCTCTGATACCAACCTGTAACGACCCGGTTTTCTAATCACTGAGTCATTACCGATTGATAAATTAATCAAGCATATAAACTCACAAGTTCCACATAAACATTTATCATCTATTTAAACAAACATTAGAAACCGTTTACATATTAAGTTAACAAGGTTCAATATCGTTTATTTATAAACAAGAATTTGATATCCGATTCATTCTTCATTGATGACACATGAACTTGCAAGATTCCCACTATCCCCGTGTTCATTTAGTTCCTGAAATGCATGCTTAAAATACGTTAGTTAAACAGCTAGTGAGTGATGTCAAATAAAACACAACATGCAATCGGTCATTCAATATTATATAAACTAATGGTATCACTTTAACAATGATAGAAAGTTGGTTCTTAACCCATCCCCAGATCAAGAAACGTATAGAAATAATAGCTAAGTGGATCCACCCATAGTCGTTTCTTATGTTGAATGACCCACCCGATAAGTTATCCGATAATAACACACATACACTTATGCAATTTAAGACATGAAGACAAGCATGCATTCACCCCAAAAGGTTTTGGATGGAAATGGGGAACATCCACTCACTGTTAAAGGGTTTTCGATGGGTTTATGGATCACGGGTGATGTTTATATGGAGCCGATTGGCTGTTACAAGATCATATATTGTTTATATATTATAGATCTAAACTAAAGCTGGCCGTTACAACTTAGGCATGAATAATCTAAACTAAAGTTGGCCATTACAACTTAGGCACTCATACTATAGGAGTTTTGAGTTAGAACTTACCAGGGACAAGTTTGTTTGTCTGTTTACGATGATTGCCGATGACTCGAAGTGGGTTTCGGTGGTGTGTGTGTGTGTGTAGAGGTGAAAGTGATGATGGAAGATGACGGGTTACCCGTTCTTTACACACAAACACACACATATATATCGAAGGTGGAGTATTGCATGAATGATAATCATTAGTATGTAGATTAGGGTCGATAGGTGGAAGCGTGTCGTGGCTTTATGAGGAGAAGATGGTGGGTTTTGAGGAGACGGATGGCGGTGATGGTTGGGTCGATGGCAAAAGGGAAGGGTATGGGTGTTTTGGGCCGTTCATAATGGACTACAAGGTAACCGGGCTTCATCTTTTTAGGTGGCCCAAGTCGAGTAATTGGATAATTTGGGCCGGTTATGATTACTCCAAAATATCGATGTTCGAACTTTTGAGTCCCATTTAGATGTAGTTTTAAGGAAGGTGGGCCAAGTATTATTTTTATGGGTGTTTCACCAGGCCCTAATGAATTGTATTTTCAAGGAACATTTGAGGAAATTTGTGTTAGTGTTCTTTGATGACATCTTGGTGTATAGCGGCTCATGGGATCTTCATTTAAAGCATGTAAGGGCAGTTTTGGAAATTCTAAGAGAGAAACAATTATTTCCAAAAAAGTCTAAATGCACTTTTAGGGGAAATTTTGTGGACTACCTAGGCCATATTATTTCTAATAAAGGGGTATCTATAGATCCAAATAAGTTGCAAGCAATCAAAGAATAGTCTATACCTACTGATGTTAAGTAGTTGAGGGGCTTCTTAGGATTGATAGGCTACTACAGAAGGTTTATAAAATCTTATGGATTGTTGGCCAGACCCTTGACAATTTGTTGAAGAAAGATGCTTTCATTTGGACAGAATATGCCATTCAAGCTTTTAATCAGATTAAAGAGGTAATGATTTCACCTCCTGTCCTTGCTTTACCAAATCTTAAAAAGCCCTCTGTAGTAGAGACTGATGCATCAGGGATAGGTATTGGGGCAGTGTTAATGCAAGAAGGTCACCCAATTGCTTTTATAAGCAAAGCCCTTTCTTCTAGACAACAAGCTCTTTCAATCTATGAGAGAGAATTGTTAGCCATCATTTTGCAGTCAAGCATTGGCATCATTATCTGTATGTGGGTCATTTTGTGTTAAGAACTGAACAAAAAAGTTTAAAACACTTATTGGAACAAAAAATCACCATACCACTTCAACAAGTATAGATCTCAAAGCTAATGGGATATGATTTTGAGATTGTTTATAAACAAGGGAGTGAAAATAGTGTAGTAGTGCCTTATCAAGGGTACAATCCCGTGCCTTAATGGCTATTACACTACATACATTTGATTCAACTATTTGGTCAAGAGTCCAAGCTTCTTGGTTAAGTGATGAAAATTTACAAAGGATAATGCAAGATTTGCTGAATGACAAACAATAGACAAGTATGTTTGGAATGGCCAATCTTTACCTAAGAAAGGAAAGGTGATAGTGCGCAAAGATACAAGTTTACAAGATGACATTATTAAAATATGTGATTCACGGGCCACTAGTAGTCATTCTAGGGTATAGTTGGCTTTATCTACTTCTCATCATCCACAAACAGATGGGCAGACAAAAGCTATCAATAGATGCTTAGAAGCCTACTTGAGATGTATGGTAATGGATAAGCCAGCTGATTGGGCTAAATGGTTTCATTCTTCATTGGGCGTCACCCTTTTTCAGGCTTTGTATGGTTAATTGTTTTAATTAAGTGCAATTACATATATCCCCCTCCAAACTTCATAAATTACATATATACCCAAGTCAAAATTTTATTTACATATTTCCCCTTCCCAAACTTCATAAATTACATATATACCCAAGTCAAAAAATTTATTTACATATTTCCCCTTCCCAAAAACTAAAAATATCAAATATACCCATTCTATTATTAAGCACCTCATATCATTACATGTTATGATGAATGTAATGATACGAGGGCTTAGTAATGATTATGTAAGAGTGTAAGAACACTCGTTTCGGTGAAATCAAGTTGTAGGATACATGGAAACATTTTGCATGTTACATGTTCTTAATTTTCATAACTTACTAAGTTGGAAAGATCGTATGGGATATAAGTCGTAGGATGCAAAGAATGTGTTGTATGACTTGTTGTGAATATAGTTTAGTAAAAGAATTGGGGTAAAATAGTTATTTTCCTATGCATTTTTCATATAATGGGTATATATGTAATTTATGAAGTTTTGTAGGGGGATATATGTAATTTAAATTTTGGGTTGGGTATATATGTAATTATAGTTGAAAATAGGGGGATATATGTAATTAATCCTTAATTATTATTATTATTATTTTTATAGGTGTTTCACCAAGCCCTAATGAATTGTGTTTACAAGGAACATTTGAGGAAATTTGTGTTAGTCTTTTTTGATGACATCTTGGTGTATAGCGGCTCATGGGATCTTCATTTAAAGCATGTAAAGACAGTTTTGGAAATTCTAAGAGAGCAACAATTATTTCCAAAAAAGTCTAAATGCACTTTTAAGGGAAATTTTGTGGACTATCTAGGCCATATTATTTCTAATAAAGGGGTATCTACTGATCCAAATAAGTTGCAAGCAATCAAAAATGGTCTATACCTACTGATGTTAAATAGTTAAGGGGCTTCTTAGGCTTGATAGGCTACTACAGAAGGTTTATAAAATCTTATGGATTGTTGGCCAGACCCTTGACAATTTGTTGAAGAAAGATGATTTCATTTGGACAAAATAGGCCATTCAAGCTTTCAATCAGCTTAAAGAGGTAATGGTTTCACCTCCTGTCCTTGCTTTACCAGCCTCTGTAGTAGAGACTGATGCATCAAGGAAAGGTATTGGGGCAGTGTTAATGCAAGAAGGCTATCCAATTGCTTTTATAAGCAAAAGCCCTTTCTTCTAGACAACAAGCTCTTTCAGTCTATGAGAGAGAATTGTTAGCCATCATTTTGCAGTCAAGCATTGGCATCATTATCTATCCGTGGGTCATTTTGTGTTAAGAACTGAACAAAAAAGTTTAAAACACTTATTGGAACAAAAAAATCACCACACCACTCCAACAAGTATAGATTTCAAAGCTAATGGGATATGATTTTAAGATTGTTTATAAACAAGGGAGTGAAAATAGTGTAGCAGTGCCTTATCAAGGGTACAATTCCCTGCCTTAATGCCTATTACACTACATACATTTGATTCAACTACTTGGTTAAGAGTCCAAGCTTCTTGGTTAAGTGATGAGAAGTTACAAAAGATAATGCAAGATTTGCTTAATGTCAAACAATAGACAAGTATGTTTGGAATGACCAATCTTTACTTAACAAAGGAAGGGTGGTAGTGCGCAAAGATACAAGTTTACAAGATGACATTATTAAATTATGTGATTCAGGGGTCACTAGTGGTCATTCTAGGGTAGAGTCGAGAAGTGAAAGGGAATTCAAAGTGGGAGATTTTCGACCCCTCTATATTTGTTTAAGTTCCGCCAGTGTATGGCTTGTCGTTAAAAATGTATATTATATATCCATGTTGACCATACCAACCGGGGATTGGATTAGATTCTGAACTCCATGTCACCATCAATGTTTCATGTTTACGAATTGAAGTGAAGCCTTAATTGATCCACGTATGCCCTTTGACCAACGTTGTTGTGCCCATGTTTATGTTGGGGTTTAAGAATATTATATGAAATGGTCCAAAAATGGCCACGTCCATCCCCTACACTTATGTTCTTGGAACCTAAAGGTTAGTTCCATTCTAATTACTTAAATTTGAGCTATTTTAAAAATATCTCATTTGTGGTTCAACTTTAACCAGGCTGTTTCAATTGTTGTGGAATCATTTACATAAGTAGTTGAGTTATTTTTTTAGAAATTACTTTTGGGGGGTATTGGGGGAAAAAACTGAAAATGGTGATGTAAGGAAGTGGATTGGCGGCATCAATGTATAAGAATGAAATGGCGGCATCAATGTAGATGAATGGTTCGGCGGCATCAACTTTATTTTGTTAGATGCCGCCAAATGGGTTCCTTACATCACCATATGTTTTATTTAAATAAAAAGTACATTCTCTCTCTTCAAATATTTAAATAAAAAGTACATTCTCTCTCTTCAATCTACACAACCCAACCTTAACACACATTCACAACCCAACTCAACCTAAAAATATTTTTTTTAAAAGAATTCGGTTTTTAATAAAATTTATATCAGGATGTTCACATAAAGTTCTCCATGACTTTGCTATTCCTTTTACTCTCTTGTTCACTAGTCTCTTCTCCCACCGGTAAAAATGATGTGTAGGGTAGAAGATACCTACAAAAGTAAATAATTCATTCAAGCACCACCAATCTTTTCGTCAACTACTACTCCGACAGGACACATAGCAACTTTATTTTGTGGACACATGATACACATAAGACCATTCCCATTGGCAAACAAACATGTGAAAATAATATTAAAAAATTCAATTGTTTGCAAACAAACCCCCAAACGGTTTGTGGTGGCAACCATGTTTGCAATCAAATAAACCACCCCACTAACTTAATTACTTAAATAACTTATAATATTTAAGTTTTAAAAAAAACTAAATACACTGTATTTCTTAACTTTTTTTTGTGAACATCCTGATATAAATTTTATTAAAAACCGAATTCTTTTAAAAAAAATATTTTTAGGTTGAGTTGGGTTGTGAATGTGTGTTAAGGTTGGGTTGTGTAGATTGAAGAGAGAGAATGTACTTTTTATTTAAATATTTGAAGAGAGAGAATGTACTTTTTATTTAAATAAAACATATGGTGATGTAAGGAACCCATTTGGCGGCATCTAACAAAATAAAGTTGATGCCGCCGAACCATTCATCTACATTGATGCCGCCATTTCATTCTTATACATTGATGCCGCCAATCCACTTCCTTACATCACCATTTTCAGTTTTTTCCCCCAATACCCCCCAAAAGTAATTTCTAAAAAAATAACTCAACTACTTATGTAAATGATTCATTGTTGTGGGACAAATATGTGGCAATATTATATAATTTGGCAGGCTTTTTACACAAAGTTTATGCACAAATGGTTAAATAATGATTCTCTGTGTTTTTCGCCTCACTTTTATGTTAAATAATGTATAAGATATTCAATGTAAAATATTATATTTTGATTAAAATTTTCTGTTATAGTGTAGGTAACATTTAATGTATGATTACTACATAAATTAATATTCCGATTACTAGAATAACTCTTTTACATTTATCTAAATGTTTGTTTGTTAGAACATCTAAGGCTGTGGGGATGTGCAGACGATCCCCCCCCCCCCCCAACTTTTCCTCCCCGTCCCTCTCTCTACAGCTCCCCCGTCCCCGTCTCCCCCTTAACATCATAGACGACCCAATCACCTTTTTTTCTTTTCTTTTTTTCAAACGTTACATAATGGTAAACAAGGTTCAACGGTTATTTTTTAATAAAAAAAGTTTTTATATATACAAACCAACTAAAATCATCTTATCCTTACCAAAATCCTCTCTACTTTCTTATAAAAACACTCATATTCTCTTAAAAAAACAAACAATGTCAAATTTACCATTGGTTGATTCATCTAGTTCGTCGAGCGAAGAAAACCAGATTTTTATAAACGCGGTTTGGGAAGCGGCACAATTAATTTTGGCGGACGAAGACGAAGAAGTGAACTCGCAACCACAAACTAGGCAAGCTTGCATAAACAGAGACCGGGAGAGTAAGTATATATTTTTTGTTGGAATATATATATAGCAACTATTTTATGTTTATAACTTTTATCGCCACATAATTTTTATCGCCACAATAGTTATATTTATTTACAACATACGTGTAGGTGCCCACGAGCGATTAGTAGCAGATTACTTTGCCAATCAACCGGTGTACACGGATGAGATGTTTAAGCGTCGGTTCCGAATGAGCCATCGATTGTTCGTACGTATTACCGATGATTTGGCCAGTTGTGACCCGTATTTTTTATCAGTTTGTATTTTTTTTTTAATTTTAGGATGGTTTGTAATTTTTTTTATAAAATTTAGTATTTATTTGAACATTATTGTGTTTATTTGTTACTTTTATAAAACTAATTAAAATTAATATTAAAAAAATTAAATAATAAATGCATGAGACATGGAGTTTTGATGTCTCCACACCCCACTCATATCTTAAGTAAGAGAAAAATGGAGATTGATGATGTGACATCTTAGTTGGCATGGAGACATCAACTTTTTGGTGTCACCGCACCCACTAACCTAAATGTTTGTTAAAACGCAATAAACCTTCTTGCTTTCGATATGCATGGTATGTGACTAATACGATAATAGTCTCACTACTTATATATGGCACATAAGTTATGTGATTTACTAACAATTACTAAATAAAATCGAACGTATCTAGTAAATTTGAGAAATTAAACTTTAAAGATTAGGCTGGTGGGTGTATAGACAACCTAAAGAGAGAGAACTACCCTTCACATCACCTGCCACATAAGCAAGCAAGGAGGGTAGTCCTATTTTTTAGACAACCGGGATGGTCCTCCCCATTTTATTAATATTATTATTATTATCCAACCACCATCGGTCCATCACCATTCCCTCCTCTCTCTCTCCTAAAATAAAAACCCATCATCTCTAAAAACCCACCATCACTTGTATCTAAAAACCCACCCTCTCTGTTTCGATGAAGCCACCATCTCCCTTCTCAATTTCTCCCTCTCCGTTTCGATGAAAGATGCTTGCAAAAAAAAAAAAAAAAAAATCTGGCGACCTCCTTCTACGACGACAACCACCACTAGGACGACCACCTTCTTCTCCAGCGAGAAAAGGGTTGGCATATAATATGGAGAAAATGGTTTTTTTCTATAAAAGAGTCGTTAAACCTCAACAGTCCAATAGTTAATTGCAAGCGGTCCGTCTCCATCGTCCATTCTAGGATGTTAAACGGAGACATCCCTAAGGAGACGGTGTTCCGCGTATGGGACGGCCCAAGACTAACCGGGACGATCTCCCACATTGCACAACCTTATATATGTTAAAAGATTTCCTATGAAACTATTTCCAACGCATTTCGTAAGCAATTTTCTTCGCAATTTAAAAAAGACTGGTGTTGGAAATTGCAACGCATTCCCTAATAATAATAATAATAATAATAATAATAATAATAATAATAATAATAATAATAATAATAATAATAATAATAATAATAATAATAATAATAATAACAACTACAAATTTTGTTGAATTTACACGGACTATGGAATAAGTACTCTAGAACGTCCATAAGCATATAAGCTAAAACGTATTATGCCTATGCGGGACTTGTTAAAAAGTGATATGTTAACCTTCAAGGGATGATGTACTTCTAGCAGAGGTTTCCTATATATTCGAATCTTTCTTCTGTTGATTTCTGTCATTACCTCTTAAAGGCCCCCCGCCAAGCAAATATTGTGATTTACAGGATCTTGTTGGTTAGCAGAGCATTGGAGGGGCCCCCGTAAACATACAACATGACTTATGAGTTTTTACTTCGAAATAATATTAAGAAGCGAAACCCGGGTTTGAACCAAGAACCTAAATATGCACTCTAATCCACTCTCCATCCTTTCAATCTGAGCTCCCACTCTCTCCAACCTACATTGTGCAATTTGCACATGATTTCCCTTTTCACTACAATACCTATATTTGCATAATATTCTCAATGCAACATCAATGCTTTCAAATTCATTCACCCTCCCATTAATTTCTTTCTGATCTTCACATACCACCATCTCTTTATGCATTATCTTTGACACCACAATAGCCCATCTATTTGGCTTTGAAACCGAAGCCGAAAAAAACATCAAAAGAGACTCAAAAACCAAAATAGTCATTTCAGAAACTCCTATAACCGCCTTGATCACTGCTGCAAGATGGTAGTTATCTGAATCAAACACCACTAAACCACCACCACCAGAAATATTATCAACTTGCTTTAAACTTGTAATCAACCCTTTAACATGTTTCCTCAATTTCTTTCTAAAACTATTGTATTTCATAACACTTTGCTCAATGATAATATGATGACTTACTCTCCTTCTTAGAGCACACACAAGATCTCTACTATGATCTTTGATTTCTGACAGCATCTCACTTATACTTCCACAAATATCCAAGAACTTGACAGATTCTTCTACTTGCTCATTGACCCATTTCTTGTCTTCTCTATTAGACAACAAAACTTGAGTGTTTGGTAAACTTAGAAGCTCATTCATACATTTATACAATCTTGTAAGCTGTGATATATTACTGCATATTGCCTCAGCAGATGATGCTTCTTCTACTGTTGTTTTGATCTGACTAAGCAGTTCTTCGATTTCCGAAGTCGTTGGATGTGATCTGCAAGGCAAACTAATGGATTTTGTTTGTGTTTTGATGCTAAATTTTGAAACGGAAGCCATGGGGACAATAAAAGGAAACAAAGGTGGTTTTCTTGTTATGGTAATCTTGTGTCTATGGTATGTATATATACTTGTGTTTGACATCTAGTAATAGATAGTGTTCATATGTGTGTTGGTTGGTTGGTTAACAGAATTATGTCCCCAATTATATAGACAATTTTTGTTTTGTTATTGGAAGTTGGTAAATGAGGTGTATAGATTACAAAGGGCCACGTTATTTGGCTTTTACATAAACGTGGCATCTCAAGATTAAAACTTGTATAAAAGATAAACTTTTGAATATAATATGAAGTTGACGTGAAGATATTTAAGTGTGTTAAATAATGGTGTGCTGGTTGTTGGTCAAGGATGCAATCTAATAGGTCCACGTATGGGTCTGTCATCACAACAAGGTGGTGGTTTATGGTTATGTCATGTGCAAGAGTAGTTGAACTTGGGAATACAAACAGGAACATAGATATCATGTTGATGCAGTTGAAGACCTACATAGCACCAATGGATAGGCCAAGATTGATAAAAAACAAACAAAAAAATGTAAATTTATAGAATAAAGATACTTGTAGGTAATCATTGATAGATTACCTACGCATAGCATGACCCAGAAAGTAGAGACCGTCACTAACGGATCATGAGGCACCTGCGACGCAGGTAAATTAAAATTTGGTTGTTTGTGGAAGCTATTTTTCGACGGATTCTTGTTCGTGAATCTGTCCCCAATCTTGAAGATAAGATTTCGGACAACATCCCGCTTTTGCTTTTTAGAAGTCAACCGTTTTTAAAACGGACCGCACTGAGTAATCCATTGCTACTTTTAAAGATAAGATTCCATATAAAATTCAGCCTAGATCAAGTTGAAGTTCAAACGTTTGTCGATGGGAATCATTTTTCAACAGTACTTCCGTCGAGTGTCCATCGAAAAAAGTTACTATAAATGTAAACCAAACATCAATCTTTATCAAATGAATATTTCGTTTCATACCTATAAAAGTCTTGATTTCTAAGTCTTTCCAAACTACCGTGTTTTTTCGCAAAAAAATCACGTAAATATCTTTGTTTGGTTTTTTTGAACAGCAAATTTTATATCACCTTATTTCCACCCAACCTTTCATTTGCAAGGATTTGAACCCATAACCTCACATTTTTAAGGGGGGGGGGGGGGGGGGGGGGGGGGGGGGGACACCATACTAATAGACTAAGAGGTCATGGGTAAATATCTTTGTTTGGTAATAACTAGTTTGTTGGAATGGGTGGTTCCGAAATTATATATGTATTATTGAAGGCTTGAGATGAATAGTGTACCCCCTTTCTCAATGGTTGAGAGGGGCGGTGCCTATTTTATATTTTTTTTATTTACAGCATGTTAGTTAATATTAAATATAAATGGTTTCACAACAAATCACAACTTGGTTTTGTGGTGGGGTGGTTTGAAGTGCTTTTATCTCACTTGAGGTCTCATGTTCGAAACAGGCGGATGGCGATTTATTTACTTCCCATTATCATTGGTTGAGAGGGGCGGTGCCAATTTTATATTTTTTTTCTTTTACAGCGTTTTATTTAATAATAAATATAAATCGTTTCAATTTAAATCACAACTTGGCTTAGTGTGGAGTGGTTTGATGTGCATTTCTCTTACATAAGGTCTCAAGTTTGAGACGGGCTGATGGCATTTTATTTATTTTTTCATTTACACAACTTTTTTCATATTAAATACATTTGGTTTTAGATTAAAACATGAATTGCTTTGGTGGTGTGGTAGTTTGAGGTGCATTTTCCTAAGAGGAGATCACAAGTTTGAAACATGGTTTGGGCAATTTTTTTCTAGATATTTTTTGTAGTTGCCTATGCTATTATTGTTGCATTGGTGCCCTAATAAACTAAAACGATAATGAGAACGTACGCGCGGCGACGCGCACGGGAGCCCCACTAGTTATAATCAATCATACGTATCCCAAAGGTGGTCTTGGAACCCTCGTATGTGTACATGACAGCCTAGTATGCATTGTCGTCCTAGAAGCAGTTCGGGTTGTTTTAGCCATGTGGTTTGGTGTGAATGTGTGATTGTTGTGGGGTTTGTTTTGTTTCTCCAAGATTATTTTTATACTGTGTTACCAAGAACCAAAGTCTGGAATTACTCAGGTGTATTGTTGAACTCGTTTGTTTACTGTTTTTTGAGACTGAGTAAAAGGGTAATGTACAATAGAACTATCGTTAAGTTCAGGTAGCTAGCCATTGTTGTCTTTGAACATTACTTTAATGTTTTACTCTATTAGTATAAAAAATTGTAGTTTGCGATAATGGGTGAGGGCGGGAAACTTCAGATTGAGGAGTTTGATAGAAAAGACTTTGGTTGGTGGAAAATGTTGATAATGTTGATGCACCTAGTTCGAGGATGAGGTTCAGGCTCTAGCATGTTATAATCATCGCCTGATAGTTGGTTTGGGAATGTTAAAGTGATTACTAGTTCTACCAGCGAGTTCACTTTTGATAGAATTTGGGATCTTATTCTGGGCGAAGACATCAGACGAAGAAATTCAGGTGAATTAATGCATATTGCCAAAGGAAGGAAGAATAACAAAGGTAGTGGGAGCAAGAACAGAAAGAGGAGTCAGTCTAGGGCTCGGAATGATGTAACATGTTGGAACAAAAAAAGGTTTGACATTTCAGGAATCAATGTCCAAATGATAGGAAAGAAGCTAGCACTGCAGCAGACTACTCAGATGAGCTAAGGTAATACTAGCGAACAATGATATTCTTGATATTACGGGCATGGGTGATATAGATATAGTTGCATCAGCCAATTCAGGGACCTTGAAGGATGTCAAAGTGATTCCAAGCTTAAAGAAATAGTTGATTTCCGTTGAGAGTTGGATGAATAGGGACATGAGGTTAAACTCGGGAATATGCAGTGAAAAGTTGTCAAGCGAAATATTGTCAGAGCTTAAGGAAGAAAAAGGGGTTCGTTTTACATATTCAATTTACTATCTAATGGAATGACTATCTAATTCAAAAGAAAATAAAGTCAACTTCACAAAATCTTGTGGGCAGAAGAAACTTTCCTTTGCAAGTAAGAAGCCCATAGTTACATGTCGGATTCAGGATGAACGAGTGGGGTAAGGATCAGGTAGACGACTCAGTAGTTTTCATGGCAATGGGAGCATGGGTTGTGCATCAATAAGAGTTACTAGAAGACATTGAGTTAGAAGAGCTAGTGTTCCAGCTGATAAAATCTCGCCTGCAGATTACTTGCTGAATTTAGAGAGTGTTTTTTCTCAGGGTGTTCTAGGACCCCGACAATTCGTGTCAGTGGAAGCCGACAGGGATTGAGGACAAGTTAGGAGCAGTTTCAGTCATGACAAACGTGTTAAAGGTTAAAGGAGCTTAAACGAGCCTTCAGATTAACTAAAGATGTGACAACCGGCAAACTCAGGTTAATACTTTTTATAAACATATAAGTCTACCTTAGCGAAACATTCATAAAACGTACTTAGCATGATTAGTTGAGTCTGTTTGATGATTCGTGGAATCATTGGGAGTCAGATTATACACATATGTCCAAGGGTTGGTGATTCGGAAAATCACCAGGTAGGAACGCACACAATGTCCATAGTTTGATGATTTGGGGAGTCATCGGGAAAACATACACATACACACAAGTCTTGAGTCCCGTGGTTGGTGAATTTACATATTTAGGGGCAACTTATCAAGCATAATATATTCTACGATTAATTAACAACTTGTGAATACGTGTATATGTGAATTGGATGATATATATTTTTCAAGTGTCATTTTGGGTCGTTGGGACGAACTAGGGGCATAGTTTCTCATTCTCACCAATGAAGGTGCGGATGAGAAACACTATTTTTCATTCACATCAACAAAATGAACATAGTTTCTCATTCTCACCTTTGAATGTACGAATGAGAGACAGAAGTTCCCATTCGCACCAATGAAGGTGCGAATGAGAGGTTTAAAATCCCAATCGCACCAATGAAGGTGCGAATGAGAGCAGACTATATAAGCATCTCTTTGCCTCATTTTCATCATTTCACAACCCTAACTCGCCTCCAAAGGCTCTCTTACAAACCCCAACCTATAGAAACGAGTTTTTTCCCTCATTTCTTAGATCCTTAAGCCAAATCTAGTTTATAAACAATATCAAGTGAAGATTCAAGGTGTGTTAATCATCTAAACCCTTTTAATTACATTTTATACATTTTTTATAAACCCTAAGTGTCCAGATCTGATTTCAAAGTGTTTTCTTAAATAAAAAGCTTTTTAAACTAGATCTAGACCTAAATAATGAGTTTTCTTATAAGAACACAAGTTTAGATTATGTTGGTGGCCATATAATTGGGGATTTTGTGTTTTGTATTGATAGTATGACTAGACTTTTGCCAGCGTTTACACGCGGTTCACCAACGTACAATTATTTTGAGCGGTAAGACGTAAAAAAATATAGTAGAAATATTTTATTAAAATTTAAAAGAGACCAATACACATTTTATTCAAATATCACTAAATATTTCTTTATACACCACATTTTTTGTTTTAGTCTTGACCTTCCCATCAGCATCAAGTATAAGTAACTTCACACCTGCCTTGTTTTTAACTCTTGACAATGCGACATAAAGTTGGCCATGTGAGAATACAGGGTCTCTTAAATACAATCCAACCTTCGATAGAGACTGTCCTTGGCTTTTATTGATGGTCATTGCGAAACATACGGATATTGGGAATTGGCGTCTTTGGAACTTGACTGGAATCATGTTATCAGATGGTATTTGAGGAGTATTATCTAGTAAAAAATAAATAGTAGTGAAAAATATTTCTTACAAAATGTTAAAAGTAAGACACTATTTGAGTCAGATTATTCAAAATTCGAATTAAATGTTATAATTAAGTCTAATTGTTACCATTATAGATATTAAAATATGAAATTAAATAATTAAATAGAACATTTAATATTTGAATATTTATAAAGTTTAACTGAAATCTATCAATTCAAATTCTTGTAACTAATTTGAGAATTTATAACTAAAACTATTATTTATTAAATTTCAAAACTATTATTGGTTAAATTTTAAATATATTAGGAAATCTCTAATTATAATATCTCTATTTTAATGATCATAGTAGGATTAATTGTTACAATTATGAATTTAAATTCAAAGTTTGAAATTTTTTAAAATATTCAGATCAATAAAAATTTGAATTAAATGTTATAATTAAGTCTTATTGTTATTATTATTATCCAAAATTTAGATTTTTATAAAGTTAAAAAAATTAAAAAACTAAAATTATAAATATCAAAATATGAAATTATATACTTAAATAGAACATTTAATATTTGAATATATATAAAGTTTAATTAAAATCTATCAATTCAAATTCTAGTAAACAAAATTTGAAAGATTCAAATCTCTCAACAATTTGAATTAAATATTTTAAATGTGTTAATTAAATCTAAATCTAAATGTTACCATAAATCTTAAATTCAAAATTTTGAGATTAAATATTTAAATAAAACATTTAGTATTTAAATATTTTTAAAGTTTAACCGAAATCTATAATTTCAAATTCTAGTATTTAATATTTCAATTTTTACTTGTAATCAATTTGAGAAAGTTACAACCAAAATTATTGATTGTTATATTTTAAATATATTAGGAAATCATAATTTAAAGATAATAAATAGGTGTAATGGTTACCATTATTAACTTTAATTCAAAAGTTTAATTTTTTAAAAGATTAAGTCATTCAAAATGTGTAATTAAAAGGATAAATAATATGTGTAAATTTTTACCATTATTAAACAAAATTCAAAATTTGAAATTTTGTCTAATTCGAAATTAAATATTTCGAATTTTAATTTGAAATTTGAAATTAATAATCTGTTATTTAATTGATTACCAATATAAGTTAAACTAATATTAGGATAATATAGTGCAATTAATAGGATCAATTAATGTATTAATAAAAGTTGACACAACTTATGTAGGGACTTTGAATCATATTAGCTGTGTAAATAAAAGGGTAATTAGTATGTGTAATTTCTTACAATTATTAACCAAAATTTTTAATTTTTTCAAATTCGAATTTAAACATTTCGAACTTTAATTTGAAATTAAAAATTTGATATTTAATTGATTACCAATATAAGCTAAACTAATATTAGAATAATATTGCACAATTAATATCTCCAATTAATGTATTAATTGGAGAGTTGACACTACTTTGAATCTTATTAAATTTGTAATTAAAAGGATAATTAGTATGTGTAATTTGTTACCATTATTAATCAAAACTAAAAAATTGAAATTCTTGTATAATTCGAATTTAAATATTTTGAATTTAATTTGAATTTTGAATTTCAAAATTCAAAATTTAACTTATTACCAATATAAATTACACTAAATTTAGGAAGTAGGTAATTTGAATGTAATAAGAAAATTTAATGAGTTCCTAGTTTACGTAAGTTTCCTTTCTCATTCTCATTTATTAAGGTAAATTTTTGAATTTAGAATGGGTCTAATTCGAAATTAAATATTTCGAATTTTAATTTGAAATTTGAAATTGATAATTCATTATTTAATTGATTACCAATATAAGTTAAACTAAGATTAGGATAATATAGGGAAATTAATAGGATCAATTGATGTATAATAAAAGTTGACACAACTTATGTAGGGACTTTGAATCATATTAACTGTGTAAATAAAAGGATAATTAGTATATGTAATTTCTTACAATTATTAACCAAAATTTTAAATTTTGTCAAATTCGAATGTAAACATTTCGAACTTTAATTTGAAATTTGAAATTAAAAATTGGATATTTAATTGATTACTAATATAAGCTAAACTAATATTAGAATAATATAGCACAATTAATATGATCAATTAATTTATTAATTGGAGAGTTGACACTAATTTGAATCTTATTTAATTTGTAATTAAAGGATAATTAGTATGTGTAAGTTGTTACCCTGATTAATCAAAACTAAAAAATCGAAATTTTGTATAATTCGAATTTAAATATTTTGAATTTAATATTAATTTTGAATTTCAAAATTCAAAAATTAACTTATTACCAATATAAATTACACTAAATTTAGGAAGCGAGTAATTTAAATGTAATAAGGAAATTTAATGAGTTCCTAATTTACGTAAGTTTCCTTTCTCATTCTCATTTATTAAGGTAAAATTTTAAATTTAGAATGGGCGTAAATTAGTTAATATATAATTATTATTAATGTGTATTTGTTATCTATGAAAAATATGAGGTTTTCCAATTTAAATTTTTTAAGAAAGTCAAACAATTGTTTATATGGTAAAATCTTTGAATTTGGAATGAGCGTAAATATAGTTAATATATAATTATTTTACAAAAAATAGGTTTTGATTAATATACAAAACATAATTTTGAAAAAATAAAGCAGGGATAATTATAAAAAAGATTTGAACAATATAGAAAAGTAACCTAGGAAATTAATTAAACAATTAATGAACAAAATAATAAGGAGAATGAAAACTTACAACAGATTGAGTGGCGTGTCTACAACAATTGATTTTGTTTCAAGAAAGACCTATCACTTTTACGTTTAAGGCAGATTGGAAGAACGATCTAGTTTCAAAAGAAAAGGATATAGTAGATTAATCTTCAAGATCTTAAAATTGGATGTATAAAACACACATAATACAACTAAATCGGAAGTTTTAAACCATACCATAAAATTATATCCATATTAAATAATATCATTCAATTTTATATCCCCATAAATCGGAAGTTTTAAATCATTCCATAAAATTAGAAGCTTGAAAATAGGAAAGATCATAGATTCTTTTGAAAAAAATTAAACCACTTTCCGATTTTGACACAATGCAATCGGGTGCACCCACATCCGAGATCCATGATCCATCCAATCGCCAACCAAACTAAAGATTTTCACTAAAAAACATTATCTCAAGCATATGAAGATCCGAATTATATTAAATCCTCAAGAACAAATAAGAACAATTGATGAAAATTCTTGAACCCTTTAAACAATCTTAGTAGAATAAGAAGTTATGAACATGAAAGAAAAAATACGTGATAATTAACCAAAGCTTAGCCGAATACAATGGCTAAGTTTGGGTTTGGTCTAATGCCTAGAAACAGCTACGTACCTTCAAATCGATCACAGAATCAGAATCAAACATTAATCATAATCAGCTAACTTTAATCACCAACAAAAAAAAACAACTGGTGTTAAACTAAATCAACAAACAACAAAGGACCCTAAGAACATGACAACCCATCCCTAGACAACCAAAATAATGTGAAATACACGAGCATACCTTGAAAATAATCGGCCAAAATCCATACTAATCATCACCCGTATGATCAACCAATAATCAATCCGATAATAATTAATCAATATGAACATGCTCGGCCTTCCATCATAACATTTTCTTGATATTGTGCCATAGTTTCTGTATCAACTTCACGAAAACAAAAACAGAGGAGTGAAGAAAGATGAAGAATGATCGTTTTACAGAATAAGGAGACGAGATCATACCTTGAAGAAGATGGAGGATCGACAATGGAGAGGAGGTTGGTTTGATTGTTTTAGGATTTACTAAATAACAAAAAGTGAATTGAAATCATAGAACAAAATTAATTAATGGATTATTATTAATAAGGGAAATCTAGATTATAGTATTTAGGAAAGTTAATAATAATATTAGTAAATGAGTTTGACCAAAAGTAATTGAATGATTTTTTATTTAAAAAAAAAACAAAAATCTTATAAATTCTCACATTGTGACACATGGCACAATATGATAGGCTAGAGAATTGAAGGATCAACATGGGAGTGCCATGTGTCCACATTGAGTTTCATATATTAGTTGTATAGATTATAGGATGTGGTTTAAATGATTTCAAATTGTTTAGAAGCATGATTAGGAGATGTTTGAGTGATTGATTGAAGTTCTGTGAACTTTGACCCATTTTGGGGAGTTAGATTAAAACGCAATGAACAACACAATGTACACCAGAAACACAAAACCCAGTTGCGTAAAACACAGTAAACAACGTAAAACACAATGCAAAACATACTAAAAACACAATGGACAAAGTTGAATCATATGTAGACTAAAAACACAATGAACATATATATAACACACGTGTGCATATTGATACCACAATGGATGATCAGAAGAGACAATGAAGAAAAAAAATCCAGTGAACACATTTTTTTAAACTTTGATACTGAAATTAAAGATAAAAATTTCAACATTAGTTTCAACAAGCTTGTTTATCTGTTTTTCTATATATTAAAATCAACCAACTTGCTTCGTTTTAGGATGTTTAATATAAACTTCGGATGTGAACCCTTAGTCATGCTACTCAGTCATTTAACTATTAGTTTCCTGCATAATTGAGTGATCCTTAAACCCCACACTTTCTCTAATATAACAAGAGGCAGAGCGATGGATCGAGGATGGAGACAGGAAGCGGTGGGAATGGGATGAGGGTTAGGTGAACCAGAAAAGCTTTAAAACCCTCACAAAACAAAATAACCAAAATGAACTTGAAAAGGAATAAAATAATAATAATGCAATGATTACTCTTCAAATGCATTCATCTATTAATATAGTGTAATTAATTTGTTTGAATAAATTCATCATATAAGATGTGTAACAATGACTTAATCTAGTATTTAACTTGTTTCTCGATCATACAAAATCCTTCTAGAAATCCTCCAAGATTTTGATCATATATAAATTACAAGCGCATGTGCATTCGTATGGTAAAACTAGAGGCAAGGGTGAAATGTTGTAACTAGCTTATACTGGGAAGATACAACGTATGTAATGGGCACATGTGAAAAAACATATACAATGACCTAATTGGATGTTTGGTTGACTATGACAGATCATTTTTATTTTTTTATTCTTTTAGTGATAGGTGAATACACACTCTACTCTACTCCTAAAATCATCATGTTAGCACTTATCGTCAGTGACGGAATTTGAACTTTTGGATGGTGGGCCGAAAGTTACGAGACCCGATTCTTTTTCAAATCAGTGGGACCACACTCAATATATACAAAATTTTCGCACGAAAACGAGGAAATTTACACTACTGAGCCAAAAATCGGTGAGGCCGGGGCCTTTTTGGATTTTTAGTTTGTAGTTTTTGGAATTTGTGTTAAAACATTGTGTCTTTTTTTTCGTCATTTTTGTGATTCATTTTTTTTTCCTCGGCATTGTGTTATGTTATATGACCCATTGTGTTATATTTTGTGATTTATTGTGTTTTTTTGTATCATTGTTACCCTTCTCATTTATTTTACATAACTTGACTCTATAATATACATTCTGCAAGTAAAACCTATCTATTTAATTTCATAGTTAAAATTTTAAAGATGGCATTAGATTATTTACATAGTGGATAAACACAAAGAAATTGAGAAAAGTGCTTTAGAAATTAGAACTAAACAAATAACATCAAGACTCTAAACGATAGAATGAAATTTTAACCTGTCCTCCAAACTGCTATGGATGGAAGGTTTGCCTTTATTACATGAAATAAAATCACTAGATACAAAAAGGATCATGAGGGTGACCCAACATTGATGTAAGAAACTAGATAAAAAATCTCATAGGTGGAGTCACATGAAAGGAACCGAAGAACCATCAAGCCGAACTCCATATAACATCCATCATCAATCGTAAGTCGTCAAACATAAATAGGTTTGTTAAGAGGCGACTCAAACATTTTAAGGTAAAGCGGGCAGTAGACGTTTGAGATCTCACTATGGCCCATGTGTGTAATCGGTATGAATAATCCGCCAACGATGGGAATAGAATGAGGAGTGCTGGTACTGAAAAGTGAATTGAGATCACACGCGCCTGACGTGAGATATAAGTTGGACAAAGTTAGGGTGTGCAATATGTGTTCTTAAACCGATGCAACACATTGTCTTGCAATGTTCAATTTACATTAAATTCAGCCTTATTGTACTCTCTTTACATAAGTTAACAGGAGAGTCATAGCCTCATAGGTGTCTTAAACAATTGTGGGTTAGGAGATCATGGATCTAGAAGTGGGCACAAAATATCGAGGTAAATGTGCGTGCGTGCGCGCATGGGTAGACCTAGGTGGTCCCAACAGGGTCACCCGCAACCCGTGAATTTTTTTTCTTAGGTATATATACGATCTAATCTCGACCAACCCCATGAGATTTGACACTTTCATAAAAATTTAGACCAAATATAAAAAACACCTATCCAGAGGCGATTCTTTTAAGGGGCGGCCAACCCCCCCGAATTTTCGCTAAGAAGTTCCGATTATATAGTATTCGTATAGAAATTTTTTGGTATATAAGCTTTCGACCCCCCGAAACTAGTTACTTCTGACCCCAGTGACTTTCGACCCCTGAAGTTTTGGGTCAAGATTTGCCAATGCACCTATCCACAAGTTTTTCTATTTGAACATATAACCAAAATATAAAAGTACATGGCCAATTGATTCAACACATAAATCCCATAGTTTTAACAAACACTTGCATAATTATAATATAAATATGCATAGTGATCAAGAAACTCATTATTCAAGGAGATCTCATCACGTGCCCTAATCAACTTAGTAATTTGCCCTGTTTCCTTGTGTTAAATTCTATAAAAACCCAATTAAGACTAACCCAGTTCCCACAAATTTAAACCAAAATGGCTAAAGCCTACATGAGACAAAGCTCTCTTAACAGGTCTGCCAGCTTGCCTTGCGGGCCGGTTTGCATGGAGGCCGAGTACAACAAGCTCATGTGTCAGGATGAACCATCGAGCCCGACTTCTGAGATCATGGATGATGATGATGACGTTGCTCCAGGTCCGCCATCTAGGCGAGGTTTTATCTTCGTTCTTGCCTCAATGGTGTTCATCTTCATGGCTATAGTCATGAGTAACTATTCGAAGGATGGATTTTGGCTCGCCACAAAAAAGAAAGTGTTCATGTATCAATGAAGATATTAGAGGTTTTAAGTTGATGGTCAGTGAAAAGTCACCGGTCAGATGTGTTTTATTGTTGTCGGTTAGGGTTGTTTTTCGTTGTTATGGTTCCGTTTATAGTGTTGTCTTGTTTACCCTGTGTTGTTCATCGTCTTCTTGTAATGAAAAAGAAAACGGGATCAAAAGGAGCTCGTAAATTACGTAATCCATCAATGGGTCGATTTAAGCTACATTTCATCTCAAACGAGTCAAACCACAAATAATAAAAGATTTGACTGTAAAAGAGTCAAATAGGTCAAACGATTTGAAAGTCGTCAAAAGTGTATCTTAAACAATTATATATATTATTATTCAAAATTTGTAGTTATTGCATTAACTTAACTATATATAACCAACTTCTTTTGTACATATATAAAACTGGACAAAAGTGTCCTGTCCAACCCAACCCATGCTAATTAATTACATGTATTAACATGTTACACAACCAGTCCACTTTTACAACGTCGAGTTACAGAACTTGGTTCCAAAAAGCACATGGAGCACCAAGACGTTTGGGTCCTGAAACCGAAGCGTGAGGCAAGAGCTTCCTGTACACAAAGCGTTACTCTATATACACCCAAACAAGTTTTTCTATATAACTAGATGCATCTCCTTTACGAATCAGCCTTTTTATAAAGTAAACCACTCATTATTTTTTGGTTGTTTTTACATAAAAGCCTCCTACAGACCCCAAGTTTGACCCAGATGTCCATGAGGAAACACCTAAGGACCTGAGGCATTTTCCAGATTGCTTCAAATGCGCTTTTTTTAAAACCAAGGTACTGAAGAACAAAAGAACCAAACACCTTCCTGATTACACTGATGTAAGTGTTCTTTTGCATAATCATGGTTAAAAAAACGCTTGAGGCGTGCGCCTCAAAGCGCGCCTCGAGGCTAGGCGCAAAAAAAACGAGTCTGAGGCACGCCTCACGGGGTCTAGTCTGTACATATGCCTCTAAGGGTTGAGGCGTCAAGAAAATGTGCGCCTCAGGTGCGCCTCATGTGGTTTATGGTGTTTTTTATGTGTTTTTTTCTATGCTTTAGACTTTTTGGGTCAATTATTTTATTTTTTATGTATGTTTTTATGTTTTAGACTTATCTGGGTCAATTATTTTTATATTTTATAAGATGTATAATTTTTATATTTATTTTTTGATCCCGCCTCGGGCTTACACCTCGGTTCACCTCGAGCCTTAAGCCTCGTGAGGTGAAGGGAAAACGCCTCGAGGCTCGTTTCCGCTCTTTTAAACTTTGTGCATAATAAATAGGTCATTAGGAACTACTTGATGAAAATTACAAACAAAAACTAAAGCTATAAATCCACTGTAGCAAGGAGCAGTGAGAATGGGCTCTAACCAACAAAAATCTAGCTCAAACTTAAGCCGAACCTAAACTTGAATGGCTACCAGCAAACGAAGCTTCTATATGATCTCTTTCCTATAGGAAATAAAACCAAAAGACCTAAACTGTTGAACCGTTTGAAGTTACACAGTTCAATACGCGTCTGTTACTTTTAATGTCTGACCAGAAGTAGTTAAGCAACTGTTTACAATGTTACAAAGTTAAACAAGGATCCAACTAGAAGCCAGACAGCGAAACATATTAAGGGAGGATGCAATTTTCTTTCTTTTTATTAATTTTTTCAATAATAGCAACAAAATAATCTCAACACATCTAAGTAAGAAGACGTGAAGATATAGAGGATTACCAGCCCAAATATCAAACAGCAAGGCCTTGCTCTTTAGCTTTCTTAAGCCACTTAAGCGTACTCTCTAACGTCGTATAAGCAGCAACCTCCGTCAAGCTTTTACTCTCTACAGCATAATCAAACACTTCATACGCCTCTGCAACTTTCCCACTCCTACAAAGCGCCCTCAAAAACGTCCCATACGACCCCGACTCAACTTTCATCCCATTCTCCTTCATCACACCATACAACTCAACTCCTTTATCCAACTGTCTCGCCTTACACAGCCCATGAAGCAAAGTATTATACGTACACTCATTCGCACTACACCCTTTTCTCTCCATCTCCCCCAACAACTCCAACGCACCAAGCGCATTCCCCTCCCTACACATCCCATTCATCAACGAAGTGTACGTAACCACATCCGGAAAATGCCCCATTCTCGCCATCTCTTTCAAAAACTTCGTCGCTTCCTTAACCTTCCCCGACTTCGACAACCCATAAATCAACGTATTATACGTAACCAAATCCGGCTCTACCTCCTCCTCAACCATCTTTTTAAAAACCCTCAACACCTCACCCCCATGACTCAACATACAATACCCTTTCATAATCGTATTATAAACGTAACAATCCGGCTTAAACCCCTCCAATTTCAAAACCTCCAACAACCGCATCGCCTCACGTAAATTCTTCCCATTACAAACATTATCAATCAAAATAGTATAAGTCACCAAATCAGGCTTCACATCAAACCCTGTCCTCATCTCATCAATAAACTGACCAACACTACTTAAAGCTTGCACCTTTATCAATCTTTTTATCAAGAAATTATAAGTATAACTATCAGGCTTAGTAAATTCAACCTGGGACATGTTTTTAATCAAGTCAATAGCATAATATTCATACCCAGATAAGCAAAGTGTCCGAACGGCGATATCGGTGGTGACTTTATCAGGTTGGAAGCCTTTAGAGTGCATAAAGGTGAGGACTTGATTAATATTTTCAAGATTTGAAGTGGGGTTGGAGCAGGATTGGGATAAGAGGATATGGAATGAGGATTTGTCTGGGGTGAATAAAGGGTTGACTTTGGTCATGTGGTTGAGTAAGTTGATGGAGTCTTGGATGGTTGAAGAGACAGAGGTGAATGATTCAAGAACCTTGTTGCAGAGTTTGGTGGTTAGGAGAGGTGGGTGGTTGGTGAGGGTGGTGGTGGTGAGGGTGGTGAAGAGGGTTTTGGCTGTGGAGAGGTTGGGGGAGGTGAAGGTTATTGGTGGTGGTGGGGATGGGTGGTTGGTGGTGGTGGTGGGTGGTTTGGGGGTTTTATGGTGGTGGTAAGGTGGTTTATGGGTGGGTGATTGGGTTGTTGGTAGTAGGGATTGGAGTGGTGGGATTAGGATCTTGCTGGTTTTGAGTGATGGTGGTAGTTTACCCATTTTTTTTCTTGAAGTGGAGCTATGATGGTAGAGCAAGAATGAGTATGTGTGTTTTTGAGGGCTTGCAGATTTGAGGGTTTAGGAGGGTTTTGAGATGCACCTCATTAGGTTCTACAAGGTTGAAAGTTACAAAAAGTAGCGCTCGGCTCGCATGTTACATTAGATTTGAGAGGAAACCGTTAAAATCGTATTTGTGGTTTTGTGAAAAATGTCACTTGCGAATTCAACTCTCCTTCAAAATTAAATTTTTATTTCTTTACATAGATCTATTTAAAAAAGAATTAAGTGGGCCTCACCCCCTACCCCACCTATTTCATCTTCTGCACTCTAACTCACCCGCCACCCATTTCGTCAAATGTCCGCCTCACTCTACCTTCTTTCTCAGTTAACAACAACAACTTGTCTCCATCCAGACAGCCCATTTCTTAACACCAACCACCACCACCACCACCACCATCATGGGCAACTACACCACTTGTCTCCAACCAAACAACCCAGAGTCCAAACACTACCAACCACCTCCAACCTCACAAGACAAAAAAAGATCCACCAATAACAACAAACAAAGACGACCCAACCCATATGCTAAAACTCCAGTATCCATCAAGGTCATAACCAATTTCTCTAAGCTCACAACCCATCAGGCCCGAATTTCCGATAAATACATACTGGGTCGTGAACTGGGTCAAGGAGAGTTTGGTGTAACATATTTTTGTACATATAGAGAAACAAAACAAGTGTTTGCATGTAAGTCAATATCTAAAAAAACTAAGGACAGTTATTGATGTGGAAGATGTAAGGAGAGAGTCAGAGAGGTGGCAATCATGTGTAAGTCAATTACTTAAACACTGTGTTTTTTTTTTCTGCATGAAAATAACCACACTAAAAATTATTTTTTTTTTTTCGTTTTTTTGTATAGCACTATGGTGCTTGTTGGAAAGATAATAAAACGCTCGTTAATTTGGTGTAATTTTTTTTTATAAAAAATGTCGTATAAAAAAAGTTACTAACGTTTAAAAATCATGAGTGAAAATTAAGGAAAAAAGATAAATATAAAAATATTATTTAACATGTTTAAAATTTTAAAATAATAATTAATAGTTATCTTTATTTAAAATATAATTAAAAAATTGGTGGGAAATTAAGAGGTGTGAACGTTTTACATAGTGTCATGTGTCACACCCCTGTTCATTTGAGAACTCCTGTTGTAGAACTCAGGAACTCACTTTATAACCACACACTTATTTTAATAAAAAATGAATATGTGTTCCAGAATTAAACAACAAAATAATGAATAAAATATTAATATACTTCCACGGGGGTAAAAATCTCTTACACCGGTGTAATTTGGCGTAAATTCATGTATTTTTTTTAATTTTTTTTACAGCAGGGTTTACGTGTTTTTACACCAGTGTGTAAAAAAAATTCTCATTTTACGTCGAGTTCTTGCTAATTCTCACAACTCATTGAGTTCTCAACGGATCCTAACCCTATATATATATATATATATTACAATATACAAGAGAACAGAAAACTATAATCCTATAAACAAGGTGAAGAAATAACGAGTATAACGACCGTTTAACATAAACTGTCGACGGTTAGATACTCGTGTTGGCTCAGGATTAATCCTTGGCTCACCACAGTAGTTAGGACGTAACCCAAGAGTGTAACTGAAAAGTGTGATTATGTGTGTGTTGCTAGTGAGGACAAGAGCATATAAGTGGTTCGGCTTTAAATAGCCTACGTCCACTGTAAGAACCGATTAATATTATTGATATGATTACAAGAAGATCTATAACAAGTTCTATTCTAGCTCTCGTATGAGAATAAGTATTTTCGGATGCCTTGCATGGAAGAGGAAGTCTTCTGTTTATAGGAGATGTTATGGGCCATGGGATATGGCCCATAAAACCTTGTATCTGGTTTGGGCATTAGCCGTGCCTAGATGTCTTAACCTATAAAAATGGCGTGAAGCTCAAGTGCCATTAATGCTGATATAAGAGAGTGTGGATCATGCCTTACAAGATCTCCGCGTGGCGGCATGTGATTGGGCGCAGACGGCGCTCGTGCTGACGACGACGTGGCTGACCTGCCTATGGCGTCTGAGGAGACGTCTGTGGCGGTTGGACATGCATGCACAGTGTCTTGACATGTACTGTGGATTCAGAATGGTGGTGGCATGGGAACTGTCACGTTACTGTCCTTGTGTCAGGGGTTGTTAGACCACCCCTGACACGTGTTGTCATCTGATTGGCGCAGAGCGCGCCCTGGATGTGGTCTGATCCTCTTCATTTCTTTCTTTCCGTACATCCTCATGTGATAAAGCTTTTGGTGGAATATTCTGGCGCGTAGCCTCACGCGCCAGTAGCTGTTTATGTTGGTGACGTCAAGGTCGTATGACGTCTTATGGTCTGCGAGTAAACCTTGTCCGTGGATTGGCTCCCGCGGACTCTGGGCCTCTGCTTGTTGTGGTGTTTCTGCGGGCTTTTTTAGGAAAGTGTCCTAATCTTTCGCGGGATTGAATACCCTATCCCTTCACAAGGAAAGGATAAATACAATAAATCACATTTATTTACATAATATTTCCATTGACTAACAGTCCCCCGCAGTTTGAGCTGTAGTCTGTCAAAGGCATAAACTGGAACAAAAACGAGTGAATAAATGCTTCGAGAGGCCTTTGGTAAAGATGTCCGCATACTAAAAATCTACTAGGACATGAAGAAGTCGCACATCCCCTACGCGTTTATTCTCACGAACAAAATGAATATCGAATTCCACGTGTTAGGTGCGTTGATGTTGAACCGGGTTTTGGGATAAGTAAACTGCTGAAATATTGTCACAGTAGACAATTTTTGCTTGCGTGACATGTACCCTGAGTTCCAAAAGTAAATTTCTAATCCAACTGTTTCGGTGACCGCATTAGCGACCCCACGATATTCAGCTTCGGCACTAGAACGAGCAATATTGGCTTGTCGCTTCGAACTCCATGAGATGAGGTTGTTGCCTAAGTAAATACAAAAACCAGACGTGGAACGCCTAAAATCAGGACATCCTCCCCAGTCGACATCCGAATAAGCAGTTAATGAAGAGAATTTGAATAGCGAAATCTGAAGACCGTAGTCTACAGTGACGCGTTTGTAGTGAAGTATTCGCTACAAAAACTGTAAGTGAGGCTCACGTGGATCATGCATGAAGAGACAGACTTGTTGAACGGCGTAGGCAATGCCAGGACGAGTAATGGTCAGATAATGTAAAGCTCCTGCTAGACTGCGATATAATGTCCCGTCAACCGTCGGAGAATCAGAGGAAGTGCTCAGCTTCAACCCTACATCGACAGGGGTTGAGCAAGGCTTGCAAGCAGACATGTTGGCGCGTCTGAGGATGTCGTTAGCATAAGATGACTGAGATAAAAAAATCCCCCGTTCTTCTATTCAACATTGATACCGAGAAAGTGATGCAATTGACCAAGATCGGTCATTGCAAACTCCTTCAAGACAGCAATAAAATGATTTAGAAGAGCTAAAGAAGAGGCAATCAAGATAATATCATCAACATGTAACAATAAGTAAGCCATTTGACCACCGCTGTTGAAGACAAAAAGAAATGTATCACATATATTGCTGTGAAATCCATGCCGTGTAATAAACGTTGA
The DNA here is from genome assembly GCA_028751855.1 of Ambrosia trifida. NCBI lineage: Eukaryota > Viridiplantae > Streptophyta > Magnoliopsida > Asterales > Asteraceae > Ambrosia > Ambrosia trifida. Next base: position 96,927,230 of record CM054123.1, on the reverse strand, counting down.
AAAACATTGATACCAAGCACGAGTCACTTATTTTAATCCATATAGTGATTTCTTTATCCTGCAAACGAAATCTGGATTATTTCGATCAACAAAACCCGAAGGCTGGTGCATGAAAACTGTTTCTTTTGTTTCTTTTAGATGATCGTGAAGAAAAGCATTTTTCACATCTAATTGGTGCATAGGCCAGGAGTGAGACACCGCCAAACTGAGAACAGTGCGTATTGTAGTTGGTTTCACAATGGGGCTAAATGTCTCATCACAATCTATACCAACAGTTTGGCTTTTACCATTAACAACCAATCGAGCTTTATAACGTTCTAGTTGACCATTTGAATGATACTTATGTTTGAATAGCCACATACACCGAATAATGGGTGCCGAGGCAGGCCTTGATACAAGTTCCCACGTATTATTATCTAATAAACCCTTAAATTCAGTTTATATAGCATCCTTCTAATTAGGGTCTTGAAGGGCAGTAAGGTGAGATTTTGGCAAAGGAGAAATGATGGAAGTGACCGTAGAGAGGTTAAAGGGAACACGAGGCTTGATAATGCCAGCAGGTGACTGGGTTACCATTGGATGGGGTGTGGGCTGAGGGTGTTGAGTCTGGGTCAGTTGGGGGTTAGTAGCGAAAGTGGAGGTGGTTTGAGGTGGGCCATTGGATTGTGTAGGTTGGTTGAGGTGAGATGAGCCAGAGATAGGAGAATGTGAAGGTGGGCCGAGTGCAGCATCCTTCCACCGTCGCCACTACCGCCACATATCACCACCCACCATCACCGCCACCCACCATCGATTTTATTTCTTAGTCTTTACCTACCACCAAACACCACAAAGTAATGTTGTGTTTCATTCTCACATGACAACAAAAAAGATATGAAATGGTAATGATCTATTTCATTACCTTATCAATTTCATTACCTCATCCATTCCATTACCACATACCATACATACCGTAATCCCTAGTATTGTTAAGACTCCAATCATTTTGATCAATGCTTCTATTTTATTTTATTTTTAACCGCTTCATCAATTCTTATATCTAATATGTAAAATGTAAAATATTAAATGAATGAATATTTCAAATAGTCTATTTGTTTCCGATTTTTATTTTGTCTTTTATACGTCAAGTTTTATATAAAAGATAAAGAATTCCTCACAACCGCTAAATACTTGTAATAAAACAAAATAAGTTTGATAATTTCTGACTTTCAGTGACATAATGACCTAGTTTCGTGACATAAGAGCACCACCAACACACTTGCGCGGAGGTGGTTCAAAAGTTCAAATCCTATCATCCGGGCGAGTGACACGTTGGAGGAGGTTGATTTTTTGGTCTCGTTTGGTACACCGAACTAGTTAGGAATGTGTTTGTGAGGACCACACTCTGACATGCATTATTTTATAAATTATTTTTTACGTGTGTAAAAGTGGGGTGTGATGTGAATATTTGAAATAATTTGAAGGAAAAAGTGATTTTAAAATGATAAAAATTTAGAATTATCAGTGTTGATGTGGCTAATTTGAATTTTAGACTTTGACTAGCATGGATGCTCTAAGACCATGTGTAGTGAGAGGCTTTATATATAAAACCCCTCTTTCTGATTGGTTCACGTGGCTGCTGAGTCAGCATGGAGAGATAAAGTGAAAACGGGGTGTAGTGGTGAGGGTTTATTTATAAAGCCCCTATTAATATTTTATTTTATCTTTTAAATTAAAAAAATAATAAAATAATAATAGAGAGAGAGTATAATGTGGCAGGCTATGATTGGGTGGGGATAAAGATAACCGGCGCTATATGTCTCACGCCCAAACCATTTTTGCAAATATAAAGCCCCTATGTAATGGTGCTTGAGGCTTTATTTTACAAAAATGGCGCCCAATAGAGCCCCACCACGGTAGGTCTAAGTAATGCCCCACCTAAAATACTAGTAACTTTTTTTGAGAACGTTAGTTGCTAGTTGTACTATAGCATTAAAGTATGTTTGAGTGATAGTAATTCACAATAGACAATCACCTATGTATTTAATATTGTGTTACAAGTAGTGTATTAATGCTTCAACTACCGGTCATAATATATATATATAATAAATGTACAAAGCAGGGCGGAACTACATACATGTTAAGGGGGACAAGCGCCCTCTTTGAAATTGAAATCTTTTTGGAGTAATTTGTAGGAAAAAAAATTCCAATCACTTCCCTTAAAAGTTCGATTAAAACTCCCAATTGCCCTCTAAAAAGAAGTGTCCCGAGTCCATCACGGGTGCAATGAAGCCAAATAACAAAAATAGAGAAAAACAATCTCACAAAACTATAATATGTGATACAACCAATTAATTATTACTTATTTGATTATGTATATGTATGGATACATCAGCAAAGTAAGTTTATAGATACAGATAAAAATTAAATAATGATATCACATGTTTGTTTTTTAATAGAAAATCAAAGGTAAGTAACGATATCATACGTTTATTTTTTAGTGGAAAGTCAATCTAAATCACTCTCCTACACAAACAAGTGGCAAGTCACAAGACTCATAGTCACACCTCACACGTCTGTTACTCTTTCAACACTTATCCCATTCGATGGCCGAGTCAACTCACTCACCTTACTCCACCTCACCACCAACACCGTCCACCACCACAACCCAAACCACCATATCATGGCATCGTGTTCTACTCCTTTCTGCCGTAACCACCGTCGTGATATCTTTATTTATAGTCCAGTTCGATACCTTTGATGCAGTTCACTACCCGCCAAACGAGTTAACAAACAAGCCCATGTTTGTAATACCTCGGGTCAACCCACGGGTGCTTCATGGGTCAGAAAAGATCGGTGAAGGGCAGTTATTAGGACCCGAAGACATCGTGCATGACCCGAAGTTAGGGGTTGTTTACACGAGTTGTGTTGATGGGTGGGTTAAACGAGTCAGGGTTAATGACTCGGTGGTGGAGGACTGGGTTAACACGGGTGGTCGGCCTCTTGGACTCGCTCTTGGTTACTCTGGTGAAGTTTACGTGGCGGATGCTTATAAGGTTAGTCAGTAGTGTAAACAAGAAAAATTAGTTGTTTATTATATTTTTTTTAATTAATAAAGTTATGGAAATATGAGGGTTTTTGAAAATAAAGCAGTTAAATGCTCATCTTCATTTTTATAATTACATTAAAAATCAATATATTTCTCTATCTTTTTCTATTTAATAATATTTTTTTTATAATTTTATCATTATCTTTTCACTTTCGTTTACTCATAACCATTTTTCAAAAGTATTAAAAAATTATGGAGGAAGAACAGTGACTCTTTCAAATTTACTGATGAACGGTAACATTTTCTCTATCCTTCATTCACAACCACTCAAAACCACTTAACAAATTGTAAACGACTCAGAGCATTCACACTAGATTCTCCATAAATATGTGAGTGAGTTCTTCATAATTTGTTAAGTGGCTGTGGGTAGAGGAGAGAAAAAATGTTATTGTTCATCATTAAAGTCGGACAAGATACTGTTCATCCTCCATAATTTTTTAATACTTTTGAAAGTGGTTGTGAGTAGAGAAGATAAAAAGATAATGATAAAAATATAGAAAAAAATATTATTAAATAGAAAAAGACTAAAAAATATAGTGATTTTTAGTGTAATTATAGAGATGAAGATGAAGGGCTACTATGAAAGCTCTCAAAGCCTTCACATCCCCTCCACCAAATCTCCTCCATTAAATTACACTAAAAATCACTACTCTACCCCTAAGTCTTTTCTCTCCTAATTAAAATAATAATATTTTTCATACTTTTATCATTGTATTTTCTCTCTCCTCACTCACAACCACTTACAAAAATATTAAAATATATATAAGGGTGAACAATATTTTTTCATATATATGGGTAAACAGTGGTTTCTTTAAATATTTTCTTTCTCCTCCACTCACAACCACTCACACCCACCCCATATAATTTAAGAGAACCCCTCACATAATTTGATTCCCGGGTTGTGAATGCTCACACTCACATATTTATAGAGAATACAGTGTGAATGCTATAAAATACAAATCACTTGAGATTAAATATATATAACAAAAAGCAAGGTCGGTTGTTAACATCTATTTTATGTATAGACCCTCAACTTTTTCAAGTTGACATTATCTACCCCTCAAGTTTACTTTTGATAAAAGCCAACTTTCTAAGTTGACATAATCGTCCATTTACTTTCTAACTTGACAAAAAAGGCATCCTTACTTTCTAACATCTTTTTAACCCGCAAACTTTTGACATGTAACACATTATATCCACAAACTTTTCTATAAACGATATAAATTAACGTTTCGACATATTTTTTTCTTTACTTTCTAACTTGACAAAAAAAGACATCCTTACTTTCTAACATATTTTTAACCCGCAAACTTTTGACATGTAGCACATTATATCCACAAACTTCTCTATAAACAATATAAATTCACGTTTTAACATAATTTTCTTTTCTTTTCTAAAACGAGTCTGGTCAAATATAAAACGTTTCCATTCTTAATTTTACTTATGATATCAGTTAGTCTACGATTCTGACGTAAACTTTGTTCGAAAATGAGTTGGATCAAATATAAAACGCTTTAATTTGACAGTAAAAATTCGAGTTACTTACGCTTCTGATAAAATACACAAACAACCCTTTAACGTTAGAAATTGGTATTTACACCCCTGCACTTTCTTAAAAACTTTATAAAGCGTCATTTTCACCACCCTTGAGTTCTAACTTCTCAAATTTACCCACCGTATTTCATTATTTAAGCTAAAGGAAAAACAATTTTTTCTCACGTTGTTATTATTGTTTATGTGTCGGTATAAATTCATGTTTCGACGTAAAAAATAATTTTAAGTACGCTTTTGGTTAGTCTACGTTTGCCATACATGTTGGTATAAATTCATGTTTCAACTTAAACGATATAAATACACGTTTCAACATAGATTTTTTTTTCTGAAACGAGTCGGGTCAAACATAAAACGTTTTCATTCTTAGTTTTACGTATGATATCGGTTGGTCTACAATTCTGACGTAAATTTTGTTCGTAACGGAATTAGATAAAATATAAAATCTTTTAATTTGATAGTAAAAATCCGAGTTACCTACGTTTCTGACTTAAACTGTGTTCGGAAACAAACGACTCAGCTCAAATATAATTTGTTTTAATTCGATGGTATAAAATTGAGTTATTGTACATTTTCGTACGGTTAACGCATCATATGACGTGTCGCCACCTGAAAACAACTTAGGCGTTTCCGCCGCGACGCGCGGCCTACGGCAACTATCTAGTCAAAGATTAAATACCAAAGACACATTTAAAATTTCGCATGCAAATTTTTTAATTATTGTTTATACTATATATACAAGGTTTGAGAAAAAAAAATAAAAAAAAATGTTAGAATGGTACACAAGAGTACTTACAACTCTAAGAGCATTTAACTTGATGATATAAATTTATAATCAACTAAAACTATTTTCTAAATGCATACAAGAAATGTAGTATTGGAAACCACTATACAATTCAAAGCATTATAAGTGATATGTTTACGTGTGTTTTAATGTTTTTACATTTATTTATTTTAATGTATATGATGGTATAAATTCAAGTTTGTTAACGTTTTGACGTAAATGTTATAAAAAATGAGTTAGGTCAAACATAATACGTTTTCGTGTTTATTTTTATGTAGGTTTTTAGTTGGTCGACGTTTTAACGTAAATTTTGTTCGAAAATGAGTTGGGTCAAATATAATACATCTTTATTTGACGGTATGAATCAAGTTACTGTATGTTTCGATGCCACCACAACACATAACGAGTGAAATTACAAGCTGGTAAATATTGAGCACTTTACAAGTAAATGAAATAACATTGATAATTTAGCCAAAGTCTATGTTGAGGAACATGCTTTAAAATTAAAGATTTATGGCCTTTTGTTGCTTTTAATGATTCCATTAAGAGGATCACTTTTTAACCGAACAATATTAACAGGGTGTTTGGAATTGCGTTTGGAATTTGATTTTTAGATTATTACGTTTTGAAAACGTAGATAATCAGTTTTTAGTGTTTGGGATTGCGTTTGCGTTTTTGAAAGCGCAGATAATCAGTGGTGGTTATGGTTTAAGTGGTGTTGTTGGTTTGAGACAAAGCCACGATTTATATCCACATCTAGCATAAAAAACTACAAAACTAACCTATAATCCTACCGTCCTTGTGAGAATTGGTGTTCCTCCAACTAAAACACTTGGTTTGGTTATGAAGTTGTGCGATTTGGGTTCTAATTACGTTTTTTATTGGTATCTGTAAAACATAGTGGTGAAGTGACTGTTTAACGGAGACGATAAACATTATCTTTTCTACAAATGGGTGTTTATTTCAATATTCAAAGTCAATCTTTTGGAGATGGTGATGAACAGTGTTTGTAGCGGTAATAGAGTTTCTTTGGGTAATTAGGATCCACCTTTTCAAATTAATCTCTATTGATACTTCTTAATTTTATTTAAAAAACATTGAATTAATTGGGAGTTAAGTCCACCTGCAGATCTACAATCGTTGTTTTTATTTCAATAAGAGTAAACTGTCATTTTCGTCCTTGAGGTTTGACACTTTTTGCCAGTTTCATCCAAAAGATTTTTTTTCTCAACTGGCTCCACTAGTTTTCAAATTATTGCTGGTTTCGTCCAAGTGCCTAACTCCGTTAGTCAATCTCAGTTAACTGAGGGGCAAACTTGTCAATTCAAATTTCGTCTATATAATAATAATAATAATAATAATAATAATAATAATAATAATAATAATTCTGATCATTATATCTTCTCTATTATTATTACTTAACATCATCATTCACCAAAACAACCCCATCATCATCATCATCAACAATCCACCACACACCACCACCACCATCCTCCTCCTCCTCCTCCTCCTAACCCTAAACCTCACCACCTAACAACAACAACAATTATAACCCAAACAACATACCCAATCCAATTCAAACAAACAAACACGCCAACCCACTCTTCACATCTCTGATCATATAATTCTCTCCTAGCAAACCCAAACCCGTTAACTGAGTGGAGTTAGGCACTGAGTGAACTGTCGTCTTCAATAATAGTGGAGTTAGGCACTGATGTATCTAGTTTCCGTCGTCTTCAATCTCAGTGAACTGATCTACATCCACCTCCTACCCCTCTTCAACCTCGACCTCCTCACCAATCATAAAAAAAAACCCCCACAAATCTTAGTTCACGATTAACCACAATAAAAACCCCCAAATCTGTGTTCACGATTTTGAAAGAAAAGGTTCAGGTCGATTATCTTGTTGATGGATGTTGCGGGTCAAGTGGTTCAGGTCAATAATAGTGGCTCTGACATCTCCATCTTTATGGTTCCGACAACTAGGTGGTGGTGTTGTTTGAGTTGCAGGTACGGTGGCGGTGATGGCGGTGGTAGTGGTGGTGGTGGAGTCGGATTAATAGTGGTGATGGTGCTGACAAAAAATACAAACGAAAAGATGAAGGGGGGAGATAGTAGATACTAGATACATCATCATTGTTGAATTTAGAGTTTGTTTGATTAGGGTTTCTTGACATTAAGGGGAAGAAGATGAATTGGGGGTGAGCTAGGAGGGATTGTGTGTGAGTTAAATAATAAATAAATAGGGTTAGGATTAAAAAGAGGTGAATTGGCAAAAATGCCCTTAACCTAACTGACTTTGACTAATTGTGTTAATGAATTGACAAGTTTACCCCTCAGTTAACTGAGATTGACTAACGGAGTTAGGCACTTTGACGAAACCAGCAATAATTTGAAAACTAGTGGAGCCAGTTGAGAAAAAAAAATCTTTTGGATGAAACTGGCAAAAAGTGCCAAACCTCAAGGACGAAAATGGCAGTTTACTCTTTCAATAATAAAGGATTGGAGATAGTCGAAGAAGAAAATCAAATAGAAATACAGAAGGGGAAATGAACAGATTTCTTTTATCAATGTTTAGGATTTTTACATATATAGTTCTATATTGTTTGATTTTATATAAAATACACAAATGGCTCTTGCAGTAATTACATAAATGATCCTATGAATGATCCTATGAATGTTAAAGGGCATTTGAGTCATTTTATATAAAATTAATGGAAAATCTAATGACAGAGTTAGCCTTAATACCCAAAGGTGTTACAAACTAAAACCATAATACCTAAACATGTTACAAAAAAATCTTAGACTCAAAGGTGTTACTTTTAGGAAACCATAAGGACTATCTATGTAATTGACTCTAGCTTCTTTTTGGTGCATCGCCTGCTATTAATCCAACACTATATATATATATATACCAATCGAATATTTTTCTAAATAATGATTAATTATATACTTGGCCCTTGGTTTCCAACAAGTCCCTTGTACAATTTGTCAATTTTGACCATAGTTTCTGGGCCGATTTTTCATAGGGAATTCTTAAAATAACAGAAGATGGCAAGATAGAAGTATTGACTGACGAGGCGGAGGGTGTAAAATTTGCAACGACAGATGCTGTAGCCGTTGCACAAAATGGCGTATTGTACTTCACAGATGCCTCTTGGAAATATGACTTGCACAATTTCATTTTAGACATATTAGAAGGTCGTCCTTATGGTCGATTCATGAGTTATGATCCGTCGACAAAACAAACCAAAGTTATCGCTCGAGATCTTTACTATGCTAACGGTGTCGAAATCTCTCCGGATCAAGACTTTGTTATCTTCTGTGAAACCGTGATGTAATTTAAATAACTTGTCTCTAGACGTGCAATTTCAAGCCATTTTACATGATTATGGGTTAATTTGGGTTGGGTTGGGTTTTACTTTTAAACGGGTCAAATGGTCAATTTTAACCGTATTCCTAAAGCCAAAATATGTTAAAGATGTTAAATCATTGAAAGTGTATTTTCAAATGTTTGTTTAAAACAATTTACTATACAACTTTTTTACTACATTGAGGATCTATAAAACTTATAAAAATTAGTCAAAAAAATTTTTTACTTGGTGAGTCGATCCAACCTAAACCATTCCATTTTCAAACGCATTATTCCGAAAATTGCCAGTTTTGACCCAACACGTCAAGTTTGTCGCCTTGACTCATTTTGCATCGGTGGAAGCCTCGTAATCTTAGAGATTTGATATTTTGGTCACTTAAATTGCAGGTTGAGATGTAAGAGGTACTACATACAAGGAGAAAAAGCTGGTTCCATAGATGTATTTATCGACAGATTGCCTGGTATGCCCGACAATATTCATTACGATGGTGAGCGCTACTATTGGATTGCGACCCCCACGGTAAGTAGGCTATTTAAGTTTTCTATAATTGCAATTAAGTTGGTAAATCTTGTAGTAGGATCCTTAATTTGTTAAAACTAAGGTCCTGTTTGGTAGTCTCTTAATGAGGCTCTAAACCATTCAGCTCTGAATGGTTTAGCATTCAAACTGTTTGTTTCAACCTAAAAATGACTCTGAATGGAATGGTTAAGAGCTGAATCATTAAGACTTGGTGCATAGCTGAACCAATCAACACTTAATCATTCAGAGTCTCTTAACCATTCAGACCTCTTAATGATTCAACACTTAATCAACCAAACAGCCCCTAAGTTAACTAGAGATGTTAATACGGACACTTAATTTTTTTTTTATATCCATTAAAACGAAATTGGTATACACTACAAGGTTCGGGTACTTTTGCGGCGACAGAAATCGCCGCTAAAGATGTACTTTTAGCGGCGACACCAAGGCGGGTCGCCGCTATTGGTGTCGCCGCTAAAGGTTGTAGTGATAGTTAAACATTTTCTATTAGTCTACAAACCAAGGGAGACCCATTTGGACAAAAGATTACTAATGTTTTTGGTTTCATTTATAAGGTTATAATCCAATAATCAAAACCATTAAACTCTTTAACTCGTGCATACATTTTATTTTGATTTGATAGGAGCTTACATTCGAATGGGATGTTGCACGTAAATACCCATATATCCGAAAGTTCATTGCATTTTTGGATAAGTATTTTCAAAGACCTTCTATGGAGAGAAACGCAGGGGCAGTTGTGGTGGATTTGGATGGCAAGCTGATCCAGAGATACTATGACCCTGAATTGAAATTTGTTACGACGGGGATAAAGATCGGGGAACATTTGTATCTTGGAAACCTGATGAAGTCATTCATTACGCGTCTAAACCTTACACAATATCCTGCTATCACAACCTCTTCGACATGAAAATGATTGATTTATGGTCCTGCTCTATCTTTGTTGTATTGTTACGGTAGCTTTTGATGATTGTTGATTTTAATTAACATAGGTCGTAGGATGTAATGTTGAAGTCATAAATATAAGTATGATTTTGTATTTCACAAGTCTGTCTAGCTAATATCTAGTGATTATTTGAAACATAATTGAAGTTTGTATCTAGTAACTTATATATAAATATAAGGTTTTTTTTACATTAATCATGATTGTACATTTTTTTAACAGGATAATTTACTAGTTTTTGGGATAACTTGTATGAATATTTGTCTTTCACAAGTCTAGCTACTATTTAATATTATTTAAAATACGTATCTAGTAAGGGGCTGTTTGATTGATTAAGTGTTGAATCATTAAGATGGTCTGAATGGTTAAGAGGCTCTGAATGGTTAAGAGCTGAATCATTCAGCATCCCTTATTAGCTTAATGGTTCAACACTTAATCATTCCATTCAGATGGTGAAACAAACAGTCTAAATGCTGACCTGAATGGTTAAGAGGTTGATTAAGAGGCTACCAAACAGCCTCTAACTTGTATATAAGAATATAATGTTTTCAGAGCAGACAGTTTTCCCAATCTGGGCCGCCCGTTTCATTTTCTTCCCACTTTAATTATTACGTTGACGCCAATGAGGTAGTGGTGGAATGGTTGAGGAAAGACTTGATGTTCATTGTGACCCAGGTTCGATTCCCACCCTCCTTGTTATTTTCTGCGGCATCCATGTGAAGAGCGAATACAGGTGGCACCTGTTCGATTGGGATGAGAGGCTAGGTTTTACCACTTATTCCACTGTTGTGCCTTCGGGCGGATGGAGGTTTCTGCGCATCTAGGAGAGCCAAGAGGCTGGCAGGGATCGAGTAGTCTACCTTGACGACAGCTGTTCAGAAACCACTAAATCACCAATTCTATGCAAAAATCATGGCTGTTGTCTGTTGAGCTTAATAGACTATTGGGGAGGAAAAAAAAACAAGTCTGCTAGTTTTGTTGGGCTAAAAGTTGACCAGAACGAGCCCAATTTAATTATTCTCAGGCTGAGATGACAGGCTCAAAATTTATGTGGTTATTAATTAGCTGCGGACGCAGTGATTGGTTTGTTTAATCTGATAACCAAAATACTAATGACTGGTCATAAAAGAGACTGAATTTTTTTTTTTTAACGGCCAACGAATCAATTCCGAGCACTCTCGGGCACCCTTTTGGCGAATCAGGTACTCGAGAGTACCCGGGTCACCAATTGCCACCAATTCCCGGGAAAACCCGACCACTCACCCGCCCGAAGGCACGACGGTGAAATAGTCGGTAAAACCGGTCGGGATCAGGACTCGAACCCAAGCCAATGGCCGGGTCATCCCTCATTTCCCATCCACCAATGTCCTCTAAATGTAGCTAGTGGGAATTGAACCCAAGCCTCCCATGGGAAACTTTAGGCCCTCAACCAACTAGGCTACAAGTGTTGGACAAGAGACTGAATTTTTAACATGGAATTTACAGGTTTGAATTTAGTCTAAATGGGTTCGGGTTAGTTTCTGGTAGAACCCCCAAACACATTTAATTAAGCATGTTGACCGTTAACACATTTTTTTTATTATCCTGATCATGTGGCCTAGTGGTAAAAGGGCCGGTTTTCTCTTTGGGAGAGCCGGGTTCGATTCCCACAGGAGGCATGTGATGGATATCCCCACCCTTGTGGTGGGGTAGGTGGTTGGGAAGTGATGGAGAGACCCTTGACCCTTGTGGTTATGGGTTCGACTCCTGATCCCTCCAGGTTTTACCGGTTCACTACCGTCGTGCCTTCGGGCGGGTTTGTGGGCCGGGTTTTTCCTGGAACAGGAGACGAGTGGGCCGAAGGGCTTTGTCTGTGCGGACTAGAGGCCGTCTGGGGCCCCTTTCAGCCATTGGGGGCCGCGTACAGAGTACCCGGCAATACTTTAGTTGATCGTTCAAAAAAAAAGAGTTGAATTTGTATGTAACTAGTATTTTACCGTCGCCACGCGTTGCAGCGGCACGCGACGGATATACTGAGCGTGTTATACACATCCGAGTTTTTTGAATTACAATCGACTAAAAGTGAGTTGTGGCATCATAGCTTTGTTGAACAACAAAAAAAAAGTTGCAACCAAAGTGAATACAAATGCAAAGAAAAGATTTGTTGTAAAAGCTGACTGTTATGCACCGGTTACTAAAAATTCTAGGTAAATTCGAATACTTTATTCAAACCTTGGTTAGCATAAAAAGTCAGCACATGCATCCTTAATACCTGCAGATTGGGAAATAAAAGAAATTGATGTTGTGAATACCAAATGCCAAAAAAAGAGTCGCTAAAAAATGTGCAGTGCCATATGAGTAGCGAAATGAAAACATAAATGTCCAACATTCTAACTTCTTTATGGCTTCAAAATGCAACTCAAATAATAAATGGTAAACCAAACCACTTAACTGCATATGCAAAAAAGGTGACATTTCCATCGTCTTTAAAAGTTTTAGGCAACACAAATTATATAAAAGCTTCTAAAGGGTTCCTAAGTCTCCACCGACAGAGCTACAATGGTTTGGCCGTTTGGGACTATTAGAAAAGAAAGAAAGAGCCAATTGAATCAGCAAAATTTCTTCTTTAGCAAATAAGTAAAACATTTTGTAAATTCTTATTATATCTAAGCATTTACTAATCAATATGAGGTAAGAGGGCGCGACAATCGGCTGCAACGCGAAGGTGCCATCGACAATTAGCAGGCCTAACATGAAGTGTCATCGTCGCCATACAAACCAAACCTAAATTTCTTTCAAAGTCCTTTTTAATGATTTCCTGAATAAAACTGTAACAGCCCGCCATGAAAGCCGAAACCTGGTTTGATCAGGCGAAAGCATGTGAAACGATTGCAGCGGGCAAATACGTTGCCATCACATGTCACGTCCCCTAGGCATGTCGTCATTGCCCAGACGAAGCGGTAAACCAACAACCAAGTCATCCCATTAACTTGGCTTATTCAATCACACTAATCACAACCAAGGATGAGTTAATGGGAACATTACATATCATCATCGCCTAAAGTACACAGTATACACATTTCACATGTAAGCTTCACGATAACAACTGTATGAATGAGTAAAAGCCTAACAGGACAGTTAATAAACCAAGTTGATCAAGCTGTAACCACACCATGCCGTTGATACTAATCACGATTGGGGTTACTAAACCCTTGAAAAATGAAACCTTAATTAAAACAAATGTACGGCCCCTTCCCTTCTTCTTCCACAATTTATCCCAATCCAAACCCTAACCCTTACCTTGCACAATCCCTCCAATCCCTTCGTAATGGAACTCCAATCAACCCTCCAAAACAGCTTAATCCAAACCCCAGACACCCATTTCCATGAAACCGCCTTCAACGACGCCACAAATTCCTTCGAAGAACCTGAACCACCTGGCTCAACCTCCGAACCAGATACCATCAAAGACAGCGAATCCACAGTTACTTTCATATGAAAGCACTCCCCAGACTCCCCTTCATCTAAAAGTTATAAAGATTGAGAGAGAAAGAGGTTGTAATACGGTTGAAGCATATGAGATACAGAAAAGAAGAGATTGATTTTGAGGATGGAACCAACTTACTGGAAACATCTCGGAAGATTTTGGGATATATCCGGACTTGGTTTTTATGGATTTGAGCAATAATAGATTCTATGGCGAGGTGTCTAGTAATTGGGGGCTTAAAAAATGCATACCTTTTAGACGACCGAAAACAGAGCAACAATGGCGATGGTGGTGGTGGCGGTGAGTTTTAGAGAGAGGACCAAGAAGACGGAGAAAGCACATGGCACAGAGCAAAGGACAGAGCCACATATCTTTACACTCAAACCAAATGACTTAAACATCCCTAAAGCGTTGTTAAATTACGAAAGCGCCACTCGTTACTGTACACTGAAAAGACACTTAGCTACCGTAATCGCAAGACACAACGAAAGTTACTAAGGGGCTGTTTGGTAGCCTCTTAATGAGGCTCTTAACCATTCAGTGCTGAATGATTCAGCACTCAGTGTGTTTGTTTCAGCTTCTGAATGGAATGGTTAAGTCTGAATCATTAAGATTTGGGATATTGCTGAACCATTAAGCACTGAATTATTAAGCACTGAACTAGGCTGAACCTTAATGAGGCTCCCCTACCAATGTGGGACAAGAAAACTAACCATTAAGAGGTCCAACTTAATGATTCAGCGCTTAACCATTCAGACCTCTTAATCATTCAGACCTCTTAATAATTCAGCACTTAATCAACCAAACAGCCCCTAAATGTATTCTTATATAATAACTCTAAACTATTTGGGTATTTGTACCAAAATTTAAGAACGCAAAAATGAATTTGCATAGTTTAAACATAAATGCTTCACAAAATGAAAATAATATGCACATTCAGATTTTTAAAGTATTAATATGTAAAAAATAAATAAATAAATTTCTTTTTCAGGTTAAACGAGTCGTGTTCATGTCAACCTGCAAATACACATGTCGTGTTTGGGTTCAAGTGTGTAATATGATTTTTGGGTTAGTGTCGGATTTGACCAGCCACCAAGCAAAGCCTTTTAGGACATAACAAGAATTGTTTCAGACGAATGCCACGACTTCAAGCCATTGATTTGTTTAACCATCAATACCAGGGACAAAAACCGATCACTTTTCTTTTACATGTTAGAAGATCAACTTATTAACGAACCTACTCTAGATTCAAACAAGAACGATAACATGATAATCAGAACGGCAAAAAGGTGTAGCTTATGTTTATGATTCAAGTCATTTAAAGCGCAGATATGACAGCATCAGTAACCTCTTGTGTTGTGCTACTTCCACCAAGGTCTTTTGTGCGATATTTACCCTCTTTGATAACTTGTTTCACTGCACTTTCTAAACGGTCAGCGAATTCAGGAAGCTCGAGGTGTCTAAGCATCATAGCTGATGAAAGGAGTAGAGCCACAGGGTTAGCTTTCTTCTTCTCCACCAGTTTATGTTTCCCAACATTCCCAGCTGACGCACCTTGCTCAAAGATCGCGTATTCAACCCCAACGTTTCCTGTGAAAACATAGATATTAATTCTTTTTGGGCGTGGCAGGCAAAGGGTCTAAATGGGTCACAAACGGCTGGGTCATGTTAGTCTGATCAGCATGAAGTTTTCTTGTCCATTATTTTTAGTTTTACGACTAACTAATGCGTTAAATATGATTAAATGATAACTGTGAAGTAATGTAGAAATATAGTTTATAAAACTATGTACCTCCTGGCATGACACCTGTGCCGCCAGCGATACCAGCAGCAGTGTTTGCAACAAGGTTTCCATAAAGGTTAGGTGTCACCTGCAAGATTTGAATAATTAAGGTCCCCAAATGCTGAAAGAATCATCTGAAGAAAAAAGAGGTAATAATTCATTTATGGGAGGTCACAGAATAAATGCAATTCCTGTTAAAAAAAAAAAAAAAAAAAAAAAAAAGTCAAATAGCCACTACTAACTGTAGTTGTTGGAAAACTACAAAAATATGCAAAACTAAATGATTTACAAGTAGATAAAACTGCAAATGTACAAAAGTGAGATGCTGCAAGCATAATTAACACCAACTTGCACCACGTACCGATTAATTAATAAGGTTATATGGTGTGGAATGGAGCCCCTAAGGCTTCATTGCGCCACATCAGCATCACGTAGACAGGGGCTCCACTTAATAACACTCATGCAATGGAATAAAACCCCTCTAATTAAAAAAAAGAAAAAAAATGAAAAAAAAAAAAAACTGATTGGTGCAAATCAAATGGCCCCACCAGATCAGATGTTATGCTTCCTTATTGGGGCGACGAACTGGTGAATGGCGCCTCCCCTTTGGCATCCAGGAAATAGGAGTGAGGGCGCTATGGGGCGCCATTCACCCAACCTAAGAGAATAAACCATAAATTAGGGTATAATTCCTTTATTCTATACTCCATAAATGTCTAAACACTTTATGGGTTCCTCCTCATAATAACCATGTTCATTATTCTCCTGATCACACAATATGAACCACAATCACATCTTTATTCCTTCTCATGCTTTTATTTTCACACTCTAAATCAGGACCAACAAAATAAGATACTAAACAAACATAAGGAATATCGAATACGACCTATTTTTTCTTCTCTCAAAATACATGTCCATAAGGACACAAAGACTATTTGTTCTTATAGAGGTATAACATATCGTGCAGCTGAGAACCGAATCAGAATAAAGATATTGTTGGACCCGTGTATGCATTATGGATAGCAATTCTAGCCTGGAAAATCTCTAAGTAGGGATTAGGAAAATTAGATTATTATGCTTATAAAAGAGAACTGAATGAGTGAGCCTCATTTGGGAAGTGACTTTTGTAAAGGATTGATGATGGCCACTAAATGATTTAGTACTAAAATAACATAACTAAAGCTAGGAATGTATGCAACAAGTTATGTGATGGAATAAACTAAGAACAGTTACTACACTTTAAGCAAAATATAGTGGCTACACATGATAACATACCATAACATCAAATTGCTCAGGTTTTGAAACAAGCTGCATGCAACAGTTATCCACAATAATCTCATTGTACTTAATCTCCGGATAGCTTTTGGCAATCTCCCTACAAGATTCCAGGAAAAGACCATCTGCAAGCTTCATAATGTTTGCTTTATGTACAGCCGTCACAGTTTTTCGGTTGTTCAGGTGAGCATACTCAAAAGCATACTTTGCGATACGCTCTGAGCAGAATTTTGTTATCACCTATCAGGACAACATAATCAAACACAACAGAACACATATACTACTTTATCAACCCATCTTTGTACAAATTAAATTGTTCATTTTTGACAAGTTCTTTTCTTTTTTTTTCTTTTCATTTATACTTTCCATCAGTTATAACCAAAACATGAATTTTCATGTGTCCAAAAGCAAAAATCATCATCATCGGCAAAGCTAAGGTAGGGTCTGAAGAGGGTAAGATGTAGACAGCCTTACCTCTACCCCTAAGAATAGAGAGGCTGCTTCCAGTGAGACCCCCGGCTCGAAATTGTTCATTCTTCATCTTTGTTCAAAATTGTTCATTCTTCACAAGTGCTTTTTTTTTCCTTTTCTTTTCATTTTTCTTTTTTATATTACTTTCCATCACTTGTAACCAAAACATGAATTTTAATGTATCCAAAAGCAAACATCAGGACAACATAAATAGACACAACATGCTCCATCTTTGTCCAAAACTGTTAATCTTTACAACTTCTATTTTTTTAATGCATTACATCACTTGTAACCAAAACATGAATTTTAGGGATTGTTTGACAACATTGTGTTGAGTCATTAAGACGCCTAACCGATTAAGAGGTAGCGTCTGAATCGATCAGCATGTTTCTAAAACTTACCCATTAAGAAGCTCCATGAACATGACTTTTAAGCGAACCAAACATACTCCCTCTCTGACCGATTCAGATGTAGCCTCTTAATACCAAATAACCCCTTGTACCCAAATTAAAGCAAACATATAATATAACCCTACAAAAGTACCCAATTTCACACAAGCATTTAATGTAATACAAATCATGCAATCTAATACCATCAAAACATAATCAAACATACCTTCAAACTCTCAACAACACCAGGAACAACCTCATGCTCCAAACCCGAATACTCCCCTTCCGTATTCTCCCTAATCACAACGATATCCACATCCTCATGCCTTGTAGGCAACCCATCCATATTAAAACAATTCACAAGCGAAACAAACAAATCCAACTCCTTCCTCAAAAAAAGATTCAACGAGCTAACCCCACCACCAACCGGCGTAACCAACCCGCCTTTCAAACAAACCTTAGTCTTCTTAATAGAATCCATAACATCATCAGGAACCCTATGCATGTTCCCATGCACGTCAAACTTTTCGAACGTAACGGGTGCATCCATGGCCTCAAACACTTGTTCAACAGCGTTTGTGACCAATGGGCCTATACCATCACCTGGGATTAATGTAACAGGCCTTGGAACACCGTTGTTGGTATAAGGGGTGTTGGGTTTTACCGCGTTGTATCCGGGTCGGGGCATGTAGGTTACGGAGCGGGTGCATGATCGGAGATATTGTGATTGGGTGGTGGAGATGAGTCTTTTAAGGATTTGGGTTGTTGTTTGAGACATTATTATTGAAGGTTAATGTTATATAGTGAGTTCTTGAGATCTGAGTTTATGGAATCACTAGTGTGTTGTTAGGTTTTGTTTTCATGGAGTTTTGTGAGAGAAAAATTATCAAACAAGTGGTATTTGTGGATCTTTTTTTGCTTTTTGTTTAGAATCAAATTCTTGGTGTAATTTTAATACAAAGGTTTGGAATAATTTATAAATTAAAGTTGAAGGTATTAAACAATTAATGTAAACTAATTAGTGATTTTACGAGCCGCGCATTTCGGTAGTTGAAACGGATAGTTAATCAAGTTTATAACGTTGAATGAAAACGTATTATATTTGAACCAACTCGGTTTTGCACAATATTTATGTTTTACTATCGACTAACTAAAAATGTAAATAAAAATAATTACAAAAATATATTATATTTGACCTGACTTATTTACGAAAAAATAATGTTTTTTTAAGTTAAAGAATGTTAAAATTGAAACTATAGAGGGGTGAGGTAGACTAAGAGCTTCACCATGGCAATGGTGGTTTGGAATTCCAAACCGCAACGTCACCATGCCAAATCATTTTGCCACAACCACTACTACAAAGCTGGGTTTTACCTACCGTATTTTTTGTCGTAAAATGGTCATGGTTCCCATGTTGCGACCGTTTTACGACGGGAAATGTGATCGGAAAAACACTCGTCGCAACTGCTCTTTTGCAACCGAGTTGCGACCGCTGCTATTTTTTGCGACCTGGATTCTACGACTATAAGAGTGGTCACAAATATTGCAACCATTGCTTCCGGGCAACTTTGTTTGCGACATTTTTCCGACTACATGGCTTTACAATTTGCGACCGCTTGCCTTTCACAAAATTGCGACTATTTTGCGGTCTCAAGATGGTTTTTTTTTAATTTTGTTATTTTTAGCCATTTTTTATTTTAACGTACGTACAATGTTATATTTTTAAAATTTAAGCATTTATCGGATTTTCACAATTATATAAAAACATTTCACTTAAAACATCAAACACCTGAGTTATCTTAACAAAATATATATTCAAAATAAATTGTTTATAACCTAACTCGATGATTAAACGTTTTGGGTCAACTAGTTTTGGTTCATTTCTTCTATTTAGATCGAGTGTCATACTGCTAGACGTCACGACTGGAACGTATTTTATATTGTGTTTGTATGATAACAGATCTAAGGATGTTCAAAAATAGTTGAAACCGTTCGAACAGAGCTAAAGCGGCCGGTTCAGCTAGATCAGTAGTAATACCGTTTGGTTTTTGGTTTTATCATTTGAAAAACCGGTAGTTATGGCTTCAAACAGGCTGGGTAAGCCGAACCACATGAGACAATAATAAAATGTAAAATAAAAAAATTGTTTCTATGTATGTATGATTTTATAAAATACCTTTTAAGCATTTATATGAATGACAATTATAATACACATAAAACATGAATAAAATTGATTCTTTGTTAAGTTCTTTTTCTTAAATCCGCCTTCATTTTTATTATTGCCTACCATTTTGTTGGAGCTTTAATTTTATTTGTGGTTGCGACTTGCAAAAATCAACCAAAGTATCCTCTACACGACGTCTTATTTATTGTCTTCCGTATTTTTTTTACAATTATGTATTATTTTTTTATTGGAAGTTCTTTTTCGTGGTTGGTTATTGTTTTTTTTAATCGTACGATGGAAATTATGTATGAGAAGAAAACAAAATTATGATGTTTATGTATAGAATCTTATTATAAGTTTATGGAAAATCAATCTTCTGGAAAACCAAGTTGTTTAGAGGATTATATATAGGATATTATATATATATTGTGTATTTTATATATGGGATATATCATATTGTGTACTAGTTTTTATCCCGGGAGCGTCCCGGGTTGAAATATCTAATATGACATAATAAAATATATTATTATTATTATTATTTTAAACAAATCTCTGCCATAAGTTATCATATTCAAATATAAAAAAACGAATCTTTGCGTCGGGGTATAAATATAGTGCCATTACAAATGAATTCGGAAGTTTGTAATCGATCATTTTAAAAAGAACTAACATGAAATAAGAAAAAAAAGTTAATTCTTGAAATATCGAATGCATTAGTCTAAGGGTTATGTGATGCGTTAAAAAATTCATGGGTATATGATTGGGTATATAGTTCGGGTATTTGGGTATGTTGTTTCGGGTAATCGGGTTGGGTATCACCTAATCCCAGACCCGACCCAAACCCACAATTTTTTTAAACTAATCTCAAACCCGACACAATACCCGTCGGCTTACAAAAAATAGTCATTTTTTTCTCCGTTTTTTATATAGCACTATGGTACTCGTTGGAAAGATAATAAAACGCTCGTTAATTTGGTGTAATTTTTTTCTTTAAAAAATATCGTATATAAAAGATATTAACGTTTAAAAGTTATGGGAGGAAACATGAGAGAAAATAGTAAAGTTTTAATATTTAGATTTAGTAGATTAGGTATTCAATAGATTAGGTTAAATCATATTTATTCCTTTTTTTTAATTGGTTTACACTTGCCACATCACATCCTATGTGGCATCTCTCAAATGAGAGATTGCATAAAAGTATGACATGTAGGATTTGCAATATATATATATATATATATATATATATATATATATAGATATAGATATAGATATAGATTAGATCCGTTAATCCAATATACAATAACTAGAATATAATATACTAGATTTATACCGCGGGAGCGTCCCGGGGTTGAGAAATTTGTTGAGGCTGGAATCAGCGGCTAACAAGAGTGAGATGTTCAATGAGATGAGAACAACTTAAGAGAAATATTTAGTAGAAAAGGCAGAGATCCAATCAATTCTCGATAATGTAATCAGAAGCATTCAAGCTATGGGTAGCAACAATCAGGAAGGAATTCACGATATTGGGACCGTAGGAAACAATAGCAACAAGAGGTTTAGATAGTAGTGTTCCCTACAAAGGCACCAAGCATGATGTCCTAAATTGGATCAATTTACAAGCAAACTTGTAATGAATAATACATAAACACAATTATAGTAAAATGATTCTTTTATTCAATTAAAAAACGAATTTGGTTTCAGGTATGTTAGGCCAGCCGGGGTGGTCCGTGATGGCCACCCCGTGATGGCGTGAAGCCCGCGAAACACCGGCCCGGCCAAATGTATCACACCCGCGATGAAAGAATTCGTGATGGCTATCATGCTGGCTGGCTTCCCATTTCCCCCTTTTTTTTGTTTCTTTTTTAAGTTTTTAAATATTTATAAAATTATGTTTTAAATTCTGTAAGAAAAAAAAATTGTTTTAAAAAGATTATTAAAAAAACATACCTGCTTTTATTCATGTTCCTTGCATCTTAAAAATGATTATTAAAATAATTATGATGAAGGTGCTAGAGCATGAGCATCCATTGAAGCTCATTGTGATTTGCAGGTGCATGATGAAGATGGGAGAGGTAGGTGAGGTTGTAAACGCCTTTAGTAAAACTATATGAGTGGTGTGAGGTGTACAGATGTATATATAAAATTTAAGTTCCTTACGTACTTGTCTTTTAAAGGAAACAAAATGTCAAAGTATTTTAAGTTGTATTTTTTAAATATTTAAATAATTTTTTTAAATATTTAAATAATTTTTTATTAATAAAAATGTAATGTTTTTAGTTTATTTAAAAAAAAAGTTTAGTGATGAAATGTGATAGAATGTGAACACCACCGCATGGGTTTAGTGATGGAATGTGATGAAATGAGGTAGCAGAATCTGATTGGGTGTGATAGTGTGATGAATGTGATAAAGTTGAGACCACCCCTTGTGGCCTTACAAATGGTGACTGGCGAGAAGGTATGTATATGTGCCGGTGATGGTCTTTTTGAACAACTCTAGTCACCGCCAAGCTACAAGCCCTTTGATGAAAATTATGATAATTGAGTTGCCATACTTCATCTAGGCGTGAACTCAGTATCAGTAACGATACCAAATGTAACCCTTAGAAAGTACTGATCATGAAATTGCCAAAATTGGGTACCAACACGAAAAACTCTCGGTACAGTACGGTCTTAGAGGTAAAAATCAATAAAACACCGGTACCGAACCGATAGTATCATCCGTAAAACACGTGGGAGCTGTCAAACGGTTGAAAGTGGATGGCAAGATTTGTAACCTAATTATGGCTTCTTTTCCGATTCTAGATTTCTATATTAATGATTTTAGTTCTCCAGAATGTTTTTTCAAGTATGTTGAATATACCACTTCTAGATTTCGCCACCTAAATGTCACGGCTGATGAGCTCAGTCTCGTTGCAACTATCCGGAGCCTGCAGAATTAGATATTGTTAATAGATGCCTTGAATTAGTTCTTCAGAAAGGTGTGAAGATGTTGGAGATTGATGTTACTAACTCATCGGAATCCCCTTCTGCTTCTGCTGAGTATCGCTTGCCTAACATACTCTTATCTGTTTCTTTGTTAGAATCTTTGATCGTTTGTGGCTGTGAGTTACCTTCTTCCTTCATGGTTGATGCTGTCAAGTTTAAGTCTTTGATTTACTTGAGACTTGACGATGTCACTATAGATGATGAAGGGATCATGTATCTCATCAGTAGTTTCCCTCTTTCGAAGAACAAAAACACTTCATGGACTTAAAGTCATTGTCAATGGCATCACCTCGTGAAGGAAAAACAATTAGCTTCATAAAGGAACCAGGCACTCTTTTTTTCATAGTTACTCTTTTAAAGACATTCTTAACCACGCTCGTTGATATTCAAATAGTTGTCGAAGAAGCAGACTATTAAAGGTATGTAGATATGGAATGCATTGGATTTAGAAGTCTTATCAGTAAGGACAAAGGTATGAAAGTTATTAGTAGAGATTCCGAGTTTATGGTAGATACTAAAGTAAACTGATAAATTTGAATAAACTGCAGGTAACCTTTCATAAATATTATGCTTTTTTTTATGTACATATATAGTGATGGTTTTGAATCATGAAATTGTTTTTTTAACCAAGTAAAGGGTCATAAGACGTTATAGAGATCTTTTGTTTCATAACTGTTCAGATCATATATCTTTGGGTCTTATTTTACGTTTTTTGCTAAGCACAACAATGAGTTGATCAAGTCATGTAACGGGTCATAAGATGTCAATTTGGGTGTTTTATCTTTAATCATCCTGTTTACAAGTTAAATAGTGGTACATGAGAGAAACAGAGATCCATACCTGTTTGACATTAGTAGCATGTCTCATTTTAGTCGTTTAACATCTACATCAGCGACCCTGCATCAAATCATCGTCTTTTAACATTCACAATATGATAAATATACAAGATGTTAGGACCATTTTATATGAGATATTATAAGTCATCGTCATCTTAGATGGGTCATAACCTGCTAACCATAAAGTAAAGTGGAACTAGCACAACCTGAATGGTGTGGTTTTGGTGAACCCAAGCTTGTCAGCAGGCCAAAGTCCAACACCAAAGAAGTTAAAAGCTGACATGGGGCATATGATTGATGAACCGCCTGACTGTGATGGTATACTCTCAACAACACATGATGGCTATTGGCTAGTTCCAACAAAGTCAACGTTGAAGAACAAATCAAAAGCTGAAAGAAGACAAACCGTGAAGGTTATCAAACAAGTAGGGGTGTCCACAGTCCGGTTCAATAAGTTTTGTCAATATTTTGGGCCAAACTACTAACTACGCTTTTGGAAAAATAAAACCAAACCGGCTGGATTGGTTAGGTCATCCAAACCGGCCGGTTTTCACAGTCTTAGATTACATAACCAACCTTTGGACATTGTCAAAGGTTTTACTTTTGGCGCTATCATACACCTCATATCATGCACTGGTTATTGCTATTAGCCTTTCTTGAAATTTTGTGTCCTAAATTTGAGCCTTTGTTATTGTTTGCTAAAGTTTGGTAAGAAAACATGAACTACAGGTGCCAAAAGTAACAGTTGGGTTGTTTGGGTCAAATTGTTACTTTTTAGTATATCTGATTAGTGTGCCATATGGTTACTGAAATTATTGTGTATCAAATAATAATAAATAAATAAATAAATTATGTTAACAAATTCATGTATGCAGCTTTAATTAGAACTTTCACATTGATGGAAGTTGAACAAATATTTCTATTAAAGAAGTTTTAATCTTCATGTTTTTATATGTTATATATTTGAAGTTACAATTTAATAAAACTATTCGGATCAGTCTTATCTTTTTTCTTCACAAGAAGATGTCTATACTCACCAGCCCTACAACCTTTCCCGAGTGTGACCAACTAGCATTGCATTACAGATAATCTCGGATACAAGTTAAACTAAAATCGCTTAAAAACGGAAAACTACACATGAAACATGATGTAAAAAACCATAACCAAGAATTTAAAAAGGGAATCCAAATAGGAGATAAGTGAGACAAGATCCATAATCAGTGATCGACAAAATGGTGATTCTACAGGGAAGATATATTCAAGAAGTGAAGGTGTTTCCGGGATCAAGAAGAGTAGAAGCAAGAGTTAAGAAGAGGAAGCAATCTCTCTAGCTTTCTTGACAATGCTCTAACTATGTTAAAACTCTTTATAGTTCAAGAACGTATACTCGTGATTAGAATTACCAGGCAATTAGTCGCGATAAACACCCGTAATAGCCCACAAGAGGATATCGCTTTGGCTACATGATGGGTGGAAGCCGCCAAGCAAGCGCGGCTTGAAGGTTTGTTCGCCTTTTGGAACGTTGTTTTTACACAATTCCGTAACATGTAGGTGAAAATCACCAAAATGTTAATCAAATAACATTAAGGTTTAGGGGCATCCGTGTAGCGTCTAGAAGCTTTGAGGCACTGTTCAACCACACAATGAAGCGTGAGGAGATAATAACGAAGGATGAAGCAACTGACACGGCTTGTAAGAAGCACCTACTCCATAACAGGCGATTTAATCACATTTCAGTGTGACGAAATCTTTTAAGTAGTTTTTAATTTAGTTTCGTCTTTGTTATTTTATAATTTTTAGTTTAATTATGTTATTTTTGCTTTTTTGTAATTTTTATTTAAATTAAGGGGTGTGTGTAGAGTGAACTGCTAATAGAGAGGTAGAAAAACTTAAAGAAAACACTTAGTTACACAATACACAGCCATCAAATCAACAATAACGGACATAAAAACTTCCCATTTGTAGTTAATATCGGACGTCGGAACCCTAGAATTACAGCCAACAACGATTCTGATGAAAACGCACCGTCGCCGCCAGTGTTTCATGGCGGAACCACCATCGCCTCGCCGCCGCTGAGGAAACCCAGACTCCTCTTCTCTCTGTAGCCCTCCCTGAGTTGTTTATGAAGGGTAGTGTGGAAGGAAAACCGGTAGTGGGCAACACACTGGAAAGAAACTGGACCGGTTAGATGAGGCAGGAACTACTCATCAACGTTGGTTTATTCATATATAGGATAATTTATAATGTTTAGGTGAATAAAAATAAATCTAAACTAAATTAAAATCATAATTGAGTAATGACGGAGGGATTTTATTTCATTCCCTATGGGCTTTATTGTGTCACGTAGACATGTACAAACCGTTTTTTTTTGTCAAACCGGTCCGGTTTATAACCCGTGTCGGTTTTTTTAAGAAGGTAAAACCGATTTTTTTTTCCAAACCGATCCGGTTTTGGAACCGGTTTTTAGCACCCAACACAACCATCTATTGGCATTAGGGATGGCAAAAAAACCCGAGCCCGACGGGTATACCCGAAACCCGAAGCATTTGGGACGGGTATACCCGATACCCGACGGGTATGGTACGGGTTTGGTATTGAAAAAAAATATTTCGCGGGTATGGGACGGGCATGGTATTAGGCGATACCCGACCCGATTACCCGAAACTAAATACCCGTTTACCCGAAACATATACCCGCTAATTTTTAAGTGTTATATATATTTTTCTTCACTTAATGTTCATTTTAATATATTCATTATTGAAAAATTTATAGTTTAATGACATTATTATTTATATTTATATGCAACGAAATATAAAAATATTTCATGAGATACATATTATAATATACAATTTAATATATTCTAGATTTCTAAAACATAAAACACCAAAAAAAAGTAAAATATATATATATACATGAAAATCCCAACGGGCATACCCGAAACCCGCGGGTATACTCTATACCCGACGGGTAATACCCGCCAAAAACCCGACGGGTAATGGGACGGGTATGGGATGAGATTTTATAACCGGGTATGGGTATGGTATTAGCCAAACCCGACCCATACCCGACCCGTTGCCATCCCTAATTGGCATCGATTTGGATCGGGTTTAAAACTGATTTTTTTTTTCAAACAGGTCCTCCAGAATTCAAAATACCTTGATTGTACCGGTTTTTCCCCAAACTGGTTATTCTCTTAAACCGATTTTCAAACCAAACCGGATCTCGAAACGACAAACCACTCCTAGGACCTACCCATAGGGTCGGGTTCGGACTGGTTTCCCTCCAAACCGGTTTTTTTGTACACTTCTAGTGTCACGTAAGCATCACATAGGTTTTGAGGCAATAATGGGCTAATAGCACCCCTTTGTAGGAATTAGATAATGTTTAGCACCCCCTTTAAAGAAAAGAAAAAACCGTGATTAGTCGGATAATAATGGCCCGCAAAATCAGGCTTTAACATCCGCTTACCACTCGAGAACTATATCGAGGCGCTCCTTTTCACGGTGATGAAACATTGTTTGGTACTCTATAACGCTTATGTGGCATGACAACACCCCCATAACCACCTCTCTAGAGCAAAAGGATTAGGCATTTAAGCACTCGAAAGAAAAAAAAAAGAATAAAAAATATAAAAACATTAAAACTAATAAAAATAAAAAATAGAAATAAAAAGAAAAGGCATGTACAAAATCTACTCCTGGACATAAATTGTATCTATATTAAAACAACTACACTTTAACAGTGTTTTACAAGTGCTACATCAAATAGTACAAGTCAACTTCTACTTTTGTTTAGCAATCCACGTGTCTCCCTATTTTTTGTTTAGCTTACACCGAGGTGACACCATGGTTGCCACCCACTGCTTTAGTTGCCTTACTACCACCCTCAAGAAACCATATTCAACATCAGCTAATGCAACCTACTACCTCGCCCTTCCTAATCCACGACTGTGTCACCTGAAAAAAAAAAAAAAACATTTGCTTAAATCGATCATGTGCACACGAATCATTGACAACAACGAAAGCTGTGAAGGCAGTGAAAATCGCAACTAAGATATAATGATATGTTTTCAAGATTGATGGATTGTTTCAGATTGTACACCCATTCATTTTTTGCATCTCTGTCATCGTTGTTGGTGTGATTTCTTGCTCATCCATTCAAAGGGTCTTGACTATTAATTGTTTGTTGTCATCAGTGAAATGCTTGATCTATTTCTTTGAAGCATTCCTTTGAAGCAAATGAGTAATTGATATTAGGCATATGGGCGCTATTCTTGATTAATTGACACTTCAATAGTTTACTTATGAGACTTTTTGTCTAGTCACCAAAACTTTGTGTTTTGTCATTTTTTGGCTCACTATTCTTACCTGTGCAAAAGTTTGCCTTCCCCTGTACTTCTTTGCAAATAATTGTCAAACTTCCAGTGACGATTATTATTATTATTATTTTTTTGATACATCATGTGATAACTGGAGCTCCAAATAATTTAGTTTTCCTATTTCACCTAAATACGTGGTGTACTCAAAGCTTGTAATAAGGGTTCAACTGTTGCATCGTGTGAATGAATGCGGAAAATCGTTACCCATAGGACTACTAAACACTCGTGCATAACAAACGCACCCCACCGCGAAGCGCGGGGTAATTTATACCATGTACCCGCAGCAACGCGTGGATAACAATTTTTTTGTTGATTTACCTTTGAATATCGGTACCGTACCGTGGCGATCATTTTTTGATACATTTACCGGTGCCCAATTGAACCATTTTTTGGGAACCGATACTGGTTTCATACCAGTATAGTGATTATACGCGCGTCCCGCGGCATGCCACGTAGGATCATTTTGCCACGTGCCATGCCACGTAGGATGCCACATAGGATTATTTGCCACGTAGGATAATCTTGCCACCTAAGCATGCCACGTCAGCATCACACTAACGGAGTTAGCCTCCGTTAGTTTGGGTCCGTTGGTTTCCAATATGTCGAAAGTTGGGACCAATATTGGTGATTTTCGTAGTTGGGACTGTTATTGGCCAATAGTCAATAGTTGGGATTATTTATTTCCATTTTTCCTATTTTATTTGGGTTAGGATTAGAACAAGTTTATTATAAATAGAAGGTTATGTCTATTATATTTGGTGTGCTTTCATTGATAAATACATAAAAGAGGCCAAAGAGATCGTTCATCCGGTGTTTGTGTTATCTATCGATCAAGGCAAGGGCCTGATTTACCAACAATATTTGTTTTTTTTTTTTCCTTCTGTTTTGTAGGGTAGGAGACATGGATCGAATTTCAGAGCTTCCTGATTTCATTGCTCATCACATACTCTCGTTTTTTGATACTTCGGGTGGCCCTTCTGCTGAGCTTGTTCGGATGAGTGTACTCTCTAAGAAATGGTTTAACCTTACTGCTTCTTTCCCCGTTTTAGATTTCACTATCTATAAGTGTAAACAACTATCTCGCAGAAGTTTTTTCAAGTATGTTGAGTATACCACCTCTAGATTCTGCAATTTAAATATCCCTGCACACAAGCTCGACCTCAGTGTAAGCATCCGGAAGCCTGCAGAATTGGGCATTGTTAACAGATGCCTTGAACGACTTCTTAGGATTGGCGTCAAGGAGTTGTTGATTTCTGTTGATCCCAAGTATCGTTTGCCTGACATTCTCTTATCCGTTTCTGTCTTAACATCTTTGACCATATGGAGATGTGAGTGGCCTTCCTCCTTCATGGTTGATGCTCTCAACTTTAAGTCTTTGATTTATTTGGGACTCGAATCCGTCTATATAGGTGATGAAGTGATCAAGTATATCATCACTGGTTGCCCTCTTCTACAAAATTTTAATATTAGTGATTGTGATGGTTTCGTAAGATTTTGTGTTCATGGACACCAAAATCTTCAAGTAGTTGTTATTTATGACACCACCGTTGAGATCGTTGATATTGAAGCTCCAAATCTAACTTGTTTATATTTAGTGGGAGTGGATCAAAGAGGGCCACCACAAATAAACTTGACTTCATGCAAAAAACTAACATCCGTGTTCTACGAAGGGTCTCCCATACCAAACTCGAATGGCATTACCGACTTCTTACCCAACTTCCCCTTACTTAAAAATTTGTCTTTGTTTACTAGTTATAATGGAAACAATATGAAGTTGTCAAGTCACTCCTTGAGGACATTGGAGTTAAATTCACAATTTGATTTGGAAGAAATTGAGTTAATTACCCCCAGTTTGGGTTTATTTATTTACTCTTCTGATGACTCGCATCGTAACGGGATAAGCGATTTACCCCATTTGAAAGCATGTATGCGATGCTATGTTGATGAGTCTATCGGTACTCTTTGGTTCCATAAGTTAAGGCTGTTTTTGGACAAAAAAAATGGTTTCAAAGCTTTGAACTTATATATTTGCACAGATCAGGTGCGTTTCTTTGATCAAACCATTTATGTACTACTTTATCGTGAACAATTATATAAAACAACCCCAACACAAAGCTGTATATTCCTTCCATTTGTCTTGCAGAAGGTCATAGTGTTAGAAAAGATAAAGGAGATTGAGTTGCCACCTTATGAACTCGAGCATATTGAGCTACATTTTGAGCAAAAACAATCATCGGATCATGCAGCTTTTGTGGATGCAGTTCTTTGTTGTTTCCGTCCTCGATCGCTAACCTTAAGATCATCCTTTCCTTTAACTGATTTTGAAGAACAAAGTGATCTTGTCAAGGTAAGAGTTATATGTGCTCTCTTTGGTTATCTTTTTTTTTTGAATTTCAACATTGTTCAGAATATGTTTGCACACAGCAGTTTAGTAGAAATATTGGCTTTATATTATTTGCTATTTTTTTTTCTTTAGTTTACTTACGAGAGGCTGCTTGAACAAGAAAATCAAGGCTGTACCAGTATTCATATTTTGTCGCCTTACTCTTCCAAAGCACAAAAGCAATTTAGGGGCTTGATGTTATTGCCACAGCCCTCACCTCGTGAAGAAAAGGCAATTAGCTTTATAAAGGAAGAAGGTACACATATAAGTGAGTTATTTTTATAGATATATTCTTTGCCTCACTTGTTGATATCCAAACAGAAGAAGCATGTTGTCAAAGGTTTGCGGGTTAAGAGATCGTGTGATGCGTTGGAACTTGGATCTAGAAGTCTACTGGTTAGAAGGTGAAAGTTGTTAGTAAAGATTAGAGTTCATGGCAAAAACTAGTCAAAACTGAATTTCATAATTCTTGGCTTTTTGATATCTACATATGTAGTGATGGCTTTGAATCATGACAATTGTGTTTGGACTATATATATTATGGTTTTTGCTCATATCTAATTTATGTTTTGACTAATATCTAGCAAGAGGTTTTGCTTGATATATATTCTTGGGCCATAGTTGATGGTTTTTTGCTAAGCCTGGCAAAACAGACTAAGGGGCTGTTTGATAGCCTCTTAATGAGGCTCTTAACCATTCAGCGCTGAATGATTCAGCATTCAGTGTATTTGTTTCAGCTTCTGAATGGAATGGTTAAGTCTGAATCATTAAGATTTGGGATGTTGCTCAACTATTAAGCACTGAACTAGGCTGAACTGTAATGAGACTCCCCTACCAACGTGGAACAAGAAAACTAACCATTAAGAGGTCCAACTTAATGATTCAGCGCTTAACCATTCAAACCTCTTAACCATTCAGACCTCTTAATGATTCAGCACTTAATCAACCAAACAGCCCCTAAGCAAGGTTGGTAACGGGATGTTGGTGGCGTGGGCGGTGACTGGGTGGTGTCCACGTCACATTGAGTTTTTTTTAAACATAACTGACTATTTAAAATAAAAAACATTGCAACTAATAAAACATCACATTTTAAAATAAAAAACATTACAATAAAATAAAACATTACAATAAAAAAAAGATTACATAAATTAAAATTTAAATACAATTCGGTCGTAGCATTTGCCACACTGACATGTACTCGAACTCGTCATCGTACACAAAATAATAGTCAATTTGAGTCACTTCTATGGCGACTTATTCCAAGTCCGTTGGGGATTCCTCCATGGTCGCCTTGAACATCTCCTCAAAGATCTTGCTCTTTGATTCGATATCCAAAACTTGTGATGAATTTCATCATTAGTTAGTGCGGTTTGTTTCACCGCCAAGTAATTCGCGGAATTCCGCCAATACCTTACCCCAAAAGGAGATAGAACAAAGCATGGTGGATACTCTAGTGCTTTCGCAAATGTTGAGCCACCCCAAGATTAGGGCTAACACCTCTTCTTTGGTCCACGGTTGGTCCATATCATTGAAGATTTGTTGGTGTGGGCTATAGAATATGATGTGGGTTAAGTTGTGGGGTAAAAGGTGGGTTTATATAGTTTGTAAAAAATAAAGGTGGTTGGTGTGGTATAAAATATAAAATATAACTGCAACCCCCCCCCCCCCCCCACACACACACACACACATTGACGATTTGTTGGTGTGGGGTATAGAATATGATGTGGGTTAAGTTGTGGGGTAAAAGGTGGGTTTATATAGTTTGTAAAAAATAAAGGTGGTTGGTGTGGTATAAAATATAACTACAACCCCCCCCCCCCCCCCCCACACACACACACACAAATGGTAATAAATAAAGCACATTGACTATCCATCAATTAAAACCGTCCATGTCAGACTATATGTTTGCCCAACGCCGGTGGATATTTCCACCAAAAATGTCCCACCCCTTGATTCACGCAGTCCACAGATTGGTGGGCTGGCGTGAAAAGGCTCTATGGCCTATTTCTACGTCACCACAATGTATTGCCTTAAGGAGAATAAAGTTTTAGCAGGTCAATTCGATCATAATCAACTCATTCATTTATCTTGAAACTTTTGTTTATAACTTTATATCAATTTCCATTTTTACCATGTGTTAGTACTTGGTATTTTGTAGTAATTAATATTCAATATAATAAAAG
This sequence comes from Ambrosia trifida, assembly GCA_028751855.1. Lineage (NCBI taxonomy): Eukaryota > Viridiplantae > Streptophyta > Magnoliopsida > Asterales > Asteraceae > Ambrosia > Ambrosia trifida. The sequence continues at coordinate 96,894,640 of CM054123.1, read as the reverse complement.
GATAAATTACATAACGGATGGTAGGTAGGCGAGCAACAAGCTGCGCCGGCACCCCCTTTTTAAATAGAAAATCCGAATCTGCAAAAAAAAACCCCGCCCTTGAGGGGTGGAAAAGTTGTTGTGCACTACCCGTTGAATCCGAGCCAAAAACCATACCGCTTTCGATGCTAAGAAACCAAACGTGTAAAAGGTGGGTTTATATAGTTTGTAAAAAATAAAGGTGGTTGGTGTGGTATAAAATATAACTACAACCCCCCCCCCCCCCCACACACACACACACACACACAAATGGTAATAAATAAAGCACATTGACTATCCATCAATTAAAACCGTCCATGTCAGACTATATGTTTACCCAACGCCGGTGGATATTTCCACCAAAAATGCCCCACCCCTTGATTCACGCAGTCCACGGATTGGTGGGCTGGCGTGAAAAGGCTCTATGGCCTATTTCTACGTCACCACAATGTGTTGCCTTTAAGGAGAATAAAGTTTTAGTAGGTCAATTCGATCATAATCAACTCATTCATTTATCTTGAAACTTTTGTTTATAACTTTATATCAATTTCCATTTTTACCATGTGTTAGTACTTGGTATTTTGTAGTAATTAATATTCAATATAATAAAAGGATAAATTACATAACGGATGGTAGGTAGGCGAGCAACAAGCTGCGCCGCCACCCCCCTTTTTAAATAGAAAATCCGAATCTGCAAAAAAAAACCCTGCCCTTGAGGGGTGGAAAAGTTGTTGTGCACTACCCGTTGAATCCGAGCCAAAAACCGTACCGCTTTCGATGCTAAGAAACCAAACGTGTAAAAGGTGGGTTTATATAGTTTGTAAAAAATAAAGGTGGTTGGTGGGGTATAAAATATAACTACAACCCCCCCCCCCCCCCCCCACACACACACACACACAAATGGTAATAAATAAAGCACATTGACTATCCATCAATTAAAACCATCCATGTCAGACTATATGTTTACCCAACGTCGGTGGATATTTCCACCAAAAATGCCCCACCCCTTGATTCACGCAGTCCACGGATTGGTGGGCTGGCGTGAAAAGGCTCTATGGCCTATTTCTATGTCACCACAATGTGTTGCCTTAAGGAGAATAAAGTTTTAGCAGGTCAATTCGATCATAATCAACTCATTCATTTATCTTGAAACTTTTGTTTATAACTTTATATCAATTTCCATTTTTACCATGTGTTAGTACTTGGTATTTTGTAGTAATTAATATTCAATATAATAAAAGGATAAATTACATAAAGAATGGTAGGTAAGCGAGCAACAAGCTGCGCCGCCACTCCCTTTTTAAATAGAAAATCCGAATCTGCAAAAAAAAACCCTGCCCTTGAGGGGTGGAAAAGTTGTTGTGCACTACCCGTTGAATCCGAGCCAAAAACCGTACCGCTTTCGATGCTAAGAAATCAAACGTGTCAAAGGCTAGGGGAAAAGTTTACATGATTGCTGACTTTTACCTTTGATGAAAAAAAAATTGTCAGTTTAAATTAGCACAATATTTTAGAAATGTTTTAACAATCAAACTCAATGCTATTAAAGGTTATTGGGCTAAGAGAAAACATAGAAAACGTTTTTTTTTTATCGGCGAACAACTGTGTGGCAACCACCCTTGCGGGGTGCCGTGCCCAAGAATTGACTACTCGACCTCCAGCAGCCCCCGCCTTCTCCCGATGCGCGGAAACCCGAGCCCCACCCGCCTGAAGGCACGACAGTGTTATAGAACTCGGTAAAACCTCGCCACCCGTATTCGATCTTCACCCAGATACCAAACCATAAATGATGGAAGTGGGAATTGAACTTTTGATCACATAGGTAAAACAAAAGCCACTCCACCACTCCACCACTATGGATGGATAAAACATAGAAAACGTATTTATCGCTTTAGTTAGTTTTTGTTTATTTAGTAATTTTACAGGTTTGATTTATTTTTAGTTATTATTTATGTAGTTTTGTTTGTTTTAGATATTCGGCAGAAAAAAAGGGACATGAATCAATGAACTAATATTTGTTTCGAACATCCAGGCTCAAGATTTGATGAGTAAAGAAATTCATTTTAAGGAGCCGAGAAGAAATTGAGCCAACAAGGTTTATTGATTGAAGATTTAGAGCTAAAAACCCAAGAAAATGAAGTCCAAAACATGAAATAAGCCCAAACCAAAGTTGGGCCCAAATTGCATTCTGACCCCAACGTGCGCCGTGGGGTATGGGGAGAATAGGCTATTTCCCCACAGGGCGTGGGGGGTTAATATGTCGAGAAAAGTCAATTTTAATAAAAAATAATTAGGCATAAAAAACCCATATAAATACTTAAACAAACCCTAAGTCGTAGGATACACCTCTTGGAAGAATTTTGAGACCTGATTTGGAGATTTTGGAGCAAGAGGTGCCTACGAGAGCTATACATCGCATGCTCGAAGAGTTTTCGGTTCGGTTTTAAGTTATTTATTTGTTTCTCATCGTTTTAAGCATGTTTAATTTCTTTTGTTTGAACTAGTTTTTGTGTTCATGGATATTATGAGTAGCTAAACCTTTCATTGGTGACTTGGGGTGATGAACTAGATTTTGGTTTTTAATTAAAGACTTATGTTTTCTATTTTGGATGTGTTGAGTTACGTGATTTAATTTTTATGTTTGATTTTGAATATTTGTGTACTGGTGCTTTGTGATTTTATTACTTGTTTATTGGTTTTGATGTTCTAGGCATATACGAATATCCCCTAGATCTAGAAATCATTCTAGTTTGATTAACTTGGGTTGTCGAGCTTGTTCTTGCAGTTAGGAATAACGCAAGTTTAACGGGGTTTTAAAATCAGTTAGCTAAGGTGTGTAATCCATTCCCGAAGGTTAGGAATATAATTCGGGATTGCTAGGTTGACTAACTAGGCACTGTTTGGTGGTTTGGTTATCGCTGGGGCGAGACCGGTTACTTATTCATGTTTAGAGTTTTCCTAGGGTTTCATTCGTATTAGTTAAGTCTACTTCACATTTTAGGAGTTTTCGATCCAAGAGTGGTTGATTAAAGGATTACTGTGGGATTTGGTTTCGTTTGGGCAATCCACTTTCATTTTAGCATTTTAATACTTGTCTCGCCTTGAGTCTAGTTGACTACCCTTGACATGAAGTTTATTTGGTGAGAACAGGGTCTCCAATCGGATTACATAGGTCAGCTTTTATAACCAGAGTCTAGGGATTCTACCTAGGTTACTAGTCTTTTCCTCAGTAGAGTTCCAAACCAGTTTTCTTAGCTTTCGTTTATTTTATGTTTCTTAGTTTAATTAGTAATTTAGTTTTAGTTAATTTTAGTTTAATTTCAATTTAAATCCCCCAATCAACGAATCAATTTCTTAATAACAACAATAATAATATATCATGTAATTCATTAAAAGTGGTCTCAAAAGTGTTAGATAAAGTCTTTAGGTTCGATACTTGGTTGTGCCTACTAGCTGCTTGCGATCGATACACTTGTTGATAGTGTGTAGTTTAGAGGAGTCTAGGATTTTAGGTTAATCAATTTATTTATATATTTATTTGCACACATCAGAGCTTTAGAGAGAGAAAGAACATAGTGGAATGTGAAAAGTATGATGTTTAGAAAGAAAAATAATATAATGTAACACAACTGTCCATTTTAGGCAGTAAGTACAACCCTCAATGCAGAATGTACATCACTTAATACATCACTGCCATAGTTTTTAAGTAAATATATAACTAGATCTGGTTGGGGGGTGGGGTTTAGATGGTGTATGTCAATTCGGCGATGGTTGATAGAGAAAACTTAGCCGTAGGAGAGAGTATAGATGGTGCTACGGTTGCACAGTGGCAGTTATGGTATTAGTGATGGTGATGGGGACTGGTGATGATGCAGAGCGACGGGATAAAGAGAGTATAGATTAGAGAGAGAAAGATATAGAAACGAGAACTTCAAAGAACCACTACAAAGGACCAAAACGCCAAGATCTAAACAAAATCTGGATCTTCGACACCTTTAGTTTACCAAGTTTTTTTTTGGGAAGGCAATAGAAAAAGGGAAGGTGAAAGTGTTTATTTAGTGTGTGTAATATACACATGTGTGAAATATACACATGTGTGAACTAGAGAGGAACATGATGTAATACGATGTGTATATGGGTAGATTTGGAACTTGAATCTAACGCAAATTTAAATGGTTGTAAGCCATTAAGTACTCATTAAAAACCAGGGGTGCAAACAAGCTGAGTCACTCACGAGTTACTTGAGTTTGGTTCGTTAAACACTTGAAACGAGCCAAGCCTTATTGAGCCTAAGCCAAGCTTAACCCTAAAACAAAGCTCATTAATTTATCAGACCTCGAGCCTGGCGTATGAAGCTCGCCAGGCTCGTCGAGCCTTAGTGTAATATTGGTTTTATTAGTATTTAATAATATTTACCCTTTGTTTAGAGTTGTTTAGTAAACGAGTCCGAGATTCACTTATTGAGCTCGCGCGCCTAAGCGAACCAAGCCCGAGCCGAACTCCAACCTTGAGAAATTACCAACGAGCACATAGGGGTGTAAATGACACGTAGCGGCTCGAGAGCTATCCGGGATCGGCTCGGTAAAAAGCCCGAACGAGCCGAGCCTTAACGAGCCCGAGCCTGAAATATGGCTCGTTTAGTTATCGAGCCCGAGCTCAAGCCCTAGATACAAAGCTTGATTGGGCTCGCGAGCCTAAACGAGCCCAAACATAATTATAAGTTATTTATATATCTCTTATAATTTATAGCCCACATCTCCAAAGCCCAAGTCCTTATTTCATAGTCCCATTTAATAACACTCGCGAGCTGAGCTTTTGCGATCTCGAGCCGAGCTTTGAGCTCGTTTGAGATTGTTTTCAAATCTCCTCGAGCCGAGACGAGCTCGAGCTTTTGATTTTGCTAGCAAGCCGAGCTTGAGCTCAAGATTGTAGGCTCGAACCAAGCCAAGCTCGAGCTCGAGCTTCATAAAACCATAACGAGCCGAGCTTAAGCCCAGTCAGACTCGGGCTCAGCTCGGCTCGTTTACACCCCTACGAGCACATAAATTAGTCGGGCTCGAGCATGGTCGAACTCAGGCTCAGCTCGGCTCGTTTGCACCACTGTTTAAAATTAACAGATAAGCTAAGTATTAAATAGTAAGCAATAGCGAATTAAGATAAAATACACAATGAAAAAGAAATAGGAAGTCATAGAAATGATATCAAACAGAGTCCGATTGAAATAATTCAAGTGGAATTAGAACCATTTTATCGAACCCTGAAGGAATAGGCTCCCGAATCCTAACGCAGATAACACCCCTAACCCATAAAAAAATATTAACTCCAACGTCTTTGCGGAGCAAATCCTGCGCGGACACCAATGCCGCGGGTAGAAATCAACGTGCTGAGTCTGCTGACGTCATCAGCTAAAGGGAATCTTCCCGTGTGCAGATACGCACGGGACAATGAGGAAACATCGTCTTCAAGTACATGCGTGTATAGACGATCACAATTCAGAGTCATCTGGGACAATGAGGAAACATCGTCTTCACGCCACGTGGATTTATGACATGGCGGTACGCTCTTTCTCTCACATCAACATTAATTACAATGTGATATCGTGCTCACTTTATGGCCGAAGGGAGGAAAGCCCATAACCCGGGCCATGCCCATCGTCGTGGTTACGGGTTAGTGATGTTTGGCCCATGCATGATCATAAAGGAGGTCACCCCTTCTTTGTATGGCAGTATGTTATGTTACTATAAGCAAGCCAACACCATTTTTGTGTCTGCTATTACGAGTCATTTGGACTTTCTTGCGGTTGCATCCCTTCGTACAATCCTCTCATTCTTTCTTTGTAGGTTCGGTTCGTGCTACGAGTGTGTGCAAAGGATTATATCCTGCAGCAAACACGAGTTCAACACCATACTTATCTCCGTTGAGGTAAGTAAACCTCGTTGTTTCTTCAAACCCTAAGATCTTAGTTTTTAGGTTTTTTATTTTTTGAATTTTTAGCTTATAATTTTTGGAATTTGTCTAATATCATTGTATCTTTTATGTTGTATCGTGTCTTATCTTTATTTTCGTTATTGATGTCATTTCTGCGATTCATTGTGTCTTTTTTCCTCTGCATTGTGTTATTTTTTTTGGCATTGTACTATATTTTTTTGACTCATTGTGTTATATTTTGTGATGCATTGTGTTTTTTTACCCTTCTCACTTTCTTATTTTTGTAACATTGTGTAAGATAAATATTTTATTTAAATAAAACAATATCTAAATTTAATATAATATTGTTACTTATTTGCTAATTTACTTATTGTATGTTTTGACGTCGTCTTGATACACAGGTAAGGGTGGTGTAGTGGTTAGACTGAAGGGTGTGGTCTCATTGAAGTAGTCAGGGAGGTGAGGTGGCAGTGACAACCGAAAGGGACCCCCCTCCCCCGTGATGTCTTAGGTGCCCACGAGGAATTTTCCCCTCCCTCCTTTTTTTGAACTTTTCCTCCTTTTCTTTTAAATCAAATGATAAAAAAAATGGAAGGTGGAAGAATGGGGAACCATTTCCCTCATTTGGATAAGGGGAAGGGGAAATGACGTGGCGCTAATGTGGACTTGATGGAAGAAGGGGGAGGGTGTTCTCACACCCAAGGTTGTAAAAATCCCGATTAATCACTGAATCACTAGTCCTCACTTTACTGATTAATTTTTGGCTAATCACTCAATTAATCAGTGTCACGATTAATCACCAATTAGTCGAACCAAATTGTTCCTAATCAGACCTAAAAACTCAAAATTAGGTAAAAATGAATTCTAACAGGTCAAAACTGGAGCCAATCAATCAAACTCCATGAACCCTAGTTGCGTCTGGTGGTTCCTTACGATGAAAGAAGGAATCGGGAGAAAAATACGGGATATGATGAACGATGGAGGTGATTAAGGTTATTTAAGTTTAGGTATTTTAATATTTAACCCCCCTATATTCACTAGTTTATATTTGACCCATAAACTCCTAAATTTATACATATAAGGTATAAAATTAACATTATATATGTATAAATTTGGAAAGAATATATTTATGTATAAATCCAATCCGATTAATCTTGATTAATCCCGATTAGTCCCTAGTCGGTACTCCACCGACCGACTAGCGGGGGGGGGGGGGGGGTCACTTACGGCTTACGAACTAACTCAGGTTCGATTATGTTCTTTTAGGGGGGACGCCCGAATTGTCCACGGGTACCCACTACCAGCACGGTAACACCACCGCCATCCACGCTGGTAGTGGTCCCGTAGACCGTCTTGCTGGTTGTATCTACCGTGCTGGTATCGGTTTTAAATTTTATTTTTGATTCTTATATATACCTTTTTTTGTGTTTTTACCGTTTGCCTTATAATTGTTTTTTTATTATTATTTTTACCGTTTGATTTATAGTATTGTTACCACAGTTATTTTAACCATTTGTTTTGTAATTTAATTAAATAAAAAACATTAAAGATAAACATAAAAACTAAATTTCATTACTATTAAACATTAAAAATAAAAACAAAATACATTAAAATAAAGAAAAACTTAGAGTTGACGCAACATTTGTCATGCCTCAACATGGTTAAACATGCTGTCGTATCGAGCCGCATATTCCATATGCGTGAACTCAATAGCCCACTCCGGTTCGATGCCCGGCTCCTCCCTCAACGTGTTCTCGTACAGGGTGGTCTACCGATCACAATTTATGTTGAGATCGGCCCACTTACGCTGTAGGCTCACTGTAGTCCGGTCATTGGGGCCGACATGGTGGGTGAAATCAGCCAGCACACGGTCCCAAAAACCCTCCGGGTGGGAGGCCCTAATGCGTTGACGTTGTAGAAGAACCGGGTTGGCCGAGGCGTCTTTGTGGCAGACTACCAAGACAATCTCCTCTTCGGGGGTCCAACGAAATGAAATAAATCAGTGAAGTAATGTGACAGTGTATAATTGGTTAAAATCAGTGAAACAAAATGATAATCTAGGAGTGCCTCTTAAAGCCTTAGCAGAATGCTTTAGAACAGATACACCAAAATACGCGTGCCTATGGTTAACGCATCACGTAACTTGTGGACTAGCAATAAACTACCCAATACACACACACGGAAACAATCTTATACACTTGTCTGTCGTTTCAACTCCATGTCCTTGTTTCTTGTATTTGAGCTGAAAACCCTAATTGCAATTCCTCTGCTTCTTCTACTGTGCGAAAATTGACCCATCGCTCTCTCTTTCTTTCTGCTTCTTCTGTTTTGAAAAGGTTACTACTTAGTATTCTCTTTTATCAATCCCCATATCTATATCTTAATGTTAATTTTATTCTTTATTGTCTCTGTTTCTTTAATGGTTTAGTTTTTATTTTTATTTCCGTTTTATATTTTGAAACCCTAATTGCAGAGATGGATCGAATTTCAAACCTTCCTGATTTCATTCTTCACCACATTCTCTCTTTTCTTAACAACACTCCGATTGAGCTTATTCGGATGAGTGTACTCTCTAAGACCTGGTTTCAGCTTACCGCCTCTTTCCCGATTCTAGATTTCAATATCCATAAGTTTCCATCTTTCGAAAGTTTTTTCAAGTGTTTCGAGTACACCACCTCTAGATTTTGCCATCATAATATCCCTGCATACAAACTCACCCTCATTGCAACTATCCTTGAGCCTGCAGAATTAGATATTATTAACAGATGCCTTGAAACACTTCTTAACAAAGGCGTTAGAAAGTTGGTGATTTCTGTTGATCCAAAGTATCGTTTGCCTGACATACTCTTATCCGTTTCTGTCTTAACATCTTTGACCATATGTAGATGTGACTTGCCTTCTTCCTTCAAGCTTGATGCCGTCAAGTTGACGTCGTTGGTTTATTTGGAACTCATAAACGTCCATATAGATGATGAAGTGATCAAGTCTTTCACCACTGGTTGTCCTCTTCTACGAGAGTTTAAGATTATTGATTGTCATGGTTTCATAAGGTTTTGTGTTTACGGACACCAAAATCTTCAAAGAGTTGATCTTTCTTACACTGCAGTTGAGATCATTGATATTGAAGCTCCAAATCTGTCTGATCTTTATGTAGCGGGAGTGGATGAAAGAGGGCCGCCACAAATGAACTTGGCCTCGTGTAAAAAACTAACGTCACTGTCCTACGATGGGTCTCCCTTACCAAACTCGAATGGTTTCTTATCCAACTTCCCCTTCCTTGAAAATTTGGCTTTGTTTTCTGGTTATGAAGGCAACAATCTGAAGTTGTCAAGTCACTCATTGAGTACATTGGAGTTTAATTCGGACTTTGATTTGGAAGAAATTGAGTTATGTACCCCCAATTTGGGTTTATTTATTTACTCTTGTAGTGAACACTATACTGGCCTTGGGAGAAGCCATTTACCCCATTTGAAAGCATGTATGCGATGCTATCCCGATGACCCTATAGATACTCTTTGGCTCCAGAAGTTGCAGCTATTTTTGGCCAAGGAAAATGGATTCAAAGCTTTCAACTTGTATATTCACAAGGACCAGGTTCGTTTCTTTGATCAACCCGTTAATATAATACTTTGCTGTTAACAAGTATATAATACAACCCAACACAAAGTTGTATATTCCTTCCAATTGTTTTGCAGAATTTCATAGAGTCAGAAAAGCTTAAGGCGATTGAGCTGCCTCCCTACGAACTCGAGCATATTGAGCTACATTTTGAAGATCAAGAAGCATCAGATCATGCGGCTTTTGTGGAGGCAGTACTTAGTTGTTTCCGTCCTCAATCTCTAACATTAAGATCATCCTTTCCTTTAACTGATTTTGAAGAACAAAGTTCTCTAGTCATGGTAAGAGTTATATGTCCTCTCTTTGATTATACTTTATTGATTTTCAACATTTTTTAGATTCTGTTTGCACACTGCATGTATCCAGAAGCTACTTGAACATTGGCTTTTTTTTTATTTGTTATTTTTTTCTTTAGTTTACTTACAAGAAGCTACTTGAACAAGAAAATCAAGGCCATATCAGTATTCAGATTGTGTCGCCTTACTCTTCCAAAGCACAAAAGCAGTTTAAGGGCTTGATGTCATTGCCAAGGCCATTACCTCGTGAAGAAAGGGCAATTAGCTTCATAAAGGAATAAGGTACACTTTCTAATCAGCTATTTTTATATACACACTATTTACCTCTTTTGTTGATATCCAAACAGAAGAATCATGCAGTCAAAGGTTTGCAGGTTTCTCTGATGCATTCGGCTTATTAGGAGTCTATCGGTTAGGGTTGAAGATTAGAGTTTAACAAATTGGGGTCAAAACATTTTAGAAGTGTTCTGCTTTTTTTTAAATACCTACATATGTAGTGATGGTTTTGAATAACGGAAATGACGTCTTGACTAATCTATATATATATTGGGAGCTTTTGCTTCGCTATTCAATTTTCAGATTATATATCTTTGGCGTGTACGCGCGTACTTGATTGTTTACTCTAAGCCTGGCAAAAAATGGGCAGGGCAGGTTCTAATGGCTCAATTTAAAATGTATCATACCATACCAGATGCATGAGATATAAGAATATTACAAATTCTGAAATCAACCAACACCAACGAGATATCTAGCTAAGCCCTAAACTTCATTATTTGGAAAAAAATGTGGTTATAAATTCTGAAGCTTAGAGGCAGGTTACAAAGTGTGTAGGGGGTGGCAGATTGTGTCTCAACTCTCAAGCCTTGATACATTGGGTAGCTTATGTTAGTGTTTGCACCTATGATTTGCTATGTCATTACTTAATTATTTTCTAAATTATATTGACGCTGCCGTAACGCGCGGCTGGAAAAAAACCTAGTATAAATAAAATAAAAAGTATTACATCATTAAAAGGGAAAACTAGCAACACCAATTATATCATTTTTCTTTTGCTATCTATGGTTGAGGTGTAAACCCTTAATCATATCCTTAAAATTAATCATATCCTTTAATTTATATGGAAATGAACTTGAGAAACATATGCTAATTCCTTAACCATTTCTATAGGTTTAGAAATGACATGTGAGAGACTCTTAAAAATTGATGTTTTTTTATAGAGTAAATCATACATATAAAGTAGGGTAGCAAACGAACCAAACGAACACAAAAAAAGCCTTGTTCGTGTTTGTTTGTTAAGGAAATTATGTGTTCATGAACACTTATCGAACAAGATTTTATGTTTGTGTTCGTTTGTTAAAGAAACACTCATGTTCGTGTTCGTTTGTTAAAGAAACACTCAAGTTCGTGTTCATTTGTGTTCGTTTGTTAATTTTGTTCATGAACGCACAAGAACACAATCTAACATTAATGCACACAAATAAGTGTTCATGAACACACACGGACACAAAGAAATGTTCATAAACGGAAACCAACACAAAGGGACATATATTAACTTTTGAATAAGATGTAAATTCACCCAAAATATTATACAAACATACTTAGTACTTTGCAAAATATTTTGAAGAAACAACCAGTATAACGAGTAAGGGTATGGTGTTCGGGTCGGAATATTAAGGGTGATCACTCGTGTTCGCTACAGGAAATAATCCTTCGCTCACGACAAGGCTAGATCCGTGACCGGTTAAAAAGATTAAAGAAACAACACACTAATGCACACGATAAAAGTGGTTCGGTCTCGTTGACCTACGTCCACTGTAAAGAGGGTATCGACTTTATTACTCGAGAACGATTACAAGTGTTACAAGTGTATTACAAGTGTGTGTGTGTTTAAGTGGTGAGAATGATCGACCTATTCAAAGGAGGTGAAAGGATCCTTTTATAGGGTAAGCATGGGCTGGACGATTGCGGCCCATGATGGAGGTAATGGGCCTGGGCCTGCGCCCTGGGCTTCTTCTATTTTGGCCCATCCAGTTGGGTCAGGGTGACTAGTTTGCCCAAACCAAACTGGAAAAGGAACGACGACCTGCCGTTGGTCCACGTGGCGCGTGGTGATTGGCTGCATTTTTGTACAGTCGGTGAACTGCATTTTGGGGCATTTGGACTTTGGAGGATGAGAAATGATGTAGTTTTTAATGCTCGGCCTGTTTCGGTGCTAAAGGTGGTGGAAGAGATAAAGTCATTGAGTTTCCTTTGGATCAGAAGTCGGTCGAAGGAAGTTTCTCACCTGGGAAAAATGGCTCAGGTTTGAGGCCTTCTAAAGTTGGTCTGTGCTGGGTTTGAGGCTGAGTGTACACCCTGTTTTATTGTTTAGATAGGATGTCGTGCTGGTGGCTGCCAAAGCTGTGTGCAAGCAGCCAAACCTGTCCATTGGCAAAGATAATGCCACATCAGCGTTGGTCAATGGCTATATATATCAGCAAAAAATAAATAAATAAAAAATAAATGATGGATTTGTTAATTTAAATGGTTAAAATGGCTTTGTAAGTGATTTTTCTTACCTTTTTTTGTTGGCTAGACCTGTTTCATTTTCCATATGTTAGTTAAAAAGCGGGTATGTCGTATCTTTCGTTTGGATGATATAGTCATTTGGCTGTTTGTAAACAGGACCTGACTCGTCTTCCATATGTTAGTGAAAACGTGAGTATGTTGTTTTATCTCTGCGCAAAGTGACCATGCTATATGGCTCTCCCCTTTCAGAGGAACCGCTTTCTTTGATCGAGCATTTAAACATTTGTTGAGTCGAAGTCCATATCTAGTCTTTGCAAAATGGACCATCTCCCTAAAGCAATCACAAGTTGGAATTAGTTACAAGCGTAAATCTGTCCATCTCGTTCAATAAAAACTCATTTGTCTAGTTTGTTTTTACCTAAACAGTTAGCTTCATAAAGGAAGAAGGTACACTTTTTTTTCTAGCTAATTTGTTAAACACATGTATAAAACATTCTTTACCCCACTTGTTAATTTCCAAACAGTTGTCCAAGAAGCAGGATGATGAAACAGTCAAAAGAAATAATACTAAGCCTAAAAAAAGTAAAGATTAATAGATTCACTTTTGCCTAACCAAAAAAGGTCAACCACATATGAATGTCATGGATACTACACGAAAGAAACATAATTCAAGTGCCACAAGACGACTAGTACTAATTAGTAATTACTAAACATGTTACACTAATGATGATTCCTTGGTCATGTGAATCACTATTACCACCACCCTGAGCTTCTTGTGCGGCCAATGTGTTTTGCTATTTATATGATACATTTTTTTTGTTAAAACGGCGTAAAACGCCTATTCGACATTGTATGTTTCAAGAAATTAAGCAGAGTTACAAAATAATCATTTCGGCCAATCTACAGTCCGACCATGGCATTGGCCTTGATATTTGCATTCAAGACTTCTTCAATTGATTGCTTCTCGTTGTATTGTTTAAACATCCTTACTGCTAGTTAGATAATGTATGGTATTTTCATAATTTTATAAGGGGATATATGGAATTGACTTTTAATGTAAAGGTCATTCATCTTAGTACGCGCACATAGTTTAGCATGATGATGTTATCATGTTGATTAAAACATTAAGATGAAGGGCCACAAAGGTAAGGTTACCCTATTCATCAGAACTAAGCTACACATAATAAGAGCATCATACTAATTTAGTTACATAAAAAAGTTATGTAACATTATTATTCTTGAAAAAGTTGTTGGTCTCCTCTACAAGAATCTTTGCAGGCTCACATTTGGCTGCATAACCATACTTTAAGGTGTTGTATTTCTTATAAACACCAGTGCATCTCCCTGTTGATGCCCTTTGATGGTACCCCACAATCATTTTTGAACATTCCCTAAATACAAAAGTCAAACAAAACAAAATTAGAAAAAGAAAAAGTCAACGCATCGTAAACATAACTATGAATCTTGGTTAGCAATACACTTACAAAAGCTGATCTTCTGAGTATTTAGTATGCCATTCACACGTCTTGGACCACTGTCTCCGCCCATACAGACTACACTGAGCCGTGTAGACCGATGCAGTAGCCAAGAGAGATGGCGGAAACTTAAGCATCTCATATTCGACAAGGCAAAGCTCAATCAAAAAGAACGACAAATTGTCTAGTTTTGGCTCTGATCGAGCCGCCTTGAGGCACCTTTTCATAAAAACATACGCGGTTGGACATGACATGTCATATTCTAATTTGTTCAACATTAGTTTTTCCTGAAATAAGATGAACTATTATCAATGATCAGGTTTGATTGTATAAATAAGATCAGGATAAAATAAATCGAAGATGTTAAGACTTTTTTATACCATTTTAAGAATTTCACTTCTTGAGTAAGCGTTGGCCGAGTATGAAGTCAAATCTTGGACAAATGGGACTACAACCTCTTCATATTTACAAGACAAGAACATAGCAACTAAACCCACTAACTGCAAATTCTCTCTAGTTACGGATTGTTTTGCTAGAAATCTGTCTATGAGGTTGACCGTCAAGAATAGGGTCTCAGGTTGAAGTTCAAGCTCATGCTGCACCTGTTGAATCGCTGCTTATTAGTTACAAAATAGAAAGTCGTTGATGGGTATGATGATGTGATGACTGATATCGTTAACAAACATTAAAGTTGATGTATAGAAACTAAAATTTCCTTTACCAGAAAGTTACCTGAATGAGCCAGTCAATGTTTATAGCTCGCATACTCTGGTCGATGTTAAACTGTTGGCTCATATAATCCGGTGAAACCAAGCAACAACTCTGCCCATAAAAAAAAAAAAAAAAAAAAAAAAAACGGAATTAGACTCATTCAGTCATTCCGTTTTGATTAAACTGCTGTTGGGGTTGAAGCTTCAATCGCGCACAGAAAACACGCTAACGAACACTAAAACAAACCATGATTTTAGATCCAATACTATCATAAACAAAAACTGACCCATAGTTTGACCTTTTGTACAAAAGTCAAATCAACTAATTTTTTTTAATTATCAGCATAATAGCATACAAGGTAGTCAAGTAATCAGCATGCATTGAGCTATAAAAGGTCAAAGAAGCCATTTATGATATGATATACCTCCATCCTTCTATAGAAAGCATAAAGATCTTCAACATACTCGACGACTGCAAGTTGATTTCCATCATCATCATCACAAATGTCAATATCGACTACACATTCCTCAAAACTATCCTCCATCTCAACCTCCTATCATCGAATGGTTCAAAACGTTAAAAAACAAATGATCTAAAAAAAACTAACCATTAAACACATTCATACCATTTCATGATACCATTGATCCAACATTGTCTCTGCTGTTTCCAAGAACATTTGCGCAGATCGATCTCCATCTTGATCTTCCCATATATCATACTAGTAAGTTGATTAAACAAAAGGTCAAAACTTTTATCAAACTAGACAGTAAAACATTAATCTTGAATTAAAATCCATTTTTGACTTCATGAATTAAATAAATATAATAAATAAACATATACTGTGATGAAGCTCTCTTGTTTGGCAACACAAGAATGAGGTTGAGCTCCTGCACTTCCACCACCTCCGCCGCGATTATCCAAGTTCTTATTATTATTATTATTATTATTATTATTATTATTATTAATCTCACTTAAAGCTCTCCGGTTATGTCTGGTTTCACATCTAATCTTTTTGGTACCTATAACAATACTTACAAGAAACATAATCAATATCAAATTCAAACATAAACCCAGATCAATATTTGAATACAAATGATTAGATTTAAATATTTGAACATATAAAAAGATACCATGATCGTTTTCCTTTAATATCTCCATTGGCATAATAAACTTCAAGTTTACAGAAACTGATCAAAAAGATTAATAAGTGAAGAGGCGTACGTGTGAAGTTAAACAATTATATATTTGAAATCAACGTATATAATTATATAAAATCTTTTTGAATTTTGATGATCAAAATTGAATCTTGGCACAATTTCGTCCGAAAATATTTATACATTTGAGATTCTTGCCACGTGTCATGCAAGCATTTGTTCACTTCTAATTTCTAACTAAAAAAATATATTCATTTTTATGGTTTTATATACGATATTTAAAAAAAAAAAATGTTACACCAAATTAACGAACGTTTTATTATCTTTTCAACGAGTATCATAGTGCTATATAAAAAACGATTTTCTTTTGTGTGTTTTTGTTCATAAAGAAAAAAAATACAATTTGTTCAGATAATTCATTAATCATGTCTACGCAAGTCACTAATCATGTTCAAACTAGTAGATAGGAATTCTATTTTCAATCAGAGCAGAATAGGTTAAAACCATTCATTTCCAAAGAAAAAAAAAAGTCACACCTTCAAAACCACCGCCTTAATCACGCCCTGCAATGTTTGCTTCTGGCTCTGCTCCTCGTCCAAACGTACATCTTTTTAATATACATTTTTATTCTTATTTAGATTAAAATTGTTTTTTTTCTTCATATTGTAGTACATTAATTTCTATGTTATATTATAACACGTATTTTATCACTTCATATTGGATTTGTCTATCTCCGAAAGCTTCCGAGATATAATCTAGTGTAAAAATAATTAAAAAGATAGATACTGAAAAATAACTCCATCCCGAGTGACTCGAGTTTGTAAAATTACTCCCGAGTGACACTCAGGTTTGTAAAATTACTCTCGAACGCTTTGGATGTAAAGTTGAAACAAGGTGATTCAAACTATCTAAAGTTAACAAACCGAACCCAATCCTAGACAACCTTGTTTTTACAATTTTTCAAGAGCATGAACTTTTTTTAGACTGCAACGTTTTTTGACGTTACAAGTTTGTAGGCGAATACAAAGCTCATACGCAACATAAGCAGGGGCGGGAGGAGGCAGCCTACCCCCGAATTTTCGCTCAGAAGTTATGATTATATAGTATTTGTCTATAAATTTTTTGGTATATAAGGTTTCGACCCCCCGAAACTAGTGACTTTTAACCCCCCGGTGACTTCCGCCCCTCCCCCCCCCCCCCAAAGTTTCGTGTCAAGATTCGCCACTGAACATAAGGTCATTTATTACATGACTTTAAGGTTGGTATTAATGAACATTAAGCTGATACGCGAGTATAAAGCGGATAAGTACGCGTTTTTTGAAGTTACAAGTTCATAGGCGAATTCAAAGCTCATACGCGAGATAAAGTCATTTTACATGACTTTAAGGTTGGTATTAATGAACATTAGGCTGATACACGAGTATAAAGCGGATATGCACGCGTATCTCATGATATGCATAATTTGTTGCGACATATAATAGTACATGATACTTAGAATTGCCTTTAAACAAAGAAGATACAAACCTCTTGCTAACATGATCTACGATATTCGGTCTCTGGTATACTAACAGAGAGGTCTTTGATGTAAAAATGCCTACCAAAACAAAACCTGCCACACTTGGTGGTGTCATTCACTTGAAAAGAGAAGATAGTTGCAACACTCGTTTCCTTCGTTCTTTGGTTTTTGACTGATCTACTTGCACTTCTGCAGCTGCATTGACTTTTTCTTTAGGCTTTTGACCGTCTAATTGAGATGGAAGATCTTCATCTTCTATTATGGTTTCCATTGTGGCAATAAGTTTTTGTACTGGTGACTTAGATACACATCTCTCTTCTGATTTCTCGATTGCGTGATCCTGCAAGTTGTTAACGATAAGCATTAGTTCCGAACTTGGGAAAAAGTAGCATTCATCTATTCATGAAAATAACAAAATTTCCTTTTGTGTCAAGTTTTAATGATGAAATAACATGTTTGTAAATGCTGGAGGATATTTGACTTTTTAGCGTTGACTTTTTTTAACGGCCTTTTTTAGAGTTGACTTAAATTAATTTAGACCTCCCAAATTGTCTTATTTAAAAGATCATACAATTATTTGTAATCATATGACACAATAATCATTCATAGAAAGTTTGAAAATGAATTCTTACTGCATCTGCAATCTCTTTGATCGGTTTCTCAGTAGCTGCATTTTGCGTCTTACTGCTACTGGACTTTACATTCGGTTTTTGTAACGATGCATCAGATGCTGTAACATGTATGTTTTCAGGTGGGGCAGGGTGGTCGTCAATCCCACAGCCCATGGTATTCAAAATGATCTTTCCTAGGGCAAATCTAGCCTCTGAAGCGTCCCCTTTTACAAGTAATTGATGGTTGATCTCAAACGAGCTTCTTCCTTTGCTGTATGTGTCCACTTTATGTGATAGAACGTGAAAGAGTTGTGCTGTACCATGCGCAGCGTTCTTGGAAATAAATACCTGAATGAGAATAAAAATATTAAAAACAAAAGACAGGTTATTTAGCTTGTATTGGAAGTAACCTGGTTTTAACCTGATGCTTTTGAGAGATAAATTCAAATGGTGAATTGTGGAATACATTAGAAACAAAAATGCAAACTAGTCAGGTTGGGTAACGTGTCAAAATGGGACATTTTTTAGTTAGTCAAAACTTTTATTTACATTATTTACAAAATAATTCAAGCATTAGATATGATTACAAAAACAATTTTAGTACAACAATTCTCTAAAACCTTAAATAAAGCGGTTTAGGGGGTTAAATATATACACTTTCGGTGATTTAGTATGACTCGATTTTTTTTCCTGTAAATAGTTATTTATTTTAACCATTTGACTAGTTTGGGAAAAGCATACGGAAAAATCAACCCTTTCTTAAATCTTAAGTAAATTGGTCAAAATTCAAATAATATTAGATTAAAGTAGAAATCTGGCTAGAATCTGGCCTTAATTTAACGAATTTGGTTGGAAACTCTCCGGAAGTTGGGAATCTAGCTGAAGTTTACGCCTAAACCGTCACCTAGAGAATTAAAGCGCAATTTCCCCGACTCAAAGCGCAAATGCATCGCCTCGCCTAAAAATGGGCCTAGGCGCAAGAAGCGATGACTTTTAACAACTATGCAAAATTGTCACCCCAACAGTTTAACGATTAAAATCTATAAACTAAAATCCTCATCCTGTGAAAACTGCATATTTAGTCTCGAATATTTGATGCAAGAATAGCTAACTTTTTTTCCATTTATTGGAATGCTTCAGTGTTCACATTATACATCTTTACATATAAACCCTACCAGACCCTACCAGCAGCTTTGGAAGCAATCTCTCTATTCTTAGCGATAGAGCCATAGAGCTAAGGCTTGCCTACATCTCACCCTCCCCAAGACGCTACCAGCAGCTTCGCTGTCTATGGGATTTACTGGGTACGGTTGTTGTTGTATCTTTACATATAAACCCAAGCTAATAATTTTGGGTCAGAAAAGGCCTTTATTTTGTCTTAGGGAAAACATCATTACATATTCAAGATATAATCAAGCATTTTACCAAAACAAGGTTAATAAATAACAAAGAATTGAAGCAAATAAGATTTGCTTACCAAACCAGAGCATGAAGAACCCGGGAATATAGACATTGTATTGTGTAGGGTATCAGCATTCACCAAAGTATCAATGGAATTTATCACCTGCCTAGCTAAATCCTTCACCTTTATAGCCACCTCATCATCAGAAATAAACGTATATGGATCGAAAGTTTCAGGGTCAAAGCTGACTAGGGGTTGACCGCATTTCCTAGCAAACTTGAGGCCATCCTCCCAACTCTCATGATAGAGAACGGAACCGAAAGTCAAAACAACAAACGGACGTTGGGGGTTGTTTAGAAGTGCCTGATGGAAAGCCAAAAGTCCAATCCTGTGTTACATTAACAGCGGTTAGTCAACTTTAAACTTTGACTAAAAGTCAACAAATCAGTTAACAAGGATGAATCAAAACCGACAATTGATTAAATAACTCACCATAAGCAACATGCAGATGGCTTGTCACAACTAACAATCTTATCCATATGGGAGAATAGCTTCTGAAAAAGAAAAAATAACTTGCCATCGGTTAAAAAAATACCAAAGAAAAAATTAATAACGTTCAATTCATTTAGCCTAATATATTCAAAACAATAGGCACACAGACGCAAGGGTTGTTATTTTTCACTAATAAGCGCGTAATAGACTGTACGATTGACTCGGTCAAATAGTAAGTACTTTTTATTTTCTTCTTGCTTCTAGATGTAAAAACTAATAAATCTCGGACCTCCCACCGAGAAAGCTACAACTTTTGCTTAATAGCGTCTAAAAACAACTTAAAACATACGAACATAAGAAAAATGAAACCCGGACCGCACACCAAAACCCACCGCCCACCACCAACAATTCAGACCTTTGTTTTGTTTTACAAAAAAGAACAGTCTTGACGATTCTGCAATCTACATTAAGACTACAGATGCTGCCACCTAACACCCCGGTAATGTTATAATAAAATGTTGAGATAAAAGCTACCGCACATACCATCAACATCATGGTATGTTGCCCAGATCCAGTAGTCTGTCTAGAAATGTATGCTGCCTGCATTCCAGCATTTCAAAGCTTAGCTCATCTTAAATATATACTTTCATAAATATTATCCAGATGTTAAAAAAACTATTTAGATGCACTATTCATAAATTACCTGAAATGGTAGCAAAATCTCAAGAATGCGATATCTATGAAGTAGACGGAGTGAAGATTCTGCAGCCCCAAATGAAAGCATATAATTCATCTCCATCATTATCCGGGCCTGATTAAACAAATTTTGTGGAAAAAAAATGAACAATGAGGTTTCGTTTATCACAAGCACACCTTAACGGTTGTACTAATCAAAATTTTATTAATTACCGTGCTTAAAGTCAAAATAGACGAAGCATGTTTACGAATCGCACTTTCAATATCCTTCGAAAACGATAAGCCAAGACGAGCAGCAAGTCTTAATCCACGAAGAATTCTTGCTGAATAGAAGAGCATATTTAAAATATGTAGTTAGTACTTAGTTCATCAGGATAAAAACTCAAAAGTTTGACCATAACGCTTCGCTAGGAACAAATATATGGTTGAAAGTGATGAACTAACCACAGTCCTCTGTAAATGACTCATGAGCAGGTACTAGTGTCCGTAGCTGAAATCACACAAACTAACAGGTTTAAGTATAATTTTGTTTTTCTGTTAGGAAGCTTTAATCTGACACGGTTAATGGAAACAATTTGAAAAATGACAGATAGTTAGGTTTAACCTTAAGCTCCAATAAGTCTTTCATTCCATTGTTGTAATCATAGATCTTGTGAATGATAGGGTCAAAAAACAAGCTGCTTCCACAAAATCACAGAGAAATTGAAAGATTAAACAGACTGGAAGTCTGGAACCAAGAGGTGAAAAACAGCCAGCAACAGTTATTAGAAACAAAACGAATCATCCACAGCGCAATGCACAAGAATACAAAATCATGCGCAAAAGCAGCATTGGATACCTATTTACGGTGAAGTCACGATGCATGGAGTTCTTCCAGAGATTAAGGTCTGATTTGTCACAGCCTCTAGGCATTTGAGAGACGAGAAACTTTTCTTTATTTTCAGAATGTTTTGCCAAAGTCTTGAAACTGGATACCTGGTGTACAACAGTAACTGGAATAATATACTGAGTGAGAAAACAAATGTACTAGTTAGTAGTTACTATAACAACCTACCTCAATAACTGATCCCTTCATATGCACCATACATATAGGAAACCTGCGTCCAACAATCACACAACGATGAAACTGCTTTTTGATCTGCAAAGTAGCACATATACTTAAGTCATCGTCATCACCTACAACTACTAGGGATCATGAATGACAGTAACAGGATTGAAACAGCCATGCAAATAGCACAACAATGAAGTAGTTCTAAGAAAGGATAACCTGGTTAAGATCAGCTGTAGTGATAACATCAAAATCTTTTGGTGTTCTATTTAGAAGTAAATCTCTAACACAACCACCAACCAAGTATGCTTCAAATCCTGTAAATGAAGTTAAAGTGGGAATTCAGCAATCAGAAGGTCAACTGTGAAGGGTAAATCTATGGAAGGAATGAAGGATTAAATACATGAACAGTATTTAAAGCTTATGAGAAAGTCACACTGTCTGCTTGGTTTTAAAAAGTGAGGCGCAAAGCGCCAAGCGCACTGCTTTTTGTACCCGAAGCGCAAATAATTATATAACTTTTTATATATTTCCTATAGGTTTCAAGCATCATTTACCCTATATTTTAAGACAAGTAAGCTTTATATATGTTTCAGTATGGAATTGCATACATGTACCATAGTTATCAAAGGCGCTAGGCGCACTCAAGGCGCATAGGCCTCGCCTGGGGCCTAGGCGCGAGGCGCAAGAAAAGCGAGGGCCTAAGATAAAAAAAGCGAACAAAGAAAATAAAGTAAAAATATATTAAAATAATACTATTTTTCATCTAGTTAGTATCAAAGGTTTAAAATATTGATGTATTAGTGTATAGAAGTAGTTATCCTTAGA
The DNA here is from genome assembly GCA_028751855.1 of Ambrosia trifida. NCBI lineage: Eukaryota > Viridiplantae > Streptophyta > Magnoliopsida > Asterales > Asteraceae > Ambrosia > Ambrosia trifida. The sequence goes on along the minus strand of CM054123.1, from coordinate 96,872,339 downwards.
TAAAAATAGAAATCTGGTTGGAATCTAGCCATAATTTAACGAATTTGGTGGGAACTCTTCGGAATTTGGGAATCTAGCTGAAATCTGCGCCTAAACCATCACCTGGAGAATTAAAGCGCAATTTCCTCGACTCAAAGCGCGAATGCATCGCCTCACCTAAAAAATGGGCCTAGGCGCAAGAAGCGATGGCTTTTAACAACTATGACATGTACAACATGAAAATCATGTTGTACAACAAGCTAACGCACAATAGTCAATTTTTTGCCAAGAAATCGTGCCACTCGTGGGCTTTTTTGAAAAAAGCGCACCTTAAGTGACCAAAAGCGCAAGGGCTTGAGCCTTGTTGAGCTTTGAGCCTAGGCGCGCCTAAGGCGCGCTTTTTAAACCAAGACTGTCTGTAAATGAAAGTAGTGTTTCGGTTTCAAACATATGAAGTAAGAGTGTCTGTGGACGCGTTGAGTCACGGTTATCAGAGAATTTTGAAAGAACGAAAGAGTTGTTTATGTCCAAAATTAGAAAAGGTAATAAAGACATTTTGCATAGACATAGTAGTGTATATCGTAATTTTTCCTAATGACTGACGGCTGGATATGTAGGAATGTCAATAATGGATCATTGCAGAATAATACTAGTCTAGTGACCAGAACTTAAAACTTGTATATGGGCAAATGGAGACGATATTGTATTGTAGAAAACATCCCAAAAGAAACGAAATCCAAAATGATGAGGCTGGCTAAAACTACTAAGAAAATGACATCAAATGGCAAGGTATGCGACATTCAATATAGCTAAGCTAACTGCAGGGGATGTATGGATTCATATGGTTACAAATTTAAAATAAGCACGGGGTTTATGATACGAATGATTGTTTCCAATAAAAACATTAAGAGACTAGCAAGTATTTATTTTCTACAAATAAAAGGAAGCAAAATGCTTGACATATAAAAAAATGCTACTTTAAACAAAAATCACCTCTGCTTCGGAGAATCTTTATAAGAGTATACGGAGAGGAGGGGAGCTTCTGGGTTATCCCCAGTGATCTCGAATCCATCTTTTGCCATTTAGAAATAATATTAATTTCACCTGCCAAACCCATTTACACAGTTATATGCTTAAAAAAACCATTTTACCAACTGAATCAAGATTCATAAAAAATACATACTAACATCACTATGTTAATGACTTAACGTTAACACTTAACCTTGCAGAAAACCCGTATAAAATTGCAAGAGAACTAATACATTAAACGTGCGAAAAAGTATCAATGTCATTGCTTTGCAATATATCACAACAATTAACAAAAAAATCGATTAAAGACGTATCAACGTACCTATTCAAAACCCGAATCTTTTTTGCTACTGGGTCTTGATTTATTTCCAGCTTCAGCGAAGTTATGGTAAAGACACTGCAATAAAAATTAAGAAATGCGATTGCTCACCAAGTGTTCGATGAAATGCGTCAGTAAAAAAAAAAAAAGTAAAAAACAAATAAAAGAAAGATATGGAGAGAAACCTGAGATGATAGTAGGGCTTTGAAGTTAGAAAGGAATGAATTGCGTTTAACGGATATGGCCGCCATGGAAACGTTATGGAGCGGCCGGTTGCCACGACGGTGTTTTAAGTCCGGTGGTCATTCAAGTGGCAAAAGGCGCGATGCTACCTTTCTTCCTACTTTTTACTTTTCCCTATTTGTGTTGTATTCCAATGTTTTAAAAACGGTTTTTAAGAGGCACCACCCGACACCTGTGCATAAAGTTCGGTCTAACTATGTTACTGGCTTAGTTTTTGAACCGCGGGTAAGAGCATTCACATTTGGTTCTTTATATTTTTAGACCACCCGTAATGATGTGTTAAAGAGGCAATTCCGCGCGCCCTTTCACTTGGAAACACCCCCCCCCCCCCCCAGGTTAACCGGGCGCTAATGGCCTCTGCGCGAAATAATTCGCGTACGCTAAAATATTGGCTGGCCAATCAAGAGCTTCCACATGGCACTAAAGTTCAAATATATATATATATATATATATATATATATATATATATATATATATATATATATATATATATATATATATCTAGGGTGGTGGGTTAGGATACAAAAGGGTGAGTTTTGTGAGAAGGGTGAGAAGGCTTGTGAGGGTGACATGTGGCAATGTTTTATTTAAATCTAAAGGGCATTAGAGTAATTATATACCTATTCAAGTTTATGGAAATTTCAATCATTAATTAATTTGAGATATTTTCGGGATTTTATAATCTCAAAAACGTTAGTGTGTTTTATCAAAAAACGTCGTGTCTTTTAAACTCATAAGAACTTATTGTGTTTTATATAAAAAAACGTCATGTGTTTTAAACTCATGTTAAACTACCATATGAACTTATTGTGTTCTATCAAAACCATATGTTTATAACACTCATTTAAACCTATTGTGTTTTAAAATCATGTTAACTGTCCATTGTGTTTTAAACTCATGTTAACCAGATGTGATACAGATAAAACACACTACCAAAAACACTCCTTAAACACACAGAACACATAAAACACAACGCCATAAACATGGATCTATAACAGGAAGATGAACAAAACTTTATTTACTCATAAACGATCCTTAAACAATCTCCAAAAAAAAAAAAAAACAAAAAAAAAAAAAAACAAAAAAAAAAACAAAACTAAACTGTAGATTTTGCTTTCCTTGTAACCTCTGCAAACAACGCATTACGAAAAAAAGCCATTACCAAAAAATAAAAATACTCAGGGGCCAAAAACCTTTGCAAATAAGCCATTATCAAAAAAAAAAAAAATTTTGATGTAAAACAAAGTCATATAATCAGACGTTTGAATGTTTGGAAAATGAGAAATTAATGAAAGAATCAAACATATAATGAGATCCACTTATGAATCGTGTCTGCAAATAATGAAATAGAGAATTGTAGGGGAAGAAAGAGAGAGAGCAAAAAGAGACGAGACCTGGTGGGGAAGATTCTAAAATTAGGGGTGAGAAATTAATGAGTTTTTAATATAAATCAAGCGTTTTTACTTATATACCCCTACACCATATATTAATTTAATTAAAATATAGCATTATTTACAAGTTTGCCACTCATTTAATCCCATCCATCCATCTATGTGATCTAATGGACACATTTATTTCTCACATTTCTCACAAAAACACTTTTTTGTACCCGAACCTTTATCTATCTATATATATATATATATATATATATATATATTGTAACACCCCAAAATTTCTAAACCGTAATTTATGATAATATAAGCACACGGGGCTTTAACTGAACCACATGAAATGCTACTTATACGAGATTCCTAACATCAGGAAATAATCCCGTTAATCTTGTTAGCTAAACAAGGCTAAAACCCATTGTAAGAAGTTAATTTAGTTAGTGGGTTTAATCAAATCAACTTGTGTGAAAGTTGAGGGACCAAGTATGTCATAAAGCCATAGTTGGCTAATGGACTTAATAAAACAAAAATGGGGATCGATTTTCATCAGGAAAATCCCCACAAACACACACTCAAATCACACACATAAGAGCAACTCCATGATCAAGCTAAATCAAGATGAAATCAAGGGGCTTTTGTGTGCATTAGTCCTAAAACAAATCATCCAACCATAATACACACCAAGGTAACCTTTTATTTGGCTAATTTTGATGGTATGTTCATGATTGATTGTGATGAAAATCATGGGTTGTTATAATTCGTGAAATTGATGATTTATAATGGTTCCTCTTGGGTTAGGGGACCAAAAACACACTTAATTTGGTTAAACCAATGTGATATTTTGCTTCAACAAAGGGGTTTGTATTGAAGCTTAAATATGTAGAAGTGGGTTTAGTCATAAAGATGAAAACCCCTTCTAAGAGGATAGGTGGTATCACCAAATGTATGTTCTATATGTCAATCACTAATTAGAGGACTAATTTACATAATAGACATGTTGATCTTGGTAAAGGATTGATCCATGAGGTCCCTAAGTCCTAAAATTAAAGTTAGGAAAATAACGCCTACCAAGTGTTTGATAAAATGCCTCAATGAAACTTGATTTCACTTGGGTATAAATAATTTGTTGAAAACTTGTATATTGGTGAAACACGAGCAAAAATGTGTGTAGACAAGTAAAGACTAGGTTCCAACAACCTAAGTGATCATTCACCTTATAGGTGCGAATACAAGAGACTTTGGATAGCCAAGGAGTCTCGGATTGAGGTAAAGAGGAAGCACGCATAAGGTAAGTCGCTCGAT